>CM038672.1:567203205-568446705 GCA_021605145.1 Aegilops bicornis
GGGAGGAGGAGGAGGTGGGCGGGAGGCGCTGGGCTCCTGGGCTCGGCTGGCCGGGTGGCCTCAGTGGGGGCCAAATTTTTTTTAAATAAAATTAAAACAAAACAAATAAAATAAATATCAAATGAACTCCAAAATAATTAAAACAAATTTTCCCCGACTCCTAAAAATGAGTCGAACAAAACGAACTTTAAAAACAATATACATGCATAAAATTTTTAAAATGCTCATTTTTGCCTAAGCAAAATAAATCTCCCAAAACCAAATTTGATTTATTTATAAAATCTTCGTTTTTCCTAAATGTTGGGAAAGTCATATTATTCCCTCTCTTGAGATTTTTATAGGAAAAACTTTATGAAGATAATTAAATAAATCCAATGATCCTATTTCAAAAATTTGAGAAATCCCAAATATGAAAATTATGAAACTTCCAACTCATATTTCATATGTTTTGAAGAAGTCATTTTATCTTCGCTCGTGAAAATCATCGAGTTGCATAAAGTTTCGAAGTGGAAATGTTTTCCAAATGAAATTCAAATATTTTCAACACCCTTGTCATTTAAATAAATGGAAGAAGTCATGTCATCTTCTCTCCGTGGTTTTGTGATGAAAAGAATTTGAATTCCCGAAGATCATAAAAGCAAATGAAAGTTTGGGAAAGTCCTTTTATTCCCTCTCATTTAACTTTCAAAAGTTTTGAACTCACTCACTTTCAGTCAATCCATCAAGCAATCAATCAAAACTATCTATTTGTTTATAACATTCCAAAATTTAGAATTTTGGGATGTTACAATGATAGGTGGGCCAGCTACCCGTTGGGCCCACGTGTCATTCACCCAAAGGCAGTTGCAGTAAGTCAATGAAGTTGCGTCCCCCTCCGTGCCGGTGCAGTATAGTCATCTCACCGGACCTCTAGTTGGGGCCAAACGAGAGAAGTTTGATGTTCTTGGTTTATTGGTCCCCTTTGCATTTTGGCGCCAAGTTTTGACCTTTGATTTAACTAATAAAATGTTAATGCATGTAAACAAAAATGTTGTGTAAGTCACCTTACGAAAACCAAATAATCCCAAAACACTTAGGCACGGTACATTAACTCCCTCCTCGTTTCTTATTTTGTGACATATCAACCAATGACAGATGTGGGCCGTGCATGCTTTCAATGACGTGAGACTACCAAACATGACATGCGGTGTTTAGTTCATTGCATGTAATCCTATTAGTTAGCAAAAAGACATTAAGTTCTCTCGCCGATAGGAATAAAACAATACACCATGTATTTATTTACAGAGGGAGTAGTACATTTTTTGTGACATGCGTTACTAGATATTGCTAGTCAAATACTAAAATCCAGATGGACGTGGTAGTACTCCTAAATCCAGATGGTGGTGCTACTAGTACTAGTAGTACTACTACCAATGTAGTAGGAGTACTAGCACTGTACTACCCGTTGGTCAAATTATTACGTGCTGCTCCTCACAGTGAAGTGACAAGACCCTGCGGTGGAGATGACACCTGTGTATAGGCGCCGTGTTCGTCATACCATAGTCAGCCTCATCGTCTGCAGTCACTATCATCATGGCTGTAGAGCTAGCCTGCTTACAACTAGCCCTGTTCGACATAATTTCCCGTGCGTAGATGCCCGTGCATTGCACGGAACACCAAGATTGGGGGTGGACGGCGCCGGCAGTGGCCATCGCACCAGATTTTTTGACGGCCTTCTAGATGTGGTGGGGAGGAGATAAGGCTGATTTTGAGAGACAAGGAGTTGTTTGTAAATAGGGAACAAGTGCAGGCATCTTTTTGAAAAAATGGAGAAGTTTGGTTTGTATGCGTCAGATCTAGATCCAACGGCTATTGGTGAAAGATGGGAGGCACAACATCATCACCAACTCAGGACCTGTTTGATTCGCAGGATTTTGAAAATGCAGGAATAGGACACGGCAATATTACAAGTTTCAAACTGATATTACAAATGTTAGGAGTAATGTTGCACCTACGAAGAGGGAATCACTAGGAAGTTTACATAAGAACTTTCGTTACTTTAGGTGGATGCAGCATTATCGTACAAACTAAAATCTACCGCCCTGACAAGTCACTAATGGGCAAATAAGTTTTCGAGTCTCTGCCACTTGATGTTTAAAAAAAATTCAGCTTATGCGGAGACTTTGTCATTTAGGCTTAGACACTTGCGGTGATCAGTACGCCATTCATTGTTGCGCCAGAGAACGCCAAACCTCATTACCTTAAGCACACTTGCCTCCAGAACAAAGAACCTGGCCAATTTAATCTCAGATGTGCTGCCTCGGTAGTTGATCAAATCAATTTCTGTAAGATGGAGATCAAGGCATTCGATGCGATTGTTATAGTGCAGCACATTTTTCACTTTCGGGTCTTTATTTATCTGCAAAAGAAGAGAACATATTAGAGCAGCTGGATGTATAAGATTGCTGTGCCATCAAGAGGTACCAATATCATTCACTCATATGATTGGGTTGGCTGGCTAGTGATATTTTTCACTCTCTCTTTCTCTCTCTCTCTTTCGGTTTCCTCTCATTTAACTAGGAGCACGTGAAGAGCTTGGGCATTTGTTGCCTTCCACTGTGTGGCCGATGCCATATTTCGCAAAAGTATGCCACATAATACGCATCGATGTCAAATCAAAAGATTTTGGCACCGCTCTCGTTATGTGAGAGAGTTGGCACCGCTATGCACACAGACCCACATGTATAAACAAATCAATCAAACCAACTACACCAACCTCTCACTCTCCCAAACAAGTGTTTTTTGCCTCAGTCCTCTCTCTCTCCCACGCAGTGTTTTTTCATTGCGTGAGTTAATTTGGCACCGGAGCAAAGTAGGTGATCCAGATTGGGGCACCAGGTGAGCAATGGAGGGCATCGATGCCAAATGCATCACAAGTGAATTTGGCACGTGTTTTGGCCTACATAGCCCACTTTTGTACTCCCTCCGTCCCAAAATTCTTGTCTTAAATTTGTCTAAATACGGATGTATCTAGTTACATTTTAGTGTTAGATACATCCGTATCTAAACAAATGTAAGACAAGAATTTTGGGACGGAGGAATACTACCTCGTATTTAGTATAAAATTTTGACCATAGATTTACCTAAGAAAATGCCAATGCATGTCACTAAAAATTACACCATTTGAAATTATGTTCAAATACGAATCCAACGATATAGTTCTTAGTGACATGCATTAACATTTTGTCGATTAAATCTATGGTCAATTTTGATATCTTGCAAAATTGGAAGAGTAAACCAGACGGAGGTAGTACTTGCTCTTAGGGTAACCATAGAGTTCTTGGAGTAGTCTAAGTTACTTTCCACTATGACTAGCCTAGGCTACTATAGTAGTACATCATAAAAACGATGCAGGTGATCACGTGAGAAAAAATACTAAAAATATTTCTTTCGGTGCAGTGCATAGATGCAGTTTTGAACACTACACTGTCCCCACTTAACAGTTCCCTGCATCGAATGCGTGTGCCCAACATGGACAGCCACAACAACTGCAGGGCCATCAATAAGTCAGCACATGACGCTCACTCCTATCGATGGCGGCGAGATAGGTTGTACCCTCATCTTACTTGTGTGCAACATTTATGGCTTTGTTATTCATCTAAGCATGGAAAATAGATTATCACATTTCACTGTATATTCATGTTAATCTCTTACATGTCTTGTTCAGGAGTTAACGTTGTTCCATAGTTAGCTAATATACTTGTTCTTTAGGTAACGTTGTTCCATAGTTATCATCCATTAGCCAATGCTATCCCACAGGCTAGTGATTATAGTATTATACCACTTCTAGTATTACCTATGTTGTTCTTTAATACTTTTGTGTGCCATCTAGTTAATCTCGAGTACAAACGATACATATTCTAGCTTTCATCTGTGTTCTCCCTTTAGTTTATGAGACCTGTTGCTGCTAGTTAACCCCAGTCCTACTATTTATGTCGTCTCCTACAGTGCACTCATTACATAAATCTAACTACTAGTTGTCTTCCATGCACGCGTCGGATATACTTGCACACACCGATATATCCACAAGAACCTCACGGAGCAATGTAAAGGCCAATAAACTTGATGTCAATGATATCCAATATGATGGAACATGTAAAGGCAGTTCTTCAGAAGACTTGCAGAAAGATGATGAATCCTCTCCACCCCACAAGGTCCTTGCTCTAACTTGGCCTGTGATATGGGTACAACACACATATAATGTCCTGGAGTGTATCTACTCTGTTGCAATGCCATGTGCTTAGCATGCTGATCATGCATGTAAATATGTCATGCCTTCCTGTTTTTCAGTACCTATTCCATTCATGATAACATGTTTTCAAATTCAAGTAATCTTGTCATTCTACTCTATCGCAATGCCATCTACTTAATTTGGACATCATGCTTCGAATATCTTATGCATTGTTATTCATCGGTATGTACTTCATCATCTACCATACCATGTTTTTTTACATTGAAGTGTTGTTCTAGTGCTCTGTTGCAATGCCATCTTAGTTTCCCAATCATACACGTGTATGTTGCCTTAGTTTTTTTTGTACGTATTCCACTAGCATACAATTTTACATTCAACTAGTGTTTTTTTGCTGTGTTGTCATGTCGTATCCCTAGCTCTTACACCATACTCCCTCCGCCGGGATTACATGTTGCCGAAATGGATAAAAAAGGATGTATCTAGAACTGAAATACGCCTAGACCCATCCATTTTTTTCCGGATGGAGGGAATACATGTCAGTATGTCATGCCTTTCTATTCTTCGGTACCTATTCCATCTCTCTACTATAGCATGTTTTATAATTAAAGCACCATTTTTATACAAGGCATGCAAGGCGAAGACGACTATGTTAGAATCTGAAGGGTTACAAACAAGGCCTTTGCAAAAGATCCAAACGCCAGGAGATAATAAACCAACTCCAGTTTTCATAGATACTGCTCCAGCACAGAGAAACCCAACTCCTACTGATAATAAGCAGATTCCAGTGGCCAAAGAACTAGTCCGCTCGATCCGGCAAAAATATGTCAACTCCAATCTAAGAAGCGTGTGCGTATCCTTGCATCATGAAATTTTATAGCATGTTGATCATATTTTCTACATGTTTCTTACCCATCTCTCTTTTAGAAAATAAGCCTAAACAGATAGAAGAATTTTTGCACTGGTATCGTATGTGAGGAAAGATTCTTGCAGGAATTCTCTGTGCTCCAATGCAGATGTAAGTACCTGTTGTATATCACTATATTTTTACATCAGCATGTACTTTGTTAATCGACGTGAATCCAACCTTTATCTGGTCTAAATTTAGTTGTAGTAAAATGTATGATTAAAGGCCACAATGTTGATTCTTGTAAGGAAAACTGCCTGGTAGTTTTGCATCCTGAGTTGCATGAGTGTACTATCTCATATCAGTGGGTTTGAATACTTTGGTTCTGCAGTAGGTTTTCAGTGTTTTTTTACTGTGTTGTCCTGTCGTATCCCTGGCTCTTACATCATACTCCCTCCGTCCGGATTACATGTCACAGAAATGGATAAAACTGGATGTATCTAGAACTGAAATACGCCTAGACCCACCCATTTATTTCTGGATGGAGGGAATACATGTCAATATGACATGCCTTTCTATTCTTCAGTACCTATTCCATCTCTGTTGTAGCATGTTTTATAACTGAAGCACCATTCTTTTATATAAGGCATGCAAGGGGAAGACAGCTATGTTAAAATCTGAAGGGTTACAAACCATGTCTTTGCAAAAGATCCAAACGCCAGGAGATAATAAACCAACTCCATTTTTGATAGATACTGCTCTAGCATAGAGAAACCCAACTCCCACTGATAATAAGCAGATTCCAGTGGCCAAAGAACTAGTCCGCTCCAGTCCAGCAAAAGAATGTCAACTCCATTCTAAGAAGCGTGTGCGTATCCTCACATCATGAAATTTTATAGCATTACGATCATATTTTCTACATGTTTCTTACCCATCTCTCTTTAGAAAATAAGATTAAATGATAGAAGACTTCCTCCATTGGGATCGTATTCGAGGAAAATATCTTGCGGGAATTCTCTCGTGCTCCAATCTGATGTAAGTACTGTTGTATATCACTATATTTTTACATCAGCATGTATTTTGTTAATCGGCGTGAATCTAACCTTTATCTGATCTAAAATTAGTTGTAGCAAAATGTTAAAGGCGCCAATGCTGATTTTTGTAAGGAAAACTGCCTGGTAGTTTTGCATACTGAGCTGCATGAGTGTACTATCTCATATCACGCACATTACTAAATTGTAGTGCTTCTCTGGTTGCCCATTAATTCATTGTGTCAATGTTGCTTTCGTATTACCTTACCTGGCTGATGATAGCTGTGTCATATTGTGTTAATTTGGTGTAGGCTAGTTGCCCAAACGTTCATTGTGTCAATGTTACTTTCCTATTAACTGACTTGGCCAATGATAGCAATGCTAGTGAGTTAATTTGGTGCAGGCTGCTAAAGATAAGAAGACAAACTCTAAAAACTGCAAGGCAACCCCATTGTTTCTTTCCAATAAATCTAGGCCAGTTAATATGGCAATAACTCATGATTAATCTGATTGGTTCCCCTCCTAATTTATGTTATGATGCAATGGTCAAGACACTCTCCACTATCAATAATACAAGCCTACCAAAATCGCCATCTGAATCTGTTCAGTACCCTCTATCTCAAATGCAACGGAATAAATGTATGTTTGTGAACCAATTAATTGCTGAAGCAATGATGGAAATGGTGGATGAATCAGAGGTGCAGAGTCGTGCGACACAACAACTGATCAATGTTTTCAAAGACAGTGTAGCAAAGCAGCAAGAACTTGCCCACATGCTTATGGCCGTCATCCGTGCTGAGGTTGCAGACTGTGACGTTGTAGATGGTTAGGTTCAACTCATTTATTTGCATTGGCATCAATCTTTGATGCCCAGTGGATGTAATTTCATGTAATATATGCTGGATATGCAACGTTATTCCCTGTATGCCGTACCTTTGCTTGATCGGTTTTGGTCCTGTGCATAATTGCTCGTCGTAATGGGCTCAAATTATCTAATTTGGCCTAAAGACATGTCTGAACTTTAGTGGGCCCATTAAGTTAATGGGCCGTTACTAAACGAAAGTTAATGGTCGGCCCTCTTACCTCCCGGTCGTTAATGAGCCGACATCGAAGCGGGCAACAGGTGGGCCCAATTGATTTCACGGGCCATTAACAGGCCGTTACTAAGTTTGGGCTACATATGGCCCAACTATACTGTAGGCCTTTAGCAGGCCAAAAGAGACAGAGGCTTGTACTGGATCATGAAGAGCATGGGGCGCTAAGAGGCCGAAAGTCAGGTCGTATTGTAAATTTCCCAACTGTGTTGTGGGCCTTTAGCAGGCCAAAGAGAAACCGGGCTGGTATTGGACCATGAAGGGCATGGGTCGTTAAAAGGCCAAAACTAAGGTCCGACTACAAATGGCCTAACTCATTTATGGTCCGTTAACAGGCCGAAAGGTACACAGGGCCGGGAATTGGCCCAACACTTAAATGGGTCGCTAAAAGGCCAAAACTCAGGTCCGACTACAAATGGCCCAACTGATTTATGGGCCGTCAATAGGCTGAAAGAGACACCGGGCCGGAAATTGGCCCAACACTTAAATGGGCCGCTATAAGGCCGAAACTCAGGTCCGACTACAAATGGCCCATCTGATTTATGGGCCGTCAACAGGTTGAAAGACACACCGGGCCGGAAATTAGCCCAACATTTAAATGGGTCGCTAAAAGGCCGAAAGATGTACATTATGAAAATTGGCCCATCCATTGAATGGGCCGTTAACAGGCCGAAATCTCATCAGGCCGATATTGAGCCCAAATATATAGCAGGCTGTTAACGGGCTCGAACTGACGATGGGCTGCAATGGTGTCAAATCTTTAACGGGCCGTTGACGGGCCGAATTGGCACATCTCATATGGGACGTGGGCTTAAATGGACCTGACACAAGTAGGCCTTATATGGGCCAGCCTGCTAATTTTTACTGGGCCGGCCTTTTTCACCGAAATGGGCCACCGTTGGGCCGTGCCACGTGTTGACCTATCATAGGCGCCTCCTGTCCAATGAGTGGATGACATCTGTCCCAACGGTGAGGCAACACGTGTTTCTTGCGGCCAATGATGATTTTACACGTGGAAAATCCCCATTGGTCCGGGCTGTTAACGAGTTATCGGATCCAAAACCGAACCTGATAGCTTAACGGCGTTCCGTTACGGTGGATGCCACATGTCGGTCACCCTTGACGAAAGCACTTCTGTGACGCGTGATTTATCATCATGGAAGTGGACACTTCCGTGATGATAATTTTGGTAATGTCATGGAACACTTCTACGACAACACATGTATGACTATATTGATTCTGTCATAAAATCGTCATGGATGTACATGCATGACAAAAAACGCGACCTACTGTGACAAACACGTATCATCACAGAAGTGTATTTTTTTGTAGTGTGTGGACTTTGGTGGATCTGCCCGATGATCGGCGACCCATAGAGAATAAATGGATCTTCAAGAAGAAGACTAACAATGATGGTAATGTTACTGTCTATAAAGCTCGACTTGTCGCAAAAGGTTTTCACAAGTTCACGGAGTTGCTACGATGAGACTTTCTCACCCGTAGCGATGCTTAAGTCTGTCTGGATCATTTTAGCAATTGCCGCATTTTATGATTATGAAATCTGGCAAATGGATGTCAAAACTGCATTCCTTAATGGATTTCTTAAAGAAGAGTTGTATATGATGCAACCAGAAGGTTTTGTCGATCCTAAAGGTGCTAAAAAAATGTGCAAGCTCCAAATGATCCATTTATGGACTCGTGCAAGCATCTCAGAGTTGGAATATACGCTTTGATGAGGTGATCAAAGCATATGGTTTTCTACTGACTTTTGGAGAAGCCTGTATTTACAAGAAAGTGAGTGGGAGCTCTATAGCATTTCTAATATTATATGTGGATGACATATTGTTGATTGGAAATGATGTAGAATTTCTGAATAGCATAAAAGGATACTTGAATTTGAGTTTTTCAATGAAATACCTCGGTGAAGCTGCTTATATATTGGGCATCAAGATCTATAGAGATAGATCAAGACGCTTGATAGGACTTCCACAAAGCAAATACCTTGATAAAGTTTTGAGGAAGTTCAAAATGGATCAGTCAAAGAAAGGATTCTTGTCTGTGTTACAAGGTGTGAAGTTGAGTCAGACTCAATGCCCACCACTGGAGAAGATAAAGAGAAAATGAAAGTCATTCCCTATGCCTCAGCCATAGGTTCTATCATGTATGCTATGTTGTGTACCAGAACCGATTTGTGCCTTGCTATAAGTTTAGCAGGGAGGTACCAAAGTAATCCGGGAGTGGATCACTAGACAGTGGTCAAGAACATCTTGAAGTACCTGAAAAGGACTAGGGATATGTTTCTCCTTTATGGAGGTGACAAAGAGCTTGTCTTAAGTCGTTACGTCGACACTAGCTTTGACACTGATCCAGATGACTCTAAGTCGCAAACCAGATATGTATTTTTATTGAATGGTGGAGCTGTCAGTTGCTGCAGTTCCAAGAAGAGCGTCGTGGCGGGATCTACGTGGGAAGCGGAGTACATAGCTGCTTCGGAAGTAGCAAATGAAGGAGTCTGAACGAAGGAGTTCATATCTGATCTAGGTGTCATACCTAGTGCACCGGGTCCAATGAAAATCTTTTGTGACAATACTGGAGCAATTGCCTTGGCGAAGGAATCCAAATTTCACAAAAAAACCAAACACATCAAGAGACGCTTCAACTCCATCTGAGATTTGGTCAAGGAGGGAGACATAGAGATTTGCAAAATACATACGAATCTGAATGTGGCAGACCCGTTGACTAAGCCTGTTCCATGAGAAAAACATGATCAGCACCATGACTCCATGGGTGTTAGATTCATTACAATGTAATCTAGATTATTGACTCTAGTGCAAGTGGGAGACTGAAGGAAATATGCACTAGAGGCAATAATAAAGTTGTTATTTTATATTTCCTTATTCATGATAAATGTTTATTATTCATGCTAGAATTGTATTAACCGGAAACTTGATACATGTGTGAATACATAGACAAAACACTGTGTCCCTAGTGTGCCTCTACTAGACTAGCTCTTTGATAAAAGATGGTTAAGTTTCCTAGCCATGGACATGAGTTGTCATTTGATAAACGAGATCACATCATTAGTGGAATGATGTGATGGACAAGACCCACCCGTTAGCTTAGCATAATGATCGTTCAGTTTTAGTGCTACTGCTTTCTTCATTTCAAATACATATTCCTCCGACTATGAGATTATGCAACTCCCAGACACCGGAGGAATGCCTTGTGTGCTATCATATGTCACAACGTAACTGGGTGATTATAAAGATGCTCTACAGGTATCTCCGAAGGTGTTTGTTGGGTTGGCATAAATCGAGATTAGGATTTGTCACTCCGAGTATCGGAGAGGTACCTCTGGGCCCTCTCGGTAATGCACATCATATGAAGCCTTGCAAGCAATGTGACTAATGAGTTAGTTGCGGGATGATGCACTATGGAAGAGTAAAGAGACTTGTCGGTAACGGGATTGAACTAGGTATGAAGATACCGACGATCGAATCTCGAGCAAATAACATACCGATGACAAAGGGAAAAACGTATGTTGACATTGCGGTTCGACCGTAAAGATCTCCGTAGAATATGTGGGAACCAATATGAGCATCCAGGTTCTGCTATTGGTTATTGACCGGAGAGGTTTCTCAGTCATGTCTACATAGTTCTCGAACCCGTAGGGTCCGCACGCTTAACGTTTGATGATGATATGTATTATATGAATTGTATGTTTTTGGTGACCGAAGGTTGTTCAGAGTCCCAGTTGAGATCACAAACATGACGAGGCATCTCGAAATGGTCGAAAGGTAAAGATTGATATATTGGAAGGTTATATTCGGACACCGGAATGATTCTAGAGTGTTTCGGGTATTTTATCGGAGTACCGAGGGGTTACCGGAACCCCCCGGGGGAAGTAATGGGCCTCATGGGCCATAGTGGAGAGGAGAGGCAGGCCACGAGGAGGTGGCGCCCCCCCATGGGGAGTCCGAATTGGACTAGGAGAGGGGGCGCGGCCCCCCTTTCATTCTCCCTCTCCCTCTCTTTCCCCTTCCCCCCTCCGTTGTAAGGAAGGGGGGGCGACTAGGACTTGGAGTCCTAGTGGGACTCTCCCCATGGCGCGCGCCCTATGGCCGGCCTCCTCCCATCTCCTCCTTTATATACGATGGCGGGGGGGGGGGGGGAGGGGCACCTCAAGACACATCAATTTGTTTCTTAGCCGTGTGCGGTGCCCCCCTCCACCGTTTACTCCTCCGGTCATATTGTCGTAGTGCTTAGGCGAAGCCCTGCGCGAATCACATCACCATCATCGTCACCACGCCGTCGTGCTGACGGAACTCATCTACTCCTTCGTACCTCTACTTGATCAAGAGTTCGAGGGACGTCATCAGGCTGAACGTGTGCAGAACTCGGAGGTGTTGTACGTTCGGTGCTTGATTGGTTGAATCGAGAAAACGTTCGACTACATCAATCGCATCAAGCTAAGCTTCTGCTTTCAGTCTACGAGGGTACTTGGACACACTCTCCCCCTCTCGTTGCTATGCATCTCCTAGAGATATCTTGTGTGAGCGTAGGAATTTTTTTGAAATTGCATGCTACGTTTCCCAATAGTTAACGGGCTGGAACTGACGATGGGCTGGAAATTGTCAAATCTAGAATGAGCCTTTGATGGGCCGATTCTGTGTAACTTGTATGGGTCGTGCTTGTGAATGGTCCTGACTCAAGTAGGCCGCTAATGGGTCGGCCTGCTTATTTTGACAGGTCTGGCCTTTTAACCTAAACGGGCCACTGTTGCGCCGAGCCACGTGTCGACGTACCATAGGCTCGTCCCGTCCACTCGCTTGATGACACCTGTCCCTACGCGGAGCTGACACGTGGATACTAAGGTGAGTCATAATTTTACACGTGGAAAATCCCCATTGGCCCGGGCGGTTAACGGGTTATCGGATCCAGACCGAAACCCGGTAGCTTAACGGTGACCCGTTATGGTGGATGCCATGTGTCGGTTACCCTTGACGAAAGCACTTCCATGACGCGCCATTTATCGTCATGGAAGTGGACACTTCCGTGATGATAATTTTGTCATGGAACACTTCTACGATAGCACATGTATGACTATCTTGATTCTGTCATAAAATTGTCATGGATGTACATGCATGACAGAAAACGTGACCTACTGTGACAAATATGTATCATCACGAAAGTGTATTTTTTGTAGTGATGTCATCATTCTGATTGCATTACTCCGTTTCTCCATGAACTTAATAGATGCATGCTGGATAGTGGTCGAAGTGTGGAGTAATAGTAGTAGATGCAGGCAGGAGTTAGTCTACTAATGTTGGACGTGATGCCTATATACATGATTATTGCCTTGGATGTCGTCATAATTATTTGCTCTTCTATCAATTGCCCAACAGTAATTTGTTTACCCACCATATGCTATTTTCTCGAGAGAAGCCACTAGTGAAATCTAAGGCCCCCGGTCTATTTTTTATCATATTGTTTTCAGATCTATTATTACAAAAACCAAAAAATACCTTGCTGCACTTTTTCTTTACTTATTTTATTTTGTGTTTTCTCTAGATCTATTTATCCAATCTCATACAATTTAATCTATCTTTTTACCGTGGAGGGATTGACAACCCCTCTTACGCGTTGGGTTGTAAGTATTTGTTCTTTGTGTGCAGGTACCATTTACATAGTGTTGCTTGGTTCTACTATTGGATTGATAACCTTGGTTTCATAACTAAGGGAAATACTTACCGTAGCTGTGCTGCATCATCCCTTCCTCTCTGGGGAAATACCAACGCAGATACGAGCCATGTCACCCATCTCTAGGCCCGTTTCGTTTTTGCACTTGGTCTCCCGATGCAACCGACCCCTGATGAGTTGCCACAGGAAGACCTTAATCTTTGGTAGCAATATAGCTTTTCACAGGTCTTTCAATTCATCATGACCCACTCCAGCCGCCAGCCTATCGTAGAGAGATTTTGTTGAGAAAAGGCCAGAGGGATCCAACTTCCACAACGTCACATCCGGGACCGCCGAGAGGTTGACGCTTTCCACCAAAGAGGACAACTCAAGCCACTCCGCAGCCTCAGGAGGGCCAAAGGATCCGCGGAAAGAGATGTTCCGCCCTTGGTCTGCCACTTCCATCACCACCCAATCTTCTCAGCGACAAGAGGTGACAAAGTGTTCGTATCTAGGTTACCGTACTAAATCCCTCCTACTCACATATGATTGATCGATTCTCAACCAAGAAATAGCCCCATGTATAAACTCAACTGAGAAATAGTTGTTGCATGAACCTACAACAACAATCAATGCGTTACAATGCATCGACATCGCATCACGAATTACAATCCTTCACTTGTCATTTAAAACAAAAACCCTAGCCAAAGCCGCTTCCCACACCCTTCTTCATCTAAAATCAATTTTGATCAACAATGTCGGCATAAAGATGACTTCTTTAATGATTATTCCCCATAGAACGAAGAGAAATATGTGCTTGAGCAAGGGGCTCACCATACATGGAGCGTGGAGCGCTTAGGGCCGACAAATAAGGGACACTGTGGCTTCCTCCAAGTAGAGCTCAAGTGCCACTTCAATGCCTCTCTACCAATCCAAACATTGTCGTTTGCCTGTGCAGATGCTGTCAAGTCCCTTCCTTTCCCCTAATTTGGTCGGTGACAAAGGGTTGAGGAGGCAGGGTAGAACTTGGAGGAAAAAAATTGGGCGGGCCTTTTTCCGGCTGGACGTGTTGACTAGTTAATGTGTACCACGTCCCGTAAATACGTACTCCCTCCGTCCCATAATATAAGACGTTATTATATCCAATATACTCATATAGATGGGCTTTCACATCGCTTTGGTGACCGTAAGTCGAAATTTTCTGATTGCAGTGACCGAAGTGAGCATGCTCGACAAATTCAATGACCACCGATGCATTTTATCTTTTCTATTTGGAAACTACTAGTAAATGCGCACGTACAACACACGTGTAGTCTTTATTCGGCTTGAAGACATACCTGAATTTTCTTTACAAAAGTAGCATCAAAAGAAATTGTTTGTGTAAACACAATCAGCAGCACGTCCATCTCTTCCTACAAATGGGTTGAAAATTGTACTAATCCAACAGAGAATCGCCCCCTGATTCCCTTCCTTATGTACATCATGGGGTGGTTCGTTGTGGCAGTTTCCTTTCTTATGAAAGGTGTACGTAAGAAGGGAATCAAGGAGAGAAATGATTGATAGCAGTAAATGCGTTTAGCGCTATAACGTGTTTAAATGCGTTTAGCGCTATAACGTGTTTAGCTGCTCACCGTTAGGACAATAAGGACTGACGGATTAATGCTAATGGATGGCCTAGATCTGTTGGATCTACCTCACCGAGTCTTTTTATATTGACTAGTAAATGCGCACGTGCAATGCACGTGTAATCTTATGATTTTTTTTGGTTTATCGTCATGTTGAGGGTCTAATAATGTGCAATGCATCATGTCGGGGGTATAATATACAATGCAACGAAGTCCGACTGACCAATAGTCTTGCAAACGTAGCGTTTGTAGTATTCCTTGACATTCAATTATCGATGTAAATTTACAAACATAGTATGCAGGCTACTACTGGAAACCCAAATGCTCCTACGTTTTAAGCAGAAGATATTTGAGACATAAGCAATATTTGCCCCAATGTAAAGAATACATGTGAATTTAAAACATAAACCGAGAATATTTTTCATTGCCAAGTTAACTCTATTTTTTATTAATCCACCGTTGTTTCTTATTAAATCTGAAAATCATCAATAGCTGCAGTGTCTGTGTCACCTATTTCTATTTGCCGCTGCGGCGCTGCCGCCGAGCTGTGGTGTTTGCATCCTTCGTGCACTAATGTTGTCGTTGCTTCCCTATTTTCATTTGCCGAGTAGTGGACTTTGGTAGATAAAAGTTGCGGCGGCAGCTGCGCTTGTGTTATGGCACAGCAGCAACGGCGGTGTGAACATATACCTGAATCTTCCTTAGAAAAGTAGCGGCATGTCCATTTCTTCTTACAAATGGGTTAAAAATTGTACTAAATCCAACTTAGTTAATTGTACAGGCAAGTAACCAGGGGGAGGGGGCTCATACCTCATCCTCAAGCGGCTAGAGGACAAAATCTGAAACTCTAAGCACAATCAATTCAAATCAGCTGAACCCATCCATTGCCCAGCGGCTACCACAAGTTCCAATTCACTGTGTAAAGTTGTTATCTCATAGCGCATAGAAACCACAGATTCCCAGCCATCGACCATTGCCCCCCTCAATCATCCCCTTCCATGGCCAAGATATGGTTCAGATCAAATCTGAACACGCTCATATAAGATAAAACTGACCACACCTTCGGATCACATCTAGTCAATCAAATAAAAATACTACTCAAATAAGGTTCTAGAGAAAACTATTTGCAGTTGCATCTTCTACAAGAAAAAAGAGAAAGAACATCAATTAGTAGCCTACCTTGGCAAACCTGAGTACTTGAATGTTGGGTGGCGTCGAGCTGCTGAGGTGATGATGGCGCCCAAATCGTGACCTCCATGTGAGGAGTAGGTCAGCCCGGGGATGACAATGGCGTTAAGGCCGCCGCGTCCGCGCGTGGAGTGGACCGGCACTGGCCTCGTCCGGACGTTGGATGCCATGCGAGTACTGGAGCGGGGCGGAGGTGGCTTCTAGGCAGTCCAGGTCGAGTGGATCCGGCGGGTGAGGCAGCTCGCAACGTCGCGAAGAGGGGAGGCGGCTCGGGGCGTCGGGGTGAGGGGATGCGGCAGACGCGGTGAAGGGCGGCGGCGTCGGATGGTGGGGAGGCAACCTTGGCTGGCCTGGATACTGCCGGTGAGGCGCGTGGCGGCCCATGTCGGAGATGAGGTGAGGCAGTGCAGGAGCCTGTAGCGGTTTCATAATACGGGAGGAAAAGAGGAGGTTGCAGGATCGTGGCCCGAGCACTACTCGTTTCTATGTCAGCAGGATAATCTTGTTCGTTGGTAATTAGGGACTAAGGGCTACGATTAGAGCACTAAACATGTTGAGGTGCTCGCCATTGAAACAATGTGGGCTGTTAGATTAGCGTGGACGGATGGTCAAGATTTATTGGATCTGCCTCTTTGGGTCTTTTAATATTAGTAATGAAATGCGCACGTGCAATGCACGTGTAATCTTAGGATTTTTTCTTTGGTTTATCGTCATGTTAAGGGTCTAATAATGTGCAATGCATCATGTCGGGGTATAATATACAATGCAACGAAGTCCGACTGACCAATAGTCTTGCAAATGTAGCGTTTGTAGTATTCCTTGACATTCAATTATCGGTGTAAATTTACAAACATAGTATGCAGGCTACTACTGGAAACCCAAATGCTCCTACGTTTTAAGCAGAAGATATTTGAGACATAAGCAATATTTGCCCCTATATAAAGAATACATGTGAATTTAAAACATAAATCGAGAATATTTTTCATTGCCAAGTTAACTCTATTTTTTATTAATCCACCGTTGTTTCTTATTAAATCTGAAAAATCATCAATAGCTGCAGTGTCTGCGTCACCTATTTCTATTTGCCGCTGCGGCGCTGCCGCCGGGCTATGGTGTTTGCATCCTTCATGCACCAATGTTGTCGTTGCTTCCCTATTTTCATTTGCCGAGTAGTGGACTTTGGTAGACAAAAGTTGCGGCGGCAGCTGCGCTTGTGTTATGGCACAACAGCAACGGCGGTGTGAACATATACCTGAATCTTCCTTAGAAAAGTAGCGGCATGTCCATTTCTTCTTACAAATGGGTTAAAAATTGTACTAAATTCAACGTAGTTAATTGTACAGGCAAGTAACCAGGGGAGGGGGCTCATACCTCATCCTCAAGTGGCTAGAGGACAAAATCTGAAACTCTAAGCACAATCAATTCAAATCAGTTGAACCCATCCATTGCCCAGCGGCTACCACAAGTTCCAATTCACTGTGTAAAGTTGTTGTCTCGTAGCGCATAGAAACCACCGATTCCCAGCCATCGACCATTGTCCCCCTCAATCATCCCCTTCCATGGCCAAGATATGGTTCAGATCAAATCTAAACACACTCATATAAAATAAAACTGACCACACCTTCAGATCACATCTAGTCAATCAAATAAAAATACTACTCAAATAAGGTTCTAGAGAAAACTATTCGCAGTTGCATCTTCTACAAGAAAAAAGAGAAAGAACATCAATTAGTAGCCTACCTTGGCAAACCTGAGTAATCGAATGTTGGGTGGCGCCGAGCTGCTGAGGTGATGATGGCGCCCAAATCGTGACCTCCATGTGAGGAGTAGGTCAGCCCGGGGATGACAATGGCGTTAAGGCCGCCGCGTCCGCGCGTGGAGTGGACCGGCACTGGCCTCGTCCGGATGTTGGATGTCGCGCGAGTACTGGAGCGAAGCGGAGGTGGCTTCTAGGCAGTCCAGGTCGAGTGGATCCGGCGGGTGAGGCAACTCGCGACATCGCGAAGAGGGGAGGCGGCTCGGGGCGTCGGGGTGAGGGGATGCGGCAGACGCGGTGAAGGGCGGCGGCGTCGGATGGTGGGGAGGCAACCTTGGCTGGCCTGGATACTGCCGGTGAGGCGCGTGGCGGCCCATGTCGGAGATGAGGTGAGGCAGTGCAGGAGCCTGTAGCGGTTTCAGAATACGGGAGGAAAAAAGGAGGTTGCAGGATCATGGCCCGAGCACTACTCGTTTCTATGTCAGCAGGATAATCTTGTTCGTTGGTAATTAGGGACTAAGGGCTACGATTAGAGCACTACTCGTTTCTATGTCAGCAAAATAATCTTGTTCGTTGTAATTAGGGACTAAGGGCTACGATTAGAGCATTAAACATATTGAGGTTCTCGCCATTGAAACAACGTGGGCTGTTAGATTAGCATGGACGGATGGTCAAGATTTATTGGATCTGCCTCTTTGGGTCTTTTAATATTGGTATAGATATAGATATAGATATAAATATAGAAGTATAAATATAGAGGTATAGATATAGATATAAATATTGCAAGAAATGTTTTTCCTCCAGAAGAGTGGTCAAAGAAAAGTTGTGCTGTGCAAAGGGAGCCGAGGAGAATAAGCACGGCGGCTGCTGGAACCCTGGAACGCCCCACTTCCCCACCCCACACACTCTAGTCCAACAAGCTGCAAGCGCACGGCCACGCCACGCGACGCCTCACAGCCGAGACCACCAGACCAACACCAACACCGACCCGCACGGCAGGCACATCCCCTCACGCCCCAACCCCCGCCTCCTTCCATTCCCCTCCCCCACGCCGGCCACTCCCCATCGCTGCGACCCCCCCGCTCCCAACCCAGCCGCCGCCGCCCCGCCCCGCCCCGCCCCGCGGCCGGACCGATCCGTCGCCCGCCTAGGGTTTGCCCCCCTCCGCCTCCCGCGTCCCCGCCGATTCGGCTCGATTCGTGCTGAAGCGGGCTGCTCCGGCCCGCCGCCGGCTGCCGCTCCCCCCGGCGGGTCCTCCGGTCAGCCGCCGCCGCGTTGGGAGCTAGGGTACCGTCTCGCCGCATTGGTTGGCGCGCGCATGGCCATGGTGCCCAACGGGCTCCTGCCCAATGCGTCGGCGGGGGTGACGCGGCGGCTCGACCCCGACCGCTGGGCCGTCGCCGAGTCCCGGACCGCTGAGCTGATCGCGCGCATCCAGCCCAACGCCTACTCCGAGGGCCGGAGGCATGCTGTCTACAACTATGTGCAGCGCCTCATCATGAACTGCCTCTCCTGCCAGGTATACGAATTGCGTTACAACTGGATCGATTGCTTCCACAAGTAACAGAGATTAGTGGCTTGCAGTGTCTGTCACTTCTCCTTGGTCTTCTGCAGTGCATCCGTAGACATGGAGTTAGTCAGGTTGTTTATGCTAGGTTGCTTGTTCTAGCTGAATTAGGTCGCTGCTGTTGTATTTGACAGGACAAAGAGTCCAGTTGACCATATACCTCCCTCTCTCCCCAAAAGTTGTCTGTCTGAGCAGCACAGCTGGTTATACTAATCACTCACACCACAAAAGGCTTATGGAACTACAACATCGACCTTTACTATGATATGATATGCAAAACCAGCATCTCTTAGTCAGGAAGATTTTGAGTAATCCTGTTCTTTAGCCCTGATTCAATCCTACTTACTGGTGTACCTTATGGAGTGAGCATTTGTCTAAGTGCATTGGTAGATATCAGTGTTGAAGTAGGCCCTTACCTGTTTCATTGTTTGCCTTTCTTGCATACAAGGTTTTTTTGCCACTAACATGTTGCCACTTTCGCAGTCTTGCTGCGTGCCTCAAATATATTGTTTCTGGTGATTATATGTGCTTGAAATATAATTGATCTCCTCACTCTTTCAGGTTTTTACTTTTGGATCAGTCCCTCTGAAGACTTACTTACCGGATGGTGACATTGATGTCACCGCTTTCAGTAATAGCGAAGAATTAAAGGATACCTGGGCAAATCTAGTTAGGGATGCTTTGGAGCGTGAAGAGAAAAGTGAAAATGCTGAATTTTGTGTAAAAGAAGTTCAGTATATTCAGGCGGAGGTAGTCTCTCTCTGATAAGCAAAACATAATATGATATTATTTTGCAGTTAATTTCTTGTGTTAACTATATACCTAGAGCAGTGTTGATTTAATAAGTTTGCCTGCATGCATGTCCATGTTGAATTAGTACTGGAACACCATTGCTGTATTTTGATTTGTGCCACATGTAGAACAGGACAAATACAAGTACACAACTCATCGGAAGCGATAGTTCAGTTTATTCATATGTTCTCCCTTTTCTTCCCCGGAAACTCTTGCGATTCACAGATGTCTGTGGACATTATGTTTGTGTTAGAATACTCTGGCACCCTTACAGTCTCTTTGCAAGATCTGTGATGGAAAGCTGGCTACTCACTACAGTAAGATGTGCTAACCTATTTTGCCCCACTAAAATCAAGGTGGAAGGTTGGGCTACTCGCTACCTTAAGATGCAATAACCTATTATTATTATTATGTCACAGTGCAACATATTGCGTAATGGAAAAGTACTTTGAGCTTTCATTACCTGTATTATGCTGTCTTAAGATGCGCTAACCTATTAGTTCACAGAATAGGGAAACATATCTTCTGTTTAAGCTACTTTGTTCTATGAATTATGATTCATTACCTGTATTATGCTGTCCCCATCCATTTGGTATCATCCTAATGTATTTCGTGAATCATGTACAGGTAAAGCTTATCAAGTGTCTTGTGGACAACATTGTTGTTGATATCTCATTTAACCAAGTTGGTGGATTGTGTACACTTTGTTTCCTTGAACAGGTGTGTTCTCTTGTTCAAATCAACTGAATGTGTATACTTTGTGCAAATGACCTGCTGGAATCATCTTTTTCTGTATATCACTAGCTCACACTATCAAATGTACTGATGTACAATGCTGACTATATGGCTTTGCTTATTGCAATAGATTCCAGGATTAAAACTAGACTTTCCTGCCTATACGCTTCTAATGGATTTTCATTTTATTAGGTTGATAACTTGATCAATCAAAACCATTTATTCAAGCGGAGTATCATATTGGTAAAGGCATGGTGTTTCTACGAGAGTCGTATTCTTGGAGCTCACCATGGTCTTATATCTACTTATGCATTGGAGACCCTTGTTCTGTACATATTTCATGTGTTCAACAACTGTTTTACTGGACCACTTGAGGTGATTTGTCTCTTGCATCTTACTATCCTTGCATGAGAACAGTGCTTATCTGTTACTTTTGCATTTGCAGGTGTTATACCGTTTCTTAGAATTCTTTAGCAACTTCGATTGGGAGAAATTTTGTTTGAGTTTGTGGGGGCCAGTTCCTATAAGTTCACTTCCAGATATGACTGGTAATCTGATATATGTTGATTACTTTACTGCTGTTTCATAGTTAATTGTAACATGGTAGTTTTAACATTTTTTGTTATTTCATGCAGCGGAACCCCCGCGGATGGACACTGGTGAATTGTTGCTGACCAAGGCCTTCCTGGATAGATGCAATCATCTGTATGGAGTTATGCCTCGCACCCAGGAGAACCAGGGTCAACCATTTGTTTCAAAGCACTTCAATGTTATTGATCCCTTACGAGCAAATAACAACCTTGGAAGAAGTGTCAGTAAAGGTGACCATCAAGCCACCTAAAAGATTCTAATTGAGGCAGATGAATTGAGCAGAGTTCATGCTTGGTGGTTTTTCCTATTGCTGCTATAGTGCTATCAATAGGCTCAGATTCTATTCACTAATACTTTCTAAGAATTATTTGGTAAAAATTATGCATAATTGTTACTCCCTCAGTTTCTTTTTACTCCGGGTATTCGATTTGTCAAAAGTCAAACATTGTAAAGTTTGACCAAATTTATATTAAAAAATATCAACGTCTACTATACCAAATAAATGTAATATGATAATATATTTCATGATCTAATGATATACATTTTATATTGTGAATCTTAATAGTTTTTTGTGTAAACTTGGTCAAACTTTGGAGAGTTTGACTTCCGACAAACCTAATATGCTGAGTAACAAGAAATGGATGGGGTATCTACAAATAACATGCTCTAACTTTTCAACTGGTGGAAGCTCAACATTCTACTGATGTATCTAGGCAAGTAATAAACGGCTACAAGGAATTACCCGTCTGTGCACGTGCTCTAAATGGTTCTTGTTCTAGGTACAGGAGTTAGGTTTCCCATTTTGGCCAAGCCAATACATGGTTGATTAAGAGATAATATCTGTAGCAATTTAAAACCATAATATACATTGTTTGTTTGTACACACTTACATATATTGTCTTTGTAGTCATTTTACTGCTGTGATTGATCATCCTCTTGAATACAGCAAGTTTTATATTATATTTTGACTGTGCTGATAGAGAAGTTCCTGTTACTTTTTCAGGCAATTACTTTAGAATACGCAGTGCCTTCTCTTTTGGGGCAAAAAGGCTGGCAAAGTTACTCGAATGCCCAAATGAAGATCTAATTGCTGAAGTAAATCAGTTCTTTACAAATACATTGACAAGACATGGGAGTGGGAATCGTCCCGACGCGCCTACACCAAATCTGTTCCCTAAACATGCTCTGAAGGTTGTCCCTGCTGAAGCATCAAACAGCCACGAGAATGCAACAATGCCCAAGAAGAAGATGGAAAAACCTAAACTTCGAGCTAATCAGGGCAGTCTCACTGAAGGTTCTCACAGCTATGCTGAACCTATTTCTCAACAACCTCAGAGAAGTGATCTACGCTCTCGGGATTCACCAAAGGCAATTCATCCTGCTGTTTCTCATGCACAGCACCAAAAAGTTAACGTGACACAACCCAACACCAAGGTCTCTGAACCGCTTGAAAGGAATAGGTCTGGTGGATCGATGCCAAGTGAAAGGGATGGGAGAATGCCAAATGCCCTCTTTGTTAATGGCCGAAATGGGCAGAACATGTCTCCGTTTGCAAGAACCCAGTCTAGTCCTGAACTGACAGACCCTTCTATTGAAGGATATTCTCGTGGAAGGCGAACTAGAGTGGTAGAAATGGAGAAGCCTGTGAACAATGATTACAATAGTAGAAGGAATAACTTAGTTCCAGAAGTGCCTAGCAACCACAGCACTAAGTCTTCACAGGATGAGTCAATGTCTTCCATGAACAGTTCATCTCACCCTAGTGCAAAAGCAGCTTCTGAATCAAATAGTGTTTCCAGCAGCTATCATGAAGACAATGGTTTCGTGATTAACGAAGAACTTCCTTCTGTATCTGAGGCTCCGGAGATGCAGCATGAGGAACATGCTCTAGTTAATCTAATGGCATCAGCAAAGTTGCATGGTTTCAATGGACAAGCTCAATTGCCAATGCAATTACCTTCTCATATGTCTGTAGCATCTTTGCCCTTACTGCCTCCAACAGCTTTTCCTCAAAAACCTTTTGCCGGGATTCCACCAACTAGCTTAATTGGGAGCCAGTGGTTGCACAACATGCAGTTTCTCCAAGGATTTGTTCCACCACCTATGGCCCATTATACTTACAACCCTTCGTTCACAACAAACACAGAGGATGGTAATGAGAGTGAAAAAAGTACTACATCAGATTCGAATCTTGATCCTGGCAACACTCAGTATGAGTATGGTTTTCGGTTGTCTAGAAATTTAAACCATGAAGGAAGGGATTCACATGTGCATCATTTTGATGACAACAACTGTTCCTCTTCACCTAATGGTGTATCTGGCTCCCCCTTGGACAGGCAGATGCAATATACTGTTGAGGATAGCAGAGTAGTAGAGGAAAACTATACTAACATGTTTCAAAATCAAACAAGTAGAGAAGTCAGGAGAAATGCCCCCATGAGTAGTGGAAATTTGAGAACTACTTCACAACCCAGTTCTTCCAAAAGCAAACCTCTTTCAGAGAGTTCGTGGGATGAAAGAGCTGCAAAAACATCACGAGCTTCGAGGGACAAATGGGAAAAAAAGCCTGCCTTTCCAGCCCCTGCCACAACCACACTCAGCATAAGTAAGACTGGTTGGCAGACAGGAAATAGCAGTGACCATATGCCGACAGAAGCTGATGAAGGCGCCAGGAATGGTGTTGTAGTGCCAGTTATTAGACATGAAGCTTCGGACATAGTAACAGGGTCTGTCTCGTCAGATCCATCAAGAACCAGTCAAGTACGGAATGATTTTAATGCGTCATGGATGCCTAATCCCATGTTTGCACCTTTTCTTATTGGTTCCTCTCAGCAGAGGCAAGCTGATAACACTGGACTGACTTTTGTCCCAACAGGTCCGCCAGTTCCTTTTGTTGTGCTCCCATTTGTTCCTGGCAATAGTGATGGATCTGTTCCACAGTTCGAGGGAAATGACGGAATTGATCAGTTTCCTGTCAATGTTGCTGTTCAAAATTTTAGTTCACTCAATGATGTTCACCAACCTGATAACAGTGCTACCTCAACGACATCATCCAGTACTGTAGCTAATCCGTCTTATGATCACAAGCCTGACATTTTGAACAGTGATATTGCCAGCCATTGGCAGAATTTACAATATGGACGATTCTGCCAAGATGCACGCCCCATGGGTCCTGTATTATACCCTTTTGCAGTGCCTCCAGGGTACATGCAGGGGCATGTTCCATGGGATGGGCCTGGAAGACCACCTTCACCAAATGTCAACTGGACACAGATGGTGGGTCCTGGCCAAAGAGCCTTTCCTATGATGCCTCTACAGCCTGCTTCAGAAAGAGTTACTGCTGTTCCTCCGCACTATGGAGAGCATGCATCCAGATACCGTGGTGGAACAGGAACCTACTTGCCAAATCCTGTAAGCTCCTAATAATTCGTTCATTAGTCTTACCTTATTGCAAACATAACATGCTTATTCTTGGTATCTCAAAATAATATAGAAGAACGAGCTTTTGTAAATTTACTGTCTTTAGCAGTATAGTTTGATCAGCATCATCTTTCTGAAATGTAATATCATTTGTCCCAGCTTGTGAAACATATGTCATAGGTTTTAAGTTTGTAGCCAGCTGCATTCCATATTACTCAAACGATCTAGTGGAAAGGGGCATGCTGTTATTGTCAAACAGAAACAGATGTATTTAGGTATTCTTTGAAATTGTGGTAAGACCCAGATTTGTACAGAATAGACGTTGTTGAGATCGAAAGCTCCACATTGGCATAGATGCTGAGAAACGGATGGTCTTGGTCCATCCATTTATGACCCTACTGTGAGATTGTAACATTTACATATTTTATGGATGAATTTGTTTTATAGGTACAGTTAAAAACCGGCAAATGTGTTTACCTGTAATATTCAAGAGAAGATATTCTTCCGCTTGTCATGAATACAGTTTGTACCCCAGAAACAGGCAGAGAGTACCGTTACCAAGTGGCTGGTTCCAGGATGCTTAGTAGTAACCGGTAAAGCCTGGTCAAGAAGTATTAGTAATAAAATAAGTAGTAACTGGAACCATCTTCTTGAAAGTTTCCTTAGCAATCCATCAACTCAAATGTTGCCATTGATCTGGTTCAGTTGTACTAAGCAATCTATTTTTGTACTTAATGTGGTTATAATACCCCGTAAATATTTAGATCACTACAATGGTGTGAATTTTAGTCATCAGTCGTCGTTAAGTGAAAGTAGGAATTTTCCTCGAAAAGTGGAAGTAGGAACAATTTTAGTATCCCCAAGTGTAGTGCACATGGTGTTGGCATTATGGTTGATGGAGTCTCAGCTAACTGGAGTGTGACTGGTCATCTGTTGCTGCATGGGAAACTCCAGAGCTTATATCATGGATATAAGATAGTCTGGGTGATGTGTAGCTCTATGCCCCTCCACCACTTATGCGGTTGTGCCTCAAGGGCAATATAGTTTATCAGGCCATTCTTTATGAACATGATAGTTGCTTTACGAACATGATAGTATTTTAACTGGGAATACTAAGCTGTCAATTCTGTTCGTTGCATTTTCTCAGAAGGTTCCATTCAGGGACCGAGAGCGTCCCTCGAGTTCAAGATACTTAAGAGGAGGTTATAATAGTGACAAGGGTGACAATAGTGATAAAGAAGGAAGTTGGGCAAACTCAAGACAACGAAATACAGGCCGCAACTATGGACGTAGCCAGTCAGAGAGGTATGGCATGAGGTCTGATAGGCAGACAACAGATGAAGGTCAGTTTGACAGGCAGCGCAGATCCTATAGAAATGACTCACACAGGCATGAGGCAGGTGCTCAGTACCTTGGACAGGGTCAATCTCATGGATCCACAAACTCTGCTCGCAGACCAGGGAATATCACCCATGGGGTTTACTCATCACCATATGCAGTGCCAAATGGTGTTGGTGCTTCAGATTCACCATATTTTATGGTTTACCCATACGAACCAGCTGCAAATCACGGTTCTTCCTCTGAACCGCTTGAATTTGGTTCACTGGGGCCAATCTCTATGGCAGATGATGGTGATCTACCACAGCCCACTCGCCAAGTAATGGCCAATGGCTTTTATGGGCAAAGACATACTGCATTTAGGGTTAGTTCCTCTCATTCATCTCCTGATCAACCATCCTCACCTCAACCTCGCAGGTAATACCCCTCGCTTGTCTCTTTTCTTGCGTATCATTTCTGTATTGTTGTTTAAGTGTGAGCAGTTACCGTTGAACAAACCAAATTATTGATGTATGATGTACTTAATTTTTATTTGCGTAAAGAAACTGGTAGGTGTTTCCATATGCATCATCAGAGTTAGTGTGATAACAATTGCTACTGTCATTCTAGCTAAAATTGACAAAAAATAATACCGAACGAGTGATATGTTTGGTATGCACTAGAGTTTTAGCTACTTTAACTTCCATTCTTCGGCGTAGCAATCTTTTTCTGCCGCCCTTGAGGATATGACCTGTCGAACTGACATTTTTACAATGCTTTCTTCATTATGCTGGATATGATGGAGCTGTGAAAGCTTTAACTTCGGCACATCAGTAATTATGTTCATCAAAACATGGAATAAAGGATGAAGTGGAAGTTATCTCAGGGAAAGCACCGTCATATATCTTTGGATAGCTATTTTCTGTTGAGGAGCTATTCAGTTATTGTTGGCTAACCATCTTTGTTACCACCGAAAGAGAGGATAACTGATACCGGTCTATGTTTCGTACAAGTAGTATTCTGATGATTATTTTACATGGTAGTTACTTGGTTCTATTCTTCATACACTGTGTCATTAAATGAATTACAGTTTGATCAAATCACATAATAATTTCATAGATCATTTAGTTTGCTTCCGTGAAATGCTTTCTTGATTGTTACTGTTGTCAGTATTTTGCAGCATTTGTTATCACCACCCTGATCCTTTTGTTTTCTCTTTTTGAAGGTAGCTGGAAGGATACGATAGCTTGGCTCTGATACTGAACCGATGCACACCCTTCAGTTAATATTTAGCTCTGGTGCCAGTGATTACGTCATACGCGACTGCATATTGTTGGATCATCTGGTGCCCAGAGTGCGCATGTGCCTTTCTGGTAAGCAGCTGGTGGCCAGATACCCCACCAATATTTAGTTCGTCCAAAGAGACATCAGTCAGCAGCAGGTCATTTTACTGGCAAGCAGCTGATGATACTTTGAGATGCCTCGGGAATATTTAGTTCCATGGAAAGACGCATCAGTCATTTCAACATGCTTTACTGGGCTTTCTGAGACTAAAGCAGAATCACCTTCTGAATAAACCATGGAACTGGGAAGACGAGAATATATCCTCTTATTGACCCAAAGGATATGATCAAGGAAGGGTTAAGCGAGAATGCCAGCCCTCGTACTGCCATCTCGATATCAGAGACAAGACTGGGAAGTCATCGGATTCTACTAGTACTGCCTGGACACCTATCCAGAGCCGAAAGCTAATAGTGAACTCATGTCACTTGGCAGAAGCAAGATCATGTAATCATGTTTTCACATATGGAAAACTTTCACGTTAGATGTATTAGGGTTTAAGAATCTTGAAGTTGAGTTTCTAGCTTCGAGGAATATGATTATCTGTATTACTCTTCGGCTAATGAAAAGATCGATCGATCGCTTCGTTTGATCAACTTCCTTTTCAGATGCGCTCTCTGTGATGGTTTTATTCATGTGCAGTTTGATTTCGGTACAGGGAGATTGTTGGTTGTATGCTCATCTCTTGTGTTGAGCAATCTGATGATCTGTCAATTCAGATTCATATCCGTCGGTATTCAAATGGATTTTTGAGCTATCGAAGTGCGCCACCAGTTACTTTTCCTTATGGTTTGGTGATGGTAAGACTTACACTAACAGTAACAGACCGCTGTGGTTCAAGAACTGACGGAGAAAATTCAAAATTCGCATGGAGTACTACCGACAGAACACGAGGCCACAATTCCCATTCACCTTTTTAAACCATCTGCAGTTCTGAACTAGATTGTGTATTTGCCAACTGTTCATCCCCCCCTCAAATCAAATCTCTCTTTCTCTAGTAACTATGCTACCACTACATCCTGCCGCTGTGGCAAGAAGCAGCTCCGCAGTGCCAGAACTCTGTTTCCGGCGAGCAATTGAGTCGGATGCTGCAGCGTGGTCTGATCATTCCCCAACTCTTTTCCTGAGCTCCGTGATGAAGTCCTCCTTCTCCTGGTCCGTCATCCCCACCGTGGAGCAGTCGCCGACGCCCCACTCGGCGCCCCGCAGGCAGTACTTGTCCTGGATCTCCCTCTCGTTCCTGAAAGCAATGCCATTTTTTCGCCCAAGAGAGGCTCATCACATGAACGTGGCACCAAAGCTATCACACAAGTACAAGAGGAAAAGAACGGCAGCTAGAGCTTCAAAATCAGCCCATGGCATCACATACTTTTCTTTGTTCTGCTTGGACTTCTCGAGCAGCTCCTTGAGCACCTTGGAGGACTTGAACCTCGAGTCATTCTCCGCGTACTTCCTCTGGTTCTCCGCTTCAGAATTCATTCAGTGCAAATTGACGGAAAATAAACAAGTTACTACTGTATGAGATAAGATAATGTAGAGCAAGTAGCTAGCTGAACCAACCATTCCATTTGTCCAGGAACTCGAGCCGGGGCATCGGGGGCGCTGGAACCGACTCCAGCCCGGTTGACCCTGACAGGATGCCGGCGCTCACTGCAAGTCCGCACACGAATTTCAACGGTGTTGGCCATTGCCGTACGTGGAATGGAAACAAACGTGACTATGTCCATGTGTGAAGAATTTGCACTCTACCTGGGGTGGACCAGAGGACGAGCGAGAGCGAGACGGCCGCGGGGACGCCCAGCAGGAACGCCCGGCCGGTCTTCTCCGGCGCGCTGCAGCGCCCCCTCGGCGGCGGTGCCGAGGCGGTGGCCGGTGGCGCGCTGCAGAGGACGCGGAGGCCGAGCATGGTGCTGGTGGCTCGGCTGCCTCGCCTCTCTAGTGTTCGTTCGGTTTGTTGCTCACTGGCAACGTAGGCGAGAGACGGGATGGATGGATGAGCCGTTGGGCGCCGGCCGAGTGAGGTTGCGGGTGGGGGGATTGGGGAAGGGTGGGTGCCACTCTCACTACCTGTTCTCTTGTCAGCCACTAACGATGGGGGTGATCTCGGAGATGGCCCTTGGGATCTTTTTCTTCAGTGTATGCCGTCTTGCAGCGGCGATCGAACGATACGTTTGGAGTTTGTTTGGTTCGCGTAGAAAACTTGTTGGGATTGCATGGAAGTTGGTAGATAGCAAACAAAACAAAATCTTTCACTTTTTCAAGTTGTTTGGCAATCTACGTGACTTCACGTTCTAGCCTGCACGGTGTTTTTCTTTTTCTTTTTGTGATGACTAGCCTGCACGGCACTGTGGAGCCACGGCAAGGTCGAATGGGCCGTGGCCCGCCCAGCTTTCTGTAGTTTATATACTATTTTTTTACTTCTGGACCTTGGAACACCAGCCCACAAGATGTTTCCTTCTGTTTGGCCGGCCCAGCCCGCCCAACAATGTTCTTGAAGCTCCGCCACTGCTGCACGTTGTTAAAGGCATCTCAAAACCTGGCTAAACGCTAGTGAAGAAGTATTCCCTCACGCCATCACAATCAAACACATGCAAATCTACCACCCCGCACATACTTTTCTCCACTGTTTGGTTACTTGTCACTGACAATAAGTATAGGGATTTGTATCAAGGGGCGTTGTATCTATCGAAGGATGAAGATGGAGACACGACTAACTTATCAAGAACTTAACTAGGCAGCCGGTAATGACCGCAGTTAACTAGATATTCACCATTGGTAACGGCCGCTTTAATGCTTCGTGGAGATCGTGGGCACCACCTTTCCAAGCCGACTGGAGATCTTCGTTTGAGTAGAGGGAACACCATCCAACTATAGGCTCTTCAACAACAGGAGGATGACCCCCTGCTAGGTTAGCTCATGGGTTGTTATTTTCATGGGTATGGGCCTCTACCGGGGCCGTATGTTCATGGGCCTACCATGTAGGCATTCTCTCGTAGTAGTCCCCGAGTTTGTCAGAGTCTCACTATGGAAATCAACTTTGTCTAAGATGGAAAGGTTCCAACCGACCGCCGAACATGGGGCATCATTCTGATTGCTTGCTGGGAGACCTTGTGGAGTCAAATCCAGCAGACCTCGGGTAGGGGTCCCGAACTGATAGCGTTGGTGCTATGATAACAGAGACACAAAGTTTTATGCGGGTTCGGGCTCTTTTGAAGAGATAATACCCTATGCCTTGCTTTGATTATATTGATTTCACGGAGTATAGATTACAGGTTGATCTACCACGAGATCGTTGTGTCCTGTCTACGAGCCCTCCTCCTGGCTTATATAGATTCCGGGGGTGCCTAGGATTTACACATAGGTCGGTTACATCTAAGGTAATCATGGAACAAACGATTTCTAAGTCTTGGAGTATGCGCCAAGTCTTCGAAAACATCCCATCTTAGTCTTTGTGGGCGAGCAGAACATGGCCCACCAAGAAATCATCGGGGTCCTCGGCCCGACCCTCCTGGCCGGGGGACGACGTGGTGAACACCGCCTGGTCCAGGTCACCATCAGTAGCCCCTGAACCGGTCTTCAAGTCGAGGACGCTCCTCGTTTCTTTCGAGTTGTTCTCCGTCTTCGGCCGTCGGTCTTGGAAGCTAGTTCAACAAGTATTTCCTCTGCTCTTTTGAGTTGATTGAGTCTAGCTGAAGAGTTCCCGCGTAGGGCATCCGAAGAGCCCCTTAAAAATTTCCATTGCTTTACGTACATATGCCTTTGATGTCTCCGCGTTACACCTCAGATTCGAGATTTTTCCCACGCATAGCTGCCTTAGTGATGAAGTCTTCATGCGCTTGGATTAGGATGACGATGCAGTCTCGTTCTAACAATTTTGACCGGCTCGATCCGTTATCCTATACTGCAGTGATGTGCTGTTGTTTCATAGGTCATCATAGCGTACTAGAACGACTCGAGGCCCCACCATTGACATGTCTAATAAGTAAAGTGATCGTGCCCCAAGATACGCAGTGGCACAATTAACCGCCCCCTCGATTCCCACGTGTGCTTAACTCACGACGCCTGGGGAACTTGCGAAATTATAGCCATGCAACGCACTTACTCTATGTTTTATCTTGCCTATAAAAGGCTAAAAGTGTGTGTGTGTGTGTGAGAGAGAGAGAGAGAGAGAGAGAGAGAGAGATTTACGCTCTCAATCTCCCTCCATCTTCTTCCTTGAGCTCTTACGCCCAGAGACCCTTTCAGTGCCTGAGCCCAAAAAACCTCCACCGCTCCCCTCTCCCTTCATCCTCGAGCGATGGCCAGAGAGAGCAACCAAGTGCAGGCGGCGAAGCCTTCGAAGGGCGTCAGGAGGCGGCGACGGAAGGCAAGACTTCTCCCAAGACAATGGGGTTGTGGCGGTGCTCGACGGGTTTCGAGGAGCACATCACCAAGCTCGGGGATGCCAGGTACCTCTAGTCGTCAGAGGTTGCTGATAACCCACAAGTATAGGGGATCACAACAGTTTGGGAGGGTAGAGTATCCAACCCAAATTTATTGATTCGACACAAGGGGAGCCAATGAATATTGTAAGTATTAGCAGTTGAGTTGTCAATTCAACCACACCTGGAGATTAAATATCTGCAGCAAAGTGATCAGTAGCACAGTAATATGATAGTTTGATAGTGTTAGCAATAGTAACGGTAACAGTAACAATAGTAGAAGTAGTTTTGTAGCAGTTGTAACAGTAGCAACAGTAGTAGTAACTTAGCAAAGATCAATATGTGAAAACTCGTAGGCATTGGATCGGCGATTTTTTTGGATGATATTCATCATATAACAGTCATAACCCCAGCAAAGAACTAGCTCCAGTTCATCAATGCAATGTAGGCATGTATTATGTAAATAGTCATACGCGCTTATGAAAAAGAACTTGCATGGCATCTTTTGTCCTACCCTCCCATGGCAGCGGGGTCCATAAGGAAACTAAGGGATATTAAGGCCTCCTTTTAATAGAGAACCGAAACAAGCATTAAAACATAATGAACACATGAACTCCTCAAACTATGGTCACCACCGAAAAGTATCCCAATTACTGTCACCTTGGGGTTTACGGATCATAACACGTAACATGTGCATATAACTTGCAAGATCGGATCAACAACATAGATATAATGGTGAAAACATAAACGGTTTAGATTTGAAATCATGGCACTCGGGCCCTAGTGACAAGCATTAAGCATAGCAAAGTCATAGCAACATCAATCTCAGAATATAGTGGATACTAGGGATCAAGCCCTAACAAAACTAACTCGATTACATGATGAATCTCATCTAACCCACCACCGTCCAGCAAGCCTATGAAGGGATTACTCACTCCCAGCGGTGAGCATCATGAAATTGGTGATGGAGGATGGTTGGTGATGACGATGGCGGCGAATCCCCCTCCCCGGAGCCCAAAACGGACTCCAGATCTGCCCTTCCGATGAAGAACATTAGGTGGCGGCGGCTTCGCGTCGTGAAACGCGATGAAACTTCCTATCCTATTTTTTCTTCGAAAATGTGAATGTATAGTATCCAGAATAGTTGGAGGAGCCTCGTGCGCCCCACTACCCACCAAGGCGCGCTAGAAGGGGGCGGCGCGCCCTGGTGCCCAGTGGGCAGCCGCCCCCTCTAGTGGGTCTTGGTTCCAGTATTTCTTATTTATTCCAAAATAATTCTCCAAAAATTTTCGTCTAATTCTGAGAACTTTTATTTCTGCACAAAAACAACACCATGGTAGTTCTGCTGAAAACAACGTCAGTCCGGGTTAGTTTCATTCAAATCATGCAAATTAGAGTCCAAAACAAGAGCAAAAGCGTTAGGAAAAGTAGATACGACGGAGACGTATCAACTCCCCCAAGCTTAACCCATTGCTTGTCCTCAAGCAATTCAGTTGACAAGCTGAAAGTGATAAAGAAAAACTTTTACGAACTCTTTTGTTCTTGCGTCCATATATATATGCTTAAATAGCACCCCCGGTTTTCAACAAAGATTATAACTAACCATGCAAATGATAACTCTTAGAAATTATATTCACTCATATCAATGGCATAATCAACTAGCGAGCAATAATAAAATATTTCAAATGCCAACACTTTGTCAAAACAATCATGATATAATATGACAATTGGGGTGTCTCGCTAGCCCTTTCTGAGACCGCAAAACATAAATGAGCACCTTCAAAGTTCAAGCAGCGACCAGACATTGTAATTCATGGTAGAGGAGATCGAGTCATGATGCATTCAACATTAACTATACACAATGCATGAGGATGACAATAGTCCTCTCAAGACTGGTGCTTGTTTGAGAAGGTGATGACTCAATAGTAAAAGCAAAATAACATAAAAGTAAATAGATAGGCCCTTCATAGAGGGAAGCAGGGATTTGCAGAGGTGCCAGAGCTCAGAGCTTAAATCAGAGATAAATATAATTTTGGGAGGTGCACCTTTCCTGTCAACGTTACGACCAAGAGTTTTCAATATCTTCCATGCCAAACAATTTAGCGGCAGTTCCGAAGCGATAAAAGTAAAGTTTACTCCCCCTCCACCAACAAACACAAGCCATGGCTAGCCGAATCCTTGGGTGCCCTCCACACCAACAATAGTCCGGGGGAGTTTTGTTTAATTTCAATTTTTGATCATGGGACTGGGCATACCTATTACCAACCCCTCTCGTGCAAGGACGAGTGAATAAACACTCATCATGAGAACAACCCGTTTAGCATGGAAGATACTGACCACCCCCTGTCGCTCCATGAGCGGTCTAGGCACACAAAACAGATGTTCATTTGAAATTTTAGAGGTGGCGCATGCAAATTTACTTGGAACGGCAGGGTAATACCGCATATAGGTAGATATAGTGGACTCATCTAGAGTAACTTTGGTTTAAGGATTGTGATGCACAAGCAATATTCCCGCTTAGTACAGGCGGAGGCAAGCAAGTAGGTTGAGAAGTGACCATCTAGAGAGCGAAAACGGTCATGAACATGCATTATGAATAATTAACATTGAATACTAGCATGAGTAGGATATAAACACCATGAACATAAATATCGTGAAGGCTATGTTGGTTTTGATTCAACTACATGCGCGAACATGTGCCAAGTCAAGCCACGCGAAACATTCAAAGGAGAATACCATATCATCATACTACATCACAATCATTTTAATGCATGTTGACACTCAAGATAAATCATTATCAACTCCTAGCTACTTAAGCATGGCATGAGCATCTATAATCTCTAATTGTCATCATAAACATGTTCAATCATAATATGCTGAATCATGGATACGAAGTTAAACATATCTAGAAAAACAAAAACAAGTTGAGTTCATACCCGCTTTTCCCTGCCACATTCACTTCATCATAAACGTCATTATTGCCTTCCACTTGCACGACCGAATTATATGAAAATAATAATAGTGCAAGAGTGACGTGGGCTAAGCTGGAATCTACAACATTTTATTCAAAGGAGAAGACAAAATAATTTGGGCTCTTTGTTAGATCCATAATAATGCATACGAGAGCCACTCAACATTTTCAACGTGGTCTTCCCTTAGATACGACTCAACCAAAAGAAAAGAATTTCAGAGAAACACACTGAAATATTTTTGGAGTTTTTAGTTTTTCTTGAAAGGAGACAAATTAAAGAAAGAAAAACAAGAACGAGAAAAACTATTTACACGAGAAAACTCCCAACAAGTAAAAGAAGAAATGAGAAATATTTTTGGGTTTTCTTTTAATACTACACTAAATTAAACTGGGGAGAAAAACCAAAAAGAAGCGAGAAATGTTTTTAGATTTTTTTTCAAAGTTTTTCAAACACACAAGAAGAAAGCGAGAAAAATAAAACTAACATGGATAATGATGACCCACAAGTATAGGGGATCAATTGTAGCTCTTTTAGATAAGTAAGAGTGTCGAACCTAACGAGGAGCAGAAGGAAATGGCAAGTAGTTTTCAGTAAGGTAATGTCTGCAAGTGCTGAAATTGTATGTAGCATAGTAGTTTGATAGCAAGATAGTTTGTAACGAGCAAGTAACGTTAGTAGTAACAAAAGTGCAGCAAGGTAGCCCAATACTTTTGAGGCAAAGGACAGGCCAAAATGGTCTCTTATGATAAGCAAAGCGTTCTTGAGGGTACACGGGAATTTCATCTAGCCACTTTCATCATGTTGGTTTATTTTGTGTTCGCTACTTTGATAATTTGATATGTGGGTGGACCGGTGCTTAGGTGCTGTTCTTACTTGAACAAACCTCCTACTTATGATTAAACCTCCCGCAAGCATCCGCAACTACGAGAAAAGTATTAAGAATAAATTCTAACCATAGCATTAAACTTTTGGATCCAATCGGTCCCTTACGGAATAACGCATAAACTGAGGTTTAAGTTTCTGTCATTCTCGCAACCCATCATCTAATTGCTACTCCACAATGCATTCCCTTAGGCCCAAATATGGTGAAGTGTCATGTAGTCGACATTCACATGACACCACTAAGGGAATCACAACATACATACTATCAAAATATCGAACACATATCAAATTCACATGATTACTTGCAACATGACTTCTCCCATGACCTCAAGAACAAAAGTAACTACTCACAAATGATAAACATGCTCATGATCAGAGGGGTATTAAATATCATAATGGATCTGAACATATAATCTTCCACCAAATAAACCATATAGTAATCAACTACAAGATGTAATCAACACTACTAGTCACCCACAAGCACCAATCTATAGTTCCGGTAAAAAGATTGAACACAAGAGATGAACTAGGGTTTGAAATGAGACGGTGCTGTTGAAGATGTTGATGGAGATTGCCCTCCCCAAGATGGGAGAGTTGTTGGTGATGATGAGGACGATGATTTCCCCCTCCGGGAGGGAAGTTCCCCCGGCGGAATCGCTCCGCCGTAGGGCAAAAGTGCTCCTGCCCAAGTTCTGCCTCGAGACGGCTGTGCTCCGTCCCGAAAGTCCTCTCCTTATTTTTTTATAGGTCAAAATGACTTATATACCAGACGATGGGCACCGGAGGTGGGCGTGGGTGAGCACAACCCACGAGGGCGCGCCTGGGCTCCCAGCCGCGCCCAGGTGGGTTGTGCCCACCTGGTGGGCCCCCTCTGGTAGTTATTTGCTCCAATAATTCTTAAATAATCCATAAAAAATCTCCGTGAAGTTTCAGCTTGTTTGGAGTTGTGCAAAATAGGTGGCCTGACGTAGCTTTTTCGGGTCCAGATTTCCAGCTGCAGGAATTCTCCCTCTTGGTGTGTACCTTGCTAATTATGAGATAAAAGGCATTAGAATTACTCCAAAAAGCATTATCATGGATAAAAACATCATAAATAACAGTAAGAAAACATGATGCAAAATGGACGTATCAGATAATACAATGAAAAAGTGTGAACACTGACAACTAAAATGAAGTGTGTGAACATGAATGTATTGTCGGTGGAAATACTTACTCCCCCAAGCTTAGGCTTTTGGCCTAGCTTGGTAATCACCACCCGTAGTAGCCGTTCGGTCCCATGTAAAAGTGCTGCAGCGGCGGCACCTAAGCGTCCCACTCCTGGGGCTCCTCCTCTGCCGATGCCTTGGCATTCTGATAGGCGACAACGTCCGCTGGTAGGACGGTGTATCTGCTCCTGGCATGAGAATCAAATAAAGTAGGTGCATGCAACGGTATAATGTCACGGGTCTTCTCACTGAAGACCAAGTTATAGCGAAGAGGGTCAAGTAGCTCAGTGTTATCAAGAAAGTGGTGGTCTGTCATCGACTGGCGATCTAATAAACTTTGGGCAAAGGATAATCGTGGTGGCGAATCTGAACATTAAAGTGACTCGCTAAGTAAGTGGCATAAATACCACCATGAATTTTACCCTTAGTTCTGTTAATGTGCAGATGACGTGCAATAATAGCCCCTAGGTTAAAAGTGTGGTCATTGTAAAGTGCATGGCGCAAGATGGCGCGAGGTCAGGGGCACTAAGTATACTGCCCTTCTCTCTAGCAGTCAAACACTTCATGATAAATAAAGCAAAGTAATGCACAAAAGGAAACTACAGACTGGTGGCTGTGGCTTTTGACACGCCCCTTCCCTCACCCACTGTCAAAGTGAGGAGGAAGTCCTCAAACTCTTCCGGTCTAGGCTCTCTTAATTCCCCATCAAAGGGAATTAAACACATCTCACAAAATTCAGTGAGCGGTAACTGACGGGTTTCAGAATATAAACGCACCGCAGGAGGTTCATGCCTATTCAGAAAATAAATTTTTGCACAAAGGAGTTCGTGAGGGTGTGGTGTTGGTCACACTCATCTGTGAGGAAGTTGGTAAGCCCGACATTCACAACGAATTGCATAAACTCTTGGTGGAATCCGACTTCTTCCATGAAGGGAATGGGCAGCCATTCGCACGACCGGACCTCCATCCATCATCGAGTGTTGATGTCACAGGCTGATGATTCACCGGTGACTCCCTTGACATTCTTCTTAGAAGAACTCCTTCGAAAAAGGTCCATCTTGCTAAGAACAATTTTTGAAAATTTTTGAGTCACAAAATTTTGTCAACAAAACTTCGCAAGATTGATAGGAACTACTCATATGGATGTCTAGAGCCTACATCAAGCATTCAAACTACTTAAAACTCAAATAATTCAACATGCAAGCTCATTTACAAGCACCAAGAGTAGCTAATTACTCAAAATATAAACCACTAGAACAAAAACTAATTGGAGCAATGGAGGAGTCACATACCAAGTAGCAATCCCCAAAACAGTTTCATAAACGGAGCTTCGAGCAAAGAGACCGTAATCTGCGGGTTTGTGAGCAAGAACACGAGAGAGAGAGAGAGAGAGAGAGAGAGAGAGAGGGAGGGAGAGAGAGAGAGAGATGACATGAGCTGAAGGGATAAGTGAGGGGGCCTTGTGGGGTCCACGACGTGCCCTGGTGACTAGTGGGCACCAGGGGCACCACCCTGTGATGTTTTCTGCATAAAAAATTCTTAAATATTCAGAAAAAATCGTGTCAAAATTTCAGGCCATTCTGAGCATTTTTATTTTTGGGCACTTTTTTTGCACAAATAAACCAGAAAACAGGATAGACATGACATTTTATTGTATTTAACTAGGAATAACAGAAAACAGAACGTAGGGACAAAAGGTTGTGCCTACTAAATTCATCGACCACATGCCTCCCGAAAATAATCCATTAATAAGGTTGATCAAGTCTTATTAACAACCACTTCCGATTACCATGAACCTGAAGAACTTTCATAAAACAATAAGTTACCTCAACGGGGACATGCATATCCCCAACAATAAGTATTTCATATTTCTTTTTGACAGTAAGTAGGGGGAGTTGAAAACTTCCAATAGTAATTGTCGGAGATTTTTCAATAACATTAATACCATTCACTTGAAATTGTTTCTTCAGAAAGTGAACCGTATGCTCATTACCATTGATATGAAAAGTTAATTTGCTTTTATTTTAATGATAATAGCCCCTGTAGTATTCAAAAAGGGTCTACCAAGGATAATCGACATGTTTTCGTCCTCAGGCATCTCAAGTATAACAAAGTCTGTTAAGATAGTAACATTTGCAACAACAACGGGTACATCCTCACAAATACCGATAGGTATGGCAGTTGATTTGTCAACCATTTGCAATGATACTTTAGTAGGTGTGAGTTTATTCAAATCAAGTCATTTTTATAAAGAGAAAGGCATAACACTAACACCAGCTCCTAAATCACATAAAGCAGTTTTGACATAACTTCTTTTGATGGAACAAGGTATAGTTTGTATTCCTGGATCTCCTAATTTCTTAGGTACTCCATCCTTAAAAGAATAATTAGCAAGCATAGTGGAGATTTCAGCTTCAGGTATTTTCCTTTTATTGGTGACAATAACTTTCATATAGTTAGCATAAGGGGCCATCTTTAAAATATCAGTTAAACGAGTACGCAAAAGGACTGGCCTAAGCATTTCAGCAAAGCGTTCAAATTCTTCATCATCCTTTTTCTTAGATGGTTCAGGTGGAAAGGGCATGGGTTTCTGAACCCATTGTTCTCTTTCCTTGTCATGTTTTCTAGCAACAAAGTCTCTTTTATCATAACATTTATTTTTAGGTTGTGGGTTATCAAGACTAACATCATGTTCTATTTCAACATCATTATTCGGTTCATTATCATTGTCTTGTTGAGCATCTTCATGAACATCATCATTATCATTTTCATTATCACTAGGTGAATGTTCATTACCAGATTGAGTTTCAGCATCTGAGATAGAGACATCATTGTTATCTTCAGAAGGTTTTTCTATTTCAAGTTCACTAGAAGTATGCAAAGTCCTATCATCTTTCTTTTTATTTTTCTTTTTATTTTTAGAAGGACTAGGTGCATTAGCATTAGCTCTTTTAGAGTCTTAATCAATTCTTTAGGGTGACCCTCAGGATAAAGTGGTTCCTGAGTCATTTTACCTCCTCTAGTCGCTACTCTAACAACATAGTCATTCATATTATTATTCATTTCATTGAGCAATTCCCTTTGAGATTTAGCAACTTGTTCTAACTGAGTTTGGACCATAGAAGCATGTTTTCCTACTTCTCTGACATCATTAGTGATTCTAAATAACAAGTTACTCAAGCAAGCAATCATATCAGAATTTTGTTTTAACTGTTTCATAACATAGGCATTGAAGTGGTCTTGCTTCATGATATAGTTATCAAATTCATATAAGCATTGAGTGGGAGGTTTATTATGCGGGATGTCACCTTCATCAAATTTCAAAAGAGAATTTACCTCCACCACCTGTGGTAGTGTGTCGAGACCATGTATTTCTTCAATAGGTGGTAAATTCTTAACATCTTCAGCTTTAATACCTTTTTCCTTCATACATCTCTTTGCCTCTTGCATATCTTCAGGACTGAGAAATAAAATACCCCTCTTCTTCGGAATGGGTTTAGGCGGTGGTTCAGGAAGTTTCCAATCATCATAATTTTTTAATATATTGTTCAATAGTTCCTCATCTTGTTCAACAGTTTGTTCCCTGAAAACTCAACCAGCACAACTATCTAGGTGGTCCCTAGAAGTATCGGTTAGTCCGTTATAGAAGATATCAAGTATTTCATTTTTCTTGAGAGGATGATCAGGCAAAGCATTAAGTAATTGGAGAAGCCTCCCCCAAGCTTGTGGGAGACTCTCTTCTTCAATTTGCACAAAATTAAATATTTCCTGTAAGGCATCTTGTTTCTTATGAGCAGGAAAATATTTTTTAGAGAAGTAATAAATCATATCATGGGGACTATGCACACAACCAGGAGCAAGAGTATTGTACCATATCTTAGTATCACCCTTTAATGAGATAGGAAATAACTTAAGGATATAATAGTAGAGAATTTTTTCCTCATGAGAAAATATGGTGGCTATATAATTTAATTTAGTAAGATGTGTCACAACAGTTTTAGTCTCATAGCCATGGAAAGGATCAGATTCAACCAAAGTAATTAACTCTGGGTCGACAGAGAATTCATAATCCTTATCAGTAAAAAATATAAGTGAAGTAGCAAACTTAGGATCACATTTCATTCTAGCATTCAAAGATTTTAGTTTCAACTTGCATAGCAATTTCTTAAGATCATCACTATACTTACAAGCAATAAAGTCCCTAGCAACCTCTCCATCCATAACATAACCCTCAGATATCTCAGGCAATTCATATCTAGGAGAGCTAGGTCTAAAAGGTGTTTCATAATTCTCAGTTTCAAAGACTTCATCAGTTTCAGTAATTTCATCAGTTTCAGCATTCTCAATTTCCTTAGCTCTAGCAAGTTGTTCATCAAGAAATTCACGTAGTGGCACAGTCTTATCAAGCAAAGTACTAGCATCATCATAAGTATCATTCATAGCAGAAGTAGTATCATCAATTACTTGCGACATATCAGGATTAATAGCAAGTGGTGGTGTTGCAAGCTAACTCAAAACAGAGGGTGAATCAAGTGCATAGTGTGATGGCAGTTCCTTACCTCCTCTCATCTTAGAGGGAATGATCTTGGTTCTGGTATCTTTAAGATTCTTCATAGTGATATAAATCCCAAGTGACTCAACAAATATAGCTATGCTCCCCTACAACGACACCAGAAAAAGGTCTTGATAACCCACAAGTATAGGGGATCACAACAGTTTTCGAGGGTAGAGTATTCAAACCAAATTTATTGATTCGACACAAGGGGAGCCAAAGAATATTTGTAAGTATTAGCAGCGGAGTTGTCAATTCAACGACACCTGGAGATTAAATATCTGCAGCAAAGTGATCAGTAGCACAGGAATATGATAGTTTGATAGTGATAGAAATAGTAATGGCAACAGTAACAATAGTAGTGGTAGTAGTTTTGTAGCAGTTGTGACAGTAGCAACAATAGTAGTAACTTAGCAAATATCAATATGTGAAAACTCGTAGGCATTAGATCGATGATTTCGTTGGATGATATTCATCACATAACAGTCATAACCTAAGGCGACACTGAACTAGCTCCAGTTCATCAGTGTAATGTAGGCATGTATTCTGTAAATTTTCATACGTGCTTATGGAAAAGAACTTGCATGACATCTTTTGTCCTACCCTCCTGTGGCAGCGGGGTCCATAAGGAAACTAAGGGATATTAAAGCCTCCTTTTAATAGAGAACCAGAACAAAGCATTAACACCTAGTGAATAAATGAACTCCTCAAACTACGGTCATCATCGGAAAGTATCCCAATTATTGTCACCTTGGTGTTTACCGATCATAACACGTATGCATATAACTTGCAAGATCGGATCAAGAACATAGATATAATGGTGAAAACATAAACGGTTCAGATATGAAATCATGGCACTCGGGCCCTAGTGACAAGCATTAAGCATAGCAAAGTCATAGCAACATCAATCTCAAAACATATTGGATACTAGGGATCAAGCCCTAACAAAACTAACTAGATTACATGATGAATCTCATCCAACCCACCACCGTCCAGCAAGCCTACGAAGGGATTACTCACTCCCGACGGTGAGCATCATGAAATTGGTGATGGAGGATGGTTGGTGACGATGATGGCGGCGGATCCCCCTCTCCGGAGCCCAGAACGGACTCCAGATCTGCCCTCCCGATGAAGAATAGGAGGTGGTGACGGCTCCGTATCGCGCAACGCGATGAAACTTCCTCTCTTATTTATTTCTCCGGAAATGTGAATTTATAGTATCCAGAATATGATTGGAGGAGCCTCGTGGGCCCCACTACCACCAGGGCGCGGTAGAGGGGGGTGGCGTGCCCTGGTGCCTACAGGGAAGCTGCCCCCCTCCGGTGGGTCTTGGTTCCAGTATTTTTTATTTATTCCAAAATTATTCTCCAAAAAGCTTCGTCCAATTCTGAGAACTTTGTTTTCTACACAAAAACAACACCATGGTAGTTCTGCTGAAAACAACGTTAGCCCGGGTTAGTTTAATTCAAAGCATGCAAATTAGGGCCCAAAACAAGAGCAAAAGTGTTAGGAAAAGTAGATATCAGTCGCCCCGACCCGCTCGCCCATTGTCACCAGGGCCGATGGCACTAACTCCGTCAGGGTTCCTCGACCCCGCGCCGGCGAGCAGGTAATTTTTATTTCCCATCTTTTTGGGACATGGGATTCCCCATTCCTCCTTTCCTCTGGGCCTCCTCCACTTCCATGGCCTCCAATTTCATCACCTCACGCTCAATTCCATCCTCCACATAGGCTGCCTCGTCACCTTATGTGAGCTGTTCCCTTGTTGTGAGCCCAATTTTGCGCTCTAGTGCAAGTTCTTCTGCATTAGGACTCATACCAACAATCATAAGCCGACCAAATGTGTGTGTGTGAGAGGGATGATCAACAAGGTTCTAGGCGCCCTGTGGCTGGAAGGAAATTTCATCTACACAATGAAGAACTGGCAGGAAGAGTGGTTTTACATGTCAGATATATCACTGACTAATCCTGCCCAAGAAGGGGCCGCTTTCACCTTCACTGCCACTCCTCCGATCCACTCCTAGAACCTCAAGACCATTACTTGGGAGGAAATTGCCAAGGTGAAACGGCTCATGAAGAGGGTGACCTTTTTTATTGATTGAAAGATCACCCTGGTTGACGTGATGTATGTGGCTCTAAGGCACAGGGTACAACCCCTCCAAGCCCGAGCTCGCCCCATGTGGGTGTACACTCGGGAGGATGACATCACCTGGACCATTTGAGGTGATCTCTACGGGAAGAGATCCATGAGAGAGTTGTAGCCCCTCCTGTTACGGGGTAAGGCCGAGACCTTCAAAGCCGACGAGGACGACATTGGCTACTAGGACTATCAGCAGCGAAATGAGTTACAATGACCTGTTCTTTTTATCTGAGGTATTGTATAAGGCTTTTTAACTTGAGCTAATTAAATTCTTCTTCTTTGATCTGATGCAGAAGTGATTTTACTTCTCGGTCAAGGTCAAGTCGCCTGCTCCCCAACCCGAGGACCTGCATGGTCCCATTATGGCCTGCCTTCTGTCCATGGATGATTGCTCGGGCCCGGTCAAGGCCAAGCGCACCAGGGCCTTCACAGGCGTGTGTTGGGAATATTCCCTAGAGGCAATAATATTTTATTACTATATTTCCATATTTATAACTGAGAGTTTATATTCTATGCTGTAACTGCTATGATCCTTGAATATGTGATTCAGTGGGAAACTCAAATGCACGTGTGGAATGATAAATGGTAAAATATGATTCCTAGTCCCGCTTCTAAGACTTGCTCAAGTGTTGTTGGTGATCACGTTTTCTGGATCTTAGGATATCGTTAAGTCTAACGGTAGTCCTAAAATAGCATTGAGAGTATGACGTTGGAAGAATGGTCATATTGAATCAACCCAAACTTGTTTGTTATACTTTGAGATGAAATTGTCAGAAGTCAATTGTTATAACACAGAGTGTTAACATGTGATTTAGTTCCTTAGACCATGTGAGTATTGTAGTCACTTCTTACTGTATGATGGACTTTGGGGTTGCTCAAACGTCATCTGTAACTAGGTGATGATAATGATAACTTACAGGTTCATCAGAAAATTTGACAAGGGACTAGATAGCATGAGAGTGGAATTTGCTCCTCCGACGATGGAGAGATATTCTTAGGGCCCTCTTGGTGTGACGGCATCCATCATCGTCTAGCCAAACACATGTGACTATGTCATGGGGATGACGGAACATGTCAACAAGAAAGAAGAACGAAACCAGTAACGAGGAGACGGGTATGGTGAGCATGTGTATGACTCAAGAGGACACCGATACATCTCAACTCGGGTTTTTTAAAGTATCACGAAGCAAAGGGAGTATCACATGATAACCAAAGGTTTGTTGGAATGTCATTCTTGTACTCATAGGGATCGGCATGGACGTCCACGGTTCCGCTATCGATCATTGAACAAACGGGTTTTGTTCATGTCTATATTTCACCAAACATACATGGTCACAAACTTAAGGTAGTCACGATTTTATGAGTATTACTAGGACCGGAGTATCGAGGATTTATTTGTGAAATAGTTTCATTAATATTCAAAATAGTTTTGAGAGGAACCGGTAGTGTTTCGGGGTCACCAAAAAGGTTTCAGAGTTTATCGGGCAATATGTAACGCCCTCGATGCGGCTATATCTCCCACGTGTCGAGACACGACTTAGAGGCATAACCGCATTGAAAGCAATGTCGCAAGTGAGGTAATCTTCACACAACCCATGTAATAAATAAGGGAAAGAGATACATAGTTGGCTTACAAATCGCCACTTCACACAATACATAAATAAACATCCATCATTGAGTACACTCAAGGTCCGACTACGGAACCAAAATAAAGAAGATACCCCAAATGCTACACAGATCCTCGATCGTCCCAACTGGGCACCACTCATCTGATCATCAGGAAAAGACACATAGTAACGACCACGTTCCTCGTCGAACTCCCACTTGAGCTCGGTTGAGTCACCTGACCTTTGGCATCGTCGGCACACTGCAACTGTTTTGGGAAGTATCCGTGAGTCACGGGACTCAGCAATCTCACACCAGCGAGATCAAGACTATTTAAGCTTATAGGGAGGACAGAGTAGTAAAATGGAGCTGCAGCAAGCGACTAGCATATATGGTGGCTACTTACAAAAGAGAGCGAGAAGAGAAGCAAAGCGCGGACGTGAAGCTAATAGCGATCAAGAAGTGATCCTGAACTACTTACGTCAGACATAACTCTAACACCGTGTTCACTTCCCGGACTCCGCCGAGAAGAGACCATCACGGTTACACACGCAGTTGATGTGTATTTTAATTGAGGTCAACTTCGGGTTTTCTACAACCGGACATTAACAAATTCCCATACGCCTCATAACCGGGCACGGCTTTGAAAGATATTACCCTGCAGGGGTGTCCCAACTTAGCCCATTATAAGCTCTCACGGTCAACGAAGGATATTCCTTCTACCGGGAAGACCCGATCAATCTCGGAATCCCTGACTACAAGACATTTCGACAGCAATAAAACAAGACCAGCAAAGCCGCCCGATTGTGCCGACAAATCCCGATAGGAGCTGCACATATCTCGTTCTCAGGGCACATCCGGATGAGACTAGCTACGAGTAAAACCAAGCCTCGAGTTTCCTCGTGGTGGCCCTTGAAGCTCGATTCAGACTGACACTTTCGAAGAGCACTGGTCCGGGGGGTTAAAATAAAGATGACCCTCGGGCTCATGAAAACCCGGGGAAAAAGGCTTAGGTGGCAACTGGTAAGACCAAAGTTGGGCCTTCTTTGGATGAGTCTTATTCAAAGCGAACTGTCAAGGGGTCCCATAAATCACCCAACCGTGTAAGGAACGCGAAATCAAGGAACATAACACCGGTATGACGGAAACTAGGGTGGCAAGAGTGGAACAAAACACCAGGCATAAGGCCGAGCCTTCCACCCTTTACCAAGTATATAGATGTATTAATTATAGCAGATATATATTGTGATATCCCCAACAAGTAAACATGTTCCGATAAGGAACAACATCTCCATGTTCCAACAAGGAACAAACTTCAACTTCACCTGCAACTAGCAACGCTATAAGAGGGGCTGAGCAAAGCGGTAACATAGCCAATCAACGGTTTGCTAGGAAAGGATGGTTAGGGGCTGACATGGCAATATGGGTGGCATGATATAGCAAGTGGTAGGCATCGCAGCATAGGCATGGCAAAAGAGCGAGCAACTAGCATAGCAAAGATAGAAGTGATTTCGAGGGTATGGTCATCTTGCCTGAAATCCCGCAAGGAAGAAGAACGAGTCCATGAAGAAGACAAGCGGATGTAGTCGAGCGAATCCTCACAACTCGAACGAAACCGAAGCTAACGAAGAAGCAAACCGGAAAGAAGCAAACAACATGGTAAACACACAAGCATAATCATGGCATGATGCACAAACAAGTATGATGCATGTCCGGTTTAATGATTCATGGCATGGCAATATGCACAAACAACACTACAAGTTAAGTGGAGCTCAATATGCAACGAGTTGCATATTGACGAAACACCACATCAATTATTTAGTTCACTCTCGGTTAGGCTACCAAACAATATTAAATGTTGTTAAACATGGCAAGAGGTGAAGCATAAGTAAACTAACTATTTAGGCAAATTTAAATGAGGCCGGAAATAACAAACAGCAATTCCGGAAATCCCCATATGCATATTTCGAATTTGCTACTGTTCTGCCCTAAACACAATTTTAATGTTGTTAAGCAGCAAAATAAAGTGCACCAAGTTAATCTATGCATTTTTCCACCCCATTTACATATAAAGTTTATTAAAATTGGAGTTACGGTTATTTAGTTATGAAATAAATCATTTTAACATATTATTTGAGCAAATTTAAACAAACAACATTTTAAACATTTTAAACCAGGATGAAAGTGGTATATTATGAAACTAGACAAAATTCTAAGCATTTTTCATGTTTAAATCATTTTAATCCGATGCACGGTTCATGAGTTATTATATGCATGAATTCTAGGGGTTTTTTCGCAAAACCGATATTCTACGGATAATTAGCAAAATCGCAGCAGGGAAAAAAAACACTACGGGCGAATCTGGTGGCCCGATAGCAGCATGGTATGTAGGCTCACCATGGGCCATGGCCCGTTCGATTGGATAGGGGAGGCGGGCGAAGTGGGGCTGGAGAGCGCTTGGGCCTTGGCGATCTTTGAAATGGCGTGGTCGCGATCCATGTAGGCGAGGAAGGCACGGTCAACGCAGCGAGCAGTGGCGCGTCGTCCTCCCTGCTCGAACGAATCAGAGGAGGCGAGAAGGGCGCTGGGCAGCAGGTCGGCGCGCGAACCGGCAAGGAACTCCGGTGACGGGATCCGGCCAGGAAGTGCCGTGGCTGGAGGAGGAGGTGGATCCAGCCGGATCTGAGGCGGGGAAGGGCGCGGACGGCGCGGCAGAGGCGGCTTCCTCTGTCTGCTCCCGACAGAAGGAGGCAGCGCGGCGCGGAACAGCGTTTGGGCTGCGGCATGGAGACGACGGCAGCGACGAGTACGGGGCTCCGGCGAGGCGATGCAGATGCGGAGGAGGCGGTCGCGGGCGGGCTTGAGCTACTTGCAGCTTCCATGGCGTTCTCCTACGAGAACAGAGAGGGCGGGAGATACTAGAGTGAGAAAGAGAAGAGGAACCAAGGGAGGAAGGGGACAGGAGGAGAAGGGAGGCGAGGCCGGCTGGAGTCTTGGTCGCCGGCGGCACGCCCCGGTTGAGGGAGAGGCAGCGGGGTCGAGGCGTGGCGCAGAACTCATGTGCGTGCTCGCACTGCAGCCTTGAGCTCTTTCCTTGGGTGGTTCTGGAGGCAGCGCAAGGACGAGGTGCTCGGGACGGCGCAGGTCGCAGGCGTGGCAGGTGGAGCTCCGACTCTGGTTGCTGCTCGGGGCCTTGAGAGGGGGCACGGCTGCGGCCCAGTCGTCTGCTCCGGCGAGGAGCTGCAGGCGCGGGCGACGCGGTTGATCTCGGGGAGGCACGGGAGGAAGTGGATGGGTTTGATCGGTGGGAATCGAGGAGGAGCAGGGGAGGCTGGATCGAGCGAGGTGGAGGCGAGGGATCTGGAGGCTGTAGGTGGCGGCGATGGTTGGGGAGGATGGATCGAGGGGATTTGGTGAGTCTTGGCGGCGGCAGGACAAATCTCCTAGAATTTAGGGTTTGGTCCAAAATGGACTAGGGGTAGACTATATATATATGGAAAAGAGAGGAGTTGGATCATCCGATCAAAATCCGACGGTCGGGAAAAAGATAGGTTGGAAAGTCTAAATAAGAAGCGGAGATGTTTTGGGGATGTTAGGGGATGATCCGGACCCAACGGTAACGATAGTCGGTTCGGGTTCGAAGTATCGGACACGGGCGAGGCGGTCGACGCACCGTGCAAAGAGACTCGGTTTAGGCAAGAGGAAAAAGCGAAGAACGAGGTTGGTCTCGAACGGTCAACAAAAGCAAGGGGGACGCGGCACTACGAGCGGATGCAAGTTTGTTACGGTGGCTTCCAAATAAATGGAATATTTTTTATAGCTCTCTAAATATCGAGAGGATATGTTTTAAAGAGAATCACCATGTGAATTCCCTCGATTTAAATGGATCAAAGATCCATGCCATTTATTTAGTTGAGTGCAAAAGATTTATGAGATGATGGCATGATGACATGATGCAATGCAAAAATAAAAGAGCAGGCACAAATGAAACATACGGCGAAACCCGGAATATATGGAAGTCTTCTGGAGCGTCGGTCTCGGGGCGTTACAACACTCCACCACTACAAGAGGATCTCGTCCCGAGATCTAGGATGGCACCGGAGAAAAGCGGAAGAGAAAGAGGTAAAACAAAGTTGCTTCTACGACAAACGAGTGAAACCACGAACCTTGAGAGGTTGAGCAAATCGAAAGAAAGAATACAATGGAGGTGAACGAGATTGCAAACAATCCGTTAGAAAAGAGGAACAAGGAACATTACGAGAACTAAGAGGTTAAGTGACAAGATAGATATTGACACCACTCCGGTTAAAACAAGATAGAGAAGGAATAAGAATGATATAATTTGGGCAGCACTCCGACTGTAAATGGAAGGAACTGAACATGAACTTGACAAGATGGGATGATACTTGATGAAATCAACAACACCGCCTCCGGACTATTGAAAGAATGGTACAAGGGGCAAGAAAGATTTCAGACAGCTCTCCGGTTGAGGAAGCAGGCAACACTTGATATATGAAAGAACTTGAGCAGAGGACATAACACTCCTGTTAAACGGATAAGCAAGGAAAAGAACATGATATTTACAAAATGAGATGATGGGTCGAAGAGAGTAACAACACAATGCCTCCGGAATGAAAGAATAGAAGCTAGATCGTCGGAATAAGAGAAGGGAGAAGGAATTGATTACTTCTACCCCAATTGAATTTGGAAAGCATCCTCCCAAGAAGGTTACAACGGAGTTGTTGGAAAACCAACAACGAAACTAATAAATTTGTAGTGGTCTTATGGAAAACTTCTCAAAATTATGAGGTGAAATTCTGCCACTAATGGAAACAATAGATTGGATCGGTATGAACAAGGAGACGAGAAAATTATTTCACCAGGAGGATAAATGAAGAACTTGTGTCATTTATAAGCACCATAAATAGCAACAATCCTTAGGGAAGGCTTTAGGTGAAATATGACACAAGATAACTCCAACGAAAAGATTGATGGATTTAAAATACCTCATTCTTGACAATTTGTGAATCATGGAACATGAATGGAAATTGTCAAGAAGGACATAACACCACCTCAAAAGATATTGTAGAAAGAATTGCACTTTGGAATGCAAGATGAAGAATGCTTGAACTCCTCAAAACAAAACATGTGTTGAGCACCATGTTTATTTTGAAGTATGGCTTGACGGATCTTAACTCCGAGAAAAACTTGAAGGACAAATCGAGAAATAAATGAATCCTTGACGAACCACCATCTAGAGCCTCCATGAAGAACTCCGGTAATAAAAGGATGATAGAAAGAAAGAGAAGTTGACAACACAAGGTGAAGCCTTGCAGTGATAAGATGAAGCTTTGAAATGATATAACCGAGAGAAATTTGGAACTCCGGAAAGAAAGATGAACAAATGAAATCAAGAATTACTTCATCATGAACAATCTCCGAAAGAAGGAATTAATCACTTGGATGAAACAAGAACAAGAATTATGTTATGTGTATCCTTCACCAATTTAAATTGATGACAAGCAACGGATTAGGCATACTACTTATTCTCGTTGAAAAAGGATTGAAGAGAGATATTGCTCAACTTGGGAAGGTCTTCAACGATCCGCAGGTAGGATTTGGGAAGAACGAATGAATCTATATAATAACGAAGGAAGAGAACTCTTGAACGAACCACCGTAAGAATTGAAAATGAACATAGCAAAGGCACAATTCACCGTGAAGAATTAGAAAACGAATAAAGATGCTTGACAGAATTTAGATACATTAGAACGAAGAGATCATGAGCTGATTAGATGATATTTTGACGATGCAATCGGTGAGATTTGGAAAACAAGAGTTGAACGCTTGAATGAATAATTACGAGATGATGGGCTCAGGAGAATCGAACTGAAAAGACTCTGAAATGCTCCGGGTGGGTTAAAAGAATTCTCACAATCAAAAATAATTATGAGAGGATGGCATCAAGCTAGAACCATGAATCTTGAAGAGAATGGAGCAAGATTAAAGAGAAACTCTTCTTCGGTCTTCAAAATTCGAGAATGACGATGAGAAACACCACCATGAATTGTTGAGGCACTCCGGAATGAAAATTAGAAAGGTTAAACAACGATGAAAAGAATTTGGAAGATCTTGGAGAAAGACATTTGACTGATGATAACTCATTCTTACGTCAAACTTAGAAAAGAATTTTAGAAGCTCCGGAAAAATTAGAAGAGTCAGGTAAGATCCTGGGAAAAGACCTGTGGGTTAGGGCCCACTCAAAAGAACCACTGTTGAACAATTGCTTGAAAAGAGAGATTGCACCGGTTGAATTAAATGGCTTGAATGGGATAACAAACACGAAAGAACTTGAGTGAATTGAGAATAGAAACTTGAATCTTCTGAGATATCTTCATCACTCCCAACCAAATGAATAGCGAGAAGTGAAAGATTACGAGATACACCGACATGAGAAAGCATTGTGAAAAGAGGAAAAAGGATAAGATCAACACCGAAATCTTGAACTAAATCCACCGGAGAAGAAAAGAACGAAGAATAATAAACTCGGAGCTTCCTTTAGCATCTTCATGAGAATCACCAGGATAAGAGCATGGAGGAAAAGAATGAAGAGACTTCACGTCAATAAAAAGTATAATTGATTAAGAAATCAGAGCCCTTGAGAAAAAAGGGTGGGAGGGTGGGAAAACAAAAACAACTTGGGTCGGATGAAACGAACACTGTTGAGAAAAAGCTTAGAATTGATCTTGCGAATGTTGCAATGATCGGATTTACTTGGAGAGAAGCACGCGGTTGGAAAGGATTAACATGACGACCTCGATGATCAAGACGGATTAGTATTCAAATAGCAATATGAGAACACCGTTTAGAATAAGGTATGGAATCAACACTTGGCTTCGAAGCAACTCGAATACCACAACTGAAAACAAAAGATTGGCTTCTAGAATGAGCCGGAACAAACACATGATAGAGATTTCGCCCAAAGTGTTCGTGGTGGGGCCCACACGGACACGACGTATAGCGGCCGTCACGAATGACAAACAAGACGTCCCGAATCAGCATAGCCAAGGATTCTTTAAGGCGTCTCGCGACCATCAGAATCGACCGTGAATGGGCGGACCACTAGACGTTGAACACCAACAACAAATCATACATCTTTCGGAAAGAAATCCTGTAAGCTACTAGAAATCACACCTATAAACTCCCGAAACTATCTGGTTATTCAATCTGGTGTTGGGGATACAGGGACACAAAATATATCACCCAAACTAACAATACCTAGATCCAAATTGTATCCATCCGTCAACACATAACCAAGAAATCCTCGGAAATCGTGGTACCTCGACCTTGAAAAACATCCGTTATACAAGTCATGGCAATACTCCACTTTTCGCCTCGATCGGGCTATCGAGGGTTATCTCACCAACAACTGCACAAAAGAGATTTCGATGTCGGCAAAACTCAGGTATTCGAATCGCAACGATAAAATTGTGACGACAACACCTCGAGCTCAACTCCCGGACACCGCCACAACCCCTAAATGTCGAGGCACCAAGAACAATGTTCTCGTCACAAAACCATCGAACGATTCCAAGATACCCACGTGATCCTAAAAAATTTTTTAGTGAAAATTGAGGAGAGAAGAGTCAAAACACTACGTCGGGATACCTCACAGAGCTGACGAAGGGACTTGGAAGTAAAAAGAATCCTACTCTCCGATATATATAATCCTAAGACTCAAAACATTTTCCATTCTAGACTCAACAACGCTTGACAAACAATCAAGTAGGGGGCTCCTAAGTCGGGAAGGCTCGATTACCAACATAGCGCCCTCGATGCGGCTATATCTCCCACGTGTCGAGGCACGACTTAGAGGCATAACCGCATTGAAAGCAATGTCGCAAGTGAGGTAATCTTCACACAACCCATGTAATAAATAAGGGAAAGAGATACATAGTTGGCTTACGATCGCCACTTCACACAATACATAAATAAACATCCATCATTGAGTACACTCAAGGTCCGACTACGGAACCAAAATAAAGAAGATACCCCAAATGCTACAGATCCCCGATCGTCCCAACTGGGCACCACTACTGATCATCGAGGAAAAGACACATAGTAACGACCACGTTCCTCGTCGAACTCCCACTTGAGCTCGGTTGAGTCACCTGACCTTGGCATCGTCGGCACCTGCAACTGTTTTGGGAAGTATCTGTGAGTCACGGGGACTCAGCAATCTCACACCCGCGAGATCAAGACTATTTAAGCTTATAGGGAGGACAGAGTAGTAAAATGGAGCTGCAGCAAGCGACTAGCATATATGGTGGCTACTTCGCAAAAGAGAGCGAGAAGAGAAGCAAAGCGCGGACGTGAAGCTAGTAGCGATCAAGAAGTGATCTGAACTACTTACGTCGAGACATAACTCCAACACCGTGTTCACTTCCCGGACTCCGCCGAGAAGAGACCATCACGGTTACATGATTGATGTGTATTTTAATTGAGGTCAACTTCGGGTTTTCTACAACCGGACATTAACAAATTCCCATCTCGCCTCATAACCGCATGGGCACGGCTTTGAAAGATAATACCTGCAGGGTGTCCCAACTTAGCCCATTATAAGCTCTCACGGTCAGCGAAGGATATTCCTTCTACCGGGAAGACCCGACCAATCTCGGAATCCGGACTACAAGACATTTCGACAGCAATAAAACAAGACCAGCAAAGCCGCCCGATTGTGCCGACAAATCCCGATAGGAGCAGCACATATCTCGTTCTCAGGGCACATCCGGATGAGACATCCTACGTGTAAAACCAAGCCTCGAGTTTCCCCGTGGTGGCCCCGCAGTTTGCTCGTTTCGGGCCAGCATTCGAAGGAGCACTGGTCCGGGGGGGTTAAAATAAAGATGACCCTCAGGCTCGCGAAAAACCCGGGGGAAAAATGCTTAGGTGGAAAATGGTAAAACCAAAGTTGGGCCTTGCTGGAGGAGTCTTATTCAAAGCGAACTGTCAAGGGGGTCCCATAAATCACCCAACCGTGTAAGGAGCGAAATCAAGGAACATAACACCGGTATGGCGGAAACTAGGGTGGCAAGAGTGGAACAAAACACGGGCATAAGGCCGAGCCTTCCACCCTTTACCAAGTATATAGATGTATTAATTATAGCAGATATATATTGTGATATCCCCAACAAGTAAACATGTTCCGATAAGGAACAACATCTCCATGTTCCAACAAGGAACAAACTTCAACTTCACTGCAACTAGCAACGCTATAAGAGGGCTGAGCAAAGCGGTAACATAGCCAATCAACGGTTTGCTAGGAAAGGATGGTTAGGGGCTGACATGGCAATATGGGTGGCATGATATAGCAAGTGGTAGGCATCGCAGCATAGGCATGGCAAAAGAGCGAGCAACTAGCATAGCAAAGATAGAAGTGATTTCGAGGGTATGGTCATCTTGCGAAATCCCGCAAGGAAGAAGAACGAGTCCATGAAGAAGACAAGCGGATGTAGTCGAGCGAATCCTCACAACTCCGAACGAAACCGAAGCTAATGAAGAAGTAAACCGGAAAGAAGCAAACAACATGGTAAACACACAAGCATAATCATGGCATGATGCACAATCAAGTATGATGCATGTACGGTTTAATGATTCATGGCATGGCAATATGCACAAACAACACTACAAGTTAAGTGGAGCTCAATATGCAACGAGTTGCATATTGACGAAACACCACATCAATTATTTAGTTCACTCTCGGTTAGGCTACCAAACAATATTAAATGTTGTTAAACATGGCAAGAGGTGAAGCATAAGTAAACTAACTATTTAGGCAAATTTAAATGAGGCCGGAAATAACAAACAACAATTCCGGAAATCCCCATATGCATATTTCGAATTTGCTACTGTTCTGCCCTAAACACAATTTTAATGTTGTTAAGCAGCAAAATAAAGTGCACCAAGTTAATCTATGCATTTTTCCACCCCATTTACATATAAAGTTTATTAAAATTGGAGTTACGGTTATTTAGTTATGAAATAAATCATTTTAACATATTATTTGAGCAAATTTAAACAAACAGCATTTTAAACATTTTAAACCAGGATTAAAGTGGTATATTATGAAACTAGACAAAATTCTAAGCATTTTACATGTTTAAATCATTTTAATCCGATGCACGGTTCATGAGTTATTATATGCATGAATTCTAGGGGTTTTTTCTGCAAAACTGATATTCTCTGGATAATTAGCAAAATCGCAGCAGCAGGAAAAAAACACTACGGGCCGAATCTGACTGGCCCGATAGCAGCATGGGCGCTGGAGGCTCACCATGGGCCATGGCCCGTTCGGTGGATAGGGGAGGCAGGGCGCGAAGTGGGGCGCTGGAGACGCGCTGGGCCTTGGCGTTGCTGGGCTGGCGTGGTCGCGATCCATGTAGGCGAGGAAGGCGCGGTCAACGCAGCGAGCAGAGGCGCGTCGTCCTCCCTGCTCGAACGAATCAGAGGAGGCGAGCAGGGCGCTGGGCAGCAGGTCGGCGCGCGAACCGGCAAGGAACTCCGGCGACGGGATCCGGCCAGGAAGTGCCGTGGCTGGAGGAGGAGGTGGATCCAGCCGGATCTGAGGCGGGGAAGGGCGCGGACAGCGCAGCAGAGGCGGCTTCCTCTGTCTGCTCCCGACAGAAGGAGGCAGCGCGGCGCGGAACATCGTTTGGGCTGCGGCATGGAGACGACGGCAGCGACGAGTACGGGGCTCCGGCGAGGCGATGTAGATGCGGAGGAGGCGGTCGCGGGCGGGCTTGAGCTACTTGCAGCTTCCATGGCGTTCTCCTGCGAGAACAGAGAGGGCGGGAGATACTAGAGTGAGAAAGAGAAGAGGAACCAAGGGAGGAAGGGGACAGGAGGAGAAGGGAGGCGAGGCCGGCCTGGGAGTGCTGGTCGCCGGCGACGACGTCCGGTTGAGGGAGAGGCAGCGGGGTCGAGGCGCGGGCGCAGAAACTCATGTGCGTGCTTTCGCCTGCAGCGAGGCTCTTTCCTTGGGTGGTTCTGGAGGAGGCAGCGCAAGGACGAGGTGCTCGGGGCCAGGCGCAGGTCGCGGCGCAGCGGTGGAGCTCCGACTCCTGGTTGCTGCTTTCGGGAGGCGCAAGCGAGGAGGGGGCACGGCTGCGCGGTCGCCTGCTCGGCGAGGAGCTGCAGTATGGCGACGAGGTTGATCTCGGGAGGCACGGGAGGAAGTGGATGGGTTTGATCGGTGGGAATCGAGGAGGAACAGGAGGCGCTAGATCGAGCGAGGTGGAGGCGAGGGATCTGGAGGCTGAGGTGGCGGCGATGGTTGGGGAGGATGGATCCGAGGGGATTTGGTGAGTCTTGGTGGCAGGGACAAATCTCCTAGAATTTAGGGTTTGGTCCAAAATGGACTAGGGGTAGACTATATATATATGGAAAAGAGAGGAGTTGGATCATCCGATCAAAATCCGACGGTCGGAAAAGATAGGTTCGGAAAGTCTAAATAAGAAAACGGAGATGTTTTAGGGACGTTAGGGGATGATCCGGACCCAACGGTAACGATAGTCCGGTTCGGGTTCGGGAAGTATCGGACACGGGCGAGGGTCGACGCCGTGCAAAGAGACTCGGTTTAGGCAAGAGGAAAAGCGAAGAACGAGGTTGGTCTCGGAGCGGTCAACAAAAGCAAGGGGGACGCGGCACTTCTGGCGGATGCAAGTTTGTTACGGTGGCTTCCAAATAAATGGAATATTTTTTATAGCTCTCTAAATATCGAGAGGATATGTTTTAAAGAGAATCACCATGTGAATTCCCTCGATTTAAATGGATCAAAGATCCATGCCATTTATTTAGTTGAGTGCAAAAGATTTATGAGATGATGGCATGATGACATGATGCAATGCAAAAATAAAAGAGCAGGCACAAATGAAACATACGGCGAAACCCGGAATATATGGAAGTCTTCTGGAGCGTCGGTCTCGGGGCGTTACACAATACTAGGTTGACGGTGTCATGCACTAAGGGGTACTAATCTGTAAGGCTCACAGTCCATTGGCCGGGCTTATGGCCCGCCGATCACTAAAAGGAAAGGACAAGCGAAGCTATCTTAGCATGATGAAGATAAAAATCTCCGAAGACTTGGGGTGTACTTCAAGGGTTGCTCTATTGCTAGCGGATTGACAATCGACCATGTGTATAACCTAGGTACCCCTTGCGCCTATATAAGCCGAGGGGTTAGGTATTTAGAGTCACGATTACCAACCTTAGGGTTTAGAAAACAATCATACGATCTCAAGGTAGATTATCTTGACTCGGTAATCCATCACATCAATACAATCAAAGGAGGACGTAGGGTTTTACCTCTTCGAGAGGGCCCGAACCTGGGTAAACATCGTCTCCCTTCGTCCCTTGTTACCATTGTTCCTAGACCTATAGCTCGGGACCCCCTACCCGAGATCCGCCAATTTTAGCACTGACATTGGTAGCCCAAGAAGGTCCCACTGTGTGGTAAAAAAGGATCAATGGCTCATCTTCACATCAATAGCGACATCGGCTGCAGTGACATCTTTGTCCCCGGCCAGCTTTTCATGTTTAGCAACATCTTCCTTCATGTTGATCTAGCTGGACATCTTGGCTTTGTCGAAAGCTTCGCCACAGATCAGATCATCAGATTTGGGAGCTTGGAATATATTGTCGACTCCCGTGGCGATCTCGCCCTCTCTGGCTAGGCGCTAGATCGACTGGAAAACTCCACGGACGCCGTGGCCATTACCTCAGACCCGACCTCCGATCCGAACTTCGGATCAGATCTCACCTCGGAACCAACCTCGAGTTCGGATCCGATCTCTTCAGCATCAGATCAGGCCTCGCCATGGCTGATCTACACTCCGAAGTCATATCGCACGCTTTGTCGAGCATACTGCAAGTTAGCTCCGCCTACTGTCAAGAGATGGGCCCAAAAAACCTCTCTCTTTTAAATGAGATGCTAGACCAAATCCATAACCTTGGGATCTCGGACGGTCAATATTTAGTCTATGACCAGATCAGATGTAAAACCGATGACAGGGAAATTTATGTCCCACCCATGACCCACCTAGTCGCTACAGTCGAGGATTTAACCGACATACTGGACTACGCCTCCGAAGAGGCATTGACATGGATGAAGATGTCGAGGATCTCACTACTGTAGGATTCTGCTAACACGACACTACAATCAGAGACCCTTTGAGAAACTGTGTGCGATGCAATAATCGCAAACGGTGGTGTATGAAAACCGTCAAAAATGTATAAAACGTTTGCGATGATGGATGCATCAAACACGGTTCAAATTTTAGTTGCGTGTGCGATGAAGGGCATACAGTTCAGTTCAATTAACTGTTTGCGATAAGGAGGAACAAAAGAAACGGGCAGCCGGATGAAGGTGTGTGGGATGTACAGCATACGGTTCACTCGGATGAACTGTTTGTGATTAGGTAACACAAAAGAAACGGTCAGCCCGATCAAGGTGTGTGCGATGCACATCATACGGTTCACTCGGATGAACTGTTTGTGATTAGGCAAGAGAACAGAAACGGTTCAATATAACAAGATGTGTGTGATACGCGGCAAACAGGTCTGTAATCAGAAATGTGTGCGAAGACCGATAATAACATAGACGATTGCTTCTAATAAGACGTATGTGATATGCTCTATCTACACAACATCTATTGGCCATTGTGGGATGGGCGGTCATCCGGATATGCCATAAGGATGCGAATAGGCATTCCTATCAGCAAGGACTAGCTGTTCCACCAGTAGCTCATGTAAGAAAACTATCAAGTTAAGTGTGCTCAGGCTGGAGCAGCCATCAGATGGGTGACTGGATGGGAAGTTGTGTTGATATTAAATTAACTGATAGGATGGGTCATTTCAGTCAAATGACCGAAATGACCCATTCCCTCAGCTAATTTAACCTTGAGGTCCTTATTTTTTATTTTTTTATTTTAACACATGTTAAAGAAGGTCTACCACATTACTTTTTGACAATGTGCAATACGTGGCATACAGTTGATCCATCCGACCTGTTTGTGATGGAATATGCCGTGTGTGTTGTAGGCAAATGCTTGCTAGTATTCAACCGTTTGGGATTGATGAATTCATCACCGATGGGTTCCCTAGTGTGGTCCGTGTTCATCTGATCATCATCTACTTCTTGTGCTAGCTTGATGTTCCTTCTATGCTAAGTTTCCATTAATTGATGGCGTTTTATGAACATGCCATCCTTTCCCGCCATTTCCTCACCTATTTCCCGCCACCATGCGATATTGTGCATAGGTGGCGTGCGACGCACGGAGGAGACAAGCGCAGCCTGTAGCACATCCACCTTTTCCAAGCATGCCAACCCACCAAAGCGCCACCTCTGCCATCATCCTTGTTGACAAGGAAAACGAGCAGGCGCCATGGCCCGTCGAGGCCGACGCGCTCCCCGGCAACGTGATGGACGACGCCGTGATGCGCGTCATCGCCAGGGTTGAGCAGACCTTTGGCGCATGGCGCTTGAGCGCCACGGATCAAGATAAGCATGTCAGCGCCAACAGGCTGCAGCTCGCCACACAACATGATCGATGGCGCACGTAGAGCAAGCTAGGCGCGTCCGCGCCGATAGGTTGCGGCTCGCCGCACGGCGAGACCGTTGGAGCTCCGTAGAGCGAGAGGCGCGGCGCGCCGCACCGCATAGCAAGAGCGGATCCATCGGCGCTTGCCTGCTGTCTACACGGCGTCGCAGCTGGGTACACGTCCCGTCAGTACCCCCATTCCTTGACAGGAGTGGGCAGAGGCCCTCAGCGCCGTGCTTGCACCAGAGGCCGGCCGCGCCATACTTGCACCGGACGCCCGCCACGCCGTTCGCGTGGGTGCCGCCATTCACCTTGTCCGCGGCCCGCTGGATGCTAACGCGCTAGTCCGTAGGCTCGACCGCCTCCTTGGCCCAGGTGTCCACCTGGGTGCAGTAGAGGAACATGGCCGTCGCATCCTCGAGCTGGTGATCTCTGATGAAGTAGCCAACTTGGAGCTTGAGATCGCACTCCAGATGTATCGCGAGCGTGTCGGCCGCTTGGACGAACGCCTGCACGAGTTCAGGCAGAGCCAAGAGCTACCGTAGGCAAGGGCTGCTGGTCATGGTCTCATGGACGCGTTTTATTTTTAGAAGTCGTTTCGACGTGGATAGCTATGTATTCACAACAATCATAGTATTGCTCTGTTTCAATGTGTGTACTCTGTTTTCCATTCTTATATGTTTTGTTTCAATGTGTGTATATACGCTTTCCATTCTGTATATGTGGATAATAACAACTATATTCAAATTAGTGTACAAAAACAGATAGAAAATGGAATTCATAATATATATATATATTATTAATTGTTCATTAGCTCATCACAGAATATATATATATATATATATATATATATATATATATATATATATAATAGCATCACAGATAGGTGATGATACTTAACTACTAGGTACGATGCATAAAATTGAAACGAACAATACTAAAACTAATAATCCCTCCTAGGGCCAGTATTCTGCCAGCCCCTCGCTAGCAGCTCCCTGGTGCGCGGTGTCTTCCCAGTGCGGAGGCAGTACTCCGACTCCTCCGCCTCGCAGCGCTTGACGTACCAATCTGACTCTTGCTGGCGGACGCGCGTGGCCGATCTTGCCATTTCGTTGGGTGCCCACCGGAGCTCCTCGTTGGTGGCACGCTGGAGCTTATCGGCCCACCTCCACGCAGCGACGAGGCGCACAGTGCCTATGACCTTCCTCGCGAAGTACCCGTCTTCGTACACCTCCTCGGCATGATGACGCGCCCGCCCCCAAAGCTCCACCGCCTCCTTTTTCCAGGCGGCATCACGGGCTTCACATGCCGCCTGGTACCTGGCTTCCTTCTCTGCCATCTCCTTCTTGAACGCCACTTGCCTGGCTTTCTCAGCCGGCCACAACGACTTCCACAGACAAAGATTAGTTGGAGGGGGGGGGGTCCAGCGCAACCTCGTCAGGCGGCACGTAGGGGTCCTCGTCGCTGCTAATCAAGTGAGCGTCCTCGGGGGGGGGGGGGGGGGACTCCTCGTCGGCGCGTGGGCAGACCGGTGATGCCATGACAGAGATTTGAGAGAGAGAGAGAGCGAGCGAGGGGAGGATGTAGATGAGAATGCAAGCGGGACGACGTGAGCAAGGTAGTATTTACTGGCGACCGTAATCTAGATCGACGGGGCCAGTACACATGACGGTCGCTGGAATTTATGAGTACTGTAGTTTGAATTACACACGACTCCCGTAGCAAAATCCGTGTGTGAACATAATAGCTGATGGTTTCCAATACAGAACCATTTCTGATTAATGATCCCCGCCAATCACCTACCAAACCTCGAGCCGCGAGATAGAGTGCCCATCGCATGGCGGCCGGTTGTCTTGCCAGATCTTTACATTTTCTTTTTTGAACACCAGATATTTACATCGTCTGATGATTTTTTAACTCGCACACAAGTACTCAAAAATATGATTTTTCAAACCGTTTTGGTTAGGCGTTGCATGTAGATGTAGTTCAAATTTGAATTACGGTCATTAAATGGTTAGAAAATCACTTAAATGCCTTTTAAAGGTCAAATGACCCCTGAAATTTTCCAAATTTTCACATGACAGTTGTATTAGTGCATGTTAAACGTAGAAAAAAATTTGAAGGCCGTAAGAGGAAGCTATCTCCCGTCCGTCATCAAACATGCATTGTTCCTTCTCGGAACCACGAACCTTCTAGTGAGTTGCTCCGGTTTGTGAGTGGTGTGTGTCCAAACTTTCGTCAAACAGGCCAATTTTTTTTACCGCATCATCTTGGTGGCATGACATTAAATCAAGCAAGGTTTCATGTTTTTCTGACCATTTCTTAATTTTTTGGAATTAAAATGCCATGGCATGCACTCCATGCATGTGCCCATGCCTTGAGACCAATATGTTTGAAAATTCCTTCGAATTTACTGCACATGGAATTAACTCGCACACAAGTACACAAAAATATGATTTTTCAAACCGTTATGGTTAGGCGTTGCATGTAGATGTAGTTCAAAATTGAATTACGGTCATTAAATGGTTAGAAAATCACTTAAATGTCTTTAAAAGGTCAAATGACCCCTGAAATTTTCCAAAATTTCACATGACAGTTGTATTAGTGCACGTTAAACGCAGGAAAAAAATTTGAAGGCCGTAAGAGGAAGCTATCTCCCATTCGTCATCAAACATGCATTGTTCCCTCTCGAAACCATGGACCTTCTAGCGAGTTGCTCCGGTTTGCGAGGGGTGTGTGTCCAAACTTTCGTCAAACAGGCCAATGTTTTTACCACATCATCTTGGTGGCATGAAATTAAATCAAGCAAGGTTTCATGTCTTTCTGATAATTTTTTAATTTTTTGGAATTAAATGCCATGGCATGCACTCCATGCATGTGCCCATGCCTTGAGGCCAATATGTTTGAAAATTCCTTCTAATTTACTGCACATGGAACTAACTCGCACACAAGTACACAAAAAAACGATTTTTCAAACCGTTATGGTTAGGCGTTGCATGTAGATGTAGTTCAAATTTGAATTACGGTCATTAAATGGTTAGAAAATCACTTAAATGTTTTTAAAAGGTCAAATGACCCCTGAAATTTTCCAAATTTTCACATGACAGTTGTATTAGTGCACGTTAAACGTAGGAAAAAAAATTGAAGGCCGTAAGAGGAAGCTATCTCCCGTTCGTCATCAAACATGCATTGTTCCCTCTCGGAACCACGAACCTTCTAGCGAGTTTCTCCAGTTTGTGAGGGGTGTGTGTCCAAACGTTCGTCAAACATGCCAATTTTTTACCACATCATCTTGGTGGCATGACATTAAATCAAGCAAGGTTTCATGTTTTTTCTGATCATTTTTTTATTTTTTGGAATTAAAATGCCATGGCACTCCATGCATGTGCCCATGCATTGAGACCAATATGTTTGAAAATTTCTTCTAATTTACTGCACATGGAATTAACTCGCACACAAGTAAATAAAAATATGATTTTTGAAACTGTTATGGTTAGGCGTTGCATGTAGATGTAGTTCAAATTTGAATTACGATCATTAAATGGTTAGTAAATCACTTAAATGTCTTTGAAAGGTCAAATGACCCCTGAAATTTTCCAAATTTTCACATGACAGTTGTATTAGTGCACGTTAAACGTAGGAAAAAAATTGAAGGCCGTAAGAGGAAGCTATCTCCAGTTCGTCATCAAACATGCATTTTTCCCTCTTGGAACCACGAGCCTTCTAGTGAGTTGCTCCGGTTTGTGAGGGGTGTGTGTCCAAACTTTCGTCAAACATGCCAATTTCTTTACGACATCATCTTGGTGGCATGACATTACATCAACCAAGGTTTCATGTGTTTCTGATTTTTTTGGAAATAAAATGCCATGTCACTCCATGCATACGTATGAATGCATGTGTCCATGTCGTAGACTAGTTTACTGCACATGGAATTAACTCGCACACAGTACACAAATATGATTTTCAAACCGTTTTGGTTAGGCGTTGCATGTAGATGTAGTTCAAATTTGAATTACGGCCATTAAATGGCTAGAAAATCACTTAAATGTCTTTAAAAGGTCAAATGATCCCTAGAATTTTCAAAAATTTCACATTACAGTTGTAGTAGTGCACGTTAGACGTAGAAAACAAATTGAAGGCCGTAAGAGGAAGCTATCTCTCGTTCATCATCAAACATGCATTGTTCCCTCTCGGAACCACGAGCCTTCTAGTGAGTTGCTCCGGTTTGTGAGGGGTGTGTGTCCAAACTTCCATCAAACATGCCAATTTTTTTGCCATATCATCTTGGTGGCATGACATTACATCAACCAATGTTTCATGTGTTTCTGATTTTTTTTATTTTTTGGAATTAAAATGCCATGTCACTCCATGCTCAATTGTGTCATAGCCGTTAGACCAATATGTTAGAAAATTCCTTCCAATTTACTGCACATGTAATTAAATCACACACACGTACACAAAATATGAGTTTTCAAACCGTTATGGTTAGCTGTCGCATGTACATGTAGTTCAAAGTTCAATTACGGTCATTAAATGGCTAGAAAATCACTTAAATGTCTTAAAAGGTCAAATGACCCCTGAAAGTTTCCAAAATTTGACTTGACAGTTGTATTAGTACTACAAAATTTCTCGTTCATTTAAAACACCGTCCGTTGGCACTTCACTCCAAATTCGTCTTTCACAGCTAATAAAAAAATATCTGCAACATAACACACAGTTGTTTTCTAGGAACCGTTTGCGATGAAAATATCTGGGTCTATTTAAGTCTCCCTCCTTAAGCTTCGCCGGCTTGTCTGCTCTAGTACCGGCAACCCTCGAATCCACGAATCCCGATCCCTATTCCCGCACCCCCTGCTTGCAAAGATGACGCCGTGGAAACGCTTCGTGAAGGCCCGTACGATGGCCGCGTCCCCCCCGAGCGCAGCCGCCTGCACCGAGAGCGCGACCACCTACGTCGAGAGTGCCGCCGCATCCGCATTGAGCGTGTCTGCTTCCGCCGAGAGGGCATCTACGGCAGCCGACAGGGCAGCTGTAGCAGCCGAGACGATCGCAAAGAATGGCCGCGACGACGGTGCAAACGCCAAGAGCGCCGAGCTGCCGTCTGCGGCTGATGTCGCCCGGGTCGAGGCCATCCACGCCAAGATCGAGGATGCACATGCCAAGATATTCCGTGCCACCTCGGACTCCAAAGATGCAACCCACGTCTGAAAAGGCGGTGGTGGTCATGGAGCACCTGCTTCCTCATGAGGTCGCCGAGCGGGAGCTGGAGATGCAGGAGGCGGCGGAGATCGAGGAGCACCGGGAGGAGGAGTTGCGCGTGGACGAGGTCGAGGTAGAGAAGAGTCTGTCCGTCGAGGAATCGACGGTGGAGTACTAACGCGAGCTCTGGTGGAGCCACTACTACGAGTACTACAACCTTGAGGGCGGCGCCGAGGATGAGGACGAGGACAAGGACAAGGACGCGGTCGACTTCAGCAGGGGGGACGCGGAGTCCACCAACAGGGGCATGCCGCCAGGACAAGTCATCTCACACCGGCGATGCATAGGCCGACACGACGGTGGATTTGTTAAAATTATGCGTACTTAGGCTTTGTTTTTAATGCTGGTCTTTTGTTAGAGCAATGTTTAGGTTAACTGGCTCTGTGTAATTACTAAAATTGCTCGATTTAGTAAGTGTGGTCTGTCTGCTGTACGCTCTTTTGTGTGCCCAAATTAACAAGCGATGTTAAATTATGCAATGACGTACCCGGGGAAATTTCCACCAAAATTTGAATGATCAAACTCATCCCATGCGCGTAAAGTAGAAGAATCGTTTGCAATGCACACAATCGTTCAAAGTGAATGGTCCGGCGGCACCGCGCACAAAGTTTCCCTCCACATTTCTGAAATTTTAGCCTACCGCCAAAATATCTACCCCCGCCCCCTTCCCCCTACCCCACCCCCTTTTTTCCCCGACCACAAGTCACATTTCCCCTGTTTCCTCCTTCCTTCCTTCCTTGCTAAGCTATAGCCGCTTCCTCGCTCTCGCCATCTTGCATCCTACCGACGGGGTCACCATGGTCTTCTTCAAAGACCTCTCCAGCGGTTCCTCCTCCGACGACTACTCCTTCACCACCCGGGTATGCTTCTCTTCTCTCTCTTGGGCTATGACTTGGAATGAAGGATTTTTACCCGGCGGTCGACTTGAGTCATTTCTGCCTCTTGTAGCTCCCTAGGACCATCAGTGGCAACGAATGGAGCGGTGTGGCTGAAGATCTATCTGCTCGTTGTCACCATCAATCTCCATGCGTGAAGCTAGTTGCGTTTGATTCTTTGGACAGTGGGAGGAAGTTTCTGGCATGTGCAGAGAAGCTTAGACCCTCTTTCGTTGTCACAAATCATTTGTTAGATGTGATTCAGACAGTGTCACAGTCCCAACCCATTCATACCACACCTTCAACCAAACGCATCCTAAGACAATGTCACAATTTGTACCTAGTATCTTAAATTGTTGCCATCTCATCAGCGGTGCCATTAGAAAATTATTTGGCACCGCTTCAGCAGTTTGTGCGGCCAACTTTGGTCCACACATCCGAGAAGCCAAGCAGTAAAATACTAAATCTTTATGGCACGAAGGAACTGGGCATCAGAGCAACTACGTGCTCCGGAGGCCGGGTCCCTGATTTTTTTCGCTGCATCGGCTCGCCAGTGCAGGGCACCGGTGCAAGATGTAGCAACAGTTGTCTTTACCCCAGTTTGGCATACATAGTGGACGGCCTTAGTGCTATTAGTTCTATGTTACTAAATTTGTGCATGTACACACCTGTTGGTATCAATTTGCTATCATCCAAACACTGTCGCTATGTCTTTCAGCTTATATTTACCTTCCTCATAAAATGTTCAATTTGTTATTTATTGTACATGAGTAAGAACTTGTAAGCGTCGTTGTAGTTAATTATAGCTTCGATGTTCCAGAATTTGGTTGTTGCCTCGGTACCAATTATTTCATTTGCACATTGAACTTTTGAGAAGATATGTCATAATTAACATGTTTCTTCAGTTTTCAAAATAAGCATTGGTGATTTTATATGTTGCTATAAACCCATTTCCCCACAATTGTTCTTGATCTAGTTTTAAATATTATAGGATGAACGGAAGTGTTCTTACTTGGAGTGGGTTGATCAAGAGTGGCCACAGTCTTTGAAGATGTGCCTAGTGAAGCTCTGGAGCATGTATGAGGAAGAGAACACACGTAGGCTTAGACAAAGTCTTGTCAACGCTGAAGCATATTTCAAGATGCGGGATAAAAAGTTTAAGGTGGAGAATGAGCTCAGATTTTTTAAATCAGACTTTGCTAAGATGGTGTTGGTGAAGGAGGAGGCACTTTCCCAGTTGGCCCGTGCAAAATGGGTTCTTCTTGAATCGAAAGCGAGGTGGATAAGGCAGTCTGGATGATCTCGATTAGGGAAATGAATATATTGTTCTTATGAAGTTGAACTAGCTATATGTTGTAATGTGTTGTTTTCATGTAGCTACTGTACTGTGATGTATAATATATTTATGTGCCTGATATGAAATTGGCAAACAGCTGTTTGATATGAAATGTGAATTTGCGTCATACTGGAATTATTAATTGTAAACTAATAAACCTGCTAAATGTGTCATGGACCTTTGCAAACGGTTCTAGCAAGAAAAGCGCCATGCGATGGATAGCCCAATGCCACACAGTTTTCTTCAGCAAATCGTGTGTGATATAGTTTATAAAAGCAAACAGTTAACCAAGGAAGACCGTGTGTGATAGTTACACCTTTCACACACGAGCCTACACATAAAACTGTGTGGGATGTACGTACGAACGAAAAGATTTTCCCTGGATTGACTGTGTGGGATGTACATAAGAACGGAAACATATTCCTTGGATTGACTGTGTGTGATATACATACGAACAGAAATGATTTTCTGGGATTCACCGTGTGGGATGTACATACCTACGGAAATGATTTTCTTGGATTACCGTGTGGGATGTACATACCTACGGAAGTGATTGGGTTTCGATGCCTCACTTTCAGACACGGCCTGACTGGTCCTGTGGAGGGCCTATCCCCGACAATTTCTGGGTCGTGTGGGAAGGACCCCCCTATTGCCCACACTCACTTGGCGACGTTTCCAAATGCTGTCGCGGAAAGGGTTTAAAAACAGTTTGTTTAGGATCGATGCGTACCAGTGTCTGCCTAGCGACGCACCAACTAACACAGGCAACTGGACGAAAACCTCCACCAATGATGTCTACATGGTGAATACCCCCAAGGACGGCGAGGAGGAGGAGAAAAATGATCCCTCCCAAATGCTGACAGAGTCGGAAGCACTCTAAACGTGCCGGTAAAGGGAATGCCAACAAGAACAACACTGATAATGGCACCTCCAATAACAACGCCACCCCGGAAAGCACCAAGGACCAGGACAAGGGCAATGATGCCGCATCCGGTCAGATCGACGCCCCGCATGGAGGACCTCGCTGATCCCGATCATAGTAACTACATGCCAGAATCAGAAGAGGACATAAGTCTTGGACCCGATGAATTCGACGTCCCTGAGGATTTCCTCGCTCTAGAAACATTCCGACGACAGCTCATTAGTTCCGCCCATAGTATTAAAAGAGGCCATGAGAAGCTTAAATCCGTCCAAGACATGTTGAATGATAAAAGGGTAGAGGTCCTCGCAGCCGAACAAGAGCTCGAGCAAAGGCTCGCGGACCAAACCAAATCCTACCCACGACAACGTTTGCTTCCGCCATTCGATGACGAAGCTGACGACAATTTGCTTTATAACCATGATCGAGTTGATCAACCCGACCGCCCTCCTCGGGATCGAGATAGGACAAAGGGAGGACTTTGATGCCCCCTGCAATCCCTCGTCATGAAGCCAAAATCTGACCTGTCTGCTCCGCCGTATGATTTGCGGGGAAATTGATTGCTTAGCCTGCCCCATCATGATTCATATAGAGACCCAAGGACCAATCACCTCCTGGACTGGCCAGATATCAGGCATGTCTCGGTAAGAATTATAGGGCTCGGGATAATACTCGTGCTTGAACAACAATGAATGTCTGACAAGTCATAGCTCAGGTCAGAGGAGTCGCACACCGGATGTGCTTTACAGACGAGGTCATGCAAGATGCAACATCAGTTCCCGGAGGGGTTTAAACCCGTCCATATTGAATATTATGATGGAACGACTGACCCGGCTGTGTGGATCAAAGACTTCCTTCTCCACATCCATATGGCCCGAGGAGATGACCTCCATGCCATCAAATACCTACCACTAAAGCTTAAAGGACCAACAAGGCATCGGTTCAATAGCTTGCCCGAGAACTCTATCGGAAGCTGGGAGGAGCTCAAAGATGCTTTCCGAGCTAACTTCCAGGTGTCACATCCCTAGTCTGGTATGCACTTAGACTAGCTAGTCATGATTGCATCATGTTTAAACTTCATTTAAATTTGAATTGGGATTGATCCAAACCCTAGAACCAAATTAAATTAAATAGGTTCAATTTGTTTCCAATGAACCCAAAATGCCCTTAAAAAATGTTCAGGATTCCTGGCACAAGGTGAAAAACCTAAACCAAAAATGGTGGACATTTTTCCAGGTCATGTTTGGGCTTTGAATTAATTCAATAAATATTTGAATTGGAGCTTTAAAATCCGATAAATATTTCTATAGCTCCAGTAAAAGTGTAAGTGAAATATATAGTCATCATATTGTTTTCATTTCAGAATTGTAAGTGAAATAAAAGTGTGATGATCATCATTTCTAGAGTGTGCCCCTACGATTGTGGATTGAAAAAATGGAAAAAATGGAGGAGATCAATGATCCCTAGAAAAAGGAGAAAAAGGGAGGAGGCCCATGAGCCCATCAAAAAAATGAAATGAGAGTAAAAGAGAGAGGGGGTGCACTACTATCCTTTACGACACTTGTGCTTCAAAGTAGCACCATTTATTTCATAGAGAGTCTTCATGATTTTCATTTTCATATACCAGTTGGATTTTTACATTATTTGAACTTGACTTGCATATTCCGATGATGAGCTTCCTCAAAATGCTCGAGGTCTTCGTGACCAAGTAAATTGGATGCACACTCACTTAGCTTCATTAGGAGAGCTTTTATACATTTATAGCTCTCGTGCATTTGTTGCATGGTAATCCCTACTCCTCGCATTAACATCGATTGTAAGCCTCTCCATTGCCTAACGATCAAGCTGCATTGATGTGAGACTTTCTTATATTTTTGTCTTCTCGATTGAACCCCCATCATTATTCTATTCACCATCCAAAGTGTTAAGACCGTGGCTCAAGCTCAAGTATTGCGTGGGAGTTGAAAGCTGAAGCAAGAAAAGTATGATTTAATTGACTAGTTTGCTACTCGGCTTGTTCATGATTTGATGTCTTTAAGCTAGGAAGACTGAGTGTGCTATTATTATCATGATTAAGTGTGTATAGATCATGTTCTTTAGCATTTTTATTTTGGAAAGACAATGATTGTTTATTTGCATGCTCATGTATTATTATTTTGAAGTCAAAGTGATAGAATAATTCCTTGAATCATCTATATCCCAAATTCACACCATAATTACATCATTTTATCAAGAACATTCCTAGGTAGCATTCACCATAAAAAATTATTTTGTTTATCATTTACCTACTTCAGGGTGAGCAAAAATTTAGCTTGGAATTGCTGGTATGTCTCAGACGTATCCATAATTTTTTATTGTTTAATGTTATCATATTATCACTTTATATATTATTTTTTGGACTAACCTATTAATTTAGTGCCCAGCGCCAGTTCATGTTTTTTTTCTCTTTTTGGTTTCGCAGAAAAACCATATGTAGGAAGGTCCAAATAAGATGCCAATTTTGATGATTTTTTTTGGACAACAAAGGACCCTAGAAGCTTCGGGATAACACGAGAGGACCCACCAGCCAACCACAAGGGCAAGTGGTGCGGCCAGGGGGTGGTCGTGGCACCTGGGCTTGTGGACCCCCTGCTGCTCCGTTTGACGTAATTCATCAACCTATAAATTCCATAATTCCCAAAACTCTGAGTGGGACATATGAGAAAATTTTATTGCGCCGCAAGGTCCTCTGATATGCAAATTGAATGGGAAGAAGTATTAGAGTTGAGCTATAATGTGAAAAATATCAACAGTAAAGCAAAATTTTGTAATAGGAGACAGTGATGCAAAATGAATGTATCAATTATCGTCTCATGTGCCAAAAATAATTCATAAGTTGATCCATTTAAAGAAAGGACATTTGCTGACTTTATGTGTGTGGATGCACATGTATTATACCCTCAGTTATATTTCACTCTGACATGCGTAGGCAAAAAATGTTAGTCCAGATAGGAAACTAAAATGAGTAGTGCTGCTATACGAATGATACTTTTTGGCTGATTTTTAAATGATGCTATGTATCCAACCATGCATGGATAGGTGCAAGGGTTTCACAGCTCTAGATATCTGAAAATTGTGCACGTAGTGTCAGGCGCAGAGTAGTTCTGAATATAAGGACACATTTGGTTACCTGCATACAACCTAACTAGGACCGGACAGGAAGAAAAAATCATGTTTGGTTGCGTACAAGGAGGCCTAACTTGCATCGGCACAAAACTTAAAGCACCCAGAGCCTGGCTCGCTGGGAACGCTTGAATTGACCGTTTCCAGTGAGCTAGGCTAAGTCAGGCGCAAAAGTAGGACACGGAGTCGGGCGTGGTGCAGGGGGGATTAGGGGCGGGGATGACGAGAGAAGGAAATCGGCGGAGGCGGGATGTCCCAAAATCTAGCCTCACCCCCATTTACTCGCTCATACCTAGCTCTAGGACAATCCCTTCCTCTGTTTTTAGCACCAGTGGTAGCAGTGACATCAAATTTGCGCAAGTGGCGATGGCAGCAGCAGCACTCTCCGGCAGCACCCGTTGCTTCTCCCCTTCTTCTTGGACTCCGTCTGGCCATTCTCCTCTCAGCCATGGTACCCCTTCCCCCCGAAGCTGGTAAGAAGCATACACTACAAAAAAATACACTTCCATGATGATACGTGTTTGTCATAGTAGGTCACGTTTTCTGTCATGCATGTACATCCATGACGATTTTATGACAAAATCAAGATAGTTATACCTGTGCTGTCGTAGAAGTGTTCCATGACATTACCAAAATTATCATCACAAAAGTGTCCACTTCCATGACGATAAATGGTGCGTCATGGAAGTGCTTTCGTCAAGGGTGACCGACACGTGGCATCCACCGTAACGGGTCGCCGTTAAGCTATCGGGTCCAGTTTTGGATCCGATAACCCATTAACAGCCGGAACAATGAGGATTTTCCACGTGTAAAATTCTCATTGGCCGGAGGAAACACGTATTGGCTCACCATTGGGACAAATGTCATCCATTCATTGGATAGGAGGCGCCTATGATACGTCGACACGTGGAACGGCCCAATAGAGGCCCATTCCGGTGAAAAGGCCGACCCGTTTGACTTGGTCAAAAGGTAACGGGCTGGCCCACAGAAAGCCTGTTAACGACATGTTTGTATATAGGCCATCTACGGCCCGCTAACTCATGGCCCGTTACGGCCTATCGAAATTAAGCCCAGTAGCTTCATCTGGGCCATCCAATATGATTCCAGCCTGTTGTAACTTCCGGCCCATGTATGGCCCATGATGTCTTTCGGCCCATATGAGGCCATTTGTAACTCTTGGCCCATTAACGGCCCGTGGTGAATCTGGCCCGCAATGAACAGTGTACCGCTTTATACCCATTAACGGCCCATTATTCCATTGGGCCGTTTCCAACCCGTGTTATCTTTCGTCCTTCTCAGGGTCCACAATCGTAGGCATTTGATATTTTGGAATGGGAAAACCTTGTCAAAGTTTGCTCATTGATGTATGCAAAACAACACGCATTTGACATTTTGGAATGGGATAACCTTGTCAAATTTTGCTCATTCATGTTAGCAAGAAGACATGCATTTGATATTTTCGAATGGGACGCCATTTGCTGTCAGCAGCATCGATCGGTTTTTCTTTATTCCTTAATTGTGAAGTAAATGTTGGCTCAGACATGTGAATCGCTGAGATGCATAATCATCGATTGTTTTTAATGTTCCCTATGAATTGCTAGGCCTATGTGTTTGATTGCAATGTACAGGAACGCTAAAAACTGCTCAGACTCTTTGTACACCCTCTATTCCTTTTTACTTCGCATATTAGATTTCTTTCAAGTCAGTTGATTTTACATTGTGAATGTTCATACTTTTTTCTATAAGATTGGTCAAAGTAGAGATACTTTGACTTCGCATAAAACTTATATGCAGACTAAAAAGGACCGGAGGGAGTACATGTGAAACTGCTACAAACGAGGTGATCACCCTGGGAACAATGCTAGTACGTATTGTTTTGCATGTTCATCCAATGCCAGTGATACAAGAATTCGAAGTAATCGAACTAAATTCATTCATACATGGTCGGATTTCATATAAACATGCCGGATTTCATTACATTTCATACATTCTTCAACTAAAATGGGGTGCGCTGGAGGTATAATTAATAAACCGAAGCTAGCCACCCGTGTCCGGCTGAGCCGAATAGAAGCTTCTTCTCCAGCGCAGCTCTCCATCTCCAGGTCGCCGCCAAAAAGCTAATCTGCCGTCAATGGTCAACCCGCGTAGCTTGGCTTCAACCGGAGGGTAGCAGCGGTGGCCTTACTTGGACTCGAGCGGTAGCGACCTACCGTGTTATACTCTTCCTCGTTTCTGTGTTGCGCGACCTTGTTGGCAGCGGGGCGGGGCCTCGACCGAGACGGCGATGTCCTCTGTCTCGTTTCGGCGGAGCGGGGGAATCCTCCCCCTCGTTGCCGGCAGGGCGGGGCCTCGGTTGAGCCGGCGATATCCTCTGCCTCGTTGTTGGAGGGGTGGGGCCTCGACAGAGTATGCCCTCGCCGAAGCCGGCGAGGTCCTCTGCCTCGGTGCCGGCGGGGCGGGGCCTCGACGGAGCCGACGATGTCCTCTGCCTCGTTGTTGGCACGGCGGGGCCTCGATGGAGCAGGGCCTCGCGGAAGCCAATGTAATCCTTCGCCTTGGTGCCGGTGGGGCGGGGCATCGGCCGAGCTGGCGGTGTCCTCTGCCTCGTTGTTGGCGCTGCGGGGCCTCGACGGAGCAGGGCCTCATCGACGCCAGCGGAGTGGGGACTCGTCGGAGCCGACATTGTCCTCTGCCTCGTCCTCGGTCTCGCCAAATAGCGCCTCACCCGCTTCATCGCCCTCTTTGTAGGCGGCCGCAACCTCCGCCACCCGCACGCGGGAACGCCAGCACTCGAGGCGGCTCTCATGGGCGGAGCGGTACAAATCAAGCAGCGCCTCCTGCTCCACGGCGATCTGCTCCTCCGCCTGCAAGTGCTCCTGGAGGAGATGGTGGTTATAGGCGGCGTCGGCCTGCGCCTCCCGGAACTGCTCCCGAGGCTTCTATCTCACCTTGTCCGTGTATTGGGCATGGGCCTCGCCAATGGTCATGGTGCAATGCACCGACGAGGATGGCACGGAGGAGGGGGTTGGCGCCGGATCGTCGACTACCATGTTCTCCATTGGGACATCGTTATCCTCCGGCTGCCTGCCGGCCAGCCAGTCGGCAGCAATGGATGCCATCTCCTTGTGGTTCGTCGTCTGCCCATCCCGAAGAGCACTGGAGCGCGAGGAAGCCATGGTGGGCAGTAGTGGTGTCGACAGGAGAAAGGGAACAGAGGCGGATGACTACGGCTATGGCCGGCGCAGCAGTTTATATAGCAATGGTGGGCGGCAGAGGGACGGACGGGTGGCACTGGAGTAGCCGCCTCGGCAACCGCGTATCATTAATGTGGGCGGCAGATGGACGGACGGACGACACTTGTGTCGTTTGAATGAGGAGCAATCGCCTGCACTGGGAAGCGGGGCGGCGCTGACCGTTTCGGGCGGAAAGAGCGCTCGAGCGATGGAGGCAGTCTGGGTGGGCCAGGGTTGTCAGACTCGTGCTTGGCAGCGGGTCGGTCCAGCAGCCAGACATGCTGGCTCGCCAGCGAGCTCACTGAGCTGAGCGACGACAATCAGACGATGGACGTAGCTTCCGACCAGGAGCCGGCGCCACTGTCCAAGCCGGTTCATGCCATGTTCACCATACAGCAGGTGCGGCCGCACTTCGACGCCCTAATGGCGGAAGAGCTACCAGTGCAGGAGGGCCTGTGCTGCAATCTCCGTCTCCTCAACGAGCACCAACGAACAAGCGAACGACAATGCCGTCACGGATATGTGGCCCTATGATCCTGGCTTCCTGAATGAGCAGCGGGCGCTGTATCAGACCATCCATAGGGCCCGCGAGGCCCTCTCCGTCGTCCTTCGAGTTGTTGCGCTCGCCGTGGCGCCGCCGTCTCGCGTTGTCAACATGGTCAACGGACATGAGGAATGAGGAGATGACTTTACTTGGAGAGGATGACAGTGGGGACCCACCAGGGCCATAGCCGCACGTACACAAATGCCTCCTTATTATATACAACTATAATTTTTTTGCTTCCTCCTGGTTTCATGACATCACGATCCCGCACCATTGTCAACCTATGTAGTCAATAAACGAGAGAATTGCACAAGGAGCGGCCGACAACTGGGACCAAGCAGCTCGAGCAGTATTTGTGTTTTTGAGTTTTTCTTGAGCGATGTTTTTGTTGTTGTTCAGAGGAGAGCAGGGTATTAACTGGGCGGGCTGTGGCCAGTGTAGCCCAGGACAGATATCCAGCCCAGATATTAATTTTTTTCAAGCTAAAAATGGCTAGCCCAGCTATACTTTTTTTTGAGGAATACCTGAGCAAGGTCAACTTGTTATTCTCCGCATTTGGGCTGCAAATCTTTCCTAGGAGGGATGCATTAGGCTTAACAAGAAAATGGGCTTTAAGAAATAATAAATGGGATGTTATTATAAAAACTGGGTAGTAAATATAAAAATATGCACCAAACACATAATTAGTTTTAAAAAATATTATTTTTGGATTTTGAAAATTTTAATTTCACTAATTGTTGCACGCGCAATATTTCGTTGGATTTTTACGTAATACAAATTTATTTTGAAATTATTTTTAATCTAACTAGAAATTTCGGGATAAAAATATTTCGGATCCCATCAAAATATGGGAAATTTTATTGAATTCTGTTTTGAGCTATTGGTTGAAATTATTAATCATTGTCCTAGCTAGAAAATGGGTTGTACTTTTAATAAACCGTAAATGGGTTGTAGTAAATTCTATTAGAATTCAAAAATGGGATGTACATTCTTACAAATCGCAAATGGGCTATATGTTCTCTGCCACACACTTGTGGGCCTACAAAGTTGACGCGTCCCCTAAAAAAACTAAGTTGACGCATATTCAAGGCTTTGTCAACTTATAGTCAATACAAGGTTCTAGCAGCAGTGGCCGTTGGGTGTCCATCCAACGAATGCCGTGCTTCTTCTTCAATCTCGGATATTCTTGCTGCAGCCGCCCAAAAAATAATTCCTCCCCTTGACATCTGGGCGCACCATTTCAGAGGCTGACCTGTGGGCCTACTAAGTTGACGTGTACCATGGGCTTTGTCAGCTTAGCCAATATAAACGGCTCTAGCTGCAGTGACCGTACGATGTCCATCCAACGGCTGTCGTGCTTCTTCAACCTCTGGTCTTCTTGCTCCAGTCGCCCAAACCAGCGCCGGCCGTGCCGCCTGCTCCTACCTCCCGTGTCCGGCTGTGCTGCCACCGCTGGCCATGCCATCCCTCTATACTCACCCACGCCTCCTGTTATTCTCTGGCGACGGCAGCCTCACATCGTAGCCGAAGTAGTCAACCCACGTACTCCCCTCCGCATGGGCATCCACTGCCGCGTCTTCACCGCCTCCACGTCGTTCCCTTCCTAGGCCTCGCCATCATCCACCGCCTTGGTGCTCTCGGTGCGGCGTGGTCAACGTGGTCAACGGAGGACGGCCATCGGAAGAGGACTTTAGGCGGTGAGGCTAACAGCTGGACCCACCAGCTACATCTTTGAACACAAGGAAGTGCCTCCTTATTACTTGCAAAATAAAAACGATTCCTCCCCCTGACAGCTGGGACCGAGCAGCTATATCTTCGCACACAAGGAAGTGCGTCCTTATCCTCCCTGACCGCTGGGACCCACCTGGTCAAAGCGTACGTAGCATTGTCTGTCTGGTCGCGAACGTGTACGTACATACTGGTCAAATCAGTCTCTTTGCAAGTATGAACCGTAGCCGAGTAAGTAGTGACACGTGTCGTTGTAGAGCACCCGACATAGCAGTTCACGTAGTCCTGTCTAAGTCCTGTACACGTACGTACAGCCACAGGGCAAAAAGTACGACCACGTATGTACATACGGGCGGGGTCTCGAGCGCATACTTGCGCATATATATACGGGCGGTCAGGGCTTGTGTACATGGAGAGGCAACGGACGGCAGCAACAGCGCCTTGTTCATCGGGCAGCGAACCGGCTGGGTCGGAACAGAGAAACAACGTCCTGTTCATCGGGAGGCAACCGACTTTGTCGGAATGCGTCGTGTTCATCGGGAGCCAACCGGCTTCGACAGAATAGCTGATCGAAACGAGGCCTGGCATACCGCAGAACGGAGGAATCGGCCTTGTGTTTGACTGGCCACGGTCGAAACGGGATCCTGTTCATTGGGAGGGGTCTGGCGTACCGCAAAACGGAGGAAACTGACTTCTCTTGGACCTCCTACGGTCGAAACGGGATCCTGTTGATTGGGAGGGGTGTGGCGTACCGCAAAACGGAGGAAATGGACTTGTGTTGGAGCGCTACGGTTGAAACGTGGGTCCTGTTGATCCGGAGGGGTGTGGCGTACCGCAAAACGGGACTCCACGGGATACTGTTCGTCTCCACCGTCGACTGCCTCCACAGGCTACTGTTCATCCACCGTCGACCTCCTCCAGCCTCCACCTACGACTGTTCATCTACGGCGTCTCCCCTCCTGCCTCCACCAGCCACTGTTCATCCAGCCTCCACCGCTCCTCCACGGGCTACCTTTCAACCAACCCTCTCCATGGGGTCCTGTTCAACCACCCCTCCACCGGCTACTGTTCAACCATCCCTCCACCGGCTACTGTTCAACCAGCCCTCCACGGGGTCGTCCTATTCATCCAGCCCTCCACGGGGTCTTGTTCATCCATCCCCAACCGGCTTGATCGATTGGGGTCCTGTTCATGCAGCGGCAATGGCCTCTACTACCACAGGGTCCTGTCCCCCCACCCCCCACCGGGAACTGTTCATCCACCCCTGCCCCCCCAACGGTCACTGTTCATCAAGAGGCAGCATCGATCAACTTCAATTAGCAGCAGTAGCGAAGGAATCACTCGGGTTCAGTTAACAGCAAGGGATCGATCGGGGTTCAGTAACGTAGCTAGTGCAATTGGTGGGTTTAGTTAGAGCCCAACGCCCCGCTCGGGTTCAGTTAGAGCGCAAACCTTCGTGCATCGCTCAGCCCCGACCACCCACCGTAACCGGGAACTCCCAATATTTTCCTCGCCCTCGCTTCTACCACGGTTTTTTCCGTCATGGACGGCCAAAAGAATGTCATGCAGCTGCGTCTCCGGCCCGCCCAGGACGAAAAGCCCATTTTCTGTCATGATTTTTTGCAATAGAAGTAGGAGCCCACCACATCTACAATGATACCGGGTTTTGTCACAATTATCGTCATAGAAGTGCCATAAGCATGACAGAAAAACATTTCGTTCGACCCAAAATGTAACAGATGTGTTTTTTTGTAGTGATACAAACTGCCCTCCTTTGTTAAATTGTTTGTTAGGATGGTGTAGAATCAATTGCGCCATTGCTGACCGCACCATGGATGTTTCCTAGGTTGTGGACGAACGGGTAAAGCGGGTAGTTCAGGCATCATCAGTGATAGTTGTGATTCGGGCCTGGATCCTTTTGGTCCATAAGAGAGTTGTTCATTAGAATGACAAGCCTCTCATCTAGTATGGTCCACTGTTAATCTAGGATAGGAGATGATAGCGAATCTAAACTACGTCTACAACTGCAACAACACAAAGGCTCTGTGGATGCTTTGAATGAAAAGAGCACCTTTCATTAGGCTTGTGTATACGTTCAGGAGCAGGGGGGGCTGCTAGAAGATAGCATCCACACCACTCTGGATTGCCATGTTCCTCCATGTTGTAGGTTATAACCAGAGGTTCAGGATGATCCACAACACGTTCATGAGATCAATGGAGACCATTTCTAGGTATTTCAGGCAAGTGTTGTATGCTGTTGGAGAGCTCAGAGGAGAGATGATCAGGTCAACAATTGGGCAAACTCCTAGAGCCCAAGATGGCAACCATATTTCAATGTGGGCGCTACTCATAGTTCATGCCTTCACATGCTTGTCATGTGATTTTTAGGATTTCCATAGCACCATCTTGTCATGCCATTTTCAGGATTGCATTGGCGCAACAGATGGTACTCATGTGACTGTTAAAGTGCCAATGTCACAGTCTGCAACATACATGTGTAGAAAGCACTACACAAGTTAGAATGTTCTTGTTGCAGTTGACTTTGATTTGAAGTTCACCTATGTGCTAGTTGGGTGGGAAGGATCAGTCCATGATGCTAACATCTTAACTAACATCATGAATCAATCTAATGGCATCAATATCCCTGATGGCAAGTTCTGATGGGGAACGTTGCATGGAAAACAAAAAAACTTTGTTACGAAACACCCAATACCTATTATGTGGAGATTTTAGCAATGAGAGGGGGAGTGTCTACATACCCTTGTAAACCAAAGGCGTTAACAATCTAATGATCTTGGTTGGTGTAGTCATACTCACTTCGCAATCCAATCTGATCCAGTGCCGAAGTGACGGCACCTCCGAGATGTACACGTACGGCTCCGTGAAGTCTCCGTCTTCTTGATGAAGAAAGGGAGGGTGTTGAGGTAGATGGGATATAGGCTAGAACGATGACATGGTGATGATGGTGGCAGTGGAACACCGGCAGGGCTTCGCCAAGCGCTACGCGGAGGAGGAGTAACGGGAGGGAGATGCAGCCACGGGTGGAAGTGTGGCTGCCCCCTATGCCTCCCCACATTTATATAGGCATGGAGGGTGCTGGTGGCTTGCCCTCCAAGCCCCTAGGGTCGTTGGCCAAAGGGGGAGGAAGGAAATCACTCCTTTCCTTCCCCACTGATCATTATCCCCCTTTTTAGGGATCTTGATCTTATCCCTTCGAGATATGATCCTATTCCTTTTAGGTGAGGATCTTGGTGCGCCTAGACCAGGGGTGTGGGGCTTTTCACCAGTACCCACGTCCATGTGGGTACCCCCCATGCAGGTGGGCCCCACTCTGGAACCTTATAGAACCTTCCGTGTACAATACCAAAAAATCCCGAACATTTTTCGGAACCCTGAATATGGCTTCCCATATATAAATCTTTACCTCCGGGCCATTCTAGAGCTCCTCGTGATCTCTTGGATCCCATCCAAGACTCCAAACAATATTTGGTCTTGCCATTACTAAATCCCAATACTACCCTAGGGTTAGCGAATGTTAAGTGTGTGACCCTACGTGTTCAAGAATGCTACTTGTGAACTGCGTTGGGATTTCCCCGAAGAGGAGAGGATGATGTAGTATAGTAGAGATAAGTATTTCCCTCAGTTAATAACCAAGGTTATCAATCCAGTAGGAGAACCAAGCAACACCTCGTTAGCAACACCTACACACAAACAACAAATCCTTGCAACCCAACGCGAACATGGGTTGTTAGTCCCTTGACGGTTATGAGCAAGATTAAATTGTATGGTGTTTGATAGATAGTTCAGACAAAAATAAAAAATAAAATAAATAAAGTAAAAATGTAGCAAGGTATTTTTGGTTTTAATATATGATAAAAGATAGATCCGGGGGCCATAGTTTCCACTAGAGGCTTCTCTCGAGAAAATAGCATACGGTGGGTAGACAAATTACTGTTGGGCAATTGATAGAAAAGCAAATAATCATGATGATATCCAAGGCAATGATCATGTATATAGGCACCGACACAAGTAGACCGACTCCTGCCTGCATCTACTACTATTACTCTACACATCAACCGCTATCCAGCCTGCATCTAGAGTATTAAGTTCATAAAGAACTGAGTAACACCTTAAGAAAGATGACATGATGTAGTCAAGAATAAACTCACGTATGAATAAACCCCACCTTTTTATCCATAATGCCAATGATACAAATACATTTCATGTCCCTTTCTGTCACTGATATTGAGCACTGCAAGATCGAACCCATCACAAAGCACCTCTCCCATTGCAAGATAAACCAATCTAGTTGGCCAAACCAAATCAATAGATCGGAGAGAAATACGAAGCTGTAACAATCATGCATAAATGAGTTCAGAGAAAACTCAATTAATATTGATGGATAATCTGATCATAAACTCATAATTCATCAGATCCCAACAAACACACTGCAAAAAAGAATTACATCAGATAGAACTCCAAGAATATCAAGGAGAACATTGTATTGAAGAACATAAAGAGATAAGAAGCCATCTAGCTAGTAACTATGGACCCGTAGGTCTGTGGTAAACTACTCACGCATCATCGGAAGGGCATCAAGGTTGATGTAGAGCCCCTCCTTGACTGATTCCCCCTCTGTCGGAGTACTGGAAAAGGTCCCCAGATGGGATCTCTCGAGAACAGAGGCTTGCGGTGGCGGAAAAAGTATTTCGTGGCATTTGGACTTCGTTTGGTACTAATATTCCGAAAAACCAAAAACAGGCAAAAAAACAGCAACTGGCACTGGGCACTAAGTTAATAGGTTAGTCCCAAAAAATGATATATAGTTGCTTAAACATGTATATAAAACATCCAATATTGATACTATAATAGCATGGAACAATCAAAAATTATAGATACGTTGGAGACGTATCAAGCATCCCCAAGCTTAATTCCCGCTCGTCCTCGAGTAGGTAAATAATAAAAAACAGAATTTTTGATGTGGAATGCTACCAATCATATTCGTCATACAATCTTTTCTTTTGTAGCATGGTGTCGTGGGAAACGACACCTATGGAATCACTGGGATCCCTTCTACGGTTGGCGGGCGCGGAGTTGTGCAAAGAGCGGGTCTGGTGGCCAGCACAAGGATCGTTTACCCAGGTTCGGGTCACGAGGATGCGTAATACTTAGTCCTGCTTTGGTGTATATTTGAGTGTTCTTGAGCTTTCGAACTAGCTACGGTGCGTGCGTAGTCCAAAAGATCCGAATCCCCCTCCTGGACGCCTCGGGCCTTCTTTTATAGTCAAAAGGGGTCGCCACAGTGGCACACAGGAGGTGGAAAGGTGTACAGTGTACAAGCTTATCACCTTTCATTACGGGACAAGACGCATTAAATGCGCTCCTTAGGTGCCCCGTTGCTTTATTGGGGACGGTAACGAGGCCCATCCCATCCGTCGCTACTCCGTCTTGCTCCAACACGCATCCAAGCCAACGAGGCATGCAGCGCCACGTAGGCTGGCTGGCTGCTGAGATGGCGTGGTGGAAGGATCTTCACGAAGATCTGCATGCCACCATGCAGGTGCTTGCTGAGTAGGTCTGGAAGCCACACATTGCCACGCAGGTGCCTGCCCAGCTGGTTGGCCTGGTAGCTGTATGGGAACGTCGGTGGAGCCTTGGCAGACGCGGGGCTGGCTGTGGCCCCGTGGGTGTCCTCGGAAAGGGTCTTGTCGGGGCCCTGACAAGTGGTCTTGTCGTGGCGTCGCGGTTGTCCCCGGCAAGGATCTTGCCGAGGGTCACGCGAATCTCCTCGGCAAGGATCTCGCCGAGGATCATCGTCTTCTGGTCCTCATCTGATCTTGTGTGTTTATGATCTTCACAAAGATCTGCATGCCACCACGGAGGTGCCTCCCGAGCCTTGGTTCCAATGTGGTTGATGGTGTTGGAACCCTTGGGCTCAATGGCGGTGCGCTCTGCTGGTGTTGGGTAAGTTGCCCCGGCAAGGCTCTTCGCGGGGCTGCGGAGACCGCTCCTGCATGGGTCTTGCTGGGGGAGTCTGCTTCGCCCTCTTGCTCTTTGTGTCTCTGGTCTTGGCACTGCTCTACTTGTCTTGTGCCTCTGGTTTCTCCCTTTGCTCTGTTAAGTGTGGCCGCAGGTGCGGCTCTGACTGCCCGTGCACAAGTAGAGGGGTAAAAAGGAGAGCCCCTACTTTTGTACACCGATAGGAGCCCTCGGGCCTGGGTCACACATAAGCGCAACGCGTTGTTGGGCCGGGCCTAGAATGGTGCGCGGGCAGGCGGGGCTGATTTTTACCGCAGTAATTCCTTCGCTCGCTTGCGCTTCCCCACGACCCACGTTGAATGCGCGTCGTGGAGGGTCGTGCGTGACGTGGGGGGCATGCATGGGGCGGCTGCTGCCCTCATGCTACACATCGTAGTAAAGAGGCGGCTTGCACCTTCCCCATAAAAAGAGGAAAACGCAGGGGCGCACCTCATTTACTTGGTGGACTCGGGTCGTGGCCTTTGGGGCGGCCGTGCCCTATGATCACGGGGTGGAAAACGGTCGCCTCACTCGTTTCCTCGATTTCCGTTGGCACACCACGTGTCCTCCATGCCTTGAAGATGGTAGGCGGTGGGCGCGGGCCTTGAATGACAAGGCGGAAAACCGGGCCGCTGCTGATTGGACCTGCGGGTCAGCCTTGATTCCCTGCGCTCCTGATGGCCGGATTGGTCGAGCGGGGCGGCCGAGCCCCGGCCCCGCCCCTTTATAATAAGGGGAGGGAGGGGATGGCACCCCTCAATCCTTCACCATCTGCCTCTTTCCACCTCGGCTTTTTTCTTTCTTCTGCTATGGCGAGAGGGCGTGCCGGTGCTTCGACGGTGGCGACGAGGGTCTCCGCTCGATAGTGTGCTCCTCCTTCCCAAGAGCTTGTGGCGGCGGAGCCGGCCACGAGGGGAAGGGGGAGGGGGCGAGGCCGAGGTTGCCGTGGCGCTCAGGGAAGAGGAGGACGGGGCGGCGCACCGGCCTAGCCTCCGCTGGTGGTCCCTCCCCCAATGGAGGGCCATGTCGGGGACCAGCCACGCGAGTTCTTCATCAGGCTGCACCGGCGAGTGCACCGTCGTCTTCGTCTCCCTACTCCATTTTCTCGAGAGATGGAACTCGACCCGCCACAGACTCTGAGATTGCATATGAGGGGCTGCGGGAATGGCGGCACGTGGGTTGATGTCGATTTTCCCGCCCCTCACGTCATGTACCTTTGCCGCGGATGGAAGACCTTTGCTCGCATCCACAGCCTGACGGCGGGACTCGTTCTCTATTTCAAACTAGTAGAAGGCCCGTGCGTTGCCACGGACCAACAAATGAATTTGTAAACAATGCTCATTTTCCTACACACAAACGAGCACATTGCACGTAATGTGCAACCACAACACAAATGCAAGCACCTTCATCTATGTGTTCTTAAAAATACCACACACCTCTCTATTCGCTCTTTCCTATTGAACTTGTCATCCATCATCTTCTCCGTTCATACATCATTCACCCTCTCAATCTATTGCCCCTTGACTTTGCATGTAGCTTCCATGTCATTGTTTTATTGTCTCGGATCGTACAAAAACAACCCGACCATGTCACCTTCTTCCCGATCTATTCCTAATCCAAGGAAGCTAAATCTAGCTGAATGCTCATGCGTTGCCATGAAAGAACAAACTTATGGAAACAGATATCAAAATATCATTATATGCAGTCTGTCCATCACATGCTTATGACTATGTTGTGACAAATAGTTCTTGTATATCTCTCGATTTCCTCTAGATATGTTTCTCCAAGCATGCATTTAACTTTCCACCCTCACCAATATATCTACTTTCATGTGCTCATTCGACCCCACAAATACGTCTTATTCTCGCACCTCCACGAGATTCCCGTTGCATCGTTGTGTTCTACATGTGTTGTTTAAAAACAAGGAAAGCCAGTGACATCGTCAACATTAGTCATCTGCATTGGCCACTCGGAAGGAAGGTACAATCGGCTTCTCTGACCAGATTTAGTTATATCTCTAATTCTATCTACTTTGCATCATTGTGTTACTCTTCTATATTGACGAGTTTTGTCTTTGAAGCGAATTCTAGGCTTCCTCCTATTCAACACATGCACCAAATAAGAGATGCAAAACTTTAACACGACTAACATTTCTTGCACAAATCCTCTTGCCAATTCATGGAGCTTCAAATTTTCTGTCAACAAAATCACCCAAGTGTAGTGCATTGCAATGCTGGAGTAATAAACATATACAAAAAATTATCAAGTCTATGAGTTTATGATAGTAAGGAGTACAAACTATGAAACATAGATTGGAATCTCATGAGGTCAGTACAACTTAAACGAAGTTCCTAATGAATATAAGTGTGGGCAGTAGATCTAATTCCACTCCGTATCATTCAGGCCCTGTAATGTTACTTGAAATTAGCATCATAACACATGAAGGTACAAGGTAAAGAAAGGAAAATAACAGACTTCCAACAAATTCTCTTTCTAAGTGTCTTTTTCTATAAGCCCATTCCTTGGAAAATATGTGAATTTGAACTGGCTGGAAATAAATAAGTATTAGTTGCAGTGACAACGGTGCATGATCATAATTCATAAAACAAAACTGTGAGCATTGTACATACTTAAATCTTGCGCGCACACTTTTACATGGTCCGAAAAAATAGGACCAAATTTGAAGTTACTTGTTAGATCTTAAGAACAGAATTAAGAGTGAACAAATACAACACAAGAAAAACAACAAGACTACGGTTTTACGGATGGGCAAGAGCTCTGGCCCACACGGTCCTTGACGTTGAGTAGCTCCAGACGACCGCGAGTACTTGGAGGCCTGACTCACAAAATTTACTCACATTTTTCCTGGCATTTTTCTTCAAAAAACTTGTTGTTCACAACTGTTAGTAATAAATCAAAACTGTTTTTTTGTTGGCGCTGGGAGGGGCAGGGCCCCGCCTGGTCCCACTGGCTACACCATCTTTTTGATTCTTTAAAAACTCAAACTAACAAAACCATTTACAATCCAACAAACTAGAGTTCAGAAAGTAGTTTTTTTAGCCGAAACAAGCTCAAAAGAACAAGCAAATTAGTACTACTACTTTTTAGCCCTGGTTAATATGAAGAAATGATTAAATATTTAGTCAATCCTCAAAACTACATCATATTAGAGTATAAACTAAAATCCCCACAACAAAGTGAGGAAGTATAACTTAATTTGTTATGTTGCTTTGAATCTCGTGGTCATGAGAAATACATTCATTAGCTGACAAAGTCTGTCAACCAGAATTATATAACAAATTGAAAAATAAGCCACCCAAGCACATCTAGGAGACAATGACTATCCTGGTGCACCCGCAAGGAATACCTTTTCACAACGAGCAAGGCGCATGCATGGCTAATAGAGCTGCTGCTCAAGTCCAAGAGGTTGTGACTGAGGCAGTATGGCGATAGGGGAATCGTCTTGGCCTCGCCGCCCTCCCACCCACAGCTGCCACAGGAGGGCCGATGGCACCGTGACAACAATTCTCCAGCGGCTTGACGATGACTTCATTCTTCGGCAGTCCAACCTTGACTCCATTCTCTTTAACAACAGCGATGAAAGCAAATCATACCAAGACTTCTGCAGTTAATATAGAAAATATTACGGTGAAGGAAAAAAATCCTAATATGTCATTTAAATTGATACAAAGCCTTGAGAAATCAGTAAAGTAGAATCTAAAAAGACCTGCTAGAAGTACTCTTGCATGCACCATAGTTTCCTTCTAAAATCAAGAAATTCGTGAGTAGTCCTTAACTTCTTTCCTTCAGTGCATGCCTCAATAATATGTTGAGACCAGAATAAACATATACCAGCCAGTACTATTACACATAGTTAATCGCCGGGGTCAAACATATTGTAGTCGTTCAACATATGGCGTCTTAACTAATATCTTTACGATTCTTATACACGCGAGGCATTATGATTTTTTACTGTTAAATTACATAGTGTCCCTCCCTTCATTCCACTCTACCTCTCCCAGTCATTTGTGCCTTTACTGTTAAATTGCATGCAAGAGTACTTCTAGCAGGTCTTTTTAGATTCTACTTTGCTTATTTCCTTCTTGTCTGCCTCGCCCAACTGTCACAGCCCTAGAGCTTGCTTGTAGCTAGTGGCATTGCATCCATGCATCATGTTCAAATTTCTAAGAAAATTGAAATGGGGATTGCCTAAACCCCTAGCACCAAAATAATGCAAATAGGCTCAACCAAAAATATTTTTCAAGAATCCAAATGGCCTTCAAAACTGTTCATCATTTCTGGAAAAATGCTTTAAACCAGAACCAGAGGTGCTGCACATTTTTCATGACATATTTGGTCACTGGATTAATTCATTAAGTATTTGCATTTGGGCATTTAAATGCTATAAAATATTTAAATGCTCAAATAATCATAAACTTAAATGTTTGCTGTTGGATATTTTCCAAACAGTAGGCTGAAACAAGTTTCATGATTTTTGGGGTAGCATTAGTATTTTTAATAAAGCCCCTAACATTACAGAATAATAGAAAACAGAAATAAAGAGAAGGAGAGAGAATCTTACGGACCTACTGGCGCCCACCAACTGGCCCAGCTCCAAATGACCCACCCACCACCGCTGGCTCCTGTCGCCTTCCTCCTCGGGGCCAAGAGGAGGCGCGTGCCCGGCCAGCGTGGCCACACGCCGCCACCTCCTCCCTGCCTGGCTGCCTCCTCCTCCCTCTGGACGTCTCCCCCGAGCGCCACGCACCCCCCCTGACCCCTCTCTCCCTCGCCTGTGGCCTCTCTCCTCCTCTGGCTCCCTCCCTCTCCCACCGAGCGGAGCTCGTCGCCGCCGCTCGCCACCACCGCGGCCACAGGGCCTCCCTCGCTCCCCCGACTAGCCCACAAGCTCCGCCACTCCATCCTCGCCCTCCCCGCCGTCACACGCGACCGGAGAAGCCCCGAGGCGCCGCCCCGCCGCTTTTCCCCTCCTCGGACCCGCCGGTCGCCGTCGCCCGATTCGTCGCCTCCGGACCTCCCCCGCGCCCACTCACCGTCCCATCGTGCTCGCGGTGAGCTCTGAGTTTTCCCTCACCTCCCCTCTCGCTAGCCTCCTCTAGCCACCATTCCCACCGCCAAGGCTTCGCTGGCCAGGCTGCTCGCCAAAGATGGCTAGAGCCACAATGGCTCGAAGCCAACCCCACCTCTGTGCTCGGTAGCACAGGAGCCCGCAAGACCCCTCCGCACCTCCTGCCGTGCCTCCTAGCGACGCGTGCCCGAGCTCGCTTCGAGCTCCGACCGCCGCTAAACACGTCGCCGACGCCGATTCCGACGCCACCCCTAACCGACTCGCCAAGAGCTGCGGCTCGACTCGACTATCGTAGATGCCTCCACGACCCATTTGGTCGCCGGAATGGCAAAATTCACTTGCGCCGCGGCCGGGCTTCGCTGGCGGCTAGACGCCGGCAGCCGACGTTGACTTTGACCACGGTGGGCCTGGTTGACCTGTTGACCCTATGATGGTGGGGCCCACCACGCTAACTAATTAGGATTAGTTTTAATCAATATCTTAGTTAATCTAATTATGCCGACACCTCGACCCACAATCGAGATCTGACTGGACAGCGCTGTTGACTTGGCGACGCCTGTGAGGTCGGTCGACGTGATAATTGATTTTCTGGATTTAATTTAATTCAGGAAATTTCACAAAATACCCCAAACTTCAAATATTCATAACTTTTAATCAGAATCGCAAATTAAATAATTTATATATGAAAATGATCAGAAAAATATGAAGAATCTGTTTATGGCACTTTCATGCATGATTAAACAAGTTAACCTCACTGAATAGGATGAATCATGATTAGGGTAAATTATGAACTAGCATTTGGAGTTGGAGTTTAACCTTGTTTGAATTCCACTTCAATTAACTCGGCTAGACATTGCATTAGGTGAATTCAGTACCTTAACATGACATGTCATTCATGTGAATGTGCATTGCATTGATTGTGTTCTCTCTTATTTGCGGTAATTGTCCCTCTCAAGAGACGGCGTGCATCGACGATGAATTCGATGACACCAATGAAGAACTATATTATCTTCAAGTGCCGTGCAAGCAAAACCCCTTGTCCATTCCGATATAATCCCACTCTCTCGCCTCTGCTCTATTTTACTGCATTAGGACAACAACGACTCATGTGTTACTTGTCATGTAGCTGAACCCCTTTATCCTCTGCATGACCTGTCATTCCACAAGAATTAGATGAAACCCACTAGCATGAGTAGGAGTTGTTTGAGCCATGTTGTGCCTACTCATTCATGCTTGTTGTCATGCACGCCATCGCTTAGAGTTGAGTCAGTCCGATTCATCGGGAATGAATTGGAATGGTTGTGTGAACATGTCCCATCTGTGTGAGTTAAGTGTGTGAACACGATTTGGTAAAGGTAGCGGTGAGAGGCCATGTAGGAGTACATGGTGGGTTGTCTCATTGCAGCCGCCCTCGGGAGCTGAGTTACGTGTTTGTGATCCATGAAACAGCTACTACCATGCATTGGGCCCGAAACCAATGGACCCTCTCGGCTTCTTAACCACCCTTGTTCCCGGTCAAGGGAGTTGCAAGTAGTTTCGGTGTTTGTAGTATCTTTGGGGCACGCAACGCTGACCATAGGGGTGGGTTGTGTTGCGGTAGGCACCGTGGGTCTGTACCGATTCGCCCGTTTGGTGTCTCGGGAACCCTGCACACATCGCTCGGGGCTGTATGGGAAACCTCGGCCGGACTCTCATGGATGGAACCCGAATAGGCGATAAACCCGGACTAGGGACTTGTGTGTTTAGGTAGGCCGTGGCCGACACCCACGTTGGGCTTCCGCTTGAAGGTTGTCGAGTACATGTCGTGTAAACGGCGGTAAGTGGTGAGAGCGTGGTTGAAGAATTACACCCCTGCAGGGTTAATATGATCTATTCGAATAGCCGTGTCCGCGGAGAAGGACTTCTGGGTTGCCTATAACAGTTCATAGACAAGTGAAAGTGGATACTCTAAAATGCGCAAGATAAGCGTGAGTGCTATGGATGGCGTTCTCGTAGGGAGACGGAGCGGGTCCATAGTGGTGTATTGATATGGTGAATATGTGGACTCGTGTGCGCCACCTCAAAAGAGTTACTTGGCAATGTAGTTCAGGGATAGCCACCGAGTCAAAGCTGGCTTGCTGCGGTCAAACTCCACCCCCTTTTGATAATGATGCATATGTAGCTAGTTACGATGTAAGTCTTGCAGAAATGCGTTTGTACTCACGTTTGCTTATTTTATGTTTTGCGAGAGACTTCGGTCTCGCTTAGTAGTTCCGCTTGGACTTGACGGTTAGCTTGTTACCTCAGCTACGATCTTGTGCCCTCGGCAGATCTCGGTAGATAGTCGGGCTTCTCGGCCTTCTTCCTTTATAGTTATGCGTACTTTCGGACATGTTTAGCTTCCGCTTGTGCTTTGACTTGTATGCTCACGAGTGTTGGGTCGTGAGACCCATGTTTGTAATATCTCGCCTCCTCGAGCCTATTGAATAAATATTTGAGTCAGAGAGTTATGTTGTGATGCCATGTTGTATCTACACATATTGAGCATATTGTGTGTATGTTTGAAATGCTTGGTATGCGTGGGATCCGACAAACTAGTTGTTTATCCTTGGCAGCCTCTCATATGGGGAAATGTAGTCTCGCATTTCCGGCGATAGTAGTCCGCTACTGCCAGTTCACCGGAGTCCTGCTAGCCCAAAGACTACCGCTTGGACACTTGACTGGCCGGCATGTGTTTCACCTCATTCCTATGTCCGTCCCTTCGTGGAAATGTCGCACGTTGTTATTCGAGTCCCGCCTAGCACTGCTACAGCCCGGTTCACCGGAGTCCTGTTAGCCCAGTGCTACAGCCGAATCTATACGTTGATGACCGACATGCTCGATGTGATTCATTTATGCCTGTCCCCATAGGTTAGCGCCGCTTTGGGTTCACGACTAGCCATGTCGGCCCGGGTTCTTTATCATATGGATGCTAGCGACACTGTCATATAAGTGAGCCAAAAGACATAAACGGTCCCGGGCCATGGTAAGGCGACACCTGTGGGAATACCGTATGCGTGAGGCCGCAAAGTGATATGAGGTGTTACCGGCTAGGTCAATGTGATTTGGAATCGCGGTCCCGACAGCGTTGGTATCAGAGCTTCGACTGCTCAGAGGATTACCAAGCCAAAGCTGGTCGGGTTGTGTCTAGAAATGCTTTAGCTATGTAAGGGAATTGATTGTGGAAGGGAATGTAAGGCTCTTTTTACTCCTTATACCTCATGGTCTTCTGATCTGAGTCAACCTCTTCTCTTGTACGGGGTTTAAGAATTAGGCTTCTCTTCTATCTATCAGGATGATGTGTTACTAATCCATAGACTATTAAGATTGTTGGTTTTAAGCCTCAGTTCAGTTCCTACTACTATTGTATGATAATTGTTGATCTCGGAACCTTGATATTGTGATGTTGAGTGGTTATGCCACCCTTTTTGCAGGATGTCTCAAATCATTTTGAGCATTTACAGCCGTTATGCTGTCCGAGTCATCCTGTGTCTCTAAATAGTCCGATGCATTTGCAAATCCTTTTCTTCCGTTCCCGATGTCCTTTTTGGTCAGAATAAGCACACTAATCGGTAAGTTGAGGTACTTTGTTGCCTCGGCATAGATGTTGGAGCTATTATTATGACCCTAGTTGTTTAGGAAGTCACCTAGTAAACTAGCCATGTTTTGTGTTCCCCAGTGCGATGATTCTGGCCATTATTCTTGAAAGCATCCCATGATGTTATTAGTTAGTAGGCATTCTATTCCTGGGTTTCTGAACCCGAGATTCACCCTACTTCATGTTGTTAGTATTTGCTAGTTCCTTTAGGATACTAACTTTGCGATAGTCCTCGAGGTCCGTGGTATTTCCTTCTTCCAAATACTATGAACTAGTTATGGCAGAAGTTCGTTGAACCAAAACATCACAATAAGAGTGCTCTTGAGGAGTTCTCCATTCTATATTGTGAATCTGCCAGTCCTACCTCTCTGCATGGGTTATCCGGAAGAAACCTGTTGAACTTGGTTCGACATACTAATCTATGCATCCACAACTCGAAAAATTATATGTTCCTTTGAGTTGCTCTCTTTAGTTGTATCCCGACCACCCTCTATCAGTTGATAACCAAGAGTAGGTGTGCATTCATTTATCGATGTCTATTATCCTTGTGGTCCGTCAAGCCATTCTATTCCGGAATGACTAGGAGAAACAAACTCCAGTACCTCATCCATATCTAGGATTGGGTCAAAGTAGTTGTATTCCGCAGATCAAAATGCCAATCCAGCTTTGATTCTGCTCTATCTTGGAGTGTTACCATCTTTATGTCAGGAACATCATGAGAATTGCACCTTCTCTTATGAATTCTTGACGTAGTGATACTTCTCGCTATCATTATTCATTCCTCGGTCCCGTGTTGATGCAACCGGAATGTCGACAAGTGAATTGTGATGTGTGAAATCGATACTCCTAGCAACCTCGTTGCTTGGTAGTTAATGGACAATATTTTCACTCTTAAGCGTGTTGGTTATTAAATCATCATACCAAGATTGATCGTGCTACCTAGTCCTTATTTCTGGTGCACCCTTCGATCAATGAGATAGGATTATTCAATCCCTTGCTTATTTGATCATATCGCCTTGCCCTCAAAAGCAAGATTGATCTCAAGCTTAGTAACATACCGGTGATTCTTGACTTTCCAAATATCTTCTTGGAAGTGTTACCGGGTTGTTTCCTGATTGTTATGTTGAGTTCGTGATCAAGTTGGTTTCTTGTGAACCACCCTTTCTCCAAGAATCTGTGTTGGATATCCCTGAGCTAGTTGGTTAAGCTAGACAACAACTTGGAGAGTTGGAAGATAAAAAGCTTGCCTAACTCAGTTCGTTCCAAAGGGATATTCTTGTGTAGTGTGTGTTGAAGAAAGATGATATCTTCATCAATTGGTCCCTGTGATCAGTTGTTGAACCTATTGTCTTATCAAACTTTGACTTGATTATGGGCTATTGTCAAGTCAAATCAGAACCAACGATATTCGTAATGTTGTCTTACTCGTGGTTGATCCCTCGAGCATACACCATTACATCTTTTGGTGCGACGATGCTATCACCGTGTTCACATGATGGTGGAAGTCCAGTGATATGGAAATTTCGATGAGTTGTTGTTGAACCCATCAGCAGCATTTTGTCTCCCCATGAGTCATGTTGAACATCAACCTAGTATTGGAAACTTGTGTAAGCATTTCTTCGTGTTCCGTTCATGAAGCTTATGCTTGGATGGAAAGAGTGACTTCCTCGAATTCATGTGCTTTAGGTGTAAGTTGCCGCCATGAATTTGAGAAGGGTTGTTTTGTTTCCTTTGGAATCATCCCAAGTCAGCCATGCATGTGCGAAGTATTCTATGGTCTGATAGACTGATCATCTTCATTCCATATGAATTCCATAACACACCAAGCCACTGGTTGAATTGTTCAAGGAAAAGGAGTTGATGTGCGAATACTAGTTCATGCACACGACTTCGATATCCTTGTTGATGGTACCCAACCTGGAACCGGTAGTGTTTTATTATAAGACTACTAGGTGGTAATGATTGTCTAGGACAACGTGTTCACTTATTAGTAGCAGAACCAGCTCATGTTTTGGAGCTTGCTATCGTAGTTCATTCCCGAGAATCTCGCAACATCTTTCCGTCGATTTGTGTTGCAAACTTTCATTTTTCTTTCTAGATTCGATGAGTCTGGAATATCCTAACACCAACCAGATCTGAATCTCAGGCAGATATGATGGTTGGAACATTCCCAGCATTTGCATTTTGTTCCCAGCTTGCACCGCCATTGCGCCAAGTTCCATGGGCTGCCCTCTCAGTAATTGTTGTCCAGGTTCATCTTCAAAAGTGGACTTACCATGGGTCCCATCCATTTCCGGTGATAAGCAAAAGTCATCCATTGCGTTGTCTTCAACAAGGTAGTCCACATCATCCATTCGAGTCTGGGTATGTCATTCCTTGCACTCCACTAAACGATCTTTGTGAATTGCCTTAGGCTGGTATGAAGAGTTTCAATGATCTCCGATTCAAAAGTAATTCTTTTTGCCACTTAAGGGAATAGTTCCTCGCGTCACCTCCCCTGGGGTGTCCCGTGATTGATTCGTGGCAATTTTTTTTTCCTCGCCACTTTGACACCATCTACCATCTTTCTAAGCGTGGAATTGTTGCCCACTAATCACACACCGTTGTTTGTTCTTCCATCCCTCTCGATGTGTTTTGTGTCTCAACTCGAGATGTTTTTAAATCTCATTCCGTGAGTTGATCATGTTTACTTGATCTTCGTGAAGAGCGAATCATGTAGGACCTCCCTCTTTTTCCATTGTCGTGTCGAGTGAAGATCTCGAAAGCAAAGACGTCAAGACCAAGATGATGGAATGAATCAACATCTTCGAGAAGGGCAACTGGATCATGAAGATTGTGATAGTTTTGTGACCCCCCTTTCCCTCTTACTTCACGTCTTGAATCTCGGGGCGAGATTCTTGTTTAGTGGGGGTGAGTTGTCACAGCCCTAGAGCTTGCTTGTAGCTAGTGGCATTGCATCCATGCATCATGTTCAAATTTCTAAGAAAATTGAAATGGGGATTGCCTAAACCCCTAGCACCAAAATAATGCAAATAGGCTCAACCAAAAATATTTTTCAAGAATCCAAATGGCCTTCAAAAATGTTCATCATTTACGGAAAAATGCTTTAAACCGTAACCAGAGGTGCTGCACATTTTCATGACATATTTGGTCACCGGATTAATTCATTAATTATTTGCATTTGGGCATTTAAATGCTATAAAATATTTAAATGCTCAAATAATCATAAACTTAAATGTTTGCCGTTGGATATTTTCCAAACAGTAGGCTGAAACAAGTTTCATGATTTTTGGGGTAGCATTAGTATTTTTAATAAAGCCACGAACATTCTGAGAATAATAGAAAACATAAATAAAGAGAAGGAGAGAGAATCTTACCTGGACCTACAGGCGCCCACCAACCGCCCAGCTCCGGCCCAGCCCACCACCGCCGGGCTCCTGTCGCCTTTCCTCCTCGCGCCCGATGGCGAGGGGCGAGTGCCCAGCGTGGCCACACGCCGGCCACCTCCTCCCTGCCTGGCTGCCTCCTCCTCCCTCTGGACGTCTCACCCGAGCGCCACGCACCCCCCTGACCCCTCTCTCCCTCGCTCGTGGCCTATCTCCTCCTCTGGCTCCCTCCCACTCCCACCGAGCGGAGCTCGTCGCCGCCGCTCGCCACCACCGCGGCCACAGGGCCTCCCTCGCTCCCCCGACTAGCCCACAAGCTCCGCCACTCCATCCTCACCCTCCCCGCCGTCACACGTGACCGGAGAGGCCCCAAGGCGCCGCCCCGCCGCTTTTCCCCTCCTCGGACCCGCCGGTCGCCGTCGCCCGATTCGTCGCCTCCGGACCTCCCCCGCGCCCACTGACCTTCCCATCGTGCTCGCGGTGAGCTACTGAGTTTTTCCCCTCACCTCCCCCTCTCGCTAGCCTCCTCTAGCCACCGTACCCACCGCGGCCGAAGCTCGCCGCCGCCGTGCCTCGTCGCCGGCGTGGCTAAAGCCACAATGGCTCGAAGCCAACCCCACCTTCGTGCTCGGTTGACACCAGAGCCATGACACCCTCCGCACCTCCCGCCAGGTGCCTCCTAGCGGCGTTCGAGCTCGCTCGAGCTCGACCGCCGCCAAACACGCCGCCGGCGCCGATTCCGACCGCCCGAGCTAACCGGCTCCACCAAGAGCTGCGGCTCGACTCAAATACATCGTAGATGCCCTCCACGACCCATTTGGTCGCCGGAATGGCAAAATTCACTTGCGCCGCAGCGTCGCTCGCCGGCTGACTAGACGCCGCGACCGACGTTGACTTTGACCACGGTGGGCCCTGGTTGACCTGTTGACCCTATGGCGGTGGGGCCCAGCCTCGCTAACTAATTAGGATTAGTTTTAATCAATATCTTAGTTAATCTAATTATTCGACACCTGGACCCACGATCGGATCGACACAGACAGCTTCGTTGACTTGCTTCGACGTCACCGTGAGGTCGGTCGACGCAAAGAATTGATTTTCTAGATTTAATTTAATTCAGGAAATTTCAGAAAATACCCCAAACTTCAAATATTCATAACTTTTAATCTGTAACTCCAAATTAAATAATTTATATATGAAAATGATCGAGAAAAATATGAAGAATCTGTTTATGGCACTTTCATGCATGATTAAACAAGTTAACCTCACTGAATAGGATGAATCATGATTAGGGTAAATTATGAACTAGCATTTGGAGTTGGAGTTTAACCTTGTTTGAATTCCACTTCAATTAACACAGCTAGACATTGCATTAGGTGAATTCGGTACCTTAACATGACATGTCATTCATGTGAATGTGCATTGCATTGATTGTGTTCTCTCTTGTTTGCCGGTAATTGTCCCTCTCGGTGAGCTGACGTCATCGAAGCGATGAATTCGATGACACCAATGAAGAACTATATTATCTTGAAGTGCCGGGCAAGCAAAACCCCTTGTCCATTCCGATATAATCCCACTCTCTCGCTCCTGCTCTATTTTCTTGCATTAGGACAACAACGACTCATGTGTTACTTGCTCATGTAGCTGAACCCTTTATCCTCTCGTGCATGACTGTCATTCCACAAGAATTAGATGAAACCCACTAGCATGAGTAGGAGTTGTTTGAGCCATGTTGTGCCTACTCATTCATGCTTGTTGTCATGCCTGCCATTGCTTAGAGTTGAGTCAGGTCTGATTCATCGGGAATGAATTGGAATGGTTGTATGAACATGTCCTACTGTGTGTGAGTTAAGTGTGTGAACACGATTTGGTAAAGGTAGCGGTGAGAGGCCATGTAGGAGTACATGGTGGGTTGTCTCATTGCAGCCGTCCTCAGGAGCTGAGTTCTGTGTTTGTGATCCATGAAACAGCTACTACCACGCATTGGGCCCGAAACCAATGGACCCTCTCGGCTTCTTAACCACCCTTGTTCCCAGTCCGGGCGTTGCAAGTAGTTTCTGGTGGTTGTAGTATCTTTGGGGCCAGACGCAACGCCGACCATAGGGGTGGGTTGTGTTGCGGTAGGCACCGCGGGGTCTGTACCGATTCGCCTGCTTGGTGTCTCGGGAACCCTGCACACCTCGCTCGGGGCTGTATGGGAAACCTCGGTCGGACTCCTCATGGATGGAACCCGAATAGGCGATAAACCTGGACTAGGGACTTGTGTGTTTAGGTAGGCCGTGGCCGACACCCACGTTGGGCTTCCGCTTGAAGGTTGCCGAGTACATGTCGTGTAAACGGCGGTAAGTGGTGAGAGCGTGTGTGAAGAAGTACACCCTGCAGGTTAATATGATCTATTGAATAGCCGTGTCCACGGAGAAGGACTTCAGGTTGCCTATATCAGTTCATAGACAAGTGAAAGTGGATACTCAAAAATGCGCAAGATAAGCGTGAGTGCTATGGATGGCGTTCTCGTAGGGAGACGGAAGCGGGTCCATAGTGGTGTATTGATATGGTGAATATGTGGACTCGTAGCGCCACCTCAAAAGAGTTACTTGCAAATGTAGTTCAGGATAGCCACCGAAGTCAAAGCTGGCTTGCTGCAGTCAAACTCCACCACCCCTTTTGATAATGATGCATATGTAGCTAGTTACGATGTAAGTCTTCTTGAGTACGTTTGTACTCACGTTTGCTTATTTTATGTTTTGCAGAGAGACTTGGTCTCGCTAGTAGTTCCGCTTGGACTTGACGGTTAGCTTGTTACCTCAGCTACGATCTTGTGCCCTCGGCGGATCTCGGTAGATAGTCGGGCTTCTCAGCCTTCTTCCTTTATAGTTATGCGTACTCAGGACATGTTTAGCTTCCGCTTGTGCTTTGACTTGTATGTTTCGAGTGTTGGGTCGTGAGACCCATGTTTGTAATATCTCGCTCCTCGGAGCCTATTGAATAAATATTTGAGTCAGAGAGTTATGTTGTGATGCCATGTTGTATCTACACATATTGAGCATATTGTGTGTATGTTTGAAATGCTTGGTATGCGTGGGATCCAGACAAACTAGTTGTTTATCCTTGGCAGCCTCTCATATGGGGAAATGTAGTCTCGTACTTACGAGCGATAGTAGTCCGCTTCTGCCCGGTTCACGGAGTCCTGCTAGCCCGGCACTACTGCTTGGACACTTGATCTGGCCGGCATGTGTTTCACCTCGTTCCTATGTCTCGCCTTCGTGGAAATGTCGCAAGATGTTATTCGAGTCCTGCTTAGCTACTACCGGTTCACCGGAGTCCTGTTAGCCCAGTGCTACAGCCCGAATCTATACGTTGATGACCGACATGCTCGATGTGAATCATGTATGCCTGTCCCCATAGGTTAGCGCCGCTTTGGGTTCACGACTAGCCATGTCGGCCCGGGTTCTTTATCACATGGATGCTAGCGACACTGTCATATACGTGAGCCAAAAGACGCAAACGGTCCCGGGCCATGGTAAGGCGACACCCGTGGGAATACCGTGCGTGAGGCCGCAAAGTGATATGAGGTGTTACCGGCTAGGTCAATGTGATTTGGAATCGCGGTCCTGACACCAACCAACTTCTTCAGCCTCCAATTGTACACACAATAACTTCATTCTCAGTGCAATCTATTTATAGGGCGAAAACTACAAACCTTTATCAATAGGAGGGGGGTGGGTGATCATTGAATCGATCAGCCATGGTTCCACGAAAAAATAAGTTCTAGCCTATATATTTAGTTAATTGCGTAATCGAGCATTTATTTGGGTCATCCATTTCCTTTAACCATGTCAAAATAACGATCCTTTTGTCTTTTGCTTCATGGAACTGCAAAATGGAACATTATTAAAATACCAGCTACCATTATCAACAAGCTGCATACTGATGACCATCACCCTTCCAGAAAAAAAATCCTCCAGTCAACAATATCTTCAGAAAAGATAGTAAAAACAACTCGTAGGAAGCTCTAACTGAGAAATATGATCTTACATTATTGGGATCTTCTGACTCCCTTATTATTTTTGGTGGTAGTTAGTCCCGGTTCTGCATTATTTCATCCTGGGTGTGCTCCTAGTTCATATAGATGAGATGAAAACCAAAAAACACCTATATGTGATGGAAGCAAGGAAACTACATTTAGTATAATCAGTGACACCTTTGAGTGCAATTCATGTACATCTCTATCCTTTGCGATCAATATGTGCTACAATACGATGCAAAATCCTTCAATCTTTGAGGAGGATAGCATGCATGTAGACTCATGTGTACAGGTGTTGTATATATAACGACTGCAGGAAGACCACAATGAATCTTCCAAGCTCCATATATTCATAAAACAAATCACATCCAGACTGTTGAACATAATTATTAACAAGAAATAATTCGGCTGGACATGGACATACCATGCAATCAAGATCATTATTATCATGGGATGAAGTGAAGTTTCCCCACATATTTTACCTTGTCTTGCAGATGATTTTCCTTCATGACAAAATACAGCACCGGGCATTATAGATTCATTATCAACAGAATTCTGCCCCTAGCATCACTTTGTTCAACTGCAGAAACTTCTGAAGCAGTTCTGTAGTATTTTGCAGTTCTGTACATGTCCTTACATCATCATCTATTGGAGTACTTGTTGGTAGATATGGTGCCTGTTGAGTTGTCCTTCTTGTTGCTTAACCTTAGAAAACAACCCTCGCGACATAAGAGGAGCATACCATGGAGCCGAACAAGCTCCATTGCTCCAGTACAAGCCTCCGGCTCGTCCTCTAAGTCAAGGTTGCCGGATCATGATGTGCTTCTCGAGCTCCGTGACAATGGCCTGATAGTCATTGTTGATGCACCGGTCGACGAACTGGCCAGTTAGGCACAGGAGTGGGCCGACAGCATAGTGGGGCGGTGGCGTGGCGTCGTTGACGGTGAGCCGAGGCAAACCATGGAGTCGGGCTGCGGCCGACGACCGGGTGGCCTTGGCCATGCTGAGGTAGGCGGTGGATAGATGATGCCTGCAGGACGCGGCTTGGCGATCGGGCTAATGGAAGCGGACGGAAGTCGGATTGCGGCGAAGGGACTTGGCAGCGGTGCCCTAAACCTAGCTTTCATCGCTCGTTATCCAGCCGTGCAAGGCGTGGGCGCGGGCGAGAGCAGCGGGGCCAATCTTTTTCTTCCTGATATTGCGGGTGGGGAGGGGGCGATCTTTTTCTTCCTGATATTGCGGGGTGGGGAATCACGTCCTCTTTTTTTTCCCTTTTTAACGAAGGGATGCCGAAACGAAGGGATGCGGGGTGGCTATTTTCTTCATCGACAGAACCTGGGACGAACGAACGACGTACGAACTGCTCCATTAGGAGTAGAGATTAGATCTTAAGAACAGAATTAAGAGTAAACAAATATGACAAGAAAAACAACAGTACTCTGGTTTTCTGGGTGGGCAAGAGCTCTGGCCCACACGGTCCTTGACGTCGAGTAGCTCCAGACGACCGCGAGTACTTGGAGGCGTGACTCACAAAACCATTTATAATCCAACAAACTGGAAAAAGTTCAGAAAGTAGTTTTTTTAGCCGAAACAAGCTCAAAAAAACAAGCAAATTAGTACTACTACTTTTTAGCCCGGTTAATATGAAGAAATGATTAAATATTTAGTCAATCCTCAAAACTACATCATATTAGAGTATAAACTAAAAATCCCCACAACAAAGTGAGGAAGTATAACTTAATTTGTTATGTTGCTTTGAATCTCTGTGGTCATTAGAAATACATTCATTAGCTGACAAAGTCTGTCAACCAGAATTATATAACAAATTGAGAAATAAGCCACCCAAGCACATCGAGGAGGCCATGACTATCCTGGTGCACCCGCAAGGAATACCTTTTCACAACGGGCAAGGCGCATGCATGGCTAATAGAGCTGCTGCTCAGGTCCAAGAGGTTGTGACTGAGGCAGTATGGCGATAGGGAAATCGTCTTGGCCTCGCCGCCCTCCCACCCACAGCTGCCACAGGAGGGCCGACGGCACCGCGACAACAATTCTCCAGCGGCTTGACGATGACTTCATTCTTCGGCAGTCCAACCTTGACTCCATTCTCTTTAACAACAGCGATGAAAGCAGATCATACCAAGACTTCTGCAGTTAATATAGAAAATATTACGGTGAAGGAACAAAATCCTAATATGTCATTTAAATTGATACAAAGCCTTGAGAAATCAGTAAAGTAGAATCTAAAAAGACCTGCTAGAAGTACTCTTGCATGCACCATAGTTTCCTTCTAAAATCAAGAAATTCGTGAGTAGTCCTTAACTTCTTTCCTTCAGTGCATGCCTCAATAATATGTTGAGACCAGAATAAACATATACCAGCCAGTACTATTACACACATAGTTAATCGCCAGGGTCAAACATATTGTAGTCGTTCAACATATGGCGTCTTAAGTAATATCTTTATGATTCTTATAAACGAGAGGCATTATGATTTTTTACTGTTAAATTACATAGTGTCCCTCCCTTCATTCCATTCTACCTCTCCCAGTCATTTGTGCCTTTACTGTTAAATTGCATGCAAGAGTACTTCTAGTAGGTCTTTTTAGATTCTACTTTACTTATTTCCTTCTTGTCTGCCTCGCCCAACCAACTTCTTCAGCCTCCAATTGTACACACAATAACTTAATTCTCAGTGCAATCTATTTATAGGGCGAAAACTACAAACCTTTATCAATAGGAGGGGGGTGGGTGATCATTGAATCGATCAGCCATGGTTCCACAAAAAAATAAGTTCTAGCCTATATATTTAGTTAATTGCGTAATCGAGCATTTATTTGGGTCATCCATTTCCTTTAACCATGTCAAAATAATGATCCTTTTTTTTGCTTCATGGAACTGCAAAATGGCACATAATTAAAATACCAGCTACCATTATCAACAAGCTGCATACTGACGACCATCACCCTTCCAGAAAAAAATCCTCCAGTCAACAATATCTTCAGAAAAGATAGTAAAAACAACTCGCAGGAAGCTCTAACTGAGAAATATGATCTTACATTATTGGGATCTTCTGACTCCCTTATTATTTTTGGTGGTAGTTAGTCCCGGTTCTGCATTATTTCATCCTGGGTGTGCTCCTAGTTCATATAGATGAGATGAAAACCAAAAAACACCTATATGTGATGGAAGCAAGGAAACTACATTTAGTATAATCAGTGAAACCTTTGATGCAATTCATGTACATCTCTATCCTTTGCGATCAATATGTGCTACAATACGATGCAAAATCCTTCAATCTTTGAGGAGGATAGCATGCATGTAGACTCATGTGTACAGATGTTGTATATATAACGACTGCAGGAAGACCACAATGAATCTTCCAAGCTCCATATATTCATAAAACAAATCGCAGCCAGACTGTTGAACATAATTATTAACAAGAAATAATTCGGCTGGACATGGACAGACCATGCAATCAAGATCATTATTATCATGGGATGAAGTGAAGTTTCCCCACATATTTTACCTTGTCTTGCAGATGATTTTTCTTCATGACAAAACACATCACCGGACATTATAGATTCATTATCAACAGAATTCTGCCCCTAGCATCACTTTGTTCAACTGCAGAAACTTACGAAGCAGCTTCGTAGTATTTTGCGATTCTGTACATGTCCTTACATCATCATCTATTGGAGTACTTGTTGGTAGATATGGTGCCTGTTGAGTTGTCCTTCTTGTTGCTTAACCTTAGAAAACAACCCTCGCGACATAAGAGGAGCATACCATGGAGCCGAACAAGCTCCATTGCTCCAGTACAAGCCTCCGGCTCGTCCTCTAAGTCAAGGTTGCCGGATCCATGATGTGCTTCTCGAGCTCCGTGACAATGGCCTGATAGTCGTTGTTGATGCACTGGTCGACGAACTGGCCAGTTAGGCACAGGAGTGGGCCGGCAGCATAGTGGGGCGGTGGCGTGGCGTCGTTGACAGTGAGCCAAGGCAAACCATGGAGTCGGGCTGCGTCCGACGACCGGGTGGCCTTGGCCATGCTGAGGTAGTCGGTGGATAGATGATGCCTGCAGGACACGGCTTGGCGATCGGGCTAATGGAAGCAGACGGAAGTCGGATTGCGGCGAAGGGACTTGGCAGCGGTGCCCTAAACCTAGCTTTCATCGCTCGTTATCCAGCCGTGCAAGGGGGGGGGGGGGGCGCGATCTTTTTGTTGCTGATAGTGGGGGGGGGGGAATCACGTCCTCTTTTTTTTCCTTTTTAACGAAGGGATGCCGAAACGAATGGATGCGGGGTGGATATTTTCTTCGATCGACAAAACCTGGGACGAACGAACGAATGACGTACGAACTGCTCCATTAGGAGTAGAGATTAATGGAAAACGGTGTCGGCGTTCTGGGAACGGGGGTCCCCAGACTTGCCTGCCTGCGGCCCGCGGCGTGGCTAAGCCAGTAGGCTGTACGGCCCATCTTCATCAACAAGGCATCCAAGACCCTCGCGAGGGTCCAAGCCTCGCGAGGCGGACGACGCAAGACCTCCTCAGGAGTGGCCTAGTCAGGCAGGCTCACGAGGAGCGGAGATATCAAGGCGGGGCAAACCTCACGAGGCTCTCGTGACGTGAGCCATGACGATTGGCACCAGGCGGGCGCCAGCGCGCGCAACGTCCTCATTTCCTCTTTGGTGCTAAGGAAGCAGGCGCAGGCGAGGAGTATCGAGGCATCATGCAAAGGTTGCTATATCGGTGCAACGAGACCAAGACCAGGAGGACGGCAAGACGGAGGTCATCGTGGAGCCCAAGACGGCGTCACCACCAGAGCCTTTCGCAGGCGAAGACCACTTTTGTCAGGATAACTTGTACTAGCTGTCCCCCTTCAAATTTGCCCGCCGTTGTTGTCTCCCTTCCCGCTCAATATTTGGGTAGAGGACCAGGGCCTATATAAGTAGAGCTAGCCAACACAGTACAGGGGGATCTTAGCTTGATCTGAACTGGTCGAGAGCCTACATTAGCCACAAGAACACCTCAACCTCAGGAGGCTGTTCTTCCCTTTGTACTGTTCTTCATCAGCCCAAGAGGCAATCCACCACCACCACACTGGAGTAGGGTATTACACCACAACGGTGGCCCGAACCAGTATAAATCTCGTGTCTCTCTGTGTTGCGAGTTCGTCGAGTTCGTCCGTGAGATCTTAGCGAGCTAGGGCGTAGATCGGTAGGAGGGAAAGACTTCGTGCGCACCCCAGTGTTCGAACCTTAAGGGTTTGCCGGAGCCCCACATCCGACGTTTGGCGCGCCAGGTAGGGGTGCACCGAAGCTTCTTCTTCGCCAATCGACTTGCCGACGCTCCGCGGCCACGATGTCTGACGACCCAAGAGCTGACTCTGACCGCTGGGCAGCCTGGCCAGCCCGGTTGGCGCCGCCCGCCCATGAAGACCTCAACCCCGCACTCCAGGCGGCACGAGCGCCGTCCAATCCTACGGGGCGTGGGTGACGGGGCCAGGCGTCGTCTACCCTCACTCCACGGCAAGTGCGAGCCGCTGCCAGAGCAGCAAGCCACGCCGCGGCGACGGCGCCGCACTCGCGGCGGGAACAGGCAAACATGCGGGCAACACTCACCGTGGAAAGGGAGCTGCTGTGGTGCTGGCTAATGGAGAGCGGCCGGGACACACTGCTGGAACGCGTTGCCAAGCTGCTGGACGCGACAGCCTCGGGAGCGCCGCCTTTCTATCATCAGCTCCCTCCTCCGGACGGTACAGGGATTCACGGCGGGCCACGCCGCCACCATGCGCCGTCAGGTGCACCAGGGGGCTTCGTCAACACCAGCATGGCCGGCGGCGCCGGGGGCTCTGCCGCCCCCATACCGCCCGCAACAAGCATGAGCACAAGCGTCGCCTCCCATGGTCCAAGTGGGATGCCGCACTATTACCCTCAGGACGCCGCCCTGGGCCGGGCAACATGGATTGTGGGGCATGCTACCTCTTGAGCACTGCGTTGGATTTCCCCGAAGAGGAGAGGATGATGCAGCAAAGTAGCGTAAGCATTTCCCTCAGTTTTTGAGAACCAAGGTATCAATCCAGTAGGAGGCCACGCACAAGTCCCTTGTACCTGCACAAAACAATAGCTCCTCGCAACCAACGCGATTAGGGGTTGTCAATCCCTTCACGGTCACTTACTTAGAGTGAGATCGATAGAGATGATAAATAATATTTTTGGTATTTTTGATATAGAGACGCAAAGTGAAAAGTAAAAGGCAAAGTAAAAACAAAGCAAGTATTAAAGTGATGGAGATTGATATGATGAGAATAGACCCGGGGGCCATAGGTTTCACTAGTGGCTTCTCTCAAGAGCATAAGTATACTACGGTGGGAGAACAAATTACTGTTGAGCAATTGACAAAATTGAGCATAGTTATGAGTATATCTAGGTATGATCATGTATATAGGCATCACGTCCGAGACAAGTAGACCGAAACGATTCTCCATCTACTACTATTACTCCACTTATCCAGCATGCATCTAGAGTATTAAGTTAAAAACAGAGTAACGCCTTAAGCAAGATGACATGATGTAGAGGGATAAATTCATCCAATATGATAAAAACCCCATCTTGTTATCCTCGATGGCAACAATACAATATGTGCCTTGCAACCCTTTACATCCTTTGGGTAAGGACACCGCAAGATTGAACCCAAAGCTAAGCACTTCTCCCATTGCAAGAACTACCAATCTAGTTGGCCAAACCAAACGGATAATTCAAGAGACTTGCAAAGATAACCAATCATACATAAAAGAATTCAGAGAAGATTGAAATATTATTCATAGATAATCTGGATCATAAACCCACAATTCATCGGTCTCAACAAACACACCGCCAAAAGAAGATTACATCGAATAGATCTCCACGAGAGAGGGGGAGAACATTGTATTGAGAACCAAAAAGAGAGAAGAAGCCATCTAGCTACTAGCTATGGACCGAAGGTCTGAAGTAAACTACTCACACTTCATCGGAGGGGCTATGGTGATGATGTAGAAGCCCTCCGTGGTGGATGCCCCCTCCGTGAGCTCGAACAGCCCCAAGATGGGATCTCGTGGATCTGAGGAAGTTGCGGCGGTGGAATTAGGTTTTGGCTCCTGTTCAACGAGCGTTGGGGAGTACGAGGTATATATAGGAGGAATGAGTACGTCGGTGGAGCAACAGGGGCCCACGAGGCAGGGGCGCGCATACAGGGGGCCCCCACCCTCGTGACCGCCTCTTTTGTTCCTTGGAGTAGGGTCCAAGTCTCCTGGATCATGTTCAGTGAGAAAATCACGTTTCCTAAGGTTTCATTCCGTTTGGACTCCGTTTGATATTCTGTTTCTTTGAAACACTGAAATAGGCAAACACAGCAATTCTGGGCTGGGCCTTCGGTTAATAGGTTAGTCCCAAAAATAATATAAAAGTGGAAAATAAAGCCCAATATAGTCCAAAACAAGAGATAAAGTAGCATGGAGCAATCAAAAATTATAGATACGTTGGAGATGTATCGGGCATCCCCAAGCTTTATTCCTGCTCATTCTCGAGTAGGTAAATGATAAAAAGAGAATTTTTGATGCGGAGTGATACTTTGGCATAATTTCAATGTAAATCTTCTTAATTGTGGTATGAATATTCAGATGCGAAAGATTCAAGACAAAAGATCATATTGACATAAAAATAATAATACTTCAAGCATACTAATCAAAGTAATCATGTCTTCTCAAAATAGCATGACAAAACAAATTTCATCCCTACAAAATCATATAGTTAGGTTATGCTTCATTTTCGTCACACGAAGATGTTCCCAACTTCTATACCCCCGATGACAAGCCAAGCAATTGTTTCATACTTAAATAATCTCAAACTTTTTCAACCTTCACGCAATACTTGAGCGTGAGCCATGGATATAGCACTATGGGTGGAATAGAATATGATGGTGGGGATTGTGTGGAGAAGACAAAAAAGGAGAAAATCTCACATTGACGAGGATAATCAACGGGCTATGGAGATGCCCATCAATTGATGTCAACATGAGGAGTAGGGATTGCCATGCAACGGATGCACTAGAGCTATGAATGCTCAACAAAAGAAAACTAGTGGGTGTGCATCCAACTTGCTTGCTCATGAAGACCTAGGGCATTTGAGGAAGCCCATCGTAGGAATATACAAGCCAAGTCCTATAATGAAAAATTCCCACTAGTATAAAAAGACAACTTATGAGACTCACTATATGAAAAACATGGTGCTACTTTGAAGCACAATATATGAGACTCACTACCTGAAGAACAAGGTGCTACTTTGAAGCACAATATATGAGACTCACTAGATGAAGAACAAGGTGCTACTTTGAAGCACAAGTGTGGAAAAAGAGATAGTAGCATTGCCCTTTTTATTTATTTTCTTTTTTTTTGGGTCTTTCTTTTTTTTCTTTTTGGCCTTTTCTCTTTTTTTGGGAAATGCTCTAATAATTATGATCATCACACTTCTATTGATTACAACATAAGGATTACAACTCGAAACTTAGAACAAGATATGACTCTATATGAATGCCTCCGGCGGTGTACCGGGATCGTGCAATGAATCAAGAGTGACATGATGAAAAATAATGCATGGTGGCTTTGCCACAAATACGATGTCAACTACATGATCATGCAATGGCAATATGACAAAAGTAAAGTATGTCATGATGATGATGAACGGAACGGTGGAAAGTTGCATGGCAATATATCTCGGAATGGCTATGGAAATGCCATAATAGGTAGGTATGGTGGCTGCTTTGAGGAAGATATAAGGAGGTTTATGTGTGATAGAGCGTATCATATCATGGGGTTTGGATGCACCTGCGAAGTTTGCACCAACTCTCAAGGTGAGAAAGGGCAATGCACGGTACCGAAGAGGCTAGCAAAGGCGGAAAGGTAAAAGTGCGTATAATCCATGGACTCAACATTAGTCAAAAGAACTCATATACTTATTGCAAAAATTTAGAAGTCATCAAAAATCAAGTACTACGCGCATGCTCCTAGGGGGATAGATTGGTAGGAAAATACCATCGCTCGTCCCCGACCGCCACTCATAAGGATGCACAAACCGGTACACTTCATGTTTCAAATTTTTACACAACTTTAACCATACGTGCATGCTACGGATTTGCAAACTTCAACACAAGTATTTCTCAAATTCACAACTACTCAAGCAGCACGAGTTTGATATTATCACCTCCATATCTCAAAACAATTATCAAGCATCAAACTTATCTTAGTATTCAACGCACTCAAAAGAAAGTTTCACATATCTTGAATACCAAGTATATTAATATTAAGCAAATTACCATGCTATTAACGACTCTCAAAATAATCTTAGTGAAGCATGAGAGATCAATAGTTTCTTTGAAACAAATCCACCACCGTGCTCTAAAAGATCTAAGTGAAGTACTAGAGCAAAAATTATCACGCTCAAAAGATATAAGTGAAGCACTATGAGCAAAACTATCAAGCTCAAAAGATATAAGTGAAGCACTTAGAGTATTCTATCAAATTCCAATCAATTTGGCTTTTCTCAAAAGGTGTGTACAGCAAGGATGATTGTGGTAAACTAACAAGTAAAGACACAAATAATACAAGACGCTCCAAGCAAAACACATATCATGTGGAGAGTAAAAATATAGCTCCAAGTAAATTACCGATGGAAGTGGACGAAACAGGGGATGCCTTCCGGGGCATCCCCATGCTTTGAATTTTTGGTATCCTTGGATTATCTTGGGGGTGCCATGGGCATCCCCAAGCTTAGGCTATTGCCATTCCTTGTTCCATAATCCATCAAAAGAATTCACCCAAAACTTGAAAACTTCACAACACAAAACTCAATAGAAATCTCGTGAGCTCATAGAGAAAGAAAACAAAAGACTACTTTAAGGTACTGTAATGAACTCATTCTTTATTTATACCGGTGTTAAACCTACTGTATTCCAACTTCTCTATGGATCATAAACTATTTTACTAGCCATAGATTCATCAAAATAAGCAAACAACACATGCAAAACAAAATCTGTCAAAAACAGAACAGTCTGTAGTAATCTGTAACTAACGAAAACTTCTGGAACTCAAAACATTCTACCAAAATTAGACGGCCTAGAAAATTTGTTTATTGATCAGCAGCAATTGGAATCAATATTTTATCACGGAATGGTGGAAAGTTGCATGGCAATATATCTCGGAATGGCTATGGAATGCCATAATAGGTAGGTATGGTGGCTGTTTTGAGGAAGATATAAGGAGGTTTATGTGTGAAAGAGCGTATCATATCACGGGGTTTGGATGCACCCTAAGTTTGCACCAACTCTCAATGTGAGAAAGGGCAATGCACTGCATCGAAGAGGCTAGCAATGGTAGAAAGGTGAGAGTGCGTATAATCCATGGACTCAACATTAGTCATAAAGAACTCACATACTTTTTGCAAAAATCTACAAGTCATCAAAAACCAAGCACTCTGGCGCATGCTCCTAGGGGGATAGATTGGTAGGAAAATACCATCGCTCGTCCCCGACCGCCACTCATAAGGAAGACAATCAAAGAACACCTCATGTTTCAAATTTTTTACATAACATTTACCATACGTGCATGCGACGGGACTTGCAAACTTCAACACAAGCATTTCTCAAATTCACAACTACTCAACTAGCACGAATTTGATATTATCACCTCCATATCTCAAAACAATTATCAAGCATCAAACTTTTCTTAGTATTCAACACACTCAAAAGAAAGTTTCACATATCTTGAATACCAAGTATATTAATATTAAGCAAATTACCATGCTATTAACGACTCTCAAAATAATCTAAGTGAAGCATGAGAGATCAATAGTTTCTTTAAAACAAATCCACCATCGTGCTCAAAAAAATCTAAGTGAAGTACTAGAGCAAAAATTATCACGCTCAAAATATATAAGTGAAGCACTATGAGCAAAACTATCAAGCTCAAAAGATATAAGTGAAGCACATAGAGTATTCTAGCAAATTCCAATTTATGTATGGCTCTCTCAAAAGGTGTGTAGATAAAGGATGATTGTGGTAAACTAACAAGCAAAGACGCAAATAATACAAGACGCTCCAAGCAAAACACATATCATGTGGTGAATAAAAATATAGTTCCAAGTAAATTACCGATGGAAGTAGACGAAAGAGGGGATGCCTTCCGGGGCATCCCCAAGCTTTGACTTTTTGGTGTCCTTGGATTATCTTGGGGTGCCATGGGCATCCCCAAGCTTAGGCTCTTGCCACTCCTTGTTCCATAATCCATCAAAATAATTTATCCAAAACTTGAAAACTTCACACCACAAAACTCAATAGAAATCTCGTGAGCTCCGTTAGAGAAAGAAAACAAAAGACTACTTTAAGGTACTGTAATGAACTCATTCTTTATTTATATTGGTGTTAAACATACTGTATTCCAACTTCTCTATGGATTATAAACTATTTTACTAGCCATAGATTCATCAAAATAAGCAAACAACACACGAAAAACAGAATCTGTCAAAAACAGAACAATCTGTAGTAATCTGTAACTAACGCAAACTTATGGAACTCCAGAAAATCTACCAAAATTATAAGACCTAGAAATTTTGTTTATTTATCAGAAGAAATTTGAATCATTATTTTATCACATTAGGGTGATTTTTAATAATTCGGGCACTGAGCGCAAAGTTTCTGGAAATTACAGCAAGATCAAATAACTATCATCCAAGAAGATCCAATAGGTCTAGCTTGGCACAAACACTAATTAAAACATTAAACCACATATAAACAGAGGCGATATGGATTATTTATTCCTAAACATAAGCAAAAACAAAAAAACTAAAAATAAAATTGGGTTGCCTCCCAACAAGCGCTATCGTTTAACGCCCCTAGCTAGGCATAAAAGCAAGGATAGATCTAGGTATTGCCATCTTTGGTAGGCAATCCATAAGTGGCTCTCATGATAGATTCATATGGTAATTTTATTTTCTTTCTAGGAAAGTGTTCCATGCCTTTCTTTAATGGAAATTGGAATCTAATATTCCCTTCCTTCATATCAATAATTGCACCAATCGTTCTAAGGAAAGGTCTACCAAGAATAATAGGACATGAAGGATTGCAATCTATATCAAGAACGATAAAATCTACGGGCACATAATTCCTATTTGCAACCATAAGAACATCATTAATTCTTCCCATAGGCTTTTTAATAGTGTAATCCGCAAGATGCAAGTTTATAGAGCAATCATCAAAGTCACGGAAATCTAGCAAATCACACAAAGTTTTGGGAATAGTGGAGACACTAGCACCCAAATCACACAAGGCATGAAACTCATAATTTTTAATTTTAATTTTGATAGTGGGTTCCCACTCATCATCGAGATTTGTAGGGATAGAGACTTTAAACGCAAGTTTTTCTTCATAAGATTGCATCAAGGCATCAACAATGTGTTCGGTAAAGGCCTTATTTTGACTATAAGCATGAGGAGAATTTAGCACGGATTGCAACAAGGAAATACAATCAATTAAAGAGCAATTTTCAAAATTAAATTCCTTGAGATCCAATATAGTGGGTTTAGCAACATCTAGGTTTTATTTCTTTCAATCCCACATTTATCAATTTCATCATCAAGATCTAAAAACTCAATTCTTAGAACGCCTTCTAGGTAAAGGAAGATCATATTCAGTTTCATCAAGATTCATATTACAAATCAAAGATTTAATGGGGGACACATCAATAACTTTTAGATCTTCATCTTGATTTTCATAGGAATTGGAAGAACACGCTTTAATAAAGGCATCTTTGGATGCATGCATCCTAGCCAGTTCTTTTCTTTGCACTCATCAATGGAAATACTCATAGCATTGAGAGACTCATTGATATCATGCTTAGGAGGAATAGATCTAAGCTTTAAAGAATCAACCTCAATAGAAATTCTATCAACATTCCTAGCCAAATCATCAACTTTAAGCAATTTCTCCTGAAGCAAAGCATTAAAATTCTTTTGTGAATTCATAAACTCTTTAACACTATTCTCAAATTTAGAGGGAATCTTATTAAAATTTCCATAAGAGTTGTTGTAGGAATTTCCATAATTATTAGAAGGATTACTAGGATAAGGCCTAGGATTAAAATTCCCTCTATACGCGTTGTTACCAAAATTATTCCTTCAAAATAATTCACTTCCATAGATTCATTATTATTCTCAATCAAAGTAGACAAAGGCATATCATTAGGATCAGAAGAAACACTCATAGTAGCAAATATTTTCATAAGTTCATCCATCTTTCCACTCGAAATATTAATTTCTTCTATCGCATGCACTTTTTTATTAGTAGATCTTTCGGTATGCCATTGAGAATAATTAACCATAATATTATCTAGAAGTTTAGTAGCATCTCCTAGAGTGATTTCCATAAAAGTGCCTCCCGTGGCTGAATCTAAAAGATTTCTAGAAGCAAAATTCAATCCGGCATAAAAGTTTTGTATAATCATCCACAAGTTCAAACCATGAGTAGGACAATTACGTATCATCAATTTCATTCTCCCCCAAGCTTGTGCAACATGTTCATGATCAAGTTGCTTAAAATTCATAATATCGTTCCTAAGAGAGATAATCTTAGCGGGAGGAAAATACTTAGAGATAAAAGCATCTTTGCACTTGTTCGAAGAATCAATACTATTTTTAGGCAGAGATGAAAACCACGCTTTAGCACGATCTCTAAGCGAAAAAGGAAATAGCTTCAATTTAACGACATCATTATCGACATATTTTTTCTTTTGCATATCACATAAATCAACGAAGCTATTCAGATGAGTAGCGGCATCTTCACTAGGAAGGCCGGCGAATTGATCTTTCATAACAAGATTCAACAAAGCAGTATTGATTTCACAAGATTCAGTATTGGCAAGATGAGCAATCGGAGTGCTAAGGAAATCATTATTATTGGTATTGGTGAAGTCACACAATTTGGTAGTATCTTGAACCATCGCGACAAACAAGCAATCCAACACACGAGCAAACAAGCGGACGAGGAAAAGGCAACGGAAAAAAGAGGAGATTGGGAAAGAGAGGGCGAATAAAACGGCAAGGGTGAAGTGGGGGAGAGGAAAACGAGAGGCAAATGGCAAATAATGCAATGCGGGAGATAGGGATTGTGATGGGTACTTGATATGGTGCTTGACTTGCTCTTGCGTGAGCCTCCCCAGCAACGGCGCCAGAAATTCTTCTTACTACCTCTTGAGCACTGCGTTGGATTTCCCCGAAGAGGTGAGGATGATGCAGCAAAGTAGCGTAAGTATTTTCCTCAGTTTTTGAGAACCAAGGTATCAATCCAAGAGGGAGGCCACGCACAAGTCCCTCGTGACTGCACAAAACAATAGCTCCTCGCAACCAACGCGATTAGGGGTTGTCAATCCCTTCACAAATCCACTTACGAGAGTGAGATTTGATAGAGATGATAAATACTATTTTGGTATTTTGATATAGAGATGCAAAGTGAAAAGTAAAAGGCAACGTAAAAGCAAAACAAGTATTAAAGTGATGGGGATTGATATGATGAGAATAGACCCGGGGGCCATAGGTTTCACTAGTGGCTTCTCTCAAGAGCATAAGTATTCTACGTTGGGTGAACAAATTACTGTTGAGCAATTAACAAAATTGAGCATAGTTATGAGTATATCTAGGTATGATCATGTATATAGGCATCACGTCCGAGACAAGTAGACCGAAACGATTCTGCATCTACTACTATTACTCCACTCATCGACCTCTATCCAAAGATGCATCTAGAGTATTAAGTTAAAAACAGAGTAACGCCTTAAGCAAGATGACATGATGTAGAGGGATAAATTCATGCAAGATGATAAAAACCCCATCTTGTTATCCTCGATGGCAACAATACAATACGTGCCTTGCAACCCTTTACATCCTTTGGGTAAGGACACCGCAAGATTGAACCCAAAGCTAAGCACTTCTCCCATTGCAAGAACTACCAATCTAGTTGGCCAAACCAAACGGATAATTCGAAGAGACTTGCAAAGATAACCAATCATACATAAAAGAATTCAGAGAAGATTCAAATATTATTCATAGATAATCTGGATCATAAACCCACAATTCATCGGTCTTAACAAACACACCGCAAAAAGAAGATTACATCGAATAGATCTCCACGAGAGAGGGGGAGAACATTGTATTGAGAACCAAAAAGAGAGAAGAAGCCATCTAGCTACTAGCTATGGACCCGAAGGTCGGAAGTAAGCTACTCACACTTCATCGGAGGGGCTATGGTGATGATGTAGAAGCCCTCCGTGGTGGATGCCCCCTCCCATGGAGCTCGAACAGGCCCCAAGATGGGATCTCGTGGATACAGGAAGTTGCGGCGGTGGAATTAGGTTTTGGCTCCTGTTACGATCGTTTGAAGTGCGTGAGGTATATATAGGAGGAAGGAGTACGTCGATGGAGCAACAGGGGGCCCACGAGGCAGGGGGCGCCCTAGGGGGGCCCACCCTCGTGACCGCCTCTTTTGTTCCTTGGAGTAGGGTCCAAGTCTCCTGGATCACGTTCAGTGAGAAAATCACGTTCCCGAAGGTTTCATTCCGTTTGGACTCCATTTGATATTCCGCTTTCTTCAAACAATCAAATAGGCAAAAACAACAATTAAAATTTGGGCCTCCGGTTAATAGGTTAGTCCCAAAAATAATATAAAAGTGGAAAATAAATCCCAATATAGTCCAAAACAGTAGATAAAGTAGCATGGAGCAATCAAAAATTATAGATACATTGGAGACGTATTAGGGCACGACGGTGAGGTGTTCTGGGTAACAGCCACGGAAGCCTACCTGCCCCGCATGACGGACCAGGAGTACACACCGGAGGACGACCCCGACTCGTTCGTTGGAGAAGATTGGGAAGAAGGGACACTGGGAGTTAAAGTCTTCCAGGAGCCGCCGGGGAACCACCACGACCGCGTGAGCGACGCCCACTACAAGGTACCCCTAATCCCTCAGGAGCAAGCTTACGATAACCATGAGTCGCAGGACGAACGGATCACCACAACGGCCGGCGGCCCCAGCTCGACGGCCTCCCTGCCGGCAGGAGGGTCGCGTTGGGGGCTGCAAGAGAGGGGCCGGGAGCCAGGCCCCTCCCTACGGCGCGTGAAGCCAGGGGACACCCAGAGGTAGGCCCTTTGCTGGGGAGGCTTCGACGACCCTTCCCCCCGGCAGAGGACCTGTGGTCGCCGAGGGCACCGCTGGCGTCCCCTTTACCTCTTTTGTGTCGTCCTGGTAACCGGTCGGCTCAAAGGAGGTCAAGGGTGGCGCAAAGGCGGGGCCCCTCGTCTGGCGATATGAAGCAAGGCCGGTACCTATGAAGAAGGCCCAAAGGCTGTGAAGCTTGCCGCCCGTGACACTCTCACGTAATAATGAGTTGGGTGCAGACACGCCCGGAGTCTCGGGGAGCACCGGCCTCAGGCCCTGGGGCTCCCTCCCACACCTAGTGGCAGCACTTAGCTCCGCGCTGGTGAGAAGACTTGAAGACCGGAAGACTAGACTAGGTGCCAGACACGCCTTTTGCTTTGGACCTCTCTTTTTGTAGCTTTGCTTTCTGGATCTGGATTTAAGTTGAAGCCAAATTTTTATTGATGCACGCAGGAGGTGCCTTTTCTCATTTGAGCAATTTCTTGCCTTCTGGATCTCGTTTTGTCTGGGACTCATGTCCGTCGCCTTCCCCTCACGAGCTCCTTGTGAGCTGGACCGCACGAAGCGCACGCTCGTCGAACGCGCGCCAGCGCTGCGGCTCGTGCTCACCTCTTGTAGGGGCCCCTTCAGACGGGGCGATAAGCTCCGCAGGATTCTCAGAAACTCGTCGCTTCATGACCAAGCTTGAAGCTGATGCTGACTAAGGTAAACCACGACGGAAAACTCGCCCTTGAATTCACGAGTTCACGAGGACACATACTCACATCGCATAGGAAAAGTAAAAACTCCAAGTTGCTTACATGAGGGGCTCCCCCTCTCAAAATGCTCTTACAAGTCTTCCAAGGGCCACACCGAGTTTTGTGTGCAGGATGAAACAACAGGAGAACATGGGATCAGCCAGAAATGTCACTCACTACATCACCCACGGACGCATCACTCGCGTCGTCATCGTCCTCGTCGGCATCGTCGCCGCCGTCGGTGACGCCCCCATCACCGTCGTCAACCACGTCGCCTTCGTCTGCGACGACCACCATCATGTCATCCTATGAAGCGAAGGCCCTGACCAACGCGTCCACATTGTCTTCAACCCAACGCGCCAGGTCGCCCCGGACGGGCGTGGGTACGGGGGCAATGGCGGCGTCGAAATCAAAGTTGGGGTCGGCATTCAGAAGGTGGCTGAAGATATGGGAGAAAGCACGCTCAAGCAGGCCACGACCCCTTTCCTCCACAACCTGGCGAGCTCTGGCAGATCGGGTCTCCAGGCGCGTCACCACCTCGGTGAAGAACGCCAGGTGGCTGGCATAGTCATTCGAGTGAGGGGCGGGTACATCCTCGTCGCAAATATGGCCCAGGGCGGTATTGGCCCTATTCCGGAGATCCTGAAGCATAGGGGCATGCTCGTGCTCCAGCGTTCGTCGTTGGAGCACCTCCTCCGTGTTCTGCCGTGCGACGGCCTCAGCGTCATCAACCCGCCTCCGAAGGGAAAGCAGCTTGGCGCGGGTGGAGGCCAAGTCCGCCTGCGCCGTAACCAGGGCAGCGGCCGTGGCTTCTGCACGCCTCTCTGCCTCATCCAACCTGGGCCTGAGGGCAGCGGCCTTGCCCGCATCCTCCGTACCCGCGAGCTTCAGCTTCAGGTCATACCTACCCTCCAGGTCTGCGCAAACCTCGGCCACCCGGCGCTCGACCTCTTCCTCGACTCTGGCCTCACGAGCTCCGACGGCATCTTCTGCTTGGGCAACTTGACGCTCCCTCGTCTCAAGTCGCTCCAGCTCAAGGCTGCGCTCCACGGCTTCCAGGGCCAGCGCCTCCTCGCACTTCCGGACCTCCTCTTCCTCCACGGGTGCCCCCCTCAGCGATGCAAGAGCGGCCCTGCAGGCCTCCACCTGCTGCTCAAGAGACGCGCTCCAGGCCTGGAGCTCCCACGCACGCTTCTCCGTAGCCTCGCGATGGCGGTCAGCCTCGCTAGCCTCTTCCAAGGCCCGCGAGCGGGCTTCATAGGAAACCTTGAGGGACGCCTCGGCCTTCGCATTCTCAAGGTCACGCTGATAGCGGCCGAGGTTGATGGCCACCCTCAGCTTGCGCCGCTCCTCCACCAGCCGGAGACCTTCAGCCTCAAGGCGCGAGTCGACACCCGCGAGCTCTTCACCAAGTCGACTCATCGCGCCCATCGCCTCCTGGAAGAGCTCGTGACGAACTACGCTCCGCCCGCGCTCGAGCTCGAACGCTCGGCCCACCTCGTCCTCCACCTCGGGGGCTGCGGGCGGGGCGCCAAGTGGCGCGCCACCTCCCGGCAGGGGGCTGGGGGCTGACACCGCACCTGACGTCAGCCAGTCCTCGCAAGGAGCCCAAGCCGATCGGGGCTCACTGCTTGAAGAGGAGCCTAAGATCGAAGCCAACCAACTGCTGTCCATGAGCAAAGGAGGAGTCTTGGGCACGCCCGCCAAGCTCCACGCCAGATCGCGGGGGAGGGGTGGCCAAGCCGCAGGCCCAGCGCGCCACGAAGGCGGAGACGCTCCCCCAACCGACCCTGCTCCAGGGGCGGCAGGCAGACCAGGAACGCTCAAGGCCGATGGGGGAGTTGATGAAGGAGGAGGCCGCTTCTCAGAAGGCGCAACAGCTTCAACGGAAGGAGCCCTGAAGGACAGACGTCAGGATAAGAAGATCACGCGCAAGAAGCCATGGTAATAAGATACTTACGCATCAATGGCGATGTACTTTTGCCGCTTCAACGGCCCGAAGATATTGCTGCCGCTGGGGGATCCCTTCCTCTTACGAAGCTCCTCGAACTCCACACAAAGACGACTGAAGCGCTGGACGTGATGGCCAGTGCACGGCGGGGCCGAAGAAGGGCTGAGAGGGATGGCTTCAGGGGTGCCCGGTTGCGGCGAACAACCGAGCGCCATCTCACCACAACCTCCTGAGGCTCCTAGAGCCTTGGCCTCGGGAGCCGCATGCCGCACCTCCTCAGTGACCGACGCCTCAGGAGGGGGGTCGTAGGACCCCGAGGACGACGCCCCAGGATCACCACTCGGCATGTGCTCCTCAGCACTCGAGCCACCGGCCCCCGTCGGAGCTCGCCCTCCCGCACCGTCACCTGGGCGAAGCTTCGCACCGGGCGGCGAGGAAGGGAACCACGACGACGGGGGTTGTCGTGGGACCCCACTCAGCCGATTGGGCGAGCCCCCACTCATCAAAGGAAGGCATGCTCATGGCAAATGTGGCTTTGTTCTCGCAGCGGTACAACACGCAACTATTTGGGCATCTCATCCGCAGAGGGACACTGATAGGACCATGAGCACCGTTTGTCGGCCGCAAGAGGAAGCCCCTTCTCCTGAAACCTCATGTGGTCCTGGCTGTGGAGCAAGTCCCACATCGGGCGGGAGTGGCGCTGAAGTGGAGCGACTCGGCGCTTTACGAACTCCTTCACCACCATGGGCGCAGTCACGCCGAGGTCCTTCAACCACCTCAGCCTGGCCCAGACGGGGGCTAGGCGGGGTCTCGTGAGCTTTTGATGGCCCCAGCCGGAGTTTGGAATAGCAGGCTGAAAGTGCAACTATACCTGGGTGGTTTTGGTAATTCCTAACAACATATAGCTCATTGAGCTAATGCTATTCCAAGATAAATATTTCAGGAAAGCTCAATGTTTGGCATGGCATGGATTAGAAAGTGGACCCTTCAAAATGCTAAGGACAAAGGATTGGCTCAAGCTCAAAGCACAAGACTCTACATTTTCTATTTTAGTGATCCAAGATCACATTGAGTCTATAGGAAAAGCCAATACTACTAAGAAGGGATGAGGTGTTGCTTAATGAGGATCTTGCTCAAAATGCTTAGTGATATGCTCCAAAACCCTCCACTACTTTCTCATATCCACATATGTCCTAAACCAAAAAGTCCAACTCGGCCCCACCGAATCTTTCCATCCGGAGCCACCGAGTTCAGTTGACACAGCCACTGCCAGAAACCCTAATCAACTCGGTCTCACTGAGATGGGATTGCAAACACTCAGTTTCCCTTCGTAACTTTTCGTTCAAACCGAGCGATCGGTCCCACCGATATTGCAATGCAAACTCTCTGTTTCCTTTTTGTAACGTTTCGGTCCAACCAAGATGAGCGAATCGGTCCCACCGAGTTTTCCTGACCAACTCTCTGTTTGGCTATTACCAAAATCGGTCTCACCGAGTTTGTGTAATCGGTCTCACCGAGATTACGTTATGCCCTAACCCTAACGACATCGGTCCTACCGATTTGACATGTCGGTCCCACCGAGAATCCTAACATTCACATTATGAACCAAATCGGTCCAACCGAGGTCTCTGAATCGGTCCCACCGAGTTTGGTGATTTGTGTGTAACGGTTCAATTTTGTGTGGAGGCTATATATACCCCTCCACCCACTGTTCATTCGTGGAGAGAGCCATCAGAAAATGCCTACACTTCCAATACATATTTTCTGAGAGAGAACTACCTACACTTGTGTTGAGGTCAAGATATTCCATTCCAACCACATAAATCTTGATCTCTAGCATTCCCAAGTTGCTTTCCACTCAAATCTTCTTTCTACCAAATCCAATCCTATGAGAAAGATTTGAGTGTTGGGGAGACTATCATTTGAAGCACAAGAGCAAGGAGTTCATCATCAACACACCATTTGTTACTTCTTGGAGAGTGGTGTCTCCTAGATTGGCTAGGTGTCACTTGGGAGCCTTTGACAAGATTGTGGAGTTGAACCAAGGAGTTTGTAAGGGCAAGGAGATCGCCTACTTCGTGAAGATCTACCCTAGTGAGGCAAGTCCTTCGTGGGCGACGGCCATGGTGGGATAGACAAGGTTGCTTCTTCGTGGACCCTTCGTGGGCGGAGCCCTCCGTGGACTCAAGGCAACTGCTACCCTTCGTGGGTTGAAGTCTCCATCAACGTGGATGTACGATAGCACCACCTATCGGAACCACGGATAAAAAATCTCCGTGTCAACATTGCGTTTGCTCCCTCAATCTCATCCCTTTACCTTCATATGCAATTGTTTTACATTCCGCTACTAGACTCTTAGAATTGCATGTGTAGGTTGTTTGCTTGACTTGTGCTAAGTTGCTAAAATCTGCCAAGAACTAAAATTGGGAAAAGGCTAGATTTTACTTGGTAAAGTAGTCTAATCACCCCCCCTCTAGACATACTTTCGATCCTACAAGTGGTATCAGAGCTTTGGTCTCTATTTGCTTTGATTTCCATAGCTTTTGGTGGTCATAGCCTTGGTTTCACAACCAAGGAGAGTATGGCGTCTAGTGAGGGAAATTACCACCGTAGAGGTCCTTACTTTGATGGCACTAATTTTGCTAGTTGGAAGTAGAAGATGAAAATGCATATTCTTGGACATAACCCCGCCGTTTGGGCTATTGTGTGTATTGGCTTGCAAGGTGAATTTTTTGATGGGAGAGAACCGGACCGTGAAGCTAATGCGGAAGAGTTGAAGATGCTACGATACAATGCTCAAGCTTGTGATATTCTCTTCAACGGATTGTGCCCCGAAGAATTCAACAAAATCAGCCGTCTTGAGAATGCAAAGGAAATTTGGGATACTTTGATTGATATGCACGAAGGTACCGACTCCGTGAAGGAATCCAAATTGGATGTGCTTCAAAGTCAACTTGACAAGTTCAAAATGAAGGATGGTGAAGGTGTCGCTGAAATGTACTCTAGGCTTGCTCTCATCACAAATGAGATTGCCGGCTTAGGAAGTGAAGAGATGACCGACAAATTCATCATCAAGAAGATCCTAAGAGCCTTGGATGGAAAATATGATGCTGTCTGCACATTGATCCAAATGATGCCCAATTACAAAGATCTCAAGCCAACATAATTCATTGGAAGAATTGTTGCTCATGAGATGTCACTCAAGGATAAGGAAGAGCCTCACAACAAGTCAAGTGGTGCTTACAAAGCCTCATGTGATACTCCCACATCTTCAAGTGAGAAACAAAACTTCAATGAAGAATTGAGCCTAATGGTAAAGAACTTCAACAAGTTCTACAAGAGTAGAAGCAAAGAAAGAAGTTCCAAGTCAAGGTCCTACAATGACAAAAGATCTTCTAGTCGTGAGCGTAATTGCTACAATTGTGGAAGACCCGTACACTACTCCAATGAGTGTACGGCTCCCTACAAAAGAAGAGAAGATTCTCCCAAAAGAAGAAGTAGAAGAGAAGAATCACCACCAAGAGAAAGGAGGAGTAGAGATGATCGTTATGAACGAAGACCTTCTCGGAGAAGCAAGGATTCAGAAAGAAAGGAAAAGTCATGAAGGAGCTACACAAAAAGAAGGCATCAAGCTCATGTTGGTGAGTGGGTATCCGGCTCCGACTCCGACAATCACTCCGAAAGAAGTTATCACTCCGACTCCGAATATACTCAAGATGAAGGTGTTGCCGGTCTAGCACTTGTGTCAACCAACTCCTATGACATATTTGACTCACAAAATGAAGGAATTGGAAGATGCTTCATGGCAAAAGGTCCAAAGGTAACACATCCCGAGTATGTTGATTTCAATAGTGATGAAGATGATTTGCTAGGTGATGATGATTTACTTGTTGACAACTCTAGTGATGAAAACTATGATGAAACGTCAATTAATCATGCTAATCAAGATAAAATGAATGATGATGATAAGAAGGAGATTGAGCGTCTAACCAAAGAACTAAACACTCTTAAGTTAGCTCATGAAACTACCTTGGAAAATCATCGAGAACTTTTAAAGACTCATGATAAGCTACACTTTGAAAAGCTCAACCTTGAGCAAGAGCATGAGTTTTTAAAGGCAATCAATGATGATCTTCGCAAGAAAAGTTCTTCTTACATTTCCAAGCGTTTACTCTTGTCTACTTACATGCCACAAGTTAAATCTAGCAACAAGAACAAGAAGGATTCTTTATCTAGTAGTAACAACAATCATGCTAAACCCAATGTTGATGCTTCTAGTAGTTCTCTTGATTCCACTAATGATTCTCTTAGCCAAGTTACACTTGAGCAAGAAAATAGCTTATTGAAGGGAATCATAGAGAAAGGTGTTTACAAGTGTCTTGCCAGAAGTAAGCAATTTGAGGAAATTGTGCGCAAGCAAGGAAGACACCGGAAGAATCAAGGTGTTGGTTTTGAACAAAAGTTCAATGCTAATGGAGTTGAGTGGGAAGAAGATCAATACCCCAAGACGAAGTTTGTTCCTCAACAAGAAAAGTATGATCCTACTTCCTTCAAAGGAACACAAGATCAAGATGATCTTCCACCACAAGACCACAAGCAAAAAGGCAAGGATAAGCTTCAAGAGGAAGTTGATGCATTTGAAGAAGCACCTAAGACCTTGGTCAAGTGGATTCCCAAGACTACATCAAGTTCCACTTCATCAAGTACAACTACAACTCCAAGGATTCCCATCAAGATGGTGTGGATCCAGAAGAAGAAGAACTAGAGAGTTCTTGAGGGTGACTCCGCCAACATACTTCACTCCTATCATTTTGGCAAGGACAAGTGCAAAAAACTTCCATATCTTGCACTAGTTAAAGGAGTCACAAACCCTCTTGTTGGTAAGACAAGGGACAAGGTAACCTATGACTTCATAGACATCATCTTGTGTATGCGTCACTCTATGTCTATGTATATCCTTGTTTGTTCCTTGTGGGACTAACCCGTGTAGGTATTGAAAGTGCAACTCACTCCAAAGGATTGCTCCAAATGATCTAAATCAACTTTGAGCATCTACATCTTCAACACCTACATGAAGTCATCATCGACAAAACCTAAGGTTAGTTCATTCCCTTTAGGGGGAATATCACATCTAGGGGGAGCTTTACTCAAATCAATGAGCTAGAGCAACTCTAATGGTGTGAACACAACAATGCTTTATGTAAAAGTGGTAACCCCACTTGTGCTTAAACAATGAGTATGACCTATGATCAAATGTTCTCATTTGACTCCTAAGATACTCATATATAGATGACCTAGTCATCACCAATTGCTTGATAGATGCTAGAATGTTTGTGCATGCTTTGACACATATTTCATTTGCCATTTTTATTGTGTGAGCATGTTGGTTGCATATTTTACTCATTCGAGGACATCCATTTGTTGCTATGATTGTTTGGCTCTTTCTCTTTTGCAAAATGGATGGACAAGAATGCCTAAGAACACCCTCTAGCTATCTATGCTTTTCTCGTCTCAAACTCTATTCATGCTACATCACAAAGTTTGATCAAGTCAGATTAGAACCACTCTGTGTGAGGAGAACTCGGAGATCCCGATTGGTCATAGACTTAAACCTCCAAAATCTCTTTGTGCATCTCGGTCTGACCGATTCATCCTTTTCGGTCCTACCGAGTCACCAAGTTGATCTAGGGTTTTCAATCTCGGTGCAACCGATTAGAACTTTTCGGTCACACCGAGTTGCGATGCTTCTTGCGGTTTGCATCTCGGTGCCACCGAGTCGTTCCACTCGGTCACACCGACAGGGTTAGGTTATATATACCGCTGGGTCAAAATTTGGAAATTTCTCCGAACCTTTTCGCCTGCGCGTAACCTACTCTGCCTCCTCTGGTCTCTGGATCTTCCTCTCGTCGCCAGCGACCTCCCGCCGCTAGTCTCCGCCGTTGCCGCCGTAGCAAGTTCGTCGCCGCACTAGGGTACGGACTTGATCATTGTGCTAATCTTTATCTCTGATTCCTAGCACATTGCTTGCCATGTTTCTTGCCATAATTGAAATCATCCTGTGCAGCGAAAACGTCCCATAGATTAGTTTTGATTTGAAAATTTAGGGTTAGGTCTCCGCCGAATTCATCTCGGACCGACCGAGTTGTAGAAATCAGTCTCACCGATTTTGGATTAGGCCAGAGCACACACAATTTCGGTCCGACCGAAAATTGCAGATCGGTGTGACCGAGTTCTATTCTCTGTGAAACCCTAGCAGTGTCGGTACCACCAAACTGTAACTCGGTCTGACCAAGTTCACTAGTTCAGGTTCCAAAAGCTGCTTCGGTATCACTGAGTTTACAAATCGGTAGATCCGAAATGCTTTCTGTGAAGAACTAAAACTAAGTTTTTAAGTCATCTGTTTTGCAAAAAGTCTCATACTTTGTGATGCTCATCTACTCTACCTCATCTATAAACTATTCACAGGGTCTGCTGACAGTTTGCTTGTAAGATGTCTGACAAAAGTGACAGCCAGAACAAATCAGAGGAACGGGTTTAGTTGAGTGAGGGCACTAGTCCCTCTAGCAGCTATGATGATGGCAGCAGGAGCACACCAAGCAACTTGCCAAAGGCTGCTACCAGAACAAGGAAGAAGAGAACTTCTGATTCAGAGGATGAAGACTATGTGGCTGTTGAAGATGAAGCCACTTCTAAGAAGAAAGTGCTGAAGAAAGAATATGGCACAACTGCTGCAACAAAGCCTGTCTGAAAACTAAGATGCCAGCAAGAAGACATCCCATCTCTAAGCCAAGGAAAGTTTCCACAGGTGAAACTATGAAATTTACCATTGAGTCTGAAGAAGAAGCAGCTGGTGAGGATAAGAAGAAGAAGAGGGCCAGAACCACTACTGCCAGAGTTCTTGGCAAGCCCCCAATGAGGAAAGATTCTGAAGAAGAGGAAGAGGAAGAGGATGCAGCACCAGCACCCAAAGCTCAAAAGCTCATGGGAGATGCAATTAAGGCAGGGGCTGCTCCATCTAAGCCCAAAACTGCTCCTAAGAGTGCTGCTCCAACTCCAAAGCCAAAACCCAAGAGGAGCACCAGGAACATCCGTGCTGAGGAGAAGAACAAGGCCCCAGTGCCTCAAGCTGCTGAAGAAGAAGAGGAAGATGATTCTGTTGTTTTGAGGAAACTGAAGCCCAAGATCCCTGATCACAATGATGCACACCCAGTTGCAGAGAACATGAAAATCAGGAAGGATTCAGGATTGAGGCTATGGAGAGAGTCTGATCCATATGCCACCAGGAGAAGGACTGCTGTGGACTACAGATTCCACACTAAGGAACATCAGGACTTCTATGAGACTGTTTTACTTGACAAGAAGCTCATAGTGTGTGACATGAGATGGGTTGACTGGGAATTCATCAAGGAGAATGAGGATCACTTCCCTGGTGTATATGACAGCTTCAAGGCATGTGGAGTTGATAAGTTTGTGGCTCAGAAGTTCACCAAGTGGAATGATGAGCTGATTATGCAATTTTACTCCACTGCACACTTCTATCCAGATGGAAGGATTGTGTGGATGTCTGAGGGTACTAGGTACCAGTCCACAGTTGAAGAATGGGCAAAACTCATAAATGCTCCTGAGTAACATGAAGATGACTTGGATGTCTATGCCAAGAAGAAGAAAGACCACAACTCTATGGCCAATATGTACAAAGAGATCCCTGATGATGCTTTGGACACACATAAGTTTGGATCTGTACACTATTTGTTGTCTGGTCTGCCAACAATCAATTGGATTCTGAGGCACACACTTCTACCCAAGTCAGGTGATCACAAGATGATCAGAGGACATGCTATCAACTTGCTGCACATATTTGATGTCCCATAGAAGTTCAAGGTTATGAGCCTGATTGTGGAAACAATCAAGAGGACTACAGCTGATCAGAAGAGAAGTTGTGGATATGCCCCACACATCCAGGAGCTCATCAACTCAAAGATGGGCAAAGGCAAGTATATCTTGGACAAAGAGCATCTACCCATTTACCCTGAATTTGAGGACAACACAGTTGTCATGACTGAGAATGAACCATCATCTGTGCAAGCACAAGAGAAGAAAGCCAAAGCTAAAGCTGAGAAGGCTGCAAAGATGCCAACTATGGAAGAGGCATCTCAGGTCTTCTTGAAGAGCAAGCAAGACCAGCTTGGATATCTAATCCAATCCACTCTGAGGATTGAGCAGGGCCTGGCCACCCTGACCAAAAACCAGGAGAGCTTGGAAAGGATTGTTGAGACAAAATTCCATGACCTTGATGTCAAGATCACAGAGATCCAAACTGCAGTTGAGCAACTTCAGGAGGAAGCAGATGAGAAGAAGGGAAAGTCTACCACAGATGCATTTGCTAGAGTGCCCAGAGGACAGAGATCTGCTGCAGTGCCAGTGACAGACACTAGAGCTACAACATCAGCACCAGCAGCTACAACTCCAGTTCCAACTCCAGCAGCTACTCCACCAGCTCCAGCCACTTCATCAGAAGCTTTCGTCCTTGGCGTTCTCTCAACACCACCTCCCGAAGATCAAGCCTGAAAGTCGTTAACACTATGCATTTTTAAACTTTTTGGTAACTTGTTGCCAAAGGGGGAAAAAAATGTATAGATCATAGGCTTCGAGAGAGTTGGTTTCTATCTCTCTTTGCACTCTTTTTGGTTGGTTTGAAACCTTACTGTGTGCTTGTGTGATACTACTTTATGTCCTTGCGAGATACTTATTTGGTCAAGTGTTGGATCATATGCTACCCTTAATGCTTGTTGGATAATGCTATCTTTCATATCCTAGCATGATCATTCACTTTGCTTGGTGACGAGTGCATGCTTTTAATCTCTATCATTTTGAGCGCTCCACCAAGATGTATGTGACATGGAAGAGTAACCCATGATCCTAACCGATTGTGCATTTGCATTCAAAAGCAAATCTTAAATAATGCACAAATTTAGGGGAAGCTCTTGCTTATCACATACTTCTCAAAGCGACGATGTTTTTCAATCTTATTTATCATTTGTCGAAGCTTTGATCTATATGTTGTCATCAATTACCAAAAAGGGGGAGATTGAAAGTGCAACTATCCATGGGTGGTTTTGGTAATTCCTAACAACATATAGCTCATTGAGCTAATGCTATTCCAAGATAAATATTTCAGGAAAGCTCAATGTTTGGCATGGCATGGATTAGAAAGTGGACCCTTCAAAATGCTAAGGACAAAGGATTGGCTCAAGCTCAAAGCACAAGACTCTACATTGTCTATTTTAGTGATCCAAGATCACATTGAGTCTATAGGAAAAGCCAATACTACTAAGAAGGGATGAGGTGTTGCTTAATGAGGATCTTGCTCAAAATGCTTAGTGATATGCTCCAAAACCCTCCACTACTTTCTCATATCCACATATGTCCTAAACCAAAAAGTCCAACTCGGCCCCACCGAATATTTCCATCCGGAGCCACCGAGTTCAGTTGACATAGCCACTGCCAGAAACCCTAATCAATTCGGTCTCACCAGTAGGGATCTCGGTCTCACCGAGATGGGATTGCAAACTCTCAGTTTCCCTTCGTAACGTTTTGGTCAAACCGAGATGAGCGATCGTTTCCGCCGAGATTGCAATGCATACTCTCTGTTTCCTTTTTGTAATGTTTCAGTCCAACCGAGATGAGCGAATCGGTTCCACCGAGTTTGCTTGACCAACTCTCTGTTTGGCTATTACCAAAATCGGTCTCATCGAGTTTGTGTAATTGGTCTCACCGAGATTACGTTATGCCCTAACGCTAATGACATCGGTCCTACCGAGTTGACATGTCGGTCCCACCGAGAGTCCTAACATTCACATTATGAACCAAATCGGTCCGATCGAGTTCTCTGAATCTGTCGGCTTCTGGGAACGGGGGTCCCTAGACTTGCCTGCCTGCGGCCTGCGGCGTGCCTCAAGTGGTGGCCCAGCACGGCCCATCTTCATCAGCACAAGACTCAAGACCCTCGCGAGGCGGACGACGCAAGGCTTCCTCAAGGATGGCCTCGCCAGGCAGGCTCGCGAGGAGGCGAAGAGATCAAGGCAGGGTACCATGCGAGGTGCTCGTGACGCAAGCCATGATGATCGAGGCCAGGCGGGCACCGGCCTGCACAGTGTCCTTGTTTCCTCTTTGGTGCAAAGGGGGCAAGCACAGACGTGGAGTACCGAGGCATCAGGCAAAGGTTGCCACTTCAGTGCAACGAGACCAAGACCAGCGGAGCGGCAGGATGGAGGTCACCGTGGAGCCCAAGGCAGGCGTCATCGCCCGGTGCTTTTGGCAGCCAAGACCAACTTTAGTCAGGATAACTTGTACTAGATGTTCCCCTTCGAAATGGCCGTTGTTGGCGCCCTTCCCGCTCAATATTTGGGGAGAGGTCCAGGGCCTCTATAAATAGAGCTAGCCACCACAGAGTAGAGACAGGAGACAGAGCCCTGCCAAAGAGAGAGAGAGAGAGAGAGAGAGAGAGAGAGCTAACCAAACTCACCCAAGTAGTTCATCGCACCAGCCCAAGAACACCTCTCGCGAGGCTGTTCTCCCTTTGTACTGTTCATCATCAGCCCCTGAGGCAATCCACCACACCACATACTGGAGTAGGGTATTACACCACAACGGTGACCCGAACCAGTATAAATCTCGTGTCTCTTGTGTTTTTCATCGTTTCCAGCTTAGATCTCACGAGGCGATCGGACGTAGATCGGTAGGGGAGAGATCTTCGTGCGCACCCCAGAGTTCGAACCTTAAGGGTCTGCCGGAACCCAACATCCGACATTTGGCGCGCCAGGTAGGGGTGCGCCGGTATCTTTCTTCCGCTGTTCGCATTCGATCTTACATCGTGTCCATGGTGGCCTTCGCCGGGCTCGCGCCGGCGTCGGGCAGCTCTCGCCACCCGCGTCACCCAGACGGCGCCCGTCGGCGGGCGCCCCCATCGTTCCCCGTCGCCTGCCGCCAACGCCGCCACCGGCCCGGAGGGGAACGAGCAGCAGGCCTCGTCTCTGCATCCATCGCCACCCCATCGCTGACTCCAGCCGGTTCATCGTCCCACGCCCGTCGCGCCCCCACGGACGCGCACGCCGCGCTGCTCCTGGCACGAGAGCTCCTGCACTACCGTCAAGTCGACGACCTCTATGAGGACTGGCTCGCCCGCATCACCGAGCTCATCAGCGCCGCAGGGGGATCTCCTATGCCGTCCCTCTTGCTGCCTCGCCCTCCATCCTGCGCAGGAGGCGTGGATCAGGAGGTGCCTCCGCCACCTCCTCCCCAAGAAGGCGGCCTTGCCCCAAGTCGCGCGGCCCCAGGACGAGATCCACCGCGTCCGGCGCCCGCGCGACAAGAAGGGAGCTGCCAAGAAATCCCTCGCCCCCAAGAAGGTGCTCGCGTGCTCCCGGCACCGGTGTGCCATGACCGCATCCCTGCGCCACCACGTCAAGACCCCGCGCTGCTCCAAGTGGCGGCGCACGGGAATCCCTAGGAGCAAGCCCATCATCAGCAGAGGGCTCTGGTGGCCACCGCAGGCTGCCGCGCCTTTGCCCCCGAGCTACGCAGTGTCGCCTGGACAGGCAAGTTCAAGCCTGACTTGCCTCCTCGCTACGACGGCACTGCAGACCCCGCGGAGTTCCTACAGCTCTACGAGCTGGGCATCGAAGCCGGCAACGAGGACGAAATGGTCATGGCGAACTGGTTTCCCATGGCACTCAAGGATCGTGCCCGCACCTGGCTCCTGGCACGATCTCCTCCTGGGAGAAGATGCGCACCCGCTTCATCGCCAACTTCCAGGGCAGTCGCGACCGTCCGCCGGCCGTGGGTGATCTGCGCCGCATCAAGCAGCAGCCTGGAGAGACCTTGCGGAAGTACATCCAGCGCTTCAACAACGCTCACCTCAAGATTCCCAGGGTGACTGAGGAGGCCATCATTTCGGCATTCTCTGATGGCGTTCGCGACGTCAAGATGAAGGAGGAGCTGGCAATCCATGAAGATCTGTGCACATCTCTGGAGTTGTTCAACCTGGCGACCAAGTGCGCAAGGGCTGAGGAAGGGCGCCTCTCCCTTCTCGAGCTCCCAGCAGCGGACCCAGAAGAGAAGAAAGCCAAGGCCAAGGATGTGAAGCGCAAGGGAGCAGCTGTACTCGCAGCGGAGCCGGACACCAAGCGCGGCAGGGACCAGCCAGAGTCGTCCAATGGCAGCCGGTACTGTGTGTACCACGATCTCCACACCCACGACACCAACGGATGCCAAGAGCTCAGGGCCGTGCAAGAAGGCCGTGTCGGACGACGTCCCGAGTGCAACGATCGGGGTTGCAGCCGAGGCGGAGCAAGAGGTGGAGGACGATGGGACGACCATGGCCCTCGCCAAGGGTGGCGTGACCGACCTCGCGAGGACCGCTGGCAGGACCAGCCTTGTGAGGGGGCTTGGAGAGATCAGCCTCGTGAGGATCGCCCACAAGGCAACGCAGGCCTTCCTCCTCTGCCACCACCACCAAGGAGGAATGAAGACCATCATCAGGACTAGGGGCTGGGGCTTCAGAGCCACGTGCAATCGCTTGCATCCTGAGCGGCGCTCAGGCCCCAGCCTCACAGCGCATCTTCAAGCAGTTTGCTCGCGAGGTGAATGCAGTCCTCCCCAAGCTTGAGGCCACGCTCCCTCTCAGGTGGTCTGCATGCACCATCATGTTCAGCTCAGTGGATCAGCTCAAGTGCGCGGCAACCGCCGGTGTCCTCCCAATGCTTTGTTCCCTAGTCATCAGCAATGTGCAAGTCACCAGGACCCTCATCGATGGCGGAGCAGGACTCAACGTTCTGTCCGTCGATACGTTCAACAATCTCCAAGTGCCATATGATCAGCTTCAGCCAACCAAGCCTTTCTCAGGAGTCACGGATGGTTCCACTGTCCCGCTTGGGCAGGTCCGCCTTCCTGTCACCTTTGGACAGCGCAGCAACTACCGCACCGAGCTCATTGACTTCGACGTCGCTCACATTCGCCTGCCATACAATGCCATCCTCGGGTACCCAGCCCTGGCCAAGTTCATGGCAGTGACTCACCATGGCTACAACGTCCTCAAGATGCCAGGAAGCGGTGGGGTCATCACGGTCCCCTGGGAAGAGAAGGATGCGGTGTGCTCCCTCGAGCGCACCTTCCAGGCCGCGTCGATCGAGGAACCAGACAGCAAGAGTGGAAACCTCCTTGGAGCAGGTCCCAAGAAGAAGAAGACATCACCTGGTTCAAGGCCTCAGGAGGCAGGCGCCTCCAGAGGCACCGCGTCTGGACATGCACCCGCCCAAGGGGCGCCACCCTCCATTGCATAGGAAGGCGCGCCCGGTGCCCTCCTCGGGCAGGGCTTGAGGGCTCTCTCCTTGGGAGCCACCGACCTTGCCGAGATCATGAGGGAGGCGCTTGGGCACCACTTGGAGGCGTGCTTCGTGGCACGTTTCCGTCAGGAAGGCGTAAGGCAAGAAGGACCCAACCCTAGGGAGTTCATCACCAAGGCCGCTCAGGAGTTGGAGGAATCGAGAGTCATGCGCGGCAACCGCCGCCTACCCAGCATAGCTCCCCATCCGGGCGAGGATGGTGGGTTGCGCGTCTGCGTCGACTACCCAGGGCTCAATCGAGTCGCTTCTCAGGAGTGCTTCTGGCCTTCGCGCGTGGGGCATTGCGCAGGCCCACCGTGCAGCTTCGTTCGTATGCCCTTCGGCTTGCCGAACGCGGCTGCAGCCCACCAGCGCCTGATGATGAGCATTCTGGAAGCTCAGGTGGCCAAGCATCGTGCGTTCCTGGAAGAGATGGAGATGGACCTCAACGAGCCGCCCGGACCTCCTGAGCCTCCCGAGGCTCAGATTCCCGAGGGCTCGTGAGGATCGGCTTCTTCGCCCCACACCGCCAGCTGCACCAACTATCATTCTGCAACAGCATCAGGTGACTTCTTTTCAGTTTTCATTTCAGTTGGGAGCGCCCTCAGGGCTGCATCATTCCCAGGTCACGTGGGTCCGTCCCTGCGGCATCGTATCCGTTTTTCCTATATCTTCTACTTGTCTTGTTGGGGGCGCCCCTCGGGCTGCATCATCCCCAAGCCGCTCGGGCCTGACCCGGTGGCGTTTGCTTTCCCTGCATCTACCTAAGTTGATTTGCTTCTTCATGCTTAACCTACTCACGATTATCGTCTGCTGCCTACCACAGACCTCTCCACTCTCATGCAAAGCGCTTGCACGTTAAAAGGGGGTGCCTGAGCATCATGACTCATGGGCTATTACTGGCTCTCCAGCTCTCACCCCCTGGCCTTGACCCACGGCATCGCGACTGTCATACCAGCGGCTGAGCTTGCTCGAGGCGGACACGAGGACGTAGAGCATTTGCATTCTAACCACCTTGCGAGAACATACCATCCACAAAGGCCTGTGAGCCAGGCGCAACCCGCCTCGAGGTAGGGCCTCGTGAGTCCCGCGCTGGCTCACGAGTGCCCAGATACACCTCTCCTAGCCCTACAATACCGGCCACGTGTCAGGGCGGGGCTGTACACGCCCCCGGGGCTCCTCCCGGAGGGGAGCCCCCCTCCCACGCACCAGTGGAAGCACCATGCTCCGCGCTGGCTGACGACACTGCCGAGGAGCGGCTATGCCCGTACACATACATAAGCACTATGCTCTGCGCTGGTGATAAACAACCGAGGGCAGCCCACGGCTGTATCAACCTCAGGGAGCCCAGAGCTCAATGTCTGGCACCATCGCAAAGCCTCCCCTCGGGAGTGCCGCGTGAGGGGGCTGGACACGGGAGCTGCGCTTGGGCCACGCCCGAGCACATGCCACCCAGCCAGGTCCCTCGGACCTGGTCATCAGCGCCTCCTCCTGGCGGAGCCAAGGTATGAAGACTCGTTTGAGCGTCAAGGGGACTCCTGAGCATCGCGACTCAGGAGCCTAATCGCCACATAGCCCTCACTCCTTAGTTCGAAAGGCTAACGACGGTTCGGTATCTTGTGAGGGCTGGGCCTCACTGACGAGAACGACAAAAATCCTCTCCTCCGTCCCCTCCCTATTTGTCGCTTGAGCGTCAAGGGGACTCCTGAGCATCGCGACTCAGGAGCCTAACTTGCCACGTAGCCCCTCACTCCTTAGTTCCGTCCTGGTGATCCGGTCAGGACTAACGGCGACTGAGGTATGCGCGGGGTCGGGCCCTGCCGACGTAGAACACAAGCAAACAGGAAGGAAATCGCAAAACCTAGCAAATCCAGAAGCAAACATTACAGACCATAGATTGTTCGCACAATACCAGACACAAATTTAAACGCCTCCACGAGGCACCGTGCATGTTGCAGAAATCAAAGCAGGAAAAAGGCCGCGAGAAGATCAACCCTGAGCCGCGCCACCACCCGTGGTAGAGTCGCGTTTGGCAGCCCCACCTCCTGGAGCTGCGGGGCCGGCAGCACCTCGCTTGGGCGCGGTGTTGAAGGCGCGGAACTTCGACAGCAAGGCCTCCGCTCGACCCTTGACGGCTTCAGCAGCAGCGGCGGAGCGCTTGGCGTCCACGGGCTCCAGCAGGTCATCAAGGTTGGCGTCGGGGTTGCGAAGGTAGACGTGGCTGAGGATCCGCGTCAGCGCTGCGGAGGAGAGGACGCGAGCCTCGACTTCAGCCATGGGGCCGATCCCGACCACGACCTCCTCAAGCGCCTCGACAAGGAAGGGAACCAGCTTAGCAGGGCCTTCCTTGGCTCCGGCCAGTGGCTTCTCCAGGCGCCCGTCGTAGAGCGTTTTCAATGCTATGCGGGCCCTCTCCTCGTAGAGCATGAAGGTCGTGCGGTCTTCGGCTAGAATCTTCGCCCCGACATCCAGCTCGACCCTCTCCACCTGTAGTGCCTGCTCCCGCGTCTTCAGCTGGTCGCGGTCGGCTGATAGTTCGGCGTCGCGCTCCTTGGTAGCAGCCTCCCGAGCTTTCATCTCCTCCTCCTTTACCTGGCGGTCGCGAATCTCCTTGGCGAGCTCATCGCGCAACCCTTGCAATTCGCCCTCCAGCGTCTTGCAATGGCCCTTGGCGGTGGAAGCGTCCCTCAGCGCCTCGTCACGGGCGGCCATGGCCTGGGAGGTGGCTTGCTTCCCCTCCTCAGAAGCCGTCACAGCCTGGCTCAGCGCCGCTGGGACGGAGGCGTCAGAGCGAACCCGGCTGGAGACCAACTCCAGGCGCCCGACCACCAGGCGGGGGTCCGAGCTCCGAAGATCCTCCTGCAGCTGGTTCAGTTCGTCGGCAGCACGGTCCAAGGCGGCAGAGGAAGCAGAGAAGACGGGCGCCGGCGGAGTAGGAGGAGAAGACGGCAGCGTAATCACAACCTGGTAGGCAGGTACCTCCTGAGCCTTGGCAACTTCGGCGCCAGCGTTAAGCACGGGCGCCTCCAGAGTCAACGGGGCCACGGGGGCTGACTCCTCGCCGGAGCATTCCTACTGGCCTCGCGAGGATGATCGGGCGGGGGACGCGGCCAGGGCTGACGAGCTCGTTTCAGGCGCGGTCGCCGTGCCTCCCTTCAGCCTCTTCGCCGCGGGCAGCAGCCTGCCCAATGGAAGATCTCAGGTCTAGATAACAAATGACAGGAGCAAGGCAAAATTCGAACACTTACTTGTTGACCGCAGCGGGATCCCACAGACTCCGGCCAAGCTTGAAGCCCGAAACCCTCTTGCGGGGCTCAGCCTCAGGAGGCCCAGTCGCAGGAGAAGGCGCGCGTGAAGGGCTGGAGCTGACTTCGGCCGATGCAGGGGCCGGGGTAGACACTTGGGGGATCAGTCCGGACCTGTCCTTCCTTGGGATCAGGGGTGCGTCCTCCCCCTCTCGCCTGGTGCTGGCCTCGTCATCGTCAGGCAAGGAGCGGAGGGCCCTGGACCTGCACCAGGGGGAAGTCTCCCCCGTCCCTTCGAAGGTCGCCTCAGAGTCACGCTCCTCATCATCATCGTCATCTCCATCCTCTTCTCCATTGGATTCACCGGAGGATAGGTTCACCGTCGCCGTCGCCGCCTGACCCTCAGGATCCACTGCCGACACCAGGCCTACCCTGTCGAAGGTAGGCATGGCGTCCACCACCAGCTCCCAGTCATCACGAAGGAACAAAGGGACCGGAGCACCCACCGGGCCTGCCACTTCCTCTCCAACCAAGCAGCGCAGGGCCGCGATCAGATCCTCGTCGCTCAGGGCGTCCAAGCTCGGGCGGAGGACGACATCCGCATCCGCGAGCCTCCACAGCGGGCGCGAATGCGCCTGAAGAGGGGCCACCCGGTGCGACAGAAACTCCCTCAGGAGCGAGGCCCCGGTCAGCTTCACTGCCCTCAGGCTGCCCGACCTCAGGTCGGTGTTCATCTTCTCCAACACCCGCTTCGCCCGCCGGTCATCGAGCTTCGCGCGGGACCACGCCTCAACGGCCTCGGGCCGCTTCGTCGGTAGCTCCAGCAGAGGGTTGTGGCACCCAGCGTTCACCATAAAACACTTGCTCCGGAAGCCCTCGACCCTCTTCCCGGCCTTTGAGATGGCATTGGACTTAGAGTACGCGACGAAACTCGCGCACGCTGAAATATTGCCGCCGGAGACTCGGAGGGAGAAGAAGTGGCGCAGCAAGGCCACAGAGGGCATCACCCCGACGTGCGCCTCGCAGTAGTAGGCGAAGATCGACAAGAGGAGGATGGAGTTGGGGTGGATATGCAGAGCATGCAACCGATACTGGCGAAGGACAGCAAGGAAGAACTCATAGAAGGGAGGAACCAGACCAGCGATGACGACGTTCATGAAGATAGGATAGAAGGTGCTCCCCTTGTCCTCCGGCTGGGCGGAGCCAAGATGGAGCGCAGTCTCCCCAAACTCGTTGATCTGCGACGTTGCCATCCGGCACGTGAGGGCGAGATTCTTCTCCGTCATGTTGGGAGAGACCAGGGCCGGCGAGTACTGAAGTCGATGCAGCCCCAAATGAGTCTTCTTTGGGGGCCATAGTTCGCCGGAGGAGAAAGAATGCGGCAGATCTGGGGATTTTGGAGGTAGGTAGGCAGATAGCAAGTAAGGGGATCTGGAGCAAGGAGAACGAGGGTAATGAGGTAAGGCTAACCCAGAGCCAGCCTTTTGTCAGTCGAGCAGTTGCCGAGGCAGCGTGGGTAAGCGGAGACGCCCACATCCAATCAACCGCCACGCGGCGCCCAAGGCCGCAGGCTGATGGGGCCCGCGGTGCTCCGCACTTGCCCCTTCGCTTCTCCGCTAAGCCAAGTCCGAGCGCGCCTTGGGCCCAGGGGCTACTGTCGGCGTTACGGGAGCAGGGGTCCCAGACTTGCACACTGCGGCCTACGGCGTGGTTCAAGTGGTGGCCCAGCACGACCCATCTTCATCAGCACAAGACTCAAGACCCTCACGTGGGGCCAAGCCTCGTGGGGCGGACGACGCAAGGCTTCCTCAAGGATGGCCTCGCCAGGCAGGCTCGTGAGGAGGCGGAGAGATCAAGGCAGGGTACCTCGCGAGGTGCTCGTGACGCAAGCCATGACGATCGAGGCCAAGCGGCGCCCGGCCTGCTTGATGTCCTTGTTTCCTCTTTGGTGCAAAGGGGCAAGCATAGACGTGGAGTACCGAGGCATCGAGCAAAGGTTGCCACTTGATTACTGTGAGACCAAGACCAGCGGAGTGGTAGGATGGAGGTCACCGTGGAGCCCAAGACGACGTCATCGCCAGTGCTTTTGGCAGTCGAAGACCAACTTGAGTCAGGATAACTTGTACTAGATGTTCCCCTTTGAAATGGCCGTTTTTGGCGCCCTTCCCACTCAATATTTGGGGAGAGGCCCAGGGCCTCTATAAATAGAGCTAGCCACCACAGAGTAGAGGCAGGAGACAGAGCCCTGCCAAAGAGAGAGAGAGAGAGAGGCGATCGAACTCACCCAAGCAGTTCATCGCACCAGCCCAAGAACACCTCTCGCGAGGCTGTTCTTCCTTTGTACTGTTCATCATCAGCCCCTGAGGCAATCCACTGCACCACATCTTTGGAGTAGGGTATTACACCACAACGGTGGCCCGAACCAGTATAAATTTCGTGTCCCTTTTGTTGTTCATCGTTTCCAGCTTAGATCTCACGAGGCGATCGGACGTGGATCGGTAGGGGAGAGATCTTCGTGCGCACACCAGAGTTCGAACCTTAAGGGTCTGCTGGAACCCAACATCCGACAGAATCGGTCCCACCGAGTTTGGTGATTTGTGTGTAACGGTTAGATTTTGTGTGGAGGCTATATATACCCCTCGACCCACTCTTCATTCGTGGAGAGAGCCATCAGAACATGCCTACACTTCCAATACAAATTTTCTGGGAGAGAACCACCTACACTTGTGTTGAGGTCAAGATATTCCATTCCAACCACATAAATCTTGATCTCTAGCCTTCCCAAGTAGCTTTCCACTCAAATCTTCTTTCTACCAAATCCAATCCTATGAGAGAGAGTTGAGTGTTGGGGAGACTATCATTTGAAGCACAAGAGCGAGGAGTTCATCAACACACCATTTGTTACTTCTTGGAGAGTGGTGTCTCCTAGATTGGCTAGGTGTCACTTGGGAGCCTCCGACAAGATTGTGGAGTTGAACCAAGTTGTTTGTAAGGCCAAGGAGATCGCCTACTTCGTGAAGATCCACCCTAGTGAGGCAAGTCCTTCGTGGGCGACGGCCATGGTGGGATAGACAAGGTTGCTTCTTCGTGGACCCTTCATGGGTGGAGACCTCCGTGGACTCACGCAACCGTTACCCTTCGTGGGTTGAAGTCTCCATCAACGTGGATGTACGATAGCACCACCTATCGGAACCACGGATAAAAAATCTCCGTGTCAACATTGCGTTTGCTCCCTCAGTCTCATCCCTTTACCTTCATATGCAATTGTTTTACATTCCGTTGCTATACTCTTAGAATTGCATGTGTAGGTTGTTTGCTTGACTTGTGCTAAGTTGCTAAAATCTGCCAAGAACTAAAATTGGGAAAAGCCTAGATTTTTATTTGGTCAAGTAGTCTAATCACCCCCCTCTAGACATACTTTCGATCCTACACAGGCCCCGCCGGGACTTGGAGCAGAGGGCTGAGCGCGCCGGCGTCAAAAAACACCCATCGTATACGGAACTTACTCGTGGATGAAGGAAGTTCGAAGTCAATCCCTGCGCCAGCTGTCGCAGCCATGGCCTGGAAGCCCACGCACCCCGAGCTCTGCCTGGCACCGGTCAGATGAAATGAGAAGAAATGGCGGAGGAGGGCCACGGAAGGAGCGATGCCCACCATGGCCTCGCACAAGAAGGCGAAGACGGCAGGAAGGGTCACATATTGAGGGTCGAGGTGAACCATGTGGCTCTGATAATGCTCGAGCACCGCGTTGAAGAAGGCGGAGAAGGGAGGAATCAGATCAGCCCAGAGGGCATCAATGAAGATCGGGACCTCAGTGGCTGCCCGAGCCATGCGAGTGTGAGATGCGGGCCAAGCCACCGTTTCTCCCCACTCGTTGAAGCTGGAGGCAAGCATGGGGCGCACCTTGTCCATGGCCTCGTCGTTGAGCACCCGAGGCCAGCCGAGCGCCGGCTCAAAGGACAGAGGCGCAGTCGGCAGAGACAGAGGTTTCTTCCCCTTTTCAGCTTGTTTCGGCGCCATGACGATGAAGCAGGAGGAGTGCAAGTTAGATTGGAAGGGCAAATCAGGGCCTCGAGGAAGCGGGGAGATTGGAAGAGCAAGGCGTGGGCGAAGGAAGAATAACTGTGTGAGATGCGGGGGCCGCATAGCTAGGCGGATTCAAGGGCAGCATGGGGAAGCAGAGACGCCCACGTCCAATCAACCGCCATGCGTCAACCGAGGCCGCAGGCTTTTGTGGCCCGCGGCGCTCCGTACTTGACCCTTGGCTTTGCCGTGAAGCTAAGCCCGATCGCACCTTGGGCCCGGGAGCTACTGTCGGTGTTCCGGGAATGGGGGTCCCCAGACTTGCCTGCCTGCGGCCTGCGGCGTGGCTAAGCCAGCAGGCCGTACGACCCATCTTCATCAACAAGGCATCCAAGACCCTCACGAGGGTCCAAGCCTCACGAGGCGGATGACGGAAGACCTCCTGAGGAGTGGCCTAGTCAGGCAGGCTCACAAGGAGCGGAGATATCAAGGAGGGGCAAACCTCACGAGGCTCTCGTGACGTGAGCCATGACGATCGGCACCAGGCAGGCGCCAGCGCGCAGCGTCCTCGTTTCCTCTTTGGTGCTAAGGAAGCAGGCGCAGGCGAGGAGTACCGAGGCATTAGGAAAAGGTTGCTATATCGGTGCAACGAGACCAAGACCAGGAGGACGGCAAGACGGAGGTCATCGTGGAGCCCAAGATGGCGTCACCACTAGAGCCTTTCGCAGGCGAATACCACTTTTGTCAGGATAGCTTGTACTAGCTGTCCCCCTTCAAATTTGCCCATCGTTGTTGGCTCCCTTCCCACTCAATATTTGGGAAGAGGACCATGGCCTATATAAGTAGAGCTAGCCACCACAGTAGAGGGGGATCTTAGCTTGATCCGATCTGATCGAGAGCCTACCTTACCCACAAGAACACCTCAACCTCAGGAGTCTGTTCTTCCCTTTGTACTGTTCTTCATCAGCCCAAGAGGCAATCCACCACCACCACACCGGAGTAGGGTATTACACCACAACGGTGTCCCGAACCAGTATAAATCTCGTGTCTCTCTGTGTTGCGAGTTTGTCGAGTTCGTCCACGAGATCTTAGCGAGCTAGGGCGTAGATCGGTAGGAGGGAAAGACTTCGCGCGCACCCCAGTGTTCGAACCTTAAGGGTTTGCCGGAGCCCCACATCCGACAAACGGCCTGCTCTCCGTCAAGGTCTTTGGTGACTTTGGAACTCGCCTAAAGTGCTGCGTGGAGAGCTCATCCGATGACGAAGACTCTTCCTCAAGCGGGAGTGACGAGGAGGACAGCGACAACAACGACGAAGGTAGCGGGCGGGAGGATGACGGGTCCGACTAGGCGTCGGGCACACCGTTCCTAGGCGACACCGGCAGCACCATCACTTTCATTGCCAGCTCCTTGAACTTCTCGTGGGCGTCGCCTTGGGCAGCTGGTATTGGAGGGACGGGGAAGACGAAGAAGGCGGGTGGCGGGCCGTCAAGTCGGAGTACGATGGCCCTGACACCTTCATCGCGTATTGGCGGGCCACTGCCTTGTCTTCCAGCTCTTCCTCCAGCACCGTCATCACCGGCCTCCTTCCGAACGATCACTCATATGTTCTCTTGGCGTCTTCTGCTTCTCGTACCTCGCCTAGGCGCTCCTTTTGCCCTTCCGCCATCTTGTTCTGTTTCCTCAGGGGGGGGGGACAAGAAAGGGATTATGGGCATCTTATCTCTTTTCAGTTTGTAAGCCTTCGGGCCTTAGTAGGATTTAGACCTTTTAATCCCCTCGCTCGGGCATACGTTCCATACGAATTGTACTTGTTAACAATGTATGAATGAAAAGAAGGGTGTTTGCCGGGTCTCTTTTGTGTGTGGGTGGGGGCCACACCAAGGAACGACTCCTTGTTATCTTAAGATAAACATTATAATCCCGGCAACAATCCTTTCCGTCCTCCTACTCTACAGCTCGACTACACTCACGCCCATGGCGGAGGTAGGGGCAAAGCAGGATTGGGCCCTTTGCCCGTCCCCTTCCCACCGCGCTACAACCAAGACCCGGCCCAAAGTAAGGGTTTTCTTTGGACATGGGAAAGAGGGAGCATGATGGTACAAGAGTGAGTGAAGTCTTGTACGTTCAAGTTTCATACGGAAGTAGAGAGTGGGGACTGAAAAACTTATCTGATGTTGCAGCCCCCGGCAGTCTTGGCTTGACGCGGACGGATCTTCGGACCCGCAGCCCTCGGCACCCTTGGCTTGCCGGGGTCGGGGCGCCGGCCTGTTCTCTTTCCTCCAAACAGCTCAGCAGAAATGTCCATGTACCCTGTGAACCTAAAAAGGATGGGAAGGAACAGAGAGATGCACACTCGACCTCTATGCTAGGGGTTAGTCACATCTAAGCACTATCAACCCTAACCGAGGAAGAGACTCAACCTAGCATGCATGCTAAAACTTTGGGCGCCAGCGCTTCGTTTATTTATGCTCAGGGTCTGTGCCTGGCTTTGTACAGAGGGTTACATGCCTCGCCGGCAAGGCTTGTACAAAAGGTGGTTTGCCGGGGGGCCCGACAACCGCGCCTTATGGGTAAAACTTGTGAAGATGTTCGATGTTCCAGGATTTGCTCACTCCAATAGCATCTTCAGTCTCCAGGCGGACTGTGCCGGGCCTGGTGACTCGTATTACCCGATAAGGGCCTTCCCACTTCAGCGTCAACTCGCTGGAATCCTTGGCCGATTGAACGCGCCGAAGAACAAGGTCGCCTTCCTCAAAGCTTCGGGCATGAACCTTGTGGCTATGATAGCATCACAAGGCTTGCTGGTAACGCGCTGCTCGCACAGCCGCTCGAAGACGATCTTCCTCAAGGAGCGTTGCGTCATCTTGTCGCAACTGCTCTTGCTCAAGCTCATCATAAGCGAGCACTCGAGGTGACCCATACGTGAGTTCCGTGGGGAGAACTGCTTCTGCCCCGTAAACAAGGGAGAAAGGTGTCTGGCCGGTGGCTCGATTTGGCGGTGTTCTGATCGACCAAAGAACCGCTGGCAACTCATCAATCCAGCGCCTTCCACTCTTGTGTAGCCTGTCAAAAGTCCTTGTCCTCAGGCCTCGCAATACTTCAGCATTTGCCCTCTCCGCTTGGCCGTTGCTCCGTGGGTGTGCCACGAAAGCGAAACAGACCTTGCTACCGAGGTCTTGGATGTACTGCATGAAGGTGCAGCTTGTAAACTGCGTGCCATTGTCGGTGATGACTCTGTTTGGCACATCGAAACGGCAGACTAGCCCCTTGAAGAACTTGACGGCTGACTGGGCTGTCACCTTCCTCACCGCTTCCACCTCCGGCCACTTTGTGAACTTGTCGATTGCAACGTACAAGTACTCAAAGCCCCTGATAGCACGGGGGAAGGGGCCCAGTATGTCGAGCCCCCAGACCGAAAATGGCCAGGAGAGAGGGATTGTTTGAAGGGCTTGAGCTGGTTGATGAAGCTTCTTCGAATGGAACTGGCACGCTTCACACTTGGTTACTAGTGCCATTGCATCCTGGAGGGCTGTGGGCTAGAAGAATCCTTGCCGGAATGCCTTCCGACAAGGGCCCTTGACCCTATGTGGGAGCCACATAGGGCTACGTGTATCTCTGCCAATAGCTCTAGTCCTTCCTCCCCGGGAATGCACTTCAATTTCACACCGTTTGGTCATTTTCTGTACAGAACATCGTCGACGAACTGATACATGGCAGACTGACGTGCTACTTTCTCCGCTTCTTCCCGCTCCTCAGGAAGTTCCCCTATTTGGAGGAACCGGACGGTAGGCTGCGCCCATGCCGGAGCCTGGGGCTCGACGGCAAGGACCAAAGGCATTTCCTCTGCCATGGGAGCGGTTGTCTATACAGCTGGGCTTGGCGCCCTGCCGGAGTCTGTTGCCCCACAGCAGGCTCAGTGTCCGCGGCAACATACTTGCCAGAGGCTCCTAGGAGCTCGGTGGGAAAGTACTTGTCGGGGCCTGATTTCCTCCACTTGTTCTGCTCTGCCGATGGTTCAACGGATGGTTGAGTTAACCGAAGCACAAAAGTACCTGGTTCCACAGGTAATTTGAGGGCAACACGCTTCGACAGGTAGTCGGTGACGTCGTTCTCCACTCAGGGAACATGCTCCGCTTGTATAGCGTCAAAATGCTCCTCCAGCTTCCTCACCTCACCTACGTAGGCCTCCATCAACGGGCTTTGATAATCTTTGTTAATTTGCTTAACGACGAGCTGTGAGTCACCCCTGATGATGAGCTTCTTGATCCCGAGGTCTGCCGCGATCCTGAGACCGGCAAGCAACCCCTCGTATTTGACAGTGTTGTTTGTTGACATCTCCCTGGGAAAGTGCATCTAGATTACATACTTGAGGTGCTCTCTGGTGGGTGCAATGAGCAGCACACCAGCACCGGCGCCTTGCAGCGAGAAAGCCCCGTCAAAGTACATAATCAGTTGCAGGTTGTTTCCTTGCCGGGGAGAGTGGTCTCCTAGATCTCTTGGTCAGGCGTTGGAGTCCATTCCGCGATGAACTCTGCCAAGAATCTACTCTGGATTGTCGAAGTACTTTCAAACTTCAACCCGAAGCTCGACAGTTCCAAGGCCCATTCCACAATCCTCTCAATTGCGTCTGGGTTATGCAATATCCGTTGCAACGGGAGGCGGGTGACGACAGTGATTTCGTGTGCTTGGAAGTAATGACGCAGCTTCCTCGAGGCCATAAGGAGGCCGAAGAGCAATTTCTGCACACCAGAGTACCTCGACCTAGCCCCCTGCAAGAGGGAGCTAACAAAGTAAACCGGGTGCTGCATCACCTTCTTCTTCTGCACCATCTCATTTGGTTGCGTTGCTTCTGCTTCACCAGCATCATACTCTGCCGGGGGCCTTGCCTTGCCGGCACCAGGCCCGGCCGGGGGGATCTCTGGTTTGCCATCCGTCAGCTCTGCCGTTTCCACTGCCTTTTCGTCGACCTCCCTTTGTGCCACCAGCGCGGCGCTGACCACTTGGTTCGTTGCCGCTAGATATAGCAGCAACGGTTCTTTTGGTTTAGGCGCAATCAGTATTGGCGTAGAGGAGAGGTACTTCTTCAAATCCTGCAGGGCTGCCTCGGTCTCTGGAGTCCATTCAATTGGGCCCGCCTTCTTCAAGATTTTGAAAAAGGGGAGGGCATGCTCAGCAGACTTGGAGATGAACCTGCTCATGGCGGCAACGCAGCCAGTGAGCCGGCGCACATCGTTGATCCGCCTAGGCGCCTCAATTTGCTCAATGGCCTTGATCTTGTATGGATTCGCCTCGATCCCATGCTGTGACACAAAGAACCCGAGAAGTTTGCCGGACGGAACACCGAAGACACACTTCTCAGGGTTCAGCTTGAGGTTGATCTTGCACAAATTTGCAAACGTATCTTCTAAACCTTGTACGAGTGTTGCCTTGTCGTTGGTTTTGACTACTATGTCATACATATAAGCTTCCATATTTGTATGCAGCTGAGGCTCATAACCAATTTGGACTGCTCTTGCAAACATTGAGCCACCACTCTTCAACCCGAAAGGCATTCGTAGAAAACAATACGTACCACACATGGGGTGATGAATGCTGTCTTCTCCTCATCTTCTTATGTCATGAAGATCTGGTGGTATCCCGAGTAAGCGTCGAGGAATGATAGCAAGTCACACCCGGTCGTGGAGTCAACAATCTGGTCGATGTGCGGTAACGGGAAAGGTTCCCTTGGACAAGTCTTATTGATGTCTGTGTAATCAATACACAGTCTCCACTTCCCATTCGCTTTGCGCACCACTACCGGATTGGCCAGCCACGTCGGATGGAGTACCCCTCTTACCAAGCCTGCCGCTTCCAACTTCCTGATTTCCTCGGTGATGAAATCTTGCCGTTCCAGAGCCTGCTTCCTGACCTTCTGCTTCACGGGTCGTGCATCAGGATAGACAGTCAGATGGTGCTCAATCACCTCCCTGGAAATGCCAGGGATGTCGGATGCTTGCCATGCAAACACATCGACATTCGCCCGCAGGAAGGTGACGAGCGCGCTTTCCTATTTGCTGTCGAGGGTGGAGCTTATGGTAAAAGCCCCTCCTATGCCATCATCCTTGATGGACACCTTCTTGGTCTCTGGTGGTGCAGCTATGGATTTCTTGCTCTTGCCAGTGGAGCTCTCTGGCACGTCCTCGACAGGAGCACTACACTCCGAAGAGGTGCGCTTGCCGGAGTGGGTGCGAAAGGTCTTGCCGGGCTTCGACGGCAGGAGCAAGTGCCTTGGCGGCAGTTGCTGCAACCACCTCTCAGTAGAGTTGGTCAGCGCAGATCAGCGCATCCTTCTTGTCGGAGGGGACGGTGATGACGGTCATCGGCTCAGGCATCTTCAGCGTGTTGTAGGCGTAACGTGAGGCCGCCATAAAATTGGCTAGTGCTGGGCGACCGAGGATCCCGTTGTAGGGCACGGGGATCTCGGCTACATCGGAAAAAAAATCCTCTTAGTCCTATAGTTTAACTCGCCTCCAAACGTCACGGGCAGCGTGACCTTGCCCTTCGGCTGACTCCTTCCCGGGTTGACCCCTTGAAACGTGCCCGTCTCTTTGAGGTCTCCATCAGGAATCTGCAGCCTTTTGATCACAACAGGCGAGATCAAGTTCAGACCGGCCCCTACGTCAACTAGCATTTTTGTCACCTTGAGGTTGCGTATTGTTGGTGAAACCAACAACGGTAAACACCCGACCGATGTTGTGCGATCAGGGTGGTCCTCGGTGTAAAAAATGATAGGCGTGCTGGACCACTTCAGTGGCTTCTGAGCGTCGAATGATGGTTCCGCCGCTGTGATCTCACGCGCCCACTTCTTGAGATGGCGGTGAGAGGTGTGTAGCGAGGCGCCACCGTCGATGCACATGGCCTCCGCAGCTTTTTGGAGCTCATGCTCGCCGGACTCATCGTCCTCATCATGATCATCGACTTCTTGCTTCTTATCGCGGCCCCGAGCGGGCCTCTCTTGCTGGTTATCCTTGCAGCGGCGACCTCCTTGGCCGCCATGCTTCTTACTGGATCCCTCGGCACCATCCTGACCCTTCTCCTTGTCCTGCCTCTCATACTCAGCTTTTTGCTTCTCAACAAGCAGCTCAACTTGCCGGTAGTTCTGGAGGTCGTGGCCGTTGGTGCGGTGGATCTTGCAGTACTGCTTGTCGGAGCCTCCTAGCTTGTCGGCAGCCGCCAAGGCCCGGCAAGCGGTGCACCCGGCAATTTCCTTGCCGGGGTCGTCTGCCTTGGCCTTTCTGGCAGCGCTGGTGTCCTCGGATCCCTCAACGGCAAGCACGGTCTTGCCCCTGCGCTTCTTGTTGCGGCGCTGGCCCTTCTTCGTTGGGGCAGCTGTGTCTTCGTCCGTGGAGTCGGTTTCCATGCCGACGTCCTCGTCAGGGTACTTCCTCCCCTCTTCTGCTCGAGTGCACCTGTCGTCCAGAACATAAAGTTCGGCCACATCCTTGACCCTGTTCATCGCCAGCTCTTCACACATCTTGCGGTTGCGCACATTCTGATGGAATGCGCTGATCACGGCGGCGGGATGAACATCTGGGATGTTGTACTGCACCCGGCTGAACCTTTGTATGTAATTGCTCAGGGTTTCACCTTCCTTCTGGGGGATGATATGCAAATCGCTTGCCTGGCCATGAGCTTGGTGGCCTCCGGTGAAGGCGACAACGAACTCATGACACAAATCCGACCAAGAAGAAATGGAATATGCCGGCACGTGCATAAACCATGATATGACATTGGGTTTAAGCGCCAACAGGAAGTAATTGGCAAGCACCATGTCGTCGTGAGCTCCAGCAGCTTGCATTGCGATGGTGTAGATGCTGAGGAACTCCGACGATTGGGTCTTGCCGTTGTACTTCTCACCAACGTCGGGCTTGAACATGCGGTGGGAGGGCCACTGGAACTGCCGCAGCTCACAGGTGAAGGCTAGGCAGCTGTGAGGACCCCGATACTAAGTCACACCGATCTAGCATGTGACACATCATATCACTTAGCGGCCTCACGCACGGTATTGCCACGGGTGCCACCTTACCTGGCCCGGGACCGTTTGCGCCTTTTGGCTCACGTATATGATAGTGTCGCTAGCATTCATATGACAGAGAACCCGGGCCGACATGACTAGTCGTGAATCCAAAGTGGCACTAACTTACAGGGACAGACATACATGACCCAACAATGAACGTGTCGGTCATCAACGTATGAACCCAAGTCATAGGAAGCTACAAGGACTTAAAGGAACAATACTTGACATTTCCCCGAAGGGACAGACACATGAACGAAGAAGGACACATGCCGGCCACCCTAAGTGTTCCAGAGCAGTAGCAAGCTACCATGGCTCAGTGGAAGCACTAGGAGACATTTCCCAGTAAGAGAGGCTACCAAGAATAAATAACTAGGTTATCGGATCCCACATATACCAAGCATTTCATTAACATACACACAATATGCTCGATATGTGCAAATACAACATGGCATCACAACAAAACTCTATGACTCAAAGTATTTATTCATTAGGCTCCGAGGAGCCTGATATTACAAACATGGGTCTGATGACCCAGCATTCAAGTCATACAAGCAATATGCACATGCGGAAGCTTAACTTCTCTGGGTACAGACAACTACAAATGAAAAGGGTTGAGAAGCCTGACTATCTACAAGACCCTGTAAGCTGAGGTAACAAGCTAAACATCAAAGTCCACGCGAAACTACTAGTGAGACTGAAGTCTCTCTGCAAAAACATAAATTAAGCAAACGTGGGTACAAATGTACCCAGCAAGACTTACATCAGAACTATCTACATATGCATCAGTATCAACAAAGGGGTGGTGGAGTTTAACTGCAACAAGCCAGCTTTGACTTCGATGGCTATCACGAACTAATCGCAAGTAACTCTTTTGAGGTGGAGCACACGAGTCGACATATTCACCAACCAATACACCACTATGGATCCGCTCCCGTCTCCCTACGAGAACGCCATCCGTAGAACTCACGCTTATCTTGCGCATTTTTGGGTATCCACTTTCACTTGTCTATGAACTGTACAGGCAACCCAGAGGTCCTTTACCGCGGACACGGCTATTCGAATAGATCATTTATAACCCTGCAGGGGTGTACTTCTTCACACATGTTTCCACCACTTAGCGTCTGCACACGACATGTGCTCGGCAGACTTCAAGCGAAAGCCGATGTGGGTGTAGACCATGACCTGACTAACCACACAAGTCCCTAGTCCAGGTTTATCTCCTATTCAGGTTCCATCCGAAGGGAGTCCGGTCGAGGTTTCCACTTACGGCCCCGAACGATGTGTGCAGGGTTCCCGAGGCACCAAACGGGCGTCCCGGTACACCGTGCCACGTGCCTACCGCATCATAGGCCACCCCGCGGGTCAGCGTTGCGCACGGTCTCCAGCATACTACAAACACCAGAAACTACTTGCAACTCCTGGACAGAGGACAGGGGGGGTTAATAAGTTGAGCGGGGTCATATTTCAGGGCCCAACATGTGGTAGTAGCTGTTAATGGATCACAAACATAGAACTCAGTTCCTGAGGATGGTTTCAATTAGACAACCCACCATGTACTCCTACATGGCCTCTCACCGCTACATTTACCAAATTGTGTTCACACACTTAGCTCACACACAGTAGGACATGTTCATCACCATTCCAATTCATCCCCGAAGAATCGGACCTGACTCAACTCTAAGCAGTAGAAGGCATGACAAACAAGCATGAATGATTAGGCACATCAGGGCTCAAACAACTCCTACTCATGCTAGTGGGTTTCATCTATTTACTGTGGCAATGACAGGTCATGCAGAGGGAAAGGGGTTCAACTACCGCCGCATGTAACAGTTGAATCATTGTTGTCCTAATGCAGTAAAAGAGAGCAGGAGCGAGAGAGTGGGATTGTATTGGAATGAACAAGGGGTTTTTCCTTGCCTGGCACTTCTGAAGATAGTATAGCTTTTCATCGGTGTCATCGAACTCATCGTCGGAACCACGTCTACTAAGAGGGGACAAATACCGGCAACAGAGAAGAAACATAATCAATGCAATGCAACAACATGATGCATGAATGTGACATGGCAATATGCTGTGATTTGAGCTAATGCAGCTAGCAATGATTTAAATGGCGTTGGTTTGAACACTAAATTCAAATTCAAAGTCCACATGGGACATTTAAAAAACATTTATTAAATTGTCATAAAAAATGGATGTAAGTTGTTCAAACATGCATGAAAATGCTGTAAAGAGATTCTTTGGATATTTTTGATCATTTTTCATATATAAATCTTTTCAATCTGAGTTATAGATTATTTTCTATGATTTTTAGAAGTTTTAACTATTTTTTGGAATTTCTGAATTATTTTAAATACAAAAATTATTTACTGCGCCAACATGATATCAGCACTACGTCAGCAGGTCAACTGGATTGACCAAGGTCAAATCTGACATGCGGGTCCACACGTCAGTGACACAGGGACTAATCCCGGTCAAACCTAGCGCTGACTGGGGTTTGACCAGTGGTAGGGCCCGTTGTCAGTAGCTTTAGTTAGACTAATCACCGTAATTAGAATAATCTAATTCGTCCACTTCACCAGATTAACTCCGGCGATAACCGGAGCACCGCGACGATGCCCGTCCGGCCGTTTCCAGCGGCTAGAGCTTGCGCGGGTGGGTGCGTTGGAGAGCTGCTGTTGCGGCACTTCGAACGGTGGCAGTGGCAGGTGCTCGGATGGGCTATGGCGTCGGCGGCGGCGAGCGAGGTGGCTACCAGAGTTCGGTGGTTGCGGCTGGGGTGGCTAGCGCACGCGGGCGAGCAAGGCGAGCAACGATGCGGCAACTAGGGTGCCCCAGGAGCACGGCGGACAGCGGCAGGGCTCGAGGGAGGCTCGGCAGCAATAGGTCCAGTGGCCATGGCAGACGGCGAGCTACGGCCGTGGCGGCGCAGCTAGCTAGGGGACGGACCAGAGAGGTAGAGGTGAGGGGAAAAATGCCGGGGGTCACAGCGAGGTCGAAGAGCAGGCCAGCGTCTCGGGGAAGGCTCTAGAGGCGAAGGAGCGACGACGAAAACGACGGCATCGAGGTCGAAGCAGGGCATCCCCGGTTGCGTGGCTTGACGAAGACGAAGCAGGCGACGTGGGGGAGCACTAGGACATAGCAGCAAGGCGAGGGGAGCATGGTGGGCGCGGCTATGGCGAGCGGCGGCGACGAACCCGTTCGGGTGGGTGAGAGAGAGAGGGGGCTAGAGGAGGGGACGAGGACGAATGTAGGGCAAGAGGGACCGGGGTGGCGCGTGGCGTCGTCCAGAGGGGCCAGGGAGGCCAACAAAGCAGGAGGTGGCGCGCGCATGTGCGCGCACGACGGGCACACACCCTCCTGCCCACTGGCAGGAGGTTGGGGGGCCTGGTGGGCTGGGCCAGCAGTGCCAGGCCAGGTGGGCTACAGGTAAGCCAGGTGAACTCTCCCTCTGTGTTTTAAACATTTGTTTCTGTTTTCTATTTATTCTGTTATGTTTTGATTTAGTAGAAATACTAAACCATTTTGTAAAATGCTAGAAATATTTGTGGGCACTTTTGAAATTATTTCCAACAGCCCTCAACTAGTTTCACCATTATTAGAACATTTAAACTATTTATAGAATTAAAATGCCCCAATTCAAATACAATATGGATTAATTCAAAAATCTAGAATGTCCTAGAAATATGTGCACCATTTTTGGAAGAGGTTTTTAGCCAATTCAAAAATGGTGAACTTTTCTGCAGGGAATTTTGGGTTCATTGAAAATATTTTTATTTGAACCTAGTTGAATTCATTTGGTGCTAGGGTTTGAACATCCCCAATTCAAATTCATTTGAATTTAAACATGATGCAACAACCAAGCTAGTCTAAGGGCAAGGTAAAGCTAGGGATGTGACAACTCATCCCCACTAAACAAGAATCTCGTCCCGTGATTCAAGACGTGAGGTAAGTAGAAAGAGGGGACACAAAGCTAACACGATCTCATGATCCACCTTCACTTATCGAAGATGTTGATTCATTGCTTCATGTTGATCTTGACGTCTTTTCTTTCGAGATCTTCATCCAACACGATGACGACAGAAGGAAACTCTACAGGAAACGATCTCCTCGAAGACCTAGCACTCAAGATCAACTCATGGAGTGAAACGTAAGAACATCTCTTGAGCTGAGGCATAAAACACACATCAAGAGCAATGAAAAGAAGCAGATGACAAGGGTTCAATTTGGTAGGCAACAATTCCACGCTTGAGTATGATGGTTCATGGTTTCAAAGTAGCGAGGAGATAACTGCCATGATTCCATAACGGGGCACCTTAGAAGAGGTGGCTCGTAGAATATTCCCTGAGGTGGCAAAAAGAATTACTTTTGATACGTAGACCATTGAGACTCTCCATACCAGTCTGAGGCAATTTACAAATGTTCGTTTGATGGAGTTCCAAAGAATGACATACTCGCACTAGGATGAATGATGTGGACTACCTTGTTGAAGACAACGCAATGGATGATTTTTTCTTATCATCGGAAATGGATGGGACCCATGGTAGGACCACTTTTGAAGATGATCCTGAACAACAATTGCTGAGAGGGGCAGCCCATGGAAAATTGGCACAATGGCGGTGCAAGCTGGGAACAAAATGCAAATGTTGGGAATGTTCCAACCATCATATCTGCCTGAGATTCAGATCTGATCGGTGATAGGATACTTCAGACTCAGCATGTATGAAAAGAAAATTTGCAACACAAATCAACGAGATGACGTTGCGAGATTCTCGGGAAATGAACTACGATAGGAAGCTCCAAAACATGAGCAGGCTCGGCTACAAACATGTGAACACGTTGTCCCAGACAAGCATGACCACATAGTAGTCTTACGACAAAACACTACCGAGTTCCGGTTGGGAACCATCAACGAGGATATCGAAGTCCTAGCATAAGTCATGATTCTTAAGAAGGAACTTATTCTCCTTGAACAAATCGATCAGTGGCTTGGTGTGCTAGGGAATACATATGGAGTGAAGATGATCAGTCTGTCAGACCATAGAATACTTCGCACGTACATGACCGACTTGGGATGATTCCCGAGGAAGCAAAAATAAACTTTCTCGAATTCATGGCGGTAACTTGCATCGGATGCATGTGAACTTAGAGGAAGTAACTACTTTCATCCAAACATATGCTTCATGAACGGGACACGAAGAAAATGCTTACACAAGTTTCCAACACTAGCTTGATGTTCAACATGAATCATGGAGGAGACAAAATGCTGCTGATGGGCTCAATAGCAACTCATCGGAATTTCCATATCACTGGACTTCCACCATTATGTGAACACGTGATAGCATTGGTCAGACCAAAAGATGTAATGGTGTATGCTCAAGGGATCAACCACGAGTAAGACAACATTACGAACATCGTTGGTTCTGATTTGACTTGATGATAGCCCATACTCAAGTCAAATTTTTGACAAGGCAATAGATCCAACCACTGATCACAAGGACCAATCAATGGATATATCATCTTTCTTCAACACACACACAAGATATACCTTCGGAATGAACTAATTCAGATAAAGCTTTATCTTCCAACTCTCCAAGTTGTTGTTTAGCTTGACGAACTAGCTCAGGGGTATCCAACACAGATTCTTGGAGAATGGGTGGTTTAGAAGAAACCAACTTGATCACGAGCTCAACATAACAGTCAGGGGACAACCTGGTGATACCTCCGGGAAGATAATCAGAAAATCACGAACCACCGATATGTTATTAAGCTCAAGAACAATCTTGCTTTTTAGGCAAGATGATATGATGAAAAGAGCGAGGGATTGATACAATCCCAACTCACTGATCTAAGGGTGCACTAAGAAGATGACAAGGTAGCACAATCAATGTTAGAATAGTAATCCAATAACCAACACACTAAGAATGATATTATTGTCCATTAGCTACCAAGCAACAGGGTTGCTAGGAGTATTGATTTCACACATCATGGTTCACTAGTCGGCATTCCGGTCACAACAACACGGAGACCGAGGAATGAATAATGATGGCAAGAAGTATCACTGCATCAAGAATTCATAAGACGGTGTGCAATTCCCGTGACATTCTTGACATAAAAGAGGGTTACACTCCAAGGTAGAACAGATCAAAGGCTGGATTGGCAATTTTATTTGCGGAATACAACTACTTTGACCCAATCCTGGAAATGGATAATGTACTGGAGTTTGTTTCTCCTAGTCATTCTGGAGTAGAACGACTTGACGAACTACAAGAATAATAGGCATCGATGAACACGAATGCACACATACTCTTGACTCTCAATTTATAGTTGAAGGTCATAACACAATTTAAGAGGGACAACTCAAGGAACATATGACTTTCTGAGTTGTGGATGCATAGATTGGTATGTTGAACAATTTCAACATATTTCTTCCGGATAACCCTGCAGAAAGGTAGAACTGGCAGAGTCACAACATAGAATCGAGAACTCATCAAGAGCACTCTGGTTGTGATCTTTCGGTTCAACGAGGAACTTCTGCCATAAGTAGTTCATGGTATTTGGAAGAAGGAAATACCACGAACCTCGAGGACTATCGCAAAGGTTACTAATATCATAAAGGAACTAGCAAACACTATCAACATGAAGTAAGTAGGGTGAATATCGGGTTCAAGAACCCAGGAATAGAATGCCTACTACTAAATGGCATCACGGGATGCTTTCGAGAATGATGGCCAGAATCATCACACTGGGAACACAAAACATGGCTAGATTACTAGGTGACTCCCTAAGACACCTATGGTCATACTAATAGCTGCAACATATATGTCGAGGCAATAGGGTACCTCAACGCACTAGTTAGTGTGTTTAATCTGGCCCAAAGGAACATCGGGAACATGGAGGAATGATTTGCAAATGCATCAGACTATTTAGAAACTTGGGATGACTCAGACAACATAACAGCTATAAATGCTCAAAAAGATTTGAGACATCCTGCAAAAAGGTGGCATGACCACTCAACATCACAATATATAGGTTATGAGGCCAGCTAATAACACACTGGAGTAGTAGAAACTTAACTAAGGCTTGAGATGAACAATCCTAAGAGTCTACAGATTAGTAACACGTGATCCTGATAGAAAGAAGAGAAAGCCTAGTTCTTAACCCCGTAGAAAAGAAGAGGTAGACGCAGATCAGAAGGGCACAAGGTAAAGGAGTAAAAAGAGCCTTACGTTCCCTTCCACAATCAATTCCATTATATAATTAAAGCATTTCTAGACTCGACTTCGACCAGTTTGGCTTGGTAGTCCTACAGCAACGAGCTCGATACCAAAGCTGTCAGGACCCCGATCCTAAGTCACACCGATCTAGCATGTGACACATCATATCACTTTGCGGCCTCACACACGGTATTCCCACGGGTGCCACCTTAGCTTGCCTGGGACCGTTTGCGCCTTTTGGCTCACGTATATGATAGTGTCGCTAGCCTCCATATGACAGAGAACCCGGGCCGACATGACTAGTCATGAATCCAAAGTGGCACTAACTTATAGGGACAGGCATACATGACCCCGCAACGAATGTGTCAGTCATCAACGTATGAACCCAAGTCGTAGCAAGCTACAAGGACTTAAAGGAACAATGCGTGACATTTCCCCGAAGGGACATACACAGGAATGAAGAAGGACACATGCCGACCAGCCTAAGTGTTCCGGAGCAGTAACAAGCTACCATGGCTCAGTGGAAGCACTAGGAGACATTTCCCAGTAAGAGAGGCTACCAAGAATAAACAACTAGGTTGTCGGATCCCACATATACCAAGCATTTCATTAACATACAGACAATATGCTCGATATGTGCAAATACAACATGGCATCACAACAAAACTCTACGACTCAAAGTATTTATTCTTTAGGCTCCGAGGAGCCAGATATTACAAACATGGGTCTGATGACCCAGCATTCAAGTCATACAAGCAATAAGCACATGCGGAAGCTTGACTTGTCTGAGTATAGAGCTATACAAATGAAAAGGGCTGAGAAGCCTGACTATCTACAAGACCCTGCCGAGGGCACAGGTAACAAGCTAAACGTCGAAGTCCACGCGGAACTACTAGTGATACTGAAGTCTCTTTGCAAAAACATAAATTAAGCAAACGTGATTACAAATGTACCCAACAAGACTTACATCAGAACTATCTACATATGCATCAATATCAACAAAGGGGTGGTGGAGTTTAACTGCAGCAAGCCAACTTTGACTCAGTGGCTATCCTGAACTACGACTGCAAGTAACTCTTTTGAGGTGGCGCACACGAGTCCACATATTCACCAACCAATACACCACTATGGATCCGCTCCCATCTCCCTACGAGAACGCCATCCATAGAACTCACGCTTATCTTGTGCATTTTAGGGTATCCACTTTCACTTGTCTATGAACTGTACAGGCAACCCAGAGGTCCTTTACCGCGGACGCTGCTATTCGAATAGATCATTTATAACCCTACACGGGTGTACTTCTTCACACATGTTTCCACCACTTAGCGTCTACACACGACATGTGCTCGGCAGACTTCAAGCGAAAGCCGACTTGGGTGTAGACCATGACCTGACTAACCACACAAGTCCCTAGTCCAGGTTTATCGCATAGTCAGGTTCCATCCGAAGGGAGTCCGAGCGAGGTTTCCACTTACGGCCCTGAACAATGTGTGCAGGTTTCCCGAGGCACCAAACGGGCGTCCCGGTACACCGTGCCACGTGCCTACTGAAGGAAATATGCCCTAGAGGCAATAATAAAGTTATTATTTATTTCCTCATGTCATGATAAATGTTTATTATTCATGCTAGAATTGTATTAACCGGAAACATAATGCATGTGTGAATACATAGACAAACCTTGTGTCACTAGTATGCCTCTACTTGACTAGCTCGTTAATGGAAGATGGTTGAGTTTCCTAGCCATGGACATGAGTTGTCATTTGATTAACGGGATCACATCATTAGGAGAATGATGTGATTGACTTGACCCATTCCGTTAGCTTAGCACTTGATGCGTTTAGTATGTTGCTATTCCTTTCTTCATGACTTATACATGTTCCTATGACTAAGAGATTATGCATCTCCTGTTTACCGGAGGAACACTTTGTGTGCTACCACACGTCACAACGTATCTGTGTGATTATAAAGGTGCTCTACAGGTGTCTCCGAAGGTACTTGTTGAGTTGGCGTATTTCGAGATTAGGATTTGTCACTCCGATTGTCGAAGAGGTATCTCCGGCCCTCTCGGTAATGCACATCACTATAAGCCTTGCAAGCATTGTAACTAATGAGTTAGTTGCGAGATGATATATTACGAGCAGTAAAGAGACTTGCCGGTAACGAGATTGAACTAGGTATTGAGGTACCGACGATCGAATCTCGGGCAAGTAACATACCGATGACAAAGGGAATAACGTATGTTGTTATGCGGTTTGACCGATAAAGATCTTCGTAGAATATTTGGGAGCCAATATGAGCATCCAGGTTCCGCTATTGGTTATTGACCGGAGACATGTCTCGGTCATGTTTACATAGTTCTCGAACCCGTAGGGTCCGCACGCTTAAAGTTTGGTGACGATCGGTGTTATGAGTTTTTGTGTTTTGATGTACTGAAGGTAGTTTGGAGTCCCGGATTTGATCACGGACATGACGAGGACTCTCGAAATGGTCGAGACGTAAAGATCGATATATTGGATGACTACGGTCGGACACTGGAAGTGTTTCGGGAGGTTTCGGACATTTACCGGAGTACCGGGGGGTTACCGGAACCCCCTGGGGAGTATATTGGGCCTAATGGGCCTTAGTGGAGAAGAGGAGGGGCGGCTAGGGCAGGCCGCGCACCCCCTCCCCGTCTAGTCCGAATTGGACAAGGAGGGGGGCGGCGCTCCCCTTTGCTTCCCCTCTCTCTCCTCCTCCCCCTTCTCCTACTCCGACTAGGAAGGGAGGAGTCCTACTCCCGGTGGGAGTAGGACTCCCCCCTTGGAGCGCCCTATCACGCCCAAGATGCGACCCTATCCTAAAGGAACGTCGAAGGTTCCACCAAGGATAGAAGCGCATCTTCAAGACGCTTTTGCAAGGTGGATATCATTATATCGTACCATTACATAATAGTTGGGGATACATACAAAAGGCACAACCACCCAAGAATACATCAATACATCATGCATAAGAACAACATCCGACTACGGATGAAACATAAACAGAAACTCAAACAATATCCACCCTGCTAGCCCAGGCTGCCGACCTGGAACCTATCCCCTGATCTAAGAAGCAGAAGAAGAACTCCAAAACAAGTAAACATCGCTCTCGCATCATGATCATCGCAAACCCTGTACCTGCAACTGTTGTTGTAGTAATCTGTGAGCCACGAGGACTCAGCAATCCCATTACCATGGGTATCAAGACTAGCAAAGCTTAATGGGTAAGGAAGGGGTAAAGTGGTGAGGTTGCAGCAGCGGCTAAGCAAAGTATGGTGGCTAACTTACGAAACAAGAGCAAGGAGAGGAGCTTAGCAAACGGTCGTCAACTAGTAATGATCAAGAAGTGATCCTGAACTCCTACTTACGTCAAAGATAACCCAAAAACCGTGTTCTCCTCTCGAACAACCCCGAAAAGAACAATCATGGTTACGCACACGATTGGTGTATTTTAGAAGAGTTTACTTCAAGTTTACTACAACCGGATATTAACAAATTCCCATCTGCCACATAACCGCGGGCACGACTCTCGAAAGTTTATACGCTGCAGGGGTGTCCCAACTTAGCCCATTATAAGCTCTCATGATCAACGAAGGATATTCCTTCTCCTGGGAAGACCCGATCAGTCTCGGAATCCCGGTTACAAGACATTTCAACAATGGTAAAACAAGACCAGCAAGACCGCCTGATGCACCGACATCCCGATAGGAGCTGCACATATCTCGTTCTCAGGCCAACACCGGATGAGCACTCCGTACAACTAAAACCATCCCTCAAGTTTCCCAGAGGTGGCGCTGCAAGGGACTCTAGTTCGGACCAATGCTTAGAGAAGCATTGGCCCGGGGGGGGGGGGCTAAAATTAAGATGACCCTCGAGAGAGTGACTCCCAAGGGAAAAGTAGGTGGTGGAGAGGCAAATGGTAAAACCAAGGTTGGGCCTTGCTGGAGGAGTTTTATTCAAAGCAAACTGTCAAGGGGTTCCCATAACACCCAACCGCGTTAGGGACGCAAAATCCGGGAACATAATACCGATATGACGGAAACTAGGGCGGAAAGAGTGGAACAAAACACCAGGCATAATGCCGAGCCTTCCACCCTTTACCAAGTATATAGATGCATTAATTATATAAGAGATATTGTGATATCCCAACATAAACATAATCCAACATAGAGCAATCTTCATCTTCACTTGCAACTAGCAACGCTATAAGAGGGGCTGAGCAAATGCGGTAACATAACCAAACAACGGTTTGCTAGGAAGGGTGACAAAGGTTAGAGGCTATCATGGCAATTTGGGAGGCTTGATAAGCAAGTGGTAGGTATCGCGACATAGCTAAAGCATCGAGGCAACTAGCATAGCAATGATAGAAATGAGACCCAAGGTGACGATCATCTTGCCTGAAATCCCGCTAGGAAGAAGAACGAGTCCATGAAGAAGATGAAGCCATGAAGACGAACCAAGCGTAGACGAACGAATCCCCACGATCGCAACGAAACGGAAACTATCGAGAAGAAGCACACAACATGGTAAACACACAACACATAACAAGACATGAAGGTCAACCAAGTATGATGCATGACACGGCTACATGAGGCTACGCATGGCAAGATATGATGCATACAAGAACAACACATCAAAGTAAGTTTAAATGAGGCCGGAAACAACATATATCAATTCCGGCAAGTCCCCATATGCAAATTTTGAAATTGGTCCAGATCTGAATAAACCTTATGTTCAAGTGGTTAAACAGAAAGTTAATATACTCCACGATGATCTACACGAAATTCTAGTGAAGTTACATATAAATTTCATTTCATTCGGAGCTACGGCCTAGAAGATGTGAGCAAAACAAGTTAAAATGGCATTGATGCGAAATGCATTCAAATATCAAGCAAACACACACAAAACATGGATGCAACAAGGTAACATGAAACTAGATGCAAAACTAAGCAAGTTTCATGTAGAGCACACTCAAAACGGAGCAACAGTTCAACACATACACATGAAACAAGTTATAAAGGACAAGCTGTCCAAAACAGCAACTAGGCAATTAGCGAGCATCAAAACAAAATGCTAAAGCACCTTAACATGAAAACAAAAGGCATGAACATGATGCACAGGTAAAGCATTACAGAACATGAACACTAAGCTGTCTCCAGAAATCAATAGAACATGCTCAAAAGGACATGGAAAGATTGCAAATCATAACAGTTTCACAGACTTAGCAGAATTTCACTAGACATGGCAGAAATAACATCAGGTTGCAATGTTTAGAGCTATCAAAAAATATGCTATATGAACTCATCATGGCAACCAAAGGCATTGAGTGAATCTACTAATTGCATAAAATAAAAGTCCCTTACTGATCATGAGCCCAAAAGGCACAGAAGATATGATGGCACCCATGTAAACTTAGCAAGTTCATACACAGATTCAGACTTGGCAGAAAAACTGAGCATGGCATAAACAGAATTATGAAGGCATGTTTGCGAGCTCGAATCAGTCACCACAAGGTATTTCATGACAAAACAAGCATACCTACAGCAAGATGACATGTTCATGAAGCTAAGCATGACAATAGCAAGTTCATAGTGTGCATGGAACACTAGCAAAACACATGGCAAAACTGAAATTAATGTTAACAGGCTGACAACAAAATTATTTAGCAAGTTTGGGGCATGATAACAACATGCTACAGCATGCTATAAATGCAAAACAAGGCATGTATCGATTCAATATAACATTTATAAAACAACATTCTTAGTGAACATCTCCAGATTATGCATAGAGCTCATGGTATCAACAGGTTTACATAGCATCACAATATTACAGCTACAAACTGAGCAGAAATGACCAAGTCACAGAAATCAGCAACATCACGGAGGCTAATTTGCAAGATTGTAACAACCAACACATGGCATATCATGAAGAGTGGATTGCACCACAACAAATAAGGAATGTATTAGCTCATAACACATGTATACTTCATGCTCAAAAGAAAATCACATAAAAAGATATAAAAAAGACAAATGAGCAAGTTCTGCTAAACTACAGCAGACAACATCACATAACAGTCTTGCCACGATGATTAGGACATCAAGATGAACTCAAACAAACATGGCACAATGGAACAAAATGATGAGCATCTCACAATGAACATTTTTATATATAATATGCACGAAACTGTGGAGCACACAAGAAGTTACGCAGGTCAAAGTGGGCACCAGAATGCAAGTTTTTAGGGACTTGGCCGTTTTCTGAAAACAAAAACGAGTGAGCGCAAAATTACTAAATAGCGCACGGGCGGGATGTAGCAGCGGGGCTCACCATGGGCTTCGGCCCAAAACGAAGAGGAGGCGAGGCATGCCGGTGGGAGGCTTGGGCTGGGCCGGCGAGCGACCGAAGGAGATGGGCCGCGGGGCCCACGCGAGGGGTCAACACGGGCGTGGCCAGATCGGGCTCCTCCCGATCCGGTGCAGAAGGCGGCGGCTCCGGCGGGATCCATGCGCTGCGGCGCCGGTGAAGCTCGACGGCGGCGACGGCGACGGCCGATGAGGAGGAGGTCGGGGCGCAGGGGAGCTCCGGCGTAGAGGCGGCGACGCGGGAGGACGCGGGTGGCGAGGCGAGTCCGGGCGGAGCTGGCGCGATCCGCGGTCGGCGGGTCCGTCTGGCGAGGGCAGCAGCGAGGTCACCGGAGGTGTGGTGGCGCTGGACGGGCACGGCGGAGGCGCTGGCTGCGACGGACGCCAGCGAGGGCGCTTGGCGGGCGCCGAGAGGAGGCGACGGCGGCAGCGGGCGCCTCAGGGCCCAGATCGGCCCACGACGGGCCTCGGATGGGCTCCGGCGGGCCCGGCGAAGTGTGGGAGGTGGAGAGGCGACGTGGCCGGCGGTGATTGGGCGAGGGCGGCGGCGCTGCTGACGTGGCAGCCTGCCATTGGCCGGCGCGATGTGGAGGGGAGTGGCGAACATATCCGGCGCGCCGCGAATGCGTCTGGCGGCGCGGGGAGGTGGTAGACTAGGGTTTAGACTGTGATTTTGAAGGGGGGGGAGGTGTTTATATAGGTAGAGGAAGCTAGGAGTGAACAAATGGGGAGCGGTTTTCGGCCAGACGATCGTGATCGAACGGCCGAGAGGATGGAGGTGGTTTGGATGGGCTCATGGGCTATGGTGGAGGGGTGTTGGGCTGCAGAGAGAGGGGTTTCAGGCTACATAGTTAACCATTGGGGCGCCAAACGAACTCCGAATGCGAAGAAAATTGACAGGCGGTCTACCTATTCTAAAACAACACCGCACGGCAAGTTTCATCCCATTCCGAGAACATTTAATGCCTCCCACGAAACGAGGCCTGAGAGGGGCAACTGGCGCGTGTGAGAGTGTCGGATCGCGAAACGGACAATGGGAAAAAGGACCGGATGCAAGTTTTGAAAACAAGAGGATGCAATGCAGATGATGACATGGCAAAATGCAACACGCAAGCACAAGACATGGCAATGACGGTGAATAACTGGAAGACACCTGGCGCATCGGATCCGGGGCGTTATAACTCTCCTCCACTAACAAGAGATCTCGTCCCGAGATCTTAGGACTAAGATGGAAGGGAAAAATGGATGAGGTGAAATAAGAACAAAAGAGTGAGGATGAACAAAGTTGAGAGCACTAGGTAGGAAAGGGGAACGATGAGAATGACGAGAATCAAAAGCTCAATGAACCCGATGGACTCTGAAACCACTCCGGTTAGAACAAGATAAGAATGGAATAATAACGAAGTAATTTATGCAGCACTCCGGCTGAACAAGGAAAGATTAGAACATGAACTTGAGAAGATGGAATGATACTTGACGAGAGGAACAGCGCAATGCCTCCGGAAGACTTGAAAGAGTTGAAAGAAAAAGAACGGAGAAGAAGATGACATCTTCTACCACGAATGAAATAGAAAGCAACCTTAGAAGAAAGGATTGAACGAAGTTGTTGAGAAAATCAACAACGAAAAGAATAAGCTTGTCATGGACTTATGGATAACATCTCAAAAATTATGGGTTGATACCCAACCACAAGCGGAAAGAGATTGGATAGCTGAGAGTGAACGAAGAAATGCAAAACTCCATTTCAAAATAATACGGAGAATTAATTGCACTCCGAGATGCAAGAAGAAAATATACTTGAGCTTCGCCTACAAGAATCTTGATGAACACTTGAAGAATGAATTAAATACTGACGAACCACCGTGAAATACTTCGATAACAAAGGATGATGAGATTGAATTGAGGGATGGAAATAATAAGATAAAAGTCTTGCGATGATTTAGATGGGGCTTCACGACGGAACAAGCGAGAAGCTTGGAACTCCGGAAAAGAAAAGACGAACAACTTAGAACCAAGAAATTATTCAACATGAACAATCTCCGAAGGAAGGAATTAATCAACTTGATGAAAGAAGAACAAGAATTACGTTATGCTTATCCTCCATCAATTATATTTGTGAGAAGCAATGATTTGCATACTACTTATTCGCGTTAGAAAAGATTAAGGGGAGATATAACGCAAAGTTTGGGAAGGTCTTCATGAACCACCGGTAGGATTGGAAAGAAACGAATGAATTGATACGATAACAACAGAAAATAAATCTTGAACAAACCGCCGTAAGAATTCAAAATTGAATGACGAAGGAGAATGAATCACCGGGAAGAATTAGAAAAGCACGAAGATACTTGAAGGAATTTAGAGAGAAGAGAACGTAGAGATCGCGAACTGATTGAAGAATGCTTGAACGAAGCACCGGAAGAATATTGAAACGAACGAAGAGGCATGGATATAGAATTATTGAAGAACGAATTTGAAAACTTAGAACGAAGAAATAATCCAAAAAGATGGCCTCCGGATAATCGAAATGGAAAAACAACTCCTGAAATACTCTGGATGGATGAAAAGAATTGCACGACTAGAAACAATTAGATAGGATAACATCGAGCTAGCACCACGAATCTCCGGGGGAATGGACAAGATTTAGGGAAAACTCTACTTCGGTCTTCAAATGTTGAGAATGACGACGAGAAACACCATCAAAATTATTGAGGTACTCCGAAGAATGAAAAGAGGAAAGATTGACCCGAACATGAGAGAATTTGAAAGCGACCTTGGAGAAGACATCTGCTGATGAAATTCATACTTATGTCAACCTTTGAAAAGAATTTGAGAATAACTCCAGAAAATTAGAAGAGTCAGGTAAGATCCTGGGAAAAGACCTGTGGGTTAGGGCCCACTAAAAAGACACATTGTTGGAAAGGATTGTAGAAGAGATGATGCACCGGAACCGCTGAAAGACTTGAATGAGGTGACAACCTCGAAATAATTGAATGCCAACACGAATCTTCTGAGATGTCTTCATCACTCCGGAATGATAAAATGGCGAGAGGCGAACGAGCAAGGGGAACACTTGAGTCAAGGAAAAGAATATGATCGAACCGAGAAAATTGAGTTGAAATCCACCAGAAAGAAAAATGAGACGAACAATAGTTAACTAGATGAGAATCACCGGTTGAGACAACTGTGGAAGAACTGAAGATACTCCGCACGAATGAAATTTATGCTCGAATAGAGGCTCAGACTTTGGGAAGAAAAATGGTTGGGAGGGCGGGAAAACACAGGCAACTTGAACGGGCAATCGACGAGTAACTCCAAGAGAAAAAACACCGGTAGAAATGATTGATGAGAGAATGCAAAGGCTTCGCACGAGTAGGATGGATAATCGATTCCGGACTCCGGTTCCAAGAGGAAGAAGGGGTGGGCGGGTGGGAAAAAGAAAGACAACTTCGGATGGGGAAAACAACGTCGATTGAAAAGAGCTGAGGATTGATCTCCCAAAAGACAAAAAAGGGTCAAATCAACTTGACGAGAAATGCACCAGATAAAAGAGGATGGACAGTGAACGAAAACTAACCGCGTGATCATAAAGAAAAAATTTGAAGGGGAAGAGGTGTAATTCAAAACACCTACATCAAGATTCCTTACCAGAGCGACGAAGGGGCAGAGGAGTAAAAATAATTCCTACTCTCCGATATAACTAGACTCCGAAAAAGTTTTCTTCAAGACTCGACATTGGCCAAACTACACGATCAATCAAAGGGGGCTCCTATGGTTGGTCGAGGCTCTGATACCAACTTATCACGCCCAAGATGCGACCCTATCCTAAAGGAACATCGAAGGTCCCACCAAGGATAGAAGCGCATCTTGAAGATGCTTTTGCAAGGTGGATATCATTACATCGTACCATTACATAATAGTTGGGGATACATACAAAAGGCACAACCGCCCAAGAATACATCAATACATCATGCATAAGAACAACATCCAACTACGGATGAAACATAAACAAAAACTCAAACAATATCCACCCTGCTAGCCCAGGCTGCCGACCAGGAACCTATCCTGTCGTGGATTTGTCACGGCAGATGTCCTTAGCGTGAGGACTTAGTCGCGAGGCCAACGCATCTATGTGGTAGCTTGAGAGGGGTTGGGTGGAATCGAGAGACGCTAGGCGGATCATCACACAAGACGAGGATTTAGACATCTTCGGGCCCCGGGAAACATCATCCGGAATAGCCCTACATGCTGTTTGAGGCTAGGTCTCATTATGCCCATCGAGAGTCGCCGCATAAGCCGGCTCCCCTTTGTGTCTAGCCCTAGATATTGTTTCTTGTCCCTCTTTGGGGTGCCCTGCCCCTCCTTATATAAGTTGAAGGGGCGGGTTACATGTGGAGTCCAAATAGGATTAGGACTAGCCTATCTTCTACTACAAGCCGGATACAAGTCCGGGTCTTGATTCCTTGTAAGGAAGATATTCCTCACGCCTTTCCTCTTAAGCCGGCCTACCATAATGTAAGCCGGCCTTCTGGGCCTTGAGCCTCCTAGGCACCCAGGTCTTGTTGCTCCTCTGATCCGCTTGCCAAGCCACCCATAAGTCGCCGGGATCGGGCGGTTCACTCAGTGCGTCGTCCAGCCAGGGCGGGTCATTAGTGAGTCGCCATGTCCGGCCGGGTTATACTTCCGGCCGGGTTGCACCGCGGGGTATATCCGACATTATCCCCCAAGTTTAGCTTGGATTTATCCATGGTAAACTTATGCTGCAAAATAAACAAAAGAACAAATTTGACAGATTGTGCTCCGGGTTAAGAATTCTTGTAAACCGGCACCTGAACATCCTTAAGTCCTTGTTATTTCCTTCTTCTAGAAAATCCGGGTCAATAGACCAGCTTCACAATCAATTTTCTTGTAGAAGAAATATTGTAAACAAATAATCCATTTGAGTCGGCTTACAAAGCACCGGCTTAAAAAATATAGGTCTTGAAATACTTATCTGATTTTCAACTGGCTTAAAGATGTAGATCTTGCCGAGTTATAATTTCCAAAATCTCCGGGTTATAAAAGACTGATGATGTCGTGTCATAATTCTTGTTGACACCGGGTCATATAATTTTAATCAAAGCTGAGAATTTGAAGATGTTCCTTCTTTATATGCATAATACCTGTAGCCCCCAAGTCTTAAGAGGAGAACATAGTGATAACTTAAGACTTGCTTCAATAAGTGCTGCAACCTTGAAGAAATCCGGGTTATTCATCTCAATCATTAGTCATAAACTGAATATTCCACATATATAGCCCCCAAGTGTCGAGTTGTCATGCTTGCAGAAACTTGGGACTTGTAATTGCCTTATGCTCATAAAAACTTCAACCAGTGTAGCCCCCAAGGGCCGGGTCATTATGCAGTAATGAGCAGGGACTTTGTAAATAATTCAGTAATAATAACATCATATGATGTAATCTCCACCATGGGGCTTGAACCCACGTCCATAAGGTTAAGAGCTTTGTACTTTACCAACCGAGTAGTGGATCTCTTAATGTAATGGACTGAGGCTTGTGTACCTTGAGTTTTCAATAGGAGCAATTGGTAGCCCCCAAGGGCCGGCTCATTTAAAATGTGATGAGTCGGGTCTTCAATAAGTTGAGCAAAAATGACCTCGCATTAGCCCCCAAGCGCCGGGTCGTAAGCCTGCAGCGACTCGGGACTATTTCCTCCATTGTAAAATAAATCATGCCCATTGATAAAAATAATAGCCGTTGCACTAAGGCAACTTTGAAAACCTCAATCATAACACTGGTTATTGATAACCACAATAGAAATCCAGCCATGTTAGCTATTTAAGATTTGAACAATATAACCCGGTATGAAAACCTCAATCATTCAATGTCATCATGAAAATCCAGCCAGTTTTGGCTATTAAAGATTTGAATATCTTATCGGTTGTCAAGTAAATCCGGAGTTTAAATACCTGGCGGCTCTTGGCCGATGACGACTTAATGCGCATTCATTGTAACTCGGTGGCGTATAGCCTTTGAGAAAATCAAGAGTTAATAACCCTTTTGAGACATCAATTTCAATCTTTGATGATGGGCTTGAACTTGATCATTTATGTAAGCCATAGCTCTATAAATCATGCACAGAGTTCAAACAACATACGCCCTGGCGACTTAATGTCAAAAGCGAGGGCGGGTAACCACCCAAATATAGTCTTATCCTGCACACGAGTAGATCACAAGATTCCTATGATCCTTTGAACGATACCGCCGGTTTATGTGATCCAGACGGTGAAGTTGATAACTCAACTCTGTAAGAGCCGGCACATATGATATTTGTGACAACTCAAATACTTTTGATTGTATAAAAATAGATAAAAATTTTGAGGCTTCTGATTCGAATACGATCAGTAAACCGTTCCAAAGGGGTTAAGCTAAGATTCGAATATGATCATATAGCCCCCAGTGGCGTTGGCGATGCCGATCAAAGTGGATATCGACAACTATGTTCTCTTTGGTTCGAATACGACCCATGTTTGAACAAGAAGCCCCCAAGTGACCTTAAGAGTTGTTTAGCAACGCTGATTCGAATACGATCCATGTCGATTTGCAAAGGGGTTGAGCTATGATTCGGATACGATCAAGAAGCCCCCAAGTAGGTTCAGCAGTTTGCTAATCAAAAGGGTATCGACAGCTATGTTCTCTTTGGTTTGAATACGACCTATGTTTGAACAGGAAGCCCCCAAGTGACCGTATAAATTTTGGCATTGCGCCGATCAAGAGGGTACTGATAGCTATGCCCGATGAGCAGGAAGCCCCCAAGTGATCATAATAAGATAAGCCGTAAGGCATGATACCCATGTTTGAACCGGGCATCATGGCAGCAAGCTCTTTTTGGCACCCTTTAATCTTTCTGAGAACTCGAACTTGCGAGAGATTAATTCTTTTTAAATCGGAAGTTTAAACCGGATTTGAAAGCTTCAAAAAATTGCGAGGGACAAATTTACCTTGATCCCGATTTTGAACCGGATTTGAGAGCTTCAAAGATTTGTGGTAGATAAATTTCCCTTGAACCTGATTTTAACCCGGAATTCTTCTTTATAAGCCGGACATCTTTCTGATGGTCTTGAAAATTTCATCGATAGAGCAGTAATCTCCGGGGCCGGGTTATTTTTCCCTCCAATGATCGGGAGTTCTTGAATGTATTAAAACCGGCCAATTCCGCCGAGTCATACCATTGTTGCCCCCGAGTCTCAAGACAACTCGAGGTGTTGGCTTGAGATTCTCCATATTTGACCATAGCAGAAGGTGTATATCAGTGGCGTTGATTACGCGATGTGAATCCAAAGAAGGTTGAGGTGACTGCGGCGGGTTTATAAATGATTCCATATGAGCCGGGTCAGCAACTCGACCAATGGTTCCTTCCAAATGGCTGTTTGAAGTTTAACCAAACTGTAGTGGCGGCGACTTGCACCCCTATCAATTGAACCATCCAGTGTAGATGGCGGCTGATAATATATGATAATTTGCCTCCAATTTGTTGGAAGAAAACCGGGCTTCCCAAGTAGTGACTTACTCATACTCAATAGACAGCTCATCCAGACAAGTGTGGCTCGGTGTGTCGATGTAGACCAGGCCGCGTGAGACGGACGGTAAAGACGACCGTAACATCAGAGGCGACATAGACAGATGTCCCGACCGCGGTGTTATAAACCAGTGCGGACGGGCAAGTTTATCCTCCTTGTTGTCAGCCGGCGTGGTCACGAGAAACGGCCACGGCGTTGTAGGCCGGTGCGGGAGTCCGTTGAATAACGATAACCACCTGTGCCAAAGGATGTTGGCGTGCCTCCATCTCCGTGGTATAATATCACTTTTTGTCCTAAATAATTGCCCTGCATAAACAATATTGCAGACCAAGGCAAAGATAAACTTGTTCTTTGACTAAAACAACATGTGCTAATAAAAAAAATTGGATGGATATCACCTGATTTGTTAAGCCGGAAAATTATTCACCACGGAGTTGATGATCACCACGGTGAAGCTGAAATCAATCACAACCGAGTCGGCCGTGAGAGCAGACAGATAAGCCGGTCGCGACATTGTAAGCCGGTGCGAGCAAGTTTGTCCTCCTCGTTGTAAGCCGGCGTGGATGCGTGAACCGGCCACGCGAGCGGACGGGTGAGTCATCCGGGGCATTGTAAGCCGGTGTAATCGCGAAAATTGGCCGCAGGGTTGGAAACGTCACGGACGCAGGTAAGTCAGCCATGGGCATGGACAATGAGTCAGTCGCGTGTGTTGAGGTAGCGGGGGTGGCAACTTGCGCAAAACGAGCGCTAGTGCAAAAATAATTTTTGCTCACGCCCCTTTTGCGACACCTTTTTGTAAGGAACAATGGTCCTGCGAAAAATTATCATAGACCAAATAATTGTTCTTTGATGAAAATAATATGTGTTAATAAAATAAACTTTAGATGGATATCACCTGATTTTGCTCGGACGACCAATGACCCGTCATAGGTAACTTGTCAATACGGTTGCCTAATTTCTTTTGGTCCTTATATGCTTATAAAGGATATTTGCATTGACCTCTTGAGGATCTTGCCAGATGCTTACTTCGGCTAGGGTTATATAGTCTCTGAAATCGGAAACTTTGACACACTGCTTGGCCTAAACGAATCCGGGATGGCTCAGAGGCGAGTGCAGGCGCTCAACGGATGTGCTCGGCGACTGAACCGGCTGGCCTATCATCAGGAAAGTTTGATGCGCTCGGCGGGTCAGCGGAGGCAGCTTGTGGCAGCGGCCCCGTCAACGAGGCTTTGGATAGTAGAGGCAAGCGGCGCGAGGTCCCCCCGATCGCATCTCCTCCGGATTGTGGCTCCCACTGTACCCGTTCAAGTCCAAGCAGCGTTGACAAGTCCACAAAAGTAATGGCGGCAACCAGTTGCTCAGCAGAGCAGGGGGCGGCTCAGCCGCGACGTAGATGGAGTTGACAGGAGGCGGACCGTTGGCTTGGTGCAGCCCGACTTATAGTAGTTTGGAGCTGGAGCCAGCTTGACTCGTCGGTGTGAATCGCAGTAGATGTGTTGTAGTCTCTGTCATTTTTTAGTGGATCCATACTCCTAGTATAGCTAGCACGCTTCACATGATAAGCCATGGCCACTCAGATTTGGCTTCCACGTATCATACTAGTAAGTAGCAATTGACTCCTTGCCTTTTCGTTAGATCCATATTTGAGTCAAAGTAATATTCATCCTGATTGAACTGTTACACCCGTCCGAGTCTATCTTGGTTTTGGTAATCCAACTCCTTTTCTTCAGTAGTACTTTCTAGAAGTTCATCAAAAGATGCAACAATTTTTCGGTCAGAGGTGACCCTGATTGATTCGTCCACTTGAGCGCTACATAATTAATTTTTTATATTGTTTCCAGGTACAGACTGCGATAGCTGTAATCTTGACTGATGTCCGATTCACGATTTGATAGCCCGATTCAGACTTGTCCTGTGTTTTGCACAATTGGTATTCTCATCCGACTCGGTCAACCGGTACTTTGACGAAATAGGGACAATCCATGATGTCTTCGGCGAGTTACGTATCCGGACTTGACGCGCCGGCAAAAACAAGCAGCAGCGGAAAACAACGTTCTTGGCGACTTGTGATCGGTCCGCTTGTTCAAACGAGCGGCGGCGACTTATCTTGAACTCCAATATTGTACTATCAGATCCAAAACTGACTTAGCAAATTGTACTAACCTTGGCTACGGCTCTGCTCGAGATCTTTTCGAGCCGGATTATCATGTGCGATCATTCCATGCCTAAGCTTTACAAACTTCTTCATCCAGAAACTTGTGAACTTCTCGATCCCTTTAAGAGCTCCCTCCAAGAACTCAACACCACTGTGCGTAGGCCCCACAGTGGGCGCCAACTGTCGTGGATTTGTCACGGCAGATGTCCTTAGCGTGAGGACTTAGTCGCGAGGCCAACGCATCTATGTGGTAGCTTGAGAGGGGTTGGGCGGAATCGAGAGACGCTAGGCGGATCATCACACAAGACGAGGATTTAGACAGCTTCGGGCCCCGGGAAACATCATCCGGAATAGCCCTACATGCTGTTTGAGGCTAGGTCTCATTATGCTCATGGAGAGTCGCCGCATAAGCGAGCTCCCCCTTTGTGTCTAGCCCTAGATATTGTTTCTTGTCCCTCTTGGGGGTGCCCTGCCCCTCCTTATATAAGTTGAAGGAGCGGGTTACATGTGGAGTCCAAATAGGATTAGGACTAGCCTATCTTCTACTACAAGCCGGATACAAGTCCGGGTCTTGATTCCTTGTAAGGAAGATATTCCTCACGCCTTTCCTCTTAAGCCGGCCTACCATAACGTAAGCCGACCTTCTGGGCCTTGAGCCTCCTAGGCCCCCGGGTCTTGTTGCTCCTCTGATCCGCTTGCCAAGCCACCCATAAGTCGCTGGGATCGGGCGGGTCACTTAGTGCGTCGTCCAGCCAGGGTGGGTCATTAGTGAGTCGCCATGTCCGGCCGGGTTATACTTCCGGACGGGTTGCAGCGCGGGGTATATCCGACATATCCCCTGATCGAAGAAGCAGAAGAAGAACTCCAAAGCAAGTAAACATCGCTCTCGCGTTATGATCATCGCAAACCCTGTACCTGCAACTGTTGTTGTAGTAATCTGTGAGCCACGAGGACTCAGCAATACCATTACCATGGGTATCAAGACTAGCAAAGCTTAATGGGTAAGGAAGGGGTAAAGTGGTGAGGTTGCAGCAGTGGCTAAGCAAATTATGGTGGCTAACTTACGAAACAAGAGCGAGGAGAGGAGCTTAGCAAAGGGTCGTAAACTAGTAATGATCAAGAAGTGATCCTGAACTCCTACTTACATCAAACATAACCCAAAAACTGTGTTCTCCTCTCGAACAACCCCGAAAAGAGACAATCACGGTTACGCACACGGTTGGTGTATTGTAGAAGAGTTTACTTCAAGTTTACTACAACCGGATATCAACAAATTCCCATCTGCCACATAATCGCAGGCACGGCTCTCGAAAGTTTATACCCTGCAGGGGTGTCCCAACTTAGCCCATTATAAGCTCTCACGATCAACGAATGATATTCCTTCTCCCGGGAAGACCCGATCAGTCTCGGAATCCGGTTACAAGACATTTCGACAATGGTAAAATAAGACCAGCAAGACCGCCCGATGCGCCGACATCCCGATAGGAGCTGCACATATCTCGTTCTCAAGGCAACACCGGATGAGCACTCCGTACAACTAAAACCAGCCCTCAAGTTTCCCTGAGGTGGCGCTGCAAAGGACTCCAGTTTGGACCAACGCTTAGAGAAACATTGGCCCCGGGGGGGGGGGGGGGGGGGAAAATAAGGATGACCCTCGAGAGAGCGACTCCCAAGGGAAAAGTAGGTGGTGGTGAGGCAAATGGTAAAACCAAGGTCGGGCCTTGCTGGAGGAGTTTTATTTAAAGCGAACTGTCAAGGGGTTCCCATAACACCCAACCGCTTTAGGGACGCAAAATCCGGGAACATAATACCGATATGACGGAAACTAGGGCGGCAAGAGTGGAACAAAACATCAGGCATAATGCCGAGCCTTCCACCCTTTACCAAGTATATAGATGCATTAATAATATAAGAGATATTGTGATATCCCAACATAAACATAATCCAATATGGAGCAATCTTCATCTTCACCTGCAACTAGCAACGCTATAAGAGGGGCTGAGCAAATGCGGTAACATAGCCAAACAACGGTTTGCTAGGAAGGGTGACAAAGGTTGTTAGAGGCTATCATGGCAATTTGGAGGCTTGATAAGCAAGTGGTAGGTATCGCGGCATAGCTAAAGCATCGAGACAACTAGCATAGCAATGATAGTTATGAGATCCAAGGTGACGGTCGTCTTGCTTGAAATTCCTCTAGGAAGAAGAACGAGTCCATGAAGAAGATGAAGCCATGAAGACGAACCAAGCGTAGACAAACGAATCCTCACGATCGCAACGAAACAGAAACTATCGAGAAGAAGCACACAACATGGTAAACACACAACACATAACAAGACATGAAGGTCAACCAAGTATGATGCATGACACGGCTATATGAGGCTATGCATGGCAAGAGATGATGCATACAATAACAACACATCAAAGCAAGTTTAAATGAGGCCGGAAACAACATATATCAATTCCGGCAAGTCCCCATATGCAAATTTCGAAATTGGTCCATATCTGAATAAACCTTATGTTCAAGTGGTTAAACAGCAATTTAATATTCCCCATGATGATCTACACGAAATTCTAGTCAAGTTACATATAAAGTTCATTTAATTCGGAGCTATGGCCTAGAAGATATGAGCAAAACAAGTTAAACATGGCATTGATGCAAAATGCATTCAAACATCAAGCAAACACACTCAAAACATGGATGCAACAAGGTAACATGAAACTACATGCAAAACTAAGCAAGTTTCATGTAGAGCACACTCAAAACGGAGCAACGGTTCAACACATACACATGAAACAAGTTTTAAAGGACAAGCTGTCCAAAACAGCAACTAGGCAACTAGCAAGCATCAAAGCAAAGTGCTACAGCACCTTAACATGAAAACAAAAGGCATGAAAATGATTTACAGGTAAAGCATTACAAAACATGAACACTGAGCTGATTCCAGAAATCACGAGAATATGCTCAAAAGGACATGGCAAGATTGCAAATAATAACAGTTTCACAGACTTAGCAGCATTTCACTAGACATGGCAGAAATAACATCAGGTTGCAATGTTTAGAGCTATCAAACAATATGCTATAGGAAATCTTCATGGCAACCAAAGGCATGGAATGAATCTACTGATTGCATAGAACAAATGTCCCTTACTGTTCACGAGCCCAAAAGGCACAGAAGATATGATGGCACCGATGCAAATATAGCAAGTTCATAAACAGATTCGGACTTGGCAGAAAGAAAAACTGAGCATGGCATAAACAGAATAATCAAGGCATCCTTGCGAGCTCGAATCACTCACCACAAGGTATTTCATGACAAAAGACGCATACCTACAGCAAGATGACATGTTAATGAAGCTAAGCATGATAATAGCAAGTTTATAGGGTGCATGAAACACTAGCAAAACACATGGCAAAACTGAAATTAATGTTAACAGGCTGACAGCAACAATATTTAGCAAGTTTGGGGCATGATAACAACATGCTACAGCAGGCTATAAATGCAAAACAAGGCATTTATGTATTCAACATAACATGTATAAAAAACTTTCTTAGTGAACATCTCCAGATTATGCATAGAGCTCATGGTATCAACAGGTTTACATAGCATCACAATATTACAGCTACAAACTGAGCAGAAATGACTGTCACAGAAATCAGCAACATCACGGAGGATAATTTGCAAGATTGTAACAACCAACACATGGCATATCATGAAGAGTGGATTGCACCACATAATATATGGCATGTTTTAGCTCATAACACATGTAGACTTCATGCTCAAAAGAAAATCACATAAAAATATGTAAAAAAGACAAATGAGCAAGTTCTGTTAAACTACAGCAGACAACATCACATAGCAGTCTTGCCATGATGATTAGGGCATCAAGATGAACTCAAACAAACATGGCACAATGGAACAAAATGAAGAGTATCTCACAATGAACATTTTTATATATCATATGCACCAAACTGAGAAGCACACAAGAAGTTACAACTGGTAAAAGTGGGCACTAGAATGCAAGTTTTTAGGGACTTGGCCGTTTTATGAAAACAAAAACGAGTGAGCGCAAAATTACTAAATAGCGCACGGGCGGGGTGTAGCAGCGGGGCTCACCATGGGCTTTGGCCCAAAACAAAGAGGATGCGAGGCAGGCCGGCGGGAGGCTTGGGCTGGGCCGGCGAGGGACCGAAGGAGATGGGCCGTGGGGCCCACGCGATGGGTCAACGCGGGCGTGGCCAGACCGGGTTCCTCCCGATCCGGTGCGGAAGGCGGCGACTCCGGCGGGATCCATGCGCGGCGGTGCCGGTGAAGCTCGACGGCGGCGAGGGCGACGGCCGACAAGGAGGAGGTCGGGGCGCAGGGGAGCTCCGGCGTAGAGGCGGCGAAGCGGGAGGACGCGGGCGGCGAGGCGAATCCGGGGCGGAGCTGGCGCGGGATCTGACGGACGGCGGGTCCGGACGGCGAGGGGCAGCGCAGGCGAGGTCGCCGGAGGTGTGGTTGCTGGACGGGCACGGCGGAGGCGCAGCTGCGACGGACGCCAGCAAAGGCGCCTGGCGGCGCCGGCCAGCGGCAAGGCTCGGGGCGCCGGGAGGAGGCGGTGGCGGCTACGAGCGCCTCGGGGCCTAGGTCGGCCCGCGGCAGGCCTCAGATGGGCTCCGACGGGCCCGGCGAAGTGGGGGAGGTGGAGAGGCGAGATGGCCAACGGTGATTGGGCGAGGGCGGCGGCACTGCTGACGTGGCAGCCTGCCATTGGTCGGCGCGATGTGGAGGGGAGAGGCGGACATGTCCGGCGCGGCGCGAATGCATCCGGCGGCGCGGGGAGGTGGTAGACTAGGGTTTAGACTGCGATTTTGAAGGAGGGAGGTGTTTATATAGGTAGAGGGAGCTAGGAGTGACCAAATGGGGAGCGGTTTTCGGCCACGCGATCGTGATCGAACGACCGAGAGGATGGAGGGGGTTTGGATGGGCTCATGGGCTGTGGGGGGGGGGGGGGTGTTGAGCTGCAAAGAGAGAGGGGTTTCGTGCTACGCGGTTAACCGTTGGGGCGCCAAACGAACTCCGAATGCGACGAAAATTCACAGGCGGTCTACCTATTCTAGAAGAACACCGCACGACAAGTTTCATCCCATTTCAAGAACATTTAATGCCACTCACGAAACGAGGCCTGAGAGGGGAAACGGGCGCGTGTGAGAGTGTCGGATCGCGAAACGGACAGCGGGGAAAAGGACCGGATGCAAGTTTTGAAAACAAGAGGATGCAATGCAGATGATGACATGGCAAAATGCAACACGCAAGCACAAGACATGGCAATGACGGCGAATAACTGGAAGACACCTAGCACATCGGACCTGGGGCGTTACACGCCCTCCTTGGCCGGCCGCCTCTCCCCCTTGCTCCTTTATATACGGGGGTAGGGGGCACCTCTAGACAGACAAGTTGATCTGTTGATCTGTCCCAGCCGTGTGCGATGCCCCCTCCACCATATTCCACCTCGATCATGTCGTAGCGGTGCTTAGGCGAAGCCCTGCGTCGGTAGCAACATCATCACCGTCATAACGCCATCGTCTTGTGAACTCTCCGTGAAGCTCTGCTGGATCGGAGTTCGCGGGACGTCATCGAGCTGAACGTGTGCTCAGCTCGGAGGTGCCGTACGTTCGGTACTTGGATCGGTCGGATTGTGAAACGTACGACTACATCAACCGCGTTGTGCTAACACTTCCGCTTTCGGTCTAAGAGGGTACATGGACAACACTCTCCCCTCTCGTTGCTATGCATCACCATCATCTTGCGTGTGCGTAGGATTTTTTTTGAAATTACTACGTTCCCAACAGTGGCATCCGAGCCAGGTTTATGCGTAGATGTTATATGCACGAGTAGAACACAAGTGAGTTGTGGGCGATACAAGTCATACTGCTTACCAGCATGTCATACTTTGGTTCAGCGATATTGTTGGATGAAGCGGCCGGACCGACATTACGCGTACGCTTACGCGAGACTGGTTCTACCGTCGTGCTTTGCATACTGGTGGCTTGCGGGTGTCTGTTTCTCTAACTTTAGTTGAACCGAGTGTGGCTACGCCCGGTCCTTGAGAAGGTTCAAATAGAACTAACTTGACAAACTATCATTGTGGTTTTGATACGTAGGTAAGAACGGTTCTTGCTCAGCCCGTAGCAGCCACGTAAAACTTGCAACAACAAAGTAGAGGATGACTAACTTGTTTTTGCAGGGCATGTTGTGATGTGATATGGTCAAGGCATGATGCTATATTTTATTGTATGAGATGATCATGTTTTGTAACCGAGTTATCGACAACTGGCAGGAGCCACATGGTTGTCGCTTTATTGTATGCAATGCAATCGCCCTGTAATTGCTTTAGTTTATCACTAAGCGGTAGCGACAGTCGTAGAAGCAATAGTTGGCGAGACAACAACGATGCTACGATGGAGATCAAGGTGTCGCGCCGGTGATGATGGTGATCATGACGGTGCTTTGGAGATGGAGATCACGAGCACAAGATGATGATGGCCATATCATATCACTTATATTGATTGCATGTGATGTTTATCCTTTATGTATCTTATTTTGCTTTGATTGACGGTAGCATTATAAGATGATCTCTCACTAAATTTCAAGATAAAAGTGTTCTCCTGAGTATGCACCGTTGCCAAAGTTAAATGCGTCTTGCGAGACACCACGTGATGATCGGGTGTGATAAGCTCTACGTTCATCTACAACGGGTGCAAGCCAGTTTTGTACACGCAGAATACTCGGGTTAAACTTGACGAGCCTAGCATATGCAGATATGGCCTCGGAACACTGAGACCGAAAGGTCGAGCGTGAATCATATAGTAGATATGATCAACATAGTGATGTTCACCATTGAAAACTACTCCATCTCACGTGATGACCGGACATGGTTTAGTTGATTTGGATCACGTGATCACTTAGATGATTAGAGGGATGTCTATCTAAGTGGGAGTTCTTAATTAATATGATTAATTGAACTTAAATTTATCATGAACTTAGTACCTGATAGTATTTTGCTTGTCTATGTTATTGTAGATAGATGGCCCGTGCTGTTGTTCCATTGAATTTTAATGCGTTCCTTGAGAAAACAAAGTTGAAAGATGATGGTAGCAAATACACAGACTGGGTCCGTAACTTGAGGATTATCCTCATTGCTGCACAGAAGAATTACGTCCTGGAAGCACATTTGGGTGCCAGAACTGCTTGCGAGATCTGGCAACCGACGACGTTAAGAACGTCTGGCAGAGCAAAGCTGATGACTACTCGATAGTTCAGTGTGCCATGCTTTACGGCTTAGAACCGGGACTTCAACGACGCGTTTTGAATGTCATGGAGCATATGAGATGTTCCAGAGTCGGGTTAATATTTCAAGCAAATGCCCGGATTGAGAGATATGAAGTCTCCAATAAGTTCTATAGCTGCAAGATGGAGAAGGATAGTTCTGTCAGTGAACATATACTCAAAATGTCTGGGTATAACAATCACTTGATTCAACTGGGAGTTAATCTTCCGGATGATAGTGTCATTGACTGAATTCTTCAATCACTGCCACCAAGCTACTAGAGCTTCGTGATGAACTATAATATGCAAGGGATGGATAAGACAATTCCCGAGCTCTTCACAATGCAAAAGGCTGCGGAGGTAGAAATCAAGAAGGAGCATCAAGTGTTGATGGTCAACAAGACCACCAGTTTCAAGAAAAAGGGCAAAGGGAAGAAGAAGGGGAACTTCAAGAAGAACAGCAAACAAGTTGCTGCTCAAGAGAAGAAACCCAAGTCTGGACCTAAGCCTGAGACTGAGTGCTTCTACTGCAAGCAGACTGGTCACTGGAAGCGGAACTGCCCCAAATATTTGGCGGATAAGAAGGATAGCAAGGTGAACAAAGGTATATGTGATCTACATGTTATTGATGTGTACCTTACTAGAGCTCGCAGTAGCACCTTGGTATTTGATACTGGTTCTGTTGCTAATATTTGCAACTCGAAACAGGGAGTACAGATTAAGCAAAGACTGGTTAAGGACGAGGTGACGATGCACGTGGGAAATGGTTCCAAAGTCGATGTGATCGCCGTTGGCACGCTACCTCTACATCTACCTTCAGGATTAGTTTTAGACCTGAATAATTGTTATTTGGTGCCAGCGTTAAGCATGAACATTATTTCTGGATCTTGTTTGATGTGAGACGGTTATTCATTTAAATCTGAGAATAATGGTTGTTCTATTTATATGAGTAATATCTTTTATGGTCATGCACCCTTGAAGAGTGGTCTATTTTTGTGGAATCTCGATAGTAGTGATACACACATTCATAATGTTGAACCCAAAAGATGCAGAGTTGATAATGATAGTGCAACTTATTTGTGGCACTACCGTTTGGGTCATATTGGTGTAAAGCGCATGAATAAACTCCATACTGATGGACTTTTGGAATCACTTGATTATGAATCAGTTGGTACTTGCGAACCATGCCTTATGGGCAAGATGACTAAAACGCCGTTCTCCGGAACAATGGAGCGAGCAACAGATTTGTTGGAGATCATACGTACTGATGTATGTGGTCTGATGAATACTGAGGCTCGCGGTGGGTATCATTATTTTCTCACCTTCACAGATGATTTGAGCAGATATGGGTATATCTACTTAATGAAACATAAGTCTGAAACATTTGAAATGTTCAAAGAATTTTAGAGTGAAGTGGAGAATCATCGTAACAAGAAAATAAAGTTTCTACGATCTGATCGTGGAGGAGAATATTTGAGTTACGAGTTTGGTCTACATTTGAAACAATGCGGAATAGTTTCGTAACTCACGCCACCCGGAACACCACAGCGTAATGGTGTGTCCGAACGTCGTAATCGTACTTTACTAGATATGGTGCGATCTATGATGTTTCTTACTAATTTACCACTATTGTTTTGGGGTTATGCTTTAGAGACGGCTGCATTCACGTAAAATAGGGTACCATCAAAATCTGTTGAGACGACGCCTTATGAACTTTGGTTTGGCAAGAAACCAAAGTTGTCGTTTCCTAAAGTTTGAGGCTGCGATGCTTATGTGAAAAAGCTTCAACTTGATAAGCTCGAACCCAAATCGGAGAAATGTGTCTTCGTAGGATACCCAAAGGAAACTGTTGGGTACACCTTCTATCATACATCCGAATGCAAGACATTCGTTGCTAAGAATGGATCCTTTCTAGAGAAGGAGTTTCTCTCAAAAGAAGTGAGTGGGAGGAAAGTAGAACTTGATGAGGTAACTATACCTGCTCCCTTATTGGAAAGTAGTTCATCACAGAAACCGGTTCCTGTGACATCTACACCAATTAGTGAGGAAGCTAATGATATTGATCATGAAACTTCAGATCCAGTTACTACCGAACCTCGTAGGTCAATCAAAGTATGATCCCCACCAGAGTTGTACGGTAATCCAATTCTGGAGGTCATGTTAGTTGACCAAGGCGAACCTATGAACTATTAAGAAGCGATGGTGAGCCCAGATTCCGCAAAATGGCTTGAGGCCATGAAATCTGAGATGGGATCCATGTATGAGAACAAAGTGTGGACTTTGGTTGACTTGCTCAATGATCGGCAAGCCATAGAGAATAAATGGATCTTCAAGAAGAAGACTAACACCGACGGTAATGTTACTGTCTACAAAGATCAACTTGTTGCAAAAGGTTTTCGACAAGTTCAAGGAGTTGATTACGATGAGACTTTCTCACCCGTAGCGATGCTTAAGTCTGTCCGAATCATGTTAGCAATTGCCGCATTTCATGATTATGAAATTTGGCAAGTGGATGTCAAAACTGCATTCCTGAATGAATTTCTGAAAGAAGAGTTGTATATGACGCAACCGGAAGGTATTGTTGATCCAAAGGGAGCTAACAAAGTGTGCAAACTCCAGCGATCCATTTATGGACTGGTGCAAGCCTCTCGGAGTTGGAATAAACGTTTTGATAGTGTGATCAAAGCATATGGTTTTATACAGACTTTTGGAGAAGCCGTATTTACAAGAAAGTGAGTGGGAGCTATGTATCATTTCTAATTTTATATGTGGATGACATATTGCTGACTAGAAATGGTATAGAATTTCTGGATAGCATAAAAGGATATTTGAATAAGAGTTTTTCAATGAAAGACCTCGGTGAAGCTGCTTACATATTGGGCATCAAGATCTATAGAGATAGATCAAGACGCTTGATTGGACTTTCACAAAGCACATACCTTGACAAAGTTTTGAAAAAGTTCAAAATGGATCAAGCAAAGAAAGCGTTTTTGCCCGTGTTACAAGGTGTGAAGTTGAGTCAGACTCAATGCCCGACCACTACAGAAGATAGAGAGAAAATGAAAGATGCTCCCTATGCTTCAGCCATAGGCTCTATCATGTATGCAATGCTGTGTACCAGACCCGATGTTGCCTTGCTATTAGCTTAGCAGGGAGGTACCAAAGTTATCCAGGAGTGGATCACTGGACAGCGGTCAAGAAGATCCTGAAATACCTGAAAAGGACTAAGGATATTGTTGGATTTAGGGTTCCGGCAGACCCTCTAGGTTCGAACTCTGGGGTGCGCGCGGAGATCTCGCCCTCTACCTACCTGCACCTCGCCGCCTCGCTAGGATCCCGAGCTATGAAAGGAACAACACAAGAGACACAGGGTTTATACTAGTTCGGGCCACCATTGTGGTGTAATACACTACTCTAGTTTGTGGTGTGGTGGATTGCCTCTTGGGTTGATGATGAACAATACAAGGAAGAACAGCCTCGCGAGGGTCTGTTCTTGGCTGGTGCGATGAACTGCTAGGGGGAGTTCGGTCGCTCTCTCTCTGGTTCAAGGTGCTCGATCCTCTCCCCTACCTTGTGGGTGGCTAGTCCTATTTCTAGGCAAAGTCCCTGGGCCTCTTCCCAAATATTGAGCGGGAAGGGCGCCAACAATTGGCCATTTTGAAGGGGAACATCTAGTACACTTATCCTGACTAAAGTTGGTCCTCGCCTGTCAAAGGCTCTGGTGGTGATGCCAGCTTGGGCTCCACGATGACTTCCTTCATGCCGTTGTGACGATCTTGGTCTTGTTGCACCGAAACGGATGCCTTTGCTTGATACTCTTGCCTGCGCTTGCTCCCTTTGCACCAAAGAGGAAAGGAGGACACTATTCGGGCTGGCGCCCACCTGGCGCCCTTGGTAAATCATGGCTTGCGTCATGGGCACCTCGTGAGGTACCCGCCTTGATCTCTCCGCCTCCTCGCGAGCCAGCTGACGAGGCCGTGCACGAGGAGGCTTCCTATTGTCCGCCCATGAAATCTGGCCCCTCGCGAGGGTCTTGAGCTAGGTCTTGATGAAGATGGGCGTCCGGGCCACCCCTTGAGCCACGCCGCAGGCAGCGGGCGAGCAAGTGCAGGTACCCCGTTCCCGGAAGCGCCCGGCAGTAGCCCTCGGGCCCAAGGCGCGCCTGGACTTAGCCGAGCAGAGAAGCGAAGGGGCAAGTGCGAAGTGCCATGGGCCCTAACAGCCTGCGGCCTCGGGCGACGCGTGGCGGTTGATTGGACGTGGGCGGCCATGCTCCCCCACGACGCCTCGGCGACTGCACGAATTGACAAGTCCCTGCATGCAAAGCGGGTCATGATTACCTGCGATCGTGGAGGCCGGTGGTTGGCCTTCCCCAGCTATATGTAGGGGACGGTGCCTGCCCTTCTAGTCCATGCCCTCTTGCTTCTCCTTCTTCTTCATGGCTCCGCCAAAGAGGTTCTCGACCGCGGAGAAGGGAAAGGCTCGCCAGGTGGAGCCTGACTCTCCCGCGCCCAAGCATGGTCGAGGCCGTCCTCGCAAACACCCTGTGGCTCCCATGGCGGCTCCTCGCGGTCGTGGGGGTGATCTCCCACGTGGTTACGGGCGGCAGGCCACTGCTGGGGGGCGTGCTATGGTCGCGCGACCCCCTAGGCCACGCTTCCACTCGGCAGAGGTGCTGCCGGAGTTTGTTGTGTGGTCGGCGGAGCCGACCAGCACCCGGCTCCAGCTTCCTCGCTTCCTCCTAGGTGAGCTTCCGGCCGGTGCCCCGGGCGGCCTCTGGCTTCAGGAGGATGGTTGCTGCAGCCGGGCCTCCTGGGCTTCGCTGGAGGTCTCTCCGGTCGGGAGCGTGGCCCTTACCCGCGGCTGGCAAACGTTTGCCCGCGCGCGTGGTCTGAGACGGCGGTGCACCCTGCACTTCAAGTTTGACGGTGATGCCACCCTCTACGTGAGGGTGTTCGGGGAAGACGGTCGCAGCGCTGGAAGCTGCCCTGAGAACGACGACCGCGGATGCGGGCCCAGCCCTAACGACGATGAAGACGACAGCGCGCGCGGGGCCAGCGGCGCTCGGGGTTCGCCGAGCTTTGACGACTCTTCTTCAGGCAGCGGCTCCTCCAGCGGAGGCCGCGACCAGCCTCCGCGCCGCCGCACTGGAGGAGGTAACGGGTCCGCCCGCCGTCTCGCCTCGGTGAAGCGCGAGAGGAGTCCGCTGAGCTCGAAGGTAGTTCGAGTCTCCCAGCGAGTTGGTGTCGAGCGAGCAGCGCGCTGTTTGTTCTTTTCCTTTTCTGCGCAAAGATCTGATGAGTGTAGGGCCCCCGCGTGGGCGTGCTTGGACTATTGCTGTTTATTATCGTACTGTTTCTGCTATTTCGGTATTATGCCTTTGTGCCACACGCCTGCGCATAGAAATTACTTAGCTCGGGGGCGCATGTCGTGGCCTTTGTTTCCTGAGGCCGAGGCCTCGTCGAATGCTTCATGTCCTGCGAAGGTTAGTCTGGAGAGGTAGCTCCCGGCCTCAGCTGTGGAGGCGACTGACCCAGGTCCTGTGTTCGTGTCGTGATGCCCGTGGGGCACAGACTGGAGGGGTGCTCCTGTAGTAGACCCGGGTAAGGAAGCCTCAAACGATAAGGGCAGAAAAACACTCGCGAGGGTTCCCGCGTCGCTCCCTCGCGAGGCTTGCGTGAGAGAAACCGAGGCAGGAGAGTGAAAAGGCAAAGAGTCACAAGCCAAAGACGGCAACAACTTCGATAAAACCTCGAATGGGAATGAACAAGCCAACTGCAGAAAGCAAATGACAAAAGCCGCGTCCGGCACCTAATCTAGTCTTCGACGTCTTCTCACTAGCGTGGAGCTAAGTGCTGCCACTGGGCGTGGGAGGGAGCCCCAGGGCCTGAGGCCGGCACTCCTGAGACTCCGGGGCGTGTACAACCCCAACTCATTATTACGTGAGAGTGTCACGGGAGGCGAGGTTCACAGGCGTTGGCCTTCTTCACAGGCTCCGGGCAGAAAGATACACTTCACAGGCGTTTGCCTTCTTCACAGGCACCGGGCCTTTTCCAAAACACGGCAGCTTCACAGGCGTTCACCTTCTTCACAGGCTCTGGGCCTTTTCCAAAACGCGGCAGCTTTACAGGCGTTCGCCTTCTTCACAGGCTCTGGGCCTTTTCCAAAACGCGACAGCTTCACAGGCGTTCGCCTTCTTCACAGGCTCTGGGCCTTTTCCAAAACGCGGCAGCTTCACAGGCGTTCGCCTTCTTCATGTGCTCTGGGCCTTTTCCAAAGCGCGGCGCTTCACAGCGTTCGCCTTCTTCACGAGCTCTGGGCCTTTTAGGGTAAAACCTCCTTAGGTGCTTTGGATGTTCCACAGCGTTACGGGCCGGGCACCCCTCCACGAGTCTCCAAGCGCGCGGAGTCGGACCTAGAAACATGAACAACCTTGAACGGGCCCTCCCACATGGGAGAGAGCTTATGCAATCCCTCCCTGGGGAGAGCCCGCCTGAGCACGAGGTCTCCTACCTCGAGAGTCCTGGGGCGGATGTTGCGGTAGTGGTATCGCCGCAGCGCTTGTTGGTACCTTGCCGCTCGTAGCGTGGCTTCCCGACGATGCTCCTCCCCCAGCACGAGATCTGTCCCCCGCATGGCGTCCTGCTACGCCTCGTCGAACGCCAGGACCCGTGCGGAACGACGTCTGACCTCGTGAGGGAGGACCGCTTTAGCCCCATAGACTAGGAAGAACGGGGCCTCGCCAGTTGGCTTGGTCGAGGTTGTGCGGATGGACCACAACACTGACTGCAGCTCGTCGTACCAACCTTTGCCACAGGCCTCCAACTTCTTCTTAAATGTTCTAGTCTTGAGGCCTCTCAAGACCTCCGCGTTGGCCCGCTCGGCTTGACTGTTGCTCCGTGGGTGCGCTATCAAGGCATAACATATCTGCGTCCCAAGGTTAGCACAATATGTTTTGAAAAGGTTACTGGTGAACTGCGAACCGTTGTCGGTGATGATGCGGTTCGGCACCCCGAACCGGCTCACGATGCCCTTGATGAACTTGACCGCGATACTGCGGGGATGGTGCGGACGACTTCCACTTCAGCCCACTTGGTGAACTTGTCCTGGCGACGTAGAGGTAGCGATAGCCCCTGGCGCCCGAGGAACGGGCCCAGGATATCCAGCCCCTGCATCGCGAATGGCCACGAGAGGGGTATAGTTTGCAAACCTCCCGCCGGTGATGGATCTGCTTGGCATGGAATTGGCGAGCCTCGCAAGCCTTCACCGATTCGACGGCATCATTGGCGCGATGGGCCAATAGAAACCGCTGCAGATCGCCTTGCCAACGAGGGTCCGCGATGATGAATGATGCCCACAGTCTCCACCGTGTATATCTGCCAACAGTTCCTTCCCTTGCTCCCTGGAGATGCAGCGCAGGGACACATCATTTGGTCGCTTCCGGTAGAGCTCTCCATCCCTGATGCAGTATGCCGTGGCTTGCCGTGCCACACGCTCCGCTTCCTCATCCTTCTCCTGCAAGGTCCCTTGTGACAAGTAGCTTCGGAGCTCTGTGATCCAGCACCCCTCCCGAGGCTCCAGCGTCAAGAGCAGGCGCGCTCCTGAGGCCGGGCCACAGACCGTGGCTCCCGAGGATGGCGGCCGGGGAGCTCCTCCCAGGCTGCGCCCGCTGACAGTGATGGCGTGGCCGAGGGCTTGAAGAGCTCCTCAAGACGCCCGGGCTCTGAGGTAGCCGCCTGGATGCTCGTTTGGCGATGTCATTGGCCTCCTGATTAGTGCCACGGGGCACATGCTGCAACTCTAGCCCCTAGAACTGCTTCTCCATCCTGCGGACCTCCCAAGGTAGGCTTCCATGTGCTCATCCCTCGGCTCGTATACCTTGTTGGAGAAGTTGACGAGGAGTTGTGAATCACCCTTGATGGTAAGGCGCTTCACTCCTAGGGCATTGCGGTCTTGAGCCTGCTATTAGACCTTCATATTCTGCTATGTTGTTGGAGACCTTTTCTCCGAGCTGGAAACAGAGCTGCACGGCGTAGTAGAGCTTGTCCTGAGTAGGAGATATGAGCACTGCTCTAGCCCCCGCGCCTTGCCTGGAGAATGCCCTGTCGAAGTACATGACCCAACCTTCCGGCGCCTCGCTTCCCGGGGAGAGGGATCGATCCTCATCAGCCTTGAGGCACGGCGCCTCCGTCCACTCTGCCACGAAATCCGCTAACGCGACCCCGTTGATGACTCTGGTTGTGCTGAATTCGAGCTGAAACGCTTGCAGTTCAATGTTCCATTCAGCGACTCTTCCAGCTGAGTTAGGGCTCCTGAGCACCCTTTCCAAGGGGTACGCTAAGACAACCTTGATGGGGTGGCCCTGAAAATAATGCCGCAGCTTGCGCGAGGCCACCAATAGCGCGAGGAGGAGTTTCTGAGGCATGGGGTACCGCGCCCTCGCGTCTCGCAACACCGTGCTGACGAAGTACACATGGTGTTCAACGAGGTTTGGAGTGCTGGTGTCGATGGCGCCCTCCGGAGACAGCGGCGCCTCCTGAGGCAGTGGAGCCTCCAGGCTGGTCGCGCCAGGGAGGGTCTCTTCATCCCGAGTGCGCTTCCTGCGACGGCTGATCCTTCTCGGCTGTGGTAGTGGTCTATGTGGGTCTTCCTTGATCCTGCTTCGCCTTGACCCGGGCAGCTGCCGCGGCTTTGGTCCGACGCTCCTCCCTAACCGCCACCAGGGATGCGCTGGTGGAGTAGGGAGTGGCTGCAAGGTAGAGCACCAGGGGCTCTTGAGGGCGCGGGGACACCATTACCGGAGGGCTGGTTAGGTACCTCTTGAGATCTTGGAACGCATCCCTGCTCGGCTTCTTGATCCATTCAAAGGGCCCCTTTTCTTCATCAATTTGGAAGAACGGCAGCGCTCGCTCCCCCACCTTCGAGAAGAAGCGTCCTAGTGCGGTCACGCGCCCAGTGAGCTTCTGCATTTCTCTGAGGGTCTTTGGCGGGCTCATGTCCTCGACTGCCTTGACCTTCTCTGGGTTAGCCTTGATGCCTCGGTGGGACACGAGGAAGCCCAAGAGCTTGCCCGAGGGGACCCCAAACACACACTTCTCCGGGTTGAGCCGCAGGTTCACTGCGTTGAGGCTCGCGAAGGTTTCCTCCAGGTCTTGTATCAGGGTTTTGGCCTCATGAGACTTCACCACAATGTCATCGACGTAAGCCTCCACATTCTTCCCGAGTTGCGGGCCCAAGGTGATGTGCATCAGCCGCTGAAAGGTCGCTCCTGCGTTGCGCAGCCCGAACGGCATGCATGTGTAGCAGTACACTCCACATGGGGTCAAGAAGTCCGTCTTTTCCACGTCTTCTACCGCCATCTTGATCTGGTGATATCCGGAGAAGGCATCCAAAAAACATAACAGGTCGCACTCGGCGGTGGAATCGACGATCTGATCGATGCGAGGGAGCGGGAATGGATCTTGCGGGCAGGCTTTGTTGAGGTTGGTGAAGTCGACACACATGCGTTCCTTCCCCCTTTCTTCGGCACAACAACAGGGTTGGCCAGCCAATCTGGGTATCGGACCTCGCGAATGACCCCTGCACCTTCTAGTTTATGGGTCTCTTGGAGGATGAAAGCCTGCTTTTCAGTGGACTGCCGTCTCGCTTTCTGCTTCACAGGGCGTACGTTGGGGCACACATTCAGGTGATGCTCGATTACACCTCTTGGGATCCCCGCCAGTTGATCAGGCTCCCAGGCGAACACCTTCTTGTTCACGCGCAGGAACTTGACCAAGGCCTCCTCCTGCTCGGGTTCGAGGTTGGCGCCTATGGTGAAGGTGGCGTTAGTTGATCCGTCCTCATTGACAAGTATCTGCTTGGTTTCCGCCTTGTCCTGGGTGAACATCTGCTTCTTCTTGGCCGGCGCAGCCCCCTTGGGCTCAGGGGCGTCTGAACTGGCGGGCTGGGCCGCCGTCGCCGCAGTCTTGAAGGCGAGCTTGAGTACTTGCAACGCATCCCCGGTGTCTCCAGACACGGTGAGGACGCTGTTGCTCCCGGGCATCTTCATGAGGTTGTACGCTGGGTGAGTCGCGGCCATGAACTTGGCCAGAGCCGGGTACCCAAGGATGGCATTGTATAGGAGGCCGATGGGAGCGATGTCGAAGTCGAGAGCTCCGTGCGGAAGTTGTCGTAGGTGCCAAAGGTCACTGGTAGGCGGATCTGCCCCAGGGAGCCGACCGAACCGCCTCCGACGCCCAAGAAGGGCCCGCTTGGCCGAAGCCGCTCCAGTGGTATGTGGAGGAGGCTGAAGGCTTCAACCGAGAGCACACTGAGGCCCGCACCACCGTTGATGAGGGTCCTGGTGATAGCCACTTGGCAAATGGTTGGAGTGCACAGCATTGGGAGCGCGCCCGAGCAGGCTGAGTTGGAGGGGTGGTCCTCCGAGCTGAAGGCCAGATCGGCCTTGGACGCCGGCCGACCTGGGGGAGCCCCCTGCTGCGCGGAGGCAGCGCCGGCTTGGCAGATGAATGGCTTGACGTGGCAGCCTGAGGGTGGCGCCTGCGAGCCGCCCAGGAGAGCCGCGACGACCGGGGGTGCCGGCGTAGCATGCTGGGCGAGGAAGAGGTTGTGCAGCTCTTCCCAAGAGGCCACAAAAGCCGCCGGTAGGTGGAGCAGCCACATGCGCGGGGCGTCGGTGAGGGCCATGGGAAGCCAGTTAGCCATGACCTGTCGTGCCGCCTCGCCGAGGATGGCCTCCTCGTGACGCGCAGGAAGGCCAGCGGATCAGTCGTGCCGTTGTAGTGCGGCGGCGTCTCCGGCTTGAACTTGTCCGGCCACCATACCTGTCGCAAGGTTGGGGCCAAGGCTCGGAGCCCCCTGGCCCCCGCACTGGTGCTGGCGACCGGAGCGGGCGGTGCGCTGCTCATCGCAGGGCGAGTCGCGGTGTCGGCAGGGAGCGGGTCGGCGGAAGGGAAAGCTCCGGCGCACCCCTACCTGGCGCGCCAAATGTCGGATTTAGGGTTCCGGCAGACCCTCTAGGTTCGAACTCTGGGGTGCGCGCGGAGATCTCGCCCTCTTCCTACCTGCACCTCGCCGCCTCGCTAGGATCCAGAGCTATGAAAGGAACAGCACAAGAGACACAGGGTTTATACTAGTTCGGGCCACCATTGTGGTGCAATACCGTACTCTAGTTTGTGGTGTGGTGGATTGCCTCTTGGGCTGATGATGAACAATACAAGGAAGAACAGCCTCGCGAGGGTCTGTTCTTGGCTGGTGCGATGAACTGCTAGGGGGAGTTCGGTCGCTCTCTCTCTGCTGGTTCAGGGTGCTCGATCCTCTCCCCTACATTGTGGGTGGCTAGTCCTATTTATAGGCAAAGGCCCTGCGCCTCTTCCCAAATATTGAGCGGGAAGGGGGCCAACAATTGGCCATTTTGAAGGGGAACATCTAGTACACTTATCCTGACTAAAGTTGGTCCTCGCTTTGTCAAAGGCTCTGGTGGTGACGCCTTGACTTGGGCTCCACGATGACTTCTTTCCTGCCGCTATGACGGTCTTGGTCTTGTTGCAATCAAACGGATGCCTTTGCTTGATACTCTTGCTCGCGCTTGCTCCTTTGCACCAAAGAGGAAAGGAGGACCTTTGTGGCGGCTGGCGCCCTTTGCGCGCCTTGGTCGTCATGGCTTGCGTCATGGGCACCTCGTGAGGTACCCCGCCTTGATCTCTCCGCCTCCTCGCGAGCCAGCCTGACGAGGCCGTGCCTGAGGAGGCTTCCTGTTGACCGCCCCGCGAGGCTTGGCACCTCACGAGGGTCTTGAGCTGGTGCTGATGAAGATGGGCCATGCTAGGCCACCCCTTGAGCCACGCCGCAGGCCGCAGGCAGGCAAGTCTGGGTACCCCCGTTCCCAGAACGCCGACAGATATGTTTCTCGTTTATGGAGGTGACAAAGAGCTAGTCATAAATGGTTACGTCGATGCAAGCGTTGACACTGATTCGGACGATTCTAAATCGCAAACCGGATACGTGTTTACATTGAACGGTGGAGCTGTCAGTTGGTGCAGTTCTAAACAAAGCATCGTGGCGGGATCTACGTGTGAAGCAGAGTACATAGCTACTTCGGAAGCAGCAAATGAAGGAGTCTGGATGAAGGAGTTCATATCCGATCTAGGTGTCATACCTAGTGCATCGGGTCCAATGAAAATCTTTTGTGACAATACTGGTGCAATTGCCTTGGCAAAGGATCCAGATTTCACAAGAGAACCAAGCACATCAAGAGACGCTTCAATTCCATCCGGGACCAAGTCCAGGTGGGACACATAGAGATTTGCAAGATACATACGGATCTGAATGTTGCAGACCCATTGACTAAGCCTCTTCCACGAGCAAAACATGATCAGCACCAAGACTCCATGGGTGTTATAATCATTACTGTGTAATCTAGATTATTGACTCTAGTGCAAGTGGGATACTAAAGGAAATATGCCCTAGAGGCAATAATAAAGTTATTATTTATTTCCTCATGTCATGATAAATGTTTATTATTCATGCTAGAATTGTATTAACCGGAAAGATAATACATGTGTGAATACATAGACAAACATAGTGTCACTAGTATGCCTCTACTTGACTAGCTCATTAACCGAAGATGGTTGAGTTTCCTAGCCATGGACATGAGTTGTCATTTGATTAACGGGACCACGTCATTAGGATAATGATGTGATTGACTTGATCCATTCCGTTATCTTAGCACTTGATCGTTTAGTATGTTGCTATTGCTTTCTTCATGACTTATACATGTTCCTATGACTATGAGATTATGCAACTCCCATTTACCGGAGGAACACTTTGTGTGCTACCAAATGTCACAACGTAACTTTGTGATTATAAAGGTGCTCTACAGGTGTCTCTGAAGGTACTTATTGAGTTGGCGTATTTCGAGATTAGGATTTGTCACTCCGATTGTCGGAGAGGTATCTCTGGGCCCTCTCGGTAATGCACATCACTATAAGCCTTGCAAGCATTGTAACTAATGAGTTAGTTGCGAGATGATGTATTACGGAACGAGTAAAGAGACTTGCCGGTAACGAGATTGAACTAGGTATTGAGATACCGATGATCGAATCTCGGGCAAGTAACATACCGATGACAAAGGGAATAAAGTATGTTGTTATGCGGTTTGACCGATAAAGATCTTCGTAGAATATGTGGGAGCCAATATGAGCATCCAGGTTCCGCTATTGGTTATTAACCGGAGACATGTCTCGGTCATGTCTACATAATTATCGAACCCGTAGGGTACGCACGCTTAAAGTTTGGCGACGATCGATATTATGAGTTTGTGTGTTTTGATGTATCGAAGGTAGTTCAGAGTCTCGGACATAATCACGAACATGACGAGGAGTCTCGAAATGGTCGAGACGTAAAGATCGATATATTGGATGACTATGTTCGGACACTTGAAGTGTTTCAGGAGGTTTCAAACATTTACCGGAGTATCGGGGGGTTACCAGAACCCCCCCCCCCCCGGGGAGTATATTGGGCCTAATGGGCCTTACTGGAGAAGAGGAGGGGTGGCTAGGGTAGGCCGCGTGCCCCCTCCCCCTCTAGTCCGAATTGGACAAGGAGGGGGGCCGCGTGCCCCCTTTCCTTCCCCTCTCTCTCCTTCTCCCCCCTTCTCCTACTCCGACTAGGAAAGGAGGAGTCCTACTCCCGGTGGGAGTAGGACTCCCCCCTTGGCGCGTCCTCCTTGGCCGACCGCCTCTTGATAACCCACAAGTATAGGGGATCAATTGTAGCCTCTTTCGATAAGTAAGAGTGTCGAATCCAACGAGGAGCTAAGGGTAGAACAAATATTCCCTCAAGTTCTATCGACCACCTATACAACTTTACGCACGCTTGACGTTCGCTTTACGTAGAACAAGTATGAAACTAGAAGTACTTTGTAGGTGTTTTTGGATAGGGTTGCAAGAATATAAAGAGAGCGTAAATAAAAACTAGGGGCTGTTTAGATGAAGACACAACTAAGTTAGTTTTAGTAGAGAGCTTTTTGTCACAAGAAAGTTATTTGTCCCTAGGCAATCGATAACTAGACCGGTAATCATTATTGCAATTTTATTTGAGGGAGAGGCATAAGCTAACATAATTTCTCTACTTGGATCATATGCACTTATGATTGGAACTCTAGCAAGCATCCGCAACTACTAAAGATCATTAAGATAAAACCCAACAATAGCATTAAAGCATCAAGTCCCCTTTATCCCATACGCAAACAACCTACTTACTCGGGTCTGTGCTTCTGGCACTCATGCCACCCACCATAAGCAAATCATGATCATATTGCAAACCCTACAACGGGAATCCCTCACGCTTGCACGAAACGGGGATCACCATAGGACAACACCAATAATAAAACATGCAACTCAAACCAATCATGATCATCAATTAACCCATAGGACAAAACGGATCTACTCAAACATCATAGGATAGCCATACTGTCGGGGAGGCTGATCATACCCACGGACACCTATGGGGCCGGCGGACCAGGCCCCTTGTGGTTCGGAGGGGGGCGAAGATCGCACGAAGAGCGGATCGAGGCGTGGCACACGAGAAGTTTACCCAACGGAGCTCTCCAGAGAGATAAAACTCCTACTGCTGCTTGTTTGATGTATTGTGTTCTTGCTAGGGAGCAATGCAAGCTACAAAACCTAGCGTGAGTGTATCTGGTCTCGAGTGAGTCGAATGAACCGAACCCGCCGAACCCTTTCTACGTTGCACATGGGCCTCCTTTTATATGCTCAAGGGGTCTCCGACAGGTGGCAACATAGACGAGGGTACAAATGTAAAAACAGGAGTTGGTACACCTACTCGAAGCGATTATGCGATGCAAAATACCTAACTCTGACGGCAAGGGACAAAAGCAATAAATGCCCGTCGGTGTCGCCTCAACAATGCAACAGAGGCCGTCAGTGCGCCTCCGCTTCGCCACGATGGCAAGCTTGTCGGCGCCGCTTATCGCTGCTCTCCGGCTGGCTGCACAGCCGCTCGACACGCGCGCATGGAACGGTCCCATGGCGACACGTCGCTGGATGAGCTCGAGCGGAGACGGAGAGAAGTTGCATGCCGCGGCAAGCGCCTTGCCGCGGCCGGATCCTTGTCGTGCCTGGAGGCTTGTCGCGCTCCGAGCCTTCCCGGCAAGCTCCTCTTGCTGGGGCCTTGTCTTCTGCATGCCTCGAGTGGCCTTCCCGACAAGCTCCTCTTGCCGGGGCCTTGTTTTCTTAATCACATACTTTGTTCTTGAATGGCTCCAAAGGAGCCACGGAGGATCTTGGTGGTGACGAGGCAAACCTTGCCGCTGGTCTTGCAATCGTCCGTGCAGTGCACGGGATACTAGGGTACCCTACTCTAGTACACCGGCAGAGCCCCGGGCCTGGGCCGTGCACGGTGCCGAGAGTGCTTGTCGGGCCAGGCCCAAAACTGCACGGACACACGCGGCCTCGACCACGCCGCAACTCGCCTTCGACCCACCACGATCCCCACTAACGGCACGCACCGGACGTGGCATCGTGCGAAGATCGTGGGCGCGGTCGTGGGGGTTCTTTATTAGTATAAGCGGGCGTCCGCCCCTCCCCTCTTTATAAGCGGAGGAACAGAGGCAGGCCGCCCACTCCTGCCATTGCTATCTTGTCAAGAAAACCACCGCCGCTCCCTCTTCTTCTCCGGTGCGAAGAGCAGCGCCCGCCCCTTCGCCACAAGCACGCTCACCGCCGTCGGCCTCCTCCAGCGCCAAAGATGTCGGGAGGCTGATCGTACCACGGACACCTATGGGGCGGCGGACCAGGCCTTGTGGTTCGGAGGGGCGGAGATCGCACGTAAGAGCGGATCGAGGCGTGGCACACGAGCAGTTTACCCAGCCGGAGCTCTCCGGAGAGATAAAACTCCTACTGCTGCTTGTTTGATGTATTGTGTTCTTGCTAGGGAGCAATGCAAGCTACAAAACCTAGCGTGAGTGTATCTGGTCTCGAGTGAGTCGAATGAACCGAACCCGCCGAACCCTTTCTACGTTGCGCATGGGCCTCCTTTTATATGCTCAAGGGGTCTCCGGCGGTGGCAACATAGACGAGGGTACAAATGTAAAACAGGAGTTGGTACACCTACTCAAACAGTGTGTGATGCAAAATACCTAACTCGGCGGCAAGGGACAAAAGCAATAAATGCCCGTCAGTGTCGCCCGAACAATGCAACAGAGGCTGTCAGGTGCGCCTCCGCTCGCCACGATGGCAAGCTTGTCAGCGCCGCTTATCGCTGCTCTCCGCTGGCTGCACAGCCGCTCGACACGCACGCATGGAACGGTCCCATGGCGACACGTCGCTGGATGAGCTCGAGCGGAGACGGAGAGAAGTTGCATGCCACGGCAAGCGCCTTGCCGCGGCCGGATCCTTGTCGCGCCCGGAGGCTTGTCGCGCTCCGAGCCTTCCCAGCAAGCTCCTCTTGCCGGGGCCTTGTCTTCTGCATGCCTCGAGTGGCCTTCCCGACAAGCTCCTCTTGCCGGGGCCTTGTTTTCTTAATCACATACTTTGTTCTTGAATGGCTCCAAAGGAGCCACGGAGAATCTTGGCGGTGACGAGGCAAACCCTGCCGCGGGGTGTCAGAATCGTCTGCAGTGCACGGGATACTAGGGTACCCCTACTCTAGTACACCGACACATACATCATTGGGAAATAATATATAGTGTTGAGCACCATTTTTAAGTAGAGGTTACAGCGGGTAAGAGAGAGGTTACACCGCTGCATAGAGGGGGGGGGGAAGAGTTGGCGATGATGGCGGTGAAGTTGTTGGTGAAGATTGCGGTGATGATGATGGCCACGGCAGCGTTCCGGTGCCATCGGAAGAGAAGGGGAGAGGGGGCCCCTTCGTCTTCTTCTTCGTTGACCTCCTCCCTAGATGGGAGAAGGGTTTCCCCTCTGGTCCTTGGCCTCCATGGCATGGGAGGGGCGAGAGCCCCTCCGAGATTGGATCTGTCTCTCTGTCTCTCTCTGTTTCTGCGTTCTGTTCTGCTGCCCTTTCACCGTTTCGTACATATATATGGAGATCTGTAACTCCGATTGGACTGAAATCTTCGCTGTGATTGTTTCCTAAAAATTAGCTTTCTTGCGGCCGAAGAAGGGCATCAACCACCTTACGGGGAGCCCACGAGGGTCAGGGGCGCGACTAGGGGGGCGGGGCGCGCCCCCTGCCTCGTGCCTCGCTCTGGCACCATCTCACGTGGATTTTTCTTCCCATATTCTCCGAATATTCCAAAAATAATCTCCGTCCATTTTTATCCCGTTTAGACTCCGTTTGATATGGATATTCTGCGAAAAAAACATGCAACAAACAGGAACTGACACTGGGCACTGGAGCAATATGTTAGTCCCCAAAAATTGTATAAAAAGTTGCCAAAAATATATGAAAGTTGTAGAATATTGGCATGGAATAATAAAAAATTATAGATACGACGGAGACGTATCAGCATCCCCAAGCTTAATTCATGCTCGTCCTCGAGTAGGTAAATGATAAAAAAGATAATTTTTGATGTGGAATGCTACCTAGCATAATCTTGATCATGTATCTAATCATGGCATGAATATTAAGACACGAGTGATTCAAAGAAATAGTCTATCATTTGACATAAAAACAATAATACTTCAAGCCTACTAATAGAGCAATCATGTCTTTTCAAAATAACAAGGCCAAAGAAAGTTATCCCTACAAAATCATATAGTCTGGCTATGCTCCATCTTCAGCACACAAAATATTCATATCATGCACAACCCCGATGACAAGCCAAGCAATTGTTTCATACTTTTGATGTTCTCAAACCTTTTCAACTTTCACGCAATACATGAGCGTGAGCGATGGACATAGCACTATAGGTGGAATAGAATATGATGGTGGAGGTTGTGTGGAGAAGACAAAAAGGAGAAAGTCTCACATCGACGCGGCTAATCAATGGGCTATGGATATGCCCATCAATTGATGTCAATGTGAGGAGTAGGGATTGCCATGCAACGGATGCACTAAGAGCTATAAGTGTATGAAAGCTCAAACTGAAAACTAAGTGGGTGTGCATCCAACTTGCTTGCTCATGAAGACCTCGGGCATTTGAGGAAGCCCTTCATCGGAATGTACAAGCCAAGTTCTATAATGAAAATTCCCACTAGTATATGAAAGTGATAACTCAAGAGACTCTCTATATGAAGAACATGGTGCTACTCTGAAGCACAAGTGTGGTAAAAGGATAGTAACATTGCCCCTTCTCTCCTTTTCTCTTATTTTATTTTTTATTTTCTTTTTTTAATACTTTTTTGGTGGGCTTCTTTGGCCTCTTTTTTATTTGGGCTTCTTTGGCCTGTTTCAATTTTTTTGTAAAGTCTGGAGTCTCATCCCGACTTGTGGGGGAATCATGGTCTCCATCATCCTTTCCTCACTGGGGCAATGCTCTAATAATGATGATCATCACATTTTTATTTACTTACAACTCAATATCACAACTCGATATCTAGAACAAAGATATGACTCTATATGAATGCCTCTGGCGGTGTACTAGGATGTGCAATGATCTAGCATAGCAATGACATCAAAAAATGGACAAGCCATGAAAACATCATGCTAGCTATCTTACGATCATGCAAAGCAATATGACAATGAATTCTCAAGTCATGTATATGATGATGATGGAAGTTGCATGGAAATATATCTCGGAATGGCTATGGAAATGCCATAATAGGTAGGTATGGTGGCTGTTTTGAGGAAGATGTAAGGAGGTTTATGTGTGATAGAGCGTATCGTATCACGGGGTTTGGATGCACCGGCGAAGTTTGCACCAACTCTCGAGGTGAGAAAGGGCAATGCATGCATCAAGAGGCTAGCAATGATGGAAGGGTGAGAGTGCGTATAATCCATGGACTCAACATTAGTCATAAAGAACTCACATACTTATTGCAAAAGACTATTAGCTATCGAAACAAAGTACCATGCGCATGCTCCTAGGGGGATAGATTGGTAGGAAAAGAACATCGCTCGTCCCCGACCACCACTCATAAGGAAGACAATCAATAAATAAATCATGCTCCGACTTCATCACATAACGGTTCACCATACGTGCATGCTACGGGGATCACAAACCTCAACACAAGTATTTCTACTAATCCACAACTACCCACTAGCATGACTCTAATATCACCATCTTTATATCGCAAAACTATTGCAAGGAATCAAACATATCATATTCAGTGATCTACAAGTTTTATGTAGGATTTTATGACTAACCATGTGAATGACCAGTTCCTGTCATCTCTCTAAATAGATATAAGTGAAGCAAGAGAGTTTAATTCTTTCTACAAAAGATATGCCCATGCTCTAACAAATGTAAGTGAAGCAAAAGAGCATTCTACAAATGGCGGTTTTCTAAGTGGAGAGAAACAGGCAATCCCAACTTCAAATGATATAAGTGAAGCACATGAAGCATTCTATAAAGCCATACTCAAAAGATATAAGTGAAGTGCAATGAGCATTCTATCAATCAACCAAGTACTATATCATACCAGCATGGTGCATAAAATAAAAATGAAAACTAAATGCAAAAGACGCTCCAAGATTTGCACATATCGCATGAACGAAACGAATCCGAAAACATACCGATACTTGTTGAAGAAAGAGGGGATGCCTTCTGGGGCATCCCCAAGCTTAGACGCTTGAGTCTCCTTGAATATTTACTTGGGGTGCCTCGGGCATGCCCAAGCTTGAGCTCTTGCCTCTCTTCCTTCTTCTCACATCGAGACCTTCTCGATCATCGAACACTTCATGCACACAAAACTTCAACAGAAAACTCGGTAAGATCCGTTAGTACAATAAAGCAAATCACTACTCTAAGTACTGTTGCAAACCAATTCATATTTTGTTTTTGCATTATAGCTACTGTAATATAAATTTTCCATGGCTTAATCCACTGATAGGAATTGATAGTTTCATCAAAACAAGCAAACTACGCATCAAAAACAGAATTTGTCTAAAACAGAACAGTCTGTAATAATCTGAACATTCAACATACTTATGATACATGAAAACTTCTGGAAAAATTAGGAAAAAAAAATTGTATATAAAGATAGTGCAAAAATAATCATAACCATTTGACGTTCCAGTAAAAAAATGTAAAACCGCACACTACAGCCAAAGTTTCTGTCCTACACCGTACAAACCAACAAGCATTGTAAACATCCTAAAGGCAAACCTTGGCACATTATTTTTATAATACAATGGAATTTTACAAGGGGATAATTATTTTTGTTGAAATTTTTCTGTAATCAAGATTCACAAAGTTCCCGTGAGCATGAACAAAGTGCAAGGCTAGCTCCCACTTCAACAATGCTCGTCTTTCTCACTTTCGCTTTTCTTTTTGGAAAGTTTCGGGTTCCCCTCTTTATTTTTGTTGTTTTTAAACCATATGAAAGCACTCAACAGAAATAAATGACTCTCTAAAACTTCTTGGTTGTCTCCCTGGCAGCGCTTTCTTTAAAGCCATTAAGCTAGGCATATAGTGCTCAAGTAGTAAATCCACCCAGATCCCAAGGTATATCAAAGCCAATTTTAATTAACAATGATTTGTAATTTAGTAGTGAGCACAAAGTAACATATATCATGCAACAACGAAGTCTAACTCTCTTCCTATGCATCGGCATGTCATAAAATAACAATTCATGCACACAAAGTAAAGGCCAATGCATAGTATAAACAGTTTCTTGCAATTTTATCATCTTGGAAACATAGAGAGGTGGAGATATAGTTCCTCTCTCATAATAATTGCAAGTAGGAGCAGCAAGCACATGCATATTATATTCATCAAAATCATCATGTGCAACGGTATAAGGCAACCCATCAATTTAATCCTTAATAAGGGTAAACTTCTCCGATAGAGTGTAGTTGGGAGAATTCAAAAAGACAATAGGACTATCATGCGTGGGTGCAATAGCAACAATTTCATGTTTAACATAAGGAACTATAGCATGTTCATCTCCAGCATCTTGGCCACAAGCATATCAAGCTTCATGAAAAAGGGATATTTCAAGAGAATCAACGGTATCATAATAGTCATCATAGCAATCATCCTTCGGTAAGCACGAAGGGAAATTAAACAATGTATGAGTTGAAGAGTTATTCTCATTAGAAGGTGGGCACGGGTAGCTAATCCACTCTTCCTCCTTTTGTTTTTCTCTCTCCTCATCATCTTTTTCATCCAATGAGCTCACAGTTTCATCAATTTCTTCTTCCATAGACTCCTGCAAAATATTAGTCTCTTCTTGGACAGCAGAGACTTTCTCAATAAATGCATCAATATTGGAATTGAATTCATCATTGGCATTGCAATATTTAAGGATAGCTAAATATTCAGGTCTATAAACGGCATCATAAAGATTTTCGAACTCTTTGAACATAGATTCAATTTCATAAGCACCCATAAAAGCAACAAATTATTCTATTTGTTCCACATCATAGCAATCATATATACCTCTAGCATAAGAAGCCAAGGTTTCATTATCTTTAAATTCGCATGAAAAGGGAAGGTGCGGAGGCTTCATCCTAGAGCAACAAGTATAATCATATCTCAAGCATAGTTTCCGAGCATACCAATGCAACATATGAATTGGATCGCATAATAGTTTCCCTTTTTGAGTCAAGCGATAATCCCTAAAGTATTCACGTTGATCCAACGTGTTTCCAATAACATAGTTGAATGGGGTTTTGAGGATTATTGTAGTATATAATATCTTTCACATAACGAGCATCGAGGGTTTTAGGAGGTTCCCCATCTCCATGAGTAGCAAGTACACCTAATATTTTTGGTATTTCATGTTCCATATCCATAACTAAAGATATAGAACAACTAAGAACAGAAAATAAAAATTACTTAGTGATAAAGTAAACAAGCACACACGAGAATATTCACCACACGCTATTGCTCCCCGGCAGCGGCGGCCAGAAAAAGGTCTTCATAACCGATAAGTATAGCGGATCAATTGTAGCCTCTTTCGATAAGTAAGAGTGTCGAACCCAACGAGGAGCTAAAGGTAGAACAAATATTCCCTCAAGTTCTATCGACCACCAATACAACTTTACGCACGCTTGACATTCGGTTTACCTAGAACAAGTATGAAACTAGAAGTACTTTGAAGGTGTTTTTGGATAGGTTTGCAAGAATATAAAGAGAGCGTAAATAAAAACTAGGGGCTCTTTAGATGAATACACAACTAAGTTAGTTTTAGTAGAGAGCTTTTTGTCACGAGAAAGTTATTTGTCCCTAGGCAATCGATAACTAGACCGGTAATCATTATTGCAATTTTATTTGAGGGAGAGGCATAAGCTAACATACTTTCTCTACTTGGATCATATGCACTTATGATTGGAACTATAGCAAGCATCCGCAACTACTAAAGATCATTAAGGTAAAACCCAACCATAGCATTAAAGCATCAAGTCCCCTTTATCCCATACGCAAACAACCTACTTACTCGGGTCTGTGCTTCTTTCACTGCCACCCACCATAAGCAAATCATGAACATATTGCAAACCCTACAGCGGGAATCCCTCACGCTTGCGCGACATAGAGAGCACCATAGGACAACACCAATAATAAAACATGCAACTCAAACCAATCATGATCATCAATTAACCCATAGGACAAAACGGATCTAGTCAAACATCATAGGATAGCCATACATCATTGGGAAATAATATATAGCGTTGAGCACCATGTTTAAGTAGAGATTACAACGGGTAAGAGAGAGGTTACACCGCTGCATAGAGGGGGGAAGAGTTGGTGATGATGGCGGTGAAGTTGTTGGTGAAGATTGCGGTGATGATGATGGCCACGGCAGCGTTCCGGCGCCACCGGAAGAGAAGGGGAGAGGGGTCCCCTTCGTCTTCTTCTTCCTAGACCTCCTCCCTAGATGAGAGAGGGGTTTCCCCTCTGGTCATTGGCCACCATGGCGTGGGAGGGGCGAGAGCCCCTCCGAGATTGGATCTGTCTCTCCGTCTCTCTCTGTTTCTGTGTTATGTTCTGCTGCCCTTTCACCGTTTCGTATATATATGGAGATCCATAACTCCGATTGGACTCAAATCTTCGCCGTGATTTTTTCCTAAAAATTAGCTTTCTTGCAGCCGAAGAAGGGCATCAACCACCTTACGGGGAGCCCACGAGGGTCAGGGGCACGCCCCCCCTGCCTCGTGCCTCCCTCGGGCACCGTCTCACGAGGATTTTTCTTCCCATATTCTCCGAGTATTCCAAAAATAATCTCCGTCTGTTTTTATCCCGTTTGGACTCCGTTTGATATGGATATTCTGCGAAACAAAAACATGCAACAAACAGGAACTGGCACTGGGCACTGGATCAATATGTTAGAATATTGGCATGGAACAATCAAAAATTATAGATACGACGGAGACGTATCACCTCTCCCCCTTGCTCCTTTGTATACGGGGGCAGGGGGGCACCTCTAGACACACAAGTTGATCTGTTAATCTCTCCCAGCCGTGTGCGGTGCCCCCCTCCACCATATTCCACCTCGATCATATCGTAGCGGTGCTTAGGCGAAGCCCTACGTCGGTAGCAACATCATCACCGTCATCACGCCGTCGTGCTGACGGAACTCTCCCGTGAAGTTCTACAGGATCGGAGTTCGCGGGACGTCATCGAGCTGACGTGTGCTGAACTCGGAGGTGTCATACATTCGGTACTTGGATCAGTCGGATCGTGAAGACGTACAACTACATCAACCGCGTTGTGCTAACGCTTCCGCTTTCGGTCTACGAGGGTACGTGGACAACACTTTCCCCTCTCATTGCTATGCATCACCATGATCTTGCGTGGGCGTAGGATTTTTTTTGAAATTACTATGTTCCCCAACACCTACCGCATCACAGCCCACCCCACGGGTCAGCGCTTCGCACGGCCTCCAGCATACTACGAACACCAGAAACTACTCGAGACTCCTGGACAGAGGACAGGGGGGTTAATAAGTCGAGCAGGGTCATATTTCAGGGCCCAACATGTGGTAGTAGCTGTTCATGGATCACAAACGCAGAACTCAGTTCCTGAGGACGGTTTCAATGAGACAACCCACCATGTACTCCTACATGGCCTCTCACCGCTACCGTTACCAAATCATGTTCACACACTTAGCTCACACACAACAGGACATGTTCATCACCATTCCAATTCATCCCCAATGAATCGGACCTGACTCAACTCTAATCAGTAACAGACATGACAAACAAGCATGAATGAGTAGGCACATCAGGGCTCAAACAACTCCTACTCATGCTAGTGGGTTTCATCTATTTACTGTGGCAATGACAGGTCATGCAGAGGAAAGGGGTTCAACTACCGTAGCATGTAACAGTTGAATCGTTGTTGTCCTAATGTAGTAAAAGAGAGCAAGAGCGAGAGAGTGGGATTGTATCGGAATGAACAAGGGGTTTTTGCTTGCCTGGCACTTCTGAAGATAGTATAGCTCTTCATCGGTGTCATCGAACTCATCGTTGGAACCACGTCTACTGAGAGGGGACAAATACCGGCAACAGAGAAGATACACAATCAATGCAATGCAACAATATGATGCATGAATGTGACATGGCAATATGCTGTGATTTGAGCTAATGCAGCTAGCAATGATTTACATGGAGTTGGTTTGAACACTAAATTCAAATTCAAACTCTACATGGGACATTTAAAATGCCATTTATTCAAATTGTCAAAAAAATTGGTTGTAAGTTGTTCAAACATGCATGAAAATGCCATAAACAAATTCTTTGGATTTTTCTGATCATTTTTCATATATAAATCTTTTCAATCTGAGTTATAGATTATTTTCTATGATTTTTTGAAGTTTTAACTATTTTCTGGAATTTCTAATATTTTAAATACATAAATTATTTACTGCGTCAGCATGACATCAGCACTACGTCAGCAGGTCAAATGGATTGACTAAGGTCAAATCTGACGTGCGGGGTCCACACGTCAGTGACACAGGGACTAATCCCGATCAAACCTAAGCGGCCGGTGAGGTTTGACCCGATGGTAGGGGCATTTGTCGATTATCTTTAGTTAGACTAATCACAGTAATTAGACTAATCTAATCCGTCCACGTCACCGGATTAACTCCGGCGATAACCGGAGCACCGCGACGATGCCCGTCCGGCCGTTTCCGACGGCTAGAGCTTGCGCGGGTGGGTGCGTTGGAGAGCTGCTGTTTTGGCGCTTCGAACTGTGGCAGTGGCAGGTGCTCGGGTGGGCTGTGGCGTCGGCGGCAGCGAGCGAGGCGGCTACCAGAGTCTGGTGGTTGCGGCTAGGGTGCGGAGCGCACGCGTGCAAGCAAGGCGAGCAGCGATGCGGCAACTAGGGTGCTCCAGGAGCACGGCGGACAGCGGCAGGGCTCGAGGGAGGCTCGGCAGCAACAAGTCCAGTGGCCATGGCGGACGGCGAGCTACGGCCGTGGCGGCGCAGCTAGCTAGGGGACGGACCAGAGAGGGAGAGGTGAGGGGGAAAACGCCGGTGCTCACAGCGAGATCGAAGAGCAGGCCAGCGGCTCGGGGGAGGATCTGGAGTTGACGAAGTGATGACTGCGATCTCGGACGCCCCTGGTTGAAAACGACGGCAGCCAGATCGAAGTAGGGCATCCCCGGTTGCGTGGCTTGACGAAGACGAAGCAGGCGACATGGCGGAGCACTAGGACACATCAGCAAGGCGAGGGGAGCATGGTGGGCGCGGCTATGGCGAGCGGCGGCGACGAACCCATTCGGGTGGGTGAGAGAGAGAGAGGGGGGCTAGAGGAGGGGATGAGGACGAACGATGAGCGAGAAGGACCGGGGTGGCGCGTGGCATCGTCCAGAGGGGTCAGGGAGGCCCCAATTCAAATACGATATGGATTAATAAAAAATCCTGAATGTCCTAGAAATATGTGCACAATTTTGGAAGAGGTTTTTAGCCGATTAAAAAATGATGAGCTTTTCTGCAGGGCATTTTGGGTTCATTGAAAATATTTTTATTTGAACCTAGTTAATTCATTTGGTGCTAGGGTTTGAACATCCCCAATTCAAATTCATTTGAATTTAAACATGATGCAACAACCAAGATAGTCCAAAGGCAAGGTAAAGCTAGGGATGTGACAACATCCCACCTCGTAAGGTAGGCCACCGGAGCCCCCCGGAGCCGGGTGGTCCGTAGCGGGTCCAGCTCACCTATCTGACTGGTGATGCGCTTCGCGCCGGCGATCGATGGTGGTTCGAGCGTCTTCATGGGCTCGCTCCCGAAGAACTTGGCGCTGATCACGGTGGGTCCATGGGTCGGATGACGCTATGGAAATATTATCACATGCGTCATCACGACGGACCGACACCCGTAGTGGCTGGCGCGGGGGAGGAGAGTGCACCGTGGCCGCAACACCTCCAGTCCTCCCACCACTGGCATGCGGTGTCTCGATGGAGCGCTGGCCTGAGGGCCCCACTGGTCGCGGCTCGTCTTTGTTGGTAACGCCGACGAGGCTCCGGATGGTGGCTCTCCACTCGTCGAGCTTTTCCGCAGCAGGAGGAAAGTCGAGGAGCAACTGTGCATGCGCTAAAGCTTCTGCTGGCGTGGGTGGTGGCGAAAGCTGCGTGGACCGTGACGCGCTCCAACTTCTAACCACGTTAGAAGGAGCTCTATCACGGTCTTGCGGCTGCGTGTCATTTTCGCCAGCGCCTCAGCGTGCATGCTGACCTTCTACGTCCCGCGAAAGAGGCGCAGGGCTCTTCCCGCGGCGGCGGCGCCCGGGGTCACCAGCGTGGGCGTCGGCGTAGGCGTCTTAGAAGTCTCCGCGTTGCCGATGGGTGGCACGACACCTCCCTTGGAGGGCTCCGCGCCGCCTGCGGGGGGCCCGGCTCCGTCTTTGGATTTGGTGGCGTGCGGACCATCGTCCCGCGCATGAACGACGCTGCTCGCTAGGCTTTGAATGCTAGAGCGATGTGGGTGTTTGCAGGCCACACCTCGGCTTCCGCCCGCGACCGCTTCACCACTCGCCCGCACTGGTACGGGCCGTTCGGCCCCCGACAAACCGATCGCCGTGATCGTCTTCTTCTTGGGAGCCATGGCGATGAAGAACTGCTAAACCAGCTACTAGACCGGATTTTCACAACTGCGCCCCCTACCTGGCGCGCCAAATATGTCGGGGGAAACAACACCTATGGAATCACTGGGATCCCTTCTACAGTTAGCGGGCGCGGGGTTGTGAAAAGAATGGGTCTGTTGGCTAGCACAAGGATCGTTTACCTAGGTTCGGGCCGCGAGGATGCGTAATACCCTAGTCACGCTTTGGTGTATATTTGAGTGTTCTTGAGCTTTTGAACTAGCTACGGTGCGTGCGTAGTCCAAAATATCTGAATCCCCCTCCTGGACGCCTCGGGCCTCCTTTTATAATCAAAAGGGGTCGCCACAGTGGCACACAGGAGGTGGAAAGGTGTACAGTGTACAAGCTTATCGCCTGTCATTACGGGACAAGACGCATTAAATGCGCTCCTTAGGTGTCCCGTTGCTTTATTGGGGACGGTAACGAGGCCTGTCCCGTCCGTCGCCACTCTGTCTTGCTCCGACATGCGTCCGGGACAACAAGGCATGCAGCGCCACGTAGGCTGGCTGAATGCTGAGATGGCGTGGTGGAGGGATCTTCACGAAGATCTACATGCCACCACGCAGGTGCTTGCCGAGTCAGTCTGGAAGCCGCACGTTGCCATGCAGGTGCCTGCCTAGCTGGTTTGGCTGGCAGCTTTATAGGAACGGCGGTGGAGCCTTGGCAGACGCGGGCCTGGCTGTAGCCCCGCAGGTGTCCTCGGCAAGGGTCTTGTCGGGTCCCTAGAAAGTGGTCTTGCCATGGCGTCGCGGTTGTCCCCGGCAAGGATCTTGCCGAGGGTCACGCAGATCTCCTCGGCAAGGATCTCGCCGAGGGTCGTCGTCTTCGGGTCCTCATCTGATCTTGTGTGTTTATGATCTTCACAAAGATCTGCATGCCACCACAGAGGTGCCTCCCGAGCCTTGGTTCCAATGTGGTTGATGGTGTTGGAACCCTTGGGCTCAAGGGCGGTGCGCTCTTCTGGTGTTGTGCAAGTTGCCCCAGCAAGGCTCTTGGCGGGGCTACGGAGGCCGCTCTGGCAAGGGTCTTGCCGGGGGAGTCCGCTTTGCCCTCTTGCTCTTTGTGTCTCTGGTCTTGGCACTATTCTTCTTGTCTTGTGCCTCTGGTTCCTCCCTTTGCTCTGCTAAGTGTGGCCGCAGGTGCCGCTCTAACTGCCCGTGCACAAGTAGAGGGGTAAAAAGGAGAGCCCCTACTTTTGTACACCGACACATGGACACTTGCACTTGAATGATTCAAAGCTTTAGTCTATAATTTGACATGAAGACATCAATACTCAAGCATATCAACACGCAACCATGTCTTTCAAAATATCAATGCTAAAGAAAGTTATCCCTAGCCCATTATGCTCAATCATTGATCCATTCATGAATCATAGTCAACATTAGCTACATCCAATGCACAAGTATGGCAATAGAGTTCCCTAGTTGGTGCTTTGTAAGAGAAGACGGAGACTCAAAATAAAAATAAAAATTGCATAAAAGTAGATAGATAGGCCCTTCGCAGAGGGAAGCAGAGATTTGCAGAGGTGCCAGAGCTCAAAGCTTAAATTGAGAGATAAAGTTATTTTGAGAGGCATGCTTTTCCTGTCAATGCTACGAACAAAAGTTCCCAATATCTTCCATGCTAGACACATATAGGCGGTTCCCAAATAGAAAATAAAGTTTATTTATTTTTCACCTTTCTTTTCACAAGCCATGGCTAGTCGTATCCACCAGTGCCTTCCATACCAACACTTTCCAAGGAATTTATTATTAACATCATATTTCTTTCATTTCAGGACTGCGCATCCCTATTACCTGTCACACTCTCGTGCAATGACAAATGAATAAACACTCATCATGACAATAACCCCCCTAGCATGGAAAACACTGGCCACCCCCTGCCGCCACATGAGCGGTACGTGCACATAAAATGAAGATTTATTTTGAATAATTAGAGTTGGCACATGCAAATTTACTTGGAACGAGATGGAAATACCTTATATAGGTAGGTATGGTGGACTCATTTGGCACAACTTTAGTTTTAAGGAGTTGGATGCACAAGCAGCATTCCCGCTTAGTACAAATGAAGGCAAGAAAATAAATTGAGAAGAGACCAACCGAAAAACCAAAACGGTCATAAACACGCATTGAACATAACTGACACTAAATAATGCACCATAGTAGGATATAACTTCGTTGCATAACTATTGACTTACTTGCTTGCATAGGGAATCACAAGCCTTAACCCCAATATTCCTACTAAACAACAATTACTCACTAACATGACTCACATATTATCATCTCCATATCGCAAAACTATTGAAATAATCAAACTTATCATATCCAATGATCTTTCATGAAAGTTTTTATTATATCCCTCTTGAATATTCATCACTCTGGGACCAAATTCATATCTTGTGCAAATTACCATTACTATTATCAACTCTCAAAAAGATATAAGTGAAGCATGAGAGTGCAAATATTTCTTCAAAATTTATCAACTCTCTAAATAATATAAGTGAAGCATGAGAGTGCATTTCTATAAAATATAATCACCATCGTGCTAAAAAAGATTTAAGTGAAACACTAGAGAAACTTCCTAGCTCAATTTTTTAAGTGAAGCACTTAGAGCATTCTAACAAATCATGATAAACGTGTGCCTCTCTCAAATATGTGTGTTCAGTAAGTATGATTATGACAAACTAAAAAGTAAACAGAGCAAAGACTCATATAATACACGACAGTCCAAGCAAAACTCATGATATGTGACGAATAAAAATATAGCTCCAAGTAAAGTTACCGATGGTCGTTAGAAGAAAGAGGGGATGCCTTCCGAGGCATCCCCAAGCTTAGTTGCTTGGGAGTCCTTGAATATTACCTTGGGGTGCCTCGGGCATCCCCAAGCTTAGGTTTTTGCTACTACTTATTCCTTTGTCCATCATGATCTCACCCAAAACTTGAAAACTTCAATCACACAAAACTTAACAAAACCTTCCTGAGATCCGTTAGTATAAGAAAACAAATCACTACTTTAAGTACTGTTGCAAACCCATTATATTTTTTTATTGCATTATACCTACTGTATTCTAACTTTAACATGGCTTATACCCCTGATACAACCCATAGATTCATCAAAATAAGCAAACAATGCAACGAAAACAAAATCTGTCAAAAATAGAACAATCTGAAGAAACCTGAATTATGTTCATACTTCTGTAACTCTAAAAATTCCGAAGAAATAGGAAAATGTGGGAAATTTGTATATAAATCATGTGAAAAAAATCAGATCAGAAGGATGTTCTAGTGAATTTTAGAAATTCCGCTACTGGGCGCAAAAGGTTCTGTTTTCACCGAATTAAATCAACTATCATCCAAATCATCCCAAAGGCTTTACTGGGCACAAACACTAATGAAAACACAAAAACACAACCACAACAGTAGCATAACTGTGTGAATACAAAAAATAGGAAAATGATAACTATTGGGTTGTCTCCCAACAAGCTTTCTTTATAGCCATTAAGATCGGCTTGAGATTTCAATGATGCTCACATAAAATATAATAATTGGAACACAAAGAGAGCATCATAAATCCTGTGGCAGACACATTTAAGTCTAACATACTTCCTATGCATATGAATTTTATAAGAGAACAAATTATCAAGACTAGAAGAACCTAGCATATGCAAGGAAGGAGAAAGAAACAACAACAATCTCAACATGAAGAGAGATAATTTAGTAACATGATAATTTCTACAACCATATTTTCCTCTCTCATAATAATTACATGTAGGATCATATTCAAATTCAACAATATTGCTATCATATAAAATTATCTCTTCATGATCTACATGCATAAAATTCTTATATATAATCTTCCAAGATAGTGGGATTAACATCAACTAAAGTCATGACCGCTTCAAACCCACTTTATCAAAAATTTCAAAAGATTGAACACTCTCCGAATATGTGGGGGATTCTTTTTTACCTTAAGTTGATACTCTTACAAACCCACTTTCAATATTATTGTAAACATTATTATCAATAACATATTCATCATGAGGCTCAAATAAGTTTTCAAGATCATAAGTAGTATTATCACTCCAATCATGGTCATTGCAATAAGTAATGGACATATCAAAATCATCATCACCAAACTTGTAGTTTTACATATCATTAACACAATTGACATTAATAAAATTTATAATAACATCATTGCAATCATGCTTTTCATTCAAGTAGCTATCAAGTGTGGGTGCAACAACAATAATTTCGTTTTTAACATAAGGAACTATTGCAAGTTCATCGTCATAAGCATCATTAATATTGGTATCGTGGTAATAAGAATAGCAAGCATCAGACTCATCAAGAGGGGATATTTCAACCAAATCAACGGAATCATAATTATCTATAGATTCATGCATATCATTATTCTCCCAAAGCAACAAACATTCTCTCAGTAAAATCTTTAACATAGGCATTATGAGCATACTTTTCATAGCAATATTTAAGTATGTCAAAAATTTCAGATTTGTAGAGAGTAATATCATACTTTTGAATCAAAGAAGCAACTTCATCAGCACCTTAAAAGTAACAAATTCTTCAGTCTGTTCGATATCATAGTAACTATAAACACCCTTTTCATAAGAAGATAAGATTTTATTATCATTAAGCTCATGTAGGTAGGGAAGGTGTTTTTTAGGGTTCTTTGAGCAACAAGTAAAATCATAAATTTCACAAAGATTCCAAGCATAGCATATCAAACAATTTATTTGATTCCATAAGAGTCTCCCTTTTTGAGACAAACGGTGACGCACAAAATAAGCATGCTCATCTAATGATTTTTCCTCAACTAATCCAGTTGGGGTTTTAACACGAGCACAAATGGATCGAAGATGATCCAAGTAGAAAACTTTAAGAGGATCCATAGTCATCTTAAATTTTTGCTTTCATTTTCTGTTTTTGAGTGTGCACACATGAAGGCAAAAAGCAAGCAAACAAAAAGGCAAACTGCAAATATATTTGTATTTTTGTAAAAAACTTTTTAGAAGTGTGGGAGATGAAAATGAGAGGAAAAAAGAAAATAAAATAAATGCAAGGAGATGAAAGTTTATGCGTAGGTACTTGATAAATGTTGATGATGTCTCCCCGGCAACGGCGCCAGAAATCCTTTCTGCTACTTGTGAACTGCGTTGGGATTTCCCTGAAGAGAACGGGATGATGGAGTATATTAGAGATAAGTATTTCCCTAAGTTAAGAACCAAGGTTATCAATCCAGTAGGAGAACCATGCAACACCTTGTCAGCAGCACGTACACACAAACAACAAATCCTTGCAACCCAACACGAACAAGGGGTTGTCAATCCCTTGACGATTATGGGAAAGATTAAATTGTATGGTGTTTGATAGATAGGTCAGACAAAAATACAAAATAAAATAAATAAATTAAAAATGCAACAAGGTATTTTTGGTTTTAATATATGATAAAAGATAGACCTGGGGCATAGTTTTCATTAGAGGCTTCTCTCGAGAAAATAGCATACGGTGGGTAGACAAATTACTGTTGGGCAATTGGTAAAGAAGCAAACAATCGTGACTATATCCAAGGCAATGATCATGTATATAGGCATTACGTCCGAGACAAGTAGACTGACTCCTGCCTGCATCTACTACTATTACTCCACACAACGACCGCTATCCAGCATGCATAGAGTATTAAGTTCATAAAGAACGGAGTAAGCAAGATGACATGATGTAGACAAGAATAAACTCACATATGAATGAGCCCCATCTTTTTATCCTTAATGGCAATGATACAAATACGTGTCATGTCCCTTTCTGTCACTCGGATTGAGCACCACAAGATCGAACCCATCACAAAGCACCTCTCCCATCACAAGATAAATCAATCTAGTTGTCCAAACCAAATCAATAGATTAGAGAGAAATACGAAGCTATAACAATCAGACATAAAAGAGTTCAGAGAAAACTCAAATAACATTCATGGATAATCTGATCATAAACTCACAATTCATCGGATCCCAACAAACACACCGTAAAAATGAATTACATCAGGTAGAACTCTAAGAGCATCAAGGAGAACATTTTATTGAAGAACATGAAGAGAGAAGAAGCCATCTAGTTACTAACTATGGAACCGTAGGTCTGTGGTAAACTACTCACGCATCATCAGAAGGGCAGCAAGGTTGATGTAGAGGCCTTCTGTGATTGATTCCCCCTCCGACGGAGTACCGAAAAAGGTACCCATATGGGGTCTCTCGAGAACAGAGGCTTGCGGCGGCCGAAAAAGTATTTCGTGGACTCCTCTATTGGTTTCCAGACTTTTGAGAATTTATAGAGGCGGAGTTAGGTCAAACGGTGCCACGTGGGCTCCACAAGCCACCAGGGCACGCCCCAGCCCCTGTGCACGCCCTAGTGCCTCATGGGCCACTACTCCATCTTCTCATCCCCTCCCGAAGCTTCTAGGGTCTCTTACGTCCAGAAAAAAATCTCCAAAAAGTTTCGTGGCATTTGGACTTCGTTTGGTACTGATATTCTGAAAAACCAAAAATAGGCAAAAAAAACAGCAGCTGGCACTGGGCACTAATTTACTATGTTAGTCCCAAAAAATAATATATAGTTGCTTGTAAATGTATAAAAAACATCCAAGATTGCTACTATAATAGCATGGAACAATAAAAAATTATAGATACATTGGAGACGTATCAAAGAACATGCAGACATGACCGAGACACCTCTCTGGTTAATAATCAATAGCGGGACCTCGATGCCCATATTGACTCCCACATACTTAATGAAGATCTTTATCAGTTTGAACCACGATGTTGAGGATTCATTCAATACCATATACAATTCCCTTTGTCCGGCAATATGTTACTTGCCCGAGGTTTGATCGTCGGTATCGCCATACCTAGTTCAATCTCATTACCGGAAAGTCTCTTTACTCATTTCGTAATACAAGATCCCCGTGACTAAACTCATTAGTCACATGCTTTCAAGCTATTATAATATTATATTACTGAGAGGGCCCAGAGATATCTCTCCGTCACACGAAGCGACAAATGCCTGTCTCGATCCATGCAATCCAACAAACACTTTCCGAGATACCCATAGAGTACCTTTATGATCACCCAGTTACGAAGTGACATTTGATAACCCACAAAGTATTCTTCCGATATTCGGGAGTGGCAGGATCTCATGGTTTAAGGAACAGATACTTGACATGAAGAAAGTTGTACCAAATAAACTAAGTGACACGATCTGATGCTAAGCTTACGGTTGGGTCTGTCCATCACATCATTTTCCTAATGATGTGATCCTGTTAACAAATTACAACTCATGTCTATGGTTAGAAACTCTTAACCATCTTTGATCAATGAGCTAGTCCAGTAAAGACTCAGTAGGGACATGGTGTTGTTTATGTATCCACACATGTATCTGAGTTTCCGGTCAATACAATTATAGCATGGATAATAAACGTTTATCACGAACAAGGAAATATTATAATAACATCTTTATTATTACATCCAGAGCATATTTCCAACAAGTTCTACCTAGGAGATGCTGGCTACGCATGTGGGCCTGATGTTCTTCCACCCTTCAGGAAAACCATTTACCATCTAAATGAGTTCTCTTTCAAGAACTATCCTAGAACTCCACATGAACTGTTAAATCTCAGACACTATAGACTTAGAGTGACGGTTGAGAGGGCTTTTGAAACTCTGAAAAATAGGTTTAATATCCTGGATTAGAAGTCATTCCACCCTTACCCTACCCAGATTAAGCTTGTTCTTGCGTGTTGCATCCTTCATAACTGGATCCTATAATGGGGTTGTGATGAACTTGTGTCGGAGGAGGAAGATATGATGTCTGGTAATGTTGTCAAATCCGGCCATGAGTGGAAGCATTTGACAACGAAGCTTGGAAGAACAAAAGGATAAAGTGGGCTTAGGCAATGTGGAATAACAGAGGTTAGATAAGGATAAGAAGAAGAAGAAGAAGAAGAAGAAGTGTGACGCCCCCGATTCAATCGTACACTAATCATGCACGCAAATGTGTACGGTCAAGATCAGGGACTCACGGGAAGATATCACAACACAACTCTAAAACATAAATAAGTCATACAAGCATCATAATACAAGCCAGGGGCCTCGAGGGCTCGAATACAAGTGCTCGATCATAGACGAGTCGGCGGAAGCAACAATATCTGAGTACAAACATAAGTTAAACAAGTTTGCCTTAAGAAGGCTAGCACAAACTGGGATACAGATCGAAAGAGGCGTAGGCCTCATGCCTGGGATCCTCCTAACTACTCCTGGTCGTCCTCAGCGGGCTGCACGTAGTAGTAGGCACCTCCGGTGTAGTAGTCGTCATCGACGGTGGCGTCTGGCTCCTGGGCTCCATCGTGCAGTCGCATGACATCCGGGTAAAGAAAGGGGAAAAGGGGAACAAGGCAACCGTGAGTACTCATCCAAAGTACTATAAGCAAGGAGCTACACTACATATGCATGGATATATGTGTAAAGGGCCATATCGGTGGTATCTTTGCGAGAATGCCAGAATAAGAGGGGGATAGCTAATCCTGTCGAAGACTACGCTTCTGGCAGCCTCCGTCTAGCAGCATGTAGAAGAGAGTAGACTGAAGTCCTCCAAGTAGCATCGCACAGCATAATCCTACTCGGCGATCAACTCCTCGTAACCCTGATAGAGAGCGACCACCGGGTTGTATCTGGCACTTGGAAGGGTGTGTTTTATTAAGTATCCGGTTCTAGTTGTCATAAGGTCAAGGTACAACTCCAAGTCGTCCTGTAGATCACGGCTATTCGAATAGATTAACTTCGGCGAGGTGCACCACATAACCCAACACGCTTGATCCCATTTGTCCGGACACATTTTTCTGGGTCATGCCCGGCCGCGGAAGGTCAACACGTCGCAGCCCGACCTAGGCCAACAGAGCGGTCAGCACGCCGGTCTAAACCTATGCACCCAGGGGTCTGGGCCCATCGCCCTTAGCACACCTGCACATTGCGAACGCGGCCGGAAGCAGACCTAGCAAACTCCATTACAAAGGAAGTCACGTTACGCGGTCCAATCTGGCGCACGCCGCTCAGTCGCTGACGTCACAAAGGCTTCGGCTGATACCACGACGTCGAGTGCCCATAACTGTTCCCGCGTAGTTGGTTAGTGCGTATAGACCAAATGGCGGACTCGGATCAAATACCAAGATCTCGTTAAGCGTGTTAAGTATCATGAACGCCGACCAGGCCAGCCCACCTATCTCCTAGGTGGTCTCAACCTGCCCTGTCGCTCCGCCACAAAAAGTAACGATCGGGGCCGTGGGAACCTGTGCCCACCTCTACCGGGATGGAGCCACTGTCCTTTCAGCCCCCATCTCCTAACGATATCACGGTAATGTAATAGTGTAAAGTATATGTAGTATATGCCCATGATCACCTCCGAAGTGATCACAGCCCGATAGTATAGCATGGCGGCGGACAAGAGTGTAGGGCCACCGATGGAACACTAACATCCTATACTAAGCAATGAGGATAGGTGTAAGGTAAGGTAACAGAGTAGCAAGGACAGGCTATGCAGGAGTATAGGATTAATCGAAAGCGGTAACATGCTACACTACTCTAATGCAAGCGATAGAGAAGAGTAGGCGATATCTGGTGATCAAAGGGGGGGGCTTGCTGGTTGCTCACGGCAAGAGAGAGGGGTAACAACACCGTAGTCGTACTGGGTAGCAGCGGCGTCGGTCTCGGTGTCTAGCGAGAGAAGAGGGGGAAGAAACAATAAATACTTAAGCAAACAGATGCATAGCGACACATGACATGACAAGTATTGGTGCTAGGGGTGCCCTAACGCGGTATGAGGTGATACCGGTGAAGGGGGGAAACATCCGGGAAAGTATCCCTGGTGTTTCGCGTTTTGAGCGAGAGGAGCGGAGGGGAAAGTTGCGAGTTTGATATGATAGGGGTGTGTGGCGGATTTAACGGGTTATGATCTGGAATCGTCGCATCGTTCTGAGCAATTTTCATGTACAAAGTTTTTCCATCCGAGCTACGGTTTATTTTAAATTAATTTTAAAAGATTTAAATCATTTTTTGAATTTATTTAATTAATTTAATCAACATTATCCAGAACAGCGCACGCTGACGTCAGCATGACGTCAGCAGTCAACAGAGGTGTTGACTGGGTCAATCTGACATGCGGGACCCAGTGGGACCCACCTGTCATACACTGTTAGGTTAATTAGGATTTAGTTAAACTAATTACTGTTTAGTTAAACTAACAGGTTAATTAGATTAATTAATTAGGATTAATTAACTTAATTAATTTAGTTAATTAATTAATCAATTAATTATTTTTATTACTAATTATTTTTTATTTTTTTTAAAACCGTTCTGGGGGTGGGCCCTATTTGTGATAGGGCCGAGGCTAACAGCAGTTTCTGAGGCGAGGTGCAGGCGTCGCCCGAGCAGCGCATGCCCGAGGCTAGGCGCCTGCAGCGATTAAGCGCCGGTCTTGGCGCCGAGCGTGAGTGGCAGCGAGGTGGCCGTGGGGCGGAAGCGGTCATCGCCAAGCAGGTCGAGCGGAGGCAGTGGCGAAAGCGGTTGTCGGCGGCCATGGCTGCAGGCTAAACAGCAGGCGTGTCAGCGCGCCAAGGGCCAGCGACTTCTGGGCGGACAGGCGGAGCTCATCGAAGCGGTCGAGAGCAGCAGCGCCGCATGACAGTCTGGTGAGGCTCGGGCTCAGCCTGGCGGCTGCCGAAGTCTTGTGGCGCCGGCCATCGCATGACGAGGAGGTGAGGCCATCTGTGGCGGCGAGAGACGCATAAAGGGGAGAGGCGAGGATCACGAGGGTTCGCGGGGTCCGTGGCGGGTCGAGGCGGCAGGGGATGACGGCGGCGTGGGGCGGGAGAGGAGGAGGAAGCGAAGCGGCGAGGAAGCTCCTGCGACTAGCGGCAATGACGTGGTTCCGGGCGACGGGTCGGTGACCATGGATGGAAGCCATGAGCTTCGGGAAGACGACGCGGTGCGCGAGGGAGCGGAAGGAGGCCGGGAGGTGCAGCGCCGGTTAAGTGGCGTCGCGGAGGAGGTCGAGGACGGCCAGTGAGGAGGGAAGGTCCGACGAGGGGCGGCGTTGTCATGCCCGATCCAGATCGGATCGGGGGAGGAGAGAGGGAGCGAGAGGGGGAGAGATCGGGGGAAGAGTGGGGAACGTGGGGAGTGGACATGTTAGGGTTTCGGTCGGGGTGGCCTATAGGCCAGGGGGTGGCCGGCTGGGCCATGGCCCAGTTGGGCCAAGGGGTCAGCTGGGCCGAAGCCCGGGGGGGTTTCTCTGCTATCTTTTTTTGTCTTTTGTTTTTCTGTTCTATCTCTTTTCTTTTATTTATTTTCTTTGACTGTTTTAATTCAACTTAGGGCATTTAAGTGTTTTATAAATTTGTGTTTTCTTTACTATAATTACCTATTCAAAATATGGCACCTCCCGAACATTTTGTTTTAGCTTTTGAAAAGTTTGACGTCTGACATTTATTTACTTTTGAATTTGAAAAGTTTTTGATCCAATGCGAGATTAGCAACAGTAATTGGGGTGACGTGGCACTGTTAACGTGATATTACTGTAGCATGATTATCCGGGCGTCACAATAAGAAGAAGAAGAAGAAGAAGAAGAAGAAGAAGAAGAAGAGGAGGAGGAGGAGGAGGAGGAGGAGGAGGAGGAGGAGGAGGAGGAGGAGGAGGAGGAGGATGGAATTCCACCTAGTTAAGTATCGATGAACTTTCTCCTATTCAGCCATACGACTCTTAATTTGTATTGCCATTTGTTAATAGTTGTGATAAACTGCCATTTATTTTGTAGTTAGGACTGAAGCGATGTTCAAACCGTGTGTGATAAGGTCACCACTAGTGAGAAGTGGTGATCACAGATTATGTCGTTCACAACCAAATAACGTGTAGCCCGTCTAACAACTGTGACACGGACAACCAAACACCATGGTAAAAATTATTCTCTGATGCAGGTAGCCTAAATGCAGGCGGCCAAACTACATGCAAATGTTGATTTTTTGCATGTATTTGCTCAGACAGACCTAATTGGGACAAATATTCGAGGACGCGTCTAGGGAGTAGTTGGCTGCTCCCTAGCATTCCCTGGCAGCCTCCCAAAACAGGAAACTTCCTGTCACCCTCTTCGCAAAAAAGGAAAAGAATCCCCCCGTTAGAAAACCTAGTCCCCCTTCCCTCTCATGTGATTCCTATACCCGCCAGCCCCCACCCCCGCCTTCCCTCCGCCTCCTAATTGAGGCGCCTGTAGTCAGACCCTCACCCCGCATCTTGTTCTCCCCAAGAAAGAAAAGGGGCCAGTTTCACCATCCCAGATCTAAAACCTTCATAGTCTTGCAATGGCAGTCACAAGAAACAAGATATCAGTGAAAATCTGAGAAACGCAGGAAGGGCAGTGGGAGAAGAAGCACAGAGGTAAGCCATGAAAAATTGCTCACCTTTTCCCTAGCTTTTGCCCTTATGTCTTCCTCCTGTACAAAATTCCTCTTCTCTGCTGCATCTCTGCTGCTCCCTGATGCATAACAACAAATTTAATGACTATTTTAACCACAAATCAAAAACCCTAAAGGTGATGTGTAGTTCTGCTGTTTCTCTGCTCAAGTTATAGTTGGCAATTTTCTCGTCCTGATTGGGCAAAAACAGTGTTATTATCAAGCAACTGGTGGTGGTCATATAAGATACACACAATCAAAAAGATGCTATTGTGGGGCAAAAAACATGACTGATGGAAGCAACTTGCATAGAAATCTATACTCTCATAACAACTTGCATAGAAAAAAGCTGAAGCTATTCTTGGCAATTTGTACACCCTGTTCAAGCAAAAACAGTGTTGTCGGTAAGCAACTAGTGGTGGTTATATAAGATACACACAACTTCAGCAAAAATTATGACATGTCTGCCACTAATAAGGTACATACAAAACATGAACCTTTTGCAACTTAAAAAAGGATGAAACTTCATGCTTAGTAGGCAAAAAACATGGCTCATGATGTCAAGGTGCGATGCAAAAAACAAAAGATTAGGAAGATTAAAAGAAAAAACATTCTACTTTGAAAAGCAAATCCATTTAGATAAAACTGGAGAGGATATCATGAGGTTTAAATTACCTTCAGTTATATACTTAAACATGATCCAAAAATATAATGGTGTTTCTGCAAATCTGTTGTGTTCCCACGCTTGCGCAGATAGATAAAAACTTGATATTTTGATCCTGCAAAAAATACAGAACAAGAAAATGTCCTATACAAAGAAGCAAAAATGCATCGCCATGGAGGAGAAACCTCCCATGACAACTATTTTATCTTAGCACATACGTTGCTTGAAACACGAATACACGCATACGGAACACATTGAACATGAAAAAGTACAAAAGTTTGCTACTAGTACAGAAGAAAGGTGAAACACGAGTACTGAACATAAAGGCACAACATGTTTCCCATAATCGCAGTTGTTTTAAAGTTGTAACAGAAAAATGTTGCTGCTCTCTCTGATTTTGGTGTGAATTCCATGCTCGAGTTTAATGACTCTGAAAGGACACTTGCTTCACCAGAAAACCTTTCAAGGGATGAATATAGAAAAAGGGTTGCCTGCATTTAAAGAACAAAAAAAGATAGAAGAAAAATTATGATACAGAAAAAATGCCGATGTAATTATGTTCAAAATGTTTCCTTAAAAAACAAATGGATACTATTCTTATGATTCTGGTGTACTTGCGTGGCTGTGTTATTTGCTTGCCTGTATTTACTGTGCTACTTGCTTGCATCATTGAGCTAACTTGCTTTACCTTTTGTCATATTGAAAAAATAACAGGTTGACAATGATTGACCTAAATGAGGAACTAGATGAAAATAATGGTGATCCTGTGTATTGTACACAACATGCTGCTGGAAATACAGAATTTGTAGCGGAATCACCTAATCCCCCTATCATGCAAAAAGCCAGTGCTGCTGCTGCAGAAGCAATGGAGATAGATGGGCACTCAAGTCGTGGGATAGGGGCTCCAGGCACACAAGTACCTGCAGCAGTAGCAACTGAGAGTGATGCTCATACCCTTGATGGCACAGGTGCTGCAGGTGATACTGGTGGGACTGTTGGTAATGGTTTGGGTGCTAAAAATGATGATGGAGCTTGGTCACAGCCCAAGGTGCCTTATGTGGGCATGAGGTTTGGCACTTTGGAAGGTGCCAAGGAGCACTACAATGCATATTCCTTGCAGATTGGTTTTTCAATCAAAATGAATACTTCAAGGAAGGCTGTGAAAACCGGGGAGTTGATAAAGCAACAACTTGTTTGCAACAAGTTTCGATAGCTTGAAGCCGATGACGGAGGGGCAGAAAATATTCCTGTGCTAGATGATATTGTTGAGCAAACAAAAGATGACGATGAATATGAGGATATTGTCTTTGTTGATGATGATAGTAAAACCAAAAAGAAGAGCAAGAAACGAAAAAGAGATAAAATATTGCAAACTGGTTGCAAAGCTAAGATGGTTGTGAAACTAATAGATGGCAGATGGGAGGTGATCTAGTTTGTTGGCGAGCACAACCATCCATTAGTTGATAAGCCATCTTTGACTAAGTATTTGAGATCACACCAAGGGATCACCACAGAAGAAAGGGCCTTCCTTACTCATCTTCGTAACTGCAATTTGACTATATGTTTTAAACCAACACCGCCTCCCCCACTCCACCTTCAACTTTAACACCCTGGACATGCCTACTGATTGTGTGTTTCTTGCCACATCAACACCTGGCTGATTTGCTTGAAACATGTGACTGATTTGCTTCAAACATATGCCTTAATTGCTTGATAATACCAAGAAATTGCTTACAGCTGGACAAAGGATAATGTCTGATTTGTTTAACACTTTGGTTGTTGGACTTTCCTAATGTTTACCTGTTTGTTGCTCAATGCAAAATTTCTACTTGCTTGATTTCTTTCTGTAAAACAAATTTGGTGTTGACTCTAAACTTGCCTATGATTAGTCTCTCTATAGCTAAAATTATTGATAATGTACTTGTGTACGATAGTGCTTTTTTCTGGATGAGCTCAACTTGCCTATGATTGAATTTTTTGTTGCTCAATAATGCATAGTTAAAAGTAGATTCCCACTCCCTAGTTTGCTTTGTGTAGTTTTCTCATGTGTTGCATGTTGCATTTTTTCGTAGTTGCTTGTATAGCTTCATGAATTGCTTGACCTTTGCATTTGAGTTGCATTGCTGAAAAAAAGAGAAACTATTTTTGATACTGTTTTTGTGAAAAAAGGATTGACAACCATTGTGACTTCATGTCGACGGGTCGTATGATGCACATCATGTCAGAATTCTATGGGACAGAACTCTAGACGGTCTTGAACAAGGATGCTACAAGAGAAGGGGATATGATCGAGACATTTTCTTTCTTTAAAGATCAGCAAAAAGAGGATTCACATTTTTTTGCAAGATAAAATATGATGAGGAGGACAGGGTTGAGAATATTTTCTCGGTCGATGGTGCAGCAAGGAAGGCCTACATGGAATCTTATCATGATTGCATCTCCTTTGAAACAACGTATATTGCTAACATGTACAACATGCCCTTTGCACCATTCATTGGGATTAACATGCATGGGCAGTCATTCATGTTAGGCTATGGTTTTGTTAGGCAAGAGTTGGCGTCAAGCTTTGATTGGCTATTCCAGACCTTCCTTGAGGCAATGCATAATGTAGCACCCACCAACATTATTGTTGGGTTCTCTGATGAGGGTGCGTCCGACTGCAAATTAAAAATTCCTACGCGCAGAACATCCAGGAACATGCTACGGGAGATGGATCACAGTTTGTTACCACTAGACGCGCAGTGCCGTGCAGCGGAAGAAGAGTTGGGGCAGCGCGTCTGCATGGATCATCTCCTCCTCGTTCGATCTCCCTCGAGCGGCCGGTCGTCCAATCCCACGTACGAGTTCGCCGGAGCGGCACAAGTGCACCGCCTCTAATGGTATCCGCGCGTGCGGGAGGAACGTCGTGCGGCGGACTGCTAGGTCCGATCACACAGTCGGCGGCGAGTGGAGGTGGCTATTCGCAACACATGCAAACCCTAGTCGCAGCGCCGAAGCGATCGAACTAATGAGTGTGCCGCACCTCCACTTTATATAGGCGTCCGTCGCGGGCTCAACACTTGGGCCTCGCACGGACCCTAAAGCCCAAAGTCTACTCGGTCACGTTCCTAGTCCAGTTCGGATCACATCCGACCGGTCCTACGAACCCGACCTCGTAGGTTCCTTCCCTTAAGCCGCGACCCCTTAGGTTCAAGTTGGCTTGGTCACGATTCGGATCACCTCCGACCTATACGGTTGGTAGCGGCCTCTAGCAAGGCGTGCCGACCACCAAGCTGACTATGAAGCTGGTTAGGCGAACACAGCCTGGCGTGTCACACTTACATTCCCTTTGCCAGACGATATATGTTGTCGGGCTCAAGGCGAGACTTGTCATCCTTGTGCTAGCCCGACCTCTTTCTCGTTCGGTGATACTGACCACAATCCGGATTATCTCATAATCCTTGTCGCATAGCCATGCTTTCCGGGTCGATCACACGAGGGGCGAGTATATCTCTCGATCGGAGGGCAAATCCCATCTTGCACGACCATGTCTCGTAGCATGGGATTGGACAAACCCGAAACCTACCTTTGTAACTATCCAGTCACGGAGTAGCGTTTGGTCGGCCCAAAGCAAGTCTATCACCATCTCGAGTACATGCGTCAGCTCAGGTCTTAGGACATAGAACATATGTTGTACTAGAGACTCACAGATGACATATCGCTGCGTCTCATAGTTGGGTCTGTCCGACTCGGACCTTATCTCGACTCGGATCCGACTATGTCGAATCCGACCAGACCTTTCGAAGTCCATATTATCCGGTTAGCATCCTATGCTCCATGGCTAGTGAGACCGAGCCATCGACCGTGTCATATGCTAGTCTAGTCGGCTGCGCGTCCACACATCCCTTTCGACTAGGGACCTTTTAGGACAGTCATCATACAATGCATAGTCCCACAAACAAGTCACGTACTTGCTGATACACATCATTGATAATGTCCAAGGACTATCTTTATTCATAAACACATAGGAAATATCATCATACATGATTGCCTCTAGGGCATATCTCCAACGATCTCCCACTTGCACTAGAGTCAATCAAATAGACATCGAATGCCCATAGCTCTAACGTGCCCCTCATGCTTGGGTTGTGGAAGCGGCTTAGTCAACGGATCTGCAACATTTGCATCCGTGTGAATCTTGCATAACTCTACATCACCATTCTTTACGATCTTCCGTATCAGGTGATATTTCCGGTCTATGTGTCCGACCTTGTGGTGATTCCTCGGCTCCTTGGCTTGTGCGATGGCACCAGAATTATCACAATAAAGGTCCAACGGTTTCACCGAGGCTGGGAAAATACCAAGATCATCCAGAAAATGCGGATCCAAACACCTTCCTTTGCAGCTTCACAAGCCGCAATGTATTCGCTTACGTGGTAGAATCGCCCACCGTATCCTGCTTGGAACTCATCCAAAGGTAATCGCTCCTCCGCTCAGACGTATACGAATCCGGACTGTGATCGACAATCATCTCTGTCGGTTTGGAAACTAGCATCGACGTAACCCCTTACGACGAGCTCTTCCTCACCTCCATAAACTAGGAACATCTCTTTAGTCCTTTTCAGGTACTTCAAAATAGTCTTTACCGCTGCCCAAAGGACTCTCACCGGGTTGGCCTGGTATCTACTTGTTAGGCTTATTGCAAAAGCAACATCAGGCCTTGTACATATCATGGCATACATGATGGATCCGATTGCTTTGAGGCATACGGAATCCTACTCATCTGCTTCGCTCATCGGATGTCGAAGGACTCGAGTCTCGCTTAGCCTTATACCATGTGAGAGCGTAAGAACCCTTTCTTCGCCTCACTCATGTTGAACCGCTTCAATACTTTATCTATGTACGTGCTCGGCTTAAGCCGAGCAGCCTCCTCCATCTATCTCTATAGATCTTAATGCCTAAAATATAGACTGCCTCACCAAGGTCCTTCATCGAAAACTTGCCATTCAATGATCCTTTGACCGAGTTTAACATCGAAACATCGTTCCCGATCAGTAGTATGTCGTCCACATACAAGATCAAAAACACTATCGAGCTCCCACTTAACTTCTTGTATAAACAAGAGTCCTCTTCGCTTTTGATGAAACCGAGACCAGTGACGACCTCATCAAAACGAATGTTCCAACTCCGAGATGCTTGCTTCAACCCATAAATGGATCTCTTGAGCTTGCATACCTTACTAGTGCTAGTCGGATCGACAAAACCCTCGGGCTGTATCATATACACGTCCTCGGTTAAATTTCCGTTAAAGAAAGCCGTTTTGACATCCATCTGCCATATCTCGTAATCGGAATATGCAGCTATAGCTAGTATGATCCTCACCGACTTCAAGATCGCCATTGGCGAGTAAGTCTCGTCGTAGTCAATTCCTTGAACTTGTCCATAACCTTTAGCGACAAGCCGAGCTTTGTAGATCTGAACATTTCCATCCACATTGGTTTTCTTCTTAAAGACCCATTTGCAACCAATGGCAGTTACGCCAGGTGGCGGATCAACCAAGTCCCAGACTTGATTCTCATCCATGGTCTTTAACTTTCGATTTCATGGCCTCTAGCCATGCCTCGAATCTGGGCTCACCATCGCTTCGCATACGTGGCCGCCTGCCGCTTTCTAGCAATAATACATCACGCACTCTGCGCAATCTTTCCGACCTCCGTGGTTCCGGTGCCGCTTCCACTACGGGTTCCCTGACTGACTCCGGTATGATTTCATCACCAGCCGAGCCATCCCCGAGTGGTCCTCGAATTTCTTCGAGTCGAACCGTCCTCCCAACGGCCTCCCGGTGAGAAACTCTTTCTCAAGGAAAACCCCGTTCCGAGCAACAAACACTTTGTTCTCTTCCCGGTTGTAGAAGCTATATCCCAAGGTTTCCCTTGGGTATCCCACGAATATGCATTTATCCGACTTGGGTGTAAGCTTGTCTGACATAAGTCGCTTGACAAATGCTTCACAACCCCAAATCTTTAGAAAAGACAAACTGTGACTCTTCCCAGTCCACATCTCATGCGGTGTCTTGTCTACGGATTTTGATGGTACCCTATTAAGTGTGAAAGCTGCAGTTTCTAGAGCGTATCCCCAAAATGACAAGGGTAAATCCGATTTGCTCATCATAGACCGGACCATGTCCAACAAGGTCCTATTCCTCCGCTCGACACGCCATTTCTCCGTATGGCGTGCGGAGGTGTGAGCTGAGGTACTATACCTCGATTTTTCAGATGATCATCGAACTCTGGCTCATGTACTCACCTCCACGATCAGATCGCGAAGCTTTATAGTCATGCCGAGCTGATTCTCAACCTCGTTCAAACTCTTTGAACTTTTCAAAAGTCTCCGACTTGTGCCTCATCAAATAGATATATCCATATCTACTCAAGTAAATCGGTAAATGTCACGAAGTACTGATAGCCACCTCTGGCGGTTGTGCTCATTGGACCACACACATCACGATGTATAAGTTCCAATAGCTCGGACGCCCTCTCGCAACTCTTTGCGAAAGGAGACTTAGTCATCTTGCCGAGTAAGCATGATTCACATGTCTCGAACGACCCGAAGTTGGACGAAGTTAGGAGCCCATCATCATGGAGCTTCTTCATGCGTTTGATCAGTGTCCAAGCCGGCAATGCCGTAAGTATGTCGGATTTATCTCATTTGGCTTATGCCTCTTGACATTCACGTTATAGACCGGTTCCTGTTCTAGATTCAATATAAATAGCCCATCAACAATGGGTGCATAGCTGGAACATACCATTCAAAATATCGAACAACCATTGTCCTTTAAATTGAATTCATAACCTTGACTCATCAAACATGAGGCAGAAATAATGTTCCGACTAAGTGCAGGAATGTAATAACAATTATTCAATTCCATTATGAATCCGGAAGGAAGTCGAGCTGCATCGCGTCGACCTCCAACGCATTGCTTTGTTGCCGACCACGATGTCAATCTCCCTTGTGCCACACGCCTAGTTCTTACCAGCCCCTGCATCGAGTTGCAAATATGAACAACCGATCCGGTATCAAATACCCAAGAGCTACTAGGTATGTCAGCAAGGTAAATGTCTATAACATATGCAACAAGTGTACCTTTGCCTGAAGAAGCATTTCCGGCCTTCTTGCCATGCTCTGCAAGCCACTTGCTACAGTTTCTCTTCCAGTGACCGGTCTCCTTGCAGTGAAAGCAAACGGTCTTCGAGTCCGGTCCAGACTTCGGCGCAGCGGCAGAGGTTACCGTCTCCGTGCCCTTTGCCTTAGCCTTTTTCTTGGACCAACTCTTCTTGAACTTAGCCGATTTATGCACCATCAACACTTGATGCGTGCCTTTCTTAATATCCTGCTCGCCACCTTGAGCATCCCATGCAATTCAGTGAGCTTCTTATCCATGCCATGCATATGATAGTTCGAGATGAACGTCCCATAGCTGGGCGGAAGAGAACCCAGAACAAAGATCGATAGCTTGACTCATCCAAGAGCAGGAAGCCCAAACGATCCAAAGCTTGCACATATCCGATGATCTTGATCACATGTGGGCTCAGTGGATCACCTTCCTTCAGCTTGCAATCCATCAAGGATCGCAAGACGTTGAACCTTTCGGTCCTAGCCCGTGTCTGAAACATGCTCTTGAGACTCTCGATCATATCGTAAGCCTCAACATTTTCGAAATGCTGTTGCAAATCGGGCTCCATACAAGCCGACATCGAGAGAGCTGATCTCCGTTGATTCATCAACGAGTTACTGGTAGGCAGTCTAAGCTGAGGCACTAGCATTATCGGCAGGTTTCTCTGGAAGTGGATCCGCTAGAACATGTTCCTTTTTATCGTGCTTGAGAACAATTCTCAAATTTCTATACCAGGTGGTAAAGTTTGTTCCATTCAGTTTATCCTTTTCCAGAATTGATTTCAATGCAAAGTTGGGTTGAGCAGGTGGTGCCATTGATCTACAACAGAAAATATGCAATCACTAAGCAATGTGTTTATGTAGAGTAATTCTAGCACGAACAGAAATACTCCCAATCAAGTCGACATCCCTCCGCAAACTCTCGGTGATTCAGGATCCGACTAGCGCATGCGACTAGTGAGCTTTAGCATCACTGCTAGCCAACATACCTATCCGGTAAGCAACTCCTTGCTAATCGTATCTCTATACGACTCCTGTCGGCCGGGAAGGTATCTCATACCCCGGCTCCCAACCTTCTTTGCCACAAGGCCCAAAACCGTTTTGATAGCCTTGTCAAGTTAACCTGATGCCGTGCATGTCCGTGTCCGACATTTAACCCTTGATTCAAGGACACCCAAAGAAGCACCGAATATTATGAGCCCACTACTAGACGTACTTGACGTGCGAAGGTGCAACATCGGGGATGGCAATTAAGCTTGATATTCATGAGGGATCTTTCTATCATTTTAACATGCATAGAAACAAAGAAGCATAACAATCACAAAATAACACATATTGTGAAATAGTATGGCTCCTTCATGGACGTTCCTCTAGGTCGGCTCCGACTCCGATGACCATCTGCGAACTCCATCTTGTTTGTCACGCCGGGACGCCAAGCCACCAACCTGATCTCTATTATCCAACTACTACAACTAGTAATGAATTTACATAGAGTCACAAGTCGACACGCAGGTCGTTATACATTATAATGACAGCACTTTGGCTCCTGCCGGCTGACAAACATGACACTCAGGCCACGTATAAATTACACACATGCATCACATACACATGAGCCATACTATTCACATCAAACCTGCAAAACAAAGTTATGCATAGAATCGCATTCTACCGGTTTGTGTGTCGGGTACGAAATCACAACATGCCCTTTGCACCATTCATTGGGATTAACATGCATGGGCAGTCATTCATGTTAGGCTATGGTTTTGTTAGGCAAGAGTTGGCGTCAAGCTTTGATTGGCTATTCCAGACCTTCCTTGAGGCAATGCATAATGTAGCACCCACCAACATTATTGTTGGGTTCTACGGTAGGGTGCGTCGACTGCAAATTAAAAATTCCTACGCGCAGAACATCCAGGAACATGCTACAGGAGATGGATCACAGTTCGTTACCACTAGCCGCCTTGATGCGTGCAGCGGAAGAAGAGTTGGGGCAGCGTCTGCGTGGATCGCCTCCTCCTTGTTCGATCTCCCTCGGCGGCCGGTCGTCCGATCCCACGCACGAAGTTCGCGGAGCGGCGCAAGTGCACCGCCTCTAACGGTATCCAGCGTGCGGGGAGGAACGTCAGGCGGCGGACTGCTAGGTCCGATCACGATCGGCGGCGAGTGGAGGTGGCTATTCGCAACACATGCAAACCCTAGTCGCAGCGCCAAGCGATCGAACTAATGAGTGTGCCGCACCTCCACTTTATATAGGCGTCGCCGCTGGCTCAACACTTGGGCCTCGCCACGGACCCTAAAGCCAAAGTCTACTCGGTCACGTTCCTAGTCCAGTTCGGATCACATCCGACCCGGTGTCCCACGAATCGACCTCGTAGGTTCCTTCCCTTAAGCGCGCGACCCCTTAGGTTCAAGTCGGCTTGGTCACAGTTCGGATCACCTCCGACCTGTACGGTTGGTAGCGGCCTCTAGCAAGGCGTGCCGATCACCAAGCTAACTATGAAGCTGGTTAGCTGAACCTGTACAACGCGTGTCACACTTCATTCCCTTTGCCGCATGATATATGTTGTCGGGCTCAAGGCGAGACTGTCATCCTTGTGCTAGCCCGACCTCTTTCTTCGTTCCAAAGGATACCGACCACAATCCGGATTATCTTATAATCCTTGTCGCATGGCCATGCTTTCCCCGGTCGAGATCACACGAGGGGCCCAGAGTATATCTCTCCGATCGGAGGGCAAATCCCATCTTGCACGACCATGTCTCGCAGCATGGGATTGGACAAACCCGAAACCTACCTTTGTAACTACCGATCCACGGAGTAGCGTTTGGTCGGCCCAAAGCAAGTCTATCACCATCTCGAGTACATGCGTCAGCTCAGGTCTTAGGACATAGAACGTATGTTGTACTAGAGACTCACAGATGACATATCGCTGTGTCTCATAGTTGGGTCTGTCCGACTCGGACCTTATCTCGACTCGGATCCGACTATGTCGAATCCGACCAGACCTTTCGAAGTCCATATTATCCGGTTAGCATCCTATGCTCCATGGCTAGTGAGACCGAGCCATCGACCGTGTCATATGCTAGTCTAGTCGGCTGCGCGTCCACGCAGCCCTTTCGACTAGGGACCTTTTAGGACAGTCATCATACAATGCATAGTCCCACAAACAAGTCAATGCATTTCATCGATACACATCATTGATAATGTCCAAGGACTATCTTTATTCATAAACACATAGGAAATATCATCATACATGATTGCCTCTAGGGCATATCTTCAACAATTATAACCGACCAAGACATCGCAATGGCACAGTCAATTAAAAAGATCTTCCCTACAAGTGTGCATCGCTGTTGTCACTGGCATATTATGAAAAAAGCACAAGAGAAGCTTTGAGCATTGTTGGGACGAAACCCTGGCTTGTCCAAAGATTTCAACAATTGGGTTGACTTTAGCTTGATGCCGGAGGAAATTGAGGCGGGGTGGTGTGAGCTGATGATGAAGTATGAAGCTATGACTGACTCCCACTTCAAGAATCTATACAAGTACTGAGAAACATGGGTACCCTGTTACTTCAAGCACAAATTCTTCCCTTTCTTGCAGTCAACTCAACACAGCGAGGTGTTCAACGCTGTCCTTAAGCGATATGTGAACCCACACAAGTCCATTTTTAACTTTGTGAAGCAATATCAGAAAATCCGAACACACATACTAGTCCGAGAGGGTTCAAAAGATTATAGGACGGGACATTTGCAGACTGAAATGTGGTCGTCTTACCCCGTAGAGAAGCAAGCATATGATTCGTATACTAGGGACTTGTAAGAGAAGTTTTCGTGATGAGTTTCAGTTGACTATGAGGTACAACATGCGACCGCAAGGTGAAAACTTGTATGAGGTTTACCCAAATCAAGAGTGGGTTGCTAAATATGGTTCTAGGGGCTATTTTTTCATGGTGGAAGCTAGTGCTGGAGACTACAGATGTGACTCCTGCAAGATTGAGAGGGGCGACATGCTTTGTTGCCATATCTTGAAAGTTTTCAACCAACTTGGTGTTGATGAAATCCTAGCGCAGTATATAATTAGAAGATGGACACCTTTGGCAATTTCTGATGCACCCCCTGCAATCAAGATCAACCCGATGAGATGCCACCACAGTCGAAGAAAGAACTCAGGCATGCCAATTTGATGTTGGATTTTGGTAGACTTGCTCGGCTTGCTAGTGCATCAGATGTTGCGAAAGATATTGTAAAGAAACATATGTGTGGTGCACGTCGTGGGCAGCATCGCCCCGTGGGCCCACTGGTGGTCCTCCGCTATCAGCTGGTGGTTCTGCATCACCACCGAGTAATACTCGGGCAACTAGTGGCCCTGCGGTGCGTCCTGAAGGACCTACACAAGCCCCTTCTGGTCCTAGGCAGCAGCCACCTACTTCTGCACTGTGGAGAAAAAACACAGCAACGCTAGCTGGTAACTCTATGAGTGAAGGTGGACATCAACAAACAATGTTGAGGGCTGCACTACTGCCCAGGGGGAAGCACCGCTGCCCATGTGGCCCTCCAGTACCAAGCTGGTGGCCTGTACAGCTACTGTCAGGATATGTGCCACTAAACAGTGGATCTACACCACACCTTTTTGGGGTTTCAACAATGACAAGGCCTACACAAACAGTAAGAGGGGTTGCGCCACAGCTTTTGAATGATACAACACTAGCCAGAGGTCATGCGCCACCTCCTATGAGAAGTACACCCCTGCAGGGTTAACATCATCTATTCGAATAGCCGTGTCCGCGGTAAAGGACTTCTGGGTTGCCTATAACAGTTCATAGACAAGTGAAAGTGGATACTCTAAAATGCGCAAGATAAGCGTGAGTGCTATGGATGGCGTTCTCATAGGAAGGCGGGATCGAATCCATAGTGGTGTATTGATATGGTGAATATGTGGACTCGCAGCGCCACCTCAAAAGAGTTACTTGCAAATGTAGTTTAGGATAGCCACCGAGTCAAAGCTGGCTTGCTGCAGTCAAACTCCACCACCCCCTTTGTTGATAATGATGCATATGTAGTTAGTTCTGATGTAAGTCTTGCTGAGTACATTTGTACTCACGTTTGCTTATTTTATGTTTTGTAGAGAGACGTCTGTCTCGCTAGTAGTTCTGCGTGGACTTCGATGTTTAGCTTATTCCTCAGCTATGATCTTGTGCCCTCGGCAGGATCTGGTAGATAGTCAGGCTTCTCAGCCTTTTTCATTTATAGTTGTCTGTACTCAGACATGTTAAGCTTTCGCATGTACTTTGACTTGTATGCTCTGAATGTTGGGTCATGAGACCCATGTTTGTAATATCTCGCTCCTCGGAGCCTAATGAATAAATACTTTGAGTCGTAGAGTTATGTTGTGATGCCATGTTGTATTTACACATATCGAGCATATTGTGTGTATGTTTGAAATGCTTGGTATGTGTGGGATCCGACAATCTAGTTGTTTATCCTTGGCAGCCTCTCTTATGGGGAAATGTAGTCTAGTGCTTCCTTGAGCCATAGTAGTCCGCTACAACCCGGTTCACCGGAGTCCTGCTAGCCCAAAGACTACCGCCAGGGACACTTGGTAGCCGGCATGTGTTTCACTTCGTTCCTGTGTCTTCCTTCGGGAAATGTCACCTTGGTGACATCCGAGTCCCGCCTAGCTCGCTACAGCCCGGGTTCCCGGAGTCCTCATAGCCAGTGCTACAGCCCGGATTCACACCTCACGACCGACATGCTCGATGTGATTCATGTATGCCTGTCCCCATGGGTTAGTGCCGCTTTGGGTTCATGAATAGCCATGTCGGCCCGGGTTCTCTGTCATATGGATGCTAGCGACACTATCATATACGTGAGCCAAAAGGCTCAAACAGTACCGGGCCATGGTAAGGCGACACCCGAGGGAATACCGTGCGTGAGGCCGCAAAGTGATATGAGGTGTTACCGGCTAGATTGATGTGACTTGGAATCGGGGTCCTGACAGCTTTGGTATCAGAGCCTGACTGCCTGTAGGATTACCAAGCCAAACCGGTCGAAGTTATGTAAGGGAATTGATTGTGGAAGGGAACGTAAGGCTCTTTTACTCCTTATACTTCTTGGCCTTCTGATCTGAGTCATTCTCTTCTCTTCTACGTGGATTAAGAACTAGGCTTCTCATCTACCTATTAGGATGACGTGTTACTAATCCATAGACTTTTAAGATTGTTGGTTTTACGCCCCAGTTCAGTTTCTACTACTTCCGTATGTTCATAGCTGGTCTTGGAACCTTGTTATTGTGATGTTGAGTGGTCATGCCACTATTTTGCAGGATGTCTCAAATCATTTTGAGCATTTACAGCCGTTATGTTGTCCGAGTCATCCCAGGTCTCTAAATAGTCTGATGCATTTGCAAATCCTTTCTTTCCGTTCCCGATGTCCTTTTTGGTCAGAATAAGCACACTAACCGGTGCCTCGGCATATATGTTGGAGCTATTATTATGACCCTAGGTGTTTTATGGAGTCACCTAGTAATCTAGCCATGATTTGTGTCCCAATGTGATGATTCTGGCCTTTATTCTTGAAAGCATCTCGTGATGCCACTTAGTAGTAGGTATTCTATTCCTGGGTTCTTGAACCCGAGATTCACCCTACTTACCTCCTGTTGATAGTGTTTGCTAGTTCCTTTAGGATATTAGTAACTTTGCGATAGTCCTCGAGGTCCGTGGTATTTCCTTCTTCCAAATACTATGAACTACTTATGGCAGAAGTTCCTCGTTGAACCAAAGATCACAATAAGAGTGCTCTTGATGAGTTCTTCGTTCTACATTGTGAATCTCCCAGTTCTACTTTCCTGCATGGGTTATCCGGAAGAAACCTGTTGAACTTGATTCGACATACTAACCTATGCATCCACAACTCAGAAAGTTAAATGTTCCTCGAGTTGTTCCTCCTTAGTTGTATTCTGACCCCCGTCTATCAATTGATAGTCAAGGGTATGTGTGCGATCGTGTTTATCGATGCCTATTATTCTTGTGGCCTGTCAAGCCATTCTATTCTGGAATGACTAGGAGAAACAAACTCCAGTACCTCATCCATATCCAGGATTGGGTAAAAGTAGTTGTATTCCGCAAATCAAATGCCAAACCAGCTTTTGTTCTGTTCTACCTTGGAGTTTTACTCTATTTATGCCAAGAATATCATAGGAACTGCACCATCTCTTATGAATTCTTGACGCAGTAATACTTCATGCCATCATTGTTCATTCCTCGGTTCCCGTGTTACTGTAACCGAAATGCCGACAAGTGTACTGTGATGCGCGAAATCAATACTCCAAGCAACTCGTTGCTTGGTAGTAAATGGACAATATTCTCATTCTTAGCGTGTTGGTTATTGAATCATCATTCTAAGATAGACTGTGCTACCTAGTCCTTATTTCCAGTGCACTCTTCGATCAATGAGTTAGGATTATTCAATCCCTTGCTTATCGCTCATATCATCTTGCCACGAAAAGCAAGGTTGTTCTCGAGCTTAGTAACATATCGGTTGGTTCGTGATTTTCCGAATATCTTCTCGGAAGTATTACCAGGTTGTCCTCGACTGTTATGTTGAGCTCGTGATCAAGTTGGTTTTCCAATAAACCACTTTTCTCCAAGAATCTGTGTTGGATACCCCGAGCTAGTTAGTTAGTTAGGCAAAACAACAACTTGGAGAGTTGGGAGATAAAAGCTTGTCTAACTTAGTTCACTTCCAAAGGGATATCTTTGTGTGTGTGTGTGTGTGTTGAAGAAAGATGATATCTTCACCAATTGGTCCTCGTGATCAATTGTTGGATCTATTGTGTCACACCCAATATGTGACCCTATCCAAAAGGAACTCGACGGTCCCACCAAGGATAGACCCGCATATTGGAACGCTTTTCCAAGGTGGATATCATTACATCAACATTACATAATAGAAGGGGATACATACATAAGGCACAAATGCCACAAGAATACAACATCACAATACATCAGAGCATCACCCGACTACGGATGAAACACAAACAGAAACTCAAACGACATCCACCTCGCTAGCCCAGGCCGACACCGGAACCTATCCCCGATCGAAGAAGAAGCAGAAGAAGAACTCCAAACAAGCAAACATCGCTCTCGCGTCATGATCATCGCATAACCTGTACCTGCAACTGGTGGTGTAGTAATCTGTGAGCCATGAGGACTCAGCAATCCCATTACCATGGGTATCAAGACTAGCAAAGCTTAATGGGAAAGGAAGGGATAAAGTGGTGAGGTTGCAGCAGCGACTAAGCATATATGGTGGCTAACATACGCAAATGAGAGCGAGAAGAGAAACAAAGGAACGGCCGTCAACTAGTAATGATCAAGAAGTGATCCTGAACTCCTACTTACGTCGATGTAGAACTCAAACCGTGTTCTCCTCTCGATCAACCCGAAAATAGACACTCACGGTTACGCACACGGTTGGTGTATTTTAGAAGAGTTTGCTTCAATTTTACTACAACCGGATATCAACAAATTCCATACGCCATATAACCGCGGGCACGGCTCTCGAAAGTTAATACCCTGCAGGGTGTCCCAACTTAACCCATGATAAGCTCTCGCGATCAAGCGAAGGATATTCCTTCTCCCGGAAGACCCGATCAGTCTCGGAATCCCGGCTACAAGACATTTCGACAAGAATAAAACAAGACCAGCAAGACCGCCCGATGCGCCGACAATCCCGATAGGAGCTGCGCATATCTCGCTCTCGTGGCAACACCGGATAAGCTAAGCGACAGGTACCGACGTAACCCAAGTTGCCAAGGGATGGTCCCAAGACGGTGCTCCAGTTTGGACCAACACTTAGACAAGCATTGGCCCGGGGGGCTGAATAAAGATGACCCTTGGGTTAATTACTCCCAAGGGAAAATAGGTGGTGGTGAGGCAAATGGTAAAACCAAGGTTGGACCTTGCTGGAGGAGTCTTATTCAAAGCGAACTGTCAAGGGGGTCCCATAAATCACCCAACCGCGTTAGGGACGCAAAATCCGGGAACATAATACCGATATGACGGAAACTAGGGCGGCAAGAGTGGAACAAAACACCAGGCATAAGGCCGAGCCTTCCACCCTTTACCAAGTATATAGATGCATTAATAATATAAGATATATTGTGATATCCCAACAAGTAAACATGTTCCAGCAAGGAACAACATCTCCATGTTCCAACAAGGAACAAACTTCATCTTCACCTGCAACTAACAACGCTATAAGAGGTGCTGAGCAAAGCGGTAACATAGCCAAACAACGGTTTGCATAGGAAAGGTGTCAAAGGTTAGAGGCTGACATGGCAATTTGGGATGGCTTGATAAACAGGTAATAGGTAGCGCAGCATAGCGATAGAACGAAGCAACTAGCATAGCAATGATAGTAGTGAGATCCAGGGTAGCGGTCATCTTGCCTGAAATCCCGCTAGGAAGAAGAACGAGTCCATGAAGAAGACGAACGGATGAAGCCGAACCAAGCGTAGACGAACGAATCCTCACGATCGCAACGAAACGGGAACTAACAAGAAGAAGCACACAACAAGGTAAACACACCACACATGAATAAGACATGATGCACACTCAATCATGATGCATGACAAGACTACATGAAGCTACTCATGGCAAGAGATGATGCAAACAAGAGCAACACATCAAGGCAAGTTTAAATGAGGCCGGGAACAACATATAACAATTCCTTAAGTCCTCATATGCATATTTCGAAATTGTACCAGATCTGAATAAACCTTATATTCAAGTTGTTAAACAGCAGGTTAAGATGCACCATGATGATCTACACAAAATTCTAGTCAAGTTACATATAAAGTTCATTAGATTTGGAGCTACGGCCTAGAAGATATGATCAAAACAAGTTAAACATGGCATTGATGCAAAATGCATACAAACATCAAGCAAACACCTCAAAACAAGGATGCAACATGATAATATGCAACTACATGCAAAATCAAGCAAGTTACATATAGAGCACACTCAAAACGGAGCAACGGTTCAACACATACGCACAATAGAAGTTATAGCAACAATCTGTCCAAAACAGCAACTAGGCATATTGCAAGCATCAAAACAACAAGCTACAACATCTCAACGTAATAACAAAAGGCATGGACACAATTTACAGGTAAATCATGACAAAACATGAACACTGAGCTATCTCCATAAATCACTAGAACATGCTCAAAATGACATGGCAAGATCGCAAATAATAACAGTTTCAGACTTTAGCAGAAATAACATCAGGTTGCAATGTTCAGAGCTATCAAACAACATGCTACAGGAACTTATCATGGCAAACAAAGGCATGGCATGAAACTACTAAATGCATAGATTCAATGTCCTTTAGTGACCATGAGTCAAAAAGGATCAGAAGATATGATGGCACCCATGTAAACATGGCAATATATATGACAGATTCATACATGGCAGGAACAACAATAAGTAGGCATGTTGGTGAGCTTGAACCACTCACCACAGAGCAATACATGGCATGGAAAGGCAACTCACAGTAAGAATACATGGCATAGAAGCTATACATGGCAAGAACAACATCATAGCATACACGGATCAACTACAACAACCTTGACAAAATTGAATAACATGTAAACAATCTGCCAGGAAACATTTTATAGCAAAAGTAGAGCTCGATTTACTCAAGCTATGGCACTCCATAATTTCAAATAAGGGCATGGATGGATATATAATAACCATATGTTAAAAACATCCTTACTGAAGTATCTCAAAATTAGCATGGATCTCTCGGTAGCATCAAGTTTACATGGCATAAAAATATCAGTAGAACAGGGGCTGAAATCAGCAACATCATGAAGCCTAGTTTGCATGCTTGTGCTAGTCACCACAGAGGTCACAAAAATACATGGCATACACCCCTGTAACGATGGCATGGCATATTACAAAACACATGTAGGACTCAAGTCCATAGGGTGCACACATCAATCACAGAAAAAATGACAAAAGTGCATGTTCTGATAAGAAACTGAAACTAACATCACATAGCACCCTTCTAACAGCATTTCTGGCATCAAGATGAGCTCAAATGGAAATGACGCAATGGAATGAAATGATCTCTCTTCGGGGCGAACAATTGGACATATTACACGCACGAAACAGAGCTATATGAAGAGAGTTATGACATGACGAAATATGCACCAGAATGTTGAAATATCTCGGGACAGCAATTTTCAGAGGGGGGGAAAAGTCAACCTTCGCACGGATCTCGCCGGAGAATGCTCGCCGGAGCTGCGGGAGGAGGAGGAGGAGGCCGGAGGGGCGCGGGGAGGTGCCGACGAGGTGACCCGGACGGATCCGGGCGGGCGTGGCGACGAGGAGGCGCTGGCGGCGCGCTGGCGAGGGTAGGCGCGGGCGCCGGCGAGGTGCGTTATGGAGGGCCGGCGCTGGAGGCGGCGGCGGCCGACGGAGCGGGCAGGCGGCGGCGTCGCCGGGCGGCGAGGCGGCGGGTTGGCGATCCGCGGCGGCGGGAGGAGGCGAGGTGGCGGCGGCGGTCTGCCGGCGATCGGAGGCGCGGCGAAGCGGGCGCGAGCGGCGCTGGCTCGGTCGCGTTCGGCGGGCTTGCTGGCCGAGTGGGCATGGCGGGCGGCGGGTGGCGGGCGCCACGTGGCGCTCCGTTAGCAGGAGGCGGCAGCGGATGGGGCGGACACGTCCGGGCGGCGGGGATTTTCGTCCGGTGGCGCGAGGTAGGGGAAGGCTAGGGTTAGACCTCAAATTTCGGAGGGGATCCCCTACTTATAGATAGGAGGAGCTAGGAAGCTCCAAACGAGGTGCGGTTTTCGGCCACGCGATCGTGATCGAACGATCGAGAGCATGGAGGGAAGTTTGGTGGGTTTTGGGTCACTTTAGAAGGGGTGTTGGGCTGCAAGGAGAAGGAGGCTTTTACGGTTACCCGGTTAACTGTTGGAGTATCAAACGAACTCCAAATGGCACGAAACTTGACAGGCAGTCTACCGGTGGTATACCAAGGCCGCTTGACAAACCTCGGTCCATTCCGAGAAAGTTTAACACCCGCACAAGAAAAGAGGAAAAAGGGGGCGCCGGTCGACATAGGAGTGCCGGATTGCAAAATGGACAACGGGGAAAATGCTCGGATGCATGAGACGAACACGTATGCAAATGCGATGCACATGATGACATGATAAAAATGCAGATGATGACATGGCAAAGTGCAACACACAAGCACATGACATGGCAACGACAGCGAATAACTGGCAGACACCTGGCGCATCGAATCCGGGGCGTTACAACACTCCTCCACTAACAAGAGATCTCGTCCCGAGATCTTAGAACCGAGACGGAAGGGAAAAAGGGTTGAGGTGAAACAAGAACTGAAGAGAAGAAGCAAAGAATCGAAAGTACTCGAGAAGAAGAGAGGAACGATGAGAATGACGAGAATCGAAAGCTCACGGAAACAGATAGACTATGAAACAACTCGTTCTAACCGGAGTGGCTAGAATGAGAAAAAGAAACGAATAAGACTGAAAGGATTTAGGCAACACTCCGACTGAACATGGAAGAATAGAACTTGAACTTGAGAGGATGGAATGATACTTGATGAAGACATGACACAAAAACCTCCGGAAAGAAATGAAAAAGTTGAATGAAAAGAACGGATAAGAATATGACAACTTGTGCCACGAATAAAATTGGAAGCATCTTTATAAGGAAGCATTGAACGGATCTGTTGAGAAAATCAACAACGAAAGAATTGCCTGTTGTGGACTTATGAATAACCTCTCAAAATTTTGAGGTGACAACCAACCACAAGCGGAAAAGATTGAATATCTGAGAAGAACGAAAAAATGCAAAACTCCACCTCAAAAGAACATGAGAATTAATTGCACTTCGAGATGCAAGAAGAAAAGATACTTGAGCTCCTCCAACAATAACCTTGATGAACACTTGAAGAATGAATTAAATCATGACGATCCACCGTGAAGAACTCCGGTAACAAAAAGGACGATGAGATAGAATGAAGGAGGAAATAATAAGATGAGCCTTGCGATGATTTAGATGGATGTTCCGAAGAAATGACCGAGGAAATTGAACTCCGGAAAAGAAAAGATGAAAACACTTGGAACTAGAATTTATTCATCAAGAACAAACTCCGAAGGAAAGGATTACTCACTTGGACGAAATAAGAATAAGATTTATTGTATGCTTATCCTTCATCAAATCAAACTGATGACAAGCAATGGATTTTGCATACTACTTATTCTTCTTGAAAAAGAATTGAGAAGTGACATATCGCAAACTTGAGAAGGACTTCATGAACCCCCGGTAGGATTCAAAAGAACGAATGAATTAAAGTGATAATCAAGGAAAAAGAATCTTGAACGAACCACCGTAAGAATTTGGAAATGACTGACGAAAGAGAATGAATCGCCGGGAAAAATTAGGAAAGCACGAAGGTACTTGGGGGAAATTAAAATGCAAGAGAATGAAGAGATCATGAACTGATTAAAGAACACTTGTACGAAGCACCGGAAGAATATTGAGACGAACGAAAGGGCACGAATATGGAATAATTGGAGAACGAATTTGAAAAACTTAGAATGGAGAGATATTCCGAAAAGATGGCCTCCGGATGATCGAGAGAGAAAGCAACTCCTGAAATGCTCCGGATGGATGGAAAGAATTTGCATGACTAGAAACAATTTAATATGATAACATCGAGCTATCACCATGAATCTCTGGGAGAATGGACAAGATTTAAGATAAACTCTACTTCGGTCTTCAAGGACGACGATAAACACCACCAAAATTGTTGAGATACTCCGGTAGAATGAAAAGCAGAGAGGTTGAGCCAACAATTGAAAGAATTGAAATCGATTTTGACAAGGCATGTGACTGATGGAATGCATTCTTACATCACACTTGAAAAGAAATGAGAATAACTCCGGGGGAATTAGAAGAGTCAGGTAAGATCCTGGGAAAAGACCTGTGGGTTAGGGCCCACTAAAAAAAACACCGTTGGAAAGGGATGTTGAACAGATAGATGACGCACCGGAAGAACTGAAATATTTGACTGAGTTGACAACCTCGAATTAATTCGAAGACAGATGAATCTCCTGAGATGTGTTGAACACTCCGGAAGGATAAATTGGCGAGAGGCGAACGAGCAAAGGGAAAACACTTGAGCCGAGAGAAAGAATATGATCAACCCGAAAAAACATGAATTGAGTCCACCGGAAAAGAAATGAAGAATGTCGAACAAAAGAGAAATTCATCGGTTGAAATGATTTACGAAAGACTGAAGAGGTTCCACATGAATGAAATTGATGGTCGAAACAGACTCAGGCTCTGGGAAGAAAAAGGGTGGGAGGGCGGGAAAACAAAGGCAACTTGGAAGGGGAAAACGACGAATAACTTGAAGAGAAAAAAAACCGGTTGAAATCATTGAGGAGAGAGAGCAAACACATCACACCAGTAGAATGGATACTCGATTACGGACTCCGGTTCCGACAAGAGAAAGGGTGGGTGGGTGGGAAAAGAAAACAACTGAGGATTGAACTTGACAACGATGAAGAGGCTCGAGTCGACTTGACGAGAAATGCACCGGATAAAAAGAGCTGAGGAACAACTACCGGAAAACCAACCGCGTGAACCTAAAGAAAAATTTGAAGGGGAAGAGGAGTAATTGAAAACACCTACGTCAAGATTCCTTACCAGAGTGACGAAGGGGCTGAGGAGTAAAAATAATTCCTACTCTCCGATATAACTAGACTCCAAAAACAGTTTTCTTCTAGACTCGACAACGGCCAAACTACACGATCAATCAAGGGGGCTCCTAAGGTCGGTCGAGGCTCGATACCAACTTGTCACGCACAATATGCGTCCCTATCCAAAAGGATCTAGAAGGTCCCACCAAGGATAGACCCGCATATTGGAACGCTTTTGCAAGGTGGATATCATTACATCAACATTACATAATAGAAGGGGATACATACATAAGGCACAAATGCCACAAGAATACAACATCACAATACATCAGAGCATCACCCGACTACGGATGAAACACAAACAGAAACTCAAACGACATCCACCCTGCTAGCCCAGGCTGCCGACCTGGAACCTATCCCCTGATCGAAGAAGAAGCAGAAGAAGAACTCCAAACAAGCAAACATCGCTCAAGGCCATGATCATCGCATAACCTGTACCTGCAATCGGTGGTGTAGTAATCAGGAGCCATGAGGACTCAGCAATCCCATTACCATGGGTATCAAGACTAGCAAAGCTTAATGGGAAAGGAAGGGATAAAGTGGTGAGGTTGCAGCAGCGACTAAGCATATATGGTGGCTAACATACGCAAATGAGAGCGAGAAGAGAAACAAAGGAACGGCCGTCAACTAGTAATGATCAAGAAGTGATCCTGAACTCCTACTTACGTCAGACAGAACCCAGAAACCGTGTTCTCCTCTCGATCAACCCCGAAAATAGACACTCACGGTTACGCACACGGTTGGTGTATTTTAGAAGAGTTTGCTTCAATTTTACTACAACCGGATATCAACAAATTCCCATCTGCCATATAACCGCGGGCACGGCTCTCGAAAGTTAATACCCTGCAGGGGTGTCCCAACTTAACCCATGATAAGCTCTCGCGATCAACGAAGGATATTCCTTCTCCCCGGGAAGACCCGATCAGTCTCGGAATCCCGGCTACAAGACATTTCGACAGTAATAAAACAAGACCAGCAAGACCGCCCGATGCTACCGACAATCCCGATAGGAGCTGCACATATCTCGTTCTCGTGGCAACACCGGATAAGCTAAGCGTAGGTACCGACGTAACCCAAGTTGCCAAGGGATGGTCCCAGACGGTGCTCCAGCTTTGGACCAACACTTAGACAAGCATTGGCCCGGGGCTGAATAAAGATGACCCTTGGGTTAATTACTCCCAAGGGAAAATAGGTGGTGGTGAGGCAATGGTAAAACCAAGGTTGGACCTTGCTAGAGGAGTCTTATTCAAAGCGAACTGTCAAGGGGGTCCCATAAATCACCCAACCGCGTTAGGGACGCAAAATCCGGGAACATAATACCGATATGACGGAAACTAGGGCGGCAAGAGTGGAACAAAACACCAGGCATAAGGCCGAGCCTTCCACCCTTTACCAAGTATATAGATGCATTAATAATATAAGATATATTGTGATATCCCAACAAGTAAACATGTTCAACAAGGAACAACATCTCCATGTTCCAACAAGGAACAAACTTCATCTTCACCTGCAACTAACAACGCTATAAGAGGTGCTGAGCAAAGCGGTAACATAGCCAAACAACGGTTTGCATAGGAAAGGTGTCAAAGGTTAGAGGCTGACATGGCAATTTGGGATGGCTTGATAAACAGGTAATAGGTAGCGCAGCATAACGATATAACGAAGCAACTAGCATAGCAATGATAGTAGTGAGATCCAGGGTAGCGGTCATCTTGCCTGAAATCCCGCTAGGAAGAAGAACGAGTCCATGAAGAAGACGAACGGATGAAGCCGAACCAAGCGTAGACGAACGAATCCTCACGATCGCAACGAAACGGGAACTAACAAGAAGCACACAACAAGGTAAACACACCACACATGAACAAGACATGATGCACACTCAATCATGATGCATGACAAGACTACATGAAGCTACTCATGGCAAGAGATGATGCAAACAAGAGCAACACATCAAGGCAAGTTTAAATGAGGCCGGGAACAACATATAACAATTCCTAGAAGTCCTCATATGCATATTTCGAAATTGTACCAGATCTGAATAAACCTTATATTCAAGTTGTTAAACAGCAGGTTAAGATGCACCATGATGATCTACACGAAATTCTAGTCAAGTTACATATAAAGTTCATTAGATTTGGAGCTACGGCCTAGAAGATATGATCAAAACAAGTTAAACATGGCATTGATGCAAAATGCATACAAACATCAAGCAAACACCTCAAAACAAGGATGCAACATGATAATATGCAACTACATGCAAAATCGAGCAAGTTACATATAGAGCACACTCAAAACGGAGCAACGGTTCAACACATACGCACAATAGAAGTTATAGCAACAATCTGTCCAAAACAGCAACTAGGCATATTGCAAGCATCAAAACAACAAGCTACAACATCTCAACGTAATAACAAAATGCATGTACACGATGTACAGGTAAAGCATGACAAAACATGAACACTGAGCTATCTCCATAAATCACTAGAACATGCTCAAAATGACATGGCAAGATTGCAAATAATAACAGTTTCAGACTTTAGCAGAAATAACATCAGATTGCAATGTTTAGAGCTATCAAACAACATGCTACAGGAACTTATCATGGCAAAAAAGGCATGGCATGAAACTACTAAATGCATAGATCAAATGTCCTTTAGTGACCATGAGCCAAAAAGGAACAGAAGATACGATGGCACCCATGTAAACATGGCAAGTTATATGACAGATTCATACATGGCAGGAACAACAATAAGTAGGCATTTTGGTGAGCTTGAACCACTCACCACAGAGCAATAAATGGCATGGAAAGGCAACTCACAGTAAGAATACATGGCATAGAAACTATACATGGCAAGAACAACATCATAGCATACACGGATCAACTACAACAACCTTGACAATATTGAATAACATGTAAACAATCTGCCAGGAAACATTTTATAGCAAAAGTAGAGCTCGATTGACTCAAGCTATGGCACTCCATAATTGCAAACAAAGGCATGGATGGATAGATAATAACCATATGTTCAAAACATACTTATTGAAGTATCTTAAAATTAGCATGGATCTCTCGGTAGCATCAAGTTTACATGGCATAAAAATATCGTGAGCAGGGCTGAAATCAGCAACATCATGAAGCCTAGTTTGCATGCTTGTGCTAGTCACCACAAAGGTCACAAAAATACATGGCATACACCCCTGTAAGGATGGCATGGTATATTACAAAACACATGTAGGACTCAAGTCCATAGGGTGCACACATCAATCATGGCAAAAATGACAAAAGTGCATGTTCTGATAAGAAACTGAAACTAACATCACATAGCACACTTCTGACAGCATTTCGGGCATCAATATGAGCTCAAATTAAAATGACACAATGGAAGGAAATGGTCTACTCTTCGAGGCGAACAATTAGACATATTACACGCACGAAACGAAGCAATACGCAGAGAGTTATGGCATGACGAAATATGCACCAGAATGTTGAAATATCTCGGGACTCGCCGGAGAATGCTCGCCGGAGCTGCGGTAGGAGGAGGAGGAGGCCGGAGGGGCGCGGGGAGGCGCCGGCGAGGTGACCCCGGACCGGATCCGCCCGGACCCGGCCGGCGGCGGCGACGAGGAGGCGCGCTGGGCGGCGCCGGGCGAGGGTAGGCGCGGGCGCCGGCGAGGTGCGGTTATGGCCCGGCCGGAGGCGGCGGCGGCCGACGGGAGCGGGCCGGGCGGGCGAGCGCCGGGCGGGCAGAGGCGGCGGGTTGGCGATCCGCGGCGGCGGAGGAGGCGGAGGTGGCTGGCGGCTGCCGGCGATCGGAGGCGCAGTAGCGGGCGCGAGCGGGCGCCCTTGCCGCGCTCGGCGGCTCGCTGGCCGAGCGGGCTGGCGGCGGCGGGTGGCGGGCGCTACTGCGCTGCCCGCTGGCTACGGGAGGCGGCGGCGGATGGGCGGACACGTCCGGGCGGGGATTTTCGTCCGGTGGCGCGATGTAGGGGAAGGCTAGGGTTAGACCGCAAATTTCGGAGGGGATCCCCTATTTATAGATAGGAGGAGCTAGGAAGCTCCAAACGAGGTGCGGTTTTCGGCCACGCGATCGTGATCGAACGACCGAGAGCATGGAGGGAAGTTTGGTGGGTTTTGGGTCACTTTAGAAGGGGTGTTGGGCTGCAAGGAGAAGGAGGCTTTTACGGTTACCCGGTTAACCGTTGGAGTATCAAACGAACTCCAAATGGCACATAACTTGACAGGCGGTCTACCGGTGGTATACCAAGGCTGCTTGACAAACCTCGGTCCATTCCGAGAAAGTTTAACACCCGCACAAGAAAAGAGGCAAAAGGGGGCGCCGGGAGACATAGGAGTGCCGGATTGCAAAACGGACAACGGGGAAAATGCTCGGATGCATGAGACGAACACGTATGCAAATGCGATGCACATGACGACATGATAAAAATGCAGATGATGACATGGCAAAGTGCAACACACAAGCACATGACATGGCAACGACAGCGAATAACTGGCAGACACCTGGCGCATCGAATCCGGGGCGTTACATATTGCCTTGTCAAAACTTTGACTTGTGTATGGGTTATCGTCAAGTCCAATCAGAACCAACGATGTTCGTAATGTTGCCTTACTCGTGGGTGATCCCTCGAGCATATACCATTACATCTTTTGGTCTGACCAATGGTATCACCGTGTTCACATGATGGTGGAAGTCCAGTGATATGGAAATTCGGATGAGTTGCTATTGAGCCCATTAGCAGCATCTTGTCTCCACCATGATTCGTGTTAAATATTGAGCTAGTGTTGGAAACTTTGTAAACGATGCCTTCATGTTCCATTCATGAAGCATATGTTTGGTGTAAGAGGTGACTTTCTCCAAGTTCATGTGCATCAGGTGCAAGTTGCCGCCGTGAATTTGAGAAAGGTTTGTTTTGCTTCCTCTGGAATCATCCCAATTCAGTCATGCATATGTGCGAAGTATTCTGTGGTCTGGAGACTTGCAACCTTCATTCTATATGTATCCCTAGCACACCAAGCCACTGATTGATTTGTTCAAGGAGAAGGAGTTCCTTCATAACAACTAGTCATGACTTATGTTAGGACTTCGTTATCCTCGATGATGGTTCCCAACCTGAACTCGGTAGTGTTTTATTATAAGACTACTAGGTGTTCATGCTTGTCTAGGACAGCATGTTCACATGTGTGTAGCAGAACCAGCTCATGTTTTGGAGCTTGCTATCATAGTTCATATCCCGATAATCTCGCAACGTCATCTCGTCGATTTGTGTTGCAACCTTTCTTTCGGACATGCTGAGTCTGAAGTATCCTATCACCAATCGGATCTGAATCTCAGGCAGATATGATGGTTGGAACATTCCCAACAGTTGCGTTTTGTCCCCAGCTTGCACCGCCATTGTGCCAATTTTCCATGGGCTGGCCTTCTCAGCAGTTGCTGTCCAAGATCATCTTTAAAAGTGGACTTGTCATGGGTCCCATCCATTTCTGATGATAAGCAAAATCATCCATTGTGTTGTCTTCAACAAGGTAGTACACATTGTCCATTCTAGTCTGAGTATGTCATTCTTTTGAACTCCTTCAAATGATCGATTGTGATTGCCTTAGGCTGGTATGAAGAGTTTCAATGATCTATGAATCAAAAGTAATTCTTTTTGCCACTTAAGGGAATATTTCTGCGAGTCACCTTCCTTAAGATGTCTCGTTATATATCATGGCAACTCAACTCCTCGCTACATTGACAACCATTCACCACCTTCTTAAGTGTGGAATTGTGTCTACGTAGTGAACCTTCATCATCTGTTACACTCCATCCCTCTGGATGTATGTTTCATGTCTCAGCTCAAGAAATGTTCAACGTCTCATTCCGTGAGTTGATCGTCGACTGTCCGATCTTCAAGAAGATCGATCCTTCTAGAGTTTTCCCTTCCCTCTCGTTGTCATGATAGCTGGAGTTCTCAGAGCAAGACGTTGAGACCAAGATGGTGATCGAATCAACGTTCTTATGAGATGCAACCTGGATCGCGAAGTTTGTGTTGGTCTTGTGCCCCTCTGTCTTCTTACCTCACGTCTTGAATCTCGGGACGAAATTCTTGTTTAGTGGGTGTGAGTTGTCACATCCCTAATCCTGGTCTGACCTATGCCAACTTCATGTGTGCATCATGTTTAAATTCCTCAGAAACTTGAAATGGGGATTTTCTAAACCCTAGCACCCAAATGAATTCAACTAGGGTCAAAATAAAATCTTTTTCATTGAACTCAAAATGCCTCTGAAAATGTTCAACATTTCTGGTTTAAGGTGGAAGCATCTACCAAAAATGGTTTACATTTTTGCAGGACATATTTGGGCTTTGAATTAATTCAAACATATTTGAATTGGAGCTATTTAAATGCTATATATATTTTAGATGCTCCAAAAATGTTGGAAGTTGTTATGGGTCACTGGAATAATTCAGACAACACCCCTAATTACTTCCAGGATTTTATAAAATGGTTTAGTATTTTTACTAAATCAAAACAGATTACAGAGAAATAGAAAAACAAAAACAATTAAAGAGAGAGAGTGAACCACCTGGGCCAACTTACTTCGGCGCCACTGGCGTGCTCAAGATCAGGTCGGCCCATGGCTGGCCACCGCTTCTTCTCGCCAGCAGCAGAGAGAGGTGAGCACCCGGCGTGTTCGAGTCACACGGCGCCACCTGCTTGCCGCCCGCGCCCCTGGACGTCTAGACGACCTCCACGTCGTCGCCCCGACCCCCTGGACCCCTCCATTCACCCCCAACGCCTCTCCCTCGCCCGTTCTCCGCCATGGCCGAAGCCTCCATGGACGCGGGCCAGAACCCGCCAAGACACAACCATCGCCCCACCTCCCCGACGCATCCTGTAGCTCCGCCGACCTTCTCCTCCTCATCGCGCCAAGTGAGCCAGGAAGCTCCGCTTTGTCTTCACCTTCGCCGTCTTCAACCTGCGGCCGCCGAGATCGCCTCCGCCGCCGCTTGCTTGTTCGGTCATCGCCCGAGCTCGCCGTCCACCCCACGACGATCACCGTGAGCTTCTGCCCATCCTCCCCCTCTCTGTTCATTCTGTCGCGCACCATAGCAACCACACCGCACTCAACCGCAAGCGCCGCCGCCTACACTCGTCGCCGGTGATTCTCCGGTGACCATTTGGTCCCGGGCATGCGCCCAACGAGCTCCCTGCATCGCGTAGAGCCTCCGTAGCACTTCACCGCGCTCGTTTGCGCACCGCAGCCCCATCCCCACTTGCACCCGAGCTTCGGCCGTCGCCGAGCTCGTCGCCGGCCCCACACCGGCCACTCCCCCGCCGCGCCACCACCCAGATTGGATGCGGACGGGCGTCCGCATCCCGGAGCTGTGCTCAAGGCCAATTGGCGCCAGAGGCGGATCTCAGCGCCCGCGCTGCCGGGACTTCGCCGGCTAAACGCCGCAAGTTGATCACGACCGCTGATCGGTGGGCCTGGTTGACTTCCCCCCTGAGTCTATGACAGGTGGTGCCCGCCCTGCTAACTAACCCAGGTTTAGCGCTAACTAAATTTAGTTAGTTTAACTAACTACTGATTGACGGGACCCACTGGTCAGTTTGACCTGGACCGCCCCGTTGATCGGCCGACGTCACCTCGACGAAGGTCGACGACATTCAATTACTGGAATTATTCTTATACAGGAAATTCCAGAAAATAACCAAAACTTCTAAAAATCATAGAAAATCAACCATAGCTCCAAATCAAACAAATTATATATGAAAAATGATCAAAAAAGTCAAATCTATCCATCTGTACTGTATTCATGCATGTTAGAACAACTTAAAGCTGCTGTATACAACAATTTGAATTAATGGCATTTGAAATGTCATATATGGAGTTTGAATTTGAATCTTGGATTCAAACCAACTCCATTTAATCCGCTGCTAGTTGCATTAGCTCAAATCACAGCATTTTGACATGTCATGATCATGCATCATATTGTGCATTGCATTGATTGTGTTCTTCCTTGTTTGCCGGTATTTGTCCCCTCTCGATGAGACGGCGCATCGACGATGAGTTCGATGACACCGATGAAGAACTATATTATCTTCAGAAGTGCTTGGCAAGCAAAACCCCCTTGTTCATTCTGATACAATCCCACTCTCTCGCTCCTGCTCTCTTTTACTGCATTAGGAAAACAACGAATGATCTGTTACTTGGTGTGGTAGTTGAACCCCTTATCCTCCGCATGACCTGTCATTGCCACAGTAAATAGATGAAACCCACTAGCATGAGTAGGAGTTGTTTGAGACCTGATGTGCCTACTCATTCATGCTTGTTTGTCATGCCTGCTACTGCTTAGAGTTGAGTCAGGTCTGATTCATCGTGGATGAATTGGAATGGTGTGTGAACATGTCCTACTATTGAGAGCTAAGTGTGTGAACACGATTTGGTAAAGGTAGCGGTGAGAGGCCATGTAGGAGTACATGGTGGGTTGTCTCATTGAAGCCGTCCTCAGGAACTAAGTTCTGTGTTTGTGATCCATGAAACAGTTACTACCACGCATTGGGCCCGAAACCAATGGACCCTCTCGGCTTCTTAACCACCCTTGTTCTCTGTCAGTGAGTTGCAACTAGTTTCGGTGTTTGTAGGATATGTGTTGGAGGCCGTATGAAGCGCTGACCCTAGGGGTGGGCTATGATGCGGTAGATACACCGTGGCACGGTGTACCGAATGCCCGCTTGGTATCTCGGGAACCCCGCACACATCGCTCGGGGCCGTATGTGGAAACCTCGGCGGACTCTCATGGATGGAACCTGAATAGGCGATAAACCTGGACTAGAGACTTGAGTGTTTAGGTAGGCTGAGGCCGACACCCACGTTGGGCTTCCGCTTGAAGTTTGCCGAGTACATGTCGTGTAAACGGCGGTAAGTGGTGAGAGCGTGTGTGAAGAAGTACAACCCTGCAGGGTTAACATCATCTATTCGAATAGCCGTGTCCGCGGTAAAGGACTTCTGGGTTGCCTATAACAGTTCATAGAAAAGTGAAAGTGGATACTCTAAAATGCGCAAGATAAGCGTGAGTGCTATGGATGGCATTCTCGTAGGAAGGCGGGATCGAATCCATAGTGGTATATTGATATGGTGAATATGTGGACTCGTGTGCGACACCTCAAAAGAGTTACTTGCAGTCGTAGTTTAGGATAGCCACCGAGTCAAAGCTGGCTTGCTGCAGTCAAACTCCACCACCCCCTTTGTTGATAATGATGCATATGTAGTTACTTCTGATGTAAGTCTTGCTGAGTACATTTGTACTCACGTTTGCTTATTTTATGTTTTGCAGAGAGACATCAGTCTCGCTAGTAGTTCCGCGTGGACTTCGACGTTTAGCTTGTTACCTCAGCTACGATCTTGTGCCTCGGCAGGATCTGGTAGATAGTCGGCTTCTCAGCCTTTTTCATTTATAGTTATGCGTACTCGAGACATGTTAAGCTTCCGCATGTGCTTTGACTTGTATGTTTCAATGTTGGGTCATGAGACCCATGTTTGTAATATCTCGCTCCTCGGAGCCTAATGAATAAATACTTTGAGTCGTAGAGTTATGTTGTGATGCCATGTTGTATTTACACATATCGAGCATATTGTGTGTATGTTTGAAATGCTTGGTATGTGTGGGATCCGACAATCTAGTTGATTATCCTGGCAGCCTCTCTTATGGGGAAACGTAGTCTAGTGCTTCCTTGAGCCATAGTAGTCCGCTACAGCCCGGTTCTTCGGAGTCCTGCTAGCCCAGCACTACTGCTCAGGACACTTGACTGGCTGGCATGTGTTTCATTTCGTTCCTGTGTCTGTCCCTTCGGGGAAATCTCACGTGGTGACATCCAGAGTCCTGCCTAGCCTGCTACAGCCCGGGTTCACGGAGTCCTGTTAGCCCAGTGCTACAGCCCGGATTCACACGCTGCTGACCGACATGCTCGATGTGATTCATGTATGCATGTCCCCATGGGTTAGTGCCGCTTTGGGTTCATGACTAGCCATGTCGGCCCGGGTTCTCTGTCATATGGATGCTAGCGACACTATCATATACGTGAGCCAAAAGGCGCAAACGGTCCCGGGCCATGGTAAGGCGACACCCGAGGGAATACCGTGCGTGAGGCCGCAAAGTGATATGAGGTGTTACCGGCTTGATCAATGTGACTTGGAATCGGGGTCCTGACACTATCGGTCCTAGACCAGCAACTTGGCCTGCTCCGCAACCTATGGGGGCTATACAAACATCGCGGGGGCCTAACGCAGCAAACACAATGTATGTGACTATTGTTGGCCTTGCACCATCGCCTAGAGCGTCAGCAACACTTGATGGCAGGTATGGACAACGTCCCAGTTGTTTAACTACGCAAGAAGAAAGTGGCAACACACTTTTGTCTCTTATTGTGTAACCTCCTGGTGGACATGCACACCGTCCACTCAGTATTGCATCACTACATGCAGCCGTTGTGGCCGCGCAAGGTACTTTGATGGTTGAACCACAATTTGGAAGACCTAGTACCACACCTGGCCCTGTAATTCCTAGAGACCCACCAGAATCAACTACAAAAGGTAGGGAAAAGTCGAAAAGAATTCAATTAGCACTTGAGCTACATCCAAAGAGGAAAAACAAGTGCAGCTATTGTGGGTCTTTTAACCACAATGGTGCGCAGTGCACAACCAGATTGGTGTGATGGACACACAATGACCAGATGGCTGAAAAGATATGTTAAATGGAATTGACAAATTGCTACTTTCTATATGCTCCTTCGTCTGAACTATATGTGCAGTGATCATATTATTTCTGGTTTATGGTTTCTTCTGAGTAACTTGCCTCACATTGTAATTTGAATTGCCTGTTGTGTGCTTTGTATTGCCTGGCTAAAAAATGTATACATGCAACTCCCCCTAGTGGTCCAAAACTTACATGCAAAGATATGTAATGCTGAAGATGCAATAATCTCCTGCTTGTGTAATGATCATATTATTTACCTTTTGTGGTTTCTTCTAAGTAACTTGGCTCACATACATTTGAGTTGCCTGCTCCCAGTTCTTATACAGGCAACTCCCCCGGTGGTCCAAAATTCACAATGCAGAATTTCACATGCATTTCCGTAATGCTGATGATGCAGTACACATGAGGGGAGAAAAAACTGACCTATGCTAACTTGAGGATGGCTTTCCATGGAGCCTTATTGTGCCCATTGTCAACCCACGTGTTGGTCAGTTGTTTCCTGATGTTTGGAACATCCTCGACTATGAATTTTGGAACAACCCTTGCCTCCCAACCATTTGCTATCATAAGAGCAAAAACACCATAGTCGAACCTATACATATACAAAAATGTTTTCTAGGTAGCTACTTTACTCTATGTAGTACTGTCACTTGTAAAAGCTTGAAAAAAGCAGAGTCTGTGTGAATGGATGCTTATTCAGTGTTTTGTTTTGGAACATCAATGTTGGTAAGCCCAAAGTCATCCATCGAAATGTGAGACGTGGCGTAGTGCTCTTCCCATAGCGGCCGAAAACTTGCTACCATTTTCCTTCACAAACATCTAGAGTCTTATTCTAGAGCGTCCTCCAATAATCAAGAACCTCAAAACGTTGGTCCCTAATGTTCATATTAAAAATCCAATAATGACTCCCTATAACTGGCTTTGTCTTGTCAATGTTCTCTAAAACTGGGAACATAATATGTTAGAAAAAACAACTGGGGTTAGTAAAAAAATAGGCAACTTCAAATACTTATACACGCGCAGAATTAGTATCGAAAAAAATAAAACCATGCCAGAGGCTGGATGTAAGCAACTTTTTCTGTGTGCTCTCGCAAATTGATACGTGGACTGAAAAGCAAAGATGCACAGGCAAGGTTATGCACTTATGTAAGCAACTTGCCAAAAAAAGAGATGTACAGAGAAAGCATATCATGAGTGTAGGCAACTTGCCCCCCTAAAAATATTTACATTTTTGTGAGCAATATTTGAGCAGAAAAAGTGATAAAAATAGCAAAAAAGAAAAAATGCAGTTGTAAAAAATCAAGAAACCATTAACTTACCATATATTGATGGTCCAAGCGATTCAATTTCTTTAACCGGGAAGTGAGCTCCTTGCCAGTCAATTCCACATTTTGCATCTGAACCTGGTGAAAATGAATACGGACATGACCATGACCTGTTATGAAAAAAAGAAAAAGAAAGAATCGCAAAACTACACTATTAAATGCTTCACATTTTCTTACCGAGAACCTGAGGGGCATCACGAGCTTCTTTGAGTCTGGTGGCAAGTTCATCATTATGGATTGTATACCAACTTCCATTACATGGCTCAAGACAAAACCTTCCTTCTTCATTGAGTTTGCAAGCTCCCTCACTGTGATAGAGTATCTGCCATATTCAATTACCCTTGGGCTGAAGGAAAAAAGACATCCATCTCACAAAATCCTTCCTGATTTGCCTACCACCATGTAGGTCAGGAAAAAATGGGGGCATGGTCATATGAAGGAAAAAATTATTTCAATAGCATTTTAGGCGATTTATTGTCACACTAAGCCAAATTTCCTGATTCTATGATTGGATTGCTTGTAAAAACAATTTGAATTGCCTGGATAACAAGATGGACCTTGCCTAGAAAAAAGTGCATTGTGCAAAAGGTGACCAAAAAATGCAATGATATATTGTCATACCTGGTATCTAGATCCGGTGATGCTTCTTCATTAAGTCTCCCATGCAAGATAACCAATGCATATAATCTATTTGATTCAAGTTTGGACATGTAGACTTTCTTCTCATTATAGTCAACGAATGGGGGACCTCTTGCAAGGAGGTGGCTTGATAATCCTTCTCACGAATTGATGTGGAGGGACCTCTCCTAAGCTACTACTGCTATAAATCTTGCTGCCTGATCCCACTTATCCTTGGTTGGAACTTTTTTCAGGTGTTTGGTACACATTTGGCGAGGAAATACCAACTGAACAACTTGCGTCAAACTTACTTGCCTTTTCTTCTGCTTCTGCACACGGTTCATCTATCTCTTCAAGGTCCAACATGTAATCGTCATCAATTATTTCGATGATTGGTTGGGTAGGTACTGAAAATTCCTTGAACTCATGCTCAAATTCACTTGACCTGACATGTTGATGTGTTCTGTTATCATTAGATGCTGTGGGGAAATCATCTATGCCTAGATCAAAACTTGGTGCTGGGCAATACTCTCTGTAAAAGCAATTCTTTTAGTGTTGCTTTGCTGAAAATGCTGTTGATCTGTCTTTGCTGAAGTGTGATTTGTGGAGTTGATTTGCGGATTCTTATTGTTTGGATCAACACACCTTTCTAACAGCTCAATGACATCTAGAACATTGATTTCTAGTGCATTGGTTGTTCTTCCCACTAACACGCATAAACTGATGGTACCGCTCCTCCACATCAGAGAAATGGGAAGGGTTCCCCTGGCCAATTGCTTCTATTACTTCTCAAACACTTGTGGCCTCAGGTTGGGCAACCGCAGTTGAGCAGTCAAGCAATTTTCCTAGGGCTATTAGCAACTTTTGTTACAAACTTTTTCCCGTGGTTTCAGCGATGTTGTCTTGTGTCCTTTTGATCTCCATACATGCCACCAAAGGGATGTTCTCTTTCTCCTTTTCCTGTCCTGCATCATTTAATGCTGCAGCCTGTGGTGATGCCTTGAACTCTTGCACCTTGGCCCTCTGGATAACATTGGCTAACTGCATTACATTTCCTCGAGGCGAAAAAGGCAGTTGGTCATTCAAGTCACCTAGTGGTTGTGTTCCACTAGGGTTTTCTGTGCTTACTGCCAGTGTAGGTCCCTTTTTAACTTGAACTGGTCTTACTTTTGTGGGGTCAAGTGTTGCCTCTGCAAGACTTGCCAGAAAAGCAGGTGGTCTTGCTTCCTACTTAGACTGAGTTGCCAGAATATGTGATCCACTTGCTTGACATTTGGAATAAAATTTAGCAGACTGCTTTGAAGCTGCCCCTGTGGCTACTGCATCATCTCCATCTTTGTCACATGGTGGTACCACTGATCTTGATGTCGTATTGTTTACCGCCTGTGTTTTGTCATTTCCATGAGTTGCCTCTTTTATTTCAGAATTTGCCCGGTGTTGCTGCTAAAAGGGCCTAGATTTTTTCATGGCTGACTGCCTTTCCTTTCCCCCTTGGCCATATCCGAAATTTTCGGCACGATATGCTTGCGGATGCATTGCTGTTTCATTCATCATAGATGGCTCTAATATGAAACTGACAGTTTTCTTCATCTTCTTTGATGGTGGGAGTGGTGGTAGTTGGTTTTGACGAACTTTCTTTGGTTCTGCAACTTCATTTGGACCACCAATTTCTCTCATTATTTTCTGGCGAATCGGCTTTGGGCATATTTCCTTAGGGTTGAATGTGAAGAGCAGATCCAAGTCTTTTGCCCACAATAGCACTTCAAAAATCCTCCTCACTTCGGATGCAATGGATCAGTCATCAAGATCCAACATTTCTTTCACTTCAAAAACCGGGAAACGTGGCTTTGGGGAAGCAACAGTTTTGAACTCTGTCATCACAAGATCTCTGACAGAGATGGTATCTGCCTCATCCAGTCCTTTTGGCTTCTTATCTCTCTTATTTTCAATTAGAAATTGTAGCGTGAACTCATCATCATCATCGCCGTCTAGTTTTTCAGCTGCGACATCCTCATTCCCACAAGAGCCACCATTGCCGCCTGAGCCACAGTTGCCACCCCCACTGTCATCATCATCATCCTCCTCCTTCCCCTGCCCATCATCTTCCTTCTCTTTATCGTTCCCATCACCTTCTTCATCGCCATCATCTCCCTTTCCTTCATCCTCTTCTTTTCCTCCATCCTCTTCCTCTTCATCATCTTCATCGTCCTTGTTTCCATCAGTTCTGACTTCCCTCCCCATGTCAACACTTGCCTCCTCGTGGTGATGCACCGCATGTCGTGCTCCCTGACTACTTGCTTTCCCCTCACCCCCACTTCGTTTCTCCTTGTTTACAAAATAGGCACCATCATAGTTGTCCGTACTGCCATCACTATCGCTTTCATTACCTTTCTCCCTGCCATCTCCCTCACTTTCGCTATCAACTCCCTCACTGTCATCGCCGTCGGAATTAAAGGACTCCTCCTCACTTGGTAAGCTATCTCTATCGGCTGGTACTTTTTGACGGCTTCTCTTAGACTGTTGCCTGCTTATCTCTGCATTAATAGGATCTGCCTCCCTTCTCCCCCATTCATCATCATCAATCCCCCCAATCCTAGTCACGAGCTTTCCAACTACATGTGAAATTATGGAACACATTTCGTGCAGCAACCCTGTGAGCTTCTTTTGCTTCTGCAAAACATAAAAGTGGATTGTTGAAAACGTGATAAGTATAATCATCTGTTGAGGAGTCAAAAAATGGGGACATGTATAAATGGGAATAAAAAGGAAACACTAGTAAGAGGAAAAAAATAGCCGTGGGATAACTTACTATTTTGTCATACGACTCGGGCAATCTTGTGGCAACAAATTTGGTGATGTGGTCCATACTGCCAAACAAGCTATCATCCGCACACCAGGAAAACTCCATCTTAAGCCGTTGGTTTGTAGTCAAAGAAGAAAAAGTATGACTGGCAACAATTCTGGCACTTGCATACCAAAAAAACCAGAAAATGAAGAAAATGGTATTGCTAATTGTCTGAATTTTCCTGCATCCACTATCCCGCTTTCCTGTTGCCTACTATTAATATCGTGGATACTTAAGATTCAGTATGTAGCAGAGATGCATAAGTTGTATGTAAATTGCTAGTTTTCAGAACATAAGTTGCTTCAATTGTTGGATAAACTTGCTACTGTTCAACATCTAAATTGCTAAAAAGAAAGTTAAAAAATGCATTGTTTGCCTACTATTCATTTCAAAATGTACTACAACAGCTACCATCACTGCCCCAAATCCTTCCTGTCACATTATCCAAGTGTGTGCATAACAAAAAAATTCGGCCAATAACAAAAGGTTCAAAGAAGACTGAAAAGTACTTAAAATATATGAAAAGCGGTTACCCAAAAAATTATATCAGCTTTCTTGCTCTTTCAAAATGAATTGCCTACTCTAGCACAGTAGTGTTGCCTAAAAAACATATGTCCTCAAAGAAATGAGGTTACCCGCAAATTGCCGTATTCTCCCGGAGCCTTCCTGTCCTTCTTGATAACTTTGGAAATTAAATCTGAATTCCAAACTGAAACCCTTGGTACCAAGATGGGGATTGGCTCATCAACATCCAATGAGTCTAGATACAACAGCTGCGTCACGCAAAAAAGAAACACAAGTTTAAGTTAGCTGGTGATTGCAAAATAGAATAATAGAAACAGTGGATGCTAACAAAACAAAACAACTTGAAGCACTTACAACAAGGTGGAAAACACAACAACAAACAACCTTCTTCTTGCCACGACCCGATGTTAATGCAAGCTTTAGTTGATCAACAACAAACTGGCATATATTGGTTTCTATTATTCCATTGACATCCAGGACTGCCGGGAAGCTTTTTGGGGAAATACTTAAACTAGTTGAAGGGGTAAGGAAGCAGGAAAAAACAAGAGCTAGCCAAGCGCGGACAAAGTCATCATCATAAGATCCTCCCATATCTTTGATCATCTTGCACCATTCTGTGAGTGTTGGGGAGTTCTTGGAGGTGATATTGTAAATACTGTACATTGCCTTTGTGATTTCAGGACGGTTATCAAGGCACACCTTCCTCCCCCTATTTAGCAAACCCAATATCCTAGGGACACTTGCGGCATCTATAGGAATCTTCCCCCTTTCTGGAATTACTATCTGCGAAATCTCAAGGTCATAATGCTTCATTATCCATTGGCTAAGATCTCCAGGCATGCTACTCACTGCAAGGTCAAGAATGCCACCAAATTCTTTTGCGATGATGACACCTTTTTGGTTAGGAACCAACTCCTTGTTCAACTTGAAGAGCCTTGCAGTGGATGCCCTATTCCTAGACCCTATTGCACGACAAAAATGAAAAAAGGAATTAGCAATAATTTTAATTACTGGTTAGGCAACTTAGACAACATTGTTGGGCAACTGTTTTAGAAAAATTGAGGCAACTATGCAAATACCTTAGTTCCTCCGGTCTTCTGGCGTTTTAGATTCGGAGGTTGGTCCACATCTGCACCTTTGACATTTGCATTTTCAGCATCTACGGCTTGGCTCTCATTATTATTCTCGTTACTAATAATATCATCAGGATGCTTCCCCCCGTGAAATAACCAATTTAGTTCTCTGACGCTTGTACCCAATTGTTGGTGCACTACTTTGTGCCTCCAAAGAGGGAAAACACATAAATCAGTAAAACGAAAAAAAAATGTTGTATAAAAGGAGAACATAAAACTTCCTGAAAATGTGCACACCGGTGTTTGATGCTCTTCATTGCCATGAGATGCAAGGTCATCATGACTTGATCCAGGAGGTCCATCCTGTTTTGCCTTTTGGCTTTTCCCAACCATCTATTTTATGTTGCTATAAAAAGACAAACAATGAGCATCATCATACAAAAAATCAGTTCTAAAAATTGTATATCCTGCAAGGCCCTGTGACTAAATTCAACTAAAGTAAGCAAAAAGCCATTTCCAAGAGTAGACAAGAAAGGATTGTAAACTATCTGGATTTCACTCTGTTGAATTTTACTAAAGTAAGCAAATACCAACTTCAGTACTAGAGCACTGTACACAAAAGAACAAAAAACAAAACTGAAACAAACACCAGGCAACACATGAGGCCATGTTAGGCAAATAGGATCACAAAACTGAAGCAAACCTGACATTGCAAAATGTACTAGGCAACAGATGAGGCCATGTCAGGCAAGAGAATCACAAAAACTTCAGCAAACCTGACATTGCAAAATGTACTAGGCAACACATGAGGCCATGTCAGGCAAGAGGATCACAAAAAATGAAGCAAACCTGACATTGCAAAATGTACTAGGCAACACATGAGGCCATGTTAGGCAAGAGGATCACAAAAACTGAAGCAAACCTGACATTGCAAAATGTACTAGGCAACACATGAGGCCATGCCAGGCAAGAGGATCACAAAAGTGAAGCAACCATATCTGCAGCCATCATGAGCATTGTAACCCCAACACCCCTCCCTCATACATACTCTCAAAAAAGCCTACAGCATCAAGCCTTGCCTTGTTCAAACACAGTATACATTTGCATTGTAACAAAAGTGCTAGGCAACAGATGAGCAGTTGTTGGGAAAGTCAAACACAAAACTGAAGCAACCCACACAAAAAATAGAGTACGTTCAACAGCTCTACAACCAACGAGAGCATCTCCCTCCCTCTCCCTCCACACACCACGACCCTACTGACCCTACTAGGCAACAGATGAGCAGTTTTGGGCAAGTCAATCACAAAACTCAAGCAACCCACACAGAAATTATAGTAGGTTCAAACAGATCTACAGCCATATGAGAACATCTCCCTCCATCTCCCTTCACACACCACGACCCTACTGAGCATCATCAAGCCTTGAATGCCCTTCGAATCCTAGCTCACCAGTACCCAAACCAAAAATAGCACACCCAAACTAACAAGTGCTTAATCCGTCCCTAATTAGTTAATCTCTTACAAGGACATATGTACTCCTCGATTTCGCCAAACGCGGCGGATCTCAAAAGCCTACAAAATGGGTTCGATGAACTCACCAGGGAGGTTTGCTTCACGGCGATCCTGCCCTCCGTGCCAACAACACAGCGAAGGAGTGCATGCCATTCCTCCTCTATTGCGTCTCCGGTACTACAACGCCTTCTGCCCCTAGTTGCTGCTACCACAGAGGCCGCGGGTGTGCTGCAGTTGTATGCCCCCCGTCGCCGCACTGACGTGCCCTGGTCGCTTAACCCCACTCTTCATGAAGCACGCATTCTCCCTTCCCCTAACTCCGGCAGAAAATGGCCGCCGAATCGCCAGACCGCCGGCCGCTCGGGATTTGGGGGATTTGGAAGGAATTGGATGTGCTGCGTGGGCTCGTGTAGGAGGGGAGCGATAATGGCGGGCGGTTTAGAATAGCCGAGACATAAGTGGGGAGGGGAGAAGAAGTGGAGGGACCCACGACCGACTAATCTATCAATGGGCCTCGCCCCCAACGCCACAACCAGGCGACACCTGGCGCACCCCTCGATAACGGGCACCGGTTTGCCTGGGAAGCGCATGGCCCGCGCGATGAGGATCGGATGGCGCAGCAGCGTGTGTGCTCGGTAAGCCTAATGAGCACAACTGCATTTTTTAGGTTTTATGAATTTTCAAAGGGGCGAAAAGATATGCAAAGTGCCCGGGTCAAACATCCCCTATATAGATTTTCTGAAAAAAGGACGCGTCTAGTGGGCAACCGAGTGCCCGTTTGGTGTTCCTGGCAACTGCTTTATTAGGAAACTTTTGGTCCCCCTGCACAAAACAGGAAAGGGAATCAAAAGCTTCCCGAATCCCCAGAGCGACCAGACCCACCTGGTCCCCTCCCCCTTCATCCCTTCTGTAGCGACCAGACCTCAAACAGTCTGATCTCTGTGCATCAGTGTCATCCCTGGATCAGTAATGCTGACACGCACAGTACTTAAAGGATTTATAATAGAGTAGTAATCACACACTTATTACATCGACTGTCTCAAAAGAGAACTTATTACAATAAATATGGTTTAAGGCCATCTAATAACGATAACAGCGGAAGGCTTGGAAGATAAGCGAGTCCATCAACTCCAACGGCATCACTGAGTATAGAACGACGACCTAAAGGCCTTACTCGTCGTCTGAAAATTCTGCAACATGAACGTTGCAGCCCGAAAACGGGTCAGCACATGGAATATGCTGGCAATGTAACAGATAGAGAGTAATGAACAGAAATAGGCTATACTACATGCATATATGGCTGGTGGAAAGCTCTATGGTTACAGTTTTGTGTAAAGCCAATTTTCCCTACTGCAAAGGAATAAATTTTATTTAACTATAATGGTGGTTGTTAAACATTGAGAATGGTTGACGATTCTCAATCCCAATTAAGTAATATCATTAAAACCCAACAATATTAATTAAAGTAACATGATGAGATTCACATGATAATCCAAGTACTAGATACTCAAGATGTCCATAACCGAGGACACGGCTAACCATGATTAGTTTATACACTCTGCAGAGGTTTGTGCACTTTTCCCCACAAGACTCGGTCTCCTCCGTTGGGATTCTCGCACTACATGGTGTTTGAGAAACGGATGACCGAGACATAGTCTTTCAGAAGCGCTAGCAGCTTACGATGGGTAGACCGTTACATCTAGATCCCCTACATTTGCTAGTCTACCACTGTAAGAGTTCGCACGACTTAATCAACTATGCTAGCGCCCATAGTAGCTTGTGGCTGCACACGGAAGTTTCTAGCATGAATAATCTCATGATCCCTTTGAGCCTGGGTGGTGGTCCATAAAGAAAAAAAGGCAATCCTGGAATACCCAGGTATCTCAATCCACCCAGATGTGTATTAAAGTTCCCACCTTAAATAAACCATTAATTAACAAACTCACATCTGTCATGGATACACTCACCTAATCCACGTCTACTAGCATAGCATGGCAATATAAGCAAACGTAGAAGTAACTCCCAAGGGTTTGATAATAAACAGGTAATAGGAACTACCTCATCTACTTTCCCAAAACCCACAATTTAATTAGATCCTAATCATGCAATGTTTGACGATTGGTCTAATTCATAAAAACTGTGTATGAAAGGGATATGATCAAAGTGTTATTTGCCTTGCTGATGATCCGTGAAACCTAGAGATTCGAAGTAGCAAGCGGCGCACTCCGGGTACTCTATCGCAAACAAACAAGCATACAATAAGTACTCATCTAATTCACAGGTAAAACTCAAATAAGAGATCTAACCAGAAAGTTCAACTTAAGAACTCCGGTTTGCAAAAAGAATCAAATCAAACGAAGCAACGAAAGACAAACGGCGAAAGAAATAAGCTTCGTTTACTAATCTGGATCTAAGTAAAATTTTGCAGAAACAAAAACTTGTTTGAGTTGGTTAAACGGAAAGAAGGTTTCGAGACGAAACTCTAGGCGCTTGAATCGCCTGATACCGATAAACGAGCGAAAAGTTATACTAAAACGAAAATCGGATCAGAAATCGCGATCAGAAATAATCGCGGAAAATTCGAGAAAAAGAAAAACGACAAACTGGCTAACGAACGAACATTCGCTGTCTGCGGCTAAACGAAGAAAACCGTTCGTTAAAACGAACGTACGGACGAACGTCCGGTAAATAAACTTAGCACCGTAAAAAACCGATCTAATAAAAAAACGACCGCATTTTTTTTAAAAACCGGGCGGTTAACCGGCAAAAACCGGCGGCGGCGGCGGCTAGCTCGGGGTCGGGGTCCGCCGAGGTCGGCGGGCGTGTTTCGCGGGCGGGCGGCGCTGGCGAGGGGGTCCCCAAGGGGCAGCTGCGGCAGGGTGACTCGGGCGGGCGGGCGCTTATGGTTCATGGAGACAAAGTACTGGTCAAGGGCGGTCTCCCAGCTTATAAGGCCGGCCGGGCCAGGAGTCTAGGGCGGACACGGCCCGGTAGGTCGGTTGCGTTTTTTTTAAATTATGCACGGAAAAACAAACAAAAGAAATACTAAACGGACTCCAAAAATCTCGAAATAAAATTTCCCCGACTTCTAAAATCAAGCTGGACAAGATGAACATTTATTTTGGGCCTAAATGCAATTTTGAGAAACGCGCATTTTTTCTAAATTCAAATAAAATAGCAATAAAACTCCGAAATAAAAATTATTTGATTTTTTATTAAATCCTCAATATTCCTTTATTTTGGGAAAGTCATTTTATTCCCTCTCTCTTATTTTTATAATTGGAATAATTGTAGATAAAATAAATAAAATCAAATGATCCTATTTTCAAAATTTGAGAAAACTCAAATATGAAAATAACGAAATCCCCAACTCTCTCCGTGGGTCCTTGAGTTGCGTGAAATTTCTAGGATCAAGCCAAAATGCAAAAAAATATGATATGCAATGATGATCTATGTATAACATTCCAAATTGAAAATTTGGGATGTTACAAACCTACCCCTCCCCCCCCCTTAAGATGAATCTCGCCCTCGAGATTTGGGTTGGCTAGAAAATAGGTGAGGGTGGTACTTCAGCAGATCTTCCTCTCGCTCCCAGGTGGCTTCGTCCTCGGTGTGGTGGCTCCACTGAACTTTGCAAAACTTGATAACCTTCTTTGCAGTGACTCATTTGGCATTTTCGAGAATCTTGACTGGTTTCTCCTCGTAGGTCAAATCACTATCCAACTGGATCGCTTCCAACGGCACTGTATCTCTTAGTGGTATATCAGCCATCTCTGCGTGGCACTTCTTCAACTAGGAAACGTGGAACACATCGTGAACTCCTGACAATCCTTCGGGCAACTCCAACTTTTAAGCAACTTCTCCCATACGCTCCAAAACTTTGTACGGTCCCACAAAACGTGGCGCTAACTTTCCCTTAACTCCAAACCGCTTAACTCCTCGAAGTGGGGATACAAGCAGATAAACTCTGTCTCTGACTTTGTAAACTGTCTCCTTGCATTTAGAATCTGCATAGCTCTTCTGCCTGGATTGGGCTACCTTGAGCCTATCGCGAATCAACTTCACCTTCTGTTCAGACTCCTTAATCAAATCTGGTCCTCCAACCTCATCCCACAATAGCGGGGTTCTGCACCTCCTTCCGTACAAGGCTTCGAAAGGGGACATCTTCAAACTGGATTGATAACTGTTGTTGTAAGAGAACTCTGCATACGGCAAATTGTCGTCCCAACTAGATCCATAATCTAGCGCACAAGCTCTCAAAGCATATCCTCCAAAATCTGATTGACTCTCTCGGTACATCCATCTGCTGCATGGATGAAAAGTCATCTTGAACTCTAGTCTGGTTCCCAAAGTTTCGTGCAACTGATTCCAGAACTTTGAGGTAAACTGGTTCCTCTATCTGATACAATGCTCCTCGGAACTCCATGCAGACATACGATCCTAGTCATGTATATCTTAGCCAACTTAGCACTGTTGTAAGTAGTCTTCACTGGGATGAAACTAGCTACCTTCGTCAAACGATCGACTACAACCCAAATCGAGTCATAGCCTGAACGAGTCCTGGGTAATCCCGTGATAAAGTCCATGCCTAACTTATCCCACTTCCATTCGGGCATCGGCAATGGCTGTAACAATCCGGCTGGCTTCTGATGCTCTGCCTTCACTCTCTGACATACATCACAAACAGCTACATACTCCGCAATATCCTTCTTCATTCCGGCCCACCAGAAAGTATCCTTCAAATCCAAATACATCTTGGTATTACCTGGGTGAATCAAATACGGTGATTCATGGGCCTCCTGCAGAATCAACTTCCTGATCTCCGGGTCATTAGGCACATAAACACGGTCCTCAAACCATAGGGTATTGTGTTCATCCTCACGAAATCCTTTAGCTTTTCCTTTTCTCATTTTATCCTTTATAGAGGCAATCTCCTTGTCAGTCTTCTGAGCTTCTCTGATCTTATCCATCAAAGTAGACTGAATCTCCAATGCTGCAACATAGCCTCTCAGAACTATTTCCAAACATAGCTCGTGAAGATCCTCAGCTAACTCCTTTGGTAACTCTCCGGTCATGAGTGTGTTGACATTGCTCTTGCGGCTCAACGCATCGGCTGCTACGTTGGCCTTTCCAGGGTGATAATGCAATCTCATCACTACTAGGAAAAGGCCTACTAATGGCGCACTGATTTTGCCTACTAATGGCGCATTACCAGTGCGCCATTAGTAGCACGCCACTAGAATTCTTTACTAATGGCGCACCACCGGTGCGCCATTAGTATCTGGTGTACTAATGGCGCACCAAGCAAAGGTGCCATTAGTATGTAAAACCATGCGCCATTAGTGTGCCTCCGGGGCCATACGTAAGCATGTGCTTTGTCATACTAATGGCGCATTCTCAGGCCGATGCGCGCCATTAGTATCTTTAACATACTAATGGCACACCTAGTGGTGATGCGCCATTAGTATGAATATTTGGTTTTTTTTGCTTTTCTTATTTTTGCATAGGTTACAAAATATATTATTGGACAGAATATAGATAGCAGCACACAGCAACATCAGATTCATCGAATACAATCGAAGATTAGTCTCCGAATACAATTCATCATATTAGTCTCCGAATTCAAAAGACCGAACAAAGATAAAACATTACAAGTCTCAAGACCGCGGGTATCAAGTTTGTCTTCACATTACAAGTCGATATCGATCATCTAAACTACCATCACATAGAAGAGATCTGTGGTCATCACGATGAGCATCATCGCGATCAAACTGGTCTTCATCCGGTTCCTCCAAAGCTCCCTCCTCTCTCCCGCTAGATAGCGGGCGTATCTAGATTCGGCCTCCGCCCTAGTGGTGTACCCTTTGTAACTATTACCGCTGAAATGGTGAACCTGTCTCCAACAATCCTCCCAGTCGTCGTAGACTCCGGGAACCTTACCCTTGTACACGACATACGACGGCATCTCTATGCACAAGCCAAACAACAGACAATACATAAGCAATATGTAAGTATGCAACAAAAGGATCGGAAGAGAAAAGCAATACATTAATAGCACGATTCATGGTCCTACTAATAAATAGCATCGATTACATCTAAGTTGAACGACTGTCCAAACCAAAGAGACATACGAATTCATTGAAGTATAATTACAACATGAGCCAATCAATGTTTCAGAACTACACATCACTACTTTCGACTCGACTCATCGGACAGGAGCGTGGATGAAGCCGCCGTCTGTCATGATGGTCATGAAATCACGGCCATTGTCACCCTGCATTTGTAGCGTTTCATCTATCTCACTGTTGGACGGTTGATATCTGAGGAAGAACTGCCCCGAGGTATGAAGGACATCTTGATGGATGATGTCCGCAAACTCCATCGGATGCGAAAGAATTCTTGTCCGAGGTCCGCGTCTGGACTGCCGACAAGCTCGCGGCCCAATCTTTGAGATTATCCGGTAGCGAAGTTGATGATGGTCCCTTACGATCGCCTCGCATGTGATGGAGGGCGTAGTAGGCATCCTTCGACCGCCAAAGCGGCCGCTTGACGCAGCAGAACTTTGTATTGTGTGAGAACATGTGCTTGCCGTGACTTAGGAACTTCCCCGTGAAGGTGCCTCCAGATTTGGCATAGCCGGGAGAACATCATCAAGAACTTTCTTGACATTTGTGTAGTTTATCTTGGAGTTACGGTTCGGGTCGAAATACGTGGCCATGGAATATTTCGGGCTTAGGAGGATGAGTGTGCAATGTGTGTCACTGCACAGAATACGGAATGTTAGAAAAAAAGAACGATCGAAATCTAAGAAATCATGTTACGGGGCGGTTAAGGGATGACTTACGCGGGAAAGTAAGCCACAACAAAGTTATCCTTATCTGGGTTTGCCAGAATGACGCCTTCTAGGTGTGAACTCCCAACTTGGCGGTCCCCAGCGCTGCTCAAGTGATTGGCACACATGTAGAAGGGGTCGACTATCACGATGTCCGGGGTCTTGTCTCTAATGATCTGCATCTCCATACTCAGCGAAAACAGCCAAACGAAGGTGTAGTGCAGCGGATGAAGGTTAAACATAGCAAAGATGTCATCAAACCGCAGGACGATCGTACCCTCGATGTCGCCATCCACAAAGCCCTTGCCCTCTGGCACCTTGGCCACGAAAACCGGGTATGCCACATCATTCTCTCTCAGACGCCACTTCTCCAAAGAAAGAACATCGTGCAGACGCCGTGATAGCACCGGTTGCAGCATTCAGCATATTTGGCGGTAGCATCGCCCTACCCGCCACATGCACCCTCCTCGAGATATCCTTAGGTGAAGGTGGCCCGCCCCGAGCACGGATCGAACTTCGGTGCCGCTGGCTCACACCGGCGCCCTTGTTAGTCTTCGTTTACATCCTTCTTCTTTATCTCCTGTAATGGGACCGAGTTCGCTCTGCACCGCCTTCTTGAGCGTGTTGGGGCTGATAATATTTCGCACATCAGCTATCTGAGGCTCGGTGAAGGCGGGAGCTGGAGGCGTGTCATGAGAACTGAACGCCAGACGACGCCTGTTGCAATTGGATTTCTCCGTCGTACCAGCTACATCGCGGTCGTCTTGGTTGGGTTCTTGAGAAAGAGGCCCGCAGAACTCGTCAGTGTACCCATGTTCGGCAAAGTACTTATCAACTTTGGTAAATGTACTGTCGTCGTTGTCGTCGCCGTCCGGATCCTATGCTGTAGGGCTCTCCGGATCCTGTGCCATAGGGATGTCTGGCAGGTCCGGTAGCATTGCGGCGTTCTTGCCATGGCTTGGCGCTGGCACGACTGGCGGTCTTGCTTGTGGGGTGGTGTCCCCCGCCCCCAAATGAATCTGGTTCTTCGGCCAAAGCAGGGGCCAGTTTACGCAGGCGCTGAGGGCCATCTCATCTTCTTCGCCGCCCCGGTGGTCGAATCGGAGGTAACAACTCGTCGCAGCCTGGCAGCACCCGAACCACTTCAACCCTATACACTGTTGGTGGCATCGGATTACCGTGGAACATGGGGTTTCCCGGTTGAACGATTCTGCTCTTGGCGACATCGACCAACTCGGCGCCAACGAAGTGCAGAAGAGTGCAAGGAACGTCGGCGGTGCCCTGCGAAAACATGTACAGGGCATCAGGGATGCCCAGTCAAAGGAAAGGAGATGATGTCATCGGCCGAGAGGCTTAGTTACCGTGATGCCGTCGAGCTCGGCTAATGTTGAGGCACCGCCAACGGCGGGCGTGCAACTGACGGAGGGGGCGCTTGCTGGCGAGGTGCCGGCCGGCGTACACCCGGGTGCATTAAGCTCCAATGCCCGTGCCGGCGCCGGAGACACGAATACCGCCTCCGCCGGAGACACCAATGGTGCCGCCTGCGCGCTGTGCGAGTTGCTGGCCGTGAAGCTGGGAACTAGGGGAGGCCCCTGTTGGCCGCCCGCAATCCACATCGTTAGCCCATGAATCAACGTAGGCACCATGGTGTTGAGCTTCGTTCCCAGTTGTTGTTCCACTTGCTCTTGGACAAACTCCGGAATCCGCGCCACTTGTGCCTTGAGTTCTTCAACCTCGCGCGTCTGGCTGTCCGAGCTGGTCTTTTTCTCCTTCCGCACACCAGCGGTATAGTATGACCCCCATTTTGTGGACAAGCCTTTGCCGGCCACACGACCAGCTGATGTCGGCTTAGTGAGCTTATCCTTGTTTTTCATTACGTTCAACGCCCTATTTAAAGGGCTGTCGAAAGGGGAGCTCTGAGATGACCCCGCGCCATCGCTTTCAAAGGTCTCCGCGAAAGGAACGTGAACCATTTAGAAATATTGGAGATTAATTAGAGTGCAACCATATGGAGCTAATTACGCGGGGGTGTATTCCTTACCAGAACAAGCTCAAGCGCCCTGGTCTTCGGATCCGTGGGAAGCTCCTTTGTTATCGGGTCCTCCTTGTACCGGGCCCTGACATAGTTCCCGGTCCGCTTGTCACCGCTTGTATTTCTTGAAGCGGGCGGTAGGCCTTGCTCGGCACGCTCAAGGCCCCTCCTTGTCCCATATAGGTTCCGCCACTCAGAACCGCCAGACCGAGTTTGTGTTCCCCTAAGTTCAACTCCGCATTTCTTTCCCCAATCGACTTGATTCGGAGGTTGCCGCGCTCGTGACTTGATCTTGAACTCCTTGTACTCATCTTCGCTCATCAAAGGATATTTCGCCTTGATCTTCTCATAACTATCACCTTTATCAATCATTCTCTTCACCGCGCTTCTCCAAGTAAACAGGGTCATGCTCATCCTCGTGAGGGTGGCACTGTTCACTTTATTCCCTGAGAGGCGTGTGTTTTCAAATTCGGCGGGGAACTTGTATCGTTCGTGCAGCTTCGTGAAGAGGAGGTTGCGCAAATTCCCTCGGTCCTTATGCCTAAGGTTCTCGGTGTTGATCGAGACGGTGCTCCGGAGAATGCACCCGAGCTGAACCGAAAATTCTTGACTATATGTTTGGGCTCCGTTGGATTCCCGTCGGAGTCCACTTGAGTGAATTCCTCCTTGAAGGTGCGGAGTGCATTCGGGCGCCGGTCCTTCCTTTGCTTCTTCGGTTGGCTGCCATCTGTGTGTGCGCCGCCATCATCAGTGGTGGCATCCTTGGCGGCACCATCAGTGGTGTCATCCCCGACGCCACTAGGTGTTGTGTAATCAGGATCGGTGTCTTCCGTGGCGTCCTCATAGCGGTGAGGTTGTTCCTCCATCTCCTGGGACAGCTCCCAGAATTGCTTGCCGCCCGAACCACCAGCCTCATCGTTGTGGGCCATGTTTCGCTCTAAATAGGAAAAAAGTTTGGTCAAAAAGTTGGTTATTGTCAAGGAACAAGATCATGGTCTCATCATTTAGGGTTTGTCGACACCGAGGCACCCTAAAAGCCTAAGCTTTCATCATTTAGGGTTTGTCGACGCCGAGGCACCCTAAAAGCCTAAGCATACATCATTTAGGTTCTCATCGACACCGAGGCATCCGTGGCAGCCAAGTTAAGTTTTCATCATTTAGGGTTTATCGATGCCGAGGCACCCTAGGTTGGGCCTAATCACTTGGCACTAATCACTTGGCTCTATTGCCACCTATGTTGGGTTTATCATCTAGGGTTTATCGATGCTAAGGAGAATTCTAAGTTGGGCCTAATCACTTGGCTCTATTGCCACCTATGGTTTAATGCAGCAAGAATGGCAGGCAGTTGATCCTACTTAACTAAGTACTAAGATACCTGGCCCATGCATTAGTCGCAAGTACCCCATATGTCCTATTTTAGCAAAGTCATGCTAAAATTCACGGAAAATTTTAGCATGACCTTTGCTGAAAATAGGACATATGAAGTACCAATTTGCCGAACGGAAGTTAATCGACATTCCGGCAAACTCAAGGGCCTCTCGGGGTACCTGCATATTCATCACGACACAATGGTCGGAGACAAAACCCAAAGAAACTAGCAAGATGATCATCATCTTTGCAAGACAAGAGCTCAAGTTTTTGACAGTAGCCTCAAGAAGAAAACAGCATTGCAACATTCAAGTTCAGACATACACACTGAACATTTGACCGATTACCTCTGAAGAAAAATATACGCTGACTATTGGACACAAAGAAAACAGCTATTGTAAACATTAAGTCATGGTAGTGTGCTACCAAGCAATTACAAGATAGGAACAACAACACAACAAAGAGCAAATACAAGTCCTTAGTAAGTGTAAGAGAAGTGTACTAGAGCTGTAAGCAGACTTAAAAACCCACATGAGGTTATAATCAGATACACCTAACATGATGATACCAAATGGGAAGGAAAATTGTATCACTCTAGATTAGTGTAGCCACTATCTAACAAAACCAGAATGTTAACAGAATTACACCATGATGATACCAAATTCTTGTAGCAGTACAATGAGTTCACAGGATAAAAAATCATCCACATTCACCAACCCAAACTGGTGGAGATACAAAGAAACCGTAACTTCCTGTGTTTACGCCATTTTATTTTTCACACCGTATGTGTTTTTGATTCATGTCATGGTACTTGCGTCAAACCAAGTATTTTCTTTCTACATAATCTGGGAAGTTTCCTTCTTCGTCTCACTATCTTCTTGTCTCACTACAAAAACTAGTATGCTTAGTTGAGACTAGTATGCTTAGTTGCATTATGACAGGCAAAGTGTCACGATTCGCATAACAGAGCAGCTAAGCATAGCAAGTGGATAGTTTAGTCAAGATACTAGTACTCTTTAGAAAGCATGAGACATATATTACACGGAGGAGACTTCACGGAGAGTTGCCTGTGAACTGAAAATACAACGAGATCAGCAAAGGATAGTAAGATGTATACTGAAATTATCATAACAAAATGCCAGCTACTGCCATGGTCAAAGAATAGATTATGATAGCTGGACAAGTACAGGTCAAACTAGATAATTTTCAGAACCGGTTTAGCCACCGCAGGATAAAACAATGCATCCAAGACTGGGCTTAGACTAATATCCTCATAGCATAATCTGACATCAAGCAAATATTATAAGAACAGTGAAAATGTATGTTCACTGCAAATGAATATGGACAAAGTGTTCTCATTAACTACTTAAGGAATTAGTTCCATATTGTTGCATGAGAATTGTAGAGAGAAAAGATACATGGTTCTACTTCTGGGATTGGTTACATCTCTTATTGTTGACATTCTTGTCAAAGGACTTTAACCATTAATTATCAGAAGAACTAATGCACATTTAAACACCACGAATCCGGAAGAAGTAATACAACACTACATAGTACCTCTGTAGTTTCCATGCCAAACTTTGGGTGATATCAAACCATTAGAAAGCATGATCATGAGAACAACATCAGTTTGAAAGATATTGTAACCCCTCCACGGTAACAAATATTCATCTACTCATTTGTAGATACCTAGGAGTAACAAGACTGCACTTGCCAATAATGTTTTATTTATGCTTCCCAAGGACCAACTCCTAAACTGAACAAAAAACTGTGTGCACATCTGCAAGTTGTAGAAGGAAAAGGTGCAACACTAAAAAAACTATCAAACTAACAGATCCATTAATCAATTATGGACTTCTTACATGTTACATCTATCATTATGGGCCAGAAAGAATAGTAATTAATGTTTCATATTGTTGCATGAATCAAAACTCACTGGAAAATTCACTAATTGAGCCTAGCTACTTAAAGAAAGAATCTCTAGGCGGATGCTTAGTTGAGACTAGTATCCTCTAAAATGCATCTAAATGCAAGCTCAGAGATTTGAACATTTGGAAACCCCTAGCTAATTAATTCTCCAATCCCCTTTCCTTCTCCAAATTTCTCCAACCCCCAACCCTAGAACACATCAGAAGGAAATAAAGATGGGGAAGAGGGGGAAGCGGCTCGGGTGCTCACTTGGGAGGTCGAGGGCGACTCGGGGCAGCCGGAGCTAGTCGAGGCGGCGCGAATTCGGCGTCGAGCGGTGGCGGTCCTCCTGGGCAGGCCGCGCGGTCGAGGGCGTCGAGCGGTGGCGGTCCTCCTGGGCGTCCGAGCTCGTCCGGGTCCTCGTAGTCGAAGAGGAAGACTGCGCGGTCCTCCTGGGCAGGCCGCACGGTGTTGCACGGCGAGCACGTCGAGGGTGCAGGCGGGACCGCGGGGGGAGGGGCGCTTGGGCGGGAGGACGTCGAGGGCACTCGGCTCGGGGACGGCGAGGGAGGCGGCGCTCGGCTCGGGGACGGCAAGGGAGGCGGCGCTTGGCTCGGGGACAGCGAAGGAGGCGAGGGGGGCGGCGAGGGGGACGGCGAACACGGGGGGCAGCGGGTGAGATCGTTGAGGCAGGGGAGAGATTAGAGAGATTGGGGATTTAGTGTGGGGGGGGGGGGAAGCTTTCTAATGGCGCACCACCCCCTCGTGCGCCATAAGTACGACTATTATAATGGCGCACCACCCCTCAGTGCGGCATTAGAATTTTGTTTTAATCTAGCCCACTAGCCCTATCCTCAACCTAACCCTATCTACAATGTAACCCACCCACTAGCCCGATCGGTCAAGACGCAAGACACACACCAGGAGGTCCCGGGTTCGATTCCTGTGCTCCCCAATATTTTTTATGCATTTTAAATGCAGTTTTTTATATTTATTTGTGTCTAAATATGTTCAAACTTGTTTAAATCGTTGACGGCGGTGGAGCTAGCGGGGGAGGGTGCGGGTGGGATCAAGATGGAGGGGGATCGAGATCGAGATGGAGGGGGAATCGAGATCGAGATGGAGGGGATCGAGATCAAGTGTCCTCATGAATTCAAAAGTGCCCATGAAATTTAAAAATGTTCATGATATCAAAAAGTGCCCATGAAATACAATCGAGAAATGAAGACTACGATTTAAATACAATCGATCTTAGCTAGCTATCTGTTCACAATCTTCTTGCCCTTCTTTTTCGCAAATGGAGTTCTTCGGTGGAACAGACATCCTTTAGGTAGGGTGGTCATGCTTCTTCTTTTGGTGTGTGCTACTACTTCATCGTCGTCGTCATGTTCAATCTTCGGGTCGCCGTACTTGTCGAAGTCTTGCTCATTGGCTACTTCATCCATTCCGATGATCTTCCTTTTGCCTCTCCTCACGACAACACGACTGGGCTTTGACGGGTCGGTAATGAAGAAGCATTGGTCCACTTGGGAAGCCAGTACCCATGGCTCATTTTTCGTGGTGACGTTTGCACCCGCGGTCTTGGATTCTGCTTCGGGTATAACCATGGTGGTGAAATACCGGTCTTCTTTTAGGACGCTCTTGGCCCATCTGACACGGAACATCGGGACCTTCTCTCGAGCGTAGCTCAGCTCCCAGATCTCCTCGATCCTTCCGTAGTATCTGTCCTTGTCGTTGCCAGTGTAGGATTCCATCGTTACCCTGGAGTTCTGATAACCATCACTCTTCATGTCCTTGTTGTTGGTGTAGAATGTGTAGCCATTGATATCGTACGCCTCATAGGTCATCAGGTTGTGCTCGGCGCCCTGTGACAAGGCGAATATGAGTTGTTCTTCCGCGGAAGAATCCTCATGTAAAGGGTAATGACGAAGCTTCTCCTTGAACCAACGCGTGAAACATGAGTTGTGCTCTTTGATTATATCTCCATCCGTCCTCTGTTGGCCTCGGTCATTGTACGTCTTCTCAATAAAGGTTTTGTGCTCTACCACCCAAGGATCGACCACGTCTATGTGTTGTAGCGCGACTAGGTTTGCTCTTTCAAAGTCGGCGAGTCGACCCTCGAAGTGGACATGCATTTCGCGGCGACCCTCACGGTGACCCCATCGAGCGAGCCTGCCGAGGTGCTCGCTGACCGGTAGACCAACGGGTTCTCGATGCCTAGATAATTCGTGCAAGAGGAGATGCACTCTTGGTCGAAAAGCCCCGGCTATACTTCCCTCCGGACGTGACATGTTGCGAACGTATCCTTTGATGACACCATTCATCCTTTCGAACGGCATCATGCTTTGTGCAGGAACGTCGGCCCGAGTTGGATGATATCCTCCACGATATGGACCAGCAGATGCACCATAACATCGAAGAATGCGGGCGGGAAGTACATCTCAAGCTCGCATAGTATCACCACGATCTCTTCCTGTAGCCTTCTGAGTTGCCTCACGCCAATCGACTTCCGAGAGATGACGTTGAAAAAGTTGCATAGGCCAAATAGCATTTCACGGACGTGCGCATCCATGATCCCACGGATTGCAACTGGAAGTATCTGTGTCATCAGCACGTGACAATCGTGAGACTTCATCCTGCTGAACTTCTGCTTCGCTGGGTCTAGGTATCTGCTTATCTTCCCCCCGTAACCGTAAGGAAGTTTTACTCCTAGGAGGCAGGTGAAAAACTGCTCAATCTCCTCCTGACTTAGAGTGAAGCACGCGGGAGGGTAGTCATTTCCGGTCTTCTTGGCCTTTTTGCCTTTGGCGACGACTTTCTTCGTGTCCCGCTTCGCCTCATCATCATCATCATCATCATCATCATCATTAGCGTGAAGCTCCTGCACGATGCCCATTGATTCAAGTCTGCCCTTGCTTTCGGCCCATCTTTGGTCCTCTACGGCATGTTGAGCAGGGTACCAAGCAGACTCGCACACGTTCTTCGTGATATGCATGACATCAAGGCTGTGAGGCACACGGTAGATCTCCCAAGACGGCAAGTCCTAGAAAACAGACCTCGCTTTTCCATACCTTCAAAGCTGACTCTGGCGCCTTCGCTACTTTTCCGGCTCTGGCGCCTTTTGCTTCTTTCGGCAAGGCGGTCTTTCCAATTTTTAAACAACTCGTCTATTTCCTTGCCTCTCCTCGTACGCGGGCGTTTTCGGGGTTCGGTTTCACCATCGAATAGATCCTTGCGTTTCCTCCACGGGTCATCATCGCGAAGCCACCTTCGATGTCCCATGAACACGGTTTTCGAAGACCCGGTATCTCTATCTAGCTGGTGATACGTTGTGTCATCCATGCACCTTACGCATCCAGAAAATCCGTGGACTACCTGCCCATGAGATATCCGTAGAATCGAGATAGTCGTGCACCGTCGTGAGCGGTCACGACTCTCATAGGGAAATATTCTTTCTCTGCGGCGTCCCTCGTTTTGGCTGGCGTTTTCCGCAGCGTGTCTAGCTCCTCCTTCAGCAGCCCCAGATACAGTTTGATGTCGTTCCCTGGTTGTTTCGGCCCTTCAATTAGCATACTCATGTGAATGTACTTCCTCTTCATGCACAACCAGGGGGGAAGGTTGTACATCCACACAAACACAAGCCAGGTGCTATGTGTGCTTCTCTGGCTGCCAAACGGATTGACTCCATCGGTGCTCGCGCCCAAAGCATGATGTTCCTTGGATCCTTCCCAAATTACGGGTATTCAAAGTTCAACACTTGCCATCGGCTCGCATCCTTAGGGTGACTCGGCATCTTGTCTTTTTATTTATCTCGGGATCATTTCCGTCATCTTCTCGCTTCTTCTCCTCCCTATCCGCGTGCCAACGCAGGAGCTTTGCTACCTTAGGGTCCGCGAAATACCGCTGCAGACGAGGAGTGATCGGAAAGTACCACACCGATTTTCGAGGAGCTTTCTTCCTCTTCTTGTATCGAGTGACGCTGCACACCAGACATATGGTAGACTCCGCGTGCTCGTCCTGATAAATGATGCAATTGTTCATGCACACATGGTATTTTGCGTGCGGTAAATCCAGAGGACACACGATTTTCTTCGCCTCCTTGAAACTGGTCGGGCACTTGTTCCCCTTGGGAAGACGTTCGTGCCAGAATGACATGTTCTCGTCGAAGCATGCGTCGGTAATTTTGTGTTTTACCTTCATCTCCAGAGCCATGAGCGTTACTTTCAGGCAGGTATCCGCGGGCCTGCATCCTTCATACAATGGAGTAACTGCGTCTATCTCCAGTTGATCCAGCTTGGCTTTCTCTCGGGCGGCAGCTCTTGCGTTATCCGTCTGTTTGAGAATCAGCTCTTGAATATGAGGGTCCTGCACCCAGCCTCCATCATCGTCTGCTCCGGCATCTTCATCTTCATGATCATGCCCTTCGTCTTGATCTTCCTCGTCATCATATACGACATCTTCTACATGATGATCGTATGCAGCATCACCGTCGTGATCATGTCACGGAGATTCTTCGTCTTCTCGCCCGCCCTAAATCACGGTGGTACTTGTCTTGCTGCCCTTCCTCATTTCTTGCCCGGCCCCATGGATGACTTCATAGTCATCTTCATCACCTTGCCACCGATAGCCATCCATGAAACCACGCAAGAGCAGGTGGTCCCGCACCTGCCCGGAATCCGGGTCCGCAATAAGGCTCTTGACTTGCATCTTCGACACGGACATCTTATCTCCGTCTCGTTCTTTTGAAGCATCTCGGCCTTCGCGGAGCTCAAAAATATTCACGATGCCTTCGGTCATCGTATGCGGACCATGGTCGTCATGGGTAGAGCAAAAGGATATTTTAGAACCAAGAAAAAATTTGGCATGACCTTCCCTAAAAATAGGACCAAAAGAATGCATAGTGCCAAAATTCTACTAAACGGAAATGAATCAAAACATTACGGCAAAATATTGGCAACTATCGCATTTCAAATACGGTACCTGCAAACACAAACATATATGCAACACCACAAACACATGCAACACCACAAACATACATAGATCTAGCTAGGCCACAAAAGTGCATGTGCACGTTGTTGGAGGGAGCTAGGGAGAAAAAAGTAGATCTACATCATGAAGATAGCTTTCCCTTACTTACCTATCAAAAAAGGTAATTTCACCACTTAATTTTGATGAATCTATGGTGGAAATGAGGTGAGGATGAGGAGTCAGCCGAAAGCTTTGAGAAGGAGGTGGAGGGAATGAAGTGGGGAAAGTGAGTGGGTAGGTGTGGGGCTGTCCAAAATATCTTGTTGGGGTCCCAGGTTACTAATGGTGCACCACCCGCAAATGCGCCATTAGTAACCCTGGTTACTAATGGCGCACATGCAGGTGGTGCACCATTAGTAGTTTTGCAAAAAAGTAAAAATAAATAAATATATATACTAATGGCGCACCGGGCAATAGTGCGCCATTACTAGTTTAAACTAGTAATGGCGCACTGTGCAACGGTGCGCCATTAGTAGTTTTGCAAAAAAAAGAATAAAAAAAATTACAGTAATGGCGCACTGTCTGCCTGGTGCGCCATTACTAGTTCAACTAGTAATGGCGCACTTCGACCTGATGTGCCATTAGTATGTATGGAAAAATGGAAAAAAAATTAATACTAGTGGCGCACCACATTTGCAGTGCGCCATTAGTCATCTTCCACACTAATGGCGCATCACCAACAGGTGCGCCATTAGTATATAGTAGTGGCGCACTACTTCCATGGTGCGCCATTAGTATCAATCCTATCTATAGCCATTTTCCTAGTAGTGCATGTCATAATCCTTGATGAGCTCTAACCATCTCCTTTGCCTGAGAGTTAACTCCTTCTACATGAAAATGTACTTCAAACTCTTGTGATCTGTGTACACCTCACAATGGTTTCCAGTGAGAAAATGTCTCCAAGTCTTCAATGCATGCACTACGGCTGCTAACTCCAAATCGTGTGTAGCATAATTTAACTCATGGGGCTTAAGCTGTTGTGAAGCATACGAAACAACTCTTCCCTCCTGCATAAGCACTGCTCCAAGCCCTCAACGTGATGCGTCACAATACACCTCATAATCCTTGCGCTGATCAGGCAGAATCAAAACTTGTGATGTAACCAAATGTTTCTTCAACTCCTGGAAATTAGCCTCACATTCCTCAGTCTATTTGAACTTGGTATCCTTCTTCAACAACTCCGTCATAGGCTTCGCAATCTTTGAGAAATTCTCAATGAATCTTCGGTAGTATCCTGCCAGTCCAAGAAAACTCTGGATCTCTCCAACTGTCGTTGGTGCTTCCCAGTTTGTCACAGTGACAACTTTGGTGGGATCCACTGCTATTCCTTCTCCAGATATAACATGTCCGATAAATCCAACTTCCTTCAACCAAAACTCACATTTGCTAAACTTGGCATATAACTGGTGTTCTCTGAGCTTCTCAAGTACTAAATGCAAATGCTCCTTATGCTCCTCTTCATTCTTTGAGTAGACCAAATATCGTCAATGAACACCACAATGAACTTATCCAGAAACTCCATAAACACTTTGTTCATCATGTTCATGAAATATGCTGGTGCGTTGGTCAGACCAAATGACATAACGTTATACTCGTACAGTCCGTATCTGGTGGTAAAAGCCGTCTTAGGTATATCCTGCTCTCGAATCTTCAACTGATGGTATCCTGATCGCAAATCGATCTTGGAAAATACCTTAGCTCCTTGCAATTGGTCAAACAAGTCGTTGATCATCGGCAATGCGTACTTATTCTTGATAGTTACTTCATTCAATCCTCGATAATCAACAACCATCCTCAATTATCCATCCTTCTTCTCCACTAGAAGTACTGGCGATCCCCAAGGTGAAGAGCTTGGGCGAATAAAACCTTTATCCAGTAACTCCTTAATCCGCTTCTTAATTTCTTCCAAATCTTGTGCGGGCATCCGGTACGATCTCTTAGATATCGCCCATGCTCGCAAAAGCTCAATCAAAACTCAATGTCTCCATCCGGTGGCATGCACAGCAACTCCTTTGGAAATACGTCGGGTAATCCTTCACCACCGGTACTTCCTCTGCACAACTCCTGATAAAGGAATTTACTTGTGTCCTCTTCGCATCATGCCGTGACACATACTTGATCCTTCTTCCTTCCGGGTGGTAAGCAAAATCGACTTCTCGGGCGCAATCGATGTTTCCTCCATACATCGATAGCCAATCCATACCCAGAATCACATCCAAACCTTGCGATTCCAGAATGATTAAATCCGAGGGAAAAATATGCCTACCTATACTCAATGGCACTTGAAAACATCCTCGACTGGCCATATACTCCGCTCCTGGTGAGCTTACTAACATAGGTGTTCTAAGAACCTTGGTGGGCAGTTTATACTTATCCACAAATCCCCTCGATATGTATGAATGCGATGCACCAGTATCAAAAAGAATGATTGCAGTAAATTACTTAACCAAAAACTTTCCTATTACTGCATCTGGCTGGGCTTCAACCTCCTCCACCTTAACATGGTTCACCTGTCCCCTGTTGAAAGGGTTCGGCTTCTTCCCAGAGCTTCCATTGCCATTTCCATTATGGGCTTCAGGACATTCATTGGCATAATGTCGAGTCATCTGACACTTAAAGCAAGTGACTTGGCTCAAGTCTCTATTTGTAACACCCCAAAATTTTTAGCCTTGTTTTATTAATTAAAATTTTGCCAGGAACTTAAAACTTTTGTTTTCTGGATTTTCTTTTGATTTCAGAACCTTTCTTCCCTTTATCTTTATGGAGTTTTTACCACAAGTGAGAAACTTCCCAATTTATTGGACTGTTTTACCCTCTCAAATAAAACAATTCTTTTATCAGTAAGATTATTTATATAATTATTATTTTCCCCTGAGTTTTATTTCTCTAATTTGGTTTTTCATAAGTTTAGGGTCCCATTTGCACTGCAATCCTTTTATAAACTCATTCAAAAATTCCACCAAAATTTGGGGATGTCATGTGATGTTTTTAAATCACTTCTGTGCAAAAAGATATTTCATTATTTGGATATTTTGAGCTCTACACCTAATTTTCAAATCTGGTTCAGTGGGCAATTTTACACTGCAACCTATTTAAATATTTCTTTAAAACTTCTAGCAAAATTTTGGGATGTCAGTAGTAGCATATTATTCCACTTTATGCAAAAACCGGTCTTTGCTCTTTGAAAATTTTGAGTGAATCATCCTCATCTTCATTCTGGTGCAGCTTGGTGATTTGTACTGCTACCATCTTCTAACTTGCTCCTCTACCCATGATCTTTCTCCTACTTGTAGTCCTCCCTGCTAAACCCTTAAGACCAGGAGCATGAGCCCATTGGAAGATTTTTGGCCCATAAAATGACAGCCTCCAGTTTCTGCCAAAAACTGTTTTTCTCAAATTATTACACTAACAAGTTTCTTATTTTGGCAAACTAACCTCACCACCCTCTCATTCATCTAAAGAGACCCCACTCTGGAAGATTTGACCACTTTCAAGAAATGCCTAGGTGCATGTGGCATTCTGTCAAACACTTTGTTGGCACGACCAGTTCTGACATGAGTTTTAGTTTGCACTATGAATTTGCTTCCCTTGCCTAACCACCTTGTCCAATAAACTCCTAGCTACTCCTAACCTAGGTCTGCTAAACCCAACCTCACCCGAGACCTCTAGCACGCCCTGGCATTTTGTCGAGCAGGTCCCGTGCATGCTCTGGGCGCGAGCAGAGCGCGCGTTTTGCACGTGCCGCGCCCGAGCCGCCGCGTCGCGCCCCTGGGTTTTGCCCACTCTGCAGAGCCGCGCCACTCACTCGACTGCTCAACGCATCTCTCCAAGCAGCCCTGGTGCCCCACACCGCCGACAGAGCCCTGGCTGCACGCCCGGCGTCGCAGCGTCTCTGCCAGGTCGGCGCCGCCCGAGCCGCTAGCGCTCGCCACCTACCCTCTGGAACAGTCCAATCCTATCCTCTCGCTCGTCTGCAAGCGCTCGTCGTCGCCACGTCCGCCTGCAGCAACAGGGAGGCGGTTCGCCGGTGAACCTATCCACGGCCGCCGCAAACCGACCTCGTTGCACTATAAGAAGAGGCCCCCGAGCACGCCTCGTTCCGCAGGCAGTCTCAAAACGCTCCCCTAGTTCCCCCGTGTCAGCCCATCGACCCGGGGAGGTCTTCTTCCCCATCTCCGGCAACCGCAGCCGCCGCCACTGTCCTGGCCATTCCGGCACCACCAGAGCCTCCCCCTCTCCACTCTCTTCACCAGGAGCTCCCTCTCCCCCTCGTGAGTCCATCCCCCTGCTGAATTTTGATCGGGGCTCGCCGCGGGAGAAAACCCACTCTGCCCGACGGCCACCGTCCGCTGCGGAGCTCGCCGCCGGCAGCTCCGTCCACCCCAGAGACCAAAGCGACTATCGGAGGGACCGCCTCGATCCCCTGAGCCCACGGGTGACCTCGGTTACTCGAACGGTGCCGCCGTTCGCCGGCGAATATCGTCGGAGTCCCGCCTCCGTTCGGGCAGAGGAAGAGGAGGGAGGAAAGACCCGGTCGAGCGACCCGATGGGCAGGCGGGCCTGCCGGTGACTCACGCACCGTCCACGCTGGAGTAAGTGGATACGTAATTCCAAAGTACGTATTCGACGTGTACATTTTGAAACGTTTTCTTTTTCTGTTTTATTTTTAAAAGCAGATTTTCACCACAACTTTGACTGTCCATAACTTTTTAAATATAGCTCCAAATGAATTGATTCTTTTTCCTACCTTTCTCAAATTTAATCTAGTTTATTTTAAGATTTATTTGAAAAAAAATTAAAACAACTTTTTTGTGCTGTTTTGAAATTGTGTGTTAATTCAAATCTATTTAAAATAGGACTTTGGAGAGAGAGAAGTAAAACTTTCAAAAGTTTTGGAGAGCACATCACCCCTCCACAACTTGAAGGCAAGCATTCTGAACTCTGGCATAATATTTTGCATGCGTTGTTTGACACAATTATGACACCACCTCCGTACTTAGAGCTCGTTATTTTATGTGGTGATATGCTCATTTGCATGAATGCTTATTGGAAATTTCCTTCTTTGTTGGAAATGGACATGCTTGTGATAATGATCATCCTCGTATGCCTTTCGTGCCTACCGGAAGGAAAACAGGAAAGTCTCTATCTTGGGTAGACCCAAGCTTGTCCCTAGTTCCTCGTCGAGACGAGTGTGTCCGGCATGGCATGAGGGGTATGATGAGTAGTGATTCAGTTTGTTGGATGAAATACATTCTTTATGCTAATCATGCAGGGAATACTTAACCTCCTGAGTCGACCATAGATCGAGTCTTGTTCCAGTAACCCCCATACTTGTTTCAGATTATCACTTGTCCCTACAACAAGTAGGGTGCAGTTCAAGAAGTCGTTAACCCCTTTCTAGCACACACCGCATGCAGAGGCCATGGTGGAAGATACGGTTGTAGCTGGTAGGCGTGCCACCTGGTCCGGGGGCATGGGTGTTTCCGGTTGAGACCGAGAGGGGAGGCCACCCCTTAGAGCGCGCGATATAAATTTGATCCCATGCTACGCGAGGTTGTAGCCTCCCCACTTAGAGTTTTTCTTAACAGGCGTCGTGGGTGATTCCAGACACTGGTAAGTTAAGCTGGTGTGTGCAAGTTAGGTGTGTTTTCAACAAAAAGGCCGTAGACGGAATTAGTCCCGACGGACTAAAGGGATCCATTACTTGTGGGTAAAGAGTACATCCTCTGCAGAGATTAAACCTATTCGGATAGCCGTGTCCATGGTTAAGGATTTCAGTCTGGGATGGGTCAAGTGTCGGTCTTGGTGTCGGTCTTCGGAGGAGAAACTGTTAAACCGAAACTAGGATCATGACTTGTGACTTGTGAGGACCATGATTATTATTTTGTTATGGACTAACCCGTTATATTATTTGAATTATCGAGTATCCCTGGGATGGTTCTACCTCCTGGATATTCATTGTGATTATTTATAAGCCCTTTATGTGGTGTCGCTTAGACGCCCGACTATGGCATGCTTGCTATTTATTTTACTTATAAGCCCTTTATGTGGTGTCGCTGAGACGCCCGACTGTGGCATGCTTGCTATTTATTTTACTTATAAGCCCTTTTATGTGGTGTCATTTGAGACGCCTGACAAAGTGGCATGCTTGTTATTCATTTACTTTATAAGCCCTTTATGTGGTGTCGCTGAGACGCCCGACTGTGGCATGCTTGCTATTTATTTTACTTATAAGCCCTTTATGTGGTGTCCCTGAGACGCCCGACTGTGGCATGCTTGCTATTTATTTTACTTATAAGCCCTTTATGTGGTGTCATTTGAGGCCTCGATAAAGGCATGCTTGTTATTCATTTACTTTATAAGCCCTTTATGTGGTGTCATTTGAGACGCCTGAATCGTGGCATGCTTGATATTTATTTTACTTTTAAAGCCCTTTATGTGGTGTCGCCGAGACGCCGAATCGAGGCATGCTTGTTATTTACCATCAATTCGAGACGTCGCTTCAGACATCCGAATGGTGCATTTTATTCCTACTCTGTCATTACATATTCATTGTTACATATTGATAAGCTGCTTGCATGCATCAAGGATTTTAGTTTATGACTGACGTTGTGATCATAGAATATTTTCAAAGCAAGATTATCAGTTGTTATATCATACCTGTGTTCATAATGTTTGCGAGTACATTCAAAGTACTCACCGGCTTGTCCCTGGCTATTGTCTTGGCCAGATTTCTTGCGCGGAGAGGAGCGACAGTGATGACAGCCCCGGAACCTACACAATGGTGATAGCAGCCTCGCGAAGATAGGAGTTATCTTGGTAAGCTGTTCCTGTGGGGAATGGAGTCCCATAGACGCTGATGATCCACAAACCGCTTCCACCATCAACCACTAGAAACCATTTGTTGTACTCACAGGCCAGAATGGTCTTGTACTTCATATTTTGTATTTTTCTTGGAATTTCTGTATCAAGTTGGTGCCTCATCAGCTAACAGTAATCCTGGGGCTGGTGAGCACAAGGGCCATTTTCTGGAAATTAATATCCGAAAAGCCCGCCGTGACAAACTTGGTATCAGAGCCAGGCTGACCATTGGCTAATCCTATCTTAGTCGGGTCAATAAACCGAGGTAAGCCAAACCACCAGACCTTAACCTAAACCCAGTGAAGCTTCTCATGCAAGATAGCCACACAATGACCCCGACACTTTTGGCAGTCGGTGCCCAACCTGTCAACCTAGCCTGTCGATCACGCACCAGTGACCGACGCCTATAGTGTCTCATTCAAAAGCGTGTGAAGGAAGACCTCGTCCCCTTTTCCTATAAAAAGGGCACGCTCGCCTCAACCCAGCACAGCACAACCTCTACCCCAAAACCGAGCCATAATGCCTGGCGTCGTAGTGCACAACAAGACCACAGCAACCAACCTTGGAGGTTTCGTGACCATACTCGCAAACCTCACCCGTCGTGCCTATGCGTTAGAAGAGCCCCCAGAATATGTTGTGTACCAAGGGTCCATGAGCGGCGAGAGCCGTCAATTCTGGGCCACTGTGCATATTTACGATAGGGGTCTGTCGCCAGAACGCCCCTATAGGTTCACCGGAGGGACAACTTCCTTCGAGCCAAAAGCCATCCAGCTAGCTGCTCGAGAGGCTATAGTTCAACTCTGGCAGTTGTCGCCCAGAGTTAACTGTCGCTCGTTCTACTACTACCCCAGACGCGAAGGGTATGGTAGACCACCCCAACTTGCCAACGGAGATCACAAGACAGATCCTGCGTTGTTGCACCTAGTGCGCTATGTAGGTGCACTAGAGGAACTATTCGATCAAATCACCATCGATCTGATCGCAGCTCGTGGAGAGCTGGTTCGTCGAGTCCCGGCGAGAAGAGAAGATGAGCCCGATGCCGATAGCCCAGTCGTGCTGTTCGGACAACCAATCGAGACCTTGAGGTCCACCCCAGCCATCAACCAAGGCGCTTTGATGACCACGGAAGTGCTTCGTCGCCTTTTGGGATCACACTCCAACGGGATTGTGGCCAACAATCCCCGCGATAGTCATCATCGCCACCCCGACCCTGCAGCCCCTCAACCATATCCAGCTAATCCCGACGGTGAGACCCGTGGAGAAGCCTCGTCATCCACAAGGCAAGCCCGCTTGGATATAAATGAGGTAGACTGAATCACTCGAGTAGTGCCGAGTCACAGTGTATCCTCGCATTGTAATCGTGTGACCTTGTAAATTAACGCAGCCGGTTGTTGTGCCTCTGTTTTAAATGGTAACCTTGCATAACTGTGTCAGCACGCAGTTGCATATTTTCCGGGCACAGCTACCCAAAACCACCCCGACAACACCCACAATGATACGTCACTTTAGTGAGATATGTATCTGTGGCTTTGACCCCGACCCTTGGAGCTGAGCTGGCAAATTAATTACCCTTCACCACGGTAAAATGACACAGCTCCAGTGCTATAAAAAGGCCACCTTGTGACCTTGCCAAGCACCCCTCACCTTGTGCACCACCCTCACAACCATTTCTTGCCATGCCGAGCCCTAGTATTTGTCTGAGAACCCCAGATGCAACCCCGGGTAGCTTTGTCAAAATATTGTGGGACTTTACCTGCAGTACCATGGGTTCTACCCAGCCACCCCAAAGACGAGAGGTGTTCAAATCGAGGATCACCCCATCCACCTCGAAATATTGGGCAAGAGTACACATCCCTCCCGTAAATCCAAACCAAGACCCAACGGAAGTTTCCTTCGTGGGGAAATCTATGCCAGCTCCACTAATGGCCATAGAAGCGGCTGCACAAAGCACTTGCCCGCCTTCGATTCGCGATACCCTATGCGGTTGAGAGAGGATATTATTACTTTCCGAGCCGCAAAGACCCGGAGGAGCAACATCTTTTCGGTGGACGGATTGAGAGAGACCCAAAGATCGCCAACCTGGTCCAGTACGTCGTCGCTCAAGAACGTTTGGCCCACCAAGTAATGGGTTATCTCCAGAGTCTCGCAGATTTAAATCCTCAGATCGCCATCGGCAGACCACTGAGGCCCGACCAGGAGAGACACATTCATCGGCTGGTCAATCCCCTTTCCTCGATAGAAGAGGAGTGCATCCCGATGCAGAGACATTTTCTGGGACCCCGCCGATTACCGTTTGCATTATAGACGTCACTGCTGTGTTTATTATTGCAACATTTATTTATGCATTGTAACTTATGCGTGGTACCCCGAGTTTGTGCGGCGAGTAGATTACTTAGTTTCTATTAATATGAGTAGTTCTGTTGCGGTTTGACTCTGATATATTACTATTGTTCTCTCGGGAAAAATCCTGGAGTGAGATTTCTTATCCCTGAATTGCTGCATCGTATATCTTCTCACGACATGGATTATTTTTGTTCACACAACACCACGACATCAGACTCACAACCGCTCAAACACATACACTGCTTGCAAAAACACGTAACCGTGGAGTTTTTGTTTCTCAAAACAGCTCTTAACAAATCTCGAGGACGAGATTTTTTCTTAAGGGGGGTAGTGTTGTAACACCCCAAAAATTTTAGCCTTGTTTTATTAATTAAAATTTTGCCAGGAACTTAAAACTTTTGTTTTCTGGATTTTCTTTTGATTTCAGAACCTTTCTTCCCTTTATCTTTATGGAGTTTTTACCACAAGTGAAAAACTTCCCAATTTTATTGGACTCTTTTACCCTTTCAAATAAAACAATTCTTTTATCAGTAAGATTATTTATATAATTATTATTTTCCCCGGAGCTTTATTTCTCTAATTTGGTTTTTTATAAGTTTAGGGTCCCATTTGCACTGCAACCCTTTTATAAACTCATTCAAAAATTCCACCAAAATTTGGGGATGTCATGTGATGCTTTTAAATCACTTTTGTGCAAAAAGATATTTCATTCTTTGGATATTTTGAGCTTTACACCTAATTTTCAAATCTGGTTCAGTGGGCAATTTTACACTGCAACCTATTTAAATATTTCTTTAAAACTTCTACCAAAATTTTGGGATGTCAGTAGTAGCATATTATTCCACTTTATGCAAAAACCCAAAGGTCTTTGCTCTTTGAAAATTTTGAGTGAATCATCCTCATCTTCATTCTGGTGCAGCTTGGTGATTTGTATTGCAACCATCTTCTAACTTGCTCCTCTACCCATGATCTTTCTCCTACTTGTAGTCCTCCCTGCTAAACCCTTAAGACCAGGAGCATGAGCCCATTGGAAGATTTTTGGCCCATAAAATGACAGCCTCCAGTTTCTGCCAAAAACTGTTTTTCTCAAATTATTACACTAACAAGTTTCTTCTTTTTGCAAACTAACCTCACCACCCTCTCATTCATTTAAAAAGACCCCACTCTGGAAGATTTGACCACTTCAAGAAATGCCTAGGTGCATGTGGCATTCTGTCAAACACTTTGTGGGCATGACCAGTTCTGACATGAGTTTTAGTTTGCACTATGAATTTGCTTCCCTTGCCTAACCACCTTGTCCAATAAACTCCTAGCTACTCCTAACCTAGGTATGCTAAACCCCAACCTCACCCGAGACCTCTAGCACGCCCTGGCATTTTGTCGAGCAGGTCCCGTGCGTGCTCTGGGCGCGAGCAGAACGCGCGTTTTGCACGTGCCGCGCCCAAGCCGCGTCGCGCCCACTGGTTTTGCCCACCTGCAGGTCAGCGCCACTCACTCGACCGCTCACCGCATCATGCCAAGCAGCCCTGGTGCCCCACAAAGATCGCCAACAGAGCCCTTGGCGGCACGCTACGCCCGCAGCAGCTGCTCGCCAGTCGGCACCGCCCGAGCCGCTAGCGCTCACCACCTACCCTCTGGAACAGTCCAAGCCTATCCCCTCGCTCGTCTGCAAGCGCTCGTCGCCGCCACGTCCTCGTGCAGCAACAGGGAGGCGGTTCGCCGGCGAACCTATCCATGGCCGCCGCAAACCGACCTCGTTGCACTCTAAGAAGAGGCCCCCGAGCACGTCCCGTTCCGCAGTCAGCCTCAAAACACTCCCCTAGTTCCCCCGTGGCAGCCCATCGACCAGGGGAGGTCTTCTTCCCCATCTCCGGCAACCGCAGCCGCCGCCACTGTCCCGGCCATTCCGGCGCCACCAGAGCCACCCCCTCTCCACTCTCTTCACCAGGAGCTCCCTCTCCCCCTCGTGAGCCCATCCCCCTGCTCAATTTTGATCGGGGCTCGCCGCGGGAGAAAACCCACTCTGCCCGACGGCCACCGTCCATTGCAGAGCTTCGCCACGGCAGCTCCGGCCCACCCCAGAGACCAAAGCGACTACCGGAGGGACCGCCTCGATCCCCTGAGCCCACGGGTGACCTCGGTTACTCGAACGGTGCCGCCGTTCACCGGCGAACATCGCCGGAGTCCCGCCTCCGTTCGGGCAGAGGAAGAGGAGGGAGGAAAGACCAGTCAAACCTAACCAGTGGGCCAAGCGGGCCCACTGTCAGTGACTCACGCACCATCCACGCTGGAGTAAGTGGAGACGTAATTCCAAAGTATGTGTTCGACGTGTACATTTCGAAACGTTTTCTTTTTCTGTTTTATTTTTAAAAGCAGATTTTGACCACAACTTTGACTGTCCATAACTTTTTAAATATAGCTCCAAATGAATTGATTCTTTTTCCTACCTCTCTCAAATTTAATCTAGTTTATTTTAAGATTTATTTGAAAAAAAATTCAAACAACTTTTTTTGTGCTGTTTTGAAATTGTGTGTTAATTCAAATCTATTTAAAATAGGACTTTGGAGAGATAGAAGTGAAACTTTCAAAAGTTTTGGAGAGCACATCAACCCTCCACAACTTGAAGGCAAGCATTCTGAACTCTGGCATAATATTTTGCATGCGTTGTTTGACACGATTATGACACCACCTCCGTACTTAGAGCTCGTTATTTTATGTGGTGATATGATCATTTGCATGAATGCTTATTGGAAATTTCCTTCTTTGTTGGAAATGGACATGCTTGTGATAATGATCATCCTCGTATGCCTTTCGTGCCTACCGGAAGGAAAACGGGAAAGTCTCTGTCTTGGGTAGACCCGAGGTTGTCCCTAGTTCCTCGTTGAGACGAGTGTGTCCGGCATGGCATGAGGGGTATGATGAGTAGTGATTCAGTTTGTTGGATGAAATACATTCGTTATGCTAATCATGCAGGGACTACTTAACCTCCTGAGTCGACCATAGATCGAGTCTTGTTCCAGTAACCCCCATACTTGTTTCGTACTATCACTTGTCCCTACAACAAGTAGGGTACAGTTCAGTAAGTCGTCAACCCCTTTCTAGCACACACCGTACAGAGAGGCCATGGTGGAAGATACCGGTTGTAGCTGGTAGGCGAGCCACCGTCCGGGGCATGGGTGTTTCCGGTTGAGACCGAGAGTGGAGGCCACCCCTTAGAGCGCTGATATAAATTTGATCCCATGCTACGCGAGGTTGTAGCCTCCCACTTAGAGTTTTGCTTAACAAAGGCCGTGGGTGATTCCGCATAATCGGTAAGTTAAGATGGTGTGTGCAAGTTAGGTGTGTTTTCAACTAAAAGGCCGTAGACGGAATTAGTCCCGATGGACTAAAGGAATCCGTTACTCGTGGGTAAAGAGTACACCCTCTGCAGAGATTAAACCTATTCGAATAGCCGTGTCCATGGTTAAGGATTTCAGTCTGGGATGGGTCAAGTGTCGGTCTTGGTGTCGGTCTTCGGAGGAGAAACTGTTAAACCGGAACTAGGATCATGACTTGTGACTTGTGAGGACCATGATTATTATTTTGTTATGGACTAACCCGTTATATTATTTGAATTATCGAGTATCCCTGGGATGGTTCTACCTCCTGGATATTCACTGTGATTATTTGTAAGCCCTTTATGTGGTGTCGCTGAGACGCCCGACTGTGGCATGCTTGCTATTATTTTACTTATAAGGCCTTTATGTGGTGTCGCTGAGACGCCCGACTGTGGCATGCTTGCTATTTATTTTACTTATAAGCCCTTTATGTGGTGTCGCTGAGACGCCCGACAGTGGCATGCTTGTTATTCATTTACTTTATAAGCCCTTTATGTGGTGTCGCTGAGACGCCCGACTGTGGCATGCTTGCTATTTATTTTACTTATAAGCCCTTTATGTGGTGTCGCTGACACGCCCGATAGTTGCATGCTTGTTATTCATTTACTTTATAAGCCCTTTATGTGGTGTCGCTGAGACGCCCGACTGTGGCATGCTTGATATTTATTTTACTTTTAAAGCCCTTTATGTGGTGTCGCTGAGACGCCCGACTGAGGCATGCTTGTTATTTACCATCAATTCGAGACGTCGCTTCAGACATCCGAATGGTGCATTTTATTCCTACTCTGTCATTACATATTCATTGTTACATATTAATAACCTGCTTGCATGCATCAAGGATATTAGTTTAGGACTGACGTTGTGATCATCGAATATTTTCAAATCATGATTATCGGTTGTTATATCATACCTGTGTTCATAATGTTTGCGGGTACATTCAAAGTACTCACTGGCTTGTCCCTGGCTATTGTCTTGGCCAGATTTCTTGCGCGGAGAGGAGCGACCGTGATGACAGCCCCGGAACCTACGCAATGGTGATAGCAGCCTCGCGAAGATAGGAGTTATCCTGGTCAGTTGTTCCTGTGGGGAATAGAGTCCCATAGACGCTGATGATCCACAAACCGCTTCCGCCATCAACCACTAGAAACCATTTGTTGTACTCACATGCCAGAATGGTCTTGTACTTCATATTTTGTATTTTGCTTGGAATTTTTGTATCAAGTTGGTGCCTCATCAACTAACAGTAATCCTGGTGTTGGTGAGCACAAGGGCCATTTTCTGGAAATTAATACCCGAAAAGCCGGCCGTGACAAACTTGGTATCAGAGCTAAGCTGACCATTGGCTAATCCTATCTTAGCCGGGTCAATAAACCGAGGTAAGCCAAACCACCAGACCTTAACCTAAACCCAGCCAAGCTTCTCGTGCAAGATAGCCACATAGTGACCCCGACACTTTTGGCAGTCGGTGCCCAACCTGTCAACCTAGCCTGTCGATCACGCGCCAGTGACCGACGCCTATAGTGTCTCATTCGCAAGCGTGCGAAGGAAGACCTCGTCCCCTTTTCCTATAAAAAGGGCACGCTCGCCTCAACCCAGCACATCACAACCTCTATCGCAAAACCGAGCCATAATGCCTGGCCCCGTAGTGCACAACGAGACCACAGCAACCAACCTTGGAGGTTTCGTGACCATACTCGCAAACCTCACCCGTCGTGCCTATGTGTTAGAAGAGCCCCCAGAATATGTTGTGTACCAAGGGTCCATGAGCGGAGAGAGCCGTCAATTCTGGGCCACTCTGCACATTTACGGTAGGGGTCTGTCGCCAGAACGCCCCTATAGGTTCACCGGAAGGACAACTTCCTTCGAGCCACAAGCCATCCAGCTAGCTGCTCGAGAGGCTATAGTTCAACTCCGGCAGTTGTCGCCCAGAGTTAACTGTCGCTCATTCTACTACTACCCCAGACGCGAAGGGTATGGTAGACCACCCCAACTTGCCAATGGAGATCACGAGACGGATCCTGCGTTGTTGCACCTAGTGCGCTATGTAGGTGCACTAGATAAACTATTCGATCAAATCACCATCGATCTGATCGCAGCTCATGGAGAGCTGGTTCGTCGAGTCCCAGCGAGAAGAGAAGATGAGCCCGACGCCGACAGCCCAGTCGTGCTGTTCGGACAACCAATCGAGACCTTGAGGTCCGCCCCAGCCATCAACCAAGGCGCTTTGATGACCACGGAAGTGCTTCGTCGCCTTTTGGGAGCACACTCCAACGGGATTGTGGCCAACAATCCCCGCGATAGTCATCATCGCCACCCCGACCCTGCAGCCCCTCAACCATCTCCGGCTAATCCCGACGGTGAGACCCGTGGAGAAGCCTAATCATCCACAAGGCAAGCCCGCTTGGATATAAACAAGGTAGACTGAATCACTCGAGTAGTGCCGAGTCACAGTGTATCCTCGCATTGTAATCGTGTGACCTTGTAGATTAACGCAGCCGGTTGTTGTGCCTCTGTTTTAAATAGTAACCTTGCATAACTGTGTCAGCACGCAGTTGCATATTTTCCGGGCACAGCTACCCAAAACCACCCCGACAACACCCACAGCGATACGTCACTTTTGTGAGATATGTATCTGTGGCTTTGACCCCAACCCTTGGAGCTGAGCTGGCAAATTAATTACACTTCACCACGGTAAAATGACCCAGCTCCAGTGCTATAAAAAGGCCACCTCGTGACCTTGCCAAGCACCCCTCACCTTGTGCACCACCCTCACAACCATTTCTTGCCATGCCGAGCCCTAGTATTTATCTCGAGAACCCCGGATGCAACCCTGTGTAGCTTTGTCAAAATATTGTGGGACTTTACTCAGTACCATGTGTTCTACCCAGCCACCCCAAGACGAGCTGTTCAAATCGAGGATCACCCTATCCACCTCGAAATATTGGGCAAGAGTACACATCCCTCCCAGAATCCAAACCAAGACCCAACGGAAGTTTCCTTCATGGGGAAATCTATGCCAGCTCCACTAATGGCCATAGAAGCGGCTGCACACGAAGCACTTGCCCGCCTTCGATTCGCGGTACCCTATGCCAGTGAGAAAGGATATTATTACTTTCCGAGCCGTGCAGCACCCGGAGGAGCAACATCTTTTCCCGGTGGACGGATTGAGAGAGACCCAGTACTGGCCAACCTGGTCCAGTACGCCGTCGCTCAAGAACGTTTGGCCCAGCAAGTAATGGGTTATCTCCAAAGTCTCGCAGATTTAAATCCTCAGATCGCCATCGGCACACCGCTGTGGCCCGACCAGGAGAGACACATTCATCGGTTGGTCAATCCGCTTTCCTCGATAGAAGAGGAGTGCATCCCAGTACTAGAGACATTTTCTCGGGACCCCGTCCAGTTACCGTTTGCATTATAGACGTCACTGCTGTGTTTATTATTGCAACATTTATTTATGCACTGTAACTTATGCGTGGTACCCCGAGTTTGTGCAGCGAGTAGATTACTTAGTTTCTATTAATATGAGTAGTTCTGTTGCGGTTTGACTCTGATATATTACTATTGTTCTCTCGCGAAAAATCCTGGAGTGAGATTTCTTTTCCCTGAATTGCTGCATCGTATATCTTCTCACGACATGGATTATTTTTATTCGCACAACACCACGGCAACAGACCCACAACCGCTCAAACACATACCCTGCTTGCAAAAACATGTAACCGTGGAGTTTTTGTTTCTCAAAACAACTCTTAACAAATCTCGAGGACGAGATTTTTTCATAAGGGGGGTAGTGTTGTAACACCCCAAAAATTTTAGCCTTGTTTTATTAATTAAAATTTTGCCAGGAACTCAAAACTTTTGTTCTGGATTTTCTTTTGATTTCAGAACCTTTCTTCCCTTTATCTTTATGGAGTTTTTACCACAAGTGAAAAACATCCCAATTTTATCGGGCTCTTTTACCCTCTCAAATAAAACAATTCTTTTATCAGTAAGATTATTTATATAATTATTATTTTCCCCTGAGCTTTATTTCTCTAATTTGGTTTTTCATAAGTTTAGGGTCCCATTTGCACTGCAACCCTTTTATAAACTCATTCAAAAATTCCACCAAAATTTGGGGATGTCATGTGATGTTTTTAAATCACTTTTGTGCAAAAAGATATTTCATTCTTTGGATATTTTGAGCTCTACACCTAATTTTCAAATCTGGTTCAGTGGGCAATTTTACACTGCAACCTATTTAAATATTTCTTTAAAACTTCTACCAAAATTTTGGGATGTCAGTAGTAGCACATTATTCACTTTATGCAAGAACCCAGTGCTGCTCTTTGAAAATTTTGAGTGAATCATCCTCATCTTCATTCTGGTGCAGCTTGGTGATTTGTAGTGCAACCATCTTCTAACTTGCTCCTCTACCGATGATATTTCTCCTACTTGTAGTCATCCCTGCTAAACCCTTAAGACCAGGAGCATGAGCCCATTGGAAGATTTTTGGCCCATAAAATGATAGCCTCCAGTTTCTGCCAAAAACTGTTTTTCTCAAATTATTACACTAACAAGTTTCTTCTTTTGGCAAACTAACCTCACCACCCTCTCATTCAACTAAAGATACCCCACTCTGGAAGATTTGACCACTTCAAGAAATGCCTAGGTGCATGTGGCATTCTGTTAAACACTTTGTGGGCATGACCAGTTCTGACATGAGTTTTAGTTTGCACTATGAATTTGCTTCCCTTGCCTAACCACCTTGTCCAATAAACTCCTAGCTACTCCTAACCTAGGTCTGCTAAACCCCAACCTCACCCGAGACCTCTAGCACGCCCTGGCATTTTGTCGAGCAGGTCCCGTGTGTGCTCTGGGCGCGAGCAGAGCGCGTGTTTTGCACGTGCCGCACCCGAGCCGCCGCGTCGCGCCCCTAGGTTTTGCCCACTCTGTAGAGCCGCACCACTCACTCGACTGCTCACTGCATCATGCCAAGCAGCCCTGGTTCCCCACAGCACCGCTGTTGGTGTCAAAACCGGCGGATCTCGGGTAGGGGGTCCCGAACTGTGCGTCTAGGCGGATGGTAACAGGAGACAAGGGACACGATGTTTTTACCCAGGTTCGGGCCCTCTCGATGGAGGTAATACCCTACTCCTGCTTGATTAATATTGATGATATGGGTAATACAAGAGTAGATCGATCTACCACGAGATCAAGGAGGCTAAACCCTAGAAGCTAGCCTATGGTATGATTGTTGTTCGTCCTACGGACTAAAACCCTCCGGTTTATATAGACACCGGATAGGTTAGGGTTACACAGATTCGGTTACAATGGTAGGAGATCTACATATCCGTATCGCCAAGCTTCCCTTCCAGGCCAAGGGAAGTCCCATCCAGACACGGGACGAAGTCTTCAATCTTGTATCTTCATAGTCCAGGAGTCCGGCCAACGGTGATAGTTCGGCTATCTGGACACCCCCTAATCCGGGACTCCCTCAGTAGCCCCCGAACCAGGCTTCAATGACGATGAGTCCGACGCGTTGATTGTCTTCGGCATTGCGAGGCGGGTTCTTCTCCAAATTCCATATACTTGAATAGTGTCCGGCTTCTGATAAATGATGCGCTCCTTGGCTTCTACGCCCAATAATGGCCATATTCCACGTGTTTGAATGAATGCGAAAAGCCAGGGTATTTTTACAATTACCCCTAGCTGCGCAAAATGAGCTGCCTATAAAAGGGGCGAGGTTCTAGATCTGAGTCACACCATCCCCCTTCGCCTTTTTCATCGGAGCGCCTCGACCAAAGCCCATTCCATCATGGACGGTCGACGCGGCTCCTCCTCTCAAGGCCCCAGCCCTCACCGAAATTGGGAGAGATGCTCACCCCAAGATAGCGAGCTAGTTATACTCCAAGCCAAGGGATTTCTTCCCCCGGCCTTCATGGTTCCGGTTCGATCCGGACTTGCCACCTACAAGGGCGGAAAGCAAGCGGAGAGTGTCCCCGATCCCTCTAAAGGAGAGCAGGTATGCTTCATCTCTTATCTAGTAAGAGGACTCGGGTTTCCAATCCATCCGTTTCTCCGGGGGCTCTTGGAGTTCTATGGCCTCCAGTTGCACCATCTTACTCCTGCCTCCATCTTGCACATCGCGGGTTTCGTGGCCCTTTGCGAACTGTTCTTGGGCGTCGAGGCTCATTTCAGGCTGTGGAAGAGATTATTCTGCCTAGTACCCCGTTCTCATGAGGGGTCAATATATCAAGTGGGCGGAGCCGAGCTATGGCGCATCGCCGGACCGGATACCTATCCGAACCCCGAAGAAGGCGTCCAAGACTGGCCTTCGAATGGTTTTACATGGACGACGCCCCGCCGCCGGATCCTGTTCGGATCGGCCTTCCGGAGTTCAGCAATGCTCCTCTCAAGAAGTGCCTAAGCCGGGCGCCCTCGGAGCCCCGGAGGGAAAATGACCGGATGTCCTCTATCCGATGAGCCGAATAAGGTTATCGGCTCATGCCGGATTGACCATGATTGGAGTCATGGCAATCTGCATTATGAGGAGTGCATCCACTCCAATATAGGGGCCACCCCATGTGGGATTTCAACGGGAGGACGATGCCACCCGCCATGGCCGCAAAGGGCGGGATCGGTCACCGAACCGGTGAAGATCTTGTCTCGCCATGTATAAAGGGAGGAGGAGGATTTCCTCCGTCAATCCATCAAGGAGTTTTCTTTGAATAATCCTCGAAGCTGGGTAAGCAAACATCTTTGTGACCTGTCCGATCCATGTTCCCATGGTTAAATATCTCATTTCGTGGTTTCAAGCAGAACTGCTACCGGATCGTGGAGAAGATACAGCCCGCCTCACAACCCGAGGATCCGGAATGGTCCCTCGATCCGACCTCCGAAGAGGATCCGGATATAAAGGTGGAGTTGATCGACGGGGTATTCCACCAACTTAGCATCGACAATGCTTTGGTTGCCATCACGGCCGATTACCACGGAATACTTCCAGCCTCACAGATAACTGAGACCAAGGTCCCGATATTCTGATAATGACCCATCTGTGCTTATTTCTTGATCACCGTACACCAATGGTGGTTCACAGGGGGTACCTTCGAGGCAGGAAGACGAGCCCGTGGCGGCTAGCCAACAAGGGGCGACGGGTTCAATGTTAAAAGGAGTGCGGTCCGGATCGAAACTCCGCCAAGAACGGCACGACGCTGGGCCACCATGTTCCTAGGATTGATTCCTGGAAGGCATACTAACGCCGACGCACTTTTCTCGAAAAGAGCTCGCCGGACCGAGTCCGGAGAGGTTGTTAATCGAACCTCCGCCGCCGTGCTCCAAAGCTGGGTCCAGAAGCGGAGGCGAACATGAGGCGTACGTCGGACGCTCCTCCGAAAGAGGATGCCGACAGATTGTCCGCCACCAACTCCGAGGTGGAGAGCGCCTTGAATCACATGCGCCACCGGACAGTTCTTCGTGACGCATGTTTCTCCCAAGAGGCCTTGAATGCCTTCAATTCGGGAGATGCGCACCTCCGTGCCGCTCAAGATGGTCTAGCCAGAGCCACGGAGCAGTATGTAAAGGACATACGGGTAAGGAAATTTGACGATTATATATGCCAAGTAGCCTCGATACTTAAAATAGTTAGGATAACTGATTTAAGGATCATTTGTTATCTTGAGGATCTTACGAAAAAGAATACCCGATCGTCCCCAGAGCTTGAAGAGTGCAAGGCCCAACTTGAGGTCAAGACTAGCCACTGCTGGGGAGCCACAGAGACCCCTTCTGGTAATATACGCTTCAAAAGATAAATAGTTTTATGAAGTGCGGCTGGTGTGTAAATCTGACAAAAACATTGCAGATGGCGCCGGACTAGATCCGGACAAGCAACAGCTCTTACGCCAGCTAAAGGCCGGCGAGAGCGTGCTTACAAGGGCGCGGCAGGAGAAAAATAACATCCAAGATGCCAACACCAAGCTAGGTGAGGAACTAAAGGATGTCCGTGCTCAGCTTGTCCGACCAGAAGGAGAATCGGCGGCTTCGCGGCATTTTCAGTAAGTGCTTGAGCGAACTTTGAAAGAGTTCGGCGAGGAAGGCGACTAACATAAACATGTATGTAGGTTTGCTCACAAGTCGTCCTGAGGAGGAGATGCCCAATTCTTTGGGTGATCTTCTTCCCGGATTGCATCAGCTGCACGAACGAGTACGGCAGGTGATGAAAGGCATCGGCCAGGCCTTGCGGCCATCTATCTCCCTGCCCGAAGGCATTGGGGAGCTGGCAGAGCTGCTTCAAGGAGCACGACGGCGCTTCCGGCTATGGAAGATATCGGCCTGCCGTCAAGGCGCTAGGGAGGCCTGGGCCATGGTAAAGATGCGGTACACGGTTGTTGACCCAAACCACATGGCCGAGGTCGGACTGGGGGCCTGATGGGATGGAGATCCTCAGAAAGTTAGTCTACGACCAAGTAGAATTGGCCGCCAAGTATTCCCAAAGCAAGATTGTAAATTAGATAGCCTATTAGATGGCATTGAGGAGGAATACAATGAGTCGAGTTGACTATGTAAAAATATGACATGAAAAAAAATGTCTTCTAGCCGGATTGTAGATCGTTTGTCATAGCGGACCTTTTCGCTTCGACCTCACGACCCAATAGTCTGGAGTGTGTCCGAATACCTTCGGGGTTATATAAGAACCGGGGTATGCATGGAGACAAGGCGTAGGGGTCATTGTTGCTATATCAGACAAGTGCCCAACTAATTATGTTATATTACATGGGTAGTAAGAAACATCTTCCAGGGAGAATAGTTCCGTTAAGGGTTCCTTTCGCTAGGATGCATGCCCTAAAGTGCATGTCAAAGCTGCTATGAAAGCGTAAAATCATCTGGGGCAGATGGGTAAATAATTAAAAATCATTTTTCAGTTCACCGACCGAATATTCCCTTAAGAACGCTTAGCTTTCGGCTTCACCCAGTCTGAGGTACACATCCGGGTCAACCCGGCAAAGAATAATCGCAGAGGTGCTCCCTTTACCACCTAGCCGAACAATCGGGAACTTAGGTATAAGCACAGGAGCCAGGCAACCTAGCTTGGCCAAAACTTAATTCATATCGATGCATATAATGGTGAATAAAAGGTACATGCGGAAGTTTAACGCATGTGTTGGGCATGAAGCCCGTATAAATAAGCTTATGTTAAAGAAGCCCCCAGGTATAATGAGCGCGGACAGCGCGTCAAGTATGTGTGAAAATAGCGCAAACGAGCCTCTAGAGGCTTCAAGAAGAAGGAGGAGGAAGGAGAGAAATAAAAGACATCAAAAATAGAAAATGTGGACGGAGGAAGGAGACGAACTTGGAGTCCAAGGCCATGAGAATCTTCGTAGACGGGCTGCGTTCCATGGGTTCGGCTCGAGTCGGTTATTCGATGAGCTTCGCAGACGGTATGCTTCGCCGGTCAGGACCTGGTCGATGATGAAGGGACCTACCCATTTGGGCTTGAGTTTGTCCTTTTTCTTGTCCGGCAGGCGTAGAACTAGTTCGCCAACATTATAAGCCTTGGCCCGCATTTCCTCGCTTTGATATCTTCGAGCCTGCTGTTGATAGAATGTGGAACAAGCTTTTGCCACGCCGCTCCTCCTCCAATGCATCCAGACTGTCCCGCCGATCGAGCTCGGCTTCTCTTTCTTCATACATGCGCACGCCGAGGTGAGTCATGTATTATGCCGCAGGCAGGACCTTCTGCGCCAGACACCATAAAGAATGGTGTGAATCCCAGACGATTCGGGCGTGGTCCGTAGCCCCCAGAGTACGGAGTCGAAGCTCCTCAACCCAAAGGCGTGTTAGATTCCTTGAGGGACCGCACTAGTCTGGGTTTAATGCCGCCATGATTAGACCATTTGCTCGCTCGACTTGGCCGTTGGTTTGAGGGTGATAGATCGAGGCGTAATCGAGCTTGATGCCCATGTTTTTGCACCATAATTTGACCTCATTGGCCATGAAGTTGGTGCCGTTATCGCTGATGATACTGTGGGGACACCGTAACGGTGCACTACCCCGATATGAAGTCTATCATCGTCCGGATTCGGCCGTTTTAACAAGCTTGGCCTCTATCCATTTGGTGAATTTCTCCACCATGACCAATAGGTATTTTTGCTTGTGGGATCCTCCCTTAAGGGGTCCAACCATGTCAAGCCCCCAGACCGCGAACGGCCAGGTGATGGGTATAGTTTTGAGTGCGGAGGGTGGCATGTGGCTGTGGTTAGCAAAAAGGTGGCAACCGACGCATCGTTGGACTAAGTCTCAAGATTCCGCCCGGCCGTCGGCCAATAAAATCCTGACGGAAGGCCTTGCCTACAAGGGTCTGGCTACGGCGTGGTGCCCACCCAGTCCGCATGAATTTCAGCCAGGAGGTTTCGCCCTTCCTCTTCGGAGATACACCTTTGAAGGACTCCGTAGTGCTTTTCTTATAAAGCTCTCCCTTAAGGACTTTATAGGCTTTAGATCGCCGTACTATGCAGCGTAGCCTCATTTTGGTCTTCGGGAGTTCCTGCCTAGTTAGGTAGGCTAGGAATGGTTCCGCCCACGGGCGATAACCGCCATTATTTCGTGAGCGGAGGGTGTTATCTCAGGGCGAGCCTCCGGTTGTGTCGAGTGTTCGGCGTCAGCAAAGGCGGTTGGGTCCGAATTGTTATTGCCGGACTCCCCTTCCCATAGTACGGATGGCTTGAACATCCGTTCCAGAAAGATATTGGGTGGGACGGCATCGCGTTTTGCACTGATGCGTGCCAATATATCCTCCGCCTGGTTGTTATCCCGGGCTATATGATGAAATTCGAGCCATTCGAACCATGCTGACATTTTTAGGACCACATTGCGGTATGCTGCCATTTTTTGATCTTTGGCATCAAAGTCTCCGTTTATTTAAGATATTGTGAGGTTCGAACCCCCACGCACCTCTAGACGTTGAATGCCCATGGAAACTGCCATCCGGAGGCCGTGCAGAAGGGCCTCGTATTCGGCTGCATTGTTGGAGTCCGTATACATTATTTGAAGGACGTATTGGACTGTGTCCCCGGTTGGGGACGTCAGGACGACGCCAGCCGCCAGGCCGGCCAACATTTTGGAGCCGTCAAAGTGCATGATCCAATTGGAGTATGCGCCGTACTCTTTAGGGAGTTCGGCTTCATCCATTCGCCGTGAAGTCGGCCAAAACCTGCGACTTAATAGCTCATCGTGGCTTATAGGTTATGTCGAATGGAAGGAGCTCTATGGCCCATTTAGCAATCCGGCCCGTCGCGTCGCGGTTGTTTATAATGTCGTTAAGAGGTAATTCGGAGGCTACCGTTATCGCACTCTTGAAAGTAGTGTCGCAGCTTCCGGGATGCCATGAACACCGCGTATGCTATCTTTTGATAGTGTGGGTACCGGGACTTACATGGAGTTAGGACAGTGGACACATAGTAAACCGGTTTTTGAAGAGGGAACCGGTGTCCGTCTGCTTCGCTCGACAACAAGCACCGCTACCGACAACTTGATGTGTTGCGGCGATATAATAGCATTGGTTCGCCCATGTTGGGCGCTGCCAGACCGGATTTGTTGCCAAAATGGCCTTTATTTCTTCGAGTCCGGCCGTGGCGGCATCAAATCCACTCGAAGTGTTCGGTGCGGCGGAGGAGGCGGTAAAGGGTAACGCTTTTTCTCCCAACGGGAAATAAAGCGGCTTAGAGCCGCCACGCATCCCGGCCAATTTTTGTATTTGTTTGAGGTCTTTTGGAATATCCAATTGTGACAGAGCTCGAATCTTGGCTGGGTTTGCTTCAATTCCTCTACCGGACACAATGAAGCCCAGGAGCTTTCCGGCCGGAACACCGAAGACGCATTTTTCCGGATTGAGCTTGATGTTATATTTTCGAAGATTGTCGAATGTGAGCCTCAAGTCGTCTACTAGAGTTTCGACGTGTTTGGTTTTGACGACCACGTCATCTACATATGCTTCCACCGCTTTTGCCGATCTGGTTTGCCGGACATATACGAATCATGCTACCGATATGTTGCGCCGGCGTTTTTGAGCCCAAAGGGCATTGTGTTGAAGCAGAACGGGCCGTATGGAGTGATCATGCTGTTGCAGCTTGGTCTAGCTCTGTCATCTTGATTTGGTGGTAGCCGGAGTACGCGTCGAGGAAGCACAATGAGTCGTGTCCTGCTGTAGCGTCAATAATTTGATCAATTCGAGGGAGGGGGAAGGGATCCTTTGGGCAAGCCTTATTAAGGTCTTTAAAATCAACACATAGGCGCCAGGATTTATCCTTCTTCGGTACCATCACCAGGTTTGCTAGCCAGTCCGGATGTTTTATATCTCTGATGAATCCAGCTTCCAAAAGTTTGGCTAGCTCCTCTCCCATGGCCTGTCTTTTGGGTTCGGAAAAGCGCCGAAGAGCCTGTTTGACTGGCTTGAATCCTTTTAGGATATTTAGGCTGTGCTCGGCCAGCCGACGTGGAATTCCTGGCATGTCTGAAGGGTGCCAGGAAAAGATGTCCCGGTTTTCTCGTAGAAATTCTCGTAGTGCGGCGTCTACATCAGAGTTTAATTGTACTCCAATGGAGGCCATCTTTGCAGGGTCCGTTGGGTGAACTTGGAATTTGACTATTTCATCCGCTGGTTTAAAAGAGGTGGACTTGGATCTTTTATCAAGTATCACATCGTCCCTGTTCACCGTGGAGCTCATCGCAGTGAGTTCTTCGGCCGCTAGGGCTTCGGATAGTGCCTCGAGGGCTAGTGCGGCTGTCTTGTTTTCGGCGCGGAGTGCTATGTTCGGATCACTAGCGAGAGTGATGATTCCATTAGGTTCGGGAATTTTAAGCTTCATGTACCCATAATGGGGTACAGCTTGAAAAATTGTGAATGCCTCTCGTCCTAACAAAGCATGATATCCGCTGTTGAACGGGGCCACTTGAAATGTGACCTCCTCGGACATGTAATTGTCCGGCGAGCCGAACACTACGTCCAGTGTCATTTTTAATGTGCAGCATGCTTCCCGGCTAGGGATTATTCCTCTAAAGGTTGTGCTGCTTCGCTCAATGCGGTTCTAGTCTTTTTCCATTTTTCGGAGAGTTTCCTCATAGATGAGGTTTACTCCGCTGCCGCCATCCATGAGTACCTTAGTAAGGCGAAAGCCGTCAACTATCAGACTGAGGACCAATGCGGCTGGAGCTCGGGCTGTTCGGAATTTAGGTTCGTCACTGGCATTAAAGGTAATAGCCGTGTCACTCCATGGATTTATTGTTGCTAATTGGTATACTTCGGCAAGGTAGCGGAGTGTTCGTTTTCGCATGCTATTTGTTGCGAAAGTCTTGAAGACTGTTAACACTGTACTGGTGTTGCTGGGCTGGGATTCTGAAGCTGGAAGCTCTTCGCCACTTTTGGCCACCTGCCGTAGTATCCAACATGCTCGAAGGCTATGAGTTGGAGTGGCGCCCTCTGTGCTATGAATTTTGAAGGGTCCGTTTAGCCAAACCTCCAGTACGGTTCCGTACCCTTTAGGGGGTTTTGGTTTTTTGGTATTTAACCCAGGTGCTTGATGATGATGCACCCTTTTATTTCGGACTAGGGATGTATTCGGGGCCGGATTATCCCAAAATTTACTTTCGGTTTTCCAGGCGCTCTCCATCGCACAGTACTTTTGTACTATGGTCACCAAGTCAGCAAAGCGTGTAATTTCACGACGACTTATGGCATTTAGGATTCCCTTGTCCATGCAATTATTGCAGAAAATTGGGATTGCGTCCTCCTCTCGGCAGTCCTTTATCCTGTTCATAACCAGGAGGAATCTGGCCCAGTAATGATGTACTGTTTCGGTGGGCTCTTGCTGAATTTGAGAGAGATCGCTAATGTTTGGGTGGGCGGGTGGAACTAGATCCGGAACCCCGTACAATTTAGGACTCAGGGGCCGAGAAGTTTCCGAACTCGGAATATTGGATTTTTGAGTGTTATCCAATGAGTCCAATCCGCCGCCTGACTTTAAGTTCAGGGCTTGATCAACATCCGTCCCTCTGCGGGAATCCGGCATGGAGGGATCGGTAATCCGGACGTAGCTAGTCCTTAAGATAGAAGACGAATCGCCGCATTGCTCCTCTATCACAGCAACATGATGGGTAGCCTGGGGAGAGTTGATCTCTCTCACATCGGTTTTAAGCCCGATCCGGTCGTAGTCTGTGGTGACTCCCAGGGCGGCAATGCGATCCAAGAGCTCGTTTACGGAGGAGAGCTCGATCGGATCTAACTGTTCGGCAAGGTCCGAATTAATATGGAGATTTGTTTCGATGACTCGAGAGGTCATCGTCGGCGCGGTGGCCGAACTGGCGGTCATAAGAAAACCACCTAGCCGAAGAGTCTGACCAGTGGCCAAGGATCCTTTGGCGATAGTATCGTCTTTAAAGACGGGATGAGGCATCCTACCTAACGGCGACGGCACAGAGGAACTCTCAATGAAAGCACCAATGTCGGTGTCAAAACCGGCGGATCTCGGGTAGGGGGTCCTGAACTGTGCGTCTAGGCGGATGGTAACAAGAGACTAGGGACACGATGTTTTTACCCAGGTTCGGGCCCTCTCGATGGAGGTAATACCCTACTCCTGCTTGATTAATATTGATGATATGGGTAATACAAGAGTAGATCTACCACGAGATCAAGGAGGCTAAACCCTAGAAGCTAGCCTATGGTATGATTGTTGTTCGCCCCACGGACTAAAACCCTCCGGTTTATATAGACACCGGATAGGTTAGGGTTACGGAGTCGGTTACAATGGTAGGAGATCTACATATCCGTATCGCCAAGCTTGCCTTCCACGCCAAGGAAAGTCCCATCCGGACACGGGACGGAGTCTTCAATCTTGTATCTTCATAGTCCAGGAGTCCGGCCAGCGGTGATAGTTCGGCTATCCGGACACCCCCTAATCCGGGACTCCCTCAACCGCCGACAGAGCCCCTTGGCGGCACGCCGGCGTCCGCAGCGCGTCTCTGCCAGGTCGGCGCCGCCCGAGCCGCTAGCGCTCGCCACCTACCCTCTGGAACAGTCCAAGCCTATCCCCTCGCTGCAAATGCGCAGCGCTCGCCGCCACGTCCTCCTGCTGACAGGGAGGCGGTTCGGCCGAACCTATCCACGGCACAAGAAACCGACCTCTTTGCACTATAAGAAGAGGCCCCTGAGCATGTCCCGTTCCGCAGGCAGCCTCAAAACACTCCCCTAGTTCCCCCGTGGCAGCCCACCGACCCGGGGAGGTCTTCTTCCCCATCTCCGGCAACCGCAGCCGCCGCCACTGTCCCGGCCATTCCGGCGCCACCAGAGCCTCCCGCTCTCCACTCTCTTCACCAGGAGCTCCCTCTCCCCCTCGTGAGTCCATCCCCCTGCTCAATTTTGATCGGGGCTCACCGCGGGAGAAAACCCACTCTGCCCGACGGCCACCGTCCCCTGCGGAGCTCGCCGCCGGCAGCTCCGTCCACCCTAGAGACCAAAGCGACTACCGGAGGGACTGCCTCGATCCCCTAGGCCCACGGGTGATCTCGGTTACTCGAACGGTGCCGCCGTTCGCCGGCGAACATCGACGGAGTCCCGCCTCCGTTCGGGCAGAGGAAGAGGAGGGAGGAAAGACCAGTCAAACCTGACCAGTGGGCCAGGCAGGCCCACTGTCGGTGACTCACGCACCGTCCACGCTGGAGTAAGTGGAGACATAATTCCAAAGTACGTGTTCGACGTGTACATTTCGAAACGTTTTCTTTTTCTGTTTTATTTTTAAAAGCAGATTTGGCCACAACTTTGACTGTCCATAACTTTTTAAATATAGCTCCAAATGAATTGATTCTTTTTCCTACCTCTCTATCTAGTTTATTTTAAGATTTATTTGAAAAAAAATTCAGACAACTTGTTTTGTGCTGTTTTGAAATTGTTTGTTAATTCTATTTAAAATAGGACTTTGGAGAGAGAGAAGTAAAACTTTCAAAAGTTTTGGAGAGCACATCACCCCTCCACAACTTGAAGGCAAGCATTCTGAACTCTGGCATAATATTTTGCATGCGTTGTTTGACATGATTATGACACCACCTCCGTACTTAGAGCTTGTTATTTTATGTGGTGATATGATCATTTGCATGAATGCTTATTGGAAATTTCCTTGCTGTTGGAAATGGACATGCTTGTGATAATGATCATCCTCGTATGCCTTTCGTGCCTACCGGAAGGAAAACGGGAAAGACTTTGTCTTGGGTAGACCCGAGCTTGTCCCTAGTTCCTCGTCGAGACGAGTGTGTACGGCATGGCATGAGGGGTATGATGAGTAGTGATTCAGTTTTTTGGATGAAATACATTCGTTATGCTAATCTTGCAGGGAATACTTAACCTCCTGAGTCGACCATAGATCGAGTCTTGTTCCAGTAACCCCCATACTTGTTTCGTACTATCACTTGTCCCTACAACAAGTAGGGTGCAGTTCGATAAGTCGTCAACCCCTTTCTAGCAAACACCGCATGAGAGGCCATGGTGGAAGATACCGTTGTAGCTGGTAGGCGTGCCACCGGGTCCGGGGCATGGGTGTTTCGGTTGAGACCGAGAGGAGGCCACCCTTAGAGCGCGATATAAATTTGATCCCATGCTACGCGAGGTTGTAGCCTCCCACTTAGAGTTTTGCTTAACAAAGGCCGTGGGTGATTCAAGACACGGTAAGTTAAGCTGGTGTGTGCAAGTTAGGTGTGTTTTCAACAAAAGGTCAGAGATGTAATTAGTCCCGATGGACTAAAGGAATCTGTTACTCGTGGGTAAAGAGTACACTCTGCAGAGATTAAACCTATTGAATAGCCGTGTCCATGGTTAAGGATTTCATGCAGGATGGGTCAAGTGTCGGTCTTGGTGTCGGTCTTCGGAGGAGAAACTGTTAAACCGGAACTAGGATCATGACTTTGTGACTTGTGAGGACCATGATTATTATTTTGTTATGGACTAACCCGTTATATTATCTGAATTATCGAGTATCCCTGGGATGGTTCTACCTCCTGGATATTCACTGTGATTATTTATAAGCCCTTTATGTGGTGTCGCTGAGACGCCCGACTGTGGCATGCTTGCTATTTATTTTACTTATAATCCCTTTATGTGGTGTCATTTGAGACGCCTCGATCGTAACATGCTTGCCATTTATTTTACTTATAAGCCCTTTATGTGGTGTCGCCGAGACGCCTGATGCTGGCATGCTTGTTATTCATTTACTTTATAAGCCCTTTATGTGGTGTCATTTGAGACGCCTCGATGGCATGCTTGCTATTTATTTTACTTATAAGCCCTTTATGTGGTGTCATTTGAGACGCCTGATCGTGGCATGCTTGCTATTTATTTTACTTATAAGCCCTTTATGTGGTGTCGCTGAGACGCCCGACAGTTGCATGCTTGTTATTCATTTACTTTATAAGCCCTTTATGTGGTGTCGCTGAGACGCCCGACTGTGGCATGCTTGATATTTATTTTACTTTTTAAAGCCCTTTATGTGGTGTCGCTGAGACGCCCGACTGAGGCATGCTTGTTATTTACCATCAATTCGAGACATCGCTTCAAACATCCGAATGGTGCATTTTGTTCCTACTCTGTCATTACATATTCATTGTTACATATTAATAACCTGCTTGCATGCATCAAGGATTTTAGTTTATGACTGACGTTGTGATCATAGAATATTTTCAAAGCATGATTATCGGTTGTTATATCATACCTGTGTTCATAATGTTTGCGAGGACATTCAAAGTACTCACTGGCTTGTCCCTGGCTATTGTCTTGGCCAGATTTCTTGCGCGGAGAGGAGCGACCGTGATGACAGCCCCGGAGCCTACGCAATGGTGATAGCAGCCTCGCGAAGATAGGAGTTATCCTGGTCAGCTGTTCCTGTGGGGAATGGAGTCCCATAGACGTTGATGATCCACAAACCGCTTCCGCCATCAACCACTAGAAACCATTTGTTGTACTCACAGGCCAGAATGGTCTTGTACTTCTTATTTTGTATTTTGCTTGGAATTTCTGTATCAAGTTGGTGCCTCATCAGCTAACAGTAATCCTGGGGCTGGTGAGCACAAGGGCCATTTTCTGGAAATTAATACCCGAAAAGCCGTCCGTGACACTCTTGGCTGGGGTTGACGGGTTGGTACGTTTCTGTCCCGTTACCATTCTTGGAGCCATTATGATTATGCGCATTCCCTCCTCCATGGGTATGCTGAAATTGTCCTCCCGGTTTCGAGGTAAAGCGTAGCTTCTGCCGAGCTCCAGAATTGTACTTCCCTTGTCCATACTTCCTCTTGCGGTTTTCAATCTGCTGCTGCATCCCTTCAATCAAAAGAGCACGATCTACCAACTCCTGGTAGTTGTTGAAAGTTGCTACCATCAACTGCATGCTCAGCTCATCATTCAGTCCTTCCAGAAACTTTGCCTGCTTAGCTGCATCTGTAGCAACGTCGTCTGGGGCATAACGTGCTAACTTACTGAAGTCCTCCACATACTGGCCTAAATGCGTCCTCCTTGTCGTAAGTTGCGAAACTCACGCTTCTTCATGGCCATAGCTCCTGATGAAACATGGGCAGTACGAAAAGCTTGCTGAAACTGGTCCCATGTGACAGTGTCAATAGTGTGTGTCGCTGTGTAATTCTCCCACCATGATGCTGCGGGTCCATCAAGCTGATGTGCGGCAAAACACACTCTCTTCGCATCTGTGCATCCTGCAGTGGCCAGCTCCCTTCCAACCTTGCGGAGCCAATCATCTGCAACAATAATCGGTGCTCTTTGGAAAACACCGGCGGGTTCAGCCTCAAGAAACGGGTCAAATGGTCAATAGGTGGTGGTGGTGGGTTGTTGTTGTTGTTGTTGCCTTGGTTCTGTACTAGGGCTTGCATCAAGACATTCTGCTGCTGAATCAACTGAGTGATCTCCGGTGGGAAAACAAATCCGGTGTCGTGTCTCGGAGGCATCTGATGGGTTTAGAAAAGATGATAATATAGAATAGAATGAGGTCTAGAGAGAAAACACTACCCATATGCACATGAGACAAATTCAATCAATATCACTTCAATCAATTCAAACAAGGGCATACAATGGTCTAACTATCGTTATAACAGTGCTCGGACTATACTAGATACATGGGGAAATTCTACTACTGTTATGGTGGTCGACTAGAAAAACTGCTCCAATGAAGACTCCATGATATCCGCTCCAGCTTCATCAACATAGTCATCATCGCCGTAAATGCGGGTCCGAGTCGGTGTAAATCGATGATGATATAGTTCTTCGGGCAAGTGGAATCGTCATCTTCTCCTCTTGGCGTGGGTTCTCCCATGAAAACTCCTAGCTTCTTGGTTAGGTCGTCATTCTTCTCCACTAACACTTCGATTTCCTCCATATAATCTTAGCGTGTAGCCTTGAGTTCTTCCTCCAGCTCCGTGATCTTGGTCAAGTCCTTCTGCAGATTTATGATGCCGGCACACATCTGATTTTCATGCCATCAAATGTGCTGGTTTAACTCCTAGATAAAAGCTGTGATTGATCTATCCCTCCTGGTGCTGATCATCTCCCATTGCTCATTTCGGCGCCCACAAATCTGGTAGATAGTGTCCTTGAGATCATTGTGGTAAACTTCTCCAATGCGTCCCATGGTGATGTGAGCTGCCATACTCTTTCCTAGACTCCAGGTTGGTGTATCAAAGGAAAACTCTATGGGCTCAGTGACTGGCGCGAATGTCCTTCCTGGAACTTAAACTTGAATCATCCAGCACTCCTCTTCGGGTAAAGTGCCGTTGTAGGTCCCGGTGAAGCTTGGTATTCCGATGTTCAGGTATCTAGTGCCTTCATTCTAGTGGAATCCAAAGGGTGTATCTTCATCCGGTTGCGTGAACTTGTTCCTTGCATCCGCCATCCTAAAAGAGTAGAAAAGATGAGGAGTCAGAAAAGAGAAGAGTGAGTAGTGATCTAGGGCTTTTAGCTTAGTGGTCGTGTCCTACAGTCAGCGTGTGCTCTGATACCATCTTTGTAGCGACCAGACCTCAAACAGTCTGATCTCTGTGCATCAGTGTCATCCCTGGATCAGTAATGCTGACACGCACAGTACTTAAAGGATTTATAATAGAGTAGCAATCACACACTTATTACATCGACTGTCTCAAAAGAGAACTTATTACAATAAATATGGCTTAAGGCCATCTAATAACGATAACAACGGAAGGCTTGGAAGATAAGCGAGTCCATCAACTCCAACGGCATCACTGGGTATAGAACCACGACCTAAAGGCACCTTACTCGTCATCTAAAAAGTCTGCAACATGAACGTTGCAGCCCGAAAACGGGTCAGCACATGGAATATGCTGGCGATGTAACACATAGAGAGTAATGAACAGAAATAGGCTATACTACATGCATATATGGCTGGTGGAAAGCTCTATGGTTACAGTTTTGCGTAAAGCCAATGTCAGGACCCCGATCCTAAGTCACACCGATCTAGCATGTAACACATCATATCACTTTGCGGCCTCACGCACGGTATTCCCACGGGTGTCGCCTTACCATGGCCCGGGATCGTTTGCGCCTTTTGGCTCACGTATATGATAGTGTCGCTAGCATCCATATGACAGAGAACCCGGGCCGACATGGCTAGTCGTGAACCCAAAGCGGCGCTAACCTATGGGGACAGGCATACATGAATCACATCGAGCATGTCGGTCATCAACGTATAAATTCGGGCTGTAACCTTTGGGCTATGAGGACTCCGGTATCGGTACATGTGAGCTAGGCAGGACTCCGAATAACACCGCGTGACATTTCCCGAAGGGATGACATAGGAACGAAGTGAAACACATGCCCGGCGATCAAGTGTCCAAGCGGTAGTCTTTGGGCTAGCAGGACTCGGTGAACCGGTCAGAGCGGACTACTATCGCCGAAGCACGAGACTACATTTCCCCATATGAGAGGCTGCCAAGGATAAACAACTAGTTTGTCGGATCCCACACATACCAAGCATTTCAAACATACACACAATATGCTCAATATGTGTAGATACAACATGGCATCACAAAGTAACTCTACGACTCAAATATTTATTCAATAGGCTCCGAGGAGCGAGATATTACAAACATGGGTCTCATGACCCAACACCCAGAGCATACAAGTCAAAGCACAAGCGGAAGCTAAACATGTCTGAGTACAGACATCTGTAAATGAAAAAGGCTAAGAAGCCTGACTATCTACCAGATCCTGCCGAGGGCACAAGATCGTAGCTGAGGTAACAAGCTAAACGTCGAAGTCCAAGCAGAACTACTAGCGAGACTGAAGTCTCTCTGCAAAACATAAAATAAGCAAACGTGAGTACAAATGTACTCAGCAAGACTTACATCGTAACTAACTACATATGCATCATTATCAAAAGGGGTGGTGGAGTTTGTTGCGACAAGCCAGCTTTGACTCGGTGGCTATCCTAAACTACATTTGCAAGTAACTCTTTTGAGGTGGCGCTACACGAGTCCATATATTCACCATATCAATACACCACTATGGACCCGCTCCGTCTCCCTACGAGAACGCCATCCATAGCACTCACGCTTATCTTGCGCATTTTAGGGTATCCACTTTCACTTGTCTATGAACTGATATAGGCAACCCAGAAGTCTTTCTCCGTGGACACGGCTATTCGAATAGATCATATTAACCCTGCAGGGGTGTACTTCTTCACACACGCTCTCACCACTTACCGCCGTTTACACGACATGTACTCGGCAACCTTCAAGCGGAAGCCCAACGTGGGTGTCGGCCACGACCTACCTAAACACACGAGTCCCTAGTCCAGGTTTATCGCCTATTCGGGTTCCATCCACAGGGAGTCCGGCCGAGGTTTCCCATACAGCCCCGAACGATGTGTGCAGGGTTTTCGAGACACCAAACGGGCGAATCGGTACACCGGCCACGGTGCCTACCGCAACACAACCCACCCCTATGGTCAGCGTTGCGTGCGGCCCCCAGCATGCTACAAACACCAGAAACTACTTGCAACTCCTGGACAGAGAACAAGGGTGGTTAAGAAGCCGAGAGGGTCCATTGGTTTCGGGCCCAATGCGTGGTAGTAACTGTTTCATGGATCATAAACACAGAACTCAGTTCCTGAGGACGGCTGCAATGAGACAACCCACCATGTACTCCTACATGGCCTCTCACCGCTACCTTTACCAAATCGTGTTCACACACTTAGCTCACACACAGTAGGACATGTTCACACAACTATTCCAATCCATTCCCGATTAATCGGACCTGACTCAACTCTAAGCAAAGATGTGCATGACAACAAGCATGAATGAGTAGGCACAACATGGCTCAAACAACTCCTACTCATGCTAGTGGGTTTCATCTAATTCTTGTGGAATGACAGGTGTCATGCAGGAGGATAAAGGGGTTCAACTACCGCAGCAAGTAACACATGAGTCGTTGTTGTCCTAATGCAGTAAAAGAGAGCAGGAGGCGAGAGAGTGGGATTGTATCGGAATGAACAAGGGGTTTTGCTTGCACAGGCACTTGAAGATAATATAGTTCTTCATCGGTGTCATCAATTCATCATCGATGCGTCGTCTCTTGAGAGGGAACAATTACCGCAAACAAGAGAGAACACAATCAATGCAATGCACATTCACATGAATGACATGTCATGTTAAGGTACTGAATTCACCTAATGCAATATCTAGCCAAGTTAATTGAAGTGGAATTCAAACAAGGTTAAACTCCAACTCCAAATGCTAGTTCATAAGTTACCCTAATCATGATTCATCCTATTCAGTGAGTTTAACCTGTTCAAACATGCATGATCATGGCATAAACAGATTCTTCATATTTTTCTGATCATTTTTCATATATAAATTATTTAATTTGGAGTTACAGATTAAAAGTTATGATTATTTGAAGTTTGGGGTATTTTCTGAAATTTCCTGAATTAAATTAAATACAGAAAAGGAATATTGCGTCAGCATTGCGTCACTATGACGTCAGCGGTCAACTACGGCGGTCCAGGTCAAACCCTGACCTGTGGGTCCCGAGTGTCAGTGTCTAACTAAACTAACCTAGCTTATTAATACTAACCTAACTTAATTAGCCGGGCGGGGCCCGCATGTCAGTGAGGGAGAGGGGGAAGTCAAACCGGCAAGGTCAACCCACGCCGCCGGGTCAGCGGTCGCCGACGTTTAGCCGCCGGCGAGTCCAGACGCGGCGGAGGGCTCGGAAACGAGCCACATGGCATCGTTTCGTCCATGGCTTGTTGCATTCGAACGCGCGCAGTGGCGCGCATCTAGTGGTGGCGGTGATAGATGCTGGGGTGGCTGGAAAAGTGGTCGGCGACGAGGTTTGGCGGCGGCAGCAGCTCGGCCAATCTTGGGGTGGCGCTACAGAGCACTAGAGGAGAGACCGAAGGGCGCTGCGGGCTCCTGGGAGGGCGGCGAACATGGTGACGCTCAGCGCAGCCGGGTGGCCTCAGCCATGGCGGGCGCCATGGCGGCGGAACCGAGCTTGCGGCTCCGGTGGAATCGGTGGCTACATGGTGCAAATAACGCGGGAAGAGCGGGGTTAGTGGCAGGAGCTCACGGAGGTTTGAACGGGCGGACGACGTACTCGGGAGGCGTCGGGAGGGCACACGGCCGCCGCGATCTCGGCGGCCGAAGCTTGAAGAAGGGGTCGGGGAGCCGCTGCAGGGCGCGTACGCTCGGGTGGCTTGGCGGGGACGGTGTATAGGTCAGCGGCGGAGCTTCTTGGCGCGTCAGAGAGGCGTGTGGAGGCCGGTGGCCGTGGTGGTGCTCGTCGGCGGCGGCGGGTGTGTTCGGTGGTGCCACACGGAAAGCAGAGGAGGGGAAGGAGGTCCAGGGAGAGAGGGGAGAGGACGAGGGGGTCGGGGGGGTGTGCGTGGCACCCTCGGGTGCCTCCAGCGGCGAGCAGGTAAGCAGGAGGTGGCCGTCGGTGGCCGTGCGCGCGGCGGCCACGCGCTCATCCTCCTGGCAGAGGAGGAAGGCGACAGGGAAGGAGGCGGTGGTGGGCTGGGCTGCCAGCTGGGCCGCCAGGTGGCCTGGCCAGGCAAATGGCCCAGGTAAGGTTTGTCTCTCTCCTTTTTCTAATTAATTCAGTTTTCTATTATTCTGTAAATTTCAGGGCTTTATCAAAATACTAATACTACCCCAAAAATCATGAAACTTGTTTCAGCCTACTGTTTGGAAAATATCCAACAAAGAAACATTTAAGTTTATGATTATTTGAGCATTTAAAATATTTTATAGCATTTAAATGCCCAAATGCAAATACTTAATGAATTAATCCAAAGTGACCAAATATGTCATGAAAAATGTGCAACACCTGGGTTATGGTTTAAAACATTTTTCCGTAAATGATGAACATTTTCTAAAGCCATTTGAAATCACTGAAAAATATTTTTGGTTGAGCCTATTTGAATTCCTTTAATGCTAGGGTTTAGGCAATCCCCATTTCAAATTTCATGAAAATTAAACATGATGCATGGATGCAATGCCACTAGTTACAAGCAAGCTCTAGGGCTGTGACAACTCACCCCCACTAAACAAGAATCTCGCCGAGATTCAAGACGTGAGGTAAGAGGAAAAGGAGGTCACAAAACTATCACAATCTTCATGATCCATTTGCCCTTCTCGAATATGTTGATTCAGTCCATCATCTTGGTCTTGGCGTCTTTGCTTTCGAGATCTTCACTTGACACGACAATGTAAAAGAAGGGGAAATCCTACAGAATTTAATCTTCTTGAAGATCGAGCAACTCAAGATCAGTTCATGGAGTGACATAAGAACAATTCTTGAGTTGAGACACCAAACACACATCAGGAATGATGGTAAAGAAATGGATGACGAAGGTTCAAATTGGTAGGCAACCATTCCACGCCCAAGTAAAATGGTGCATGTTTCAAAGTAACAAGGAGATGATTGCCATGATTCCATAACGGGACACCTCAGGGGAGGTGACGCGAGGAACTATTCCCTTAAGTGGCAAAAAGAATTACTTTTGATATAACATCATTGAAACTCTTTATACCAGCCTAAGGCATTCGCAAACGATCGTTTGGTGGAGTGCAAAGGAAAGGCATACCCAGACTAGAATGGATGATGTGGGCTACCTTGTTGAAGACAATGCAATGGATGATTTGCTTATCATTGGAGGTGGAGGGGACCCTTGGTAGAACCACTTTGAAGATGATCCTGTACAACAACTGCTGAGAAGGCAGCCCATGGAAAATTGGCATGATGGGATGCAAGCTGGGAACAAAATGCAACCGTTGGAATGTTCCAACCATCATATCTGCCTGAGATTCAGATCTGGTTGGTGTTAGGATATTCCAGACTCATCGAGTCTAGAAGAAAAACGAAAGTTTGCAACACAAATCGACGAGAAGATGTTGCGAGATTCTCGGGAATGAACTTCGATAGCAAGCTCGAAAACATGAGCTGGTTCTGCTACTAACATGTGAACATGTTGTCCAAGACAAGAATGACCACATAGTAGTCTTATCATAAAACACTACCGAAGTTCGGTGGGGAACCATCAACGAGGATATCAAGTCCTTACATAAGTCCGGATTAGCTCTTAGGAAGGAACTTCTTCTCCTTGAACAAATCAATCAGTGGCTTGGTATGCTAGGAATACATATAGAATGAAGGTTGCAAGTCTCCAGACTATAGAATACTTCGCACATATGCATGACTGACTTGGGATGATTCCAAGGGAACCAAAACAAACCTTCTCAAATTCATGGTGGCAACTTGCACCTAATGCACGTGAATTAGAGGAAGTCACTACTTTCGCCCGACATATGCTTCATGAACGAAACACGAAGACATTGCTTATAAAGTTTCCAACACTAGATTGATGTTCAACATGACTCATGGGGAAGACAACATGCTGCTGATGGGCTCAACAACAACTCATCGAAATTTCCATATCACTGGACTTCCACCATCATGTGAACACGGTGATAGCATTGGTCAGACCAAAAGATGTAATGGGGTATGCTCGAGGGATCAACCACGAGTAAGACAACATCACGATTATCGTTGGTTCTGATTTGACTTGATGATAGCCCATACTCAAATCAAAGGATTGATAAGACAATAGGTCCAGCAACTGATCACAGAGATCAATCGATGAAGATATCATATTTCTTCAACACACACTACACCATAATATCCCTTAGAGATGAACTAAGTTAAGCAAACCTTTATCTTCCAACTCTCCAAGTTGTTGTCTAGCTCAACCAACTAGTTCAGGAATATCCAACACAGAGTCTCGGAGAATGGGTGGTTTAGAGGAAAACCAATATGATCACGAACTCAACATAGCGGTCAGGTGACAACCTGGTAACACTTCCAAGAAGATATTTGGAAAGTCACGAACCACCGATATATTACTAAACTCAAGAACAATCTTGCTTTTCAAGGCAAGATGACATGATCAAATAAGCAAGGGATTGAATAATCCTAACTCATTGATCGAAGGGTGCACCAGAAATAAGGACTAGGTAGCACGATCAATCTTAGTATGATGATTTAATAACCAACACGCTAAGAATGAGAATATTGTCCATTAACTACCAAGCAACGGGGTTGCTAGGAGTATCGATTTCACACATCACAATTCACTTGTCGGCATTCCGGTTGCATCAACACGGGACCGAGGGATGAACAATGATGGCGAGAAGTATCACTACGACAAGAATTCATAAGAGAAGGTGCAATTCTCATGATGTTCTTGACATAAAGATGGTAACACTCCAAGGTAGAACAGAGAAAAGCTAGGTTGGCATTTTGATCTGCGAAGTACAATTGCTTTGACCCAATCCTAGAAATAGATGAGGTACTGGAGTTTGTTTATCCTAGTCATTCCAGAACAGAATGGCTTGATGGACCACAAGGATAAAATACATCGATAAACGAATGCACACATACTCTTGGTTATCAACTGATAGAGGATAGTCGGGATACAACTAAAGAGAGCAACTCAAAGGAACATATAATTTTCTGAGTTGTGGATGCATAGATTAGTATGTCGAGCAAAGCTCAACACTTCTTCCGGCTAACCCATGCGGGGAAGGTAGAACTGGCAGAGTCACAATTATGAATGGAGAACTCCTCAAGAGTACTCTGATTGTGATCTTTTAATTCAAAGAACTTCTGCCATAACTAGTTCATAGTATTTGGAAGAAGGAAATACCACGGACCTCGAGGACTATCGCAAAGTTACTAGTATCCTAAAGGAACTAGCAAATACTAACAACATGAAGTAGGGTGAATCTCGGGTTCAAGAACCCAGGAATAGAATGCCTACTAACTAGTAACATCACGGGATGCTTTCAAGAATAATGGCCAGAATCATCACACTGGGGATACAAAAGCATCGCTAGATTGCTAGATGACTTCCTAAACAACTAGGGTCATAATAATAGCTCCAACATCTATGTCGAGGCAACAAAGTACCTCAACTTACCGATTAGTGTGCTTATTCTGACCAAAAAGGACATCGGAAAGCGGAAGGAAAGGATTTGCAAATGCATCGGACTATTTAGAGACCTGGGATGACTCGGACTGACATAACGGCTGTAAATGCTCAAAATGATTTGAGACATCCTGCAAAAATGGTGGCATAACCACTCAACATCACAATACCAAGGTTCCGAGATCAACAATTATCATACGTAACTAGTAGGAACTGAACCGAGGCTTAAAACCAACAATCTCAAAGGTCTATGGATTAGTAACACGTCATCCTCGATAGATAGATGAGAAGCCTAGTTCTTAAACCCGTAGAAGAGAAGAGGATGACTTTCGGATCGAGAAGGCCATGAGGTATAAGGAGTAAAAAGAGCCTTACGTTCCTTCCACAATCAATTCCCTTACATAACTAAAGCATTTCCAGACACAACTTCGACCAGTTTGGCTTGGTAATCCTGACAGCAACAGCTCGATACCAACGCTGTCGGGACCCGATCCTAAGTCACACCGATCTAGCATGTAACACATCATATCACTTTGCGGCCTCACACACGGTATTCCCACGGGTGTCGCCTTACCATGGCCCGGACCGTTTCGCCTTTTGGCTCACGTATATGATAGTGTCGCTAGCATCCATATGACAGAGAACCCGGCCGACATGGCTAGTCGTGAACCCAAAGCGGCGCTTAACCTATGGGGACAGGCATACATGAATCACATCGAGCATGTCGGTCATCAACGTATAAATTCGGGCTGTAGCACTGGCTAACAGGACTCGGTATCCCGGCTGTAGCAGGCTAGGCAGGACTCGAATAACACCGCGTGACATTTCAAGGAACGGACATATAGGAACGAAGTGAAACACATGCCGCCGATCAAGTGTCCAAGCAGTAGTCTTTGGGCTAGCAGGACTCCGGTGAACCGGTCAGAAGCGGACTACTATCGCTCAGAAGCACGAGGCTACATTTCCCCATATGAGAGGCTGCCAAGGATAAACAACTAGTTTGTCGGATCCCACACATACCAAGCATTTCAAACATACACACAATATGCACAATATCTGTAGATACAACATGGCATCACAACATAACTCTACAACTCAAATATTTATTCAATAGGCTCCGAGGAGCGAGATATTACAAACATGGGTCTCATGACCCAACACCCAGAGCATACAAGTCAAAGCACAAGCGGGAGCTAAACATGTCTGAGTACATACATCTTTAAATGAAAACGGCTGAGAAGCCTGACTATCTACCAGATCCTGCCGAGGGCACAAGATCGTAGCTGAGGTAACAAGCTAAACATCGAAGTCCAAGCAGAACTACTAGCGAGACTCAAGTCTCTACGCAAAACATAAAATAAGCAAACGTGAGTACAAACGTTACTCAAAGAAGACTTACATCAGAACTAACTACATATGCATCATTATCAAAAGGGGGTGGTGGAGTTTGACTGCAGCAAGCCAGCTTTGACTCAGTGGCTATCCTAAACTACGACTGCAAGTAACTCTTTTGAGGTGTCTCACACGAGTGCACATATTCACCATATCAATACACCACTATGGACCCGCTCCCGTCTCCCTACGAGAACGCCATCCATAGCACTCACGCTTATCTTGCGCATTTTAGGGTATCCACTTTCACTTGTCTATGAACTGATATAGGCAACCCAGAAGTCCTTCTCCGGGGACACGGCTATTCGAATAGATCATATTAACCCTGCAGGGGTGTACTTCTTCACACACGCTCTCACCACTTACCGCCGTTTACACGACATGTACTCGGAAACCTTCAAGCGGAAGCCCTACGTGGGTGTCGGCCACGACCTACCTAAACACACGAGTCCCTAGTCCAGGTTTATCGCCTATTCGGGTTCCATCCGCAGGGAGTCCGGCCGAGGTTTCCCATACAGCCCCGAACGATGTGTGCAGGGTTCCCGAGACACCAAGCAGGCGAATCGGTACAGACCACGGTGCCTACCGCAACACAACCCACCCCTATGGTCAGCTATGCGTGCCCCCAAAGATGCTACAAACACTAGAAACTACTTGCAACTCCCGGACAGAGAACAAGGGTGGTTAAGAAGCCGAGAGGGTCCATTGGTTTCGGGCCCAATGCGTGGTAGTAACTGCTTTCATGGATCACAAACACGTAACTCGGTTCGAGGACGGCTGCAATGAGACAACCCACCATGTACTCCTACATGGCCTCTCACCGCTACCTTTACCAAATCGTGTTCACACACTTAGCTCACACACACAAGAGGACATGTTCACACAACAATTCCAATCCATTCCCGATTTAATCAGACCTGACTCAACTCTAAGCAAAGAGGTGCATGACAACAAGCATGAATGAGTAGGCACAACATGGCTCAAACAACTCCTACTCATGCTAGTGGGTTTCATCTAATTCTTGTGGAATGACAGGTCATGCAGAGGATAAAGGGGTTCAACTACCGCAGCAAGTAACACATGAGTCGTTGTTGTCCTAATGCAGTAAAAGAGAGCAGGAGCGAGAGAGTGGGATTGTATCGGAATGAACAAGGGGGTTTTGCTTGCCTAGCACTTCTAAAGATAATATAGTTCTTCATCGGTGTCATCGAATTCATCATCGGTACGTCGTCTACCGAGAGGGAACAATTACTGGCAAACAAGAGAGAACACAATCAATGCAATGCACATTCACATGAATGACATGTCATGTTAAGGTACTGAATTCACCTAATGCAATATCTAGCCAAGTTAATTGAATTGGAATTCAAACAAGGTTAAACTCCAACTCCAAATGCTAGTTCATAAGTTACCCTAATCATGATTCATCCTATTCAGTGAGTTTAACCTATTCAAACATGCATGATCATGGCATAAAAAGATTCTTCTTATTTTTCTGATCATTTTTCATATATAAATTATTTAATTTGGAGTTACAGATTAAAAGTTATGATTATTTGAAGTTTGGGGTATTTTCTGAAATTTCCTGAATTAAATTAAATCCAGAAAAGGAATATTGCGTCAGCATTGCGTCACTATGATGTCAGCGGTCAACTGCGGCGGTCCAGGTCAAACCCTGACCTGTGGGTCCTGAGTGTCTAACTAAACTAACCTAGCTTAGTTAATACTAACCTAACTTAATTAGCAAGGGGCCCGCATGTCGATGAGGGAGAGGAAGTCAAACCGGCAAGGTCAACCCACGCCGGTCGGGTCGTGATCGCCGGCGTTTAGCCGGCCAGTCCAGACGCGGCGGAGGGTTTCAAACGAGCCACATGGCATCGTTCGCCGTGGCTTGTTGCATTGAACGCAGCAGCGATGGCGCGCATCTAGTGGTGGCGGTGATAGGTGCTTTGGGGTGGCGGAAAAGTGGTCGGCGACGAGGTTTGGCGGCGGCAGCAGCTCGGCCAATCTTGGGGTGGCGCTACAGAGCACTAGAGGAGAGACCGAAGGGCACTGCGGGCTCCTGGGAGGGCGGCGAACATGGTGACGCGCTCAGGTGCAAGCTGGGGTGGCCCTGGCCACGGCGGCGCCATGGCCGGCGGAACCGAGCTTGCGGCTCCGGTGGAATCGGTGGCTACATGGTGCAAATAACGCGGGGAAGAGAGGGGTTAGTGGCAGGAGCTCACGGAGGTTTGAACGGGGCATGCGACGTACTCGGGGAGGCGTCGGGGAGGGCACACGGTCGCCGGCGATCTCGGCGGCCGAAGCTTGAAGAAGGGGTCGGGGAGCCGCTGCAGGGCGCGTACGCTCGGGTGGCTTAAGCGGGGGACGGTGTATAGGTCGTGGCGGAGCTTCTTGGCGCGTCGAGGCGTGTGGAGGCCGGTGGCCGTGGTGGTGCTCGTCGGCGGTGGTGTGTTCGGTGGTGCCACACGGAAAGCGAGAGGAGGGAAGGAGGTCCAGGAGAGAAGGGAGAGGACGAGGGGTTTGGGGTGTGCGTGGCACCTCGGGTGCCTCCAGCGGCAGTGTAAGCAGGAGGTGGCCGTCGGTGGCCGTCTTGTGCTGACCACGCTCATTCTCCTAGCAGAGGAGGAAGGCGACAGGGAAGGAGGCGGTGGTGGGCTGGGCCTGATGGCTGGGCTGACAGCTGGGCCGCCAGGTGGCCTGGCCAGGCAAATGGCCCAGATAAGGTTTCTCTCTCTCCTTTTTCTAATTAATTCAGTTTTCTATTATTCTGTAAATTTCAGGGCTTTATCAAAAATACTAATACTACCCCAAAAATCATGAAACTTGCTCAGGCCTACTGTTTGGAAAATATCCAACAGCAAACATTTAAGTTTATGATTATTTGAGCATTTAAAATATTTTATAGCATTTAAATGCCCAAATGCAAATACTTAATGAATTAATCCAGTGACCAAATATGTCATGAAAAATGTGCAACACCTCTGGTTATGGTTTAAAACATTTTTCCAGAAATGATGAACATTTTCTAAAGCCATTTGAAATGGAAAAATATTTTTGGTTGAGCCTATTTGAATTCCTTTAATGCTAGGGTTTAGGCAATCCCCATTTCAAATTTCATGAAAATTAAACATGATGCATGGATGCAATGCCACTAGTTACAAGCAAGCTCTAGGGCTGTGACAGCCAATTTTTCTCTACTGCAAAGGAATAAATTTTATTTAACTATCATGGTGGTTGTTAAACATTGAGAATGGTTGACAGCATTCTCAATCCCAATTAAGTAACATCATTAAAACCCAACAATATTAATTAAAGTAACATGATGAGATTCACATGATAATCCAAGTACTAGATACTCAAGATGTCCATAACCGGGGACACGGCTAACCATGATTAGTTTATACACTCTATAGAGGTTTGTGCACTTTTCCGCACAAGACTCGATCTCCTCCGTTGGGATTCTCGCACTACATGGTGTTTGAGAAACGGATGACCGAGACATAGTCTTTCAGAAGCGCTAGCACCTTACGATGGGTAGACTGTTATATCTACATCCCCTACATCTGCTAGTCTACCACTGTAAGAGATCGCACGACTTAATCAACTATGCTAGAGCCCATAGTAGCTTGTGGCTGCACACGGAAGTTTCTAGCATGAATAATCTCATGATCCCTTTGAGCCTGGGTGGCGGTCCATAAAGAAAACATGCAATCCTGGATATACCCAGGTACCTCAATCCACCCAGATGTGTATTAAAGTTGCCACCATAAATAAACCATTAATTAAGAAACTCACATATGTCATGGATAAACTCACCCAATCCACGTCTACTAGCATAGCATGGCAATATAAGCAAACGTAGAAGTAACTCCCAAGGGTTTGATAATAAACTGGTAATAGGTACTACCTCATCTACTTTCCCAAATCCCACAATTTAATTAGATCCTAATCATGCAATGTTTGAGGATTGATCTAATGCATAAAAACTGGGTATGAAAGGGATATGATCAAAGTGTTCCTTGCCTTAGTCGATGATCCGTGAAACCTAGAGATTCGAAGTAGCAAGCGGCGCACTCCGGGTACTCTATCGCAAACAAACAAGCATACAATAAGTACTCATCTAATGCACAGGTAAAACTCAAATAAGAGATCTAACCATAAAGTTCAACTTAAGAACTCTGGTTTGCAAAAAGAATCAAATCAAACGAAGCAACGAAAGACAAACGGTGAAAGAAATAAGCTTCATTTACTAATCTGGATCTAAGTCAAATTTTACAGAAGCAAAAACTTGTTTGAGTTGGTTAAACTGAAAGAGGGTTTCGAGACGAAACTCTAGGCGCTTGAATCGCCTGATTCCGATAAACGAGCGAAAAGTTATACTAAAACGAAAATCGGATCAGAAATCGTGATCAGAAATAATCGCGGAAAATCCGAGAAAAAGAAAAACGACGAACAGGCTAACAAACGAACATTCGTTGTCTGCGGCTAAACGCCGAAAACTGTTCGTTAAAACGAACTTACGGACGAATATCCGCTAAATAAACTAAATCGTAAAAACCCGATCTAATAAAAACACGACCGCAATTTTTTTTAAATTGGGCGGTTAACCAGCGAAAATCGGCTGCGGCGGCGGCTACCTCGGGGACGGGGTCCGGCGAGGTCGGCGGCGTCGGCGGCGAGGGGGTCCTGCGGCGGATCGGGGCGGTGGCGACGCTGCGGGGCGGCGAGGCGGCGGCGGTGCGGGGCGACCTGCCTGCTTATAAGGCCGGCCGGGCCAGGAGTTCAGGGCGGACTTGGCCCGGTAGGTCGGTTGCGTTTAAAAAAAATTATGCGCGGAAAAACAAACAAAAGAAATACTAAACGGACTCCAAAAATCCCGAAATAAATTTTCCCCGACTTCTAAAATCAAGCCGGAAAAGATGAACATTTATTTGGGGCCTAAATGCAATTTTGAAGAACATGCATTTTTCCTAAATTCAAATAAAATAGCAAAACTCCGAAGTAAAAATTATTTGATTTTTTATTAGATCCTCAATATTCCTTTATTTTGGGAAAGTCATTTTATTCCCTCTCTCTTATTTTTATAATTGGATTAATTGAAGATAAAATAAATAAAATCAAATGATCCTATTTTCAAAATTTGAGAAAACTCAAATATGAAAATAACGAAATCCCCAACTCTCTCCGTGGGTCCTTGAGTTGCGTGAAATTTCTAGGATCAAGCAAAAATGCAAAAAAAAATGATATGCAATGATGATCTATGTATAACATTCCAAATTGAAAATTTGGGATGTTACACCTTCCCCCTCCGATCACATGACTCCCCCCTCGCCTCGCCCGCGACTGTGTCATTGCCCACCGCCCCGTTTTCTCTTCTTCCTCCCTTCCTCCTTCTTCTCCCCCAAGGAAACTCCTCTCAACTCCTAGAAATTGCATAGATTTGTGATGCCTGCACCACTAGAGGTTGGAAACTGAAGCAGGGGGAAAAGTGATCAAGAAAATAGAGGTAAGATTTGTACCTCCCCCCCCCCTATTTTTTTCCTCTATCTCATCTCATGCTTATTTGCTGGTTCATCACGTGCAATTGAAAAAACACACATATGAGATGCAGAAAAAAGCGGGGTAGATGTAAAAACTGCATGGCAAAAGGGAACCCATGCCAAATCGCAAAAACTAGTAGGAGAAAAAAGACTAGCAAGTTGGACAGTTATGTTGAAGCAGAAGTGGTATGTCTGGCAAGCAACTTTGGGCCAAATCCTTTAAGGTTTCTCAGCTCAAGCAATTCTTGCTAGAAAATTAGGCAACTTATGTCGTTTGTTTCAAGCAACTTTTATGGTGTGTCCCCCTTGTGCTACAATTTGTAGCAATACAAAAGACTGAATATATTTAGGCAAAATTGGTATGTCTGGCAAGCAACTCTGGGCCAAATCCTTAAAGTTTTCTATGTTTAAGCAACTCTTGCCAGAAATTTAGGCAACTTATGTCATGTGTTCAAGCAACTTTTTATGGTTGTGCCATCCCTTGCGCTAAAAATTCTAGCAACACAGAAGACGAATATATTAGGCAGAAACATCACGTGTGTCTGTTAAAAAACAGCAAGCTTGTGTGTTTTATTGGGCTTACAGTCCATGAGCCACTGAAAAAGCAATTATGCATACGGGGGGTAGGCAGCAGTAGTTGTTCTAGTAAGCAAAGAGTGTATAGTAATTTGACACGGGTTGTTTCTGGCCGGTAAACAAAAACTGTGGCAGTGCAAATGTGTGAAAAATATGGAACAACTTTATTTACCCAATTTATTGTGAGTAGCATCATGATTTCCATCTTTCACTGTTGATATGATTGGTTTGCGATCACTTCTAAAAATGTTTGTGAACCCAAAAAAACTAGCGCACATCTGATATGATCAGTTTGAGTACGTATTAGGCAACTATAGGATTGGCAAATGAACAACTACGTGGATAGCAGCAAAAAAAGCAAAAGGAAGAAAACTTTGAACTAGACTTGTTTGAATTTAACCAAGTCTGTGTGAACTTTTTAGACAATTACATGTGTCACAGCAAGCAACTTTTTTATGAAAAAATAAATAAAAAGAAGAAAAGTTATCAGCAAATAGCCATGGCAGGAGAAAAGGTTATGAGATAGTACCTTTGAGCTTTTTGTTTTGATTTTTGATATGTTCTTCATGCATGATACATTTGCTAGACTCCTTCATAACAAAATCTAGATGAAATTCCACCCCTGAAAATAATGAAATATGCAAGAAAAAGGCAGAGCCACATTGTGTATTTCATCCACTTTGGTACTACAAAAAAAAGCACCACTTCACTGTTGATAAGCGAACAAAAGTAAGCAGCATTCGTGAGACTGAAAAATTCAACAACCATTCGAAAGCACACCATATCTTTTTTGAACTACTAGTACAGTATACTTTCATCATTTCCAATAAAAATCCTTGTGGATAGAGAAACATCATATTTTATGCTATCCTGCTTTATCTTTAGACCGGAAATAAAAATGAGCTTTCTCATGCAATTGTTGCTCTTGGTTACTCTCCTCCTGGAAAACAAATAAGGGTAGACACATAAGTAAAAAATCTAAGTTGATTGCAACATTGTTGTTGTATAAGTGTTCAGTGGTTGCTCCCCCCCCCCCCACCTAGTTCATTTATGAATGCTTGTGTAGTTCAACAAGCAAAACCTTTTGCCTCCTATTAGAAGAAAAATAACTCATGTATTTCTCTGTCTTTATTCCAAAAATTATATAGGGGAGGAGATGATTGATCTTAATGAGTTGCCGGATGACCATCAAGACGAGTTGCCACCCAGTTTGGATTAGTGCAAAATGGCAATCCATTGTTCTACACGCAACCTACTACATGTGTGGGTGGGGCAACCACTGTGGAATTTCTCGATGAATCTCCTAATCCTTTGGTCACACGAAAAAAAGCTAGTGTTGAGGATGAAGCAGTCCATATAGAGGAGCACACCCTTGATTGTACAGATACATTGGGTGCAACAGTGGGTACTATAGGATTGAAAGTAGGTCTAGAGGGGGGTGATTAGACTACTTGACCAAAGAAAAATCTAGCCTTTTCCCAATTTTAAGTCTTGGAAGATTTTAGCAACTTAGTACAAGTCAAGCAATCAACCTACACATGCAAGTCTAAGGGTATAGCAGCGGAAATTAAAACATTGCATACGAAGGTAAAGCGAAGGGTTTGGAGAAGGCAAACACAATGTAGAGACGAAGATTTTTTGGCGTGGTTCCGATAGGTGGTGTTATCGTACATCCACGTTGATGGAGACTTCAACCCATGAAGGGTAACAGTTGCGCGAGTCCACGGAGGGCTCCACCCACAAAGGGTCCACAAAGAAGCAACCTTGTCTATCCCACCATGGCCATCGGCCACGAAGGACTTGCCTCACTCGGGTAGATCTTCACGAAGTAGGGGATCTCCTTGCCCTTACAAACTCCTTGGTTCAACTCCACAATTCTGACGGAGGCTCCCAAGTGACACCTAACCAATCTAGGAGACACCACTCTCCAAAAGGTAAGAGATGGTGTGTTGATGATGAACTCCTTGCTCTTGTGCTTCAAATGATAGTCTCCTCAACACAAAACTCTCTCTCTCACAGATTTGGCTAAGGTGGAAAGATGATTTGAGTGGAAAGCAACTTGGGGAAGGCTAGAGATCAAGATTCTTGTGGTAGGATTGGAATGTCTTGGTCTCAACACATGAGTAGGTGGTTCTCTCTCAAAAATTGAGTAGTGGAAGTGTAGGCACGTTCTGATGGCTCTCTCTTGAATAGAGAAGGAGGTGGAGGGGTATATATAGCCTCCACACAAAATCTAACCGTGACACACATTTGACCCAACTCGGTCAGACCGAATAGGTGAACTCGATGAGACCGATTCAGTTCAAAATGTGAATGTTAGGATTCTTGATGGGACTGACATGATCAACTCGGTGGGACCGATGAGCTAGGGTTAGGGCAAAACTTCATCTCGGTGTCACCGATTGCATGAACTCGGTGAGACCGATTTCAGCAATAAGCAAACAAAGAGTTGGTCCCGCAAACTCGGTGGGACCGATCGCTCATTTCGGTAAGACCGAAACGTTACGGATGGAAACAGAGAGTTTGCATTGCGAACTCGGTGGGACCGGTCGCTCATTTCGATAAGACCGAAATGTTATGAAGGGAAACAGAGAGTTTGCATTCCCATCTTGGTGAGACCGAAATCCCTATCGGTGAGACCGAACTAATTAGGGTTTCTGGCTATGGCTGTCAAAGGAACTCGGTGGCTCCGGATAGATCAAATCAGCGGGGTCGAGTTTGACTTTAGGGTTAAAACATATTTGGAATTGAGAAAGTGGTTGAGGGCTTTGGAGCATATCACTAAGCATTTTGAGCAAGTAGACCATTAAGCAACACCTCATCCCGTTTTAATAGTATTGGCTTTTCCTATGGACTCAATGTGACCTTGGATCACTAAAATAGAAATGAAGAGTCTTGAGCTTTTGCCAATGTTTGTCCTTAGCAATTTGGGGGGGGGGGGGTCCACATCTCTAGTCCACGCCATACCAATCATTCAACTTTTTGAAATATTTACACTTGAATGGATATTAGTTCAATGAGCTATATGTTGTTATGAATTACCAAAACCACCCGGGGATTAGTTGCACTTCCAATCTCCCCCTTTTTGGTAATTGATGAGAACATATAGATCAAAGCTTCGACAAATGATAATATGAATGAAATACATCCTTGCTTTGAGAAGTATGTGATTAGCAAGAACTCCCCCTAAATTTGTGCATTATTTAAAATTTGCTTTTGAATGCAAATGCACAATCGTTTAGGATCATGGGTTACTCTTCCATGTCACATACATGTTGGTAGAGCGCTCAAAATGATAGAATATAAATAACATGCACTCATCACCAAGGCAAACATGATTGGTCATACACAAGTATTAAGATAACATCATTCAAGCACACATTAAAAGCATAATATGATCAAATACATGATCATAGGAGTATCTCACACACAAGCACAAATAGTATAGCAACCAAACAAACAAAAGCAAGTAGCAAGAGAGGCAAACAAAAGCACAACACTCTCTCTGTTGAAGCCTATGACCTATACACTTCCTCCCCCTTTGGCAACAAGTTACCAAACTCAAAATGCATAGTGCTATGCGGTACTCCAAGCACGATCTCTGGGAGCTTTTGATGTGGTCTTCGGGCTGGTGGCTCTGGTGTGCGTAGATGGCATGGAGAGGAGTCTGTCTGCAAAAACTTCAGAAGAAGTCTGAGGAGCTGGAGGAGTTGCAACTAGAGGTGCAACAGCTTCTTCCTCTTCTTCTTCATCTGATCCTTCCATCATTGAAGGCTTTCCAATCACTCTGGCCATAGTCTTCTTGACTCTTTCTTTTCTTTTCTTTCCCCCAGCAGCCTCTTCTTCTCTTGGTTCAAGAGTGAACTCCATAGTTTCCTGACTAGAGGCTCTGGCTTTTGACATGGGTTGTCTCTTGGCAGGAGCTTTCACCTTCATGCCAGGCTTGATGGCAGCAGTAGCATACTCCTTCTTGAGTACCTTCTTCTTTGAGTTGACCTCCTCATCAACCATAAAGTCCTCATCTTCAGATTATGAGGTTTTCTTCTTTCTTTGCCTAGTTGCAGCCTTAGGCAAATTGCTTGGGGTGCTTCTACTACCCTCATCATAGCTGCTATTGGAGGGACTAGTGCCCTCACTGAGATTCTGTTGCTCCTCTGACCTGTTCTGGCTATCACTGTTGTCTGACATGGCTAACACTGACCCTGTGAAAAGATAGATACAGGTAGAGTAGATGAGCGCCACAAAGCACATGTATTTTGGCAAAAAGATTGACTCAAAAACTTAATTTTAGTTTTCTGCAGAAAGCATTTCGGAGCTACCGATATGACAAACTTAGTGACACCGAAGCAACTTTAGAGTCTAAACATGTGAAATCTGTCAGACCGAGACACAATTCGGTGACTCCGAGATGCTAGGGTTTCACAGAGAAAGTGAACTCGGTCACATCGATTTGTACACTTCGGTCAAACCGAGTACATGTGCAATGGCCTGGGCCAAATGGTGAGACCGAATACTCCAAATCGATCAGCCCAAGATGAGTTCGGTGGAAACCTAACCCTAAGTTTTTGCATCAAAACTAATCTAGAGGAAGTTTTGGTTGGTTAGAATGATCTCAATCGTGGCTAGATACATGGAATTATCCCTTGTGCAAGAATCGGAGTTAAGGAATACACAAAGGGATCGAGTTCATACCCTAACTTGGCGATGAACTCGCTACGGCGACAACGGCGGAGGAGATTCCCATTGACGGCGGCGGAGACCAGCGAATAGAGGTCGCTGGCGACGACGAGATGATCCGGAGACCAGGAGGGGCGGCAGAGCTGGGTAGGCGTGGTTGGAGGTTTCAAGAAATTTCCAAAGTTCAACCTGCGAATATATATACCCAGTCACTGCCGGTGTGATCGAGTGGAACAACTCGGTGTCACCGAGATGTAGGATCGCAAGTGGTTACTGCAACTTGGTGAGATCGAACAGTTCTAATCGGTTGCACCGAGGTGAAAACCTAGATCAACTCAACAAGTTCGGTGAGACCGAGGGGAATTAATCGGTCAGACCTAGAACCATTGAGAGGTTTTGGAAGTTTAAGCCCTTGACGGATCGGTGGCTCCGAGTGCTCCTCACCCGGAGGGTTCAAATTCGACTTGTTCAAACTTTGTGATGTAGCATGAATAGAGTTTGAGACGAGAAAAACATAGATAGCTAGAGGGAGTTCTTAGGCATTCTTGTCCATCCATTTGGCAAAAAGAAAAAAATAAACAACCAAAGCAACAAATGGATCTAATGGAGAAAATTATGCACCCAACATGCTCACACAATAAGATAGCAAACAAAATATGTGGCAAAGCATGCACAAACACTCTAGCATCTATCAAGCAATTGGCGATGACTAGGTCATCTATATATGAGTATATTGACTTAGGAGTCAAATGAAAACATTTGATCATAGGTCATACTCATCGTTTAAGCTCAAGTGTGGTTACCATTTTTACATAAAGCATTGTTCTGTTCACACCATTAGAGTTGCTTTAGCTCAATTCTTAGAGTAAAGCTCCCCATAGATGTGATATCCCCCCTAAGAGGGATGAACTAACCTTGGGTTTTGTTGATGATGACTTCATGTATATGTTGAAGATGTGGATTCTCAATGTTTATGTAGATCATTTGGAGCAATCCATTGGAGTGAGTTGCACTTTCAATACCTACATGGGTTAGTCCCACAAGGAACATACACGGATATCCATTGACATAGAGTGAAATACAAATATAATGTTGTCCATTAAAGCATTAGGTTACCTTGTCCCTTGTCTTAACAACAAGAGGGTTTGTGACTCCTTGAACTAGTGCAAGATATGGAAGTTGATTGCAGACGTCCTTACCAAAATGAATATGAGTGAAGTATGGCGGAGTCACCCTCAAGAACTCTCTAGTTCTTCTTCTTTGGGACCCATATCAACTTGATGGGAATCCTTGGAGTTGTAGTCGCACTAGATGAAGTAGAACTTGATGTAGTCTTGGGAACCCACTTGGCCAAGGCCTTTGGAGCTTCCTCAAATGCATCAATCTCCTCTTGAAGCTTGTCCTTTCTTTTAGCTTGTGGTCTTGTGGTGGAAGATCATCTTCAGTTTGTGTTCCCTTAAAAGAAGTGGGATCATACTTCTCTTGTTGAGGAACAAACTTCTTATTGGGGTATTTATCTTCCTCCCATTCAACTCCATTGGCATTGAACTTGCGTTAAAACCAACACCTTGATTTGTCCGGTGCCTTCCTTGCTTGCGCACAATTTCCTCAAATTGCTTACTTCCGGCAAGGCTCTTGTAAACACCTTTCTCTATAATTCCCTTCCATAAGCTATTTTCTTGCTCAAGTGTAACTTGGCTAAGAGAATCGTTAGTGTAATCAAGAGAACTACTAGAAGCAACAATATTGGATTTAACATGATTATTGTTACTATTAGAAGAAGAATCTTTCTTCCTCTTGTTGATAGATTTTACTTGTGGCATGTAAGTAGACAAGAGTAAACGCTTGGCAATGTAAGAAGAACTTTTCTTACGAAGATCATCATTGATTGCTTTTAAGAACCCATGCTCTTGCTCTAGATTGAGATTTTCAAAGCGTAGCTTCTCATGAGTCTTTAAAAGTTCTCGATGATCCTCTAAGATAATTTCATGAGCTAACATAAGAGTGTTTAGTTCTCTAGTTAGACGCTCAATCTGCTTCTTATCACTGTGATTCATTTCATCTTGATTAGCATGATTAATAGCAATTTCATCATAGTTTTCATCACTAGAGTAGTCAACAAGTAAATCATCATCACCGAGCAAATCATCTTCATCACTATTGAAATCAACATACTTGGGGTGCGATACCTTGAGGCCTTTAGCCATGAAGCATCTTCCAATCCCTTCACTTGGTGAATCAAATATGTCGTAGGAGTTGGATGACACAAGTGCTAGACCGGCAACACCTTCATCTGGGGTATATTCAGAGTCCGAGTGATAGCTTCTCTCAGAGTAGTTGTCGGAGTCGGAACAGGATACCCATTCACCAACATGAGCTTGATGTCTTCGTCTTGTGTAGCTCTTTGATGACTTGTCCTTCCTTTCTGAATCCTTGCTTCTGCGAGAGGGTACTCGTTCGTAACGATCATCTCTACTCCTTCTCTCTCTTGGTGGTGATTCCTCTCTTTTACTTCTCCTTTGAGGTGAGCCTTCTCTTCTTTTGTAGGGAGCCATACACTCACTAGAGTAGTGTCCGGGTCTTCCACAATTGTAGCAATTTCGATCACGACTAGAAGATCTTTTGTCATTGTAGGACCTTGACTTGTGACTTTTCTCTTTGCTTCTAATCTTGCAGAACTTGTTGAAGTTCTTCACCATTAAGCTCAATTCTTCATTGAAGACTTTTTTTCACTTGATGTTGTAGGAGCATCACATGAAGCTTGTAAGCACCACTAGACTTGTTGTGAAGCTCTTCCTTATCCTTGAGTGACATCTCTTGAGCAACAATTCTCCCAATGACTTCTGTTGGCTTGAGATCTTTGTAATTGGGCATCATTTGGATCGAAGTGCACATGGTATCATATCTTCCATCCAAGGCTCTTAGGATCTTCTTAATGATGAATCTGTCGGTCATCTCTTCACTTCCTAAGCCAGCAATCTCATTTGTGATGAGAGCAAGCCTAGATTACATTTCAGGGACAACTTCACCATCCTTCATTTTGAACTTGTCAAGTTGACTTTGAGGCACATCCAATTTGGATTCCTTGACGGACTTGGTACTGATACGTCTCCAACATATCTATAATTTTTTATTGTTCCATGCTATTATATTATCTATTTTGGATGTTTAATGGGCTTTAATATGCTCTTTTATATTATTTTTGGGACTAACCTATTAACCGAAGCCCAGTGCCAATTTCTATATTTTTGCCTATTTTAGTGTTTTGCAAAAAAGGAATACCAAACGGAATCCAAACGGAACGATACCTTCACGAGGATTTTTCTTCGAACAAATGCAATCCAGAAGACTTGGAGTTGAAGTCTGGAACTCCGCGAGGTGGCCACGAGGCAGGAGGGTGCGCCCAGGAGGGTAGGCGCGCCCCCACCCTCGTGGGCCCCACGGAGATCCACCGACGTACTTCTTTCGCCTATATATACTCTTATACCCTAAAAACATCAGAGGGAGCCACTAAACCACTTTCCACCGCCGCATCCTTCTGTACCCATGAGATCCATCTTGGGGCCTTTTCCGGCGCTCTGACGGAGGGGGAATCGATCATGGAGGGCTTCTACATCAATACCATAGCCTCTCCGATGATGTGTGAGTAGTTTACCACAGACTTTCGGGTCCATAGTTATTAGCTAGATGGCTTCTTCTCTCTCTTTGGTTCTCAATACAAAGTTCTCCTCGATGTTCTTGGAGATCTATTCGATGTAATATTCTTTTGCGGTGTGTTTGCCGAGATCCGATCAATTGTGGATTTATGAGCAAGTTTATCTATGAATAATATTTGGTTCTTCTCTGAATTCTTATATGCATGATTTGATATCTTTGCAAGTCTCTTTGAATTATCGGTTTAGTTTGGCCTACTAGATTGATCTTTCTTGCAATAAAAATCTAGCCTTTTCCCAATTTTAAGTCTTGGAAGATTTTAGCAACTTAGTACAAGTCAAGCAATCAACCTACACATGCAAGTCTAAGAGTATAGCAGCGGAAATTAAAACAGTGCTTATGAAGGTAAAGGGAAGGGTTTGGAGAAGGCAAACGCAATGTAGACTAGGAGATTTTTGGCGTGGTTCCGACAGGTGGTGCTATCGTACATCCACGTTGATGGTGACTTCAACCCACAAAGGGTAACAGTTGCGCGAGTCCTTGTCTATCCCACCATGTCCATCGCTCATGAAGGACTTGCCTCACTCGGGTAGATCTTCAAGAAGTAGGCGCTCTCCTTTCCCTTACAAACTCCTTGGTTCAACTCCACAATCTTGACGGAGGCTCCCAAGTGACACCTAACCAATCTAGGAGACACCACTCTCCAGAAGGTAATAGATGGTGTGTTGATGATGAACTCCTTGCTCTTGTGCTTCAAATGATAGTCTCCCCAACACTCAACTCTCTCTCTCACCGATTTGGCTATGGTGGAAAGATGATTTGAGTGGAAACAACTTGGGGAAGGCTAGAGATCAAGATTCTTGTGGTAGGATTGGAATGTCTTCGTCTCAACACATTAGTAGGTGGTTCTCTCTCAGAAAATGAGTAGTGGAAGGGTAGGCACGTTCTGATGGCTCTCTCTGGAATAGAGAAGGGGTGGAGGGTATATATAGCCTCCACACAAAATCTAACCGTTACACACATTTGACCCAACACGTTCAGACCAAATAGGTGAACTCAGTGAGATCAATTCTATTCAAAATGTGAACGTTAGGATTCTCGGTAGGACCGACATGATCAAATCGGTGGGACCGATGAGCTAGGGTTAGGGCAAAACCTCATCTCGGTGTCACCGATTGCATGAACTCGGTGAGAACGATTTCAGCAATAAACAAACAGAGAGTTGGTCGCGCAAACTCACTGGGACTGATCGCTCATTTTGGTAAGACCGAAACATTACGAAGGGAAAGAGAGAGTTTGCATTGCGAACTCGGTGGGACCGATCGATCATTTCGGTAAGACCGAAGCGTTAAGAAGGGAAACCGAGAGTTTGCAATCCCATCTTGGTGAGACCGAAATCCCTATCGGTGAGACCGAACTGATTAGGGTTTCTGGCTATGGCTATGTCAAAGGAACTCGGTGGCGCCGGATAGATCCAATTGGTGGGGCCGACTTTGACTTTAGGTTTAGTACATATTTGGAATTGAGAAAGTGGTTGAGGGCTTTGGAGCATATCACTAAGCATTTTGAGAAATTAGACCATTAAGCAACAACTCATCCCCTTTTAATAGTATTGGCTTTTCCTATGGACTCAATGTGATCTTGGATCACTAAAATAGAAATGAAGAGTCTTGAGCTTTTGCCAATCTTTGTCCTTAGCATTTTGAGGGGACCGCATCTCTAGTCCATGCCATGCCAATCATTGAACTTTCTAAAATATTTAAACATGAATGGATATTAGTTTAATGAGCTATATGTGGTTATGAATTACCAAAACCACCCGGGGATTAGTTGCACTTTCATGTACTATTGGGCATGAGGGTGCAGGAGAGGGTGCTGAAAATGATGATGGAGCATGGTCTCAGCTAAAGGAGCCTTCATTGGGCATGAGGTTTGACACTTTGGAAGGTGCTAGAGAGCACTACAATGCTTATGCTTTGCAAAAAAGGTTGTTCAATCAAAATGAACACTTCAAGGAGGTCTGATATCATTGGTCAAATGGAGAAGTATCAATTTGTCTGCAACAAGTTCAGGAAACCAAAAAATAAAGACAATGGTGGTAAGACTACAGATCCTTGTGGAGTTGAAGATCCTCATGGAGGTGCAGATGATGATGATGGAGAAGACAATGTTATTATATTTGTTGATGATGCTACTGAACAAAAGAAGAAGACCAACAAATGGAAAAGAGAGAAAATAGTACCGACAGGGTGCAAAGCCAAGATGATAGTAAAATTCATTGATGGTCGGTGGGAGGTGACTTATTACATTTCTGAGCATAACCATCCATTGGTTGACAAACCATATTTATCTAAATATTTGCGGTCACACGAAGGCATCCCTGCAGAAGAGAGGTTGTTTCTGACAAACCTTCATAAGTGCAACTTGACTTCAGGTATGTGATTCTTTGATTTCCATGCACTGATAAATGTCATGCTTTGTTGGATACATGTGTTGTGTTATACTAGTTAGTATTTTTTCTTGGCAACCTCCATTAACCTCTGTGGATCCCAAAAGGGTTTTGTAAAACATTTCTTTATAGCATGAAAAAAGGACTTGATGTTCTTTGTTGTACCAACTGCTGGTTTAGGGAAGAAATTGCCTTAAGTTTGTGTGATAGTTGCTTGCATGTGCGGGTCTGTGGTTGCTTGTTGCGAGAGTGGGGGAGGCAATAGCTACATGTAAGAAAATGTTGATTTTGTTTAACTAGGGAAATTAAGTAACTAACACCGCTGATACCCCGCTAGTATTTTGTTACTTGTTTTGATTGCTAAAACAAATGCTTTAATAATTAGGTGTTAGTTGCTTCCTACCTAGGACTTGGTTGCTTGACGTTTCAAGATATGCCTACTTATTTTTCCGCACAATACGAATGATGTGCATTTTAATAAAAGAGTACTATGTTATAGATCTGATTGTTCTCTGAGTTGTAAAATCTTCTCTTACTTGTTTTGATTGCTAAAGTGGAGAACACAAAAAAATGACATAAGGCCAGGTGTTAGTTGCTTTCATATATGGGTTTAGTTGCCTATAGTTGTTCCCTGAGTTGCCTTGATTTTTCATGTGCAGGGCGAATGATGCACATTATGTCAGAGTACTATGGCACGGAGCTGATTGTTCCTTATACTACCAAGCACATCACAAACCTCAAGTCAAACTTGAACTGAAATGCAACGAAGGAGGGGGGTTTGATTGAGACAGCTGCCTACTTCGAAAAGATGCAGAAGACAGATCCTGATTTCTTCTATAAGGTTAAGTATGATGGAGAGGATAGGGTTGAGAATATTTACTTGGTTGATGGTCCAGCACGGAAGGCCTATAGTGAAGCTTATCATGATTGCGTATGTTTTGATACAACATACATGACTAACATGTACAACATGCCATTTTCTCCATTCATTGGGATCAATCGGCATGGCTAGTCGTTCATGTTAGGATGTGGCTTGTTAGGCAAGAGTTGGAGACCAGTTTTGATTGGCTATTTGGAACATTCCTTGAAGCAATGCATGGTCGAGCACCCGATAATATAATCAATGACCAAGACAGTGCGATGGCACAATCCGTTGAAAACATCTTCCCTACCACTATGCATTGTCGATGTCGTTGGCACATTATGAAGAAAGCCCAAGAAAAACTAGGTGGCATGTTGGGGAGAAACCTAGGAATGTTAGTTGATTTCAATGATTGCATTGACTTCAACTTCACTCCAGAAGAGTTTGAGAGTAAGTGGGCTGCTTTTGTGCTAAAGTGGCTGGTTGCTGCTGGCACTCACTTTGATAAGATCTATGAGTACCAAGCTATGTTAGTGCCATGTTACTTCAAACATAGTTTTTTCCCTTTCTTGCAATCAACACAACGTAGTGAAGGATTCAATGTTGTTCTGAAGCATTATGTTAACCCCCACAACTCAGTGTTAAACTTTGTGAAGCAATATGAGAAGATTCAAATGCATGAGCTTGTCCGAGAGGGTGGGAATGACTACAGGACATACCACTTATAGGTTGAGTTGTGGTCCAATTTCCCAATTGAGAAGCAAGCTTATAATGCCTACACTAGAGACATGTACCAAAAAATTGTGTACCGAGTTTGAGTTAATTGGGAGATACAATGTGAGTCCCCATGGCGACCATTTGTATGAGCTTTATCCAAACAAAGAAGGATGGGTGGCTGGTTATGGTGATAGGAGCTATTTTGTGACAATAGAAGCTGTTGCTGAAGAATACAAATGTGAGTGCTACAAGATGTGTAAACATGGAATGTTGTGTTGCCACATTTTGAAAAAAATTACACATCTTGGGATTGATGTATTCCCTGGGAGGTACATACTTAGAAGGTGGACACAACAAGCAATACCAGGAGAAGCATCCGCTGTTCAGGCAGAGCCTGACGAGATGCCAGCAGCGTCAAAGAAGCAACTCCGTCATACAAACTTGTCAATGGATTTTGCTAGTCTTGCTCGGGTTGCTAGTTGGTCAGATGCTACTACCGCAATTCTGAAGAAACACATGAGAGCGACGCGCACAGAGCTTAACCATTTCAACAAGTGCAAGAAAAAGAAGGCCAAAATGCCTGCGCATCCAGGGCATGGCACCCCTCCACCGGCAACTAGTGCTCATATGCCACCACCTGATGGTCGTACAACACCTTTGTTGATCCTACACCACCTCCTAGAGGGGATCCGACAACACCAGTGCCAAGTGGGTCTGCACCAATTGCAGGAGTTCCTAGGGATCCACCTAAGTCAATGACTAAAGGGCGTGCGAAATATAAACGGATCGAGTCGGCACTTGAGTTGCATCGAAAGAGAAAGAACAAATGTTCCTTTTGTAGTTCAGTTGACCACAATGCTAGAAATTGCCTAGGGCGGTTGGTTTGAGAGGGATAAAAAGGTAGTGAAGTAGGGGAGGCGATCCATTCTACTGAAAAAAGGACGTGTATTCCCAATGGCTGATGCAACACATTTTTTCTGCTATTGTGTGTTTTAATTATGAGTTTACAAAATTATGGTTGGTTTTGGTGTGTAAAAGGTTGAATGTTGCGATACATTTGCCTCATGCTTTTGGGGGTTGTTTTTGCTGTAAGAAATATATTTTGCGACCATTTGTTCTGCTGTAAAAATTACTATTTTGGGTTACACCCTTTTAGTAATGCTTATTCATGAACTAGTTATTAATTTCTTTCAACTAATACCATTAAAAGCACTACTGTGGAACATATTTATCAAATGCTAAGTGGGGGGGGGGGCAATGTATACTACATTTTTGAGCAACTAATGTGTACTAATGTTGCTATCTACTGTGGACAAGTGTTGGAGAAAAAATATTCAACATTTAACGTGCATCAATGAAATAAAGGAAATAAGCATCTATGGTTCAGCGAAAAAAAACCTTGAAGCTAGCCACCTCTCAGGTTAAGAGCTTGAGGATATTGCGCCATGGTGCCTTGTTGTCATCAGTATTTACTAACACATTTGTCAAAATCCTTCTGATGTTAATGATATTGCCGGGACCAAAGTTTGGCACGACCCTAGCTTACTAAAGATTTGCTAATGTTGCAGCAAAAATCCCGCAATCAAACCTTGCGAAGCAAAAAAATAAAAAAGATGCAGTCAAGTTGTAATCATGGTATGATGAAGAAAAAAATATGAGGGAGAAATGATGCTTTGCATTTCTTGTATATGTAGGATGGCCGGGATGGAGTCTAAGACACTTACTCATTGTCCTGTTTCGGGACATTGATGTCTTTCAAGCCAAAATGATCCAACTTCACACGGGATTAAGGGTAGTGCTCATCCCATAAGGAACTCACTGTTGCTGCAATCAGCCTAGCGTTGTCATCCAAAGTTTTGCTCTCTGCCAGAGTTCTCCATGAATCAAGAACTTCGAACCTCCGATCCCGTATGTTGACATTAAACAACCAGTAGTGGTTCCCTGTTATTGGTTTTGCACAGTCTATGTTCTCTAGAATGGTAACATTATCTGCATGATGTGGGTGAAAAAAAAGGAAGAAGATGAAGTGAGTACAACATCCTATAAATGTGTGCTCGAGGAAGGCAAAGAAAGGATTGGTCGCATGGAAGAAAAAATGATGTAAAACAAAAGATCCTACTGACCATGTCTTTTTGATCCAAGTGATTTTTCTTGTTGAATCTGTTGCTTATCTCTTATGTGTTCCAAATCATTTGCTAAAGTCTTATCTGGTAAACAGGTGGGAAAACACATACATGTTAATAAAATGGCAACTCCTGTTTCCTTTATAGGCAACTGCATGTGTGACATTATGTAACTCACAAAAAATATAAGCTGGAATGCTTACAGGGTAAAGTGCGAAAGGAGCATCCTACACAACAAGGGGGTCAAAAAAATTGTTGTGTGTTTCTAGGTGGATTTGTAAAAAAACTATAGTTAATCAAATTGTTCAAAATGAAAAAATGTGTGAATATCGAGCAACTCTTGCTTGTGGTTCTCAACGATTTAGAGAAATATCTATAGTTTTCTACTGTCCCATGGGTAATGTAAAAGGGTCAACATCAAGAAAATGTGTGATTATTCATATGCAGAAACTCATTCATTTTTAGATTGCACAAAAAACTGCATGTGTAAAAACATTAAGCAACAACTGTTGACAGATATAAGAGAATTTCAATGAAATTTACCGAAAACCTGACATGATTATCTTCTTTGAATCTGGAGGCAAGTTCCACATTACAGACTCGATAATTAGTTCAAAGACGTGACTCTTGACGTACCCATGTTTCTTCTTTGAGTTTGCAAGTTCTCTGAGACTGACATGGTAGCCATCATAATTAATGATAGTAGGGCTGCAGAGAATGATTTGATGAAAAATCTGTGAGCACACAGAATGTATGCACTTGACAAAAAGGAAAGAAAGAAAAAATTACTTATTGCGTTGCTTCCTTATTGATACATTCCCTAAGCAAGAAAAAAATGAGAAAGGCTGGTTCGAAGAATAACTCTTTAGGTACCTGTAACTAGTTGCCTGTTCTTTATGTATTGTTTGCCTAACAAGTTTTTATAAGAATTGCTTGGAAAAAGAAAAAGGGAAAATATTGCCAGTCTACCTCTTGTCTTCGTCTCCGGTCTCTTCTTCACTCAGTCTTGCATGCAGAATAACGGAGGCATATAGCTTGTTTACTGTTGGACTGCAATGGAAATTCCTTTTCTCATTGTAGTCCACAAAAGGTGACCTCTTGCATGCAGTTGGCTTGATGGTTCGCCACTCAAATTTGTTGGTAATTAACTTCTCCTGAGATGTTGCTGGATCCAAGTTCTCCATCCTTGAAGCATGTTTTCTCTGGTGTTTCAAAAATGGTCGGTGATAGGTTGGCCTTGTCATTATCAACTCTCCTGTCTTGAGCCATCTTCTCTGCTTCTTCACATGATAAGTCAATTTCAGCTGAATCCCACTTATAGTCGTCGTCAGGTATTTCGATTATCACAGGGTCTTTCCCTCTTTATTGCAACCACATGCCAACAACGCTACTGTTTAGCTTACTGATTTGCTATGACAAGGTAACTTCCAAAACTTCATCACCAGAGCTTGTTTCAGAAAAATCAATGGGGGCAATATCAGAACCACATGGGGGTTGATGCTGGTCAGATGCTACTGCGGGCCTTTGCACTTATTTTTCGATACTTGTTCCAAAAATTTCATCAAGCCCCAAATCGAAACCAGGAGCTGGGCAATATTCGTCACAAAACCTTGGTGGCCGTACCACACGTGTTTGAACAGGTGCAGCACAAGATGATGGTCCGGGTGGCATTTCTGATTCTTGAGGCCCAGTTTTACTTATGCCTACTCCTGTATTGCCAGCCAACTTGCACTCATCAAACTTAGTGCTTGGAGGCATACAACTTGAAATAAGCTTGTTAATTTTTCCTGCCTCACTCAACTCAATCGTATGCACTACTACTGGCTGGTTTTCCTTGTTTGTTGTATCTCTTGCAATTCCCTTAGCTTGGATGTCCCCAATTGCTTTAGCACTAACTCCTTCAATAACTTGTGCTACCTGTTGGTGTTGACCATTCAGATCACCAAGTGCTTGTCGTGATGTGAGTGGGGGATCTTGCTTTGGTGACAGTGTTGCTTGCTTTTGCATAACATTTTCCTTAGGATTGATCTGATTTGCCACAGATGGAGAAAATTTTGTCTGCATATGTGCAAGTGTTTGCGTTGATGTATGTAATTGCGTCTGCCTTGCATGTATGATTGCTCCATTGTTAGCTATGGTTGGTACCACCTTTGAGATTGTTGGTAGAATAGGTGGTTTTGCTGACGGGCTTCCATCTGGATGGCACAAAGTTGCTTCACTCTTGGCCTGAGTTCCTCCAGTTTCAATGATGGTTGTCTGGTGTTAGGGCATGTATCTCTCTAAGTAGTTTTGGTGATTGATGACAATGCTTTTGCGGACTAATCATGTGCGTTGAGTTTTTTAGAGATTCATCCATTGGCACGAGACGATTCCTTCCCCTCGGAGCTTTAAGTGAAGACGGTGTAGTCTCTTTCATTTCAGTTTTGGTGGACTTGAGTCATAGGAGACAACATACTATCAAGAGGGGGTGCGCAATGGAAAGCCTAGGGTGGAATCAACATGTACACTTCATTTTTGCACCCCAGCTCCTTTCCTCTCCTTGGAGTTTGTCGTTTCAACGGAAGTGGAGATTGTGAGAAGATAGCGGTAGTACCGCCGCCAGCGCAGTAGTACCGCCCATGGTCCTCAAGCGGCAGTACCGCTATCCTAAAGTGGTAGTATCTCTTGGGTGCATCGGCGGCAGTACCGTCCTGGTTCGGCACAGCTACCGCCTCGATTCGAGGATGTCTTTTCTCGTGTCAGGTTGTGTGGCAGTAGTAGTGGCAGTAGCAGCGGTAGTACCGCCCATGAGTGGTAGTACCGTGGCTACCACTGCTACTAGTGTCGCATACCCTCTTTCTTTCTCCCGTTCTCCCTCTTTTTCTTTTGTCTCAGTCTATGCGGTAGTACCGCTGGTGTTCGTGGTAGTACCGCTGCTACTAGCAGTAGTACCACTCTACTGAGCAGTAGTAATGCTCTATGCGGGCTGAAGAGGGGGGTAACGGTTGGATTGGTTCCCCGCTATAAAAGGAGGTCTTCTTCTCCAAGTTGACCTACATCTTTTCCCCCAAGCTCCATTGTTGCTCCAAATCTCATTTTCGCATTATCTCTTTCCCTAGGCAATCAAACTTGTTGATTTTCTAGGGATTTGTTGAGAAGGCCCGGGTCTACACTTCCACCAAGAGAAATTTGATTCCCCCCACTAATCCCTTGCCGTTCTTGTTGCTCTTGGGTGGTTGAGCACCCTAGATGGTTGAGGTCACCTCGGAGCCACATTCCCATTGTGGTGAAGCTCCATGGTATCGTTGGGAGCCTCCAGTTAAGTTGTGGAGATTGCCCCAACCTTGTTTGTAAAAGTTTGGCCCGCCGCCTTCAAGGGCACCACTGGTGGAATCACGGCATCTCGCATTGTGTGAGGGCATGAGGATAATACGGTGGCCCTAGTGGCTTCTTGGGGAGCATTGTGCCTCCACACCGCTCCAACGGAGACGTACTTCCCCCAAAGGGAAGGAACTTTGGTAACACATCCTCGTCTCCACCAGCTCCACTTGTGGTTATCTCTTCCCTTTACTTTGTGCAAGTTTATATTGTGTTGTATCATTTGCTTGCACTTTTTGTTGTGGTTGTTTGCATTATACAGGTTGTTCACCTAGTTGCACATCTAGACAACGTATTTGTTGCTAAACCTAATTTGTTAAGAAAAGCTAAAAATTGGTAGTTGCCTATTCACCCCCCCTCTAGTCAACCATATCGATCATTTCAATTGGTATCAGAGCTTCGTCTCTTTATTAAGGGTTTCACCACCCAAAGAGTATGGTTGACACCGAGGAGGAAGTGCCTGAGGCCGTGGAGTTGACTTAGATCCACTCGAGACGACTTAAATGAAGCTATGGCTTCACTTAAGGCGTCTATGACGGCCGAAGTCAAGTCCATGCTTAAAGAATTACTTGAGGGATGAAATCCACTCTCGATCCCTTGTTTGTGGTTAATCCCATGGCATCGGAGTCGGAGGCCAATTCCGCCAAGGAAGCGGCTAAAGGTCATGTTCCTTCCCCTCATGACAAGAATGGGACAGGAACCATTGCCTCGGTTCCCCCTCCCCCGTTCTATGGAGGATCGGTACCTACCGTTCGCATTAATATTCATGGCCCTCCTCCCAAGCTTGTAGGATGCTTTGTCTTATTTGAGAGGAGGAAGTGCCTGAGGCTGTGCAGTTGACTTAGATCACTCGAGACGACTTAAATGAAGCTATGGCTTCACTTAAGACGTCTATGATGGCCGAAGTCAAGTCCATGCTTAAAGAATTACTTGAGGGATGAAATCCACTCTCGATCCCTTGTTTGTGGTTAATCCCATGGCATCAGAGTCGAAGGACAATTCCGCCAAGGAAGCGGCTAAAGGTCATGTTCCTTCCCTTCATGACAAGAATGGGACGGGAACCATTGCCTCGGTTCCCCCTCCCCGGTCTATTGAGGATCGGTACCTACCGTTCGCATTAATATTCATGGCCCTCCTCCCATGCTTGTAGGATGTTAAGGGTGAATTATCTAATTGGATATCTCGCATTAAGTCTCATTTGGATCATTGCTCAACTAACCTTTGGAGAATTATTGAGCAAGGTTTCTACCCTCATGATCCAAACAACTTCACCCCAAAGAAGAAGTGGACAATCAATACAATCACTATTCATGGCCCTCCTCCCAAGCTTGTTAAGGGTGATTTATCTAATTGGATATCTTGCATTAAATCTCATTTGAATCATTGCTCAACTAACCTTTGGAGAATTATTGAGCAAGGTTTCTACCCTCATGATGCAAACAACTTCACCCCAAAGAAGAAGTGGACAATCAATACAATCACTCTGCATTGTTCATCCTACAAGAAGAGGTCCCTCCTGAAGACCTAGCACACCTACGCCCGTTCACTCGTGCAACGGATTGTTGGGAGCACATTGTTTCAATGTACAAGGGGAGCTCAAGCATTCAACGATCCAACTTTGAAGTGGTCCTTGATGAGCCGATGAATTTGTGATGCTTGAAGGTGAGGATCCGCGTGATCTTTATCGAAGGGTGGATACTCTTGCGGTTTCCCTCCAAGATCATGGAAGCAAGGATACGAATGACACTTGGATCAACCACAAGTTCCTCAAGGCCATCATACCCTTCAACAAGGCCATGTCTTTCGTGATTCGTCAAAGGCCGAACTTTCACTCCTTAACCTCTAGTGAAGTGTTGGATGAGTTTATTGCCATGAACTGAAGGAAATATGCTCTAGAGGCAATAATAAAGTTGTTATTTATATTTCCTTATATCATGATAAATGTTTATTATTCATGCTAGAATTGTATTAACCAGAAACTTAGTACATGTGTGAATACATAGACAAGCAGTGTCACTAGTATGCCTCTACTTGACTAGCTCGTTGATCAAAGATGGTTAAGTTTCCTAGCCATGGACAAAGAGTTGTCATTTGATAAACGGGATCACATCATTAGAGAATGATGTGATTGACTTGACCCATTCGTTAGCTTAGCACTTTGATCGTTTAGTTTATTGCTATTGCTTTCTCCATAACGTATGCATGTTCCTATGACTATGAGATTATGCAACTCCCGAATACCGGAGGAACACTTAGTGTGCTATCAAACGTCACAACGTAACTGGGTGACTATAAATGCTCTATAGGTATCTCTGATGGTGTTTGTTGAGTTGGCATAGATCGAGATTAGGATTTGTCACTCCGATTGTCGGAGAGGAATCTCTGGGCCCTCTCGGTAATGTACATCACTATAAGCCTTGCAAGCAATGTGACTAATGAGTTAGTTACGGGATGATACATTACGGAATGAGTAAAGAGACTTGCCGGTAACGAGATTGAACTAGATATTGAGATACTGATGATCGAATCTCGGGCAAGTAACATACCAATGACAAAGGGAACAACGTATTATGTTATGCGGTTTGACCGATAAAGATCTTCGTAGAATATGTAGGAATCAATATGAGCATCCAGGTTCCGCTATTGGTTATTGACCGGAGATGAGTCTCGGTCATGACTACATAGTTCTCGAACCCATAGAGTCCGCACGCTTAACGTTCGGTGACGATCGTTATTATGAGTTTATGTGTTTTGTTGTACCGAAGGTAGTTCGGAGTCCCGGATATGATCACGGACATGACGAGGAGTCTCTAAATGGTCGAGACATAAATATCGATATATTGGATGACTATGTTTGGACATCGGAATGGTTCCGGATGAGTTCGGGCATTTATCGAGTACTGTGGGGTTACCGGAACCCCCCGGGGAGTGTATGGGCCTTATTGGGCCTTAGTGGGAGAGAGGAGGCGGCGGCCAGGTGGAGGCCCCCCCAGCCCAATCCGAATTGGGTGGGGGCCGCCCCCCCCCCCCTTTCCTTCTCCCTCTCTCCTCCTTCCTTCCTCTCCTACTCCAACTAGGGAAGGGGGGAATCCTACTCCCGGTGGGAGTAGGACTTCCCCTAGGGCGCGCCATAGAGAGGGCCGGCCCTCCCCTCCTCCACTCCTTTATATACAGAGGAGGGGGCCACCCCATAGACACACAAGTTGATTATTTAGCCGTGTGTGGTGCCCCCCTCCACCATATTCCACCACGGTCATATCGTCGTAGTGCTTAGGCGAAGCCCTGCGCCGGTAACTTCATCATCACCGTAATGAAGCCGTCGTGCTGACGAAACTCTCCCTTGACCTCAGCTGGATCTAGAGTTCGTGGGATGTCACTGAGCTAAACGTGTCCAGATCACGGAGGTGCCGTATCTTCGGTGCTAGGATCAGTCGGATCGTGAAGACGTACGACTACATCAACCGCTTTGCCATAACGCTTCCGCTTACGGTCTATGAGGGTACGTGGACAACACTCTCCCCTCTCGTTGCTATGCATCACCTAGGTAGATCTTGCGTGTGCGTAGGAAATTTTTCGAAATTACTGCGTTCCCCAACAGTTGTATCAGAGCCAGGTTTATGCCTAGATGTTATATGCACGAGTAGAAAACAAAGATTTGTGGGCGATAATAGTCATACTGCTTACCAGCATGTCATACTTTGATTCGGTGGTATTTTTGGATGAAGCGGCTCAAACCGACATTACGCGTACGCTTACGCGAGACTGGTTCTACCGACGTGCTTCGCACACAGGTGGCTAGTGGGTGTTTGTTTCTCCAACTTTAGTTGAATCCAGTGTGACTACTCCCGGTCCTTGTTCAAGGTTAAAACAACACACTTGACGAAAAAGGGTTGTGGTTTTGATGCATAGGTAAGAACGGTTCTTGCTAAGCTCGTAGCAGCCACGTAAAACTTGCAACAACAAATTAGAGGATGTCTAACTTGTTTTTGCAGGGCATGTTGTGATGTGATATGGTCAAGACACGATGCTAAATTTTATTGTATGAGATGATCATGTTTTGTAACAGAGTTATCGGCAACTAGCAGGAGCCATATGGTTGTCGCTTTATTGTATGCAATGTAATCGCCCTGTAATTGTTTTTACTTTATCACTAAGCGATAGCGATAGTCGTAGAAGCAATAGTTGGCGAAACTACAACGATGCTACGATGGAGATCAAGGTGTCGCGCCAGTGACGATGGTGATCATGACGGTGCTTTGGAGATGGAGATCAAAGGCATAAGATGATGATGGCCATTGTTGGAAATATGCCCTAGAGGCAATAATAAAAGCATTATTATTATATTTCCTTGTTCATGATAATTGTCTTTTATTCATGCTATAATTGTATTATCCGGAAATCGTAATACATGTGTGAATACATAGACCACAATACGTCCCTAGTGAGCCTCTAGTTGACTAGTTCATTGGTCATAGATAGTCATGGTTTCCTGACTATGGACATCAGATGTCATTGACAATGGGATCACGTCATTAGGATAATGACGTGATGGACAAGACCCAATCCTAAGCATAGCACAAGATCGTGTAGTTCGTTTTGCTAGAGCTTTCTCAATGTCAAGTATCTATTCCTTAGACCATGAGATCGTGTAACTCCCGGATACCGTAGGAGTGCTTTGGGTGTACCAAACGTCACAACGAATCGGGTGACTATAAAGGTGCATTACGGTATCTCCGAAAGTGTACATTGGGTTGACACGGATCGAGATCGGATTTGTCACTCCGTATGACGGAGAGGTACCACTGGCCCCGATCGGTAGTGCATCATCATAATGAGCACAAAGTGACCAAGTGTTTGGTCATGGGATCATGCATTACTGATGCGAGTAAAGTGACTTGCCGCAACGAGATTGAACGAGGTATTGGGATACCGACGATCGAATCTCGGGCAAGTAATATACCGATTGGCAAAGGGAATTGTATACGGGGTTGATTGAATCCTCGACATCGTGGTTCATCCGATGATATCATCAAGGAGCATGTGGGAGCCAACATGGGTATCCAGATCCCGCTGTTGGTTATTGCCCGAGAGCCGTCTCGGTCATGTCTGCGTGTCTCCAACCCGTAGGGTCTACACACTTAAGGTTCGGTGACGCTTAGGGTTATTAGGAAGACTTGTATGTGATTACCGAATGTTGTTCGAGTCCGGATGAGATCCCGGACGTCACGAGGAGTTCGGAATAGTCCGGAGGTAAAGATTTATATATGGGAAGTTGTCAAACGGACACCGGAAAGTTTCGGGGCATACTGGTATTGTACTGGGGCCACCGGGAAGGGTTCGAGGTCCACCGGGAGGGGCCACCCCTCCCGGGGGCATTTGGGCTGCGTGGGAAGGGCCAGCCTGGTGGGCTTGGCGCACCCTCCCTTGGGCCCTGCGCCTAGGGGTTGAGGGGAACCCAGAGGCGCCTCCCTTGCTTGGGGGCAAGCCCCCTACCCTTGGCCGCCGCCCCCCACTAGATGCATCTAGAGGGGCCGCCCCCCCTCGCCCTTCCCACTCTAAAAAGAGGGGTTAGGGGAGGGGTGCACACCCAAGCCAAGGCGCAGCCCTCCCTCCCAACACCTCTCCTCCTCCGCGTGTGCTTGGCGAAGCCTGCTTGGGGCTGTCACTCCACCATCATCACGCCGTCGTCTGCTGCTGGAGCCATCTTCCTCAACCTCTCCTTCCTCCTTGCTGGATCAAGACGGAGGAGACGTCGTCTGCATCTGCACGCGTGTGTTAAACGCGGAGGTGCTGTCCGTTCAGCACTTGGTCATCGGTGATCCGAATCACGGCAAGTACGACTCCATCATCACCATCCCCTTGAACGCTTCCGCACTGAATCTACAAGTGGTATGTAGATGCAAACTCTCTCCCTTGACTCGTTGCTTAGATGAACTCATAGATGGATCTTGGTGAAACCGTAGAAAAAATTTTAATTTTCTGCAACGTTCCCCAACAGTGGCATCATGAGCTAGGTCTATGCGTAGTTCTTTATTGCACGAGTAGAACACAATTTTGTTGTGGGCGTAGATCTTGTCAACTTGCTTGCCGCTACTAGTCTTATCTTGCTTCAGCGGTATTGTGGGATGAAGCGGCCCGGACCAACCTTACACGTACTCTTACGTGAGACCGGTTCCACCGACCGACATGCACTAGTTGCATAAGGTGGTCAAGGGTGATTGTCTCTCCCACTTTAGTTGGAGCGGATTCGATGAAAAGGGTCCTTATGAAGGGTAAATAGAAGTTGACAAAATCACGTTGTGGTTATTCGTAGGTAAGAAAACGTTCTTGCTAGAACCCAATTGCAGCCACGTAAAAGATGCAACAACAATTAGAGGACGTCTAACTTGTTTTTGCAGCAATTGTCATGTGATGTGATATGGCGGAAGTTGTGATGAATGATGAATGACATATTGTGATGTATGAGATCATGTTCTTGTAATAGGAATCACGACTTGCATGTCGATGAGTATGACAACCGGCAGGAGCCATAGGAGTTGTCCTTATTTTTGTATGACATGCGTGTCATTAAAAAACGCCATGTAAACTACTTTACTTTATTACTAAACATGTTAGTCATAGAAGTAGAAGTAGTCGTTGGCGTGACAACTTCATGAAGACACAATGATGGAGATCATGATGATGGAGATCATGGTGTCATGCCGGTGACAAGATGATCATGGATCCCCGAAGATGAAGATCAAAGGAGCTATATGATATTGGCCATATCATGTCACTACTTTATATAATTGCATGTGATGTTTATTATGTTTTATGCATCTTGTTTACTTAGAACGACGGTAGTAAATAAGATGATCCTTACAACAATTTCAAGAAGTGTTCTCCCTAACTGTGCACCGTTGCTAAAGTTCGTCAAGCCAAGCACCACGTGATGATCGGGTGTGATAGATCCTCACATTCACATACAACGGTGTAAGACAGTTTTACACATGCAAAACACTTAGGGTTAACTTGACGAGCCTAGCATGTACAGACATGGCCTCGGAACACGGAGACCGAAAGGTCGAACACGAGTCGTATAGAAGATACGATCAACATGAGAATGTTCACCGACGATGACTAGTCCGTCTCACGTGATGATCGGACACGGCCTAGTCGACTCGGATCGTGTAACACTTAGATGACTAGAGGGATGTCAAATCTGAGTGGGAGTTCATTCAATAATTTGATTAAGATGAACTTAATTATCATGAACTTCGTCTAAAACTTTTGAATAATATGTCTTGTAGATCAAATGGCCAACGCTCATGTCAACATGAACTTCAACGCGTTCCAAGAGAAAAGCAAGCTGAAAGATGATGGCAGCAACTATACGGACTGGGTCCGGAACCTGAGGATCATCCTCGCAACTATACATACTGATGATTACTCCCTCGTTCAGTGCGGCGTGCTATACAGCTTAGAACCGGGGCTCCAAAAGCGTTTTGAGCATCACGGAGCATATGAGATGTTCGAGGAGCTGAAACTAGTTTTCCAAGCTCACGCCCGGTCGAGAGATATGACGTCTCGACAAGTTCTATAGTTGTAAGATGGAGGAAAATAGTTACATCGGTGAGCACATACTCGTAATGTCCGCTGGGTTGCACAACCGCATGACCCAGTTGAATATTAACCTCCCCGATGAGGCGGTCATTGACAGAATCCTTGATCGCTCCCACCAAGCTACAAGAGCTTTGTGATGAACTACAATATGCAGGGGATGGTGAAGACCATTCCTGAAGTATTTTCAATGCTTTGAAGTCGGTAGAGGTTGAGATCAAGAAAGAACATCAAGTGTTGATGGTCAATAAGACCACTAAGTTCAAGAAGGGCAAGGGCAAGAAGAACTTCAAGAAGGACGGCAAGGATGTTGCCGCGCCCGGTAAGCCAGTTACAGGGAAGAAGTCAAAGAATGGACCCAAGCACGAGACTGAGTGCTTTTATTGCAAGGAAGGGTCACCGAAGCGGAACTGCCCCAAATACTTAGCGGATAAGAAGGCCGACAACACCAAAGGTATATTTGATATACATATAATTGATGTGTACCTTACGATACTCGTAGTAACTCCCCGGGTATTTGATACCGTGCCGTTGCTCATATTTGTAACTCACAGCAGGAGCTGCGGAATAAGCGGAGGCTGGCGAAGGGCGAGGTGACGATGCGCGTCGGGAATGGTTCAGTCGATGTGATCGCCGTCGCACGCTACCTCTACATTTACCTACGGGATTAGTTTTGAACCTTAATAATTGTTATTTGGTGCCAAGTTTGAGCATGAACATTGTATCAGGATCTCGTTTAATGCGAGATGGCTACTCATTTAAATCCGAGAATAATGGTTGTTCTATTTATATGAGAGATATGTTTTATGGTCATGCTCCGTTGGTCAATGGTTTATTCTTAATGAATCTCGAGCGTAATGTTACACATATTCATAGCGTGAATTTCAAAAGATGTAAAGTTGATAACTATAGTCCCACATACTTGTGGCACTGCCGCCTTGGTCACATTGGTGTCAAGCGCATGAAGAAGCTCCATGCTGATGGACTTTTGGAGTCTCTAGATTATGAATCATTTGACACATGCGAACCATGCCTTATGGGCAAGATGACCAAGACTCCGTTCTCCGGAACAATGGAGCGAGCAACCAACTTATTGGAAATCATACATACCGATGTATGCGGTCCAATGAGTGTTGAGGCTCATGGAGGATATCGTTATGTTCTCACTCTCACAGATGACTTGAGTAGATATGGGTATGTCTACTTGATGAAACACAAGTCTGAGACCTTTGAAAAATTCAAGGAATTTCAGAATGAAGTAGAGAATCAACGTGACCGAAAGATAAAATTCTTACGATCAGATCGTGGAGGAGCATATTTGAGTCATGAATTTGGTACACACTTAAGAAAATGTGGAATCGTTTCACAACTCACGCCGCCTGGAACACCTCAGCGTAATGGTGTGTCCGAGCGTCGTAATCGCACTCTATTGGATATGGTGCGATCTATGATGTCTCTTACAGATTTACCGCTATCATTTTGGGGATACGCTCTAGAGACAGCTACATTCACTTTGAATAGGGCACCGTCTAAATCCGTTGAGACGACATCGTATGAATTATGGTTTGGGAAGAAACCTAAGCTGTCGTTTCTAAAAGTTTGGGGATGCGATGCTTATGTCAAGAAACTTCAACCTGAAAAGCTCGAACCCAAGTCAGAAAAATGCGTCTTCATAGGATACCCTAAGGAAACCATAGGGTATACCTTATACTTAAGATCCGAGGGCAAGATCTTTGTTGCCAAGAACGGATCCTTTCTGGAAAAAGAGTTTCTCTCGAAAGAAGTAAGTGGGAGGAAAGTAGAACTCGATGAAGTACTACCTCTTGAACCGGAAAGTAGTGCAGCTCAGAAAAATGTTCTGTGGTGCCTACACCAATTGGAGAGGAAATTAATGATGATGATCAAGGTACTTGGATCAAGTTGCTACTGAACTTCAGAGGTCCACTAGGACACGTTCCGCACTGCAGTGGTACGGCAACCCTGTCCCGGAAATCATGTTGTTAGACAACGGTGAACCTTGAACTATGAAGAAGCGATGGCGGGCCCAGATTCCAACAAATGGCTAGAAGCCATGAAATCCGAGATAGAATCCATGTATGAAAACAAAGTATGGACTTTGACTGACTTGTCCGATGATCGGCGAGCGATAGAAAACAAATGGATCTTTAAGAAGAAGACGGACGCGGATGGTAATGTCACCATCTATAAAGCTCGACTTGTCGCTAAGGGTTATCGGCAAGTTCAAGGGATTGACTACGATGAGACTTTCTCTCCCGTAGCGAAGCTTAAGTCCGTCCGAATCATGTTAGCAATTGCCGCATACTATGATTATGAGATATGGCAGATGGACGTCAAAACAGCGTTCCTTAACGGTTATCTTAAAGAAGAGCTGTATATGATGCAGACGGAAGGTTTTGTCGATCCTAAAAATGCTAACAAAGTATGCAAGCTCCAGCGATCCATTTATGGGCTGGTGCAAGCATCTCGGAGTTGGAACATTCGCTTTGATGAGATGATCAAAGCGTTTGGGTTTATGCAGACTTATGGAGAAGCCTGCGTTTACAAGAAAGTGAGTGGGAGCTCTGTAGCATTTCTCATATTATATGTAGATGACATACTTTTGATGGGAAATGATATAGAATTCTTGGACAGCATTAAGGCCTACTTGAATAAGTGTTTTTCAATGAAGGACCTTGGAGAAGCTGCTTATATATTAGGCATCAAGATCTATAGAGATAGATCGAGACGCCTCATCGGTCTTTCACAAAGCACATACCTTGATAAGATTTTGAAGAAGTTCAAAATGGATCAGTCCAAGAAAGGGTTCTTGCCTGTACTACAAGGTGTGAGATTGAGCTCGGCTCAATGCCCGACCACGGCAAAAGATAAAGAAGAGATGAGTGTCATCCCCTATGCTTCAGCCATAGGATCTATTATGTATGCCATGCTGTGTACCAGACCTGATGTAAACCTTGCCGTAAGTTTGGTAGGAAGGTACCAAAGTAATCCCGGTAAGGAACACTGGACAGCGGTCAAGAATATCCTAAAGTACCTGAAAAGGACGAAGGACATGTTTCTCGTTTATGGAGGTGACGAAGAGCTCGTCATAAAGGGTTACATCGACGCTAGCTTCGACACAGATCTGGATGACTCAAAGTCACAAACCGGATACGTGTATATGTTGAATGGTGGAGCAAGATGGCTGGTGCAGCTGCAAGCGAAAGCGTCGTGGCGGGATCTACATGTGAAGCGGAGTACATGGCAGCCTCGGAGGCAGCGCATGAAGCAATTTGGGTGAAGGAGTTCATCACCGACCTAGGAGTCATACCCAATGCGTCGGGGCCGATCAAACTCTTCTGTGACAACACCGGAGCTATTGCACTTGCCAAGGAGCCCAGGTTTCACAAGAAGACCAGGCACATCAAGCGTCGCTTCAACTCCATCCGTGAAAATGTTCAAGATGGAGACATAGAAATTTGTAAAGTACATACGGATCTGAATGTCGCAGATCCGTTGACTAAACCTCTTCCGCGGGCAAAACATGATCAACACCAGAACTCTATGGGTGTTCGATTCATCACAATGTAACTAGATTATTGACTCTAGTGCAAGTGGGAGACTATTGGAAATATGCCCTAGAGGCAGTAATAAAAGCATTATTATTATATTTCCTTGTTCATGATAATTGTATTTTATTCATGCTATAATTGTATTATCCGGAAATCGTAATACATGTGTGAATACATAGACCACAATACGTCACTAGTGAGCCTCTAGTTGACTAGCTCGTTGGTCAACAGATAGTCATGGTTTCCTGACTATGGACATCAGATGTCATTGACAACGGGATCACGTCATTAGGAGAATGACGTGATGGACAAGACCCAATCCTAAGCATAGCACAAGATCGTGTAGTTCGCTTTGCTAGAGCTTTCTCAATGTCAAGTATCTATTCCTTAGACCATGAGATCGTGTAACTCCCGGATACCGTAGGAGTGCTTTGGGTGTACCAAACGTCACAACGTAAAGGTGCATTACAGGTATCTCCGAAAATGTCTGTTGGGTTGACACGGATCGAGACTGGGATTTGTCACTCCGTATGACGGAGAGGTATCACTGGGCCCACTCGGTAGTGCATCATCATAACGAGCTCAAAGTGACCGAGTGTTTGGTCACGGGATCATGCATTACTGTACGAGTAAAGTGACTTGCCGGCAACGAGATTGAACGAGGTATTGGGATACCGACAATCGAATCTCGGGCAAGTAAAATACCGATTGGCAAAGGGAATTGTATACGGGGTTGATTGAATCCTCGACATCATGGTTCATCCGATGATATCATCGAGGAGCATGTGGGAGCCAACATGGGTATCCAGATCCCGCTGTTGGTTATTGCCCGAGAGCCGTCTCGGTCATGTCTGCGTGTCTCCCGAACCCGTAGGGTCTACACACTTAAGGTTCGGTGACTCTAGGGTTATTAGGAAGACTTGTATGTGATTACCGAATGTTGTTCGGAGTCCCGGATGAGATCCCGGACGTCACGAGGAGCTCCGGAATAGTCCGGAGTTAAAGATTTATATATGGGAAGTTGTCAAACGGACACCGGAAAGTTTCGGGGGCATACCGGTATTGTACCGGGGCCACCGGAAGGGTTCCGGGTCCACCGGAGGGGCCACCCCTCCCGGGGCCATTTCGACTGCGTGGGAAGGGGCCAGCCCACGGTGGGCTGGGCGCACCCCCCCCCCTTGGGCCCTTGCGCCTAGGGTTGAGGGGGGAACCCTAGAGGGGCGCCTGCTTGGGGGCAAGCCCCTCCCTTGGCCGCCGCCTCCCTCTAGATGCATCTAGAGGCCGCCCCCTCCTTCCCCTATAAATAGAGGGGTGAGGGAGGGCTGCACACCCAAGCCAAGGCGCAGCCCCTCCCCTCCCCAACACCTCTCCTCCTCCGCGTGTGCTTGGCGAAGCCCTGCCGGAGAACTGTCACTCAACCATCATCACGCCGTCGTGCTGCTGCTGGAGCCATCTTCCTCAACCTCTCCTTCCTCCTTGTTGGATCAAGACGGAGGAGACGTCATCCATACCGTACGTGCGTTGAACGCAGAGGTGCTGTCCGTTCAGCACTTGGTCATCGGTGATCCGAATCACGGCGAGTACGACTCCATCATCACCATCCCCTTGAATGCTTCCGCACTCGATCTACAAGTGGTATGTAGATGCAAACTCTCTCCCTTGACTCGTTGCTTAGATGAACTCATAGATGGATCTTGGTGAAACCGTAGAAAAAAATTTAATTTTCTGCAACGTTTCCCAACAGCCATATCATATCACTTATATTGATTGCATGTGATGTTTATCCTTTATGCATCTTATTTTTCTTAGTTCGGCGGTAGCATTATAAGATGATCTCTCACTAAATTTCAAGGTATTAGTGTTCTCCCTGAGTATGAACCGTTGCTACAGTTCGTCGTGCCGAGACACCACGTGATAATTGGGTGTGATAAGCTCTATGTTCACATACAACGGGTGTAAGCCAGTTTTGCACATGCAGAATACTCGGGTTAAACTTGACGAGCCTAGCATATGAAGATATGGCATCGGAACACTGAAACCAAAAGGTCGAGCGTGAATCATATAGTAGATATGATCAACATAGTGATGTTCACCATTGAAAACTACTCCATCTCACGTGATGATCGTACATGGTTTAGTTCATATGGATCACGTGATCACTTAGATGATTAGAGGGGTGTCTATCTAAGTAGGAGTTCTTAAGTAATATGATTAATTAAACTTTAATTTATCATGAACTTAGTACCTGATAGTATTTTGCATGTCTATGTTGTTGTAGATAAATGGACTGTGTTGTTGTTTCGTTGAATTTTAATGCGTTCCTAGAGAATGCTAAGTTGAAAGATGATGGTAGCAATTACACAGACTAGGTCCGTATCTTGAGGATTATCCACATTGCTGCACAAAAGAATTACGTCCTGGAAGCACCGCTAGGTGACAAACCCGCTGGAGGAGAAACGCCAGATGTTATGAATGTGTGCTAGAGCAAACCTGATGACTACTCGATAGTTCAGTGTGCCATGCTTTACGGCTTAGAACCGGGACTTCAACGACGTTTTGAACGTCATGGAGCATATGGGATGTTCCAGGAGTTGAAGTTAGTATTTCAAGCAAATGCCCGGATTGAGAGATATGAAGTCTCCAATAAGTTCTATAGCTGCAACATGGAGGAGAATAGTTCTGTCAGTGAATATATACTTAGAATGTCTGGGTACCACAACCACTTGACTCAACTGGGAGTTAATCTTTCTGATGATAGTGTCATTGACAGAGTTCTTCAATGACTGCCACCAAGCTACAAGAGCTTCGTGATGAACTATGATATGCAAGGGATGGATAAGACGATTCCCGAGCTCTTCGCGATGCTAAAGGCTACGGAGGTAGAAATCAAGAAGGAGCATCAAGTGTTGATGGTCAACAAGACCACCAGTTTCAAGAAAAAGGGTAACGGGAAGAAGGGGAACTTCAAGAAGAACAGCAAGCAAGTTGCTGCTCAAGTGAAGAAGCCCAAGTCTGAACCTAAGCCTGAGAATGAGTGCTTCTACTGCAAAGGGACTAGTCACTGGAAGCGGAACTGCCCCAAGTATTTGGCGGATAAGAAGGATGGCAAGGTGAACAAAGGTATATGTGATATACAAGTTATTGATGTGTACCTTACTAATGCTTGCAGTAGCGCCTGGGTATTTGATACTGGTTCTGTTACTAATATTTGCAACTCAAAATAGGGACTACAGATTAAGCGTAGATTGGAAAAGGACGAGGTGACGATGCGCGTGGGAAATGGTTCCAAAGTCGATGTGATCGTCGTCGGCACGCTACGTCGATTATTTTTGGACCTGAATAATTGTTATTTGGTGCCAACGTTAAGCATGAACATTATATCTGGATCTTGTTTGATTCGAGACGGTTATTCCTTTAAATCAGAGAATAATGGTCGTTCTATTTATATGAATAATATCTTTTATGGTCATGCACCCTTGATGAGTGGTATATTTTTACTAAGTCTTGATAGTAGTGATACAAATGTTCATGTATTGAAGCCAAAATATATAAGTTTAATAATGATAGTGCAACTTATTTGTGGCACTGCCATTTAGGTCATATTGGTATAAAGCGCATGAAGAAACTCCATGCTGATGGGCTTTTGGAATCACTTGATTATGAATCACTTGATGCTTGCGAACCATGCCTCATGGGTAAGATGGCTATGACTCCGTTCTCTAGAACAATGGAGTGACCAACAGACTTGTTGGAAATAATGCATACTGATGTATGCAGTTTGATGAGTGTTGATGCTCGCGGCGGGTATCGTTACTTTCTTACCTTCACAGATGATTTGAGAAGATATGGGTATATCTACTTGATGAAACATAAGTCTGAAACATTTGAAAAGTTCAAAGAATTTCAGAGTGAAGTGGAAAATCAACGTAACAAGAAAATAAAGTTTCTGCAATCTGATCATGGAGGAGAATATTTGAGTTACGAGTTTGGTCTTCATTTGAAACAACACGGAATAGTTTCGCAACTCACGCCACCCGGAACACCACATCGTAATGGTGTGTCCGAACGTCGTAATCGTACTTTACTTGATATGGTGCGATCTATGATGTCTCTCACTGATTTACCGCCATCGTTTTGGGGTTATTCTTTAGAGACGGCTGCATTCACGTTAAATAGGGCACCATCTAAATCCGTTGAGACGACACCTTATGAGCTGGGGTTTGGCAAGAAACCCAAGTTGTCGTTTCTTAAAGTTTGGGGCTGTGATGCTTATGTGAAAAACCAACCTGATAAGCTCGAACCCAAATCGGAGAAATGTGTCTTCATAGGATACCCAAAGGAGACTGTTGGGTACACCTTCTATCACAGATCCAAAGGCAAGATATTCGTTGCTAAGAATGGATCCTTTCTAGAGAAGGAGTTTCTCTCGAAAGAAGTGAGTGGGAGGAAAGTAGAACTTGACGAGATAATTGTTCCTTCTCCCTTATTGGAAAGTACTTCATCACAAAAATCAGTTCCAGTGATTCCTACACCAGTAAGTGAGGAAGCTAATGATGATGATCATGAAACTTCTGATCAAGTTACTACCAAACCTTGTAGGTCAACCAGAGTAAGATCCGCACCAGAGTGGTATGGTAATTCTGTTCCGGAAGTCATGTTACTTGACCATGACGAACCTACGAACTATGAGGAAGCGATGATGAGCCCAGATTCCGCAAAATGGCTTGAGGCCATGAAATCTGAGATGGGATCCATGTATGAGAACAAAGTGTGGACTTTGGTTGACTTTCCCGATGATCGGCAAGCCATAGAGAATAAATGGATATTCAAGAAGAAGACTGACACTGACGGTAATGTTAGTGTCTATAACGCTCGACTTGTTGCGAAAGATTTTCGACAAGTTCAAGGAGTTGACTACGATGAGACCTTCTCACCCATAGTGATGCTTAAGTCAGTCCGAATCATGTTAGCAATTGCCGCATTTTATGATTATGAAATTTGGCAAATGGATGTCAAAACTGCATTCCTCAATGGATATCTTAAAGAAGAGTTGTATATGATGCAACTAGAAGGTTTTGTCGATCCAAAAGGTGCTAACAAAGTGTGCAAGCTCCAGCGCCATTTATGGACTGGTGCAAGCCTCTCGGAGTTGGAATATACACTTTGATAGTGTGATCAAAGCATATGGTTTTATACAGACTTTTGGAGAACCCTATATTTACAAGAAAATGAGTGGGAGCTCTGTAGCATTTCTGATATTATATGTGGATGACATATTGTTGATCTGAAATGATACTGAATTTCTGAATAGCATAAAAGGATACTTGAATAAGAATTTTTTAATGAAATACCTCGGAGAAGCTGCTTATATATTGGGCATCAAGATCTATAGAGATAGATCAAGACGCTTAACTGGACTTTCACAAAGCACATACCTTCATAAATTTTTGAAGAAGTTCAAAATGGATCAAGCAAAGAAGGGGTTTTTACCTGTGTTAGAAGGTGTGAAATTGAGTCAGACTCAATGCCCGACCACTACAGAAGATAGATAGAAAATGAAGGTCATTCTCTATGCTTGAGCCATAGGTTCTATCATGTATGCAATGCTGTGTACCAGACCTGATTTGTGCCTTGCTATTAGTTTCACAGGGAGGTACCAAAGAAATCCAGGAGTGGATCACTAGGCAACGGTTAAGAACATCCTGAAATACCTGAAAAGGACTAAGGATATGTTTCTCGTTTATGGAGGTGAAAAAGAGCTCGTCATAAACGGTTACATCAATGCAAGCTTTCACACTGTTCCGGATGACTCTAAGTCACAAACCAGATACCTATTTTTTTAAATGGTGGAGCTGTCAGTTGGTGCAGTTCCAAGCAGAGCATCGTGGCGGGATCTACGTTTGAAGCAGATTACATAGCTGCTTCGAAAGCAGCAAATGAAGGAGTCTGGATGAAGGAGTTCATATCCGATCTGGGTGTCATACCTACTGCATCGGGTCCAATGAAAATCTTTTGTGACAATACTAGTGCAATTGCCTTGGCAAAGGAATCCAGATTTCACAAGAGAACCAAGAACATCAAGAGACGCTCCATCCGCGACCAAGTCAAGGAGGGAGACATAGAGATTTGCTAGATACATACGAATCTGAATGTTGCAGACCCGTTGACTAAGCCTCTCTCACGAGCAAAACATGATCAACACCAAGACTCCATGGGTGTTAGAATCATTACAATGTAATCTAGATTATCGACTCTAGTGCAAGTGGGAGACTAAAGGAAATATGCCCTAGAGGCAATAATAAAATTGTTATTTATATTTCCTTATATCATGATAAATGTTTATTATTCATTCTAGAATTGTATTAACCGGAAACTTAGTATATGTGTGAATACATAGACAAACAGAGTGTCACTAGTATGCCTCTACTTGACTAGCTCGTGGATCGAAGATGGTTAAGTTTCCTAGCCATGGACAAAGAGTTGTCATTTGATAAACGGGATCACATCATTAGAGAATGATGTGATTGACTTGACAATTCGTTAGCTTAGCACTTTGATCGTTTAGTTGATTTCTATTGCTTTCTCCATAACTTATACATGTTCCTATGCCTATGAGATTATGCAACTCCTGAATACCGGAGGAACACTTAGTCTGCTATCAAACGTCACAACATAACTGGGTGACTATAAAGATGCTCTATAGGTGTCTTCGATGGTGTTTGTTCAGTTGGCATAGATCAAGATTAGTATTTGTCACTTCGATAATTGGAGAGGTATCTCCGGGCCCTCTCGGTAATGTACATCACTATAAGCCTTGCAAGCAATGTGACTAATGAGTTAGTTACGGGATGATACATTACGGAACGAGTAAAGAGACTTGCCGGTAACAATATTGAACTAGGTATTGAGATACCGACAATCGAATCTCGGGCAAGTAACATATCGATGACAAAGGGAACAACGTATGTTGTTATGTGGTTTGATCGATAAAGATCTTCGTAGAATATGTAGGAACCAATATGAGCATCCAGGTTCCACTATTGGTTATTGACCGAAGATGAGTCTCGTTCATGTCTACATAGTTCTCGAACCCGTAGGGTCCGCACGCTAAACGTTTGGTGACAATCGGTATTATGAGTTTACATGTTTTGATGTACCGAAGGTAGTTTGGAGTCCCGGATATGATCACGGACATGACGAGGAGTCTCGAAATGGTCGAGACATAAAGATCGATATATTGGATAACTATGTTTGGACATCAGAATGATTCCGGATGAGTTCGGGCATTTATCGGAGTACTGGGGGGTTATCGGAAACCCCCGGGGAGTGTATTGGCCTTATTCGGCCTTAGTGGGAGAGAGGAGGAGGCGGCAAAGTGGAGGGCGCGCCCCCCCAAGCCCAATCTGAATTGGGTGCCCCCCCTTTCCTTCTCCCTCTCTCTTCCTTCCTTCCTCTCCTACACCAACTGGAGAAGGGGGGGAATCCTACTCCCGGTGGGAGTAGGACTCCCCCTAGGGCACGCCATAGAGAGGGCCGGCCCTCCCCTGCTCCACTCCTTTATATACGGAGGAGGGGGCACCCCATAGACACACAAGTTGATTGTTTAGCCGTGTGTGGTGCCCCACTCCACCATATTCCACCTCGGTCATATCGTCGTAGTTCTTAGACGAAGCCCTGCGCCTGTAACTTCATCATCACCGTCATCACGCCATCGTGCTGACGAAACTGTCCCTCGACCTCAGCTGGATCTAGAGTTAGTGGGACGTCCCTGAGCTGAACGTGTGCAGATCGTGGAGGTGATGTATCTTTGGTGTTAGGATCGGTCGAATCGTGAAGACGTATGACTACATCAACCGCGTTGTCATAACGCTTCTGCTTACGGTCTACGAGGGTACATGGACAGCACTCTCCCCTCTCGTTTCTATGCATCACCTAGATAGATCTTGCGTGTGCTTAGGAATTTTTCTGAAATTACTGTGTTCCCCAACATGAACATCATGAACAAGACCGCCGACAATGCTCTTGCTGAGGTCCGGTCAAAGAAATGCACTCCATCCCTTGCTTTCAAGGCCAAGGTAATCTCATAAGAAGAAGGGGTAGAAGAAGAAGAGTGTGGCCCCGAGGACACCAAGTATGCTTACCATGAGCACATGGCTCTTGCGTCAAGGCAATTTTTGAGCAACAAGAGGAACTCAAAACCCAACTTCACCAAGAACAACTTAAGTGGGTCAAAGAGCAAGCAACGTTTAAGAACTTGTTACAATTGTGGCAATGTGAGTCACTTTGTGGTGGATTGCCCTTACGAGAAGAGGGAAGACAATGGTGGCAAACTCATTCGGAAGGATAAAGCCAAGTCTTTCCCTAGCAAGAACAACTTTACTAAGAAGCCTCCTCCAAAGGGCTTGTTGGCACAAGAAGAGTACGCCTCCGATGATGATGAGGAAGACACAAGTGGAGAAGGAATGGCAACGGCAACCATTGCTATTGCTACATCTTCTCCTTCCAAGGTGTCTCGCTTCGGCTCCCCCAACGAAAACAACATTGCCAAGTGTCTCATGGCCAAAGGTATCAACAAGGTAACTCCTAACGTCAAAACCTGTCAGGACCCCGATCCTAAGTCACACCGATCTAGCATGTAACAAATCATATCACTATGCGGCCTCACGCACGGTATCCCCATGGGACCGTTTGCGCCTTTTGGCTCACGTATATGATAGTGTCGCTAGCATCCATATGACAGAGAACCCGAGCCGACATGACTAGTCGTGAATCCAAAGTGGCACTAACCTACAGGGACAAGCATACATCACCCAGCAACGAACGTGTCGGTCATCAACATGTGAATCCGGGTTGTAGCAAGCTAACAGGACTCCGGTAGACACCGCGTGACATTTCCCTCTAGGGACAGACACAGGAACGAAGAAGGACACATGCAGGCCAGCCTGAGTGTTCCGGAGCAGTAGCAAGCTACCATGGCTCAGTGGAAGCACTAGGAGACATTTCCCCATAAGAGAGGTTACCAAGAATAAACAACTAGGTTGTCGGATCCCATGCATACCAAGCATTTCAATAACATACACACAATATGCTCGATATTTGCAAATACAACATGGTATCACAACATAACTCTATGACTCAAAGTATTTATTCATTAGGCTCCGAGGTGCCAGATATTACAAACATGGGTCTGATGACCCAACATTCAAGTCATCCAAGCAACAACACAGGCGGAAGCATAAACATGTTTGAGTACAGACAACTACAAAAGAAAAAGCCTAAGAAGACTGACTATCTACAAGACCCTGCCGAGGGCACAAGAACGTAGCTGAGGTAACAACCTAAACGTCAAAGTCCGCACGGAACTACTAGTGAGACTGAAGTCTCTCTACAAAAACATAAATTAAGCAAACTTGAGTACAAATGTACCCAACAAGACTTACAACGGAACTAGCTACATATGCATCAGTATCAACAAAGGGGATGGTGGAGTTTAACTGTAGCAAGTCAGCTTTGACTCAGTGGCTATCCTGAACTACGTCTGCAAGTAACTCTTTTGGGGTGGTGCACACGAGTCCACATATTCACCAAATCAATACACCACTATGGATCCGCTCATGTCTCCCTACGAGAACGCCATCCGTAGCACTCACACTTATCTTGCGCATTTTAGAGTATCCACTTTCACTTGTCTATGAACTGTATAGGCAACCAAGTAGTCCTTTACCATGGACGCGGCTATTGGAATAGTTTGTTGACCCGACAGGGGTGTACTTCTTCACACACGATCTCACCACTTGTCGCCGTTTACACGACATGTACTCGACAACCTTGAAGCGGAAGCCCAGCGAGGGTGTCGACCATGACCTAACTAACCGTACAAGTCCCTAGTCCAGGTTTATCGCCTATTCAGGTTCCATCCGCAGGGAGTCCGGCCGAGGTTTCCACTACGGCCCCGAACAATGTGTGCAGGGTTCTCGAGGCACCAAACGGGCGTCCTGGTACACTGTGCCACGTCCCTACCGCATCACAGCCCACACCTCGGGTCAGCGCTGCGCATGGCCTCCAGCATACTACAAACACCAGAAACTACTTGCAACTCCTAGACAGAGGACATGGGTGGTTAATAAGTCGAGAGGGTCAGTTTCAGGCCCACGCATGGTAGTAGCTGATCTTAAATCACATACACATATCTTAGTTAATAAGGACGGTTCCAATGAAGCAACCCACCATGTACTCCTACATGGCCTCTCATCGATACCTTTACCAAATCGTGTTCACACACTTAGCTCACACACAGTAGGACATGTTCAACACCATTCCAATTCATCCCTATGAATCAGACCTGACTCAACTCTAAGCAGTAGCAGGCATGACGACAAGCATGAATGAGTAGGCACATGAAGGCTCAAACAACTCCTACTCATGCTAGTGGGTTTCATCTATTTACTGTGGCAATGACAGGTCATGCAGAGGAAAGGGGTTCAACTACCGCAGCATGTAATAGTTGAATCGTTGTTGTCCTAATGCAATAAAAGAGAGCAGGAGCGAGAGAGTGAGATTGTATCGGAATGAACTTGGCGGTTTTGCGCCTGGCACTTCTGAAGATAGTATAGTTCTTCATCGGTGTCATCACTCTCGTCGTCGGAACCACATCTACTGAGAGGGGACAAATACCGACAACAGAGAAGGAACACAATCAATGCAATGCAACAATATGATGCATGATCATGACATGGCAATATGCTGTGGTTGGTCTAATGCAACTACAAACAGAGGGGTTTGAGTTGTTTTAAACCAAAGGTTCATCTTCAAACTCAAGTTATGAATTCAAATAGTGCATTATCATGTTTTGATCCAAACAACAAGGTTAAGTTGTTTAAACATGCATGAAACCAGTACAGATGGATAGATTGGATTTTACTGATCATTTTTTGTCAGTGTACAAAAAGAGGGGCACGCTTTTGTACCCCTATACCTGTGCACGGGCAGTCATAGCCACGCCCACGACCACACCAAGCAGAGCAGGGGAGGTGAGCCAAGGTAAGAATGAAGCCCAAGACAATCTGAGCAACGCCAAGGCCAAGACCACAAAGAGCAGAGGGACGAAGCAGGTTCCCCTGGCAAGACCCTTGCCGGGGCAACCTCAGCGGCCCCGGCAAGATCCTTGCCGGGACAGCTCGCCCCGCACCAACAGAGCGAGCCACCCTTGAATCCACGGCCGCCAACACCATCATCAATGTGGGGCCAGGGCTCGGGAAGGCACCTCTGTGGTGGCATGCAGATCTTTGTGAAGACATATCCAAGATCGGATGAGGATTAGAAGACGATGATCCTCGGCAAGATCCTTGCCAAGGAACGCCACCAAGACCCCCGGCAAGACCCTTGCCGAGGACGACAGCGCGCCACGGCAAGACCCTTGCCGGGCCACCCGGCAAGGCCCTCACCAAGGACGCCAGCAAGGACACCACCAGGCCCGCGACGACCAAGCTTCCACCACCGTTCGCATGCAGCTACCAGCCCAACTAGCTGGGCGGGCACCTGCGTGGAAACATGCAGCTCCTAGGCCAACTCATCATGCGCCTACATGGCGGCATGCAGATCTTCGTGAAGGATCCACCACTGCGCCACCTCAGCTGCCCGCCTGCCTACATGGCACCGCACGCGTCGCTGGCCGGGGCGCGTGTCGAAGCGAGGAGGAGCGGCGACGGACGGGACGGGCCTCGCCCCCGTCCCCCAATAAAGCAAGGGGACACCTAAGCGATGCATTAAATGCATCTTGTCCTGTAATACGAGGGATAACCTCGCAACACTGTACGCCTTTCCACCTCCTGTGTGCCACTGTGGCAGCCCCTTCTGACTATAAAAGGAGGCCCATGGCGTACTGGAGAAGGATTCGGCTCTTTCGAACCACACGCTGACCACAGCTAGTTCGAGAGCTCAAGAACTCTCAGAAATACACCCACCAAAGCAGGACTAGGTTTTACGCATCCTCGCGGCCCGAACCTGGGTAAACGATCCTTGTATTGTCTACTAGCCCTGCTCTCCTCGCAACCCTGCGCCCCGTCAACCGTATTAGGGATTCTAGTGATCCCATAGGTGTCGTTTCCAGACCGACATCTTTCATATATAAATCTTTTCATTCTGAGCTATAGGTTGATTTCTATGATTTTTAGAAGTTCTAGCTATTTCCTAAAATTTCCTGGATTATTTTAAATCCAGAAAATCTTTTACTACGTCAGCATGACGTCTGAGTGACATCAGCAGGTCAACGGGTCGGTCCAGGTCAAACCTGACCAGTGGGACCCATATGTCAGTGTCACATCTAACTAACTAAATTAGTTAACACTAATTAAATCCTAATGCTAAACAAACAGGGGCATGGGCCCACCTGTCATTGACTCAGGGGAGGTCAACCCCTGGTCAAGAGGGCCTAACACGATGGCGGCTTGACGCCGGTGACAGCAGGCGCGGCGGAGGGCTCGGATTTGGCCCTCCGGCGACCAAACTGACGGCCAAGGCCATCTACACGAAGCTGGAGATGTGCCGCATCCAGTGGTGGTCGTTGGTCCGGGGGTGGCCGGAATCATCACGGGCGATGATGTTGGCGGCTGCCGGAGCTCGAGTGAGCTCGGGGTCGTCGCTATGATGAGCGTGGAGGCACGAGGTTAGCACATATGTGCTCTACTGGTGCGGCGAGCAAGGTGGACATGACGGCCAGGCCGTTGCATGGCCGGAGTCACGTCGGCGGTGAGCACAGGTGGCAGCGCATGCGGGTGAACTCGATGCGGTGCGTACAGTGCACGAGGGAGAGAACGGAGAGGGGGAGGACGGGCAGCAGCTCGCGGTGATCATCGTGGAGTGTACGGCAAGCTCGGGGAGGGGCTGAGGCACTCGACGCGTCGAGAGGGATCTCTGGCAACGGCGGTCGGGGATGAGCTCGGTGAGGGCGGTGCAGGGCGAATGAGCGCTCGGGGCTCGGCCTGCTCGATGAAGCGGACCACGACGGAGCTCTCGGGCATGGCCTGTGACGAGGGGGCGACGGTGGCTGCGGCTTCACGATGGCGCAGGCGCAACTGCGTCGGCCATGGCGGTGAGGGAGCGAGAGAGAGGGAAGGGGGAATGACGTGTCCAAGGGGTTCGGGGCGTCACCATGGCGAGGGGTGGCCTCGGCAGCGCCTCGGTGGCAACCAGGAGGTGGCCAGAGGCGAGCGCAGGGGCGACAGGAAGCAGCCTGCTTGCTCTGGCGGGAGGAAGCAGGTGACTGGCACGGGCCAGCATAGTGCTGGGCCGGCCAGTGGGCTGCGCCAGGTAAGTATTTTTCCCTTTTCTTTCTGTTTTCTACTATTCTGCATTTGTTTTGGCTTTATTAAAAATGCCAGAGCATTTTCAAAAATCATGAAATTGCTTGTGGGCACTGTTCGGAATATTTCCAACAACCCTCATTTCCTTTCATGATTATTTGGACATTTAAAATAATTTATAGAATTTAAATGCCCAAATGCAAATAACTTATGATTTAAACCAGTGACCCAAGGTGACCTAGAAAAATGTGAACCATTTTTGCAGAGGTTCTAGACCAAGACAAAAATGATGAGCATTTTTTAAGAGCATTTCAGGTTCATTGATAAATATTTTAATAAACCCTAGTTGGGTTAAGTGGTGCTGGGGTTTATGCCATCCCCATTTCAAGTTTTCGAAAAGTTTAAGCATGATGCATCACATGAAAGCTAGCCTAGGTCATACCAGACTAGGGATGTGACAACTCACCCCCACTAAAGAAGAATCTCGTCCCGAGATTCAAGACATGAGGTAAGAAGATTGAGGGGACACAAGCTACACAATCTTCGCGATCCATTGCCTTCCTCGAGGACATTGATTTACTGCTTCAAATTGATCTTGACGTCTTTGCTTTCGAGATCTCCATCCAACACGATGATGACAGAAAGAAACTCTACAGGAATCGATCTCCTCGAAGATCGAGCACTCAGGATCAACTCATGGAGTGAGACGTTGAAACATCTCTTGAGCTGAGACACAAAACACACATCGAGAGCAATGGCAAGAGGTATATGACAACGGTTCGACTGGGTAGGCAAAAATACCATGCTTAAGATGATGGTGCATGGTTTCAAGATAGCAAGGAAATAATTGCCATGATTTCATAGCGGGGCACCTTAGGGAAGGTGGCTCATAGAAATATTCCCTTAAGTGGCAAAAATAGTTACTTTTGATTCATAGATCATTGAAATTCTCTATACCAGCCTAAGGCAATTCCCAAATGATCATTTGACGGAGTTTGAGGGAATGGCATATTTAGGCTAGAATGAATGATGTGGACTACCTTGTTGAAGTCAACGCGATGGATGATTTCTGCTTATCATCGTGAACGGATAGGGCCCAAGGTAAGCCCACTTTTGAAGATGATCTTGAATAACAATTACTGAGAAGGGCGGCCATTGGGAATTTGGTACAATGGCAGTGCAAGCTGGGGACAAAATACAAATGTTGGGAATGTTCCAACCATCATATCTGCCTGAGATTCGGATCTGGTTAGTAGCAGGATACTTCAGACTCAACATGTCTGAAAAGAAGAGTTGCAACACAATTCGACGAGATAACGTTGCGAAATTCTCAGGAAATGAAGTACGATATCAAGATCCAAAACATGAGATGGTTCTGCTACATACATGTGAACACGCTTTCCAAGACAAGCATGACCACATGGTAGTCTTATAATAAAACACTATCGAGTTTAGATTGGGAACCATCATCGAGGATATCGGAGTCTTGTGCATGATCTAGAATTAGCACAACAGACTCCTTTTCCTTGAGCAAATTAATTAGTGGCTTGGGGTGGTAGGGAATACATATGGAATGAAGGTTGCAAGTCTCCAAACCACAGAATACTTCGCACATATGCATGACTGACTTGGGATGATTCCAGAGGAAGCAACATTGACTTTCTCGAATTCACGACGGCAACTTGCATCAAATGCACATGAATTAGAGGAAGTCACTTCTTTCATCCAAACATAGGCTTCATGAACAGAAAATGAAGATAATGCTTACCAAAGTTTCCAACACTAGCTTGATGTTCAACATGAATCATGGAGGAGATGTAATGCTATTGATGGGCTCAACAACAAGTCGTCGGGATGACCATATAAATGGAATTTCATAATTCTGTGAACAAGGACATAGCATTGGTCAGACCAAAAGATGTAATGGTGTATGCTCGAGGGATCAACCACGAGTAAGACAACATTACACACATCGTTGGTTCTGATTTGATTTGAGGATATAGCCCACACTCAAATCAAAGTTTGGACAAGACAATAGATCCAATTATTGGTCACGATGACCAATCAATGAAGATATCATCTTTCTTCAACACACACACTCAAAAGATATCCTTTTAGAATGAACTAAGTAAGGCAAAGCTTTATCTTCCAACTCTCCAAGTTGTTGTTTAGCTTAACCAACTAGCTCAGGGATATCCAACACAGATTCTTGGAGAAGGGGTGGTTTAGAGAAAAACCAACATGATCACGAACTCAACATAGCTGACAGGGAACAACCTGGTAATACTTCCAAGAACATATTCAGAAAGTCACAAACCACCGATATATTACTAAGCTCGAGAACAATCTTGCTTTTTGGGGCAAGATGATATGACCAAGGGAACGAGGGATTGAAACAATCCTAACTCGTTGATCGAAGGGTGCTCCAAAAATAAGGACCAGGTAGCACGATCAATCTTAGTGTGATAACTCAACAATCAACACACTAAGAATGAATTATTGTCCATTAACTACCAAGCAACGGGGTTGCTAGGAGTATTGATTTCACACATCATGTTTCATTTGTCAGTATTCCGCTTGCAACAACACGGAGACCAAGGAATGAACAATGATGGCGAGAAGTATCACTCCGTCAAGAATTCATAAGATATGGTGCAATTCTCACGACAATCTTGCATAAAGGGGGTAATACTCCAGGGTAGAACAGAACAAAAGCTGGATTGGTATTTTGATCTGCGGAATACAACTGCTTTGACCAAATCCTAGAAATGGACAAGGTATTGGAGTTTGTTTCTCCTAGTCATTCCGAACTAGAACGGCTTGACGGCCACAAGAATAATAGGCATCGATGAACACAAATGCACACATACTCTTGACTCCCAATTGATAGATGAAGGTCATAAAACAACTAAAGAGAACAAAAGGAACATACAATTTTCTGAGTTGTGGGTGCATAGAATAGCATGTCGAACGAGTTCAACATATTTCTCCGGATAACCCAAGCAGAAAGGTAGAACTGGCAGATTCGGAATTTTTGAATGAGAACTCATCAAGAGCAATCTTGTTGTGATCTTTTGGTTTAAAAGAACTTCTGCCATAAGTAGTTCATGGTATTTGGAAGGGGAAAATACCACGGACCTCGAGGACTATCGCAAAGGTTACTAATATACTAAAGGAACTAGCAAACACTATCAACATGAAGTAAGCAGAGAGAATCTTGGATTCAGGAACCCAGAGATGGAATACCTACTAGCTAATAACATCATGAGATTCTTTCAAGAATGATGGCCAGAATCATCACACTGGGAACACAAAACATGGCTAGATTACTAGATGATCCTCTAAGACACATAGGGTCATAATAATAGCTCCAACATATAGGTCGAGGAAACAAATTACCTCAACTCACTGATTAGTGTGGTTAAAATTGCCCAAAGAAACATCGGGAACAGAAAGAAGGAAGTTGCAAATGCATCAGACTATTTCTAAACCTGGGATGACACGGAGAGCATAACAGTTGTAAACGCTCAAAGCGTTTTGAGACATCCTGCAAAAATGGTGGCATAACCACTTAACATCGCAATATCAAGGTTCCGAGATCAACTGTTCACACATGGAAGTACTAGAAGCTGAACTAATTAGTAACACGTGGTCCTATAAGTCTACGAATTAGTAACACGTGATCCTGATAGAAAGAACAGAAAGCCTAATTCCTTAACCCCATAGGAAAGATAGGATGACTCGGATCAGAAGGGCATAAGGTAAAGGAGTAAAAAGAGCCATACGTTGTCTTCCACAATCAATTCCCTTACATAACTAATGAATTTCTAGACTCAACTTCGACCAGTTTGGCTTGGTAATCCTATAAGCAGTCAGGCTCTGATACCAAAGCTGTCAGGACCCCGATCCTAAGTCACACCGATCTAGCATGTAACACATCGTATCACTTTGCGTCCTCACGCACTGTATCCCCACGGGTGCCACCTTACCTGGCCCGGGACCGTTTGCACCTTTTGGCTCACGTATATGATAGTGTCGCTAGCATCCATATGATAGAGAACCCGGACCGACATGACTAGTCGGGAATCCAAAGTGGCACTAACTTACAGGGATAGGCATACATGACCCAGCAACGAACGTGTCGGTCATCAGCGTGTGAATCTGGGCTGTAGCAAGCTAACAGGACTCCGGTGGACACCACGTGACATTTCCGTAGGGATGCATACGTGAACGAAGAAGGACACATGCCGGCCAGCCTAAGTGTTCCGGAGCAGTAGCAAGCTACCATGGCTCAGTGGAATCACTAGGATACATTTCCCCATAAGAGAGGCTACCAAGAATAAACAACTAGGTTGTCGGATCCCACACATACCAAGCATTTCAATAACATACACACAATATGCTCGATATGTGCAAATACAACATGGCATCATAACATAACTCTATGACTCAAAGTAACAACATTCAAGGAGTCTGATGACCTAACATTCAAGTCATCCAAGCAACAACATAGGCGGAAGCATAAACATGTCTGAGTATAGACAACTATAGAACAAAAAGGCTGGGAAGCCTGACTATCTACAAGACCCTGCCGAGGGCACAAGATCGTAGCTGAGGTAACAAGCTAAACGTCGAAGTCCGCGCGGAACTACTAGTGAGACCGAAGTCTCTCTGCAAAAAACATAAATTAAGCAAATCAGAACTAGCTACATATGCATCAGTATCAACAAAGGGGGTGGTGGAGTTTAACTGCAGCAAGCCAGCTTTGACTCAGTGGCTATCCTGAACTACGTCTGCAAGTAACACTTTTGGGGTGGCGCACACGAGTCCACATATTCACCAAATCCATACACCACTATGGATCCGCTCCCGTCTCCCTACGAGAACGCCATCCATAGCCCTCATGCTTATCTTGCACATTTTAGAGTATCCACTTTCACTTGTCTATGAACTGTATAGGTAACCAACTAGTCCTTTACCACGGACGCGGCTATTCGAATAGTTTTGTTACCCTGCAGGGGTGTACTTCTTCACACATGCTCTCACCACTTATCGCCGTTTACACGACATGTACTCGGCAACCTTCAAGCGGAAGCCCAGCGGGGGTGTCGGCCATGACCTGACTAACCATACAAGTCCCTAGTCCAGGTTTATCGCCTATTCAGGTTCCATCCGCAGGGAGTCCGGCCGAGGTTTCCACTACGGCCCCTAACGATGTGTGTAGGGTTCCCGAGGCACCAAATGGGCGCCCAGACACCGTACACGTGCCTACCGCATCACAGCCCACCTCGGGTCAGCGCCAAGCACGGCCTCCAAAGATACTACAAACACCAGAAACTACTTGCAACTTCGGGACAGAGGATAGGGGCGGTTAATAAGTCGAAAGGGTCCATTGGTTTCTGGCCCAACGCGTGGTAGTAGTTGTTCTTACATCACATACACAGATCTCAGTTCCTAAGGACGAATCCAATGAAGCAACCCACCATGTACTCCTACATGGCCTCTCATCGATACCTTTACCAAATCGTGTTCACACACTTAGCTCACACACAGTAGGACATGTTCAACACCATTCCAATTCATCCCCGATGAATCGGACCTGACTCAACTCTAAGCAGTAGCAGGCATGACAACAAGCATGAATGAGTAGGCACATCAAGGCTCAAACAACTCCTACTCATGCTAGTGGGTTTCATCTATTTACTGTGGCAATGACAGGTCATGCAGAAGAAAGGGGTTCAACTACCGCAGCATGTAACCGTTGAATCGTTGTTGCCTAATGCAATAAATCGTTGTGGCAATGACAGTGGGAATGTATTGAAATGAACAAGGGGGTTTTGCTTGCCTTGCACTTCTAAAGATAGTATAGTTCTTCATCCGTGTCATTGATCTCGTCGTCGGAACCACGTCTACTGAGAGGGGACAAATACCGGCAACGGAGAAGGAACACAATCAATTGAATGCAACAATATGATGCATCATCATGACATGAAAATATGTTGTGGTTGGTCTAATGCAACTACAAACAGAGGGGTTTGAGTTGTTTTGAACGAAAGGTTCATCTTCAAACTCAAGTTATGAATTCAAATAGTGCATTATCATGTTTTGATATAAACAACAAGTTTAAGTTGTTTAAACATGCATGAAACTAGTACAGATGGATAGATTGGGTTTTTCTGATCATTTTTCATATATAAATCTTTTCATTCTGAGCTATAGGTTAATTTCTATGATTTTTAGAAGTTTTAGCTATTTCCTGAAATTTCCTGGATTATTTTAAATCCAGAAAATCTTTTACTGGGTCAGCATGACGCCTGAGTGACGTCAGCAGGTCACGGGTCGGTCCAGGTCAAACCTGACCCATGGGACCCATATGTAAGTGTCACATCTAACTAACTGAATTAGTTAACACAAATTAAATCCTAATGCTAAACAAAAAAGGGCATGTGCCCACCTGTCTTGACTCAGGGGAGGTCAAACCCCTGGTCAACAGGGCCTAACACGCCGACGTCTTGACGCTGGCAACAGCAGGCATCGCGGAGAGCTCGGGTTTGGCCCTCTGGCGACCAAACTGACAGCCAAGGCCATCTATGGGAAGCTGGAGATGCGCCGCATCTAGTGGTGGTGATGGTTGGTCCAGGGGTGGCCGGAATCGTCGCCGGAGACGATGTTGGCTGCTGCCAGAGCTCGGGTGAGCTCAGGGTCATCACTACGACGAGCATGGAGGCGCGGGGTTAGCACCTACGTGCTCTACGCGGTGCAGAGAGCAAGGTTGACATGACGGCTAGGTCATTGCACGGCCGGAGTCACGTCGGCAGTGAGCACAGGCGGCGGCGCGTGCGGTTGAACTTGATGCGATGCGTACGGTGCATGAGGGAGAGAATGGAGAAGGGGAGGATGGGCAGCAGCTCACGGTGATCGTCGTGGAGTGTACGTTGAGCTCGGGGAGGGGCTGAGGCACTCGGGGCGTCGAGAGGGATCTCCAACAACGGCGGTCGGGGATGAGCTCGGTGAGGGTGGTGCAGGGTAAACGAGCACTCGAGGCTTGGCCTGCTCAATGAAGGGGATGACGGCGGAGCTATCGAGCATGGCGCGGCGACGAGGGGGCGACGGTGGTTGTGGCTTCACGACGGCGCGGGCGCAGCTGCGTCGGCCATGGCTTGGGGAGAGCGAGAGAGAGGGCAGGAGGGAGAATGAGGTGTCCAGGGGGTTCGGGGTATCACCGTGGCGGGGGAAGGGGGAGCTCAGGAGCGCCTCGGTAGCAAGCGGGAGGTGGCCAGAGGTGAGCGCGTGGGCGACAGGCAGCAGCCTGCCTGCTCTGGCGGGAGGAAGCAGGTGACTGACACGGGTCAGCACAGTGCTGGGCCGGCCAGTGGACTGCCGGGTGGGCTGCGCCAGGTAAGTCTTTTTTTCCTTTTCTTTCTATTTTCTACTATTCTGCATTTGTTTTGGCTTTATTAAAAATGCTAGAGCATTTTCAAAAATCATGAAATTGCTTGTGGGCACTGTTTGGAATATTTCCAACAGACCTCATTTCCTTTCTTGATTATTTGGACATTTAAAATAATTTGTAGAATTTAAATGCCCAAATGCTAATAACTTATGTTTAAATCAGTGACCCAAGGTGACCTAGAAAAATGTGAACCATTTTTGGCAGAGGTTCTAGACCAAGACAAAAATGATGAACATTTTTTAAGGGCATTTCAGGTTCATTGATAAATATTTTAGTAAACCCTAGTTGGGTTAAGTGGTGCTGGGGTTTATGCCATCCCCATTTCAAGTTTCTAAAAAATTGAAACATGATGCATCACATGAGAGCTATCCTAGTTCATACCGGAATAGGGATGTGACAAAACCACAATCATTACTACTCCTTCATTGTTAGATTGTGTTGATGATAGTGAGGTGGAGAAAGCTGATGAGAATGAGTTCAACAAGTTTGTGAGAAAGCTCAAGGGTGGTCCAAGAAGCACTTTGTTGCTCTCTTGGAACAACTTGGTGTGGCCAATGATATCACTGAGTCTCATGAGGATACTATCTCCAAGTTGGAGGAGCATAGTCGTGACTATGCTGATGAAATTGCGGATCTTTCCATTGCTCTAAAGGAAGAGCAAGATCTTCGTTTGATTCTTGAGGAGTCACAAAACGTTGGTCATGATAAATTTCAAAAATATCTTGATCATGCTATTGTTCTTACTCGTGTGCTTAAATCCGAGAAAGCCAAACTTGGGGTTGGCCATGCTAGACTCAAGGAAGAGTTTGATACACTTGGCAAGGCTCACAAGGTCTTGAAGGGTGTTCATGCCTCTCTCAAAGAGTTTCATGATCAACTCCAAGTGAAGCTAACTAAGGAGATTTCCACGTGTCCTCCTTTTGTTCTAATTGATAATGTTCATGCTACTAACCCTTGTTGTGAGCATGTGCATCTTGTTGAGGAAAATGCTAAGTTGAAAGAGCAACTTGAGAAAGGCCTTGTGTCTTGCATACAAGGTGAAAAGAATCTTAATGACCTTTTGAGCAATCAAAAGGAAGTTGTAGGAAAAGAAGGACTTGGTTTTGCACCCAAGTCAAAGAAGAAGAAGAAGAAGAAGACCAAACAACCTCCTCTGCTTAAGAAGACGTTTGTCAAGGTGGTTGAGGGTACTCATGAGAAGAAGAACAAGAACAAGAACAAGGAAGTGGATAGTGGAACCAAGAAAGGGAAAACCACTCCTACCAACAAAGCCGGTGACTTTAACCCCTCGTATGTTTTATGCCATGCTCATGATGGACATGTCTATGCTAAATTTGTTGGTTCTTATTATGAGTACATTGAATGGTCTATTTGGGTTCCTAAGACCCTTGTCACTAACCTCAAAGGACCCATTCAAGAATTGGTACCTAAATCCAAGCATTGATCTCTTGTAGGAGTTTGCTTCTGGTGGAGTGTCATGGTTGCTTGATAGTGGAGCAACAAATCATATGACCGGGAGCAAGGACTTGGTGGTGGATGTGCATCCAATTCCATCTATGCCCACCCATGTCTAATTTAGTGATGCCTCAACTTCTAAGGTATTGGGACTTGGCAAGGTGTTCATCTCTCAAGATTTGACTATTGAGAAAGTCATGCTTGTTGAGTCCCTTGCATACAATTTACTTTCCATTCGTCAACTTCCAATTATGGGCTTTGCAACATTCTTTGATCTTGATAATGTGGCCCTTTTATGGAGCAAGACTCTTAAAGTAGCCTTTGTTGGGCATGTCGAGAACGGTCTCTATGTGGTGAACTTTTCGGAGCGTCCCACTAAGATCGCGACTTGCCTAATGGTTAAAGTAATTGTGGGTTGGCTTTGGCATCACCGACTAGCCCATGTTAGATGTTTGCAAAGTCTCCTCAAAGGGGATCACATCCGTGGACTAACAAATGTGAGTTTTGCCAAAGACCGTGCTTGCAGTGCTTGTATTGAAGCAAAGCTTCATGAAACGGCTCACCGTTCCACAACTATCATCAAAGAGGCCCTTGGATCTCCTTCACATGGATCTCTTTGGACCTCCATCCTTTGATAGTCCTCGTGAAAGGACTTAGTCGTGGAGCCATCACAACTAGGAAGCTTAAAGGGGTTAAAGTGGGACAAAGGACACGAGGGTTTATACTGTTTCGGCCCCTTACGGTGAAGGGTAAAGCCTAATCCAGTTGAGGTGGAATTGCTAGGGTTTCGATTACCAAGGAGCAAATCTGCTATGCCCGGTTCTTGATTAGATGTTACTTGCCCTAAGCCGCCGGCGGGTCGTCCCCTTATATACACGGGTTGACGCCCCGCGACCTACAGAGTCCCGGCCGACTCATAAACAGTGTCCGGCTCGGTGACTATTTAATCTTGCCTTACAACACAAGTCTTGCCATTATGGCAGTTTATCACTACGGGCCTTAAGTCACCTGCGGGCTTTAGGCTCTTTATTGAACCACCATCTTCAAGCTTGATATTGGGCTTCATATGATGAATTGCCATAGCATAACCCGGCCCCTCCTGGGCGGGTTACATTAGTAGTTATATCCCCAACATTAGGCCCCAGATTGATTTGAACCGGTTCATGTCAATCTTCAATATCTTAAGAAAAAGCCTTCTGTCTTCTGTCAGTGCAAAAGGTATAACCCGCCATGACGTCATCTTCTGGATTCATGGTAACCCACCATGACGTCATCTTCCATTAAATTCATATTTTATTCTGTCATATCCCAACAGATCCTTATCTTAATGACCATCCCGAAAATCGAGGCGTTGGAGTAGCTGGATAACCACGTCTGGCCTCCTCGTTTCTCGCACCCTCTCTGTCAGTCTTTTCCTTATAAATAAGCATGACCTTTACGTCTTTCTTCATTCTCCCCCTTTCTGTCGTCTTCTTCCTCTCGCGACTCCGCTGCTGCTCGAGCTCCGCCGCCGCCGCTGCAATAGAGCACCTCATCTTCGTCGATCTTGGCTGCTGCATCAACCTGAATCGAGCAGAGAACAGCGACGATCCTCCGTAGTAGATCTACAGCTGTAAGTCTTCACCTTCCCGTACTTCAGATCTACATTTAGGGTTTTCAAGTTCTTCCGTGTTCTTCATGGTTCTTCATCGTTTCTTCGCGGTTCCTCCACCGCAGCTTCTTCTGATCCAAAAAGAACATATAACTTGTGCAGTAACCATTTCGCATCCATTTCAGATGCTAGTAGATTCCTTTCTCTGGTTCAGAGGCCTCATTAGAACTCTCAAACTCATCTGTACCAGTTGTTAGGTCTAGAATATTTTCTTTTTTGAATGACCGTTTGATCCAAAATAATAGCTGCAACCTGCAAAACTTGTTTGTGCGACACTTAGGCAAAAAACTGTATCTGTTAGCCATGGTGACTCTTATCGCCGGCTTAAAAAGGCAATGCTCAATCAATAATCCTGACCACTCACACTGGTTTTTAAATAACTTAACTGCTTATGATGCCCATGGCGGCTTGAATAATCTGACACAATTAGCCATATGTCATTAGGCCCCTTCGTAAGACACCATCTTGAATATGAACTGGAATATTTTCTCCGGCTTAAATTTGAGCCAGAAATTTTTACTTTGTCATAGGCTTCCATCTTCATAATGCCGCCCAAGGCTCCCAAAGCACCCGTCACATGCAACTGGGTTAGATCCATCATCACCGATAACACCTTGAACGAGTTTGTGAAGACTGGTTATCTGCCGAAGAAGGAGGTCATGTCCTATCGTGCTCCTGATCCGACAGAAGAAAAACCTCAACCAAAGGACGGGGAAGTTGTCGTTTGTACTGATCACATGGACCGGGGCTTTGCTCCACCCGGCTCAAAAAATTTCATAGACGTCTTGCACTTTTTTGACTTGCGACGTCAAGACATCGGACCCAATTCCGTGTCAAATATCTGCAACTTCCAAGTGTTCTGTGAGGTGTACCTTGGAGAAGAACCCAGCCTGCTACTCTTTAGAGAGTTATTTTATCTGAACCGTCAAAACGAACGTGCCAATGGGCCCAGCTTGGAGCTTGGAGGAATCTCAATCCAGCGACGGAGAGACTATCTCTTCCCGTATGCCGAACCGCCAAGTCACCCTAAAGATTGGAACCAGACATGGTTCTATTGTCAGGACACTTCTCCGGCTAATGAGAACCCTCTGCCCGACTTTCGCGCCCTACGCATGGAGTCAACTCACCCCTTGCCAGATCAAACACTTGCCCCCACTATAAGCAAGGTCAAAGCTCTTCTGGGGAACAGCCTAAATGGCATTGATCTGGTCCGGGTTTGGCTTTCCTGGCGGGTTATTCCTTTGAGCCGTCGCCCCGGCTTGATGTGCGATTACACAGGCCAAAAGAATGATCCTCTGTGGCATAGCCCTAATGACTAACCTGAGGATGTTATTGATGATATGACTAAGTCTCATCTGAATGAGAGCCTGGCAGATTGTGGGAAAGTAGGCTTAAGTCCTTACGCAAAAGCTAACCCGGCTCGGTGATGTAAGCTATTGACTTGAGCATTTTTACATTCAACTTTAACAATTTCGTCTTTACTCAAAAACCTTTGTTATAATTCACAGGCTGATGACCAATCTTGGAAGGTCAAGTATGACCATGAGGCTGCCAAGAAAGCCAGAAAAACTAAGAAAGCCGCCAGGAAAGCTGCTGCCCAGAAGAAGGGGAACAAACCTAGCGCCTCGGATATGCTTCATCTGGAGGATACCTCCGAGTCAAAGGTAGCTCTTGACTCTTTAGGCTCCTTTTTTAACCATCTTATTGACACTGATTATCATTAGGAGGATACATGAGCGAGTCATGTAGCAATTGAAGAGGTAACTATAATTTCCTCCGACTCCGAGCCTTTGCCGAGACAGAAAGTCCGAAGAGTAACCCGGAAAGTAAGATTTTCACCTCCTTTAGTTACCAGGATCCTCAATTTCTTTTGAAGCAACAGATTCACGAGAGCCGGAGGCAGACCCAGACCCGCAAAGATGCGGAACTCTCCTCCGGCTTACCGATGTAACAAGAAAATGCCGGACTGAGGTTATCTCCGATTTACATTCTTTGTATCCTTTGGCGAGTTTCACTCGTCAACCACTCAATTCTTCTGACTCAAACTATCAGGGAACTTCACCTTCCTTCGGCGAATCAATGCAGTCTAATATGCCGGCTTTCAAAACCGCTCCAGGGTAATGATAATTTGTTTATCTTGTGCTTATCTTACTTATGTTTTTGTACTAACCCTTTGATTTTCACACAGTGTACAAGTAAAAGCCCAGCAAAAGGGCGAAGAAGAATAAGCCCGCCGAAGAGCCGATCTTGACTGAACTGGAGCTCAAAACGGTTGCTCCTGATACCTCCGCTCATGAGCTGCCGCCTGAACCAGCCCACGATATTCCAACGCCTACCACTGATCCGCCTGTCGAGCAAGCCATTGACGGTTCTGAGAACCCGGAGATCCCTAGCCCGGCCAAGGCGGATGACCCGGACGTCGATATCATCAAGACTGACTTTGTTGAACCGGGGAGACCCACCATGCTGGCCAAGTGCTCCGCCAAGGAAGAACATCTAGAACGCCGCAAAGCCAAGCTAGATGTCACTGATTATACTCATCTGAGTATTGGAGAAATCGTCTCTGGTTATATAAATCAAGTGCACAGCAGTCGTGACCTGGAAATTGACATGGTGAAACAGATAGACCAAAAATCTAAGGTATAACTCTTATTGCTATAATTTATTTATCTTACAATACCAGCCCCCAAGTCTATTGCTTATGATGAAATATGATGTAGACTTAATACCAGCTTAGTAATACATGCAAGAAACCCGGCTTATCCTATAGCGCCCAAGGGCCGGCTTAGACAGCATGTTTGCACCGGTCCTTACCATGTTTTAATCAAGTACTTGAATAGCAATATGCATTAGCCCCCAAGTGCCAAGTACCTTTGCCTGCAAAGTGCTTGGGACTTATTTCCATGAACCGCCACTGTAAATAGAGTTCTTTACATTAGCCCCCAAGTGCCAAGTATCTTTGCTTGCAAAGTGCTTGGGACTTAACGTTGCATTATGATGATCCTGACTGTAACCCGGCATTTATACAGGCCACCTTTAATCAATTTGAATCAGAAATCTCTGACTTGAAGAATCGCCTGGAAGCTCAGGAGAGTGAGACCCAAAAGGCCAACTCCAAGTTTGAATTTAGTGTATCTGAACAAGAGAAACTGAAAAAGAACTTTGAAGCAGAGAAGAAGGCCTGGGCTGATGAAAATATCGCTTTGATCAACAGGGCTGAACAAGCGGAGGCGACTCTTGCAGAAACAACTGCCGAGTTATCCGGTTTAAAATGCCATGTATCTCAGATGGTCTCAGCAATATTTGGTAAGTTACTCTGCAAGTGTTAGATATTTTAAATCTTTTTCAACAAGTATTTCAATTGTCATCAACTCACCTGACTTTGTAATGCAGGCCCCAGGAGTTCCAATCTTAACCAAAGCATCCTGATAAAGCTGAAGGCCGTTTATACACTGGTGGAACAACACTACACCGGGGTCACAACATGCTTTAGCCGTCGTGGCTTTGTCGAATGAAGTCCCCACTCTCCTGGAGGATGTACTAAAACGGCTTGCCGTGCTACCTCAGCGGTTCCAGGAATTAAGACGAGCTTCTACAAGAGCTGGAGCCATAGCCGCATTAAGCCGGGCCAAAGCGTGGCTACCGGAGCTAGACCCGGCCGACATCGCCCTTGGGTATCCAAGCCTGAAGGAGGACGACACCCCATTTGACCAGAAGAATTTCACCGCTTGCGTGAAGGAAATACGCCCTGTGGCCACTCTGATCGGTAACGACACGGATCTTACCAAGTACCAACCGGGTTATGACGCTGAGAATTAGAGAATCCCAACACCACATTATGAAGCAATCAGCCTGATCCCTCCAATTCGTAAGCATACCTTATCCCCTGAAGTTGATCCGGCTGGGTTAATTGATGATGAAGCTGAATTTGAAGCTTTGAGTGGCATTGACTGGTCATCATCAACCTTCCAGGACAGGGAAACAGACGGAGGAGCGGAAAGGGATGAACCAGAAGCTTCAGGCCAACAACACATTTAATCCATCAGGCGGCCCATATTTATGCCTTGCTGAAAAACAATGCTTCATTATTTGGACTCGGGGAGTCATGTAATAGGGTAGAAAAAACACTTAATTTTGTCGTGCCATCGCGCACGTGTGTGGCGCTCAACACTGTTTAAGCCGCCATCTTATATTCCTCCGTATTATGTTGATCCTCTGCTTTCCTTATGTTTAAAGAGCTGCTTTAATTGTCCTACATAGAGAACAAATCACAAGTCCCTTGGTGGCTTACCGCATGGAGGGTCATATATTTTACATATAACCCGGAGTATGAATCAAAAAATCATAAAAAAGCCGGTTCTCAATTATATCTTTGAGACATAATCATAACAGCATACCTGTGATCCTTTGATTACACTGCCGGTTTATTTGACCCGAACAATGAGGGTGAGAACCCAATTCTGTAAAAACTGGCACATATGATGTTTGTTATGTGCTAACAACTTTATTGATCAAGGTTAAGCCAGTGGCATAGAAACCACCCCATAAACGCTTTCAAATATGATCAAAAGGTCTCAAGACAGCCAAATAATTGTGATTTGCAAAACTTTTATGAGAAACAGACAAAATTTTGAGGCTTCTGATTCGAATACGACCAGTAAACCGTTCCAAAGGGGTTAAGCCTAAGATTCGAATACGATCATATAGCCCCCAGTGGCTTTGGCGTTGCCGATCAAGAGGGTATCGACAGCTATGTTCACTTTGGTTCGAATACGACCTATGTTTGAACAGGAAGCCCCCAAATGACCTTGAAAGTTGTTTAATGACGCTGATTCGAATACGATCCTCGTCAGACTCAAAAGGGGTTGAGCTATGATTCGGATACAATCAAGAAGCTCCCTAGTGGGTTTGGCAGTATGCCGATCAAGAGGGTATCGACAGCTATGTTCTCTTTGGTTCGAATACGACCTATGTTTGGACAGGAAGCCCCCTGATGATCATGGCTAGATTCAAATATGATCATAAGCCGTACCAAAGGGAAAGCCGGATTCAAAAATGATCTGCTCCCTGTTGGTTGTTTTAACAATATAATAATGAAGACACATAAACTTTTGAGGATGAAAAGGACAGAGGTCCTTCTTTATTACTTTTCATAATGTATACATCGTCAAAATATGTACATCCTGAGAGCCGGTGGCTCAAGTGTAGTAAGGCCGAAGATGAGCGATATTCCATTGCCGGCGGGTCTCCTCTTTCGACTTACGTGAGTCTTTGTGCTCTCGAACATCGATGAGGTAATATGAGCCGTTATTCGGGTTCTTGCTGACCACAAAGGGTCCTTCCCAAGGCGGGGATAGCTTGTGCATATCGGACTGATCCTGGATGAGCCGGAGCACTAAGTCACCTTCTTGAAAGGTTCTGGACCTAACCCGGTAAGTGATAACGGAGCGCAGTTACGATGTTAAATCGCCGAGCAGGCTATTGCTAAATAACGCTTCTCATCCAACAAATCAAGTGCATCCTGACGAGCTTGTTCATTATCAGCTTCAACGTAAGCCGCCACTCGTGGCTAATCATGACGGATGTCACTTGGTAGGACCGCCTCTGCTCCGTAAACCATGAAGAAAGGCATATAACCCGTAGATCTATTAGGTGTAGTATTGATGCTCCAAATCACAGAGGGCAACTCCTCCACCCAACAACCCGGTGTCTGTTGTAAAGGGACCATGAGCCGGGGCTTTATACCTTTCAAGATCTCTTGATTGGCTCTTTCAGCTTGACCATTGGATTGAGGATGAGCTACTAATGAAACATCGAGCCGGATGTGTTCTCGTTGACAGAACTCTTCCATAACGCCTTTGGACAGATTAGTACCATTGTTAGTTATGATGCTGTCTGGAAAACCAAAACGAAAGATCACCTTTTTCACGAACTGAACCGACGTGGCTGCATCACACTTACTGACCGGCTCTGCCTCAACCCACTTTGTGAATTTATCAACCGCCACTAGAAGGTGTGTCTTTTTATCCTTGGACCTTTTGAAAGGCCCAACCATGTCAAGCCCCAGACTGCAAATGGCCAAGTGATTGGAATCATCCTTAACTCTTGAGCCGGCACATGAGCTCGTCGTGAGAATTTTTGACAACCATCACATTTACTGACCAGATCCTCCGCATCTGCATGAGCCGTCAGCCAATAAAAAACCATGACGGAAGGCTTTGGACACAAGAGATTTTGAGCCGGCATGATGACCACAATACCCTTCATGGATCTCACGAAGTATTTCCTGACCTTCCTCAAGCGACACAAAACGTTGAAACGCCCCAGTAACACTGCGATGATGCAACTCACCATGAACAATTGTCATGGACTTGGACCGCCGGACGATTTGTCTAGCTAAGGCCTCGTCCTCAGGCAACTCGCCCTGGTTCATGTAAACCAAATACGGCATTGTCCAATCTGGGATGACGTGAAGGGCCGCCACCAACTGCGCTTCTGGATCTGGAACAGCTAAGTCTTCCTCTCAGGCAACTTGGATGTAAGGGTTATGCAAAACATCCAAAAAGGTGTAAGGTGGCACCGGCTTACGCTGAGATCCCAGCCGTCTTAAAGCATCTGCCGCCTCATTTTTCCTTCGATCGATGTGCTACACTTGATAACCCTTGAAGTGCCCAGCTACAACATCAACTTCACGGCGATAAGCCGCCATGAGAGGATCCTTAGAATCCGACTTGCCTGACACCTGTTGAGCCACCAAATCTGAGTCACCCAAGCACCTTACCCGACTTAAGTTCATCTCCTTAGCCATCCGAAGACCGTGGAGCAAGGCCTCATACTCAGCTGCATTGTTAGTACAGGGAAACATCAACCGAAGCACATAACAAAATTTGTCACCTCGAGGGGAAGCTAAAACAACTCCAGCCCCCGAGCCCTCCAATTTCCTGGATCCATCAAAGTGAATAGTCCAATATGTGTTATCCGGCCTTTCCTCAGGCGTTTGTAGTTCTGTCCAATCGTTGATGAAGTCCACCAGTGCTTGAGACTTAATAGCAGTGTGTGGCACATACTTCAAACCATGAGGCCCAAGCTCGATGGCCCACTTGGTGACTCGTCCTGTAGCCTCTCTATTCTGAATGATGTCTCCCAAAGGAGCAGAACTTACCATAGTGATGGGGTGACCCTGGAAATATTTCTTAAGCTTCCGGCTCACCATGAACACCCCATAAACAAGCTTCTGCCAATGTGGATATCTTTGCTTTGACTCAATAAGCACCTCACTGATGTAGTAAACCGGCCGTTGAACCGGATGCTCCTTGCCAGCCTCCTTGCGCTCCACCACAATCGCAACACTGACAGCACGCGAGTTAGCGGCCACGTACAACAATAGCGGCTCTTTATCAATGGGAGCCGCAAGGACCGGCGGCTCAGATAACTGTCTCTTTAAATCTTCAAAGGCAGTATTAGCAGCATCACTCCAGACAAAATTGTTTGTTTTCCTCATCATCTGATACAGCAGTATGGCCTTCTCACCTAACCGGCTTATGAACCGGCTTAAAGCAGCGATACGACCCGCCAGTCGCTCAACATCATTGATGCACGCCGGCTTAGCCAATGAGATGATTTCCTTGATCTTCTCCGGATTAGCTTCAATGCCTCTGTTAGAGACCAGAAAACCCAAAAGCTTGCCTGCTGGCACGCCAAACACACATTTGGCCGGGTTAAGCATCATTTTGTAGACCCGGAGATTATCAAAGGTTTCCTTCAGATCATCTATCAAGGTTTCCTTCTCTCTGGATTTCACCACAATATCATCCACATAAGCGTGAACATTGTGCCCAATCTGATTGTGGAGACAGTTCTGTACACATCGCTGATAAGTCGCCTGGGCACTCTTGAGCCCAAATCGCATAGATACATAACAGAAGGCTCCAAACGGAGTGATGAAATCCGTCTTCTCCTGGTCCTTAACTGCCATTTTGATCTGATGATAACCAGAGTAAGCATCCAAGAATCTCAAACGCTCACAACCCGCCGTAGCATCAATAATTTGATCAATACGGGGAAGAGCAAAAGGATCAGCCGGACAAGCCTTATTTAAGTCTGTGTAATCCACACACATCCGCCAGGTGCCGTTCTTTTTAAGTACAAGCACCAGGTTAGCCAACCACTCTGGGTGAAAAACTTCAACAATAAACCCGGCCGCTAAGAGCCGGGCCACCTCCTCACCAATAGCTTTCTGTCTCTCTTTGTTAAACCGCCGAAGAAACTGCCTGACCGGCTTAAACTTTGGATCAATATTAAGAGTGTGCTCAGCGAGTTCTCTCGGTACACCCGACATGTCAGAAGGTTTCCATGCAAAGATGTCCCAATTCTCACGAATAAACTCAATGAGCGCGCTTTCCTATTTAGGATCCAGATTGGCACTGATACTGAATTGCTTAGATGAGTCGTCTGGAGTAAAATCAACAAGCTTGGTGTCATCAGCCGACTTAAATTTCATCACCGGGTCATGCTCTGTGGTTGGGTTCTTCAGAGATGTCATGTCCACCGGGTCAATGTTATCCTTATAAAACTTCAGCCCCTCTGCTACACAAACAGATTCGGCATAAGCAGCATCACCCTCCTCACATTCCAGGGCTATCTTCCGACTCCCATGCACAGTAATGGTGCCCTTGTGACCCGGCATCTTGAGCTGCAAGTAAACATAATACGGCCGCGCCATGAACTTGGCGTAAGCCGGCCGTCCAAACAGAGTGTGATATGGGCTATTGATCTTGACCACTTCAAAGGTTAATTTATCCGCCCTAGAATCATGCTCATCTCCAAATGCTACCTCCAGCTTAATCTTACCAACTGGGTATGCCGACTTACCAGGCACCACTCCATGGAAAACAGTGTTGGATGTCTTTAAATTTTTGTCAGTCAACCCCATACGTCGAAAGGTCTCATAATAGAGGATGTTGATGCTGCTACCTCCATCCATGAGTACTTTAGTGAATTTATATCCACCAACCTAAGGTGCTACCAGCAAGGCTAACTGACCCGGATTGTCAACCTAGGGAGGGTGATCTTCCCTGCTCCACACAATAGGCTGCTCTGACCACCCTAAATAACGGGGAACTGCTGGCTCAACAGCGTTCACAACCCTTTTATGAAGCTTCTAGTCTCGTTTGCACAAGCTAGTGGTGAACACATGGTACTGTCCACTATTCAGCTGCTTTGGATTGCTCTGATAACCCGATTGCTGCTGACCTCCCTGACCAGACTGCTGATTATAACCACCTTGATTTCCCTGAAAGCCGGAATTGGAGCCGCCACCTGGGCCATGAAAAACCGCCTCCGCCTGAGCCGCCACTAGACCCATGGTTGCCATCGAACATGTTGGAATTCTTGAAAGCCTTCATGATTGCGCAATCCTTCCACAGGTGAGTGGCTGGCCTTTCCCGAGTGCCGTGTCTTCGACAGGGTTCATTGAGTAGTTGCTCAAGAGTAGGACCTGACCCGCCGGACCAAGGGGGCGGCCTCCCCTTGCGTCGTTGATTGTTACCTTGTGAATTGGTGTTAGCCACAAACTCCGGGTTACCGTCGGCCTTACGCTTACTGCCTCCTTGATTCGCCGGGTTATGCTGCTGACCCTTTCCGTTGCCGTTCTTCTTTCCCTTCCCTGTCTTCTCTTCATCAGACGCGGGATCCTTGGTACTATCAGAATCGACGTATTTGACTAGAGCCGCCATCAGCTGGCCCATTTCATTACAATCACGCTTGAGGTGCCCCAGCTTCTGTTTCAGAGGTTCAAATCGACATTTTTTCTCCAACATTAAGACTGCAGAGCCGGCATCCATCTTGTCAGATAAATGTATTATCTCCTTGACCCGGCGCACCCAATGAGTGGTAGACTCACCTTCCTCTTGCTTGCAATTAGTCAAGTCCACAATTGACATGGGCTGCTTGTAGGTGTCTTTATAGTTCTGGATAAACCGGGCTTTTAACTCTGCCCATGAACCAATGGAATTAGGCGGCAACCCCTTTAACCAAGTGCGGGCCGTTCCATCCAACATCATGGTGAAGTACTTGGCCATCGCCGCATCACTGACCTCCAACAGCTCCATGGCCATCTCATAGCTTTCAATCCATGCCCCGGGCTGTAAATCAGCCATATAATTTGGCACTTTTCGGGGTCCCTTGAAATCCTTGGGCAGACGCTCATTACGCAAAGCCGGCACCAAACAAGGAACGCCGCCGGTTCTGGTGGCCACTCCTGCCTCAACAGAAGTCGTTGGATAATCCGGGAAGGTTTGGTGAGCCGCCTGTTGAGCCGCCCGCTCATCTTCTCGACATATCCTGTCATGTACCAGATTATATCCACCGGGCTGGTTACGGCGCTGGGCGTTGCTTGACAAGGCCTCCGAATCCATATGTCTGCTGTAACTTGGGCTCCGGCTTGGGCGAGGAGTCAAATGAATCATGTCTCGACTATAGGAATAAGCCTCCACGAGCGAGCAGCCGTCTGAAGAAGTTCTCTGACCCTTCGCGTCTCAACTACTGTTGGAGAGTCGCCATCCACCAGGAGAGCCACCAAACGTGCCGATGCAGCGATCAGGTTCTCCAAGGGGTTGGAAAAATGACCCAGTGGTGTTGGTACGTAGCGAGGCGGGGCCGTATTCACGTGAGGAGGTTCCATCACCCGGGGCTGAACCGGTCCTCCTGCTCCAGATGTTACAAACTGATTTGCCTCCGGCGGGTTACTAGGGCCGGCTCCGGGCGTGCGGAAGAGATTCCGAGGATCATAGACCGGAGGCAAACGGGATTGAGCCTTCTAGTGCCTCCTCCTCATCACCTCGTTAGATGCGTTCAGGCTCATCGTAAGCTGGAAAGCCTCTGACTGGATCTGTTGAGCCCGAGCATCCAAAGCCGTCCGCTCCGCGCCCAATCTGGTGTCCTCAGCTGCTAGGGCTTCTTTGGCTCGAGCTATCTCCTCATGTACCTATGCCACCTCTGCATCATGCTCAGCTTGACTCGCCGGAATAACTGTAGTGGTTAACAGGGCCGTCAATTTTTCCATGAGATCAATCAGCACCTGAGCCGGCGGGCGCACAGGGCCTCCTGCCCCGGCCGCTCCTGACCCAGACGTTATTGCTACCGCAGGCATAGAGTTTTGGCTGGGTTGAGTGCCAGCCATGAAGATCCCTACTCTGCTCGGTGGCTCAAAGGGGTCCAGAATACTACTGCCATCGGAACAGCCCCCAAGCCTGCTGTCCTGCAATTGGAATAACGAATCCGTCTCACCAGTGGACGACTCACCTTCAGAGTAGACGGCCGTCTCACCGCCGTCCACGGATCCTTCAGAAATTTCTCCTCCGTGGATGCAACCCACGAAGGCACGCTTCACAGCGGGCTGAGCTCGGGCCGGTCTCGCACGCTGAGCCGTCTCGATGATGTCGGTGCAGATGTCCGGCTCAGGGCCCGGCTCGCCAATCCGGCCGCTGAAGACGTGGATTCCGCCAAAGGGGACCCGGTACCCGTACTCAATTGAGCCGGTGTCGGGACCCCAGCCGGCATCGTCGATGTAGAGCTTGCCGCGAAGACTCTTGGTCATCCGGCCCACAGCGTATCCCTTGAGCCCTTCGAAGTTGCCCTTCAAGAACTCAAATCCATCGTGTGTGGGCCCCACGGTTGGTGCCAACTGTCATGGAATTGTCACGGCAGATGTCCTCGTGAAAGGACTTAGTCGTGGAGCCATCGCAACTAGGAAGCTTAAAGGGGTTAAAGTGGGACAAAGGACATGCGGGTTTATACTGGTTCGGCCCCTTACAGTGAAGGGTAAAGCCTAATCCAGTGGAGGTGGAATTGCTAGGGTTTTTATTACCAAGGAGCAAATCTGCTATGCTCGATTCTTGATTTGATGTTACTTGCCCTAAGCCACTGGTGGGTCGTCCCCTTATATACACGAGTTGAGGCCCCGTGGCCTACAGAGTCCCGGGCGGCTCATAAACAGTGTCCGGCTCGGTGACTAGTTAATCTTGCCTTACAACACAAGTCATGTCATTACGGCGGTTTGTCACTACGGGCCTTAAGTCTCCTGCGGGCTTTAGGCCCTTTATTGAACCGCCATCTTCAAGCTTGATATTGGGCTTCATATGATGAATTGCCATAGCGTAACTCGGCCCCTCCTGGGCTTGTTACATTAGTAGTTATATCCCCAACATTGGTGGAAGAAAGTATTGCTTGGTGATTGTGGATGACTATTCAAGATATACATGGGTATACTTATCCAAGAGGAAGAGTGAGACTCAACAAACCGTCATCAACTTTGCAAATGAAGCTCAACGTCAACACAATGCAAAGATCTTTATGATTAGAAGTGATAGTAGCACCAAGTTCAAGAACTACACCTTGGATGAGTTTCTTAGTGACGAGGGTATCAAGAACCAATATGTCGCACCCTATACCCCTCAACAAAATGGGGTGGCGGAGAGAAAGAACCGGACGTTGATGGATGCCGCAAGGACCATGATGGCGGAATTCAAGTCTCCGTACAACTTTTGGGCCGAAGCCATCAACACCGCATGTCATGCATCCAATAGGCTCTACCTCCGCAAAGGCTTGAACAAGACTCCATATGAGATACTTACCGGCAACAAGCCCAATCTCAAGTACTTCCGGGTGTCCGGTTGTAAGTGTTTCATACTCAAGAAAGGTGTTCGTTTGTCTAAATTCGAACCTAGAGCTCAAGAGGGCATATTTTCTTGGTTATGCTACAAACTCTCATGCTTACCGTGTCCTCAACAAGTCCGCAGGACTCATTGAGGAGATGTGTAACATAGGGTTTGATGAGAATAACGGCTCCCAGTGGAGCAAAGTGGTCTTTGTGATGTAGGTGATGAAATTCCTCCTCAAGCCATAAGAAGAATGGGGATTGGTCGAATACTCCCCATTGAGGAACCCCTTGTGGCCAAAGGAGAAGGACGATGCTCTACTCAAGTGGAGCCATCACCTACACTAGGCCCACACGCTTCCGAAGAACAAAATAAAGTCCCTCAACCCATTGAACAAGATCAAGGGCAAGATCAACCCCATGGAAGTGGTGATGTGCCAAATGATGCCCAAGATCAAGGTCATGCCTCCGAGCACGCTCAAGGTCAAGAGCAAGCTCAAGACGGTGCTCAAGATGCACAAGATCAAGAACCAAGTCAAGGTCAAGATCAAGCTCAAGACAGTGCTCAAGATCAAGAGCAAGCTCAAGATCAAGAGCAAACTCAAGATGATGGTCAAAATGTGCAAGATGATCCCCAAATGCCCATTGAGGAAATTTTGGAGCGTCGTGCCGCTATAGTGGCTTCCAAGCTAGAGCATCAAAAACATGTCATGTAGAATGTGCTTGGAAGCTTGAGAAAATGGGTAACTACTCACAAAAAATTGTCAAACTTTTGTGAGCATCACGCTTTTGTTTCGTGTGTTGAACCCCAAAAGGTACATGAGGCACTTGATGATGAGGATTGGCTTGAAGCAATGCATGATGAACTCAACGACTTCGAGCGCAATCAAGTTTGGGATCTAGTACCAAGGTCATCGGAGGAACATAATGTCATTGGAACCAAATGAGTCTTCAAGAACAAGCAAGATGCAAATGGCATGGTTGTTGAAAACAAGGCAAGGTTGGTGGCACAAGGCTACTCCCAAGTTGAGGGTATTGACTACGGTGAAACCTTTGCCCCCGTTGCTCATCTTGAATCCATTCGCATGTTGATTGCTTATGCTTCTCATGACTTTAAATTGCAACAAATGGATGTGAAAAGTGCATTTCTTAATGGTCCTTTGTATGAGTTGGTATATGTCAAACAACCTCCGGGATTCGAGGATCCCAAATTCCCCACGCATGTATACAAACTCAAAAAGGCGCTATATGTCCGTAAACAAGCCCCACGTGTGTGGTATGAGCACCTTACCGAGTTGTTGCAAGATCGTGGGTTTGAAATTGGGAAAATTGATCCCACTCTTTTTACTAAGAGGGTCAAAGGGGGTTTGTTCATATGCCAACTATATGTTGATGATATTATCTTTGCTTCTCCTAACAAATCTTTCAATGATGAGTTTACTGCACTAATGACCGAGAAGCTTAAGATGTCTATGATGGGAGAGTTGAAGTTCTTTCTTGGGTTCGAAATCAAGCAAAGAAGAGAAGGAACTTTCATCAACCAAGCCAAGTACACCCAAGACATGCTCAAGAAATTCAAGCTAGATGATGTCAAACCGGTCAAGTTTCCAATACCCACCAAATGCAAGCTTCATAGTGATCCCAATGGTAAAGCGGTGGATCAAAAGGTATATCGTTCCATGATTGGATCCTTGCTTTACCTTTGGGCATCTAGACCGGATATCATGTTGAGTGTGGGAATTTGTGCACGGTTTCAAGCCGCACCTAAGGAAAGCCACTATGTGGCGGTCAAGCGAATCTTTATATATTTGGCCCATACCCCAAACTTTGGCTTATGGTACCCCAAAGGAGCAAGCTTTGATCTTATTGGTTACTCGGATTTGGATTGGGCGGGAGATTCTGTGGATAGGAAGTCAACTTCCGGAGGGTGCCAATTCCTTGGTTGCTCTTTGGTGAGTTGGTCTTCAAAGAAGCAAAATTGTATATCTATCTCATCCACCGAGGCCGAGTATGTAGCCGCCGCAATTTGTTGTGCACAATTGATATGGATGAGGAAAACTTTAAAGGATTACGGTGTCACTTGTGACAAAGTGCCTCTTCTATGTGACAATGAAAGTGCAATCGAGATTTCTCATAATCCGGTGCAACATAGTAAGATGAAGCATATTGAAATTCGCCACCATTTTATTCGAGATCACATCAAGCGGGGAGATATTGATATCATCTACATCAACACTCAAGATCAACTAGCGGATATTTTCACGAAGCCTCTAGATGAAGCAAGATTTCGCGAGTGAATGCATGAGCTAAATATCATTGATTCGAGCAATGTGGCTTGAATTTAGGCACACCCACCGCACTCATCATTATATATTGTTTTAGATGTAGGCATGGACATAGGGGGAGTATTGTTCTCTCAATGAACTCTTCCTCCCCCCATTATGCATAAATTGATCACGTCTTTCACATTAGCAATTTTTTGTGGTACTTGTGCTTCAAAGATGAGTTTTGGTCATGGGCCCAAGGTTAAAATCTTCGCGATGCCATACCACTTGACTCAAACATAGGTGGCATCGGCCACCTCCCTCTCTTTGAGAGTTGTGTGGTTTTTGTTTCTTGTCCTTTCATGGGCATTTTTCTGCCTTTGTGTTTGCTCCCTCGCCTCTTCGTGTATTCTTGTTGCTTGAGCTAAGCCTTTTTCTGTCGAGTCTTCAAGATTTTGGCTGGAGGGCACTACTGCTGGAGGCGCGCGGTACTACCGCTGATGTACATCAAGCGGTACTACTGCCCACCCGAGTGGTACTACCGCTGCGGGGTGGGACTAGGAGGTTATGTTGGGGCAAGGGGAGTTTCTTTCTCCCCCATACCCATTCACTCGACCCTCTCGTCCTCTTCATGCGTCAGCGACGAACTCGCCGCGGGAGGGCGCCGGTGGGCCGTCTTTCATCTTCCACCAGTGCGATCAATCCCCACCCCTTCCTCTAGCCATGGATGCTGGTATTGCCCCCAATCTCTTTCTCTTTTCTTCTAGATTTCAGATCTAGTCTTTAGGGGAAATAGGCTTTGCATTCATTGATTTTTGGCCAAATCGAAGCTTGAGTAGGATGGTGAAGGCTACTAGACAGTTTGGATTGATATTTGGTAGGTTTATTTTTGAATTTCGCATGCTGGCAGTACCGAATTTGGCTGCAGCAATAGGGGAACCGCCGTCCCCCCACCTAGAGCAGTATGATACGTCTCCAACGTATCTATAATTTATGAAGTATTCATGCTATTATATTTTCCATCTTAGATTTTTTATATGCATTTATATGCTATTTTATATGATTTTTGGGACTAACCTATTAACCTAGAGCCCAGTGCCAGTTTATGTTTTCTCCTTGTTTTTGAGTTTTGCAGAAAAGGAATACCAAACGGAGTCCAATTGACGTGCCAATTTTTGGTGATTTTTTATGGACCAAAAGAAGACAACGGAGCATTGGGGTTGGGCCAGAAGAGTCCCGAGCTACCCACGAGGGTGGGGGGTGCACCCACCCCTAGGCGCATGGGCCTGCCTTGTGGACAGCTCGGGCACCTGCTTGACGTGAGACCGACGCCAAAAATTCCTATAAATATAGAAACCTCAGAAAATTAACCTAGAACAGAAGTTCCGCCGCTGCAAGCCTCTGTAGCCATGAGAAATCAATCTAGGCCCTCTCTGGCACCCTGCCGGAGGGGGCCATCATCACCGGAGGCCATGGAGGGGGATCTATTGGAAATATGCCCTAGAGGCAATAATAAAGAGGTTATTATTATATTTCCTTGTTCATGATAATTTTCTATTGTTCATGCTATAATTGTGTTATCCGGAAATGTAATACATGTGTGAATACATAGACCACAACATGTCCCTAGTGAGCCACTAGTTGACTAGCTCGTTGATCAATAGATGGTTATGGTTTCCTAACCATGGACATAGGATGTCATTGATAATGGGATCACATCATTAGGATAATGATGTGATGGACAAGACCCAATCCTAAGCATAGCACAAGATCGTGTAGTTCGTCTGCTAAAGCTTTTCTAATGTCAAGTATCCTTTCCTTAGACCATGAGATTGTGCAACTCCCGGATACCGTAAGGGTACTTTGGGTGTGCCAAATGTCACAACGTAACTGGGTGGCTATAAAGGTACACTACGGGTATCCCCGAAAGTATGTGTTGGATTGGCACGAATCGAGACTGGGATTTGTCACTCCGTATGACGGAGAGGTATCTCTGGGCCCACTCGGTAGGACATCATCATAATGAGCTCAATGTGGTCAAGGAGTTGTTCACGGGATGATGTGTTAGGGGAACGAGTAAAGAGACTTGCCGTAACGAGATTGAACAAGGTATCGGTATACCGACGATCGAATTTCGGGCAAGTATCGTACCGATAGACAAACGGAATTGTATACGGGATTGATTGAATCCTCGACATCGTGGTTCATCCGATGAGATTATCGTGGAGCATGTGGGAGCCAACATGGGTATCCAGATCCCGCTGTTGGTTATTGACCGGAGAGTTGCCTCGGTCATGTCTACTTGTCTCCCGAACCCGTAGGGTCTACACACTTAAGGTTTGGTGACGCTAGAGTTGTAGAGATATTAGTATGCGGTTAACCGAAAGTTGTTCGGAGTCCCGGATGAGATCCCGGACGTCATGAGGAGTTTCAGAACGGTCCGGAGGTAAAGATTTATATATAGGAAGTCCGGTTTAAGCCCTTTGGGAGAGTTTCGGGGTCACGGTATTGTCTGGGACCACCGGAAGGGTCCGAGGTCCATCAGTGGGGCCACCTATCCCAGAGGGGCCCCATGGGCTGAAGTCGTGGGAACCAGCCCCTGGTGGGCTGGTGTGCCCCACCCAAGGGCGAAGGTGCCTAGGGTTGGAAACCCTAGGGGCCCTTGCCTCGAGGGGCATGCGCCTCGGGTTGGAAACCCTAAGGGGTCGTTGCCCCGAGGCCGCCCCTAGATGGGATCTCCTAGGGGGCATGCGCCCCCTAGCCCCTATATATAGTGGAGGGGAGGGAGGGCAGCCGCACCCTAAGCTCTGGCGCCTCCCTCTCCCTCACGTGACACCTCTTCCTCCTCAAGTAGCGCTTGGCGAAGCCCTGCTGGAATCCCGCTGCTTCCACCACCACGCCGTTGTGCTGCTGGATCTCCATCAACTTCTCCTCCCCCCTTGCTGGATCAAGAAGGACGAGACGCCTCCGCTCCGTACGTGTGTTGAACGCGGAGGTGCTGTCCGTTCGGCGCTAGGATCATCAGTGATTTGGATCACGACGAGTACGTCTCCGTCAACCCCGTTCTCTTGAACGCTTCCGCTCGTGATCTACAAGGGTATGTAGATGCACTCCTCTCTCTCCCTCTCTCGTTGCTAGATGACTCCATAGATTGACCTTGGTGAAGTGTAGAAAATTTTATATTTCTGCTGCGATCCCCAACAGGATCCCGGAGGGGTCATCATCGCCATGAAGGCCAAGGACCAGAGGGAGAACCTCTCCTCATCTAGGGGGCAGGCCATGGAGGAGGAAGCACAAGGGGGAGAACCTCTCCTCCTATCTCTCTCTCGGTGGCGCCGGAATGCCATCAGGAGGGGAATCATCGCCGCGGTGATCGTCTTCATCAACATCACCATCCTCATCTATTTTACGCGGTCCACTCTCCCGCACCCCGCTGTAATCCGTACTTGAACATGGTGCTTTATGCCACATATTATGATCCAATGATGTGTTGCCATCTTAAGATGTTTTGAGTAGATATCTTTTGTCCTTGGGTTGATTGATGATCTAGATTGGTACAAGTTGTATGTTTTATTTTGGTGCTGCCCTATGGTGCCCTCCGTGTCGCGCAAGCGTGAGGGATTCCCGCTGTAGGGTGTTGCAATACGTTCATGATTCGCTTATAGTGGGTTGCTAGAGTGACAGAAGCTTAAACCCGAGTAAGGGGGTTGTTGCGTATGGGAATAAAGAGGACTTGATGCTTTAATGCTATGGTTGGGTTTTACCTTAATGATCTTTAGTAGTTGGGTATGCCTGCTAGAGTTCCAATCATAAGTGCATATGATCCAAGTAGATAAAGTATGTTCGCTTATGCCTCTCCCTCATATGAAATTGCAATGACGACTATCGGTCTTGTTAACAATTGCCTAGGACAATTCCGCACACCGATCCATCATTATTCCACACTTGCTATTTATATTATTTAGTAATATATTCTAACTTTATGATAACAGGACCTACTTTTATATTTTAGCTCTCCGATATCATACAAAGTTATCCTCTTCATACCCGCGACGTAGTTTTATTTCTCGTTTCTAGTTGGAAGCAAACGTTCGGTGTACGTAGAGTCGTATCAGTGACAGATAGGGCTTGAGAGAATATTGATCTTACCTTTAGCTCCTTGTGGGTTCCACACTCCATATTTATCACTTCCACCTTTGGAAATTGCTACGATGATTCCCTGCACTTGGGGATTATCAAGCTCTTTTCTGGCGCCGTTGCCGGGGAGCAATAGCGTGGGGTTGATATTCTCGCGTGTGCTTGTTTGCTTTCTTCACAAAGTAGATTTTGTTTTTCCTTTTTGTTTATGTTTAGTTGTGGGTAAAACATACAAAAAAATTTAAAAGAATGAAAATACAAAAAAATATTATTTGCCTCTCATGCCTAAAAAGTTTTTCAAAAAGAGAAGTGATTGGAAAGTTATGCATTGAAGAAGTGAGGGTCGACCTTGAGCAATTGTGTTCATGCTCACGGAAAAAATGTAGAATTTTTCATGGGAGTTTATCTGTAAATAATTATACCCTTGTATATATCCATTGTATTGTAAAAATAATGTGCCAAGATTAGGTTTTAGGATGATTAGATTGCTTGTTTACTATGTGCAGAACAAAAACAAAAACTTTGGCTGTAGTGCATGAATTTACATTTTTTTTACTGGAAGGTCAAATGGGTCTGAAAATTTTTGCACATTACTTCTGTACAAAATTTTCAAATTTTCAAATTTATTTCATAATTTTAGGAGTTACAGAAGTTTACTAAACTTCCAGATTACTACAGATTGTCCTGTTTTGATGATTCTGTTTTTCGCGTGTTGTTTGCTTATTTTGATGAATCTGTGGCTAGTATCGGGGGGTATGAACCATAGAGAAGTTGGAATAAAGTAGGTTTAACACCAATATAAATAAAGAATGAGTTCATTACAGTACCTAAAGGTAGTGATTTGCTTTATTACACTAACATAACTCACAAGTTTTTGTTAAAGTTTTGTGTGGATGAAGTGTCCGAAGGTCGACGAGCTATCAATATGAGAAGAATAAAGAGAGGCAAGAGTTCAAGCTTGGGGATTCCCAAGGAACCCCAACTAAACATTTCAAAGGATACTCAAGCATCTAAGCTTTGGGATGCCCCGGTTGGCATCCCATCTTTCTTTTTCAACAAATATCGGTATACCTCGGTTTTTGTTTTGTCCGCATGATTTGTGTCCTTTGTGTTTTTATTTTTATTTAAGAACCATGCTAGCATGAGATAGACCCTCATTGATTTATACAATACTTCATTTTCTTCACTTATATCTTTTAAGTATGATCTTATAGAATTTCTCTTTGTGCTTCACTTAAATCTTTTGAGTATGGTTTTATAGAATGCTTCGTGTGCTTCACTTATATATTTTGAGCTTGGATATTGGTTAGTCTGTGTTAATTGTAGAATGCTCCATGAACTTCACTTATATCTTTTGGAGTATGAATAATACTATCATTTAAAGTGGGTTCGGAAGAGTGTCAACTTTAGGAATTAGTGATCCCACTATTTTGGAGGATGTTGAATCTTAGTGTGATATTTATGAAAGTGGATTTGGAAGAGTGTCAACTTTAGCTAGTAATGACTCCACTATTTCGGAAGAGGTTCCAATTGAGTATGATAACAAAGTTGCTATCCATGATGCTACTGAAAATTATTATGAGGGAGGAACATATGCTTATAGGAGTTGCATTAATACCAAGTTTCCTCTCTATGTGCTTAAAGTTTTGAAGTTATACTTGTTTTGCCTTCCTATGCTAGTTGATTCTTGTTCCTATAAATTATGTGCTCACAAAATCCCTAGGCATAGGAAGTGGGTTAGATTTAAATGTGCTATTCATATTCTTCATGATGCTCTTTTTGTGTTTCAATTCTTATCTTTTATGTGAGCATCATTGAAATCATCATGCCTAGCTAAAAGGCATTAAAGAAAAGCGCTTGTTGGGAGACAACCCAATATTTACCCTTACTGTTTTTGTGTGTTTACATGATTAATCTACTGTAATAATCATGTTTTATAGCTTTTGTATCAATAAAGTGCCAAGTAAGACCTTTGGGAAGACTTGGGAGAAAGTCAATGTGATCTTGCTGTAAAAAAAACAGAAACTTTGCACTCACGAGTTTAGCTGTCATTTTTTACAGAAGAGTGTTTTTGACTTGATTCTTCTTGCAGAAGATTAATAGACAAAGTCCTCACGTCCACCAATTTATTTCATAATTTTTGGAGTAGCATAAGTATGGTTTATGTTCGGATCATTACAGACTATTCTGTTTCTGACAGATTCTGTTTTCATTGCATAGTTTGCTTCTTTTCAGGTTTCTATGACTTATATTTATCCATATAAATTGTAGAAATGATATGGTACAGTAGGCATTGTGTGACAGAAATTATGAAACTTGTCCTTGAAAGTACCAAAGTGAATGGTTTACCCTTTATCATACTAACCTATCTCACGAAGTTTTGTTAAGTTTTGTGTTTGAAGTTTTCAAGCTTTGGGTGAGATATCGATATGAGAAGAATAAGGAGTGGAAAGACCCTAAGCTTGGGGATGCCCAAGGCACCCCAAGGTAATATTCAATGAAGACTCAAGTACCTAAGCTTGGGGATGCCCCGGAAGGCATCCCCTCTTTCGTCTTCAAAACTATCGGTATACCTTACTCGGAGCTATATTTTTATTCGTCACATGATATGTGTTTTGCTTGGAGCGTATTTTAAATATTACTTGCTGTTTGAATAAAATCATTGGATCTGAAATATTGAATGAAAAAGAATCCTCCCATGGCTAGTTAATTATTTGACTACTCAGTGTTCTTCACTCATATCTTTTGGAGTAGTTTGTCATTTACTCATGTGCTTCACGTATATCCTATGAGTAAATGGTTGAATAAATTGAATTTCATAAATCTGAATTTATATATGTTTCATATGCTTATAACATGGGTAGTAATGACTTCACACATAATAAGTATAGGTAGTAAACTTATTGAAACTTAGCAAAAGTAAATTGGTCACTTGAACAATTCATGAAAGAATATTGAAGGAAGAGGGATTTCACATATAAATATACTATCTTCGACATCTTTTGTAATTTTGAGCACTCATTAAAATATGACATTCTAAAAGGTTGACGTTGGACAAGGAAGACAACGTAATGGGTTATGTTTTCTTATATCTGAAATAAAGTATATTGTCATGGATCGCCCAACACGTTGAGCTTGCCTTTCCCCCTCATGCTAGCCAAATTCTTTGCACTAACTAGAGATACTACTTGTGCTTCCAAATGCCCTTAAACCCGGTTTTGCCATGAGAGTCCACCATACCTACCTATGGATTGAGTAAGATCCTTCAAGTAAGTTGTCATCGGCGCAAGCAATAAAAATTGCTCTCTAAATATGTATGATTGACTAGTGTGGAGGAAATAAGATTTATACGATCTTGTGATGTGGAAGAAATAAAAGCGACGAACTGCATAATAAGGGTCCATATCATAAGTGGCAATATAAAGTGACGTTCTTTCACATTAAGATTTTGTGCGTTCAACCCTGAAAGCGCATGGCAACCTCTGCTTCCCTCTGCGAAGGGCCTATCTTTTACTTTTATCTCTTACCCTTATGCAAGAGTCATGGTGATTTTCACCTTTCCTTTTTACATTTTATCCTTTGGCAAGCACATTGTGTTGGAAAGATTCTGATATATATATATCCAATTGGATGTAAGGCATCATGAACTATTATTGTTGACATTACCCTTGAGGTAAAAGGTTGGGAGGCGAATCTATAAGCCCCTATCTTTCTCGTGGTACGATTAAAACTTTGAACCCATAATATCGCATGAGTGTTAGCAATTGTGAAAGACTAAATGATAGTTGAGTATGTGGAGTTTGCTAAATCAAAGCTCTGACATAGACTCTTCCTAAAAATAAGATGAATTGCAACTGTTTGATGACTGATAACACGGTTTGTTAGTTTTCAAGAAAGTTTATGATCTATATTTTAACATGTGAAGAGCTTGTTACTTTATCATGAGAAGTTTTATGAGATGAGCTCCTGTTATGACATAAAATGATGCTAGAAAAGGTGACTGAAATTATCATTGATTAAACTTGTGCACCTGCTAGCATTCACACTTCATAAATTATTTCTTTTATCATTTACCTACTCGAGGACGAGCAAGAATTAAGCTTGGGGATCTTGTCGTCTCCAACGTATCTATAATTTATGAAGTATTCATGCTATTATATTATCCATCTTAGATGTTTTATATGCATTTATATGCTATTTTATATGATTTTTGGGACTAACCTATTAACCTAGAGCCCAGTGCCAGTTTCTATTTTCTCCTTGTTTTTGAGTTTTGCAGAAAAGGAATACCAAACGGAGTCCAATTTACGTGCCAATTTTTGATGATTTTTATGGACCAAAAGAAGACCACGGAGCATCGGAGTTGGGCCAGAAGAGTCCCGAGCTGCCCACAAGGGTGGGGGGCGCGCCCACCCCCTGGGCGTGTGGGCCTGCCTCGTGGACAGCTCGGGCACCTCCTTGACGTGAGACCGACGCCAAAAATTCCTATAAATACAGAAACCTCGGAAAATTAACCTAGATCGGAAGTTCCGCCGCCGCAAGCCTCTGTAGCCACAAGAAATCAATCTAGGCCCTCTCTGGCACCCTGCCGGAGGGGGCCATCATAATCGGAGGCCATGGAGGAGGATCCCGGAGGGTCCATCATCACCACGAAGGCCAAGGACCAGAGGGAGAACCTCTCCTCATCTAGGGGGAGGCCATGGAGGAGGAAGCACAAGGGGGAGAACCTCTCCTCCTCTCTGTCGGTGGCGCCGGAGTGCCATCGGGAGGGGAATCATCGTTGTGGTGATCGTCTTCATCAACATCACCATCATCATCACCATCCTCATCTATTTTACGCGGTCCACTCACCCGCACCCCGCTGTAATCCGTACTTGAACATGGTGCTTTATGCCACATATTATGATCCAATGATGTGTTGCCATCTTATGATGTTTTGAGTAGATATCTTTTGTCCTTGGGTTGATTGATGATCTAGATTGGTACGAGTTGTATGTTTTATTTTGGTGCTCTCCTATGGTGCCCTCCGTGTCGCGCAAGCGTGAAGGATTCCCGCTGTAGGGTGTTGCAATAAGTTCGCTTATAGTGGGTTGCTAGAGTGACAGAAGCTTAAACCCGAGTAAGTGGGTCGTTGCGTATGGGAATAAAGAGGACTTGATGCTTTAATGCTATGGTTGGGTTTTACCTTAATGATCTTTAGTAGTTGCGGATGCTTGCTAGAGTTCCAATCATAAGTGCATATGATCCAAGTAGAGAAAGTATGTTAGCTTATGCCTCTCCCTCATATGAAATTGCAATGACGACTATTGGTCTTGTTAACAATTGCCTAGGACAATTCCGCACACCGATCCATCATTATTCCACACTCGCTATTTATATTATTTAGTAATATATTCTAACTTTATGATAGCAACACCTACTTTTACATTTTAGCTCTCCGATATCATACAAAGTTATCCTCTTCATACCCACAACGTAGTTTTATTTCTCGTTTCTAGTTGGAAGCAAACGTTCAGTGTATGTAGAGTCGTATCAGTGGCAGATAGGGCTTGAGAGAATATTGATCTTACAATTAGTTCCTTGTAGGTTCGACACTCCATACTTATCACTTCCACCTTTGGAAATTGCTACGATGATTCCCTGCACTTGGGGATTATCACAATACTGCCGCTGGATGCCAACTTCCACCATACCCATACCAACTATTGATCCTTGTTGCTTTTTCTAGTGTCTTATGCTCGTTCTCTCGTGTTGTTTCTTGTGTTCGTGTGTTTGGTTCCAGGTGATGTCCCTTCAAAGCAACCTGTCCATCGTGTCAACCCTAGGCGTACTAGTTCAAAGCGCTATCTGCTACGTCTTGAGCTTGCATTGGTTTTCCGCAAAGAGGAGATGATGATGCAGCACAGTAGCATAAGTATTTCCCTCAGTTTTTGAGAACCAAGGTATCAATCCAGTAGGAGGCCACGCACAAGTCCCTCGTACCTGCACAAAACGATAGCTACTCACAACCAACACGATTAGGGGTTGTCAATCCCTTCACGGTCACTTATGAGAGTGAGATCTGATATAGATAATATTTTTGGTATTTTTGGTATAAAGATGCAAAGTGAAAAGTAAAAGGCAAAGTAAAAAACAAAGCAAGTAAATAAAGTGATAGAGATTGATATGATAAGAATAGACCCGGGGGCCATAGGTTTCACTAGTGGCTTCTCTCAAGAGCATAAGTATTCTACGGTGGGTGAACAAATTACTGTTGAGCAATTGATGTAATTGAGCATAGTTATGAGGTTATCTAGGTATGATCATGTATATAGGCATCACGTCCGTGACAAGTAGATTGAAACGATTACGCATCTACTACTATTACTCCACTCATAGACCGCTATCCAAAGCATGCATCTAGAGTATTAAGTTAAAAACAGAATAACGCCTTAAGCAAGATGACATGATGTAGAGGATAAATTCATGCAATATGATAAAAAAACCATCTTGTTATCCTCGATGGCAACAATACAATACGTGCCTTGCAACCCTTTATGTCACTGGGTAAGGACACCGCAAGACTGCACCCAAAGCTAAGCACTTCGCCCATTGCAAGAACTACCAATCTAGTTTCCCAAACCAAACTGATAATTTGAAGAGACTTGCAAAGATAACTCAATCATACATAAAAGAATTCAGAGAAGATTCAAATATTATTCATAGATAAGCTGGATCATAAACCCACAATTCATCGGTCTCAACAAACACACCGCAAAAAGAAGATTACATCGAATAGATCTCCACGAGAGGGGAGAACATTGTATTGAGATCCAAAAGAGAGAAGAAGCCATCTAGCTACTAGCTATGGACCGAAGGTCTGAAGTAAACTACTCACACTTCATCGGAGGGGCTATGGTGTTGATGTAGAAGCCCTCCATGGTGGATGCCCTCCCGTGAGCTCCTAACAGGCCCCAAGATGGGATCTCGTGGATACAGGAAGTTGCGGCGGTGGAATTAGGTTTTTGGCTCCTGTTCTAACCGTTTGGGGATACGTAGGTCTATATAGGAGGAAGGAGTACGTTGGTGGAGCGTTAGGGGGCCCACGAGGTAGGGGGCGCGCCTAGGGGGGCGCACCCTCCACCCTCGTGACCGCCTCTGGCACTTCTTGGAGTAGGGTCCAAGTCTCCTGGATCACGTTCGGTTGGAAAATCACGTTCCCGAAGGTTTCATTCCGTTTGGACTCGTCGATATTCCGCTTTCTTGAAACACTGAAATAGGCAAAAAAACAACAATGCAGGCTGGGCCTCCGGTTAATAGGTTAGTCCCAAAAGTAATATAAAAGTGGAAAATAAAGCCCAATATAGTCCAAAACAGTAGATAATGTAGCATGGAGCAATCAAAATTATAGATACGTTGGAGACGTATCAGGCATCCCCAAGCTTAATTCCTGCTCGTCCTCGAGTAGGTAAATGATAAAAAGAGAATTTTTCATGTGGAGTGATACTTTGGCATAATTTCAAGGTAAATCTTCTTATTTGTGATATGAATATTCAGATCTGAAAGATTTAAGACAAAAGTTCATATTGACACAAAAATAATAATACTTCAAGCATACTAATCAAAGCAATCATGTCTTCTCAAAATTACATGGCAAAAGAAAGTTCATCCCTACAAAATCATATAGTTAGGCTATGCTTCATTTTCGTCACACAAAGATGTTCCCAACTTCTATACCCCCAATGACCAGCCAAGCAATTGTTTCATACTTAAATAATCTCAAACTTTTTCAACCTTCATGCAATACATGAGCGCGAGCCATGGATATAGCACTATGGGTGGAATAGAATATGATGATGGGGATTGTGTGGAGAAGACAAAAAAAAGTCCCATATTGACGAGGATAATCAACGGGCTATGGAGATGCCCATCAATTGATGTCAACATGAGCAGTAGGGATTGCCATGCAACGGATGCACTAGAGCTATAAGTATATGAAAGCTCTACAAAAGAAACTAAGTGGGTGTGCATCCAACTTGCTTGCTCATGACGACCTAGGGCACTTTGAGGAAGCCCATCATTGGAATATACAAGCCAAGTTCTATAATGAAAAATTCCCACTAGTATATGAAAATGACAAAATGAGAGACTCTCTATCATGAAGATCTTAGTGCTACTTTGAAGCACAATATATGAGACTCACTACATGAAGAACAATGTGCTACTTTGAATCACAAGTGTGGTAAAAGGATAGTAGCATTGTCCCTTCTCTCTTTTTCTCTCATTTTTTGGGCCTTCCTTTTTTTGGCCTTGCTCTTTTTTTCGTACGGAGTCTCATCCCGACTTACGGGGGAATCATAGTCTACATCATCCTTTCCTCACTTGGGACAATGCTCTAATAATGATGATCATCACACTTTTATTTCTCTTACAACTCAACAATTACAACTCGAAACTTAGAACAAAATATGACTATATGGATGCCTCCGGCGGTGTACCGGGATGGTGCAATGAATCAAGAGTGACATGTACGGAAAATAATGCATGGTGGCTTTGCCACAAATACGATGTCAACTACATGATCATGCAAGGGCAATACGACAAAAGTAATGTATGTCATGATGGTGATGGTGGAAGTTGCATGGCAATATTTCTCGGAATGGCTATGGAAATGCCATAATAGGTAGGTATGGTGGCTGTTTTGAGGAAGATATAAGGAGGTTTATGTGTGAAAGAGTGTATCATATCACAGGTTTGGATGCACCGGCGAAGTTTGCACCAATTCTCAAGGTGAGAAAGGGCGATGCACGATACCGAAGAGGCTAGCAAAGGCGTAAAGGTAAAAGTGCGTATAATCCATGGACTCAACATTAGTCAAAAGAACTCATATACTTATTGCAAAAATTTAGAAGCCATCAAAAATCAAGTACTACGCGCATGCTCCTAGGGGGATAGATTGGTAGGAAAATACCATCGCTCGTCCCCGACCGCCACTCATAAGGATTCACAAGCCAGGTACACTTCATGTTTCGAATTTGTTACACAACTTTAACCATACGTGCATGCTACAGAACTTGCAAACTTCAACACAAGTATTTCTCAAATTCACAATTATCAACTAGCACGACTTTGATATTATTACCTCCTTATCTCAAAACAATTATCAAGCATCAAACTTATCTTAGTATTTAATTCATTCAAAAAGAAAGTTTCACATATCTTGAACACTAAGTATATTAACATTAAGAAAATTACCATGCTATTAACGACTCTCAGAATAATCTAAGTGAAGCATGATAGATCAAGTTTCTTTAAAACAAATCCACCACCGTGCTCTAAAAGATCTAAGTGAAGTACTAGAGCAAAAATTATCACGATCAAAAGATGTAAGTGAAGCACATAGAGTATTCTAACAAATTCCAATTCATGTATGGCTCTCTCAAAAGGTGTGTACAGCAAGGATGATTGTGGTAAACTAAAAAGCAAAGACGCAAATAATACAAGACGCTCCAAGCAAAACACATATCATGTGGTGAATAAAAATATAGCTCCAATTAAATTACCGATGGAAGTAGACGAAAGAGGGGATGCCTTCCGGGGCATCCCCAAGCTTTGACTTTTTGGTGTCCTTGGATTATCTTGGGGGTTCCATGGGCATCCCCAAGCTTAGGCTCTTGCCACTCCTTGTTCCATAATCCATCAAAAGAATTCACCCAAACCTTGAAAACTTCACAACACAAAACTCAATAGACATCTCATGAGCTCCGTTAGAGAAAGAAGACAAAAGACTACTTTAAGGTATTGTAATGAACTCATTCTTTATTTATATGGGTGTTAAACCTACTGTATTCCAACTTATCTATGGATCGTAAACTATTTGATTAGCCATAGATTCATCAAAATAAGCAAACAACACACGCAAAATAGAATCTGTCAAAAACAGAACAGTCTGTAGTAATCTGTAACTAACGCAAACTTCTGGAACCCAAAAAATTCTACCAAAATTAGACGACCTGGACAATTTGTTTATTGATCAGCAGCAATTGGAATCAGTATTTTATCACGTTCTGGTGATTTTTAACAATTCGGGCACTGAGCGCAAAGATTCTGGAAATTACAGCAAGATCAAATAACTATCATCCAAGAAGATCTAATAGGTTTAACTTGGCACAAACACTAATTAAAAGATAAAACCACATCTAAACAGAGGATAGATGGGTTATTTATTCCTAAACATAAGCAAAAACAAAAACTAAAAATAAAATTGGGTTGCCTCCCAACAAGCGCTGTCGTTTAACGCCCCTAGCTGGGCATAAAAGCAAGGATAGATCTAGGTATTGCTGTCTTTGGTAGGCAATCCATAAGTAGCTCTCATGATAGATTCATATGGTAATTTTATTTTATTTCTAGGAAAGTGTTCCATGCCTTTTTTCATGGAAATTGGAATCTAATATCAAGAACGATAAAATCTACGGGCACATAATTCCTATTTGCAACAATAAGCACATCATTAATTCTTCCCATAGGTTTTTTCATAGTGGAATCCGCAAGATGCAAGTTTAGAGAGCAATCATCAAAATCACGGAAATCTAGCAAATCACACAAAGTTTTGGGATAGTAGCTCATAATCTTTAAATTTAATTTTGATAGTAGGTTCCCACTCATATGGAGTTTCCTAGGGATAGAAACTTTCAACTCAAGCTTTTCTTCATAAGATTGCAGCAAAGCATCAACAATGTGTTTGGTAAAGGCCTTATTTTTACTATAAGCATGAGGAGAATTTAGCACGGATTGCAACAAGGAAATACAATCAATTAAAGAGCAATTTTCATAATTAAATTCCTTGAGATCCAATATAGTGGGTTTAGCAATATCTCGATTTTTATTTTCTTTCAATCCCACTTTTAACAATTTCATCATCAAGATCTAAAAACTCCGAATTCTTAGAACGCCTTCTAGGTAAAGGAAGGTCATATTCAATTTCATCAAGATTCATGTTGCAAAACAAAGATTTAATAGGGGACACATCAATAACTTTTAGATCTTCAGCTTGATTTTCATAGGAATTCGGTTTAGCGGCCATCTTATTGACTAAGGTGGCTTGCATATCTGAAATTTCAGCTGTCATTTTTTCAAGACGAGCAATTTGGGCTCTTATACCATCAAATTCTTTGGACATATCATCGAGCTCTTTATTCATATAACTCATAAAACTCTTTTGTTCCTTAAGCTCGTTTCTAAAGAAATTATTATGCTCAAATTGCAAAACCATAAACTTCCTGACATTGTTTTCGATCTCCTCTAGCCTTTTGAAGTGAAGATCACCAGATTTAGGTAAGGCCATCGCGCCAAACATGCAAACTAACACACGAGCAAACAAATGGACAAGGAAAAAGGCAAAAGGAAAAAGAGGAGGAGATTGGGAAAGAGAGGGCGAATAAAACGGCAAGGGTGAAGTGGGGGAGAGAAAAACGAGAGGCAAATGGCAAATAATGTAATGTGAGAGATAGGGATTGTGATGGGTACTTGGTATGGTTGACTTGCTTGCGTGAGCCTCCCCGGCAACGGCGCCAGAAATCCTTCTTGCTACGTCTTGAGCTTGCGTTGGTTTTCCCCGAAGAGGAGAGGATGATGCACGACAAGAGCGTAAGTATTTCCCTCAGTTTTTGAGAACCAAGGTATCAATCCAGGAGGAGGCCACGCACAAGTCCCTCGTACCTGCACAAAACGATAGCTACTCGCAACCAACGCGATTAGGGGTTGTCAATCCCTTCACGGTCACTTACGAGAGTGAGATCTGATAGAGATAATATTTTTGGTATTTTTGGTATAAAGATAAAAAGTGAAAAGTAAAAGGCAAAGTAAAAACAAAGCAAGTAAATAAAGTGATAGAGATTGATATGATGAGAATAGACCCGGGGGCCATAGGTTTCACTAGTGGCTTCTCTCAAGAGCATAAGTATTCTCGATTGGGTGAACAAATTCTTGTTGAGCAATTGATGTAATTGAGCATAGTTATGAGGTTATCTAGGTATGATCATGTATATAGGCATCATGTCTGTGACAAGTAGATCGAAACGATTCTGCACCTAATACTATTACTCCACTCATCGACCGCTATCCAGCATGCATCTAGAGTATTAATTTAAAAACAGAGTAACGCCTTAAGCAAGATGACATGATGTAGAGGGATAAATTCATGCAATATAATAAAAAACCCATCTTGTTATCCTCGATGGCAACAATACAATACGTGCCTTGCAACCCTTTACATCGGGTAAGGACACCGCAAGATTGAACCTAAAGCTAAGCACTTCTCCCATTGCAAGAACTACCAATCTAGTTGGCCAAACCAAGCGGATAATTCAAGAGACTTGCAAAGATAACTCAATCATACATAAAAGAATTCATAGAAGATTCAAATATTATTCATAGATAAGCTGGATCATAAACCCACAATTCATCGGTCTCAACAAACACATCGCAAAAAGAAGATTACATTGAATAGATCTCCACGAGAGAGGAGGAGAACATTGTATTGAGATCCAAAAAGAGAGAAGAAGCCATCTAGCTACTAGCTATGGACCCGAAGGTCTGAAGTAAACTACTCACACTTCATCGGAGGGGCTACGGTGTTGATGTAGAAGCCCTCCGTGGTGGATGCCCCCTCCGGCGGAGCTCCGGAACAGGCCCCAAGATGGGATCTCGTGGATACAGGAAGTTGCGGCGGTGGAATTAGGTTTTTGGCTCCTGTTCTAATCGTTTGGGGATACGTAGGTATATATAGGAGGAAGGAGTACGTCGGTGGAGCGTCAAGGGGCCCATGATTTAGAAGCGGCGCCCGGTGGCGCCCTCCTCCTCGTGACCGCCTCTGGCACTTCTTGGAGTAGGGTCCAAGTCTCCTGGATCATGTTCGGTTGGAAAATCACGTTCCCAAAGGTTTCATTCTGTTTGGACTCCGTTTGATATTCCGTTTCTTCGAAACAATGAAATAGGCAAAAAAAAACAGCAATTCTGGGCTGGGCCTTTGGTTAATAGGTTAGTCCCAAAAGTAATATAAAAGTGGAAAATAAAGCCCAATATAGTCCAAAACAATAGATAAAGTAGCATGGAGCAATCAAAAATTATAGATACGTTGGAAACGTATCACTATCGCACTTCTGAGTCAGGGGCTGCTTCCACAAGTGTTCCTCCTCCTTCTCGGCCCAAGAAGACTGTTGCGAACAAGCCCAAGCCTAGGGCTAAGTCTGTGACAGAGATGACTGCAAAGGAGTTCTGGGAAAGGCGCCGGCGCAACCCATATGTGGAAGATCAAGAACCCACTACCGCCCGTTCTGGAACCATTTTCAGTGGGCAATCTATTTTGATGTGATCAAAGCGAAGAAGAATCTTTATGTTGATGTCCGCTCCATCGACATTGCCTATATGGAGAAGGATCCTGCCTACTTTGGTGAAGCACTGCAGATGTGTACTCAGCTGAATATTCTCGGGATCATGGAGTTCAACAAGGACTTTGATACGGATTTGGTGGCTCAGTTTTATGCCATGGTTCATCTGGGCACTGATGCGGAAAGGACCTTGACTTGGATGACTAGTCGCAAACTTCTGTCTGTCAAATGGAAGGCGTTCATGGAATTGTTTGGGATTGAAGATCAAGGGCTTGAGAACCCGGTTGGCTTTCATCCTCACCGGAAGACAGCTTCTACTCACAAGCAAGCTCTCTGGCCATTCTGCACTGTGAAGATTAACCTCGAGACGCAGAAGGAGACGTATGAGCTACCGGCCTTCCTGGACATCCTTCATCGCATCTTCAGGGAGACTCTTTTCCCACACATTGGGAACTTGGATATGGTTCACATGTTTCTCGTGGACATGTTACTTTTCTGTCAGCATGAGAAGGAAGAAAACACTGGAGATTCCTTGGATATCTCTCATGTCATGTGGTCTGAGCTTCTCTCCGCTATCTCCGAGCGCAAGTGCCCCATCTATGGTCCTTTTATCATGTTGCTTATTGAGAAGTCTTGGGAGCACACTTATCCTAGTGTGGTGCTGGAGACTGGCGAGTTGATCCGTCATGATATCAAGCATCTGAGGAAGAAGGAGAATTGGGGCACTTTGGTTCTGAAGTCTGGGATTCCGTCAGGTGCTGACGAGGTTGAGGCAGAGGCTGATGCTGACAATACTGAGGACTATGTGCCCTCTGGAGCGGAGCCCTCATGGGCAAAGAAGCTCAAGCGCAAGATGAAGAAACTTTTCTGCATGGAGTCTCATGGACAGTATATGGCTCATGTGTCTGAGAAGAAGACCAGGAGCCGCCACAAGGAGCTCATGCGTCAGTTTGGTGCATGTAACATCCCAAATTTTGGAATGTTAATATAATTAATTGAATTGTTTGTTTGTTTGCTTGAGTGAATTAAACTTGAGTGAAATTTGAACCTTTTCAAAAACTTTTGAATGAGAGGGAATAAAATGACTTTCCCTTCTCCGTAAATTCAATTCATCCTATTAGAATCAATGAGAGAAGATGACATGACTTCTTCAACTATAAAGAATTTGAACGGAGTTTTGCAATTTAGTTCTTTCAAATATTTGCACTTGCTTCTCTATTTTTCTTCCCGAGAAATACCCGAAAAATAAATTCTTGCAAGCAAGAAAGAGCGGAGGAAAATGACCCTCCAAAATCAGGGGCATTTTTGAAAATATTTGAGCCAAGAAAAACCAAAGTTTTTATTTAAAAATTATTTTCAAAAAGAAATAAAGCCTTTAGGGATTTTCTGAAAAACATTTTTTAAGTTTTTATTTTGGCCGTGGAATAATGCTCATCATCTACATTTTATTTTTCTGATAATTTTAGTATATAAAAACTCTTTATTCGAATTGATTTGATTTCCTTTTTATTGTTTTAGTTTCCTAATTTTAAAAATAGGAATGGAATCGTTTTATTAGGAAAAACCTGCTGGCCCATTAAGCACTTTCCTATTCTAGCCCAACAAGAGATTATCTCCTTCCTCTGTTTCCTCTCACGTTCTGAAGCTTTCCATATCCATGGAGACAGGAAACTCCACCTTCCCGATCTCCCTCGTCTTTCCATCCCAGCGCCTCCCGAGACCGCCTATCAAACCCCCTCCCGCTCCTCGTTCCATTGTTTCCATCACCACTCAGCCTCCCTGCCCGGAGCCACCTCGCCACCGTCCTCCTTTTCCTGCCTAGAACGCTCACCAGAGCTCTCCTGGAACCTCCCCATCGCCCGGCGCCACCTCCCAAGCGCCCGACCTCCTCCGCCACCCCCACCCTGCTTGGCGACCTCGCCCCCCTCGGAGCAGCCCTCCACATCGCCGTCTCCTTCCTGCCATCTCTGCCTCACGTCTGAGTAACTCCCTTGTTGTTTTTTTTCGTTTTCAGATTTATTTGAGTAACTGATTTTGTTCTGTTATTGTTTAGCTTTTAACTTTTGATCTAGATGTCCAATGATGCTGATTCTTTTGCGTTAGATCACAATTTTCTTGTAGTTTCCAAAAATATATAATTTGTCTATGTTTGGATTTACAAAAATTGAGTTAGATCAGATTTGAATTAAAGCTTGTTTTGCTTATTCCGGGAGTTTAAAAATAGATTTTTATTTGATTCTTTTTTCTACTGATCACTAGTGATCATATTTACCAGTGGTAAAAAGTTCAAAATTGTTTGAGTATCTTAGCTTATTGTTTCATGTAAAACAAATTCTGTTTTAGTTCTATTGAATAATAGCTACTTCTTTTTCTATAGTTGTTTTTAAATTATTTTATTTTATATTTCAGAAAGTTTATGTTTGGTTTCTATTAGTTAAACAGTAGGTGTTCAACAAGTTTTTATATTTATTTTTATTTTGTTATCGTGAAATCAATTCAAGTTCGCTAATAACTTGCAATGGATTTCTCTACTGTTTTAACTCCCAATTGAAAATACTTTCAAAATAGCTTTATGAAAAAAATACTTTATTTTTTGTCTTAACTAAATTTATATTTTATTCTCTGTTATTTTAGTGTTTTATTTTCCGTTAGACAAAACTATTTTTGTGAATGTTGTAGAAGAAGACTCCTAGTTTTATTTGAAGTTCCTTCGGATTCTTATTCGCTCTCTCTTTTGTTTTGATTGTTAGTGTGAGTGCTTATGTGAATGATATGTTTGTTATATAGATTTCATCAGTGTGACGAGTAGTCTATCAAGTTATTTCTTGAGAACGATAATTCTTCTTCGTCAACATCACCGTGCAAGTTCACTTTGATCATTGCTTTCATACCTATGTTTTTATTGCATTTAGTGGCATCCTTGCAACCACCCCTCAAAGAGTGTTATTGAATCCTTGTAGTTGAGTAGTATGCATGAGGTAGGAACCCATCACCCTGTTACCAAGCCCGGACGTTATTTATTTTAATGCTACGCTATAGTAGACGGGTTTGGTATGAGTGCTCATGAGTGGTGTGAGAATGAAGGATCTACGCCAATGACGACAACACAATGATGAAAGCTGCAAGGACTGCATCTTCAAGGCCTCAAGACTTCAAGACTCGAGACAAGAATTCAATACACACTCTTGGGTGAAGGGCGGTTGACGGGCACCTGGAGAAACCAGTGGTTGGCGGGATGCATGGAGAAGCGCCATGACATCTTGCGGAAAGCTTCACCTGCACTCCAAAGAGACGGAAGAATACTTCATGCCCGGAAGCTTACCTGTGCAACCGCAAGTCATTATGGGCTCTGGCTTGGTTGACCTTAGTTGTGACTCTGGCTGGGACGGTACTAGCAGATGTAGAACTACGGTAGGATGGGTTGAGTACTGGACAGTGGTCAGAGGAACTCTTTGGAAGACCATGTTTGATCATCTTGTTCTCAAACACCACGAAGTGCGAGAACGTAAAGAGAGGGATCGAATCTTGCGGGTAAAGTGTACAAACCTCTGCAGAGGGTTATAACCCTAATCGATTAGCCGTGTCCCGATTCACGGACAATTTGAGCCTCTGGACTTGGATCTATCTCGGAACTCTCAACACCGGATTGATAACTTAATTGTGGGCAACATATGATGAATTTTTGGGCTATGAGACATCGGTTGGCGGAACCATGTCATGATAGAAAACTCCTTAGTACAGACTTCATTCTATTCCTTTGATGTAGGTAAAATAAAATCAGCATTTACGCAAACAAAATTCAGATCTGAGCCATAAAGCCATATTGCATATAGTATAGTTTTATCATCTGTTTATTCATGTTGTGATCTTGCCGGTACATTCAATGTACTGACCTACACGGCTGCAACGTATCATGTTGCAGATATTTCCTCGACGAGTAAGAGTTACGGTACAGGGTTACGGTCTACACTCAACCTGCCGATGGCGTTGATGGGACTCCACAGCCGTTTGATTTGTTTCCGCTGAGTATTATGAGGTATATATCAGTTTTACGTTATTTATGCATGTGATTGCACTTTGATATATACATTGATGTCTTGTGTGTGCCAAAGATATCTTGATCCAGGATGGCACAAGAATACGTAGAGGCTTGACCGTCCGAGGTCGGGTCGCTCTGAAATGGTATCGAGCACATGTTGACTGTGGGGACGTGACCCTAGAAATCGGAAAGCCCTAGGACAGGATATCTCTAAAACTTTATTTTCAAAAAGACTATTACTTCTCATCTCTTTCTCGATTTTATCGAATAGACACTCTCACCTCAAAATAGTTAGGATATACCCTTTTCCTTTTGACCACATGAAGGATCAATGAAGCCACTCCAAGAAAGATATCGGAGGACTGATGACCTCTTCCAAGTAAAGAGGATTTCACCATGTATTAGAAGCTACAACAGTTGAAGACTCAAGATTTGAAGTTCCTAAAGAAATATTTGACTTTTAGAAGACCAAACCCTGTTACACACTTACGTTAGATGCGACGATGTGTGAGCTGTCATTTGTTTGATGTTTTTCCGACAGCCACAAAGTAAAACTTGTTTCATCAAAAAACTATTGTTTGTATTGTGTGTATATCCCTCCCCACCTCTCTCTCATCTCACCTTAAAACCCTTGAACCCCATAGATGATGAATGAAGTTGGACTGATATTCTTCGGATCAAGACTTCACCGGAGGCGGAGCTATGGATGCGAGAACATGGAGAATCACTTCGGGAACAATTTGGTTTCAAGGAAGTATGAGGTCCAATACGCTCTTCAAGATTTTTACGAAAGTGCTGCAACCTCGGTGGAGAATGCATCAATCCATACAAGGATTTAAAGGAGCAAGAACTTGGGAGGAATTCAAGAAGACCACGATGAGATCACGTCTTATCCGGAAGCACAATGATACACCAAGAAGAAAACCTTGTGCTCGCAAGATTTATGGAGAAATAGGACACACCGGGAGGAACACAAAGATGGATGCCCTCATTGTGAGGAGAAACACCCACCGAGGAATGCCCAACTAGCTGGTGACTTGCTTCTGTGTGAAGGAACCACCCACTACCGGTGCAGTGTCACATTTACTCCACGGTGCAACAAACTATTCCAAGCGGGAAGATGGAATGAAAGAAGCCCTCAAGGAAGATCTAGAAGAACCAAGAATGAATGAAAGTGTTGAAGACACGGAGGAGAAGGTCTCGACAGATTTTACTCCAATGCACGCTATTCATGTGGAGAAGAAGGACATTTTTCACAAGATTGCACCAAGGAAAGAAAAGAGTATCCAGGATATTTCCCGGCCAGAAGTGAAGTTTGACCCTCTGGAGATAGAAACTCGATCATTACTGAGAATTCCGGAAGAGAAAAAGAAGGCAACCCGAGAACAACACAATTTTTGTAGAGAAGGACCTAAGTCATATCACTTGTTACAGGTGCAAGGATTTAGGTCATTTCGCTAGTAAATGCCCAGAAAAGAAGCCAAGAATCCAAGGAGCCCGCATAATCACAAAGAAGCCCCGAGACATGTCGGCAGTCATTTGTTTTCGCTGCAAGGAGGCAGGACATTATGCTATTAAATGTTCCGACAAGATGAAAACTGGAGTTGAGTAGTTGGAATTTTGATATGGATAATAAGAGTAGTAGAAAGCAATTTCATTTTCATGAGCTCAATGAGTTGAGTTATGTAATAGATTACTCGAGATTGTAATAGTTCATGACTCAATAAAGTTGTAATGTCACATGCTGAAAAGACTTTAAGGAATTGTCATATTCTATCTTGGAAATTAATATTCTTGATGAACATGGAAGAAGGTGAGTTGTGATGCATAAACAGGAGATTGGAAATTGAGTTTGAAGTTTTGTTTGGATGATATGAATGTGTGCCCGGAGATAAGTACCTTACTCTGAGCATCATTTCTGTTTCACAAACTGCAGATGACGACACTTTACGAGTCTTTCCTTAAGGGTCTGAAACGATCATGACCCTGACAAGTGATCATGATTACCTGAAGATCCTGAAGGACATGATGAAGCATATTCACCTTGAAGGAGATGCAGTCTACAAAGGCTACCCTTTCATGCAAAAGGGAGTGGAACTTTGGTATGTGGAGGTACACCTCCACCGTTCGAAAGGAGTTTGCCCAAAGATGATGGGGCAGTACTTTTTCATCTCACGTGTGCCACAAGCAACTTTCTTCGATGCTGTTCGTGAAGCAGCCATGGAAGCCATACGCCAGATCGGAGAAATACTTGAAGCAAGACTCCGCTATACTCAGGAATACCTACGCGAAATGCGTGCAGAGATGATGGTAATGAAGCTCAAGACCACCATGATGAAACAGAAGATTGAAGATTTCAAGGCTCATGTCGCACACTTCGGTGGGATGAAGAATCCTCGAGGAGGATAAATAAATAAGTTGGAAGTAATGCCCGATCATACCAAATCATGTGGGTGGCAGCATTTGTAACAAAGTACTTTTGGAATTTGGATTCTGAAAATGATTAAGGATGTAATGAAAGGTTGATATGAAAATAATGAGATTTTATGGATAAACTTGTGCATTCTTTGGTCATAGTACTCTGTAAAGCCACAAGATCAATGGAGAAAAAAATATGTTATTCACGACGGTCCATAGAAGGGAGCTGGACAAAATAAGTTGGAGTTTTGTTCTTGATATGATGGTATGAAGTAACAGAGTACTATTGGATTTAAAGGAGGTGTAACATGAGAGTTACTCCAAGGATGAGTTAAAGCTGCACGGTGTTGAAGTGGGCCATAACCCACAGGCCCGAGGATTTTGAGAAGGAACCGTTGTAACATTGATAAAGGAATAAATCTCGAAGAATCAGTGATCCAATCAGCATAAGTTTCGTAGGAGGTTACGCCAAAAACCTGAGAGTGGTGAAGTAACGATAGATGTTATGTTTGGCTTGCGGAAACCATGGATTTACTCGAAACCAGTTCGAGAACAAGAGAAATTTCTGCAATGCTTGTGAGTATGCCCAAGTGTTAGAATACGTGATTCGATATTTACGTATGTGGTAATGATTCAAGGACGGGATGGATTGGCCCCCATACCGAAGACTTCTATCATGAACTATCATATGTTGATGGAAAATCAAAGAGCCTTGAAAACCTTAGAAGAGTGTCGATGCGATAAGCCATAAAACCATAAAATGGTAGGACGATGGAACCCCATTACAGGCAACCGTTGCCAATCGTAGGATGTACGGTGAAGTTCAACCCAGACCCGTTTTCTGCAGGAGAAACCATTAATGGTAGACCACCATGAGTGTTTCGATAGTTGTCTAGAATGGACACAGAACCGATCAACTAAGAAGATCCGGTCTCGGACGAACTTCAACTTTGTGAACCGACCCAAGATTACGAGGAAAACTCTATGCTTCCGATGTAAGAGCTTTAATGAAGGAGCTATTGTAAGATATGTGAAGAGGCATACATTGTCAGCCTCGGAGGAAGTATCTGAGTTTATTGGGCTGTAACCTCGCATTTTAAGTGTGGTAGCACCCTTGACCTTTCCGACCAAAACAATTGCTAGAAGACCCCAACCCTAACCTTTTCTTGCTAGCCTCTTCGAATCTAGAGGACGAGATTCATTCTAAGTGTGGTAGGTTTGTAACATCCCAAATTTTGGAATGTTAATATAATTAATTGAATTGTTTGTTTGTTTGCTTGAGTGAATTAAACTTGAGTGAAATTTGAACCTTTTCAAAAACTTTTGAATGAGAGGGAATAAAATGACTTTCCCTTCTCCGGTAAATTCAATTCATCCTATTAGAATCAATGAGAGAAGATGACATGACTTCTTCAACTATAAAGAATTTGAACGGAGTTTTGCAATTTAATTCTTTCAAATATTTGCACTTGCTTCTCTATTTTTCTTCCCGAGAAATACCCCGAAAATAAATTCTTGCAAGCAAGAAAGAGCGGAGGAAAATGACCCTCCAAAATCAGGGGCATTTTTTGAAAATATTTGAGCCAAGAAAACCAAAGTTTTTATTTAAAAATTATTTGCAAAAAGAAATAAAGCCTTTAGGGATTTTCTGAAAAACATTTTTTAAGTTTTTATTTTGGCCGTGGAATAATTCTCATCATCTACATTTTATTTTTCCGATAATTTTAGTATATAAAAACTATTTATTCCGAATTGATTTGATTTCCTTTTTATTGTTTTAGTTTCCTAATTTTAAAAATAGGAATGGAATCGTTTTATTAGGAAAAACCTGCTGGCCCATTAAGCACTTTCCTATTACGGCCCAACAAGAGATTATCTCCTTCCTCTGTTTCCTCTCACGTTCTGAAGCTTTCCATATCCATGGAGACAAGAAACTCCACCTTCCGATCTCCCTCGTCTTTCCATCCCAGCGCCTCCCGAGACCGCCTATAAAACCCCCTCCCTCTCCTTGTTCCATTTTTCCCAGCACCACGCCCCCTCCCTGCCCGTAGCCACCTCGTCACCGTCCTCCTTTTCCTGCCAAGAAACGCTCACCAGGAGCTCTCCTGGAACCTCCCCAACGCCCAGCGCCACCACCCCAAAAGCCGACCCCTCCTCCGCCACCCCCACCTCGCTTGGCGACCTCGCCCCCTCACCGAGCAGCCCTCCACATCGCCGTCTCCTTCCTGCCATCTCTGCCTCACGTCTGAGTAACTCCCTTGTTTTTTTTCGTTTTCAGATTTATTTCCGTAACAGATTTAGTTCCGTTCTTGTTTAGCTTATAACTTTTGATCTAGAAGTCCAATTATGCTGATTCTTTTTGCGTTAGATCACAATTTTCTTGTAGTTTCCAAAAATATATAATTTGTCTATGTTTGGATTTATAAAAATTGAGTTAGATCAGATTTGAATTAAAGCTTGTTTTGCTTATTCCGGGAGATTAAAAATAGATTTTTATTTGATTCTTTTTTCTACTGATCACTAGTGATCATATTTACCAGTGGTAAAAAGTTCAAAATTGTTTGAGTATTTTAGCTTATTGTTTCATGTAAAACAAATTCTGTTTTAGTTCTATTCGAATAATAGCTACTTCTTTTTATATAGTTGTTTTTAAATTATTTTATTTTATATTTCAGAAAGTTTATGTTTGGTTTCTATTAGTTAAACAGTAGGTGTTCAACAAGTTTTTATATTTATTTTTATTTTGTTATCGTGAAATCAATTCAAGTTCGCTAATAACTTGCAATGGATTTCTCTACTGTTTTAACTCCCAATTGAAAATACTTTCAAAATAGCTTTATGAAAAAATACTTTATTTTTTGTCTTAACTAAATTTATATTTTATTCTCTGTTATTTTAGTGTTTTATTTTCCGTTAGACAAAACTATTTTTGTGAATGTTGTAGAAGAAGACTCCTAGTTTTATTTGAAGTTCCTTGGATTCTTATTCGCTCTCTCTTTTGTTTTGATTGTTAGTGTGAGTGCTTATGTGAATGATATGTTTGTTATATAGATTTCATCAGAGAGTGACGAGTAGTCTATCAAGTTATTTCTTGAGAACGATAATTCTTCTTCGTCAACATCACCGAGCAAGTTCACTTTGATCATTGCTTTCATACCTATGTTTTTATTGCATTTAGTGGCATCCTTGCAACCACCCCTCAGTAGTGTTATTGAATCCTTGTAGTTGAGTAGTATGCATGAGGTAGGAACCCATCACCCTGTTACCAAGCCCGGGACGTTATTTATTTTAATGCTACGCTATAGTAGACGGGGTTTGGTATGAGGGCTCATGAGTGGTGTGAGAATGAAGGATCTACGTCAATGACGACAACACCATGATGAAAGCTGCAAGGACTGCATCTTCAAGGCCTCAAGACTTCAAGACTCGAGACAAGAATTCAATACACACTCTTTGGGTGAAGGGCGGTTGACGGGCACCTGGAGAAACCAGTGGTTGGCGGGATGCATGGAGAAGCGCCATGACATCTTGCGGAAAGCTTCACCCGGACCCAAAGAGACGGAAGAATACTTCATGCCGGAAGCTTACCTGCAACCGCAAGTCATTATGGGCTCTGGCTTGGTTGACCTTAGTTGTGACTATGGCCGGACGGTACTAGCAGATGTAGAACTACGGTAGGATGGGTTGAGTACGGACGGTGGTCGAGGAACTCTTTGGAAGACCATGTTTGGTCATCTTGTTCTCAAACACCACGAAGTGCGAGAACGTAAAGAGAGGGATCAAATCTTGCGGGTAAAGTGTACAAACCTCTGCAGAGGGTTATAACCTAATCGATTAGCCGTGTCCCGATTACGGACAATTTGAGCCTCTGGACTTGGATCTATCTCGGAACTCTCAACACCGGATTGATAACTTAATTGTGGGCAACATATGATGAATTTTTGGGCTATGAGACATCGGTTGGCGGAACCATGTCATGATAGAAAAATCCTTAGTACAGACTTCATTCTATTCCTTTGATGTAGGTAAAATAAAATCAGCATTTACATAAACAAAATTCAAATACAGAGCCATAAAGCCATATTGCATATAGTATAGTTTTATCATCTGTTTATTCATGTTATGATCTTGCGGCACATTCAATGTCTTGACCTACACGGCTGCAACGTATCATGTTGCAGATATTTCCTCGACAGTAAGAGTTACGATGACAGTGGTTACGGTCTACACTCAACCCGCCGATGGCGTTGATGGGACTCCACACCCGTTTGATTTGTTTCCGCTGAGTATTATGAGGTATATATCAGTTTTACGTTATTTATGCATGTGATTGCACTTTGATATATACATTGATGTCTTTGTGTGCCAAAGATATCTTGATCCGAGGATGGCACGATAACCACGCAGGCTTGACCGTCGAGGTCGGGTCGCTGATGCAACCATTAGTGGTTACGAGGGCAAGATCACCGATGAGGAGGAGTGGGTTCAGCAGCACTGCCCATGGACAGACTCAGACACCAAGCAGCCCCCTGCCGATGACGGGGGAGCGGACGATCACACGGGGATGTGATGATGGAGATCATCATTTATGCTATCACCTGTGGCTATAGCAGCACTCTTTGCCCTTTTGGTGTCTCGATGCCAAAGGGGGAGAGATTTTAGGGATTTTGTCGTTGTCGAGTTGCGAGTGTGTCTTATTTGCCTTGTCTTTCTCTCTCGCAAACTCTTTTCTTGTCATTTGCTTTTGGTTTGGTTTGTGCTCGTGAGACCTGGTACCCTATCCTATGGTGTGAGACATATGCTACCCTATCCTATTATTATCTTTGTATGTCGAGTACTTTAGTAGTTTGTGAGTTCATGCTTATCTCATATGTCTACCTTGCTCACTTGCTACTCTATTGCATCCTAGCGCATATATGTCTCATCTTTGATGCAAATGTTGTCAGACTATAAAATATAGGGGGAGTGTTGATCCTAATGTGTGTACTTTGCAATCCAAAGGCACTTCTAATTAAGTGCACACATCTAGGGGGAGCCCATCTCTATTTTGTAGTCTCTGGGATTCACTTACTCTCATGTCATTCCTTTGTGCAAATCCCGTGATGTCATCAATCCACCAAAAGGGGGGATTGTTAGGGCATGTCTCCCTCTAAGTAGTTTTGGTGATTGATGACAATGCTTTTGCGGACTAATCGTGTGCGTTGAGTTTTTCAGAGATTCATTCATTGGCACGAGACGATTCCTTCCCCTCGGAGCTTTAAATGAAGACGGTGTAGTTGCTTTCGTTTCGCTTTTGGTGGATTTGAGTCGTAGGAGACACCGTACTATCAAGAGGGGGTCCGCAATGAAAAGGATAGGGTGGAATCAACACATACACTTCATTTTTGCACCCCCAGCTCCTTTCCTCTCCTTGGAGTTTGTCGTTTCAATGGAAGTGGAGATTCTGAGGAGATAGCGGTAGTACCGCCGCCAGCGCGGTAGTACCGTCCATGGTCCTCAAGCGGCAGTACCGCAGTCCTACAGTGGTAGTAACTCTTGGATGCATCGGGAGCAGTACCGTCCTGGTTCGGCACCGCTACCACCTCGATTCGAGAATGTCTTTTCTCGTGTTGGGTTGTGCGGCAGTAGTAGCGGCAATAGCAGCGGTAGTACCACGGCTACCACCGCTCCTAGTGTCGCCCATACCCTCTTTCTTTCTCCCGTTCTCCCTCTTTTTGCGTCTTCTCTCAGTCTCTGCGGTAGTACCGCTGGTGGTCGTTGTAGTACCGCTGCTACTAGCAGTAGTACCGCTCTACTGAGCAGTAATAACACTCTATGCAGGCTTAAGAGGGGGGTAACGGTTGGATTGGTTCCCCCACTATAAAAGGAGGTCTTCTTCTCCAAGTTGACCTAACTCTTTTCGCCCAAGCTCCATTGTTGCTCCAAAGCTCACTTTTGCCCGATCTCTCAGAGGGAGTCCTGGACTAGGGGGTCCTCGGATGTCCGGGCTATTTGATATGGGCTGGACTAATGGGTCGTGAAGATACAAGGCGGAAGACCTTCCCCTGTGTCCGGATAGGACTCTACTGTGCGTGGATGGCAAGATTGGTGTCCGGATATGTAATTTCCTTCCTCTGTGAACAGACTCTGTACAACCCTAGGCCCCTCCGGTGTGTATATAAACCGGGGAGTTTAGTGCGCAGAGGCTATCAGAATTCACATAAGCTAGACAGCTAGGGTCATTACGATCTCGAGGTAGATCAACTCTTGTAACCCCTATACTCATCAAAGTCAATCAAGCAGGAAGTAGGGTTTTACCACTACAAAAAAAGACACATCCGTGACATTTTGGGCCGAACGAATTTTTTTTCTGTCATACATATGACACTTCTATGACGATAATTGTGACAAAACCCGGTATCATCATAGATGGGGTGGGCTCCTACTTCTATGGCAGAAAATCATGACAGAAAATGGGCTTTTCGTCCTGGGCGGGCCGGAGACGTAGCTGCATGACATTATTTGGGTCGTCCATGGCGGAAAAAACCGTGGTAGAAGCGGGGGGAGGAAAATTTCGGGGAGTTCGATTCACGGTGGGAGGTCGGGGCCGGCGATGCGCTGCTTTCTCATACACGTACGCATGTGTGTGCGGCGTTAGCTCTAATCGAACCCGGCGAGGCGTTGGGCTCTAATCGAACCCGGCGATTACATCGCATGCTACGCGTTCTTGAACCCGAGCGATCGATCGATGGCTGTTAATCGAACCCGATCGGCGATTCCTTCACTCTGCGCTAAGCGAAGCCGATCGATGCCGCCTCGGGATGAGCGGTGAGTGTTGCGGGGGTTTGGATGAGCGATGGCGGTGGCGTTTGCCGCTGGATGAACAGGACCCGTGGTGTGGTGGAGGGCTGGATGAGCGATGAAGCGGTGGAGGGGTGCCCGTGGAGGGTGGTTGAACAGGACCCGTGGTGTGGAGGGCTGGATGAGCGATGAAGCGGTGGATGGGTGGTTGAGCGATGGCGGTGGGGTGCGCAGCGGTGGTGGCTGGATGAACGGGAGCCCGTGGAGGCTTGAGGAGGTCGACGGTAGCCCGTTGAGGCAGGAGGAGGTCGACGGTGGAGATGAACAGTATCCGTGGAGTCCCGTTTGATGCACGCCACACCCTCCCAATGAACAGGACCCCGTTTGACCGTAGGGAGGTCCGTTTCCTCCGTTTTGGCACGCGCCACACCCTCCCGATCAACAGGACCCTCGTTTCGACCGTAGGAGGTCCGTTTCCTCCGTTTTGCGGTACGCCACACCCCTCCCGATCAACAGGACCCCCGTTTCGACCGTAGGAGGTCCGTTTCCCCCGTTTTGCGGTACGCCACACCCCTCCCGATCAACAGGACCCCCGTTTCGACTGTAGGAGGTTCGTTTCCTCCGTTTTTCGGTACGCCACACACCTCCCGATCAACAGGACCCCGTTCCGGACATAGGAGGTCAGTTTCCTCCGTTATGTGGTACGCCAGGCCTCGTTTCCATCGCCTGTTCCGTCCAAGCCAGTTGGCTCCCACGCTTTCCGTTGCCTCCTGATGAACACGGTGCATTCCCTTGCCTCCGGATGAACACGACGCATTCTGTTGCCTCCCCATGAACACGACGCACTCCGTTGCCTCCCCATGAACACGACGACAACGTTGTTTCTCCGTTCTGACCCAGCCATGTACACGAGCCCTGGTCGTACGTATGCGCGAGTAGGCCGTACACATACGTGGCCGTATTTTCTTTCTTGCACCCTGGCTGTTGTACGTACGTGTACATGCTACGTGCGCGCCTCTACAATGACCAGTATGTACGTACACATTCGCGACCAGAATGACAACGCTACGTACGCTTCGACCAGGTGGGTCCCGATCCGAGCACTTCCTTGCGTGCGAAGATGTAGCCGGTGGGTCCCAGCAGTTAGGGGGGATCATTTTTTTTGCCCGGACGCACTTCCTTGCATGCGAAGGTGTAGCTGGTGGGTCCCAGCAGTCAGGGGGCGAATCATCTTTTTTTTTGCCCGGACGCACTTCCTTGCATGCGAAGATGAAGCTGGTGGGTCCCAGCAGTCAGGGGGAAATGTTTTTTCCGCCAAATAGAGTGGACCGTCCGATGGGTCCCAGCTGTCAGGTGGAGGAATCATTATTTTCCGTGTAATAAGGAGGCACTTCCTTGCTGCGGCCATGGACCCAGCTGTCAGCCTCTCCACGTACAGTTCACGTCTGATGGAAGCCATTCCTTGACCACAATGACCACGCCGCGCCGAGAGCACCAGGGCGGTGGATGAAGGCGAGGCCTAGGAAGGGGACGACGCGGAGCCGCGGAAGATGCGGCAGTGGATGCCCACACATAGAGGAGTATGAGGGTTCACTCGTTCGGCTGTGGTGTGAGGCTGCCGTTGCCGCAGAATAACAGGGGGTGTGGGTTCTTAGAGGGATGGCCTGGCCAGCGGTGAGAGTAATAAGGGGCGGTGAGGCCTCCGCGGCATCACAGCCGGCCACGGGCGGCAGGAGCAGGCAGCACGACCGGTGCTGCTTTGGGCGGCTCGAGCAAGAAGACCAGAGGTTGAAGAAGCACTATAGCCGTTGGATGGACATCGTACGGTCACTGGAGCTAGGATCGTTCATATATTGACTAAAGTTGACAAAGGCATCCATCCTAGTCAACTAACTAGCCCCACAAGTCAGCCTCCCACCAAGGTGGGTCCCAGCTAGCAGGGGGTATTCATTTTTTTGTGCGTAATAAGGAGGCACTTCCGGTGGGTCCGAGCTGATAGCGGGGGGAACGTTTTTCCGCGAAATACGGTGGCCCATCCTGTGGGTCCTAGCAGTCAGGGGCAAACGTTTTTTCGCGAAATAATGGTGGCCCGTCTGGTGGGTCCTATTTGTCAGTGGAGGAATAATTATTTTCAGCGTGATAAGGAGGCACTTCCTTGCGGCTGCCGTGGACCGGTGTCGGCCTCTCCACGTCTGATACTCTTCCGATGGAAGTCAGTCGTTGACCACATTGACCATGCCGCGCCGAGAGCACCACGGCGGTGGATGACGGCGAGGCCTAGGAAGGGGAAGACGCGACAGTGGAAGCCCGCGCGGAGAGGAGTACGAGGGTTCACCGGTTCGGCTGCGGTGTAAGGCTGTCGTCGCCGCAGAATAACAGGGGGTGTGGGTGAGTAGAGGGATGCCACGGCCAGTGATGGGAGTAGTAGGGGCGCTGAGTCTGCTGGCGGCAAGCCCGGCCACGGAGGCGGGAAGCGGCGGTCCCTTGGCGCTGCTTTGGAGGCTGGAGCAAGAAGATCAGAGATTGAAGAAACACGATGGCCGTTGGATTGACATCCAACGGTTACATCTGCTAGAATTGTTTGTTGACGTATATAATAACTAAAAAAATCTTGCATACGCGTCAACTAAACAGGCCCACAAGTCAAACCATTCCCTCTTTTTTTAATAATTTATATATAGCTCCTCGCAACTTCTTATGAAATTTATTGCAGTCGTTTTTTTTGGTTGGCCAGGGCCATTTTCGCATATTTTTGTGGGTTCCAAACTATTTTTAATACCGAAATGTCGAGCCAGATTTAAAGTACTTTGAAGATATATTTAAATTAGGTTAATGCCCAGTGAAATAGGAATCTGAAAATGTGAAAAAAATCAGAAATTATAAAGTAATTGCCAATTTGTCATCTATTTTTATATTTACAACCCATTTCATATTACTTTCAAGATTTGCAGGCGTCTTGAAAGAGTTGCAGCCCATCAGGGCGTAGAAAAATAAGTAGGCCTGGATTGGGTATTCTTCAGAAAAAATAAACTAGGCTCATTTTCACAAAGAAAAAATAGCTGGGCTGGTCACATGGTGAACATAAAATATAAGCCTGGGCTAGACGGGCCACAGCCCAGTTCAAACCCTGCTCCGTCTCAACAATACCAAACAAAAAAAATACTGCTCGAGTAGCTATGTCCCAGGTGTCAGTCGATCTTGTGCTGTTCTCTTGTCTATTGACTATATACGCTCACAATGTCGTGGGTCCCAGATGTCAGGAAAACACTAGGAGGAAGCATTTTATTTTTCCATACGCTGACGTGGTGGGCCCCTACTGTCATCCTCTCCACGTACTTCTGCTGATTCCTGTTGTTTGTTGACCATGTTGACAATGCGAGAGGGCGGCGCCGCGGCGAGCGCACCAAAGCGCGCGGAGGACGTCGGCGTTAACGATTTAGGAGACGGTGGGCGGCGGCAGGCGTCTGAGGCGCAGCCTTGACCGTGGAGGCGGAAGCGAGCGGCCCCGGGCGCTGGTTTGGTTTTGGCGGCTGGAGGAAGACAGATCTGAAGAAACACGATGCAGGTAAAAGCAGTGGGAGTACTTAACAACCTTAATGAAACCAGCAGGGCACTTAACAACCAAAGCTGAAAGTAGTATGAGTACTTATACAGGTTCAACTGCATAAAGCACACCTCGAACAGTGCTACTTTGCCTGATTAACCAAGGGTGAGGCCGCCAAGCCCGGTGACAAGGCCCAGGCGCCACCCAGCGCATCCACAACCTTGAAGCGACTTCATCTCGCAACATGGTCAATAAACAGGATATTCGCTTTAGATCCATGGAAAAGCATGAACATAATCTTACATCCTATTCTCCAAGATGGACGGGCCTTCATTATTTGAGACCACGCATGAATAAGTATCTTTTCACCTCCAAGGGGAATTGAGTAGGTCGACATAAACATCATGTTGTGACCAAGCGCAAGTCTGACCCGACCAGGGTCATGCATCTGTATAGGAACAATAGAACTCGGTAGTTCCTGTTTCAAGAAGATCACAGCTGTAAAACTGTGTATAAGCAATAGTTTATTAACAACATATATAACAGAAAACAACTCGTACCATAAGTTTCTCGACACAGTTGGACCTGTTCAACGAGTGCAAAGATGGCACACATATCCCACGTGGCCTTCCACCATTTAAACCCCCACAAGGACCTCAAGGCGATCAATAAAGTGTAGGAACTTGTGGATGTCGATCGATCAACTTGGTGCCATTAGTAATAGCCGAGTTATTACAGAGTAACAAACGCAGCGTATCGCTTAACTCTGAAAAACCTACACGTGCCACAGGTTATAAGAACATATTAGTGAGCAGTAGCATCTTCGTGAGAGATTCGTGGCTACTTCTAAAGTTAAATTGTGATTAGTTAGGAAGAATAGGTGGATTAAGAAGTAATCGAGGCAACAAGCAAGAACCAGATACAAAACTAACATGGATGAACAATTGGAACGACGTCGGGGTGGAAGATCGCAGTGAAGATGAGATCAGGTTCTGCTATTTCCATCAACATTCGTGCGCCAACTTTCAGTCCGTAACACTTGAGGAAGTTTATCCAAGTTCGTCCATAAAAAAGTAGCGATCTTCTTGGTTCATGAACCCATCTCGGAACTTATATCCATGGCTTGTCTTCACTGTGACCATTAAACTAGTGTATTCAGTTATGCAAGGCCAAGCATCTTGAGTACATGTGTTCTGGCAGAGCAAATAGTACACTCCAGGAAAAATAATATGAGAACACAGCATGTTAAAAAAAACCCCACCCTCCCGGATAGAAAAGAGGATTCTAGGAACATACTGTGCGCATTTCAAAATGATGTGTTAGGATGAGAAGGAACAAGTGCGGCGTCTCGCCGAGGGCGCAGAAACCTGAGGGTACTCGCACTTTGGGCCTTTGCAAATGAAACACACTAGATTCAGTAGGAAGAAAAATGCATCAACGGTGGCGGCTGCCATCCTAGGATTACCTGCGACCAAGGGACTTGGATTTATCGGGGATGGATGAAGAATTCGTACTAGTTCTCCATGAGAAATCCATATGCAATCGCCGAGAGGGGGTTTTCTCTGCTGGCAAGCGAGGGAGAAGGGATTCAGGCCTAGTGAAATATTGCCGCTTCGTCGAGTCCGACTTCTTGCTTAAGCTGGAAAGGGGGGGTTGTGATTTGACGGCTCGGCATTACTGCGGCGCTATGACCGGGTTGTGTCTACCGTGAAGTTTTGCACTCTAATTTGTGCATATGGAGTGGACCCCGTTGCCGGTTGCCCCACATATCAGCGAAAGGAAGTAGAAAGACATGAGTAACTAGTTACACATAAATATATTTTTTGACAGAGAGATACTCCCTCTGTAAACAAATATACAAATATTTTATATCACAGGCTCACCTTGCCGAGAAATATACTCCCTCTGCAACACACGAGCATTATGGGGGTTCATCTTTTTTTATGGGGGTTCAGCTGAGAATATAATACTCAGATAGGCTCACGGTTCTGGACTTTGGGCTGCAGGCCGACCCTGCATGTTTGGGGGCCCATGTGTTCTACCTCAGCACTTTTCATATTGCAAGCGATCGGTATGGCGCTGGTTTTAGAATCTTTGTCATAAAGGCGAATACACAAAATTGAATAAAGCACGACAGTTGTTGGAATGAAATCGAACGACAGTTCCTAACCGGAAATCAGAGTTGCAATTCTATCAATGATATACCATGTGATAAATAATACTGTCGTACTACTTATACACACATGACACTTGTTTCACCATGCCAGATTATTACATCAAAATCTCTCGGAGGATAGATCGATTTGGCAGTTGCGTGCTGCTATTGAAGAATTTCAAAGTTGATTTGGACCAGCTCTCCTTGCCGAGAAAGTTCGATTTTGACATCATCCCCTACCGCAAGATATGATTTAGATTTGAACCTTGACCATCCTTTAGCATCAATCATCATGCGACCATCCTTTGTACTTACGGTATATTGAGCAGGTTCATTCACACCAAGGCTGCGCATGGTAAGAAAAAACTTGGCATGATGCGCCCGGATTGTTGAGCGACTCCCTCGTTGCTCTAGGAATTCTCTGTTTGCAAACAAGAAGACATACCCAAACAGTTAGATCAACACAGTGAATCATGTGAAACAACATGGAAAGAAAAAGAACGAAGCACTTGGGTGGCCAATGCTTACCAAGAAGGTGGACATGTCGGTTTTGTAAGGACTTTGGTATATGAAGTGCGAACTGCAGCCCGACTGTTGCGGTGCAAGCTGCGGGCCGGAGCGGTCTGCAAGTGCAAGTGTTGGTGCAGTCTTTGAAGCCGCTCTTCTGCCGGAGATGGTGCTCCTTGTAGAGCTGGTGCGGTGTTGGAGCAGGTGCGGTGTCGATGCCCGATCCTCCGGTATGTCGGTGATCCGTGGCCAGCGGTCGGTGCCCAATCCTCAGCTGGATCAGACTGAGCTGCTGCTGCTGTCAGTGCTAGAGCAACTGCCGGTGATCGATTTGTGCGAGACAGCGGCGATCGTGTCTGGTCTGCTATGATGAGCTTTCTAACTTGACTAGGATCTATGACCATGATCCAGTTTTTTCTTCATTTCTTTTAAACGCGAGAATGACTAATTGGCGTTTTTTGTTAAACCAAACTACAGTTCATCATAGGGATTCAGCTTGTACTTAGACAATAGACTGATCCATTTTTTTCCCCAATAATATAAGTGATGGACAGTGACTTCGTTACTGACACGACATAAGAAGTGAAACCTGCAAAAATAGCCATCATAGAGCAAACCAAACGGTTTATTCTGTGATGAATGTCACATGGAAAAACCTGCATCGTAAAATTGCAGGAAAAGAAACAAAACATGACATTAAATCAATAAGATTTAGACAGTAAATCAATAAGATTTACTTGATGTGACACGAGCATATCCTGACCAGGAAATCACTATGTTGAAGTACTAAACAGAAGATTGATCGTCCAACTACGCGTGGCATGCAGGGGCCGCCTACTCCCTAAGCAGGACAGTCAAAGGTCGTGACAAATCGTATGGACCGAACATCCATGGACTGGAAATCCTGGTGGGTGCGATAAACCCTGCAATGCATACATATATTGGAGTGTAACCATAATTGATAATCCGTCCTCACAATAAATATGATCTGGATACTTCAAAATATCTGGTGAATTGAGTGGACAGACATTAACATAGACCATTCTCGGGGTGACCACACACCAAAAGCGGCAGTACTAATAAACAATACAGGGTTCACAAACACAAATCAAGTTCTGAACAATAGTACTTACTACAGACAAGCAAAGTTGCACTAACTAAACTCTGCAGACTATTTCTTGCCACCGACCTACGGGATGAATGTAACGCCCTGGATTCGATGCGCCAGGTGTCTGCCAGTTATTCGCCGTCTTTGCCATGTCATGTGCTTGCGTGTTGCACTTTGCCATGTCATCATATGCATTTCGTATCATGTCATCATGTGCATTTAATTTTGCATACGTGTTCGTCTCATGCATCCGAGCATTTTCCCCGTTGTTCGTTTTGCAATCCGGCACTCCTATGTCTCCCAGCGCCCCCTTTACCTCTTTTCGTGTGCGGGTGTTAAATGTTTTCGGAATGGGGTGATACTTGGCATGCGGTCTTATTATAGCGTAGACAGAGCGCCTGTCAAGTTTAAATCGCATTCGAGCTCGTTTGATAGCCCTAACGTTAAACTTATAAGCGGTACCGTTGCCGGTACCTTCGTCGGACGTTTTCGGTATCCGGAAACTGCCGCCGGGCTGCCCTTCTCTTCTCTCTTCTCAGTCCAAGGCCTCTCTTCACAACCCGCTAATCCCTCCTGCAGCCCACCTAGTACCCCCCCTAGCGTCCGGAACCGTCGGATCGCGATCATGGGGCTCCGAGACCCCCTCAAACCCTAGCTATGTGCTATAAATGGACACCTCTTGTCCATTTTGGGCAGCCTAACCCCCTCCACCTACCTCTAGCCTTCCCCTCCTCAGATTCCGCGCCACCAACCTCCTCTCCTCAATTTCCGCGTCGGCCCGCTCCGCCCGCCGCCACTTGGCGCCGCCAATCGCAGCGTCGCCACGAGACCCACGCCGCCGCCTCGGGCGATGGCAAGCCGCCACGCCCTGCCTCCCTCCTCCTCCCGAGGCCCGCTGGAGCCCATCGCAGCCCGCCTCGGGCTAGATCTGAGGCAGACGAGCGAAGCCTCCGCCAGCCCGCCGCCCTCGCTCCCGTGCTGCGCCGCAGTACCAGCGCCGCCGTCCGTCTGCCGCGCGCCGACGGCAGCCTCGCCCGCCAAGCCCAGCGGGCACCCGCCGCCCGACACCGCGCTGGCGCCTCGCCTCAGAACCCTCGCCCGCTCCTCCGGGACCAGCAGGCGCGCCGCCTGTCGCCGGAGGACATCTCCGCCGCTACCACGTCTTGCCGCTTGGCGACCGCCGCCATCCAGCGCCCGCCGAGTCGAGCCCCGCCTCTCCTTGACCGAATCCGGCCGGGGCTGGCGGATCCACCCCGTGCCGACCTCCTCCGTCCTCCCCGGCGATCGCCGGAACCTAGGGACATCGGAGCCGTCGTTGACCCCGATCTGGACGGCCCCGTCCTCGGACACCACCGCTCCCCGAACCAAACGAAGCGCCCGATCCCGCACCGACTCGTTCCCAGGATCCCGGCATCCAATTTTTTTCGCTAGGTATAAATGACTAAGTCCCTGAGATTCTATCATTATGTGCCCATATTCATCATGCCATAACTCGCTGCATATTGCTCCGTTTTGTGCGTACCATATGTCAACTTGTTCGTCTCGAAGAGTAGACCATTTCACTCCATTGCATCATTTTGATTTGAGCTCATCTTGGTGCCTGAAGTGCTGTTGGAAGAGTGCTATGTGATGTTAGTTTCAGATTCTTATCAGAACATGCACTTTTGTCATTTTTGCCATGATTGATGTGTGCACCCTATGAACTTGAGTCCTACATGTGTTTTGTAATATGCCATGCCATCTTTCCAGGGGTGTATGCCATGTATTTTTGTGATCAATGTGGTGACTAGCACAAGCATGCAAACTAGGTGTCTTGATGTTGCTGATTTCAGCCCTGTTTTGCTGATATTTTGATGCCATGTTAACTTGATGCTACATAGAGTTCCATGCATATTTTGAGATACTTCAGTAAGGATGTTTTGTTCTACATGTCTTGCTCTATCCATCATTCCCTTGTTTGGAATTATGGAGTAGTCTAGCTTGAGTCAATCGAGCTCTACTTTTGCTATAAAATGTTTCCTGGCAGATTGTTTACATGTTATTCAATTTTGCCAAGGTTGTTGTAGTTGATCCTTGCACCCTATGATGTTGTTATTTCCATGTATAGCTTCTATGCCATGTCTTCTTACTGTTGGTAGCCTTTCCATGCCATGTGTTGCTCTGTAGTGAGTGGTTCAAGCTCACCAACATGCCTACTCATTGTTGTTCCTGCCATGTATGAATCTGTAATATAACTTGCGATATTGACATGGGTGTTACTATATTTTCTGATCCTTTTTGTCTTATGGTCACTAAAGGACTTTTGTTCTATGCTTTGAGTAGATTCATGCCATGCCTTTGTTTACCATGTTAAGTTCCTGTAACATGTTGTTTCATAGCTCTAAACATTGCAACCTGATGTTAATTCTGCTAAAGTCTGAAACTGTTATTACTTGCAATCTTGCCATGTGTTTTTGAGCATGTTCTAGTTGTTTCTGGAGATAGCTCAGTGTTCATGTTTTGTAATGCTTTACCTGTACATCATGCCCATGCCTTTTGTTATTATGTTGAGGTCCTGTAGAATGTTGTTTTGGTGCTTGCAATATGCCTAGTTGCTGTTTTGGACAGCTTGTTGCTATGACTTGTATAGGGTGTATGTGTTGAACCGTTGCTCCGTTTTGAGTGTGCTCTATATGAAACTTGCTTGATTTTGCATGTAGTTTCATATTATCATGTTGGATCTTTGTTTTGAGGTGTTTGCTTGATGTTTGTATGCATTTTGCATCAATGCCATGCTTAAATTGTTTTGCTCATATCTTCTAGCCCGTAGCTCCGAATCTAATGAACTTTATATGTAACTTGACTAGAATTTCGTGTAGATCATCGTGGTGCATTTTAACTTGCTGTTTAAGAACTTGAACATAAGGTTTATTCAGATCTGGACCAATTTCGAAATTTGCATATGAGGACTTCTGGAGTTGTTCTATGTTGTTTAGGCCTCATTTAAACTTGCTTTGATGTGTTGCTCTTGTTTGCATCATCTCTTGCCATGAGTAGCTTCATCTAGATTTGTCATGCATCATGTTTGTTGTGCATCTTGTCATGTTCATGTGTGGTGTGTTTACTATGTTGTGTGCTTCTTCTTGTTAGTTCCTGTTTCGTTGCGATCGTGAGGATTCGTTCGTCTACGCTTGGTTCGGCTTCATCCGGTCGTCTTCTTCATGGACTTGTTCTTCTTCCTTGCGGGATTTCAGGCAAGATGACCGCTACCCTGGATCTCACTACCATCATTGCTATGCTAGTTGCTTCGTTCTATCGCTATGTTGCGCTACCTATTACATTTATCAAGCCATCCCAAATTCCCATGTCGCCTCTAACCTTTTGCACCCTTCCTAGCAAACCGTTGTTTGGCTATGTTACCGCTTTGCTCAGCCCCTCTTATAGCGTTGTTAGTTGCAGGTGAAGATGAAGTTTGTTCCTTGTTGGAACATGGAGATGTTGTTCCTTGTTGGAACATGTTTACTGGTTGGGATATCACAATATATCTTATTTAATTAATGCATCTATATATTTGGTAAAGGGTGGAAGGCTTGGCCTTATGCGTGTTTTGTTCCACTCTTGCCGCCCTAGTTTCCGTCATATCGGTATTATGTTCCCGGATTTTTGCGTCCCTAACGGTCGGGTGATTTATGGGACCCCCTTGACAGTTCGCTTTGAATAAGACTTTTCGGCAAGGCCCAACATTGGTTTTACCATTTGCCTCACCTATGCCCTTTTTCCCTTGGGTTTCGGAGCCCAAGGGTCATCTTTATTTTAGCGCCCCCCCCCCGGGCCAGTGCTCCTTCGAGTGTTGGTCCAAACCGAGCAGCCCGCGGGGCCACCACGGGGCAACTCGAGGATTGGTTTTACTCGTAGCTTGACTTATCCGGTGTGCCACGAGAACGAGGTGCGTGCGACTCCTATCGGGATTTGTCGGCACATCCGGCGGCTTTCTTGGTCTTGTTTTATTGCTGTCGAAATGTCTTGTAGCCGGGATTCCGAGACTGATCGGGTCTTCCGGAGAAGGAATATCCTTCGTTGATCGCGAGAGCTTATCATGGGCTAAGTTGGGACACCCTGCAGGTATAAACTTTCGAGAGTCGTGCCCGCGGTTATGTGGCAGATGGGAATTTGTTAATGTCCGGTTGTAGAAACCCGAAGTTGATCTTAATTAAAATACACCAACCGTGTGCGTAACCGTGAGTGTCTCTTTTCGGGGTTGATCGAGAGGAGAACACGGTTTCTGGGTTATGTCTGACGTAAGTAGGAGTTCAGGATCACTTCTTGATCATTACTAGTTGACGACCGTTCCTTTGTTCCTCTTCTCGCTCCCATTTGCGTATGTTAGCCACCATATTTGCTTAGTCGCTGCTGCAACCTCACCACTTTACCCTTCCTTTCCCATTAAGCTTTGCTAGTCTTGATACCCATGGTAATGGGATTGCTTTGAGTCCTCGTGGCTCACAGATTACTACACCACCGATTGCGGTACAGGTTTGCGATGATCATGGCGTGAGAGCGATGTTTGCTTGTGTTGGAGTTCTTCTTACGCTTCTTCTTGATCGGGGATAGGTTCGGTCGGCAGCTGGGCTAGCAGTGGTGGATGTCGTTTGAGTTTCTATTTATGTTTCTTCCGTAGTCGGATGTTGATCTCTTGTATGATGTTGATGTATTCTTGTGGCATTTGTGCCTTATGTATGTATCCTATGTATTATGTAATGTTGATGTAATGATATCCACCTTGCAAAAGCGTTTCAATATGCGGGTCTATCCTTGGTGGGACCGTCGAGTTCCTTTTGGATAGGGTCGCATATTGGGCGTGACAAGTTGGTATCAGAGCCTCGACCGACCTTAGGAGCCCCCTTGATTGATCGTGTAGTTTGGCCGTTGTCGAGTCTAGAAGAAAACTATTTTTTGGAGTCTAGTTATATCGGAGAGTAGGAATTCTTTTTACTCCTCAGCCCCTTCGTCGCTCTGGTAAGGAATCTTGATGTAGGTGTTTTGAATTACTCCTCTTCCCCTTCAAATTTTTCTTTAGGTTCACGCAGTTGGTTTTCCGGTAGTTGTTCCTCAGCTCTTTTTATCCGGTGCATTTCTCGTCAAGTCGACTCGACCATCTTCATCTTTGCAAAGTTCAATCCTCAATTCTTCCTCCGACGTCGTTGTTTTTTCCTGTCCGAAGTTGTCTTTGTTTTTCCCACCCGCCCACCCTTCTTCTTCTCGGAACCGGAGTCCGTAATCGAGTATCCATCCTACACGTGCAAAGTCTTTGCTTTCTTTCCTCAATGTTTTCAATCGGTGTTTTTTTTCTCTTCAAGATATTCGTCGGTTTCCCCTTCCAAATTGCCTTTGTTTTCCCGCCCTCCCACCCTCTTATTCCCATGATTCGAGTTTCTTCCGACCATCAATTTCATTAAACGGAGTCTCTTGATCTTCCCTCAATTATTTCAAGCTGGTGAATTCTCGTCTTGTTCGTCATTATTCATCTCCGGTGGAATCAATTCAAGTTTTTCGGGTTGATCACATTATTTTCCTTGGATCAAGTGTTTTCCCCTTGCTCGTTAGCCTCTCGCTTGATTTATCCTTCGGTGCATAAGTCATCTCGGAGATTTGTCGGTGTTCCAATTAATTCGAGGCTGTCACCTCATTCAAATATTTCAATTGTTCCGGTGCATCATCTATCTGTTCAACAACCCTTTCCAACGGTGTTTTTCTTTTAGTGGGCCCTAACCCACAGGTCTTTTCCCAGGATCTTACCTGACTCTTCTAATTCCCCCGGAGCTATTCCCAATTCTTTTCGGAGTTTGACGTAAGAATGAATTTCATCAGTCAGATGCCTTTTCAAGATCGATTTCAAATCATTTCATTCTTGCCTCAACCTTTTCGGTTTTCATTCTTCCGGAGTATCCCAGTAATTTTGGTGGTGTTTCTCGTCATCATTTGAAGACCGTAGTAGAGTTTCTCTTAAATCTTGTCCGTTCCCCCGGAGTCTCGTGGTGCTAGCTTCGATGTTATCCTATCTAGTTGTTTCCAGTTGTGCAAATTCTTTTCATCAATCCGGAGTAATTCAGGTGTTGCTTTCCCTCTCGATCATCCGGAGGCCATCTTTTCGGAAGATTTCTTCGTTCCAAGTTTTTTTTCAAATTCGTTCTCCAATTATTCCATATTCGTGCCCCTTCGTTCGTCTCAATATTCTTCCGGTGCTGCGTTCAAGCATTCATTAATCAGTTCGCGATCTCTTCGATCTCTTTTCTCTAAATTCCCTCAAGTATCTTCGTGCTTTTCTAATTCTTTCCGGCGATTCGTTCTCTTCTCTTCATAATTTTCATTTCTTACGGTGGTTCGTTCTAGATTCTTTTCTTTGATTATCATATTAATTCATTCGTTCTTTCCAATCCTACCGGTGGCTCATGAAGACCTTCTCAAGTTTGCGATATGTCACTTCTCAATCCTTTTCAAGAAGAATAAGTTGCATGTCAAATCCGTTGCTTGTCATCAATTTAATTTGATGAAGGATAAGCATACAATAAATCTTATTCTTATTTCATCCAAGTGAGTAATCCTTTCCTTCGGAGTTTGTTCTTGAGCAATAAATTTTAGTTCCAAGTGTTTTCATCTTTTCTTTTCCGGAGTTCGAATTTCCTCGACCATTTCGTCGGAATCCTCCATCTAATTCATCGCAGGCTCATCTTATTCTTTCTTCCTTCATTCAATCTCATCATCCTTTTTGTTACCGGAGTTTGTCATGGTGGTTCTTCAGGATTTAATTCATTCTTCAAGAGTTCATCAAGATTCTAATCGAAGGAGCTCAAGTATCTTTTCTTCTCCCGTCTTGAAGAGCAAATAATTCTTCATTTTCTTTTGAAGTGGAGTTTTGCATTTCTTCGTTCTTCTCAGCTATTCTATCATTTCCGTTTGTGGTTGGTTATCACCTCATAATTTCTGAGATGTTATCTATAAGTCCACAACAAGCCTATTCTTTCGTTGTTGATTTTCTCAACAACTCCGATCAATCATTTCCTTCTAAGTTATTTTCATTCAATTCTTTCAATTCTTCCGGAGGCATTGTGTTGTTCACCAAGTCAAGTGTCATCCCATCTTGTGAAGTTCATGTTCTTTTCCTTCCATTTTTAACCGGAGTTGTTTCATAGTCTATCTGATTCAGTGAGTTTTCGATTCTCGTCATTCTCATCGTTCCTCCCTTCTTCTATTGTGCTCTCGATTCCTTGCTTCTTCTTGAGTTCTTGTTTCACCTCATCCTTTTCACTTCCGTCTCGGTCCTAAGATCTCGGGACGAGATCTCTTGTTAGTGGAGGAGTGTTGTAACGCCCTGGATTCGATGCGCCAGGTGTCTGCCAGTTATTCGCCGTCTTTGCCATGTCATGTGCTTGCGTGTTGCACTTTGCCATGTCATCATATGCATTTCCTATCATGTCATCATGTGCGTTTCGTTTTGCATACGTGTTCGTCTCATGCATCCGAGCATTTTCCCCGTTGTCCGTTTTGCAATCCGGCACTCCTATGTCTCCCGGCGCCCCCCTTTACCTCTTTTCGTGTGCGGGTGTTAAATGTTTTCGGAATGGGGTGATACTTGGCATGCGGTCTTATTATAGCGTCGACAGAGCGCCTGTCAAGTTTCGTCGCATTCGGAGCTCGTTTGATAGCCCTAACGTTAAACTTATAGCGGTACCGTTGCCGGTACCTTCGTCGGACGTTTTCGGTATCCGGAAACTGCCGCCGGGCTGCCCTTCTCTTCTCTCTTCTCAGTCCAAGGCCTCTCTTCACAACCCGCTAATCCCTCCTGCAGCCCACCTAGTACCCCCCTAGCTTCCGGAACCATCGGATCGCGATCATGGGGCTCCGAGACCCCCTCAAACCCTAGCTATGTGCTATAAATGGACACCTCTTGTCCATTTTGGGCAGCCTAACCCCCTCCACCTACCTCTAGCCTTCCCCTCCTCAGATTCCGCGCCACCAACCTCCTCTCCTCAATTTCCGCGTCGGCCCGCTCCGCCACCGCCACTTGGCGCGCCGCCAATCGCCGCGTCGCCACCTGAGACCCACGCGCCGCCGCCTCGGGCCAGTGGCAAGCCGCCACGTCGCCCCTGCCTCCCTCCTCCTCCCTTGAGGCCGCGGAGCCCAGCGAGCCCGCCTCGGGCTAGATCAGGCCCGGGCGAGCAGTGAAGCCTCCGCCAGCCCGCCGCCCTCGCTCCCGTGCTGCGCATGGCTTCAAAGCGCCGCCGTCCGTCTGCGCGCGCCGGCGAGCCTCCTCTCCGCCAAAGCCCAGCGCACTCGCCGCCCGACACCGCGCTGGCGCCTCGCCTCGAACCCTCGCCCGGCTCCTCCAGGACCCAGCAGGCGCGCCTCCTGTCGCCGGAGGACATCTCCGCCGCTGCCACGTCTTGCCCGCCGGCGACCGCCGCCATCCCGCGCCCCGCCGGAGTCGAGCCCCCGCCTCTCCTTCGACCAGATCCGGCCGGGAGCTGGCCGGATCCACCCCGTGCCGACCTCCTCCGTCCTCCCGGCGATCGCCGAACCTAAAGGGACACCGGAGCCGTTGACCCTGATCTGGGCGGCCCGTCCTCGGACACCACCGCTCCCGAACCAAGCAAGCGCCCGATCCCGCACCGACTTCGTTCCCGGGATCCGGCATCCAATTTTTTCGCTAGGTATAAATGACCAAGTCCCTGAGATTCTATCATTATGTGCCCATATTCATCATGCCATATCTCGCTGCATATTGCTCCGTTTTGTGCGTACCATATGTCAAATTGTTCGCCTCGAAAAGTAGACCATTTCACTCCATTGCATCATTTTGATTTGAGCTCATCTTGGTGCCCGAAATGATGTTAGAAGAGTGTCATGTGATGTTAGTTTCAGATTCTTATCAGAACATGCACTTTTGTCATTTTTGCCATGATTGATGTGTGCACCCTATGAACTTAAGTCCTACATGTGTTTTGTAATATGCCATGCCATCTTTCCAGGGATGTATGCCATGTATTTTTTTGATCAATGTGGTGACTAGCACAAGCATGCAAACTAGGTGTCTTGATGTTGCTGATTTCAGCCCTGTTTTGCTGATATTTTGATGCCATGTTAACTTGATGCTACAGAGAGTTCCATGCATATTTTGAGATACTTCAGTAAGGATGTTTTGTTCTACATGTCTTGCTCTATCCATCCGTGCCCTTGTTTGCAATTATGGAGTAGCCTAGCTTGATTCAATCGAGCTCTACTTTTGCTATAAAATGTTTCCTGGCAGATTGTTTACATGTTATTCAATTTTGCCAAGGTTGTTGTAGTTGATCCTTGCACCCTATGATGTTGTTCTTGCCATGTATAGCTTCTATGCCATGTCTTATTACTGTTGGTAGCCTTGCCATGCCATGTGTTGATCTGTAGTGAGTGGTTCAAGCTCACCAACATGCCTACTCATTGTTGTTCCTGCCATGTATGAATCTGTAATATAACTTGCGATATTGACATGGGTGTTACTATATTTTCTGATCCTTTTTGTCTTATGGTCACTAAAGGACTTTTGTTCTATGCTTTGAGTAGATTCATGCCATGCCTTTGTTTACCATGTTAAGTTCCTGTAACATGTTGTTTCATAGCTCTAAACATTGCAACCTGATGTTAATTCTGCTAAAGTCTGAAACTGTTATTACTTGCAATCTTGCCATGTGTTTTTGAGCATGTTCTAGTTGTTTCTGGAGATAGCTCAGTGTTCATGTTTTGTAATGCTTTACCTGTACATCATGCCCATGCCTTTTGTTATTATGTTGAGGTCCTGTAGAATGTTGTTTTGGTGCTTGCAATATGCCTAGTTGCTGTTTTGGACAGCTTGTTGCTATGACTTGTATAGGGTGTATGTGTTGAACCGTTGCTCCGTTTTGAGTGTGCTCTATATGAAACTTGCTTGATTTTGCATGTAGTTTCATATTATCATGTTGGATCTTTGTTTTGAGGTGTTTGCTTGATGTTTGTATGCATTTTGCATCAATGCCATGCTTAACTTGTTTTGCTCATATCTTCTAGCCCGTAGCTCCGAATCTAATGAACTTTATATGTAACTTGACTAGAATTTCGTGTAGATCATCGTGGTGCATTTTAACTTGCTGTTTAAGAACTTGAACATAAGGTTTATTCAGATCTGGACCAATTTCGAAATTCGCATATGAGGACTTCTAGGAGTTGTTCTATGTTGTTTCGGCCTCATTTAAACTTGCTTTGATGTGTTGCTCTTGTTTGCATCATCTCTTGCCATGAGTAGCTTCATCTAGATTTGTCATGCATCATGTTTGTTGTGCATCTTGTCATGTTCATGTGTGGTGTGTTTACTATGTTGTGTGCTTCTTCTTGTTAGTTCCTGTTTCCTTGCGATCGTAAGGATTCGTTCGTCTACGCTTGGTTCGGCTTCATCCGGTCGTCTTCTCCATGGACTTGTTCTTCTTCTTTGCGGGATTTTAGGCAAGATGACCGCTACCCTGGATCTCACTACTATCATTGCTATGCTAGTTGCTTCGTTCTATCGCTATGTTGCGCTACCTATTACCTGTTTATCAAGCCATCCCAAATTGCCATGTCGGCCTCTAACCTTTTTGCACCCTTCCTAGCAAACCATTGTTTGGCTATGTTACCGCTTTGCTCAGCCCTTCTTATAAGCGTTGTTAGTTGCAGGTGAAGATGAAGTTTGTTCCTTGTTGGAACATGGAGATGTTGTTCCTTGTTGGAACATGTTTCTTGGTTGGGATATCACAATATATCTTATTTAATTAATGCATCTATATATTTGGTAAAGGGTGGAAGGCTCGGCCTTATGCAGGTGTTTTGTTCCACTCTTGCCGCCCTAGTTTCCGTCATATTGGTATTATGTTCCCGGATTTTTGCGTCCCTAACGCGGTCGGGTGATTTATGGGACCCCCTTGACAGTTCGCTTTGAATAAGACTTTTCCAGCAAGGCCCAACATTGGTTTTACCATTTGCCTCACCTATGCCCTTTTTCCCTTGGGTTTCCGGAGCCCAAGGGTCATCTTTATTTTAGCCCCCCCGGGCCAGTGCTCCTTCGAGTGTTGGTCCGAACCGAGCAGCCTGCGGGGCCACCACGGGGCAACTCGAGGATTGGTTTTACTCGTAGCTTGACTTATCCGGTGTGCCACGAGAACGAGGTGCGTCGACTCCTATCGGGATTTGTCGGCACATCCGGGCGGCTTTGCTGGTCTTGTTTTATTCTTTGTCGAAATGTCTTGTAGCGGGATTCGAGACTGATCGGGTCTTCCGGGAGAAGGAATATCCTTCGTTGATCGCGAGAGCTTATCATGGGCTAAGTTGGGACACCCTGCAGGTATAAACTTTTCGAGAGCCGTGCCCGCGGTTATGTGGCAGATGGGAATTTGTTAATGTCCGGTTGTAGAAAACCCGAAGTTGATCTTAATTAAAATACACCAACCGTGTGCGTAACCGTGAGTGTCTCTTTTCGGGGTTGATCGAGAGGAGAACACGGTTTACAGGTTATGTCGGCGTAAGTAGGAGTTCATGATCACTTCTTGATCATTACTAGTTGACGACCGTTCCTTTGTTCCTCTTCTCGCTCCCATTTGCGTATGTTAGCCACCATATTTGCTTAGTCGCTGCTGCAACCTCACCACTTTACCCCTTCCTTTCCCATTAAGCTTTGCTAGTCTTGATACCCATGGTAATGGGATTGCTGAGTCCTCGTGGCTCACAGATTACTACACCACCGATTGCAGGTACAGTTTTGCGATGATCATGGCGTGAGAGCGATGTTTGCTTGTGTTGGAGTTCTTCTTACGCTTCTTCTTCGATCGGGGATAGGTTCGGTCGGCAGCCTGGGCTAGCAGGTGGTGGATGTCGTTTGAGTTTCTGTTTAGGTTTCTTCCGTAGTCGGATGTTGATCTCTTGTATGATGTTGATGTATTCTTGTGGCATTTGTGCCTTATGTATGTATCCCTATGTATTATGTAATGTTGATGTAATGATATCCACCTTGCAAAAGCGTTTCAATATGCGGGTCTATCCTTGGTGGGACCGTCGAGTTCCTTTTGGATAGGGTCGCATATTGGGCGTGACAATGAAACCCGCATAACTCACTAGGCCATGGACTTCGTGTGAGATGTCTACATGCACCATCACCATCTTGTCAACCTTGGAGAACCTAACAGAGTGGTCTTTCCACTCATAAACATGATGATGAAGACATGCCGCATCAGATTTGTTGGGAAGCTTTACAAGAACCACACCCTTCATAATAGAAGGCACAGCCAGGAAATTGTTGTGGTCAAGTACAGCCTCGAGAACACGCCTGACAACAATGCTACAGGAAAACACTAGTTCAGGACACGTGGCGACAAGGACACAACAGCTGGATAGTTCAGCAGTAGAACTCATCATCAGGTCTTCCAGTTCACACGACATGACATTGAGAACTTCATCTCCACCGCGGACCTGGTTCTAATTCAAACAGAAACCATATTTTATTACTACCCCCGTTCAGAAATATAAGATGATTTTCGATATTATACTCCATATATGACTAAATATACGCACAGAAATGAGTGAACAAAGACACTAGAACATGTCTTCAAACGCATGAAGTAGAGGGATTACATGCAATATCCATAACACAAGTTACTGAGGCAAATATACCCTCTTAAAAGGTAGCATTGATGTTCATAAAGTACTCCCTCCGTCCCAAAATTCTTGTCTTAGATTTGTCTAGATATGGATGTATCAAGTCACATTTTAGTATTAGATACATCCGTATCTAGACAAATCTAAGACAAGAAATTTGGGACAGAGGGAGTAGTTGAAAGTAATCTATAAGAAATCAGTGTCAACCTCTTGCATGTTTTGGTCAAAAGAGGAATTTAGAACCGTCATTTGGCACACTAAAATCACATGCAAGATCACCCAGAAAGTTGTACTACTAGTACTAGTACTGCGTGTTAGATGAAAAACACGATCAAGATCGAGAAAAAGATCATCAACAAGAGACATTACCTGGACTTGCTTAATGGGGGATCTCGGAGAGGGGGGCTTGGACAGGGCGATGGCTTTGAGATTTTCTGCGGTAGTCTCGGCGGGGTGCTTGCGCTTCTTCGTACCATGAGCCTCGACGGTTTTGTCCAGAGCCACATCACGTCGGCCGGTGCTCCAACGTCCATCCAAGAGAGGAAGCTGAGAGAGAAGAGTGAAAGGAGGAACGAGATGAGGGAGAAGCGAAGCGAGTGGGGGTTTTCTTCAAGAGAGGAAACTGAGAGAGAAGAGTGAAATGATGGTTGCTTCATCCGTCCAACTTACTGCTGGAAAGGAGGGGTTTTTGTGCTTTGACGGCTCATTGGGCATTATTGCGGCGGTTCGATCAGGGTAGTCTACCGTCACTCTACTACGGAGTAATTTAGTGCATGGCTGGTGGACCCAGGTGCTGGCTGTCCCACACGTCGGCGAAAGTGAGTAATTTAGTGCATGGCTGGAGGAGGATCCTCACGGTAGAGCGTGTCCACTGTTTTTCATTCTGAAGAAAAAATGATTATAGCAAGCGTTTCCTCTCTTACGATGGAGGAGTGCGAAACACGGCAGCCACTTGAACATACACAGTGCTCCTACTATTAGGCATGTGTAGTGGTTCATACGTAAGTACTACACAATCTTGTTGCTAGTGTAGTAAGATATGACGATAACAAATGATGTTGTGCGCATGTCAACAACTCCTATATGTAACATAGTACCGCTTTTATTTGTCCAGGTCGAGAATGAGCAGTGAGATCAATGTTAGCAGAACTAGGTCCACAGAGCACGGAGAATGCGGTGCTACAGTACTCCTGAAACATGAACCATATGAAGCACGAATAGTGTTAGGCAGGGTGTATGAAGGGTGCACAGGATGGGAGCAAAAGTTCCCTTCTCGACCCACTTTTGAGTGTTTGGCAGAGTGCATGAAGGGTGCAGGAGTCCACACTAGTAGGTTGACAAAAATACACGAAGAGGAAACAACTATGTTGAGATGAGAATGCAACCAAACACACCTACACGCTTTGTGCTACAGTGACTGATCTGAACCGTGTGAGTTTGATCCAACGGTCATGTTGCGCCGAGACATGGACATGCCCATGCAGAGGGCGCCTAAACACCACCGAAGTCCCTCTGCTTCTCGAGGCGCATGACGTTGGTGATGCAGGGTGCAACCACCCGCAGAGCCCGCTCCCGGTCGACGGAGCCAGCTAAATCAAAGACGGCGTCAATGGCACGAATGGATTCGGTGACGGAGCCACGAAAGGATTCGCCCGACAACGGCGACGGCAGCGCAACCCCTCCTTGTCCAGCTCAGCCCCCACCATCACGCGGAGACGGCTCAGCTCCTCGGAGATATAGATGAAGAAGGAGACCAGGTCAGGAAGCCGCAGCTCATTGAAGTCGACCGGGTGGTCGAACGGGTTTAGCCCGACGGCCGGCATCGTCGCGCTGGCACGAAAGTAGGCATCGCGCAGCCGCAACACGTGCGTGGCAACTTGGTTCACCAAGGGTGCGTTTGGTTGCAAGGGCGGTCATGAATGGGTTGGGATCGTTCAGAAAATAGACATGCTTGGTTATAAAGCACATGAATGGTTCGAGCCAAAAAAAGAGAATATGCCATGAAGATGCTAAACCGTTCCACCCAACCAAATTAGTCGAATCAAATGGCCACCCTTTGCATGCATGACTATGTGAGCATGACTGGTGGTCCCGTCCTAAATAATTAGAGCACCACTTATATTCAGCCAAACACATGAATTGAATGGTTCGATCCCAAAAAAAATTGAACGGTCCCAACCCATTCATACAACACCTTCAACCAAACGCATCCCAAGTGGCTGAGGCGATCCTGGACCTCGTCACGATCGGCACGCTCGCGCTCCAGCCGGCTCCCCTGACAGCCTATCGTATCTCCCTCTTTCTGCAGCAACGCCACCAACGCCTCGAGCATCTTTGTGGTGGACGCCTGCCGCTTTTGAAGCTCTGTGAACTCCCGCACATAACGGAGGAGCATGGCACTCCTCTCCTCCTTGAACTCACGGAGCTCCACGTCCTTGGCCCTGAGCTCTGCATCCTTGGCATGGAGCTCCTGTGTCAGGCGCCTCACCTTGGACTCCGTGATATGTTGCGCTGCCATTGCACCAGGTAGAAGCAATGGGGAGAGGAAGCAACGGGGGCGAAACGGCTGAAAGGCAATGCAATCTACGGGAAGGCGGAGGGAGCGGGGAATATTTTGGTTTTCACCACGGTAAAACACCAGTCGACGACTTCTCACATCAGGGAGCAGTGGGTTTTTATAGGCGGAGTCATCGTGACTAATTGCTGCCGCGCCTGCTCACGTCAATCAAAAAATTTAAAATCCTGCCGCGCCTCCTCCCGTAAATCAAAAAATTAAAATTCCTGCCGCACCCAAACACCAGAGCAATGCCGCGGTGGATATTTAAATTTACATGCCGGCAAGTAGATAAAAAAGGGGTGAAAAAACAAATGTGGCGGTGGCCTAGCTAGTCGGTCGAACTAGCCCAACTAGCTAGCCACCGTGCTTCACTGATGTACTCAGCGGGAAAGGTGGTCTTTCGTGATTTGACGACTCATTTACTTGCTTCGGCGCTACGACCGAGGAGGACCCACAAAGCAGCGGTAGGGGCGTCCCATGTCAGGACGAATATATGCGTGCACCATCCGGGAGGACCCCGAAACCGCGCGGTAGGGTGTGCCACGTCTCGGAACGGAGGAAAAATGTGCGTGTAAAAATATACTGTATCATACGTAATACCTATGGTTCGACCTCGGGACCCAGCCAGTCGGTCGAAAACACCCCACTAGCCACACAGCTTCATCATGCAAACGTGGCACGGAGGATAGATGTGGTTAGCTCCGTCTCGACCAGCCACAACATCTCTTGTTCTAGGCGATTCTTCTATTTTCCAAGCTTTTTTTTAGTTGTAATAACACCACGGCAAGCTAGCGCCGCTCTTCGTGTGTGCCCATGCAAAGGTTAGACGATGGAGAGAAGAGAGATTGATATCGCATACCTGGGACCCACCAGTAAGTGAGACAACGTTCATGCACGTGTTGACGAGGCACTCCCTCTACTCTACTCAACGCAAGTACTGTATAAAATCAAGTTATGGGACAAAGCCAACAACCGTTCGTTTTTTCAGGCTATCGACTTACGCTTTGTAATCCAGGTTGCCAGTTCGAATCTCGTCTTTCAGATTTGTTAGATTTAGGTCCAAATTTGATTAATGACAAGTGGGACCCCCATGTGTTGTTCCAATATTTCAGTGTAGGATGGTTTTTTTGAACAAACACTTTGCGCGGTTAGACAAGTAACGGCACGAGTTACACATATTTTGCAAGTTTACGAACAAAAATGACAGCGGCATAGAATATCATATCCACCCCGCAGCTTAGATACTATGGGGATACGAGTTTTTACACCGTTGGAAGTGAGATCCAATGGCTTGGGAGTAGTCTGTGTAATTATGCGCAATTTCCAAACTCTCCAAAGGTTTTTTTTGCAAATAAAACATTCAGGCCACGTGTGTGCCGCTGCATCTTCGATCCAACGGCTCCCCGGTGCTCATATTAGGTGCTCCCCGTAGCTTAATTACGAATGCGATGATATGAGCATCTAGGTCGTATGATCAGTGATCAGATGGCACATGCGTAGTACTTGTACTTTCTGCGCATTTCCCAAACTCTATCAGTCATATATTGCAAAAACATTCAAACCTCCTATTGTGGGCCATTAGATCCCAGTGAACTCGTATCACCATAGAATCTACGGTGCGGGAGCACCTCATACTCTCCCGTGCGAGAAAACATAAGGTGCTATCGCAGCTTGGATGCTACGGTGATACGAGCTTGGAGGTCGTTTGATCTGAGATCCAATGGCATCTGAGCAGTCTTTGTGCTTATAGGCAGTAGCCGAACTCTTTTGGGGCTTCTCTGCAAAAAACCATTCGAACCACCGTGGAAGTGTTGGGTCACAAATTCAACGCCTCCGAAGAGCTTGTATCACCAAAGCATCTAAGGTGTGGTAGCACATGATATTCTTACATACAGGAGAATATGATGTCCTCCTTCATCTTAGTGCTACGGTGATACGAGCTTCGAGGTCGTTGGATATGGGATCAAAGGGCATCTAAGTAGTTTTTGTACAAATTGTGTGCAATTTTCAAACTCATCAAGGTTTCCTGCAAAAATATTAAGACACATCATGTGAGCTGCTATATCTCAAATCTACAAGCTCCAAGCAACTCGTATCAGCATATAACATCTAAGGTATGTGGGCACATGATATTCTCCCGGGGAGGAGGCGTGGGGGTGCACAACCAATCGGTGGTTGGGAGGGTGGGGACAAATATAATCTAAACAACCCTAAACATAGCTCCACAATTTTATCTAAGGTCGAGGTTGACCCCGACAATCATAGCTCCGCCTAAACACATCATTTGCATGTACTATAGTACTAGACTTAATATTCATGTTTCAGTTTCATGTTCATTTTAAATATTGAACTGAGGACCATGGATGTCTTAAATTTTACTCCCTTCATTCCTAAATATTAGTCTTTTTAGAGGCTTCAAATGGACTGGCACATACGGATGTATATAGACATATTTTAGAGTCTAGATTCACTCATTTTGCTCCGTATGTAGTCACTTGTTGAACTCTCTAAAAGACTAGTATTTAGGAATAGAAGGAGTATTTTTGAATTCGTGTCATACATGCATGGTTTGAAAATATAGATGCACTATAATTATTGGATTGTTGTTGTGTTCGTGCGTAGGTGTATGTGTGTGTGTGTGTGTGTGGTCATATGCTTGATACATACAAAGTTTTCTCACCTCCGTATTGTTCATCTTTTAAATTTGAATCTGCATTGGAAAACTTACTAGGGATACCATGAAATGTGAAATCCACGTTGAGATCACTATATCACAAACTCACTCCAATTCAACAACTTTTCATAAATCAATTACCACGTTGAGATTAGTATTTGCAAGGAAAATACGGGTATTGTAATACACATAGATTCGTTCGGCAATTTAAAAGGTTCCTTTCGTATTCTCGAATGGTAGGACCCAACGGCGTACCAGCGGACCTTGGCTCGTGTTGATCCTAAAAACCGGGCTCGTGTCGCCCGGTGGGCGTCGTGAAATGCGCACATTAGGCAACCCCAACCAGTCGAGCCTCGGAATTTCAAGTCGAAATATCTGGCGGCCAGAATTCCAGCCCTAGGAAATTCCCCTCATGTCCCCGGTCTAGAATGACTACCGATGAACAACGGAGGGATGCTTTAGTAACTAAGACAACGTTACCTACCGTGCCGAGCACGGTTCAATTCCCTCAGTCGCCGCTCGTCAAGGTCACCCGTCAACTGCATTGCCTAGTACTACTTCTACTACTACACCAGGATGAGCACAGAAGTGAGCCTGTTTGTTCGTGCCTAGTACTTGAGTTAATATATCAGACAATGCCTTTGATGCGGAGGGATTATCCTTTTACTCTGCATATATAACTTGTCTGAAGTCTAACTAAGCAAAATGTTTGACCAAATCCTTTCTTAAGAAATACAACAAGACACATGTACATCTTGAAAATTTATTGCATGATGCAGGTTATGATATTGTTTCGAATCCTGGATCTTAAATTTCAGAAAATCCAAAAGTGAGCATAAATTCTTGAAACTGAGCATGGTCACGTGATACGGCACAAATATTACTTCGTAAGTTTTTTCTTCAATTCGAGACAAGATGCTTATGACAAGTTGCACAAATGAAGAGCCAAGGTATTTTGGAACAAAGACCTGTCACGTTAAGGCGAACACTTTCACTATTGAAACCGTGGGCGTTTACGTGCCACCACGAGTCCCCACTTCTCATCGGCAGGTGCCGTCCCAGCAAGCGTGTGAGTCGACGGGAGGCGTGCGAGCAGACCGCTGCGCCGTCTGTCAGGGAGGCGTGCGAGAAGACCGTTGTGCAGACTCACCGGGAGGCGAGCCCTTTGACCAGGCTCCGCCGCCCACCGTCATCCCAACTGCTCCAACTTTTAATGTCGCCGGCGCCGTAGTTTAAAATCAACCCCGCACTACCCGGTATCGCTACAATCCTCTCTCTTCCTCTCCGATTCTCCTATCGTCTACCTCCAACTAGCCTGAATTAAACGTACGCCATGCCGCATCATGATGGTCTGCCCTTAGTGTTCCGGGGCTTCGAGGAAGACACCCAGCCGGAGTCTCAAGAACATAAGGCGCTGGGACGAGCTTGAATCGGCCTTTTGCAGAAGACGTCCGCCGTCCCTCGCTCCCTGCTCCGGCTCCAGCCACCCCGATCAAGGCCGCCCATCCCTCGCGGGCATTGATGGGCTGGGAGCCGCACATTGTCGCCGAGCTTGATGCCATGGGGTTCCACGAGGTCCCGCCGACTTTCACGCGCCCGTGCACTGCGGCGCATGCGCTATGCGTCTGGCAGCGCGCCGCGGCGTACCGGTGCCCGTGCACCTGCCCGGCACATGCGCTTGGCGTGCTGCAGCGTCTTGGCGCCTGTTGGGGATATAACTATTTGCGTAAGCCGGCCAGGAAGGGCCGGGTTACGTAAATAGTTACTAGACAGAAGCCCAACTCCAAGCTTGAAGATGGCGACTCAACAAGGAGCCTAAGGCCCACAGGCGACTTAAGGCCCATTTTAGTAAACCGCCATAATGGCATGACTTGTATCATAAGGTAGACTTGACTAGTTACCGAGCCGGACACTGTTTATGAGCCGGCCGGGATTCTGTAAGCCGCAGGGCGTCAACCCGTGTATATAAGGGGACGACCCGACAGCGGCTTAGGACAAGAAACAACCCTTCGAGAACCGGGCATAGCGTATCTCGCTCCCTGGTTATCGAAACCTCAAGCAATACCAACCGAACTAGACGTAGGCTTACCTTCACCGTAAGGAGCCGAACTAGTATAAACCCTCTCGTGTCCTTTGTCCCGATTAACCCCTTTAAGCTTCCTAGTTGCGATGGCTCCACGATTAAGTCCTTGCAAGAGGACATCTGCCGTGACAATTCCACGACGGTTGGCGCCCACCGTTGGGCGGCGCACGGTGGATTTGAGTTCTTGAAGGGCAGCTTCAAGGGCTCAAGGGATCTGTGATGGGCGGATGACCAAGAGTCATCGCGGCAAGATCTACATCGACAACGAAGGCTGGGGCCCCGAGGCCGACTCAATTGAGTATGGGTAGCGGGTCCCCTTTGGCGGAATTCACGTCTTCATCGGCCGGATTGGTGAGCCGGGCCCAGAGCCGGACAACTGTGCCGACCTCATTGAGACGGCTCAGCGTGTGAGACCCGCTCAGATTCAACCTGTGATGAAGCGTGCCTTTGTGGGCTGTGTTCATGGAGGGGAACTTTCAGAAGGATCTAAAGATGGCGAAGAGACGGCCGTCCCATCAGACGATGATTCGTCCTCCGGCTCAATAGGTTCTCTGTATCAGGTCCAAGAAGGCATGCTAGGGGGCTGTTCAGACGACTCTAGCGTTCCAGATTGCTATGAGCCGCCAAGTTGGGCAGGAGTCTTCATGGCTGGTACCCAACCCGGCCAGAACTCGACGGCTGCAACAGCAATAACGTCCGGGTTAGGAGCGGCCGTGGCATGAGGCCCCGCGCGCCCGCCGGCTCAGGTGCTGATAGATCTTATGGACAAGTTGACGGCCTTGTTAACCTCCACGGTCATTCCTGCAAATCCAGATGAGCATAACACGGAGGTCGCAAAGGTGCGTGAGGAGATAGCCTGTGCCAAGGAGGCTTTGGCGGTGAGGACAAAGAGCTAGCTGCAGAGCGGCGGCTTTAGATGCACGGGCGAGCGACTCGATCAGAGGCTTTCCAAATTAACATGAATCTGAATGCATCCAATGAGGTGATGAGAAGGAGACATCGAAAACCCAGTCCGTCGCCTCCGACTACGATCCTCGGAATCCTTTCACGACACCCGGAGCTGGTCCTAGCAATCTGCCCGAAGCCAATCAATTTATGACACCCGGAGCAGGAGGGCCGGTTCAGCCTCGAGAAACGGCACCACTTCACGGGAGCATGGCCCCGCCCCGATACATACCAACACCTCCGGGCCACTTTTCCAACCCCATGGAGAACCTGATAGCCGCATCGGCGCGACTGGCGGCTCTTCCAGTGGATGGTGACGACCCGACGGCGGTGGAAACCCGGAGGGCTAGGGAGCTTCTTCAGACGGCCTTGGCACAACAAGAGGCCTATTCTTATAGCAGGGACATGATTCATTCCACTCCTCAACCTTGGGTAGCACCTCGACCAAACCAGAGTCCGAGTTACAGCAGACACATGGAGTCAGAGGCTTTATCAAGTAATGCCCAGCGTCGCAACCAACCCGGCGGCTATAACCCGATGCGGGATCGATTGCATCAGAAGATGAACGGGCGGCTAAATTAGCGGCTCAGCAGACGGCGTATGATGGTTTCCCAGAGTATCCAATGACTTCTGTTGGAGCCGGGTGGCCACCAGAACCGGCGGTGTCCCTTGTCTAGTGCCGGCTCTTCGAGATGTGCGTCTGCCCAAGGATTTCAAGGGTCCTCGAAAGGTGCCGAATTACACGGCCGACTTACAACCGGGGGCGTGGATTGAAAGTTACGAGATGACCATGGAATTATTGGAAGTCAGCGACGCGACAATGGCTAAGTATTTCACCATGATGTTAGATGGAACGGCCCGAACTTGGTTGAAAAGCTTGCCTCCCAATTCCATCAGTTCATGGGCCGAGTTAAAGGCCCGGTTTATCCAGAACTTTAAAGATACTTGCAAGCAATCTATGTCCATTGTGGACTTGACCAATTGTAAGCAGGAGGAGGGTGAGTCCACAACTCATTGGGTTCTCCGGGTCAAAGAAATAATACATTCATCTGATAAGATGGATGCCGTCTCATGTACTTATGCTCCATCGAATTGCTGCTTTGTGTCACCAAGCAGAAGCCGGGCGCCTTAAGCGTGATTGCAATGACATGGGTACGCTGATGGCGGCTTTGGTTAAGTATGCCGATTCTGATACTACTGAAGATCCCGTGTCTGAGGAGGAAAAGACAGGGAAGGGAAAGAAGAACGGCAACGGAAAGGTTCAACAGCAACAACCGGCAAATCAAGGTGGTAACAAGCGTAAGCCGGACGGTAACCCGGCATTTGTGGCCAATGCTAATGCTCAAGATAATAACAAGAAGCATAAGGGGAGAGGACCTCCTCGATCTGGTGGCTCAGGTCCATCCCTGGAGCAGCTTTTGAATGAGCCTTGTCCAAGACACGATACTCGAGAAAATCCTGCCACCCACTTATGGAAGGACTGTGCGATCATGAAGGCTTTCAAGAATTCAAACATGTTTGATGGCAATCATGGGTCAGGCGGTGGTTCAGGAGCAGGTGGTTTCCATGGCCCGGGTGGCGGCTCAAGTTCCGGTTTTCAAGGTGGTCAAGGTTACAATCAGCAGCATCCGGTCAAGGAGGACAATGAAAGCAAGAGTCAGGTTATCAGAGCCATCAAAAACAGTTAAACGGTGGGCAATACCATGTGTTTACCACTAACGTGTGTAAACGTGACCAGAAGGTTCATAAAAGGGCTGTGAACTCGGTTGAACCGGCAGTTCCCCGGTATCTGAGGTGGTCAGAACAGCCTATCATTTGGAGTAGAGAAGATCACCCCCCCTGGGTTGATAACCCGGGTCAGTTAGCCTTGGTGGTGGCTCCTCAGTCGGTGGATATAAAATCACTAAGGTGCTCATGGACGGCGGAAGCAGCATCAATATTCTCTATTATGAGACCTTTCGCCGTATGGGTCTGACTGATAAGGACTTGAGGACGTCCAACACTATTTTCCATGGGGTGGTACCCGGTAAGTCGGCGTATCCTGTTGGAAAGATTGAGCTGGAAGTGGCTTTTGGAGACGAATACGATTCTGTGGCTGAGAAGTCGACGTTTGAGGTAGTCAAAATCGAAGCCCATATCATGGTCTGTTTGGACGGCCGCTTATGCCAAGTTCATGGCACGGCCGTGTTATGTTTATCCGCAGCTCAAGATGCCGGGTTACAAGGGCACCATCACCGTGCATGGGAGTCGAAAGGTGGCCTTGGAGTGCGAGGAAGTATATGCGGATTATGTTGACTGCTTTTGTGATTAAGAGGAGCTGAGGTTTGATAAAACTAATGTTGACCCGGCAGATATGACCTCTTTGAAGAAGCCAACCACAGAGCAAGACTAGTCTTTCAAATTTTAGTCGGCCGCCGAGACAAAACTGGTTGACTTCACCTGTGTGACTCTTCTAAGCGATTCAAGATCGCACCAATTTGGATCCCAAATAGGAAAGCGCACTCATCGAGTTCATCCGTGAGAACCTGGACATCTTTGCATGGAAACCTTCTGACATGCCGGGTGTCCCGAGAGAACTCGCTGAGCACACTCTTAATATTGATCCAAAGTATAAGCCGGTCAGGCAGTTTCTCCGGCGATTCAATGAGGAACGGCGAAAGGCTATAGGAGAAGAGGTCGCTCGGCTCTTAGCGGCAGGGTTCATCATGGAAGTTTTTCACCCGGAGTGGTTGGCTAACCCGGTGCTTGTGCTCAAGAAAAACGGCACTTGGCGGATGTGTGTCGATTACACGGACCTAAATAAGGCTTGTCCGGCTGATCCCTTTGCTTTGCCCCGCATTGATCAAATCATTGATACAACTTTTGGGATTCCTGGTCTCAAACAGGGGCATTGAAGCTAACCTGGAGAAGATCAAGGCGATTACCTCTCTGGCTAAGCCGGCGTGCATCAATGATGTTCAGCGACTGGTGGGTCGCGTTGCTGCTTTAAGCCGATTCATAAGCCGGCTAGGGGAGAAGGCTTTACTGTTGTATCAGATGATGAAGAAAGCAGACACCTTTGTCTGTAGTGAGGCTGCTGATGCTGCTTTTGAGGATTTAAAGAGACAATTGGCTGAGCCGCCGGTTCTAGCAGCTTCGATTGATAAAGAGCCATTTCTATTGTATGTTGCTGCTAACTCACGTGCTGTTAGTGTGGCTATTGTGGTGGAGCGTAAGGAGACTGGCAAGGAGCATCCGGTTCGGGCCGGTTTATTACATCGGTGAGGTGCTCATAGAATCCAAGCAAAGGTATCCGCATTGGTAAGCTGGTTTATGGGGTGTTCATGGCGAGCCGGAAGCTAAAGCAGTACTTCCTAGGTCATCCTATAACTGTGGTAAGTTCAGCCCCCTTGGGAGACATCATCCAGAATAGGGAAGCCATAGGACGAGTTGCCAAGTGGGCCATCGAGCTTGGGCCTCACGGTTTGAAGTATATGTCGCACACATCTATCAAGTCTCAAGCCCTAGTGGACTTGATTAATGATTGGACGGATTTGCAGGCACCAGAGGAGAAGCCGGATAACATGTATTGGACTATTCACTTTGATGGGTCCAGACAGTTGGAAGGCTCGGGGGCTGGAGTTGTTTTAACTTCCCCTCGAGGTGACAAATTTTGTTATGTGCTCTAGCTTATGTTTCCCTGTACTAACAATGCAGCTGAATATGAGGCTTTACTCCATGGCCTCTGGATGGCCAAAGAGATGAATTTGAGCCGGGTAAGATGTTTGGGCGATTCAGACCTCGTCGCTCAACAGTGTCGTGCACATGGGATTCTAAGGATCCCTCATGGCGGCTTATCATCGAGAGGTTGATGCGGTGGCTGGGCACTTCAAAGGTTATCAAGTAGAGCACATTGATCGAAGGAAGAATGAGGCGGCTGATGCTTTAAGCCGGCTCGGGTCTCAGCGTAAGCCGGTGCCGCCTAATACCTTTCTTGACGTTTTGAATAACCCTTCTGTCAGAGTGCCTACAGAGGAAGAGCTTGTAGTACCAGACCCGGAGGTGCAACTGGTGGCGGCTCTCCATGCCACCCCGGACTGGACGGTCCCATACTTAGCCTATATGACCCGGGGAGAATTGCCCGAGGACGAGACCTTGGCAAGACAAATCGTCAGGCGATCCAAATCCATGACAATTGTTCATGGTGATTTGCATCACCGCAGCGTCACTGGGGCGTTTCAACGTTGTGTGTCACCTACTGAGGATCAGGAGATACTTCGTGAGATTCATGAAGGTGATTGTGGTCATCATGCCGGTTCAAAGTCTCTGGTGGCCAAGGCTTTTCGTCACGGTTTTTATTGGCTGACGGCACATGCCGATGCGGAAGATCTGGTCAGCAAATGTGACGGATGTCAAAAATTCTCAAGACGAGCTCATGTGCCGGCTCAAGAATTGAGGATGATTCCAATTACTTGGCCGCTTGCGCCTGGGGCTTGATATGGTTGGACCTTTCAAAAGGTCTAAAGATAAGAAGACACACCTGTTGGTGGCAGTGGATAAATTCACCAAGTGGGTTGAAGCAGAGCCGGTCAGTAAGTGTGATGCAGCCACGACGGTTCAGTTCATCAAAAAGGTGATCTTTCATTTTGGTTTTCCACACAGTACTATAACTGATAATGGCACTAATCTCTCCAAGGGTGCCATGGAAGAGTTCTGTCAACAAGAGCACATCCGTCTTGATGTTTCGGCTGTTGCTCACCCCCAGTCTAATGGTCAAGCAGAAAGAGCTAATCAAGAGATCTTGAAAGGTATCAAACCCCGGCTCTTAGTTCCTTTGCAGCGAACTCCAGGTTGTTGGGTGGAGGAATTACCTTCTGTGCTATGGAGCATCAACACAACGCCTAACAGGTCTACTGGTTATACACCTTTCTTCATGGTGTACGGAACAGAGGCGGTTCTGCCAAGTGACATCCCGCATGATTCACCCCGGGTGGCGGCTTATGTTGAGGCTGATAACGAGAAAGATCGACAGGATGCACTTGACTTGTTGGATGAAGAGCGAGACTTAGCCATAGCCCGCTCGGCGATTTATCAAGAAGACTGCGCCGTTATCACACCACCGGGTTAGAAGCGTAACTTTCCAGAAGGCGATTTAGTGCTCCGCTCATCCAGGATCAAACAGATATGCACAAGTTGTCCCTCCTTGGGAAGGACCTTTTGTGGTCAGCAAGAATCTCAACAACGGGTCATATTACCTCATTGATGTTCGAGAGCACAAAGACTCACGTAAGTCGGAGGAGGAGACCCGCCGGCCGTGGAACATAGCGCATCTTCGGCCCTACTATACTTAAGCCGCTGGCTTCAGAGTATATTTATCTTTTCTTTTTTAGCAATGTATATATAAAGCAATAAAGCAAGACCTCTTTCTTTTTCATCCTACAAGGTTTATGTGTCTTCTTTACCAGGTGATGGAAAAGAATAACAGGGAGCGGATCATATCTGAATCCGGTTTTCCCTTTGGTCCGGCTTATGATCATATCTGAATCAAGCCATGGTCATTTGGGGGCTTCCTGTTCAAACATAGGTCGTATTCGAACCAAAGAGAACATAGTTGTCGATACCCAATTGATTGGCACACAGCCGAACACACTTGGGGGCTTCTTGATCATATTTGAATCATAGCTTAACCTCTTTTGGGCCTCGACGTGGATCAGATTCGAATCGGTGTCATTAAACAACTCTCATGGTCACTTGGGGCTTCTGCTCAAACATAGGTCGATTCGAACCAAAGAGAACATAGCTGTCAATACCCATTTGATCGGCATCGCCAAAGCCATTGGGGCTATATGATCGTATCCGAATCTTAGCTTAACCCCTCCGAACGGTTCTACCGATCGTAATCGAATCGTAGGCCTTTGAAAATCAGGTTTACTTTATTCTATAATAGTAAATAATACTAAGGGACAGGAAAACATTATATGTGCCAATTTTCAGAAGTTAAGTATAACTGTCTGCTGTTTTGGGATCAAGTAAGCCGGTAAGGTATGCCTTAAACTGGTTGATACTTATGATGTTTTGGTTCCTACTCCGGATTAACGTTATCTTACATGACCCCGGATGTGGTGAGATGCCAAAGGAAATTTTTGTTTTGTGCACAGAGTAAAGCAGAAAGCTTTTGGATGATTCAAGTAAGCCGGCAAAGGCACATTCTTGGGCGGCTTGAGACATTGTTAAGCACCGCAAAACATGCGCGAAGGCATGACAGAGTTAAGGAGTTTTCTCTATCCTATTACAAGACTCCCCAAGTCTAAAGTAAGTGAAGCATTGTTTTACAAAAGTCATAACACATCTGGCGGCTCATTCTTCCGGCTGGCTTGATGACTCCGGGTTATCCTTCCCCGCCTCTCCTTCGGTTGTTTTGTCCTAGAAGGTTGACGAGGTCCAGTCAATGCCGCTTAAAGCTTCAAATTTAGCTTCATCATCTATTAAGCTGGCCGGGTCAACTTCAGGAGCGAAGGTATGCTTACGAGTTGGAGGGATCAGGCTGATGTCATAATAATGTGGAGTTGGAATCCTCCGGTTCTCGTTGTCATAACCCGGTTGGTACTTTGTAAGATCAATGTCGTTGCCGATAATGGTGGCCACAGGATGTACGACTCTCACATTGGTGGTGAAGTCTGATTGACTGAATGCAGAGCCCTCCTCCTTTAAACTGGGGTATCCAAGAGCAACATCGCTTAAGTCTAGCTCTGGAGCCAATTCTTTGGCCCGGCTTAAGGCGGCTATAGCCCCGGCTCTACCAGATACTCGCCTTAACTCCTGAATCCGTTGAGGTAACACGGCAAGCCGCTTGAGTACATCTTGCAGGAGATAAGGGGCATCATTTGATAAAGCCACAACGGCTAAAGCACGTTGTGACCCGGTGTATAGTTGTTCCACCAGAGTGTACACCGCCTTAAGCTTGACTCAAAGATATTCTGCTTGAGGTTCGTGCTCCTGGGGCCTGTGTTTGTACGTATAAGGTGAGGCGGAGTTAGCAATTAAAATAGACATCAAAGGAACCATTGTGATATTCAGAGTTATACATAGTAAGCTTACCGAAGATTGCTGAGACCATTTGAGATATCTGGCGCTTTAAGCCGGACAGCTCGGCGGCCGCCTCGGTAAGAGATGCCTCTGCTGTTTCAGCCCGAGTCACCAGTGAAGCCCTCTCCTCAACCCAAGTATTCTTCTCCGATTCAAATTTTTTCTTCAGTTTCTCTTGTTTGGAGACACTGAATTCAAACTTGGAGTTGGCTTTCTGAGCTTCAAGCTCTTGGGTTTTCAACTGACTCTTCAGATCAGCAATCTCTGCCTCAAACTGAGTTATGGTGGCCTGCATCGACATCAGGTTATGGTAAGAATCATGGTAAGATTACATTCAAGTCCAAAACACTTTACAAGTAAAGATACTTGGCACTTGGGGGCTAATGTATGCTTAAAGAATTTCCTAACCTATTTTACCGGGTCATGTATATTAAGTCTCAAGCACTTTACAAGTAAAGGCACTTGACACTTGGGGCTAATGTGTAACCCAAATTCAAAGTTTCATGCTATCACCGGGTTAAATATGTTCAATTTAAGCCGTTCAATTTAATCCGGACAAAGCTGTCAGTAAGTAGATTTCTAAGTCTACAGCATATTCATTCATAAGCAATAGACTTGGGGGCTGATATAGTAAGTAAGGTTCAGGAAAAAGTTAAAGGTATACCTCAGATTTATGTTGTATTTGCTTCACCATGTCAATTTCCAGGTCACGGCTATTGTGCACTTGATTCAGATAGCCCGAGACTATATCACCAATGCTTAGGTGAGTATAATCAGTGATGTCCTGTTTGGTTTTCCGACGTTGGGAAAACTCCTCCTTGGCAGTGCATCGAGCAAGGATAGTAGGCCGGCCCGGGTCAACGTATTGGCTTCTCAGAAATTCAACCTTTGGTTCAGTCGTCTTGACCGGGCTAGGAGTCTCCGGCTTATCAGAATCGTGGACAACGTCTTCTGCAGGCGGGTTAGAGGTTGACACCGGAATATCAAAAGCCGGTTCAAGCGGTGGTTGATGAATGGAGCTCTCAGGAATGGATGATTTAATTGCCGGTTCAGTGACCACCGGTCTTGGGACAAATTATTCTTTCTGGCCCTCTTGCTAGGCTTTGCTTGCAGGCTGTCAATCAAAGTGGAAGGATGAGTACCAACGAATAAGTATGGAAAAAACTTAAAGTAAGAAAGGTGGCATTACCCGGGAGCTGTTTTAAAAGCCGGCATGTTTGATTGCATCGACTCGCCGGAAGACGGAGAGGTATCCTGATAATTGGAGTCAGATGAATTGAGGGGTCGATTTAAATAAACCCGCCAAAGGATAAGCAGAACGCATAAGCGGAGATGACCTCGATTCGACGCTTCCTGGTTATATGAGGTAAGCCGGAGGAGAGTTCTGCCTCTTGAGTGGCCCGAGTTTGCCTCCGGTTCTCAAGTTGTTGTTGCTTCAAAAGAAATTGAGGATCTTGGTAAGCTAGAGGGTGTGAAAACCTTACTTTTCGGGTCACCCTTCGGATTTTTTGTGTTGGCAAAGGCTCTGAGTCGGAGGAAATTATAGTTACCTCTTCGCCAGCTGCTTGACTATTTCCAGTATCCTCCTGAAAGGATCAAATATTAGTAAGGAATGGCAAAGGAGTTAAAGAAAATTGAAAAATATTACCTCTTCCTCATCCGAAGAAGAGTCATCCAGTTTAAGCAGATCAGAGGCGCTGGGTCTCTTCTTCTTAGAGGTGCCCGTCCTGGCGGTTTTTCTTTCAGTCTTCTTGGCCGCCCTGGCCTGTTTAGCAGCCTCATGGTCATACTTGACCTTCCAGAAGTCATCGCCGGCCTATGGAAACAGATAAGGAATCATAAGTATAACAAGGTAACATATAAAAGAGTACTTGTGAAGACTAGTAACTTACCGCAGGAGCCGGGTTCTTCTTACAGAAGGGAAGTAAGCAGAAGGCATTACTGGTTACAGTGCCTTCCTTCAACAGTGTCACACCCTGATTTTCATGCCACAACACTTAAGCTAATAAAACATGATAAAATGTGGTTTGACAAAAACTTTTGTGTGTTTTGGTCTTTGCTTGATTTGATTTTTGTCTGCTGTTTGCAAGTGCTCTAAAAATCAAATAAATCCTCCAACTTCGATACTTCATTTCCTTGCCCCAAACTTCTGCCCAATGATCATGCCATGTGTATAGAGCAATATAGTATTTTCTTACAAAAATAATTTGGCCAAAAAGTATTTTCTAAAATTAGTTCTTCAAAAACCCTGAATTGAGGTTTGCCTTTGCAAGTACTTAATTAAGGGCAGTAAAAATCTTTCCAAAAATATATTTGACTCCTATTAAATATAGGATACCCAGAAACCACAAAAATATAAAATTAAAGGTTATTTTCCTATTTTATTTAAAAGCTTTTTCTTAAGGCCAGAAATGGTCTTTAATAGGGAAAAATTATTTTTATTGTTTTAAAAATATTTGACAAAAACCTAGGGAAACTCAGTGGACATATATTGTCCATATATAAGAGTTTCAACACATGGTCATGTTCAAAATATTGGACATATCCCTCAAAAACCCTTTCTGCATATTTCAAGCTTTTGAAATATTTACAAAGGAAATATTCTCCAACAATTCCAAGAAAATTCTAGCATTTCACTTAGGACATATTAGATGATCTTGCCAAGCCTCATGTCATGGAGAATAGCATAACCCCATGAAATCCCCTCAAAACCATTTCTGTCCATTTTGAAGTTTGAGCAACTTTACATTGCCAAACATGTCCAAATGCTCTCAAACCTTGTGAACATGCTCAAATGGTCTAATAACTCATATAGACCAAATGGCACAAGTTGGAGAAAGGTTATATTGATCAAAGTGCCCCAAAACCCTTCCTGTCCAGAACCAAATTTGAACAACTCTACATTGGCAACTTTCTCATTTTGATCTCAACTTTTGTGTACATGTTCACATGACCAAATGAGGCCACTACACCAAGTGGTGCATCAAGGAGAATAGATTTGTATGACTAAATCTTGGGAAGTCCATTTCTGTTGATTTCTAGGGTTTACAAAAGTTGCATTGGCAACTTTGCCCAAATGGACTCAATATTGGTGGAACCTCTTATTTTCTCATACCATTTGACCCTGTCAAGCCTCATGACAAGAGGAGTTCATCTTCTTGCCCAAACCAGCAACAAACACCTTCTGTCATTTTATTAAAACCCCTGTTTTGACCACTTCCACTCTTCTCCATGGCCTCCACTCTTTACCACAGCTCCCCCTCATCCTCTCCTACCTCCAAAGAACTCTCCCTAGCCATTGCTCAATGATTAAGGGGTGAAACACCCCCATTTACCTCCCTGGACAGCAACTTATCTCTCCTTTCTCACCTCCCCCTCACTCCAGTGGATCTCCAGCGCATCCAATGCCCCTCCCCACTTATTTACTTCTCCCTAGCGCTATTGACATTAGTGGTCATACCACTTTGTTAAAACACTGGCCATGCCGGCCAAAGACGCGCTCTGGAGCGCGCTACAGTGCGCCCTAGCACTGTAGCCGCTCTCTGCCCGAGCCACCGGACCACCTAGGGCCTCCCCCTCGTGTCCCCAGAGGTCGCCTCGACGTCCAGTACACGGCACGCTGTCGTCCCCATCCTCTCTCTCCCTCTCCGGCTCTCCTCGCGTGACAGAAGGCCGCCCGAAGCGCTGGGCCGCTGGCCACAAGTGGGGACCCGCTTTGCCGCGTTCCCCGCTCCCTCTCTTCTCCCCCTGGGCGTAGTCCACCCCCACGAACGCCTTAGACACGGTGCATCACCATTCCGAGGCCCGTAGCGATGAGAACGAGCTCGCCGGCGCATGAGCCCACGGTGAGCCGAGGCCTTCGCCTTATAAAGCCGCCCCATGCCTCCATCTGGATCCTCTTCGCCCCCTCTTCCTCCTAGAAGCCCCTTGACCCATCCAACCCTCTTTCCGATCCCTCCGTCGCTCCCCACGGCCGAAGCCGAGCCGCCGGACTTCGCTTAAATTCATGCCAACCCGAGCCCCTCCTCTCCACCTCGTCGTCTCATAACATCGCCTCCGCCATCATTCATACCCCCCCCCCCCCCCGCTCCATTTCTTCCTCTCCGCGGCTGCAGCGCCATGCCCCAATCTTGTCGTCGCCTCCATCCGCCGCGGGTGATGCACCGGCCGCATCCGACCGCCCTAGCAGTTGTGGGGCACCATGGGGGGTGCGCCCCACTCTCCTGAAGCCGGGTGTGCCGCATCGCCGGAGGTGGCCTGTGCTGCCGAGCCCACGCCCACAAGCATTCGCCCTGCCTCCCCCGCCTCGGCCTGCTCGAGCGGGAGGTGTGGGACGAACCCGACATGTGGGCCCAGCGTCGGCACACGATGGGGCGGGCCCATGAGTTAAGTGGACACGGCTCTGCCTCACGACGCTTCGCTCGGGGAAGGCGTATTTCCCCCGAGTAAGCCCTCGACGTGGCCCTTCCCGCGCGCAGCTGAGCCACTGGGCCGGCCCGTCAGCTATCCCTCACCCAGCGCGCAGAATAAGTGGTATAGCCTTTTTTTCCTTATTCTTTTCTAGTCAACTTCAAAAATCCATGAATAAATCAAATTAACTCCAAATTTGATGATTCAAATTTCCAAAGACTCCATAAATCAAGCTCTATTTAATAGGCCACAGTGGACATTTTTGTTGCCCCTGGTTTTCACTGAACCTTTTTAAAAGGTCATTTATCCACATAAGTCCACTTCAAAAATCCATATTATATTCATTTCAACTCCAAATCCAGTGAAACCAATTTCTAAATATTTGTAAAATCATGCCTGATTTAATGGGTACTTTAACTCATTTTTATAAAGAGGCATTCTGTAGACATATTGCAGATCCATTAAATCCCTTGTTTCCATCATATTGAAATGTTCAGAAATATTAACTTATCCAATCCCAATGAAACCACTCTGGTTATTTTTCATATAACCAGATAAGTCCTAGAAAAGTCCAACTCATATTTTTAGCGCACTTTTATTTTCTACCTTGTTGTGTTGCTTATTGTGATTGTTTCGACGTTAGTTGACGAAGTAGACGGAGTACTTGGAGAAGGACCAGAAGATCTCAAGACTCTGATGAACCAGGCAAGCAGCCATTTGACCATGTCTATGAAACCTTTTTATGCATGTCATATAGCACCATATTGTTGTTGCAACGGAATCATGATGAGGTGGTATCCACCTTGATGGTTGCCACCGTACTTCATCGTTGATACTTGCATTGTGCATAACCCTACCTTCTTATGAGGGTTATGACGGTGGGAGTAGATAGGATGCTAAGGTAGTGTTTTGCAAAAAGGGACGGGAATATGCATGGTGAAGGAGACAAAGTATTTTCAAAAGACTTTTCGAAAACCCCATCGGGTGCCACTTATGCCCGGGGGAGATGATGAGTTGGGTAGCCACTTGATGACGAAGTGGTGTACCGAGGCAAGTGTGTGTTGTTTTCAAGACGGATTGGTTTAAGTTGCGACCGTTATTCCAACCTTACATGCAACCACTCTACCCTTGTATGGAAAGGGCATTATTGATTACCTAGGCTGATACTAGCTTGGAGCCTGCATTACTAGTGACGGCGGAGAGTTGGTGCTCTCTCTCGGGACGGGGTCGTGCCAGGTAGGGCGGCCATGACTATTTTCACAGGGCACCGGATACACCGTTGTGTCCCCTCTCGGATGTTACGATCTCGAGTGAGTCTCGTATGATGTACATCGTGAGGATACGGAACAATGAGTGGACTCCTTGTTAGTGTTGTCTAGGGAAAGGTAGTGATCGGGTGCTTACCCCAGGTACTTGAGGTATCACGGGTCGTGGATGACATGGAAGTTCCCCAGATCTTGTGGGTAAAGTGTGCAACCTCTGCAGAGTGTAAAACTATTCGAATAGCCGTGTCCACGGTCAAGGACAGTTGGGTAACCGCTCTTGGGCTACGTCCACATGTTTACAAACCAGTGTGTGTGTTTGGATAACTACTTGGGTCAAGTCAAAGGACTTGACGTGATTGATATGGGTTGGTGCCCAATCTATTTATGTTGATATCTGTAACTTGTCCTCATGGTTACTTGAATTCTCTTGATGCATGCCTTACAAAGTTGTTGAACATGTCATTGCACTCAAAACTAGCTTTCTGCAAAAATTTACCTATATCATGCACTGTTGTATCTTGAACCAAAACATGGGTTGCTTGCGAGTACATTCAAAGTACTCATTGGCTTTCCACTGGTTATTTTATTGGCCAGGCATGAAAGAACAGGATATGATGAACAATACTTCGGTGACGAACTTGCGAGCTAGGGCGCTTCCCAGTCAGAATGCCTGTAGGGTTAAGGCAGATGGCATGGGTCCGAGTTATCGATGAAGATTTCATTGTGATGTTATACTCAAGACTTGACCATAATGGTCATAATTTGTGTAAGACGGTATGTATGGATGTAAGACTCTTGTTATTCAGCTTCTGTGTGTTCAATGAGCATTGATCTCTGGGATCACTGTACACGTGCATTCGGTGATCTCGACTTATGAGTCAGGGTCCCCACAGAGCTGGTATCAGAGCCATCCTGACTGTAGGAAGCCTTAGTTAGCATGGTCGTTAGTTAGGATAAAACTATTTCCAAAACTATTACTAGTTTTCAAAACCATGTATACTTCTCTTCCCTTCTCAGATTTTCGAAAACTAAGGTATACTTTCCTTATTGATCTCTTCCCCTTCAAAACATTTGGTCGCTAGAACCCTTATGCCCCTATCCTCTGGATTCCTTGTAAACCTCGAGGATAATCCAGAAGGAAGATGCATTGCCAGACATTCACCCACATCTCCCGAACACAAGATTGGCGACACCACAACAATACGATACCAACAGAGATACATCCTCGAAGAATGAGGATATGAAGACCCAGGAGATGGTGACACCCTTGACACTGCTCGAAGATGAGACAACCCTAGCCTACGATGATCAGGGCATAGGATATGCAAGATAATGATATACATCGCTAATAGAGTAACCCTGTCACTACCGTTGCTATATCGGCAACCACCAGTGGATGAGAACCTAGCCATTTGGTCCGCCTCACTATAGTGAGCAGGAAAATGGTTCTCTTCGTCCCCCGCTATTGGTCTCGATGTTGTCATCAACGTAACTGATAGGTTGGACCTCTATTATGCCTTGTTAATGTCATTGCATAAATGATTGCTTACCCGAAACCCTTGACGCCTTAAAAGGCAAAAGGGATCGTCATGATTAAGAAGACAACAGAAGGCCGAGTCAATGCCAGCTACGAGGAGCCACCTTCACCCCATCACTTCAACAGGCGAGAAGTTGTTGAAGACTCTTCAAGCTCAACCTAGATCGTTTCGTCGAACAACTACAAGAGACGTAGCAACACCTGAGGAAAACACGGAAGACTGCATGAGGCACAAGGCACGACTCATCGAGTCCGAGAACCCCTAGGGTAGGATGAGTCGTGTACCCCCTATGCGCAATCGAGTCCGTATGATGGTTGAATAGAACCATGATTGTGTGTTGCTTGTTTTTATTTGTTTGTGTTTTGATATCACGCCCTTTTGCCCGAGGCAACTAGTACGCTGCTATATCACCTGCCTTATTTTATCGCTTGTGTTTGGCCCTTTCGGACTTGTTTGTTTGCACTTGCACTATAGAACCCCCTTTAGGCATTCCCCTCCTCTATGCTACTTTTCCCTCTCATCTCTCTCCTCAATTGAAGACAAGCAAGACAAGATGCACCAAGGGTTCTACTCCAGCGACCAATTAGCACTGAAGACTTTTGCTGCCGCCTCTTCGACCAAGTACAGCCTCGTAGAGTTATGCTTATCCCTCATGACTGGAACCCCATCCCTAGACCCTTCGAGACTTCATGAGATAACCCATCTCGAATCCTTAACCATGTGCTTAACTCTCAGACTTGCAAAGAGAGCCAGTTAAGCCTCTGTAACCTCGCTCAACATTGGGTTCACTATGGAACTAGTGGACGTAGGGAATGAGCACCTTATCATCCTAATATAGCGCCAGAACTGATGATGCCATAGGGAAGACCAATTTGAGGATATAGGAACAGAGGACAAATGACTTGATGAGTTTATATCAGTGACCTTGAGGAATTATTTGAGACTCTTCGGAGGATTATAGGGCTTTCATGTTGGTAGATGAACTTGGTGGGATCATGATTATAGAGTAGCATAGCTCTCATTACCCCTGAGTAAATTGGATTTAATAGGACAATTATGATCACAAGATGAAATTCTTGGAAGTATAAGGATTTGACTTAGCCAGGGGATATTGATAGGGGATAGTTGATATTACGATAATGACTTGGGGGAAAGTGTGGAAACTCTCGCGGGACATGAGATTTGGATTAAATAGGTTACCCTAGTGGAGTATGGATGCAGAGTAATTTTACATGGTTCGGAGTAAAGTGGATTTAGACTGATGATCCTGATCATGGTACCATGTTTCTCGGTGGACAATAAACTAAGAGATTGGATTAATTGTCGGGGTTGATTTAGGGATCTATGTAAGCTTGAGGTTGGAGTTTACATAACTATGATAATGGAAATTGGTGGACTGACTATAGCAAGGTAGCCCTTTCAAGTATTTGGGGATTATAGGGCATTAGAAGATCATGTGGGACACCCTAGACATTGGATTTGTATAATTAATGAATTATGTAACTAATGGGCTTTTGGAGTTGGTTCATAGGAAAGGAAACTAGATCTTGGAGTGGCATATGACGTGTTTCCTTAGGATAGAGATGCACTAACATAGACCTTGGATCAATAGACTGAGCACTTGGGTTGTGGTGATTAAATTCAAGCTTAGCAGCTTGTATGTTCTACCCCTGGACTTTTGCATAGATATGAGTTTGGGAATAGTTGTCATGAATGATTTTGTTAGACCTCCCCTCGGGAGCCATGAGGATATGAATAACATGAGTGATGATTGGAGTTGACCTATACAAGATGATTCTTTTGGTAATATGAGGTGAAGACTAGGTAGGACTATTGGCATCTCAGAAACTGTGCTCAAGGATGGGATGATAAACATTCACTCGCACACTAGAATCCTTGAAACCCTTACGCCCTACCAAACCACAACATGGTACGATCATGACCATGGGCTTTGGCTCTAGGTCAAGTAGACCCTGGCCAACACTCAACCGTTACCACCACCAGTGCCCTAGCCCACTTTACGTACCCCATAGACTTCATGGAGTGCTTGGACAAGTTAGTTGTCATCTTTCTTTGATGACATACTTGTCTACCCGAAGACGGAAGAAGAATCGTTGAGCTGGTCAAGGAACATCTGAAGATCGTCATGTCTAGGAGGAAGAACTACACCAACCACCATCTTCAAGAAGAAAACCTCCGCGTCAAAGACCATGTGTATCTACAAGCCACTCCTCTCTAATGAACCAAGCATTTCCATGACAAGGAAACCCACACCAAGATTCATCGGCCCTCTTCGAGATCACTCCAAGATTTAACAACCCCCTCAGAGATCGCCACAAGATGAAGAGAAGACAGTTAATAGATGGAGTTACCACCTGAGTTACCTGATGTGCACAACGCTTTCCATGCATCACAACCCCGGAAGTGTTTCCAACTTCCTAACTTGCCCGATCTCTACAAGGGCATTGACCACCGAGCCATCGACCCCTAGCCCAATCTAACCTACCGCGAGCTACCCATTAGCAACCTGGATCAAGAAGAGCGTCATACACGAAGCCGCACCATCAAGTACTTCAAGCTCAATGGAGCACCACACGGAAGAATAAGTTGTATGAGGACGTGAAGACTACCCTAGATCCAAGCTTCCATACTCCTTTCCGTGCCTAGTCTGGGAATCTCGGGGACGAGATTCTTGTAAGGGGGGTAGGTCTGTCACACCCTGATTTTCATGCCACAACACTTAAGCTAATAAAACATGATAAAATTTGGTTCGACAAAAACTTTTGTGTGTTTTGGTCTTTGCTTGATTTGATTTTTGTCTGTTGTTTGCAAGTGCACTAAAAATCAAATAAATCCTCCAACTTCGATACTTCATTTCCTTGCCCCAAACTTCTGCCCAATGATCATGCCATGTGTATAGAGCAATATAGTATTTTCTTACAAAAATAATTTGGCCAAAAAGTATTTTCTAAAATTAGTTCTTCAAAAACCCCTGAATTGAGGTTTGCACTGCAAGTACTTAATTAAGGGCAGTAAAAATATTTCCAAAAATATATTTGACTCCTATTAAATATAGGATACCCAGAAACCACAAAAATATAATTTTAAAGGTTATTTTCCTATTTTATTTAAAAGCTTTTTCTTAAGGCCAGAAATGGTCTTTAATAGGGAAAAATTATTTTATTGTTTCAAAAATATTTGACAAAAACCTAGGGAAACTCAGTGGACATATATTGTCCATATATAAGAGTTTCAACACATGGTCATGTTCAAAATATTGGCCAAATCCCTCAAAAACCCTTTCTTGATATTTCAAGCTTTTGAAATATTTACAAAGGAAATATTCTCCAACAATTCCAAGAAAATTCTAGCATGTCACTTAGGACATATTAGATGATCTTGCCAAGCCTCATGTCATGGAGAATAGCATAACCCCATGAAATCCCCTCAAAACCATTTCTGTCCATTTTGAAGTTTGAGCAACTTTACATTGCCAAGCATGTCCAAATGCTCTCAAACCTTGTGAACATGCTCAAATGGTCTAATAACTCATATAGACCAAATGGGACAAGTTGGAGAACGGTTATATTGATCAAAGTGCCCCAAAACCCTTCCTGTCCAGAACCAAATTAGAACAACTCTACATTGGCAACTTTCTCGTTTTGATCTCAACTTTTGTGTACATGTTCACATGACCAAATGAGGCCACTACACCAAGTGGTGCATCAAGGAGAATAGATTTGTATGACTAAATCTTGGGAAGTCCATTTCTGTTGATTTCTAGGGTTTACAAAAGTTGCATTGGCAACTTTGCCCAAATGGACTCAATATTGGTGGAACCTCTTATTTTCTCATACCATTTGACCTGTCAAGCCTCATGACAAGAGGAGTTCATCTTCTTGCCCAAACCAGCAACAAACACCTTCTGTCATTTTATTAAAACCCCTGTTTTGACCACTTCCACTCTTCTCCATGGCCTCCACTCTTTACCACAGCTCCCCCTAATCCTCTCCTACCTCCAAAGAATCTCTCCCTAGCCATTGCTCAATGATTAAGGGGTGAAACACCCCCATTTACATCCCTGGACAGCAATTTCTCTCTCCTTTCTCACCTCCCCCCTCACTCCAGTGGATCTCCAGCGCATCCAATGCCCCTCCCCACTTATTTACTTCTCCCTAGCGCTACCAGACATTAGTGGCTGCGCCCACTTTGCCAAAAAATGGCCATGCCGGCCAAAGACGCGCTCTGGAGCGCGCTACAGTGCGCCCTAGCACTGTAGCCGCTCTCTGCCCGAGCCACCGGACCACCTAGGGCCTCCCCCTCGTGTCCCCCGAGGTCGCCTCGACGTCCAGTACACGGCACGCTGTCGTCCCCCTCCTCTCTCTCCCTCTCCGGCTCTCCTTGCGTGCGGACAGAGCGCCGCCCGAGCGCGCCAGTCGCTGGCCGCGGCGGGGACCCGCTTTGCCGCGTTCCCCGCTCCCTCTCTTCTCCCCCTAGGCGTAGTCCACCCCCACGAACGATTTAGACACGGTGCATCACCATTCCGAGGCCCGTAGCGACGAGCACGAGCTCGCCGGTGCTTGAGCCCACGGTGAGCCGAGGCCTTCGCCTTATAAAGCCGCCCCATGCCTCCATCTGGATCCTCTTCGCCCCCTCTTCCTCCTAGAAGACCCTTGACCCATCCAACCCTCTTTCTGATCCCTCCGTTGCTCCCCACGGCCGAAGCCGAGCCGCCGGACTTCGCTTAAATTCGTGCCAACCCAAGCCCCTCCTCTCCACCTCGTCGTCTCATAACATCGCCTCCGCCATCATTCATACCCCCCCTTGCTCCATTTCTTCCTCTCCGCGGCTGCAGCGCCATGCCCCAATCTTGCCGCCGCCTCCATCCGCCGCGGGTGATGCACCGGCCGCATCCGGACCGCTTTAGCAGTCGTGGGCGCACCTTGGCGGGTGCGCCACACTCTCTGGCCGCCGGTGTGCCGGGCATCGCCGGAGGTGGCCTGTGCTGCCGGAGCCCACGCCCACAAGCATTCGGCCCTGCCTCCCCTGCCTCGCGTCTGTTCGAGCGGGAGGTGGGGGACGAACCCGACATGTGGGCCCCGCGCGTCAGCGGCACAGTGGGGCGGGCCCATGAGTTAAGTGGACACGGGCTCTGCCCGCTGACGCCTTCGCTCGGGGAAGGCGTATTTCCCCCGAGTACGCCTTCGACGTGGCCCTTCCCGCGCGCAGCTGAGCCACTGGGCCGGCCCGTCAGCTATCCCTCGCCCAGCGCGCAGAATAAGTGGTATAGCCTTTTTTTCCTTATTCTTTTCCAGTCAACTTCAAAAATCCATGAATAAATCAAATTAACTCCAAATTTGATGATTCAAATTTCTAGAGACTCCATAAATCTAGCTCTATTTAATAGGCCACAGTGGACATTTTTGTTGCCCCTGGTTTTCACTGAACCTTTTTAAAAGGTCATTTATCCACATAAGTCCACTTCAAAAATCCATATTATATTCATTTCAACTCCAAATCAAGTGAAACCAATTTCTAAATATTTCTAAAATCATGCCTGATTTAATGGGTACTTTAACTCATTTTTATAAAGAGGCATTCTGTAGACATATTGCAGATCCATTAAATCCCTTGTTTCAATCATATTGAAATGTTCAGAAATATTAACTTATCCAATCCCAATGAAACCACTCTGGTTATTTTTCATATAACCAGATAAGTCCTAGAAAAGTCCAACTCATATTTTTAGCGCACTTTTATTTTCTACCTTGTTGTGTTGCTTATTGTGATTGTTTCGACGTTAGTTGACGAAGTAGACGGAGTACTTGGAGAAGGACCAGAAGATCTCAAGACTCTGATGAACCAGGCAAGCAGCCATTTGACCATGTCTATGAAACCTTTTTATGCATGTCATATAGCACCATATTGTTGTTGCAATGGAATCATGATGAGGTGGTATCCACGTTGATGGTTGCCACCGTACTTCCTCGTTGATACTTGCATTGTGCATAACCCTACCTTCTTATGAGGGTTATGAAGGTGGGAGTAGATAGGATGCTAAGGTAGTGCTATGCAAAAAGGGACGGGAATATGCATGGTGAAGGAGACAAAGTATTTTCAAAAGATTTTTCGAAAACCCCATCGGGTGCCACTTATGCCCGGGGAGATGATGAGTTGGGTAGCCACTTGATGACGAAGTGGTGTACCGAGGCAAGTGTGTGTTGTTTTCAAAACGGATTGGTTTAAGTTGCGACCGTTATTCCAACCTTACATGCGCAACCACTCTACCCTTATGTGGGAAAGGGCACTATTGATTACCTAGGCCGATACTAGCTTGGAGCCCGCATTACTAGTGACGGGGGAGAGTTGGTGCTCTCTCTCGGGACGGGTCGTGCTGTAGGGCGGCCATGATCAGATTCACAGGCACCGGATACACCGTTGCGTCCCCTCTCGGATGTTACGATCTCGAGTGAGTCTTGTATGATGTACATCGTGAGGATACGGAACAATGAGTGGACTCCTTGTTAGTGTCGTCTAGGGAAAGGTAGTGATCGGGTGCTTACCCCGGGTACTTGAGGTATCGCGAGTCGTGGATGACACGGAAGTTCCCCGGATCTTGTGGGTAAAGTGTGCAACCTCTGCAGAGTGTAAAACTATTCGAATAGCCGTATCCACGGTCAAGGACAGTTGGGTAACCGCTCTTGGGCTACGTCCACATGTTTACAAACCAGTGTGTGCGTTTGGATAACTACTTGGGTCAAGTCAAAGGACTTGACGTGATTGATATGGGTTGGTGCCCACTCTATTTATGTTGATATCTGTAACTTGTCCTCATGGTTACTTGATTCTCTTGATGCATGCCTTACAAAGTTGTTGAACATGTCATTGCACTCAAAACTAGCTTTCTGCAAAAATTTACCTGTATCATGCACTGTTGTATCTTGAACCAAAACATGGGTTGCTTGCGAGTACATTCAAAGTACTCATTGGCTTGCCACTGGTAATTTTATTAGCCAGGCATGAAAGAACAGGATATGATGAACAATACTTCGGTGATGAACGTGTGAGCTAGGGAGCTTCCCAGTCAGAATGCTTGTAGGGTTAAGGCAGATGGCATGGATCCGAGTTATCGATGAAGATTTCCGCTGCGATGTTATACTCAAGACTTGACCATAATGGTCATAATTTGTGTAAGACGGTATGTATGGATGTAAGACTCTTGTTATTCAGCTTCTGTGTGTTCAGTGAGCATTGATCTCTGGGATCACTGTACACGTGCATTCGGTGACCTCGACTTATGAGTCAGGGTCCCCACAAACAGAGATTGGACTGTAGCATCTACTGCATCGTCTGATAAATCATCAGAGCTATGACGCATCGAGTCATCTTTTTCGCCTGTATAAGTACACATTAAGCCGGAGCGGCGGCTTAATGGTAGTATCCGCCAGGTGACCCAGACTCGAACCAGATCGATGCTATTTAAACTGTTCCCTAGAAGAGCTTTGATCTTCTTGATGGTGGGGTTGAGAGGCAAGCGTTCAACACCGGATAACTTATCTGCCTGTGGATGATTGGATTCGAGGCAGCGGTAGCGAAGCCGGCGATGGCTTCTCATCAGCCGGTGATGTATCTTGGCAGTAGAACCACGTCTGGTTCCAGTCTTTGACTTGGTAGCTCAGCATAAGGGAAAAGACAATCTCTTCGCCGCTGGATGGAGATGCCGCCAAGTTCAAGACTAGGCCCGTTGGCACGCTCGTTTTGCCGGTTCAAATCAAAAAGCTCTCTGAACAAAAGCAGATTTGGTTCTTCTCCCAGGTACACTTCGCAGAAAACTTGAAAATTGCAGAGATTTGACACGGAATTGGGCCCGATGTCTTGAGGTCTAAGGTCAAAGAAATTCAGAACTTCTCTGAAAAATTTGGAGCCGGGAGGGACAAATCCCCGGTTCATGTGATCCGTGAAAACTATCACTTCCCCGTCTTTGGGTTGAGGCTTTTCTTCGGATGGGTCAGGAACACGATAGGACATGACCTCCTTTTTTGGCAAATGACCAGACTTCACAAATTCAGCCAGCTTGCTTTGTGTGATAGTGGATGGGACCCAGTTGCAGGTTACAGGAGCTTTGGTCGACTTAGGTGCCATGACAACAAGTTGGCCTATTGCAAAATAAGAAGTTCCGGCTTAAAATTTAACCCAGAAGAACATATTCAAATTGCTGAAGATAGCGGCTTATAGGGGCCTAATGATATAAGGGTGATTGTGCAACAATATTCAAGCCGCTACATACATCAAGAGAGATTCAAAAAATTTAAAGACCTGAGAAGGTGCCAAGGTTTACAGACCAAGTGGGATGCGTTTAAACCGGACATTTCGACAGTCATGTTGAAGCCATTTAACATAAGAAGTGTTCCGGGTGATAAAAACAGATTTCATAAGTTACAACTGTTATTTTGGATCAAATGGTCGTTCAGAAAAGAAAAATTTCTAGACCTAAAACATGATGTAGAGGAGTTCATGCATCCTAATGAGGATTCTTTGCAAGAAAAGAAGATCTGCTAGTATATAAAATGGATGCGGAATAGGTACGCATGAGATTTATGCTACTGTGGGATCAAAAGAAGCCCCAGCAGAGGAAATACGAAGAACAGGGGATGAACTACGAACTGTACAGAAGAACTATCAACCCTAGCATAGATGCAAGATGCAGAAAGGGGAAACTTACAGTACTGGATCTGTTGCGGAGGGGTGCTACCATTTCTCTGGTCGGATTCAAGTCGATGCAGCGACCAAGGTTGACGGAGATGAGGTGCGGTGTGGCAGCGGCGGAGCTCGAGCGTCAGGAAGAGAGCGAGCGGAGGAAGACGACTAGAAGGGGGGGAAATGAAACCCCAGGTCGCGCCTATTTATTAGGAGAGAATAACTAAGACAACACGGGAAACGAGGGGATAAGAATTACTATCCAGCGGCCCCGACGCCTCGATTCTCGGAACGGGCAATAAAGACAAAGATCCGTTGGGCCGATTCGGCGGGATTAAAGGAAAGATGACGTCATGACCGGTTAACACGAATCCAAAGGGTGACGTCACGCCGGGTTAAAGAAAGTCTTTTTTGCGCAGTCTGAGGACTGAGGATTTATGTTTTAAGTTATTTTAAGATTGACATGAACAGGTTCAAATCAATCTGGGGCCTAATGTTGGGGATATAACTATTTGTGTAAGCCGGCCAGGAAGGGCCGGGTTACGTAAATAGTTACTAGACAGAAGCCCAAGTCCAAGCTTGAAGATGGCGACTCAACAAGGAGCCTAAGGCCCACAGGCGACTTAAGGCCCGTTGTAGTAAACCGCCATAATGGCATGACTTGTATCATAAGGTAGACTTGACTAGCTACCGAGCCGGACACTGTTTATGAGCCGACCGGGATTATGTAAGCCGCAGGGCGTCAACCCGTGTATATAACGGGACGACCCGGCAGCGGCTTAGGACAAGAAACAACCCTTCGAGAACCGGGCATAGCGTATATCGCTCCCTGGTTATCGAAACCTCAAGCAATACCAACCGAACTAGACGTAGGCTTACCTTCACCGTAAGGAGCCGAACTAGTATAAACCCTCTCGTGTCCTTTGTCCCGATTAACCCCTTTAAGCTTCCTAGTTGCGATGGCTCCACGATTAAGTCCTTGCAAGAGGACATTTGCCGTGACAATTCCACGACAGCGCCCGTGCCGGTGTACGTGCACACAAATGTCTCCGCCACGCCGTTGACAGCGCCTGTCCCCGCGCGGGAGCCAGTGCCCCCCTCAGCGAGATGGATGGCAGCCGTCGACTGCTTCCTTGCACCAACGCCAGTCGCCTCCTCCCACCAGTTGACTCGCTCCAAAGTCCAGAACATTTTGGCCTTCCTTGAAGCTAGGCCAACGTCCATGAGTACGCCAACAACGGCGCAAGACGCCGCCGTCACCGTCTGTCAGTGGCCGATGACACACAGAGCATGGCAGAGGAGCCGCTTCCCACTGCGAGACGCCCCCGCCGCCGGCGCGTAATCTAAATTTGCCATGAAAAACGTTCAGATTGCCATGCTAAAAATCCGAAAGTTTATCATTTCCGTTTATTTTATATCGATCGTTGTATAATTTAAAGTCGGAGTCAGACTGAACGAAATGTATGGTTTGATCGATTGAATGTTCTGCTAGAGCCGTATCAAATTAAATATAAAACGTCATCAAGCCACATGTATTCCTTGTCATCCAACGACCTAGACTGCTTCAACGTCGAGCGCTCAACACGTTTAGCGTGCAGTTAATTTCATGCCAAAAATAGTGCTAATCACATGACAACACGTAAATAATATCCTATTAGTTAATATCCGCATGCACTTCATATACTTCCAAATTAACGTGCATTGCACGTACACACTGACTAGTGCTGCTAGTACGTGAAACTGGTGCCGTGACTTGTGAACGCGTCCAGATATGGTCAACGGCAACATCGCCCACGAGTTCTTCCTGTTTGCCCGTGCGTCTAAACGCAGAAGGGGAGTAGAGAGAGAGAGCACACATGGAACCCACCAGTAAGTGAAGGCGAATAATACTCCCTCGGTCTAGGTGAGTAAGTCATCTTAGGTTGTGCACCGTGACCAAGGAGGAGGGGAAAATGGGAGACTTTAATGTTTATTTGCTAATTAATAGCATTGCATGCAATGAACTAACCATTGCATGTCGTGTTTGGTAGTCTCAAGTCATTAAAAGCATGCACACCCCTCATCTCTTATTGGTTGATATGTCAAGAAACAAGAAACGAGATAGAAGTTAATGCACCGCGCCTTAGTGTTTTGGGATTATTTGGTTTTCGTAAGATGACACACACCTAGACGGAGGGAGTACTAAAAATAATATTACATGTTATCCATTAATTAGGCTGTGGTAATATAAAAACATTATGTAAACAAAGGGGGTACAACAAACATTGCTATTCTACGTATGTTGCCTATTGACGTGCGGCTTGAAGGCCCGGTCGCATGTTCGATCCTCGTCCTTTATTTTTTAATTTGTATATGGGTCCAAATTTGTTTCATGACATTGGCCCCTCGGTGTGTAGTTTGTAGCACTTTAATTTGTGGGTCGAAATTTGTTCCATTCCAAGTGGACTATCGATGTGTAGTTTTGTAGGTTATTTATAATAATTAAAGAGAACAACATAGTTTTTTCAATAATACCATGGTGCGACGTTGAAGGCGAGAAAGGACGTGCGAGAGAGCGATGACCGAGCTAGAGGGAAATCAACTAGGGGAGTTGCGTGGGTTGCAACGGTGTTTGGAGTAGTTGTGGGCCGAATGCTACGAAAATATAATCTAAACCGACTAGAATAAATGCCTACACAAATTAATCCAAGGTTGGAGTGCCCCTTTCAATGTAAATAGCTCCTGCTTTGCGAGGGATGGAGAGGTAGTAGCTTCAACGCGTGGAAGATACGGTGTGAGAAAGCGAGGTCAATCGAGAGACATATAGATAGAGAGACAAAGTGAGTGTGGTCCGACATTCATTGAACAAATATATTGCTCTGGAGAGATATTGTCAGATTGAGCTTTTGGCAAGGGTGAGGGCTGTAAGATAGAGCTTGAGAGATGATCCAGTCATAGACGTGTAGATATATTTTGTGCGTGGGAGGAAGCAAGGTCAACCGATCACATAGGGTCGATATGCGATCGAAAGAGTGAGACGGGTTGGAGAGAGTGACCTAGATAGACAATGTGCGTGAGAGAGTATACAATGTGAATAGGTCGAATTGGGCTCAAACATGGTGATATATCATTTTTGTCTGAGAAAGAGTTAGGTCAATCGAGACATACGGAGAGAGTGAGAGAGAGATTGAGTGAGTGTGGCCCACCATGAGGTCGAAAGAGTGGCGGCGGCTTGGATGGACTGACCTAGATAGACAATCTGCGTGAGAGAGTATAGACTGTGTCGATCGAGGCCCGAAGAGGGAGATATATCATTTGTGTGTGAAAGAAAATGAGGTTAAACGAGACTCATATAAAGAGAGCGAGATTGAGCGAGTGTGGCCCGCCGTGCAGAAGAAAGAGTGAGACAGTCTCGCGGGAGTGACCTAGATATACAACGTGCTTGCATGCACACGAGAGGTTGGGGGGCTAGATAGGCAATGCATGTATTTAGCACGAGAGGGTGAGAGGGAGAGGGGGAGAGAGAGAGCTCGGCATGGGGTGCAATGGCGGGTGTGTGAGGTAAATACATTTGGTAACAGAGTGGAAAAAGGGGTTGTGTAGTTGAGAGACTTAGAGATCGAAACATGAAGAGAAAGAATGAACGAGGTGGTTTAGGAGAGGAAGATTGACCCGTCTGAGGGAAGTATGTAGCGTTTGTCTTGGGGGGCTAAAACAACATTTGAATGTACATAGTACGAGACTTAATATCGATGTTTCAATTCGATTGTACATTGTAAGATTTGAACCGAGGACCAGGCATACGGGTAATTATTTCAATTCATGCCATACTAAGTTTGAAAAGTTGACATTGACTCAGTTTGTTGTGCCATTTTGTAGGTCATATGTTTGAATCCATCCAAAAGTTTTCTCACTACCATGGTGTTCATCATATACATATGAATTTGTATTAAAAAGTAGCGTGGATATAGTGAAATGCGAAATCCACGTTAGAATTTGAGATCGCTACGTGACACACACTCTAATTCAAAAATCTAACTACGTGACACACACTCTAATTCAAATAACTAATTATGTGACACACACTCTAATCCACGTTAGCGTGGGTACCGTTTCAATTTTTTTTCAAATAACTCCTCGTTAATTAATTTATAGTACTCCCTCTATTCACTTTTATAAGACCTTGAAGACATTTCAGACAATGTGCAAAATAGTTCATTTTAAGTTGTCTGAAACGACTTACAAAAGTGAACGGATGGAGTATCTCGTTTCGAATGACTAATTATTGCAAGGAAAACACAGCCATGGTAATACATACAGATTCATTTGCAAATGAAAGAAGATTTGTTTGCATTCTCAAATGTAGGCGCACCAGGCAGACCAGGATCGTGTCGGGGTGGACGCTGCTTCGGTGCCTTAAAGGCAACTTCCTTTGGGTGACTGACATGTGGGCCGGCAACCTGTTGGGCCCACATGTCATGGACACAAAGGCAGGTGCCTTAAGGCACCATAGCATAGTCCTGTCTGGGTGGTCGCGTGTATCGGACGGACGCGTAGCACCCAGCCACCCACCCCCCTCCCCCAAAGAAAAGGACGACGACAATATAAGTTCGCGCTTCCACGTTTCGGATTGAAATATCTGGCGGCCCCAATTCCAGCCCTGCAAAATCTGTCTTCCACACCGTCCCCTTCCGCGCCTAGATTGCTCAAATCCCTAATTCGCCGCCAACCCTCGAATCGCCCCTCGTCTCATCTCTTTCCCCACAGTTCCCCACCTTTGTGCCGGACGAAGACAACGGTCACGCTTCACCACCGCACGGGAGCTACCTCATCTACGCCCTCGTCCACCGCACCGGGTGGTCCACCGACAACGTCGGCCGCCGCAACCGACGTGCCTCACAGACACCGAGTTCCACCGCATCAGGTGCGCTTCTCCGATGCTGTCTCCCAGCTCACCGGTGCTACTTCACCGAGCACATCGTCGCACCTCCGCCCCCGAGACCGTTGGGGCTTCACCAACGGTCTCGTCCACCGCATCGTAGCGCTCCGCTGCCACTCAAGATCTGCATCCGTGCATGGCCAGCCAACGCCAGCGCATCACCCTCAACGGCTCTGAAGTGACCCGCACTCTAGCTAGGCGAGCATGCCCAAACGCCGGCCCGAACTAGGTATCCACACATCACTCCCTTGTGCACTGTTCCGATGATGTTTGGATATCCTTTCACTTCTCTCTTAGCTTACACACCTATGCAACTCTGACTTTAACTCTTATTTCTTCTGGAGATATCATCTGAAACAAGCAAATCCATTTTTTAGCGAAGCATGACGGCGCTACAGGATCTGGTACACATCCTGCACACCCGTATAACCTTGTAAGTATCTGTCCTCCGGTAAAACATCAAGGTCGATTCCTCTTATTTGATCAACCATTCGCCGTGTCAAAAATGCAGAGGGGGATGCAAGGAGCCCAAGGCCTGCACATCCAAGCAAGTGGTAACATGGAATTGTACATGGAACATCCCAAGCACAAGCAGAGCTGCAGTGAGCACAGCATAACGAGCTAGCGTAAGTCCCTGCATTTCATTTAATTTGTACTGGCATTCGTGTATGATTTGTGTGCAGCGGCTGATCCATGAATTCAAGTTACCAGGGGCGAATATTTAACTTAAAAAATACGAAGGCACTTGCACTTCGGAAATCAACATAACTTGAGAAATGTGAAGCTACATGAACTTTGAAAACCAGCTAATGATCCAAAGTAGTTCAGATTATAAACACTAAATGATGCAAGCACCAAAAAACACAAAATGCAACATGATGTACAAGGACTAAAAACATGGTCTGTACCTGCTTGAATTATTCGTTCTCTGGCTGAAAATATTGAAGTGTAATTGCACGCATAACCAGTGCGCAAACTGCATATCAATATATCTATCCTGCACAAGTATGCCAATAGTTTCAAATGACAGATTAGAAAAGTATTTATGCTATGTTGTCATGATACGGGGACTTTCTTGTAGATGGCCTCGACGTTTCCTCAAGCTATGAAAATGCACTATTATTTGCTTGTCATCAATGCCTACAAATATCTGTCTCTCTCAACATAGTAGATCATCATTAGACACTAAATCCTTCAATGAGCTTGCAAAATGCTTGCATTAGATCCCTCATTAGACACTATATGTTCATCACCAGAGCATGTAAAATGTTTGCATCAAATCCTTCATTAGCAGTCTGTTCATTAGACACTTCAGGCTCAAGAAGAACATGAGCTTGTATGTTTGCACTGGAAACTTGATTAGATACATCAGATTCAATCAGTTCAGTATTGATTGGGGGAGTTATAGAATAAGTAGAAATTGGTTTCATTTTCTAATAGATTCCCTACATACAAGAAGTTTTACAACACCGTCTGGTTTAACTATTGGCCAGAAATTGAAGAGTTGAATTAGATATAATCAGGGATGTGATGTACCTGCTCGTTGCACATGCTACTCTTGCAAGCTGCGATTGTCCGTTTGCGCAAGCTTAATGCGATGCCCGTGCTGCCGCCGCTGCCTCCCACGCAGGCTACACCCAGGGTTGGATCTTCATCTTCTTGTCCTTCCGTTCGCTTGAAGCCCGGCGACCGCCCTCCAACAAGGGCGTGAGGAAGTGCTGTGTCGGTATGTCCAGTGGCGGCTAGGTTAGGAGCGAACCAGACTAGAGGCTGGAGCGAATGAATTGGGATTTTTCCGGCTGTCGATCGATATGGGAGGCGCTCGTTTGGGCCGCGAGCCTGCTATAGGGCCTGCCTTGCACTTATGTTATTGGCCCATCCAAATTGAAACATTTTCTTCATTTTTACAATGCACCTTTCGTATGCGTTCGGACGAACAAAACTAGCGTGGACCAACCTGGATGACTCAAACTAGGTGCACACTTTCCAATCACCTGAGGCGGCCGCCCATACCAGCCCCTATGGTGGTGTCGCCCCTTTTTGCGTGTATGATTGGATAGTGAAAAATATTCCAGTGGCGCTTTTGTTTTACCCACAGAATGGTTGAATTGCTTGTTTCTATGAACTGAGTTCGCCAATAATGTGAAGGATGCCAGTCTTTTCAGCCTATTGTAGATTGCTTAGATCTCGATATGCCAAAAGTAATAGCATGAAATATCTGATAAAAGCCAAAGTGTGATGTGTTTGGTTACAACTAGTCTGACTACACGTCCTCATATAACATATCAAGGACGCACCATCTTACCAGATTAACCGTGGTATTATCCCTAGTCGAGAAACATGATGCTCGGGGAAAATTAAACTCGATGTAGTATTCGGCACGCCTGATAACTACAGGTCCAAAGAGTTGCTCTGCCACGTGGCCCCTTTCAATAGTGGATATCACGCCCTTTTAGGGAGGGACGCCTTCACACGCTTCCAAGCCATACCCCATTACGGGTATATGAAGCTTAAAATGCCAGGGCCCAATGGAGTAATCACTATCACCAGTGATCTGGATATAGCACTCCGTGCCGAGAACAAAACTGCATCCTTGGCCCTCGGGGCACTATACGAGGCCCTCTCGGCCGTAGAGTTAACCACTCTGCGTTCAACAGTGGACAAAGATGATGTAATCCTCGACAAGAGGCCCAAATCCACCTCTTTCAAACCAGCAGATGAAATAATCAAATTTCAAGTGCATCCAACGGATCCTAACAAAACAGCATCCATTGGAGCGCAGCTAGATCTAACGGTCGACGCCGCTTTACGAGCGTTCCTGCGCGAAAATTGGGACATTTTTGCCTGGCATCCTTCGTACATTCCCGGAATCCCACACATACTGGCCGAGCACAACCTCAACATAATGAAGGGGTTCAAACCAGTCAAGCAAATCTTGCGGCAATTTTCCGAACCCAAATGACAAGCTATGGGGGAGGAGCTAGCCAAACCACTTGAGGTCGAGTTCATCCGAGAAATCAAGCACCCGGACTGGCTAGCGAACCTGGTCATGGTGCCGAAGAAGGATAAATCATGGCGCCTTTGTGTCGATTTCAAGGACCTTAATTAGGCTTGCCCTAAGGACCCCTTCCCACTACCCCACATTGACCAAATCATTGACGCAACCGCAGGACACGATTCATTGTGTTTCCTTGACGCCTACTCCAGATACCATCAGATTAAGATGAAGGAGTCTGAGCAGGCCACTGAGGGAGTCCTGGACTAAGGGGTCCTCGGGCGTCCGGCCTGTTCGACGTGGGCCAGACTGATGGGCTGTGAAGATGCAAGACCGAAGACTCTCTCTCGTGTCCAGATGGGACTCTCCTTGGCGTGGAAGGCAAGCTTGGCGTCTGGATATGAAGATTACTTTCTCTGTAACCGACTTTGTATAACCCTAGTCCCCTCCGGTGTCTATATAAACCAGAGGGCTTAGTCCGTAGAGGCAACAGTCATAATCATACAGGCTAGACTTCTAGGGTTTAGCCATTATGATCTCGTGTTAGATCAACTCTTGTAATACTCATATTCATCAAGATCAATCAAGGAGGAAGTAGGGTATTACCTCCATAGAGAGGGCCCAAACCTGGGTAAACATTGTGTCCCCTGTCTCCAGATACCATCGACCTTAGCCGCACAATTAGGGACCCCCTACCCGAGATCCACCGGTTTTGACATCAACAGTCGCAACGACATTTATTACTCCGTATGGGCCTGTCTGCTTTAACACTATGCCCTTCGGGCTCAAAAACGCTGGCACCACCTACCAACACATGATTCAAACATGTCTGCAAAAACAAATTGGCAAAACAGTGGAGGCATATGTGGATCACGTGGTCATCAAGACTAAACACGTTGAATCATTGGTGGACGATCTTCCCCTCACATTCGACAACCTCAGAACATATGACATACGGCTCAATCTAGAAAAATGTGTCTTCGGCATTCCAGTCGGTAAACTGCTCGGGTTGTTTCCAATAGAGGAATTGAAGCGAACCCAGCTAAAACCCGAGCCCTATCACAATTAGCAACACCAACTGACTTAAAGCAGGTCCAAAAACTAGTTGGTTGTGTGGCAGCCTTGAGCCGCTTTATCTCCAGATTGGGAGAAGAGGCGCTACCACTTTATCGATTGCTCCAACGCACCGACCACTTTGAATGGACGGACGCGGCTACAGCTAGATTGGAAGAAATAAAGACTTTGTTAGCAGGCAACCCAATCCTAGCCGCGCCAAGCGTTGGCGAGCCTATGTTGCTCTACATATCTGCGACTCACCAGGTAGTGAGCGCCGTACTCGTTGTTGAACGAGAGGAAGAGGGATACAAATTCCCCATCCAAAACCCAGTGTACTACGTATCGGCGGTCCTTACACGATGCAAATCTCGATACCCGCACTATCAGATAATGGCCTATGCGGTCTTCATGGCATCCTGGAAGCTGCGACACTACTTTCAAGAGTGTTCGATCATGATGGCATCTGAAGTACCACTCAATGACATCATATATAATCGGGATGCCACCAGCCGCATAGCTAAATGGGTCATCGATCTCTTACCATTTGAAATAACATACAAGCCATGCCAAGCTATTAAATCTCAGGTGCTGGCCGACTTTGTCGCCGAGTGGACGGAAGCTGAGCTCCCAAAAGAGTACAACACATACTCCAACTGGATCATATACTTTGACGGCTCTAAAATGTTATCCCGACTGGGGGCTGGTGTCATCTTGACATCCCCTACGAGGGACACAGTCCGCTACATGCTCCAAATCATGTATATGGATTCCAACAACGCAGCCGAATATGAGGCATTACTACACGGTCTCCGAATGGTTGTCTCTATGGCCATACAACACCTAGAGGTGCGTGGGGATTCAAACCTCACAATATCCCAAATAAATGGGGAATTCGATGCAAAAGACCCAAAAATGGCGGCATACCAAAATGCCGTACTCAAGATATCAGCTCGATTTGAGGGGCTCAAGTTCCATCACGTTGCTCGAGACAGTAATCAGGCAGCAGACATCCTTGCTCGAATGGGCGCTAAGCGCGACCCCGTACCGCCTAACACCTTTGTGGAAAGGCTCTTCAAGCCATCCGTGGCATGGCAGGACTGAAAGTGCAACTATCCCTAGGTGGTTTTGGTAATTCATAACAACATATAGCTCATTGAGCTAATGCTATTCCAAGACAAATATTTCAGGAAAGCTCAATCGATGGCATGGCATGGATGATGAAAGTGGATCCCTCAAAATATCAAGGACAAAGGATTGGCTCAAGCTCAAAAGCTCAAGACTCTACATTTTACATTTGAGTGATCCAAGATCACATTGAGTCTATAGGAAAAGCCAATATTATCCTCTTGCTTCATGAGCCTCTTGCTTCATGTGCTTAGTGATATGCTCCAAAACCCTCCACTACTTTATCACATCCACATATGACCTAAACCTAAAGTCAAACTCGGCCCTACCGATTCTTTCTATCCGGCGCCACCGAGTTCAGATGTCATAGCCACTGCCACAAACCCTAGGAAAATCGGTCTCACCGAGATGGGATTGTAATCTCTCTGTTTCCCTTCGTAACGTTTTGGTCTAACCGAAGTGAGCGATCGGTCCCACCGAGATTACAATGTAAACTCTCTGTTTCCCTTTCGTAACTTTTCCATCTCACCGAAAGAGCGAATCGGTCCCACCGAGTTTACTTGACCAACTCTCTGGTTAGCTAATTACCAAATTCGGTCTCACCGAGTTTGTATGTCAGTCTCACCGAGATTACGTTATGCCCTAACCCTAATCATATCGGTCCTACCGAGTTGCATGTCAGTCCCACGAAAAACCCTAATGGTCACTAGGTTTGCTAAATCGGTCCGACCGAGTTTGATGATTCGGTCCCACCGAGTTTGGTAAATTGTGTGTAACGGTTAGATTTTGTGTGGAGGCTATATATACCCCTCCACGTCCTCTTCATTCGTGGAGAGAGCTATCAGAACAAACCTACACTTCCAACTTACCAGTTCTGAGAGAGAACCACCTACTCATGTGTTGAGGCCAAGATATTCCATTCCAACAATATGAATCTTGATCTCTAGCCTTCCCCAAGTTGCTTTCCACTCAAATCTTCTTTCCACCAAATCCAAATCCTGTGAGAGAGAATTGAGTGTTGGGGAGACTATCATTTGAAGCACAAGAGCAAGGAGTTCATCATCAACACACCATTTGTTACTTCTTGGAGAGTGGTGTCTCCTAGATTGGCTAGGTGTCACTTGGGAGCCTCCGATAAGATTGTGGAGTTGAACCAAGGAGTTTGTAAGGGCAAGGAGATCGCCTACTTCGTGAAGATCTACCGCTAGTGAGGCAAGTCCTTCGTGGGAGACGACCATGGTGGGATAGACAAGGTTGCTTCTTCATGGACCCTTCGTAGGTGGAGCCCTCCGTGGACTCGCGCAACCGTTACCCTTCGTGGGTTGAAGTCTCCATCAACGTGGATGTACGATAGCACCACCTATCGGAACCACGACAAAAACATCCGTGTCCCCAATTGCATTTGAATCCTCCAAAACCTTCCCTTTACATTCTTGCAAGTTGCATGCTTTATTTTCCGCTGTCTATATACTCTGTGCATGCTTTCTTGAATTGCGTGAAGATTGCTTGACTTGCTTAAAGATAGCTCAAATCTGCCAAAGTCTAAAATTGGGAAAATGTTAAGTTTTAATTGGTCAAGTAGTCTAATCACCCCCTGTCGGTGTCAAAACCGGCGGATCTCGGGTAGGGGGTCCCGAACTGTGCATCTAGGCGGATGGTAACAGGAGACAAGGGACACGATGTTTTTACCCAGGTTCGGGCCCTTTCGATGGAGGTAATACCCTACTCCTGCTTGATTAATATTGATGATATGGGTAGTACAAGAGTAGATCCACCATGAGATCAGAGAGGCTAAACCCTAGAAGCTAGCCTATGGTATGATTGTTCGTCTCTGGGACTAAAACCCTTCGGTTTATATAGACACCGAATAGGGTTAGGGTTACACAGAGTCGGTTACAATGGTAGGAAATCTACATATCCATATCGCCAAGCTTGCCTTCCACGCCAAGGAAAGTCCTATCTGGACACGGGACGAAGTCTTCAATCTTGTATCTTCATAGTCCAGGAGTCCGGCCAAAGATGATAGTTCGGCTATCCGGACACCCCCTAGTCCAGGACTCCCTCAGTAGCCCCTGAACCAGGCTTCAATGATGACGAGTCCGGCGCGCATATTGTCTTTGGCATTGCAAGGCGGGTTCCTCCTCCGAATACTTCATAGAAGATTTTGAACACAAGGACAGTGTCCGCTACGCAAAACAAGTTCCACATGCTACCGTAGAGAGAATAACTTTTGCACAGATCTGCTGACGTATTCCGCGGCGTGACATCACACCACGGCCAGGCCTTTATACGAATCATTTTTACTGTTCCACCTCAGTGCGTTTAGCAAGGCGGTTTCCTTGCCACGTCTTACCAAAGCGGAGATCGTGCCCCCTTATTCCGGGATTCTCATCAATACGGACGTGGGTAACCCAACCGCGCCATTGATTACAGCGCTTGGGAGATAAGCGAGTTTTACCAGGCTGGCGGGGACGATAGCCGTCCGTCCATATAAGGGATAAGGATCCACCTTTTCACCCACGCCTTCTTCCTCCTTTGCCCATCCATTTCCAAGACTTTTCGAGCTCCAGCGCCCAAGTCCGCACATCCCACCTCAACCTTCTCCAACTATGTCCGGAGCGGGAGGTAAGTGGATGGCCTCCTCCGTCACGGAGGGGCACATCAAAAAGCTGGGTAAGGCCGGATACTTGTCCAGCGGCATCGCGCACCGGCTACCCGACAAGGGGCAGCTCATTCTCACCCCCAGGCCCCATGAGAGGGTGGTGTTCCTCACCCACTTCCTCCGCGGACTAGGTTTCCCACTTCACCCATTTGTCCGGGGGCTCATGTTCTACTACGGCCTGGATTTCCACGATCTGGCCCCGAACTTCATCCTCAACATCTCAGCGTTTATCGTGGTAATGCGAGGCCTTCCTCGCATCCAGTCCCACTTCGCTTATGGCTTAAGATCTTCAATGTCAAGCCGAAGGTAGTGGGCGGCCGCCAATGAGTGCGGAGGCGCCATGGTTGGCACGATGGCCAAAGTCCTATGGCTCGAGGGCTCCTTCGTGGAGACCATAAAGGTGGCAATCGGGGTGGTTCTACATCACCGAGCAGCGACTCTCAATGGGCGGCCCCGATTCGATCTGGCTTCCCCACACGGCTCACATCATGGAAAGAGACGGGCCTGACATGGGGGGATTCGGACGAGCTGTCCGGACTCCAAACCTTCGTCTGAAACCTGGTGGACAAGAATCTCAGGCTTGTCAACATGTGGGCCAACAACGGGCCTTAAAATTGTGGGAGTTCGATCCGGCACAGCACCCAACTCTGAAAAGGCTCTTCGACACTATGTACGAAGACGCCTGGAAGGTGCTGTTTAAGGACGCCGAGGCTCCCACCTCCGCTACCGAAGATCGCGGATTCAGCTCGCAGCGTCAAGCCAGCGAGGTAAGTTATTTCACCCTTTATGGGACTCTTTTTTCATAGTTTGACTCTATGCGGGATCTAAAACTCCCTAACCTTTGACAGGACTGGCTGAAGACGTCCGGACAGATTAACTGTCCGGCCCCCTTGCCAGAAGACCCAGCGGACGCCCGGTTGACGGGGCTGCTGGCTCCGGCACCTCACGTGGTGCCGGAGAAGAAGGCCACGGGGACTCGAAGGAGTGCCCGACGCCAGGTGTTGTCGGACTCATCGTCCGATGACTCCGAGGTGGAATCCTCCTCTGAGGACGAGGAGGAGGCGAATGAAGCCTCTCCCCGGGGAGAGAAGAAAGGAAGGCCGCCCGGCCGGGAGGCCGGAGGGTCCAAGAAAGGAAGGACCCTTCCTCCGGACTTCTCCACCAACGCCGACAACGACGAGGAGGAGTGGCCACCAAGGGCCAAGCCTGGCGAGATCGTAAGTGTCCGGACTCGGAAAAGTTCATGACTTTTTATTTGTCGCATAGTGTCTTCTAACGCGAATATGACCATGTAACCCGCCCAAAAGGCAGGCTTGCCGCCGTCGAAGCGGCTCCACAGGCTCGTCGGATGTGAATAGTACTTCACTTCCGACCGCCTCCTCTCCTCGTGTCGCCGGCGACATTGCGGTGGAGTCAAAAAGGGGCCCAGCCAGAGGAGGTGGTCTGAGGCGCCGCAAGGCGACCTCCCGGACTCCAGCGCGAAGGGGCGAGACCCCAGAGGGCTCTAAGTCCGGCCCTGTGGTCGAACTGCAGACCGGAACCTTGATGGTTAGAAGTCCGGCAAGCGGCCCCTTCGTAAGAAGGGTAAGACTATGACACCAGTGACCTCCGTCCATCTGGAGGCACCAGATAGCTTGCTGGAGGCGCTTAAACGCGCCTCCATCGACGAGGAGCACCGCACTGTTATGAGTGTGGTGATCCAGAAAGTTCAGTCCGCCAAGAGCGGGCTGACTGAAGCCTCTACCAGCCTTCTAACAGGCTTTGGAGGCCAAGAGCGGGCGAACTCGTTTTACGCCTCCCAGAGAAGAAGAAGGACAAGCTCAAACCAAAATGGGAGGGGCCCTTCATTATAGATGAAGTTCTCACAGGAGGAGCCTATCAGCTTCGCAATGCATCGGATAATTGCCTAGAGCTAAATCCATGGAACGTTGCCCGGCTCCGAAGGTTCTACGCATAAGTTCGACCATGTTTCTTGTCCGTCCCTTTTCTTTTCTCTTTTCTCTCTTCTACATTTGTTTTTTTTTCTCGTCTTTATACGTTTCCCAGGATATGTTTGGATAAGCCAAACTCTTTAGGGGCACACATATTTAAATGTATACACCCCACCATGACTAGGGGCTTCTTTAACCGAAGCTTGTTATTATTCAGAGCCTACATCACACAATTTCTATATCGTTTGATCATCTACACTCTTTTGCCATTATATGCACCTCTATGACTTAAGTTTTTGCCAAGCTAGGTTGCTTCGCTCATGTGTTTATCCCTACGTTCCTGACTGTTATGCTAGGGCATAAAGGGAGCACCTCTGTGATTGTTACAACCGGGTAATCCGGACCTGTACCTCAGACGGGTGAAGCCAAAAGCTAGCATTCTTAAGAGAATAATTGGTCAGCAATCAAATGAAAAATTATTACATTCTCTTAACTCTTCACAAAAATGTGGGGCAGTTCTCCCGCAATACAGACCAAAGGCCCGGGCACGCATAATTAAGGCATGCCAACCCAAGGAAATGAACCCTTAACGGAACTATTCTCCTTGGAAGATGTTTCTTACATATGTAATATAACATACCTCCCGAACTTTCAGTGTTCTTGGAACGGGGGTCCCCAGACTTGCCTGCCTGCGGCCCAGAGCGTGGCTAAGCCAGCATGTCGTACGGCCAATCTTCATCAACAAGGCATCCAAGACCCTCGCGAGGGTCCAAGCCTCGCGAGGCAGATGACGCAAGACCTCCTCTGGAGTAGCCTAGCCAGGAAGGCTCACAAGGAGCGGAGATATCAAGGTGGGACAAAACATCACGAGGCCCTCGTGACGTGAGCCATATTGAGCGGCACCGGTGAGGCGCCGGTAGTGATGTCCTTATTTCCTCTTTGGTGCTAAGGAGGCCAGCGCAAACGAAGAGTATCGAGGCATCAGGCAAAGGTTTCTATATATTGGTGCAACGAGACCAAGACCAGGAGGAAGGCAAGACGTAGGTCATCGTGGAGCTCAAGGCAGCATCACCACCAGAGCTTTTCGGAGGCGAAGACCACTTTTGTCAGGATAGCTTGTACTAGCTGTCCCCCTTCAAATTTGCCCGCCGTTGTTGGCTCCCTTCCCGCTCGATATTTGGGAAGAGGACCAGGGCCTCTATAAATAGGTCTAGCCACCACAGTAGTAGCCATCGGATCCAGAGACGCGCACAAGCTCGTACGCACAAGAACACCTCAACCTCAGGAGGCTGTTCTTCCCTTGTACTGTTCATCATCAGCCCAAGAGGCAATCCACCACCACTATTACACCACAATGGTGGCCCGAACCAGTATAAATCCCGTGTCTTTCTGTGTTGAGAGTTTGTCGAGTTCGTCCGCGAGATCTTAGCGAGCTAGGGCGTAGATCGGTAGGAGGGAAAGACTTCGCGCGCACCCCAGAGTTTGAACCTTAAGGGTTTGCCGGAACCCCACATCTAACATTTGGCGCGCCAGGTAGGGGTGCATCGTAGCTTCCCTTCCATCAGTTCGTCGCTCCGACGCTCCGTCAACTCCATGGCGGACGCTCGCCGTGCTCGAGCTGAGCGTCGGGCTGCCCTCACCGCCCACGTCGCTCAGACGGCTCCCGTCGGCGGGCCACCTTGCCTTTCTCCGTCTGCCGCCGCCAACACTGCCACCGGCCCGGCGGGGAACGAGCAGCAGGCATCCTCGCTACATCCTTCGGTGCGGCAGGATGGCCACACCGCTACTCCATCACTGACCCCTGCCGGTTCTTCGTCTCACGCGCACCGCACTCCCATGGAGGCACGGGCCGTGCTCCTCGCGGCGAACGAGCTCCTGCGCTACCGCCCCGTCGACGACCTCTACGAGGAGTGGCTCGACCACGTCACCGAGCCCGTCCGTGCCGCAGGGGGCTCCCCGGTGCCGCCCCTCTCTCTACCTCCCCCTCAACCAGCCATGGGCAATGAGGCTCATGGCGTGCCTCCACCACCTCTATGCCAAGACGGCGCCTTGGCACCAAGGCGCGTGGCTCCGCGGCGTGATCCACCACGCCCTGCGCCCGCGCGCGAAGAGAGAAGCTGCCAAGAAATCCCGCGGCCGTGAGAAGCTGCACCTGTGCTCCCCGCGCCACCTCGTCAAGACTGTGCGCCGCCAACAGTGGCGCAGCGCGGACCTCGTCAAGACCAAGCTCCACCACTGAAGCGGGCCCTGGCAACCACGGCTGGCTGCCGCGCCTTCACCCCCGAGCTGCGTAGCGTCACCTGGCCAGGCAAGTTCAAGCCGGATCTGCCTCCTCTCTACGACGGCACCGCCGACCCTGCGGAGTTCCTGCAGCTCTATGAGCTGAGAATCGAAGCGGCCAACAGCGATGAAAAAGTCATGGCGAACTGGTTTCCCATGGCTCTCAAGGATGGAGCTCGCTGCTGGCTCCTGAACCTGCAGCACGGCTCAATCTCCTCCTGGGACGAGATGCGCGACCGCTTCGTCGCCAACTTCTAGGGCACTCGTGACCGCCCGCCGGCCGCGGATGACCTGCGCCACATCAAGCAGCAACTAGGAGAGACCCTCCAGAAGTACATCCAGCGCTTCAACAACACCCGCCTCAAGATCCCAAGGTCACGGACGAAGCCATCATCTCCGCGTTCTCAGACGGCATCCGTGATGTCAAAATGAAGGAAGAGCTCGCTATCCACGAGGAGCTCTGCACATCTCAGGAGCTGTTCAACCTGGCGACCAAGTGTGCAAGAGCTGAGGAGGGGCGCCTTTCTCTCCTCGAGCTGCCAGCCGCAGGGGCGGAGGAGAAGAAGGCCAAGGCCAAGGACATGAAGCGCAAGGAGGCGGTGGTGCTCGCAGCGGAGCCCAACACCAAGCGGGGAAGAGATCAGCCTGAGTCAACCAAGAACGACTGACCATTCTGCGCCTTCCACAACCTGAACACCCACAACACCAGCGACTGTCAAGAGCTCAGAGCCATACGGGAAGGATGCTACGGTCGATGCCCTGAGCGCAACGACCTGGGCTACGGTTGCGGAGGAGGACGTGGAGGCAGACGCTGGGACGACCGTGGCCCGCGCTAGGAGTGGCGTGATCGGCCTCGGGAGGACCGCTGGCAGGACCAACCTCGCGAGTGCACCTAGAGGGACCCGCCTCGTGAGGATCGCCCCCAGGGCAACACCGGTCTTCCCCCACTGCCGCCACCAAGAAGGAACGAAGACCACCACCAGGACGAGGGGGCTGGGGGCTTCCAGGAGCCGCGTGCGATCGACTGCATCTTGGGCGGCGCCCAGGCCCCAGCCTCTCAGCGCATCTTCAAACAGTTTGCTCGCGAGGTGAACGCTGTGCTCCCCAAGCTCGAGGCCACGCGCCTGCTCAAGTGGTCCCAATGCGCCATCACTTTCAACTCGGCAGATCAGCTCAAGTGCGCAGCCACCGCCGGCGCCCTCCCTATGTTGTGTTCCCAGTCATCAGCAATGTGCAGGTTACCAAGACCCTCATCGACATCGGCGCAAGGCTCAACGTCCTGTCCGTTGACACGTTTGACAACCTCCAAGTGCCATATGAACAGCTCCAGCCTACCAAGCCTTTCTCAGGGGTGACCGATGGTTCCACCACACCGATAGGGCAGGTCCGTCTGCCTGTCACCTTCGGGGAGCGCAAGAACTACCGCACCGAGCTCATCAACTTCAACGTCGCGCACATCCACCTGCCGTACAATGCCATCCTCGGGTATCCAGCCCTGGCCAAGTTCATCGCAGTCACTCATCACGGCTACAACGTTCTCAAGAGGCCAGGAAGCGGAGGAATCATCACGGTCCCGTGTGAAGAGAGGGATGCGGTGTGCTCCCTCGAGCGCGCCTTTCAAGCTGCAGAAATGAAGGCCCTTCGATGGCCATCCCCAAGAAGAAGCAGTCGCGCCGTGCAGGCCCTCAGGAGGATGGCGTCGCGGCAGGCGCCTTGTCAGCATCAGCGCCCGCTCCAGGGGCGCCTCCCTCCATCGCATTGGAAGGCGCGCCCGGTGCCCTCCTCAGGCAGGGCTCGGGGGCTCTCCTCGGGAGGGCCTCAAACCTTGCCAACCTCATGAGGGAGGCGCTTGGGCACCACTTGGAGGCGTGCTTCGCGGCACGTGACCCTCAGGAGAGCATAGGGCAAGGATTTCCCACCACTCAGGAGTTCATCACCAAGACCACTCAGGAACTGCAAGATGCAAGGGCCATGCGCTGCGACAGCCGCTCACGAGGCGCAGCTCCGCATCCTGGCGAGGATGTCGGGCTGCGCGTCTGCATCGACGTCCCCGGGCTCAACAGGGCCGCATCTCAGGAGCGCTTCTGGCCATCCCGTGTGGGCCGCTGCAAGGGCCCACCACACAGCTATGTTCGCATGCCTTTCGGCTTGCCGAGCATGGCGTCAGCCTATCAACGTGACCTGCGGCGTGTCCTGGCGGCTCAGGTGGCCGGGTACCACGCCATCCTGGAGGAGATGGAGACGGTCTTCAGGGAACCTCCCGAGCCCCCAGAGCCTCCCGAGACTCATGGTCCCGGTGGCTCATGAGGAGTCATTTCTTCAATACGCCTTCACCGCACCAACTCTACGCCGTCTCTGAGAACGGTGACACCTTCCAAGCTCGTTTAGCTGGGAGCGCCCCTTGGGCTGCATTATTCCCAGGCCACATGGGTCCGTCCCAGTGGCATGTATCCCTTTTGCTTATGTCTTTAGGTTACCTTGTTGCGGGCGCACCTCGGGCTGCATCATCCCCAAGCCGCTCAGGCTGGACCCGGTGGCATGTATCTTCCTGCATTTATCCAAGTTGATCCGCTCTGCATGCTTAACCTGCCAACTAATACCACCTGCCTAATCATCACCTCCCTCGGGGCGTTCACACAGGCACGACGCTGGTGCATGGGTCCGTCCCTGCCATGCCGACAAATCTGAGCGGTCGAGCTCTGGCTTGCGGCACGCCCCGCACACGTCACCTCGCCAGGCCCTCAATGCCTTCACCTCATCCAGAGCAACCAGCGGCAGGCTGACAGCTGTAACGACAAATCATGTTTCTTCTTGTGTCTGTTCACAGGGATCCCGTGGGAAGGATAGCAGGCGGCACCGCGAGTCTCCTTTTCTCTCGTGCGATTCACTTGCGCGTTAAAAGGGGGGCTCCTGAGCATCGTGACTCAGGAGCTCTTACTGGCTCTCCAGCCCTCACCCCCTGGCCTTGACTATGGCATCGCGACCTGGCATACCAGCGGCGGCTGAGCTCGCTCGAGGGCCGGGACCTGAGGACGTAGAGTACTAAGGAGAGCATGAGGGGAGGGGAACTCGCATGGGCCGGTCTAGCTATGCCACACAAGTAGGTGCGTAGCCCTTGCGCAATGTCAGGAGTCGCCAGGAAATCAATAAGATAAGTCTTGCCTAATGGTCACTCATGCCTTGCCGCAACCCCGTTGCGGCCACGTCAACTCCCTTTCTCGCCTTACCATGGCTGCTTGAGCGCTAAGGGGGACCTCCTGAGCATCGCGCCTCAGGGGCTCTTACTGGACCTCGAGTCGCACACCTCCTGGCCTTGACCACGGCACGAGACCTGACATACCAGCGACGGTTGTAGTCTGCCTGGGGACCGGGACCTGTCAGCGTAGAGCAACAAGCTATCGCAAGGAAAGAAAGGGGGGACCGAGCCTTAACGGGACATGCGCTCACGAAGGTTTCATAACAAGGAAGATAAGAACAAAAGACAATGCAGATCCTTACATGCCCCCACGGGGTGATTCATGGTTCTTCGCATGAAAAAAAAGCTGATACTAAGGGGAATCCTATCTACACCCTTCTGTGGTGGACGCCATCATCAATAGTGGGCCACTGGGGGCCGGTGCCAACCCCATCCAGATCAGCGATGGCGACGGCCGGGCGCCGCAGCTCTGCTCCGAGCACGGCGAGAGCTCAAGGGCACGTAGCTGTCATCGCTCGTCTCCGGAGTCTCGTAAGGCTCACGAGAGCTGCTGGACTCCCAAGGTCTACCGCCGCTGGAGTAGCTGCGAGCGGAGCGTGTGTCAGCTTGGCGCTCCTCTCCGGAGCAGCACTCCAAGAGGCAGCCCTCGGTGTTGAAGACCTTGAAGAAGAGCGTGGAAGCACCGTCGTACACGAAGTGGATCGCAAGGGCGCCCCTCGCACGCCAGACCCGTACGTGCGATCTCCCCCCAGCCGCGGGTCATGAAGATCCTGCCGGCGAGGACCGCTTCGATCTCCGCTCCGGTCGCCAGAGCGTTGTAGTCGGCGTGCTGCGACCAGAGCTCGAGAGGCCCCCTCGGCGGCATCATGTCGGAGAAGAACCGCGGGAAGCGGATCCAAGAGCTTGGAGGCATCGGCGCCCACAGCACCAAATCTCGCGAGGAGTCGGCGCCATGGACCACACGGGCGGCAGCACGCGTCGCTGCAGCATGGCGCCTCCAGACACGGCATGGGCGGCGCTGCTCGTCGCTCCGACCTCCCGAGCCCTTGGCTCGGGCATACAAGGGTAGCGGGTACCCCAGAGGAGGCCGCTCGCACCAAGGCCTCATCACCACCTGCATCGCCGCTTCATCACAGCGATGGATCGACCTCTTCTTCGGCGGAAGTGGCCCCGGGTCATCACGGGGAGCCTTTCCTTTCTCTTCAGTAGAAAACCTTCTGATGGGCGCCATTGTCGTCAGCAGTGGAGCAAGGAGGAAGATGCAAGCAAGCGAGGAAGAGATGGGCGGCGGGGGCTCCGCCCCCTCTCCATTTATAGCAAGAGAAGGCCAACCAGCGTCTCCCACGATCGCAGGTAATGATTGTTTTCCTTGCATGTCGCAGGGACTTGTCAAGTCGTGCATTTGACGAGGCAGCGTGGGGAAGCGGAGACGCCCACGTCCAATCAACCACCACGCGTCAGCCGAGGCCGCAGGCTTTTGGGGCCCGCGGTGCTCAGAACTTGACCCTTGGCTTCGCCATGAAAGCCAAGCCCGAAGCGCCTTTTGGGCACGGGGCTCTTGTCGGCGTGGGAGCAGGGGTCCCCAGACTTGCTCGTCAAGGCCTGGCGTGGCTAAGCAAAGAGCCACGGCCCATCTTCATCAACAAGGTATCCAAGACCCTCGCGAGGGTCCAAGCCTCGCGAGGCGGACGACGCAAGACCTCCTCTGGAGTAGCCTAGCCAGGCAGGCTCACGAGGAGTGGAGATATCAAGGCGGGGCAAAACCTCACAAGGCCCTCGTGACGTGAGCCATGACGAACGGCACCAGGCGGGCGCCAGCGCGCGCTGTGTCCTTATTTCCTCTTTGGTGCTAAGGAGGCCGGCGCAAATGAAGAGTACCGAGGCATCAGGAAAAGATTGCTATATTGGTGCAATGAGACCAAGACCAGGAGGATGGCAAGACAGAGGTCAACATGGAGCCCAAGGCAGCGTCACCGCCAGAGCTTTTCGCAGGCGAAGACCACTTTTGTCAGGATAGCTTGTACTAGCTGTCCCCCTTCAAATTTGCCCGCCGTTGTTGGCTCCCTTCCCGCTCGATATTTGGGAAGAGGACCAGGGCCTCTATAAATAGGTCTAGACACCACAGTAGTAGCCATCGGATCTAGAGACACGCACAAGCTCGTACGCAGAAGAACACCTCAACCTCAGGAGGCTGTTCTTCCCTTGTACTATTCATCATCATCCCAAGAGGCAATCCACCACCACCACACTGGAGTAGGGTATTACACCACAACGGTGGCCTGAACCAGTATAAATCCCGTGTCTTTCTGTGTTGCGAGTTCGTCGAGTTCGTCCGCGAGATCTTAGCGAGCTAGGGCGTAGATCGGTAGGAGGGAAAGACTTCGCGCTCACCCCAGAGTTCGAACCTTAAGGGTTTGCCGGAACCCCGCATCCGAAACGAACTAAACCTTTGTCTATTAGAGCACAATGACTAGGTTGCCTGGTTTCCAGACATAGTGAATGTTTCTTGCATTTCACAATAGTATCCAGAAACACTCCACCATTTTGGTTTGAAGGTCAAAGCCGAAAGCCAGCAATGACAATTTTTTCAAATGTTCAGTTGAAGATATAGGATGATCATACAGTACATTAATACATTGAATCAAATGCCTATTCCTTTTCTATTCCATCTATAAGACTGTCTAGCCTACAGTCTTCTTGCGAATATTTCGCAGCTATCATTACTTGGTCATACACAAAGTTCAATGGAATTTATTTCCCGTCCAGTCCTTGCGGTCCCACTCGGGCCATATGATTCAGATCTAGCCTGGTAAAGTGTGTTTTCACCATTACCCAGGATTCTCGTGCGCCTTCACGGCAGGCGGATGTCTTCCATAGCTCAAAGCGGCACCGGGCACCTTTGAACAGGCTTTCCAAACCCTCCATACTTTCTGTCGGGGTATCGGATGGCCATAACGCCTTGGCCATACTCCTCAAGGCCTTCCGAGCCCGCTCATGCACCATGGACATCTCCTTCAACACGTCACCTTGGAATCCGGATACTTCTTTTTCCGGCCGACCAGTTAGTAGACCTGCAGCAACAGAATTATGACATTCCGAATTATGGATCAAGCATGAGTCTCTCTGATGGTTTTAAAAGACATACTGAACATGCCACCCTTCAACTTTTCATTGTCTTTTTGAGCGGCCGATAGCTGGGCCTTTGAGCTCTCTATCTCTTCGGATTGTTTGTCTTTTTTCTCCTCTTGTTTCTTCTTCTCGGAAGCAATCACTGCGGCCTTTTTCATTTCCGCCAGTTCGGCGGTGACGGCATTCAGGTGCATCTAGTTTGTTTTCAGTTCCTGGGATAGCGCAGCATTCTTCTCCTTGAGAACCTACATGTCACGTTGATCCTTAAATCGTCTAGCTTCACCGCTTCAAGTCTCGAGGGCTACTGGCATATGTCTATCAAAATTGCACAAATACTTACGTGTATATTCTTTGAGAACAGTTGAGTAACTCCGGCAAGTCTGTCTCGAGCGGCGCGGATATATGCATCCACCGAGCTGAGTGTGGTAAATTCTTGCTCAGAAAAGGTTGGAGCATGCATGGCTTCTCTCAGTCTGCGGTGATTCATTATGCTCTCCACCTCAGAATTCATGATAGATATGTCATCCTAATCCTCATGGGGTAGCGGAACTAGCATTGCATCAACCCTCGTCCAATTTGACGAGTTCATCGCTGGATTGGCTGACATTCGGCTACCAGGGCGTTTTCCCACTGTCTGCCGCATGCTCCTCCTGAATCAAAGATAGAGGGGAAACTTAATAATCCGAACTCGTACCTAGGCATGTATTATATGGACATACCTTTTGAAGGATGTGAATTTTCTGCGGCGCTCCCGGTCTCCTTTCATTTTGAACGATTGCCTTGCGTAGGGGCCGCCCTCGAGGGAGTGCGGCCTGCTGAGCACCGGTCCTATAAAGTACGATTTAAGTACAATGGATATAGGTGCAAATAGGGACTTCTCTAGAGCTCAATGAATACTTACGATGGAGAAAATATAGGGGTGGGGGTAGTCGGCTGTGATAGCCACTTCCGAGGCGTCAAGGCTCGCCTGATAAAATACCCCGTCATCAAACTCTATATACATATCCGGATCCTCGCAGAAGCCAGGGTCTTCGTGGTGGTTGTGATCCTCTGGCTGTGGGCAGTGAACGTCCTCGATCATCTTCCTCCATGACTATTTTATAGCAACAAAAGAACAACTTGATTAGCATAATGTGACAGCAATAAAGCAACACAGGTAATCGAAATCTTACCCATTCTACGGGGTTGTACATGGAATATCCTTCCCGACAGTTCAAGGGGAGGAAGTCTTCTTTTTCACCCTTATACAGATCGGCCAAGATCGTGGCCAGTTCGGTGGGGGTATCCGGACCTTTGCATCTATAGCGGTATGTGTTGTCTTCTCCGTTGTAGCACCAAGGAGTTACTCTGGACTGGAGAGGCTGGACACATCTTTTTATGTCAATGGTCATGACTGTCGGTGTCAAAACCGGCGGACCTCGGGTAGGGGGTCCTGAACTATGCGTCTAAGGATGATGGTAACAGGAGACGGGGGACATGATGTTTACCCAGGTTCGGGCCTCTCTCTATGGAGGTAATAGCCTACTTCCTGCTTGATTGATCTTGATGAATATGAGTGTTACAAGAGTTGATCTACCACAAGATCGTAATGGCTAAAACCCTAGAAGTCTAGCATGTATGATTATGATTGCCTCTATGGACTAAGCCCTCCGGTTTATATAGACACCGGAGGGGGCTAGGGTTGTACAAAGTCGGTTACAGAGAAAGGAATATTCATATCCGGACGCCAAGCTTGCCTTCCACGCCAAGGAGAGTCCCATCCGGACACGGGAGAGAGTCTTCTATCTTGTATCTTCACGGCCCAACAGTCCGGCCCATGCTACATAGTCCGGACACCCGAGGACCCCTTAATCCAGGACTCCCTCAGTAGCCCCTGAACCAGGCTTCAATGACAAGGTGTCTGGCACCCAGATTGTCTTCGGCATTGCAAGGCGGGTTCCTTCTCCGAATACTCCAAAATGGTCTTTGAACACAAGAATCGTGTCCGGCTCTGCAAAACAAATTCCACACACAACCACAAAGAGTATAACATTTCACGAGTCCAATCTACTGACAACTTTTTGTACCGTGACATCACGTCGCCACCCGGCCGTTATTTCGAACCGTTTTTTAGCCTGCCATTCCATATTTCGAGATGCGGTTTCATTGGCATGTCTTGTCAAAGCAGAGATCGTGTCCCCTTACTGCGGGATTATCATCAATACGGGCATGGGTAATCGCACCGTACCGTCTGCACGACCCTTGGGAATAGGCGAGTTTTTAGGGCGAGTGGGGAGGCGCTTGATATTCACTGCCTTTATAAAGAGATATGGATTCACGCCTTTCACCCGTGCCTTCTCTCCCTCTGCCTCCCCCATTCTCGAGCTCCAGCTCAGGCATCTTTTCCGCCCAAACAAAGCACTCCGACCATGTTCGGATCCGGAGCGCAGGGCAAGTGGATGGTCTCCTCCGTCAAGGAGAAGGACATTACGAAGCTCCGGAAGGTGGGGTATTTGGCCAAAGAAATCGCCCACCGGCTCCCGGCCGAGGGGCAGATCATCCCTACTCCAGAGCCCCATGAGAGGGTGGTGTTCATCCCCCACTTCGTCCACGGGCTCGGATTTCCTCTCCACCATTTGTCCGCGGACTCATGTTCTACTACGGGATAGATTTCCATGATCTAGCCGCAAATTCTTTCCTCAACATCTCGGCATTCATTGTCGTGTGCGAGGCTTTCCTCCGCATCCCATCCCACTTCGGATTGTAGCTAAAGATCTTCAATGTGAAGCCGAAGGTGGTGGGTAGCCAACACGCAGAGTGCGGAGGCGCCATGGTGAGCAATATGCCCAACGTCACATGGCCCAAAGGCTCCTTCGTGGAGATCGTCAAAGGGTGGCAGCAATCATGGTTCTATATCACAGAACCCTGCGACACCACCTGGGCCGCGACTCCCGAATTCAAGTCCGAAGCCCCAATGCGGCTCACATCCTGGCTGGAGAAAGGCCTGAATTGGGCTGTTGTCGGTGTCAAAACCGGTGGATCTTGGGTAGAGGGTCCCGATCTATGCGTCTAGGCTGATGGTAATAGGAAGCAAGGGACACAGATGTTTACCCAGGTTCGGGCCCTCTCGATGGAGGTAAAACCCTACTTCATACTTGATTAATATTGAGGATATGGGTAGTACAAGAGTAGATCTACCACGAGATCGTAGAGGCTAAACCCTAGAAGCTAGCCTATGATGGTATGATTGTAACTGTGATCAGTCTTCTAAGGACTAACCTCTCCGGTTTATATAGGCATCGGAGAGGGCTAGGGTTTACATGGAGTCAGTTACAAGGAAGGAAATATAATATCCGGATCGCCAAGCTTGCCTTCCACGCCAAGGAAAGTTCCATCCGTACACGGGACGAAGTCTTGAGTCTTGTATCTTCACGCTTCAATAGTCCGGATGATGTATACAGTCCGGCTGTCCGGATACCCCCTAATCCAGGACTCCCTCAGCTGTGTCGTACGATCTGACAGTACTCCAGATGCGCATCCAGAGCATGGTGGACAAGAACATCAAGCTTGTCAACGTGATCCAGGTGATGCTAGTTCACCGGATCCTTCCATGCCAGAGCCAGACCTATAATTTGTGGGAGTTCGATCCGGCCGAGCACCAGACCCTGCAACATTTCTTTGGCGTCACGCACGAAGGCATTTGTAAGGTGCTCTTCAAGGCCAATGAGACATGGCTTAAGGTAACCGAAGACCGTGGGTACAACCTGACCCATCCGGCCAGTCCGATAAGTTTTTCTTATTTCAAGGTGAATCCTTTACTTGCTTATTCAGGGAAGATGCCTGAGCCTCCTATTTATTTTTGCAGGGCTGGACAAAGAAAGCAGAGCAGATCAAGTGTTCGACTCCTCTGCCCAAGGAATCAGCTATCCCACTTCTGACGAAGATGCTAGTTCTGGCGCCCTACCAGGCGCCGGAGAAGAAGGCCAAGAAGAAGGCCAAGGAAACCAGAAGTGGTCTCCATCGCAAGGGTGCTTCGGACATGATGTCCAAAGACACCAAGACTCACTCCTCCGCCGCTGGGGATGAAGAGGAGGAGGAAAGCAACTCTCCCCCTAAGGGGGGAAGGAAGAAGAGGGCGGCCTCCACAAATCTGGAGACAGAGGCGTCCAAGAGGGGGAAGGGTTCCCTCGCGGATAACTCTGCGTTCGACAGCAGCCCAGAGAGGCGCCCCCGAAACAAGCCCCTGGCCGAATCATGAGTGCTCAAAAACCCGGACGCATTCATATATCCGGCCTCTCTACTTCATAGTCTTAACATGTTGAATCATGCACTTGCAGTCCGACCTCGAGCGATCCTCATCTTCAGGGAACTCGCTGGACCCGAAGGTGATGGACAGCGGGTCCCTTCTGGCGGCCTCCTCTCCCAAGGCCATGGATGACACCGAGGTGTTGTCCCGAAGGATCCCAGGCCAGGGAGAGACTCAGGAGGCTATCGGGGTGGCGCCGGAGGGTGAAACCTCGGCTGCGGGACACATGGGGGAGCAAATCCCCATGGAGACTAGCGGTGGGGGCCATATTCAGTTCGGCCCCCAGCCGAATACGGTCCCGGAGACCTATGCAGCTTCGGAACCCAGCAAGCAGCCTCCTTCGAAAGGAGGAGGTGCACCTATTACGCCGGCGACCTCTCTCCAGCCAGAGGCGCTGGACACTCTAATGGAAGCGCTGCAAAGTGCTTCCATTGTTTAGGAAACCGTACCCTTATGGGCACGGTGGTTGAGAGGATTCAGTCCGCGAAGAGCAGACTGACCGAAGCCTGCACAAGCCTTCTAACAGGCTTTGAGGTAAGCAACACAATTATGTAAAAAGAATGTCACGGTATAGACAGTATCCCCTGAGACACTATCCGGTGTTCGAAAAGAAAAGCCGGACATAGTATCAAACCAGTTTCATAGGAGACAAACCAGATGAGTCAACGTGAATAAGCTGGCGTCATTACTGGATGCGACCTCTCATACTGCTGAGGTTTCTGGACTGAAGCAGAGTCTGGAGCGGGCCGAGGAAGAGCTCGGCCGTGTGAAAAAGCAGCTAGTAGGATAAACAAGGTATGCAATGACCTTCTGTATATCAGAAAGGATAGGTAATTTGTAATGATCGTAGTGCCATTTTATTTGTAGGAGAGGCGACCGAGGTGGAGGCTCTTAAAAAGGAGCTAGCCGAGGCCAAGAAGAAAGCGGCAAAGAAGCAAGCCGCCCATGAAAAACACGAGGCCAGGGTTAATGAGGTCCAGCAAGAGCTCTAGGACGCCATTAAGAAATGCGAGTCCTTGGAGCGCGACATTGCGGATCGAGATATCGAACTCGCCAAGGCTCGCCAAGGCGCACAAGATGCCCGGGTGGAAGCCCAGGGCACCCTCCAGGAAATCCAAGAAGCCAAGAAAATTACGGCGGGTAAGGCCTTCATTATGCAAAGCAAATATGTGAAGAAGACACTACAAAAAAAAGACACATCCGTGACATTTTGGGCCGAATGAAAAAATTTACGTTATACTTATGACACTTCTATGACGATAATTGTGACAAACCCGGTATCATCATAGATGTGGTGGGGTCATACTTCTGTGACAAAAAAATCATGATAGAAAATGGGCTTTTCATCCTGGGCGGGCCGGAAACGCAGCTGCATGACATTCTTTGGGCCGTCCATGACGGAAAAAACCGTGGTAGAAGCGAGGGCGAGGAAAATATTTGGGTGTTCCCGGTTACGGTGGGTGGTTGAGGCCGAGCGATGTGCATTTCTCTCATACACACACGCGCATGGGTGCGAGGCGGTGGGCTCTAACTGAACCCGAGCGAGGCGTTGGGCTCTAACTGAACCCGAGCGACTGCACTGCAGGCTACGCATTACTGAACCCGAGCGATCGATCGATGGCTGTTAACTGAACCTGATCGAGTGATTCCTTCGCTACTGCTGCTAACTGAAGCCGATCGATGCTGCCTCTGGATGAACAGTGAGCGTTGCTGGGGGGTTTGGATGAACAGTTCCCGGTGGGGGTGGATGAACAAGACCCCGTGGTGTTGCCTCTGGATGAACAGTGAGTATTGCTGGGGGGTTTGGATGAACAGTTCCCGGTGGGGTTGGATGAACAGGACCCCGATCGATCGAGCCGGTTGGGGCTGGATGAACAGGACCCCGTGGAGCGCAGGATGAACAGTAGACGGTGGAGGGCTGGATGAACAGTAGCCCGTGGAGGGGTGGTTGAACCGGAGCCCGTGGAGAGGGGTGGTTGAATAGTAGCTGGTGGAGTAGCGCGCGGTGGAGGCTGGATGAACAGGAGCCTGTGGATGAATAGTCGCAGGTGGAGGTCGACGGTGGATGAACATTAACCCGTGGAGGCTGGAGAGGGTCAACGGTGGAGATGAACAGTTTCCCGTGGAGTCCTGTTTTGCGGTACGCCACACCCCTCCCGATGAATAGGACACCCATTTCAACCGTAGCGCTCCAACACAAGTCCGTTTCCTCCGTTTTACGGTACGCCACACCCCTCCCGATCAACAGGACCCCCGTTTCGACCGTAGGAGGTCCGTTTCCTCCGCTTGATGCAGACGCCGCACCTCCCGATGAACAGGATCCCATTTCGAATGTGGCCGGTCGAACACAAGGCCGTTTCCTCCGTTCTTCGATATGCCAGGCTTCATTTCCATCGGCTGTTCCGTCCAAGCCGGTTGGCTCCCACGCGTTTTGTTGCCTCCCAATGAATACGACGCATTTCGTTGCCTCCCCATGAACACGACGACGACGCAATTTCTCTGTTCCGGCCCAGCCATGTACACGAGCCCTGGCCGTACGTATGCGCGAGTATGCGTTCGAGACCCTGCCCGTATGTACGTACGTGGCCGTATTTTCTTTCTTGCACACTGACCGTTGTACGTACGTGTACATGCTACGTGCGCGCCTCTACTACGACACGTGTGCGCCTCTACATCGACCCGGTATATGCATTACCGCGTTCGCGACCAGAATGACAACGCTACGTACACTTCGACCAGGTGGGTCCCGACTGTCAGGCACTTCCTTGCGTGCGAAGATGTAGCTGGTGGGTCCCAGCAGTCAGGGGGGCGAATCTTTTTTTTTGCCCGGACGGACTTACTTGCGTGCGAAGATGTAGCTAGTAGGTCCCAGTAGTCAGGGGGACACGTTTTTTGTGAAAGACGGTGGCCCGTCCGGTGGGTCCTCGCTGTCAGGTGGAGGAATAATTATTTTGCGCGTAATAAGGAGGCACTTCCTTGATGCGGCCGTGGACCCAGTTGTCATCCTCTCCACGTATAGTCCACGTCCGATGCAAGCCGTTCCTTGACCATGTTGACCACGCCGCGCCGAGAGCACCAGGGCGGTGGACGACGGCGAGGCCTAGGAAGGGTACGACGCTGATCCGGGGAAGACGCGGCAGTGGAAGCCCACGCGGAGAGGAGTACGAGGGTTCACTGGTTCATCTGTGGTGTGAGGCTGTCGTCGCCTCAGAATAACAGGGGGTGTGGGTGAGTGGAGGGATGGCCTGGCCAATGGTGGGAGTAGTAGGGGGTGAGGCCTCCGCGGCAGCACAGCCGGCCAAGGGAGACAGGAGCACGAGGCACGACCGGCGCTAGTTTGGGCGGCTAGAGCAAGAAGACCAGAGGTTGAAGAAGCACTACGGTCGTTGGATGGACATCGTACGGTCACTGGAGCTAGAATCGTGCATATTGACTAAGTTGACAAAGACCTCCATCTCCGTCAACTTAGTAGGCCCACAAGTTAGCCTGCCACTATACTGGGTCCCAGCTAACAGGGCGAGTATTCATTTTTTGTGCATAATAAGGAGGCACTTCCTTGCGTGTGAAGATATAGCTGGTTGGTCCGAGCTATCAGCGGCGGTAATGTTTTTTCGCAAAATACAGAGGCCCTTTCGGTGGGTCCCAGATGTCAGGTGGAGGAATCATTATTTTGCGTGTAATAAGGAGGCATTTCCTTGCGTGCGGCCGTGGACCCAGCTGTCAGCCTCTCCACGTCTGATCCACTTCAGATGCATGTCGGTCGTTGACCACATTGACCAGGCCGCGCCGAGCACCAGGCGGTGGACGGCAATGAGGCCTAGGAAGGGACGACGCGAGCTGGGGAATCTGTGGCATGGAAGTCAGCTTGTTTGAGCGGGCCGGAGCAGGAAGAGCAGAGATTGAAGAAGACGGCAGTCGTTGGATGGACATCCAACGATCCTTTGCTGTCGTCAACCTTTTAGGAAAGCCTAAAATCTATGGAAAACATCATACAACCCATCTGCCATTATTTCTAATAATTTACAGCCCATTTGTTAATTCTTAAGGTTTTTTTGAGCCCATATTCTTTTCGTTAGCATTACAGCCCATATTGTGGCTACGGTTAAAAAATTATACGAAATTTTGCATATTTCGGTGCGGTCCGAACTGTTTTTAATCCCGAAATTTCGAGTCACATTCAAACTTATTTTAAAAATAAATGTATATCTATACCTACTAATAAAGCAATGTGTGTTTGTCCAAAATTTCCATCCGTTCATCGTCGAATTTTATTTTTTCTATCCAAGGTGGTACTAAACTTTTGTTCGTCAATCTGTTAGAAAAGAAAAAAGGTTTGCCAGAATTTCATAATTGGGCTGCGCGCGCTCCGGCCCAACAAAGCCAACCCACTTATTGTTTCCCACACATTTGGGAAGAGCTTATTTGTCGCATGGAGCGAGAAATAGTTCAAGCTTCCCACGGGGGCCTATGCCGGCCCGTTTCCTTTTTTCGTCGTTCTATTTCTAATTTTCTTTTTCTGCTCCTTTCTCTTTATCTTTTATATTTCTTTTTCCTTTTTTGCTTCCTTAAATTTCTTTTTTGTGTAAAGTAAAAAATTACAAAATTTCTTCAGAATTTCTATTTCGGTTTACATATACAAAAAATTGTCAGAATTCCAATATTTTGTTCCTGTTTCGAAAGATGTTCGAAAGTTTTAAAAATTTCCCATTTCCAATGTTTCTCAACATTCAAATTATGTTCATGTTTTTCCAAAAAAAAATGGAATTTTCAAAAAAAATGTGAACATTTTATTAAAAAAATTCGGAATTTAAGAAATTGTTCACGCTTCCAAGAATATTCCCCAATTCATATTTTGTTCATTGTTCAAAAAAATCAAAAAATATTTTTATTCTGATGCTATAGTATTTTCTTAAATATTCGCGCTGGCCATTAGTTAGCGGTGCATGTTTATTTTATCTTGGTTGACTATAATAAAAGAAATTGTGGGCACATGCCAATAAAAGAGAATATGTTGTTTGGGTTTAATTGAAGCAAAATTATGGGCACTTGAACACTAAAATAATCAAAGAGAATAAACCCTAAAAAGAAGGAACATTCATACCTGATTATGCTAATGAAATGGAATTTATGCGCTACAATTAATAATCCACCAAGTTACGCCGTGGTAGAATAAAGTGGACAAAGCAACCGTGTCCCGGAGGTCGCCGCGCAGCCACCAAATGAGGAGGCGGGCACAACCCCAAGATGGAGGAGGGCCAGGAGGAAAAAAGTCATGAGTTCTGTGCTCGCCACCACGCCGACCAACCCCATAACTATCAAGATTTCGCGTGTCAAACGTGTCTAACAAGAAGACCATAACTCCTTGCTTTCTCGCCTACCATTGTGGAGACCCTTTCTTGGATGACACATCAATTATCTTTCCCATTGCTTCTCACAAAAAAAATATCTCCCGTTGCAACGCACGGGCATCCACAAAAGTTATGAAATATTACCTACCAACGCCACTTATAAGTGATAAAAAAACATTTCACACAGGTGAATCCTGTCGGATTTCGGGTTCCGGCAGACCCTTAAGGTTCGAACTCTAGGGTGCGCGCGGAGATCCATCCCTCCACCGTCTCGTACCTCACCGAATCGCAGGGACCTAAACTACTAACAAGAAGAACACAAGAGACGCAAGATTTATACTGGTTCAGGCCACCATCGTGGTGTAATACCCTACTCCAGTGTGTGGTGTGTGGATTGCCTCTTGGGCTGATGAGGAACAGTACAGGGAAGAACAGCCTCGCGAGGGTCTGTTCTTGGTGGGTGTGATGAACTGCTAAGTGGTATCCCGTCGCTCTGGCTTGAGGATCGGGTCTCTATCTCTCTCTCTGGATTCCGAATGGCGGATCCTTCGTTCGATCGTCCTCCGGTGGCTAGCTCTACTTATATAGACGAAGGCCCTGGGCCTCTTCCCATATATTGAGCGGGAAGGGCACCAACAATTGGCCATTTTGAAGGGGAACAGCGGGTACACTTATCCTGACTAAAGTTGGTCCTCGCCTGCCAAAGGTTTTGGTGATGATGCCTGCTTGGGATCCATGATGACTGCATTCCAGCCGTTGGGGCTGGTTTTGGCCTTGTTGCACCGAAACGGATGCCTTTGCTTGATGCTCTTGCCTGCGCTTGCTCCCTTTGCACCAAAAGGAAAGAAGGACGCTGCGCGGGCTGGCGCCCGACTGGCGCCCTTGGTCGTCATGGCTTGCGTCATGGGCACCTCTTGAGGTACCCTGCCTTGAGCTCTCCGCCTCCTCGTGAGCCAGCCTGACGAGGCCGTGCCTGAGGAAGCTCCCTTGTCGTCCGCCCCGCGAGGCTTGGCCCCTCGCGAGGGTCTTGAGCTTGTGTTGATGAAGATGGGCTGTCCTGGGCCTCCTTTGAGCCACGCTTGAGGCCACGAGCGAGCAAGTCTGCAGGGACCCCGTTCCCGAGAACTCCGACAGATAGCCCCTGGCCCCACGGAGCGCCCGAACTTGGCCGTGCAGAGAGGCGAAAGGGCAAGTGCGAGCGTCGTGGGCCCCTAGCAGCTTCTTGACCTTGGGCGCCGCGTGGCAGTTGATTGGACGTGGGATCCTGCTCCCCCACGACGCCTTGGTAACTGCCCGGATTCGATAGGTCCTTGCATGCAGAGTTGGTCATGATGATCGGTGATCGTGGAGGCCGACGGTTGGCCTCCACCGGCTATAAGTACGGAACGGCGTGCGCCCTTCCAGTCTATCCTTCTGCTTCTCCTCTTCCTCGTCTCGTCTGGTTGCCATGGCTCCGATCCGCCGGTTCTCTAGGGAAGAGAAGGGAAAGGCTCCTGAAGAGGACCCTGACCCGCTACCCCCAAAGAAGCGGCTTGCTCTCTGGTGTCAGGGCAGGAGCGCGCGCGAGGAGGCGCCTGTGCCCTGGTGCGTGCGGCCGCCACCAGGGTTTCCTCTTCCCTTGTATGCGCAGATTGGTGGCCCTGAAGGAGGTGATGCCGGGCGCCACGAGCGGCGCCGCCGAAGACGCCGGTGGGTCACGAAGGTGTGCGTCTTCCCCCCTGGAGTCCACGCCGAGGGCTCCTGCCGGGAGTTCGTGCTTCGCGTCGCCGTGCCTCCTAAGTCTTGGATTCGCCTTCCTTCTTTCTTCGCCTCCGTCGTCCGGCAGGGGGAGCCCCTGGGACTCTGGCTGCAAGACGCCGGCGGCACCCTTGCGACAGGGGCAGAGGTTGCAGTGGTTGCCCAGGCGAGGTCTTCATAACTCGAGGCTGGGGCGAGGTCGCCTGGTCTGCGGGACGAGGCGCCCTCACGATCCACCTGGAGTCTGACGGCGCTCGGTGATGTCCTTCAAGCTCTTCGACGCGGAGGGTCGCTACTGGAGTGCTGCCCGGGAGAGGTGGTCGGGTCCTGCTGTGGTGAGGCAGAGGCCAACCGCCCGCTCCTTGGCAGCTCCTCGAGGCGGCAGGCGCCGGAGGATCAGTGACTCCGACGAGGCTCTTGGCGACGCCGGAGGCGAGGGACGACAGCTCTGAGCCCCGAGCTTGCGCCACTCCCGGGCAGGCGAGCTCGTCGGCCGTCGCCGCCTCGATCTGGATGGGGTTGGCTCGGACGGGTGGCCCTTGTTGATGATGGCGTCTGCGCGGTGATCCCATGTAGATAGGACTCCTTAGGATTCGCGTCTTTTGTTCTGTGAGGAGTCAAGAATGTACCCTTGCAGGGCTTGTAAGATATTTGTAGCTTCGTTTGTCAATATGATCCTTATTATGAGGCAATGCGGGATGCTCATTCTGTTTTAGCGCAGTTTCTTCCTTTCGGACCTCGTGAGGGCTTGATGCTCTGCGCCGACAGGTCCCAATCCCAAGGCGGCTTCAGCCGCTGGTATCTGGTCGCGATGCCGTGGTCAAGGCCAGGAGGTGAGCGGCCCGAGGTCCGGTAAGAGCCTCTGAGTCGCGATGCTCAGGGGGTCCCCCTTAGCGCTCAAGAAGCCATCATTCGGTGAGAAAGGAGAGCGACGTTGCTAACACGGAGTTGCATTGAGTGCGGGGATGGTGTTGCAATGACTAGTGTGCCCGGAGGGTGACTTATCTCGAGGGTCAGGACAATGCTTCCTGGTGTGGCGCCAGGTTCGTGCCCTTGCGGGCGAGAGATTGCGTGGCGAGGTCGTTCTGTGCTCCTTGGAGGGACCCTGCAGGTTCACCACAAAAGGAACAAGAGCTCGCGATCGTTAGTTGCTTTGGAGTGGCGCGAGAGGCCTCGCGAGGTGTGCCGGGGCACTCGTGAGCCTGCACGGGACTCACGAGGCCCTACCTCAAGGTGGGTTGCGCCTGGCTCTGGGCCTTATCTTCGAGTGTGTTCCTGCAAAATTGGCGGATCTGGGTGCTCTCGTCTTGGGTCCGGCTCTCGGGCTGGTCTCGGCCAGTAAACGCAAGCCAGGTCGTGATGCCATGGACAAGACTAGAGGGTGAGGGCGGAGAGCCGGTAGGAGCCTGAGTCGCGATGCTCAGGCACCCCCTTTAACGCATAAGCTAGGTTAGATGACGCAACTCTCGTCCTTGGGTCCCGGCTCTCGGGCTGGTCTCGGCGGCTGGCAAGCCAGGTCGCGATGCCATGGACAAGACCAGAGGGTGAGGGCCGGAGAGCCGGTAGGAGCCCTGAGTCGCGATGCTCAGGCACCCCCCTTTAACGCGCAAGCTGGGTCAGACGCAGCAACTCTACGTCCTCGGGTCCCGGCTCTCGGGCTGGTCTCTACCATCGCTGGCAAGCCAGGTCGCGATGCCATGGACAAGACCAGAGGGTGAGGGCCGGAGAGCCGGTAGGAGCCCTGAGTCGCGATGCTCGGGCGCCCCCTTTAACGCGCAAGCTGGATACGATGACGAAACTCTATGTCCTCGGGTCCCGGCTCTCGGGCTGGTCTCTACCGTCGCTGGCAAGCCAGGTCGCGATGCCATGGACAAGACCTGAGGGTGAGGGCCGGAGAGCCGGTAGGAGCCCTGAGTCGCGATGCTCAGGCACCCCCCCCCCCCTTTAATGTGCAAGATTTCGCCACCCAGGAGAAGGCACCAAATAACAAGCATGGAGGAACGAGAGCATAACCCTAAGGAACACGCATGAAGGATACATGCCCATTTGGGACTGGCCCGAGCGGCTTGGGGATGATGCAGCCTGAGGCGCCCCAACAGGATAAGCTAAAGACATGAAATAAAAGGGATACATGCAGCGAGGACAGACCCACGCGGCCTGGGAATATCTTGACCTCAAGGCGCTCCCGGTCGGAAGTAAAACTTAAAGATGTCACCTGGTGATGTTGGGGATGAAGGGTTGTTGATGTAGCAGACTCGGTGGGCTGCGGGAGCCGATCCTCACGAGCCCCCAGGCCCGGGGGCCTCGGGAGGCTCCGGAGGCGCTGGCGGCTCCTCATGGGCCATCTCCATCTCCACCAGGGCTGCGGCGTGCCTAACCTCTTGAGCCTCCAAGATGGTCCCCATGAGACGCTGGTGCGCAGCAGCCGCGTTTGGCAGGCCATAAGGCATGCGTACGTAGCTGTGGGGCGGACCCTCGCAGCGTCCCACTCGCGAGGGCCATAGGCGCTCTTGAGATGCGGCTCGGTTGAGCCCTGATATGTCGATGCAGACGCGCAGCCCACCATCCTCGCCTAGATGGGGGCCACAGTGAGTGGCGTGGCTGCCCCTCATGACCCTTGACTCTGTAGCTCTGAATGGCCTTGGCCGATGAACTCCACAGGGGTTCTGTCCTCCTGGTCTTGCTCACCTTGCTATGGAAGCGTGCTTCGAAACACGCCTCCACGTGGTGCCCAAGCGCCTCCCTCGAGACCTTGGCGAGGTCGGCGGCCCTCCAAGGGAGAGCCCCCGAGCCCTGCCTGAGGAGGGCGCCGGGCACGCTTTCCTATGCGATGGAAGGAGGCTCCCCTGGCCCGGTGCGGGCCCTGAGGGGCCTGTCTCTTGAAGAGCCGGGCCAGTTGATGTCTTCTTCTTCTTGGGTGCTGCCTCGGGAGGCGTCCTGCTGCTTGTGGTGCAGGTCTTCCGGTGTGACGCGGCTGAAAAGCTTCGCTCAGGGAGCACTGCATCTCTCTCTTCACGTGGCCTTTGTGATGACCCCGCCGCTTCGGCATCTTGAGGATGTTGTAGCCATGGTGGGTTACGACCATGAACTTGGCCAACGCTGGAGTACCCGAGGATGGCGTTGTCTGGCAGCGAATGTGGGCGACGTCGAAGTCGATGAGCTCGGTGTGGTAGTTGTTGCGGGCCCCGAAGGTGACAGGAAGGCGGACCTGCCCGATCGGGACCGTAGAGCCGTCGGTGACTCCGGAGAAGGGCTTGGTTGGCTGGAGCTGAATGTAAGGCACTTAAAGATTGTTGAATGTCTCCACGGACAGGACGTTGAGCCCTGCTCCACCGTCGATGAGGGTCTTGGTGACCAGCACGTTGCTGATGATTGGGGAGCAAAGCATCGGGAGAACTCCGGTTGTGGCTGCACACTTGAGCTAATCCGCTGAGCTGAACGTGATGGCGCACGCCGACCACCTGAGAGGGCGCGTGGACTCGAGCTTGGGGAGGACTGCGTTCACTTCACGGGCAAACTGCTTGAAGATGCGGTGAGAGGCTGGGGCTTGAGCCCCGCCCAGGATGCAGGCGATCGCACGCGCTTCCTGGAAGCCCCCAGCCCCCTCGTCCTGATGATGGTCTTCGATTCTCCTTGGCGGTGGTGGCAGCGGAGGGAGGCCTGCGTTCCCTTGTGGACGATCCTCACGAGGCTGATCCCTCCAGCCCCCCTCGCGAGGTGGGTCTTGCCAGCGGTCCTCGCGAGGTTGGTCGCGCCACCCTTGGCGCTGGGCATGATCTTCCAGCGTCCTGCATTCCTTCCTCCTCCTCGACCGTAGCCTCGGTCGCTGCGCTCAGGGCGTCTGCCGACCCTTCCTTCACGCACGGCCCGGAGCTCTTGACATTCATTGGTGTTGTGGCTGTGGAGGTCATGGTACACGCAGTACCGGCTGCCCTTTGAAGACTCGGGCTGATCTCTGCCTCGCTTGGTGTCTGGGTCGGCCGCGAGCACGGCAGCCCCCTTGTGCTTCACGTCCTTGGCCTTGGACTTCTTCTCTTCAGGATCCACGGCACGCAGCTCGAGGAGGGAGAGGCGCCCCTCCTTAGCCCTGGCGCACTTGGTCGCCAAGTTGAACAGCTCCAGGGAGGTGCACAGATATTCATGCATCGCCAGCTCCTCCTTCATCTTGACGTCGCGCACGCCGTCGGAGAAGGCAGAGATGATGGCCTCCTCCGTTACCACAGGGATCTTGAGGCGCGCGTTGTTGAAATCTTGGATGTACTTTTGCAGGGTTTCCTGGCAGCTGCTTGATCCGGCGCCGTCGCTCTGGCGGTGGCTGGTCGCGAGTACCTTGGAAGTTGGCGATGAAGCGGGTGCGCATCTCGGCCCAGGAAGAGATCGTGCCTGGGGCCAGATTCAGGAGCCAGGTGCGGGCTCCGTCCTTGAGCGCCATGGGAAACCAGTTCGCCATGACCTTTTCATCTCCATTGGCAGCCTCGATGCCCAGCTCGTAGAGCTGGAGGAACTCCGTAGGGTCAGCCGTGCGATCGTAGCGTGGAGGCAGGCGCAGCTTGAACTTGGCGGGCCACCACGGCTGCGCAGCTTCGGTGGTGAAAGGCGCGGCAGCCCGCCGTGGCATGAGGGGGCCTCAGACGGCAGAGCTTGGTCTTGCAGGCCTCCTGCGCGCTTGGTGACAGGGGGCAGCGTAGGGTCTTGACGTCTTTGGGCGGGGATCGCTCGGCAGCTTCTTGCGGGCGGGGACTTCTTGGCAGCTCTGCTCTTGCAGCGCCGGTGCTGGCGGAGCAGGTTCCGCCAGGGGCGCGTGCCTTTGGGGCAGGCGCGATCTTGAGGAGGAGGAGGCTGAGGCGCCCGGAGCTTCATCGCCCAGCTGGGCGGGTGCGGTCTGGCGAGACGGACGGCAGGGTCGCCTCCGCAGCAGTGAACGAGCTTCAGCGGCGACGCGGTCGAGCCATTCTTCGTGACGTCGTCGGCAGAAGCGGTAGCGCAGAGCTTCGTTAGCGCGATGAGTGCAGCTCGGGCCTCCATGGCCGCGCGGGGCGTGCGCGACGAAGAACCAGCGGGGGTGAGCGAAGGCGTGGCGGTACGGCCGTCCCGCCTCATGGACGGGTGTTGGGACGACGCTTGCTGCTCGTTCCCAGCCGGGCCGGTGGCGGCGTTGACAGCAGGTGATGGGGAACGACGAGGACGCCCGCCGACGGGAGCCGTCTGGGCGACATGGGAGGTGGGCCCGACGAGCGTCAGACATGGTTGCGGTGGTCGGGGAAGAACGAGGCGACGAAAGGCAGATTCCGGGGCACCCCTACCTGGTGCGCCAAATGTCGGATTTCGGGTTCCGGCAGACCCTTAAGGTTCGAACTCTGGGGTGCGCGCGGAGATCCAACCCTCCACCGTCTCATACCTCACCGAATCGCAGGGACCTAAACTACTAACAAGAAGAACACAAGAGACGCAAGATTTATACTGGTTCAGGCCACCATCGTGGTGTAATACCCTACTCAAGTGTGTGGTGTGTGGATTGCCTCTTGGGCTGATGAGGAACATTACAGGGAAGAACAGCCTCGCGAGGGTCTGTCCTTGGCGGGTGTGATGAACTGCTAAGTGGTATCCCGTCGCTCTAGCTTGAGGATCGGGTCTCTATCTCTCTCTCTGGATTCCGAATGGCGGATCCTTCGTCCGATCGTCCTCCGGTGGCTAGCTCTACTTATATAGACGAAGGCCCTGGGCCTCTTCCCAAATATTGAGCGGGAAGGGCGCCAACAATTGGCCATTTTGAAGGGGAACAGCGGGTACACTTATCCTGACTAAAGTTGGTCCTCGCCGCCAAAGGCTCACGGTGATGACGCCTTTGCTTGGGCTCCACGATGGCGCATTCCAGCCGTTGGGGCTAGTCTTGGTCTTGTTGCACCAAAGCAGATGCCTTTGCTTGATGCTCTTACTGCGCTTGCTCCCTTTGCACCAAAGAGGAAAGAAGGACGCTTGTGGCTGGCGCCCGACCGGGCGCCCTTGGTCGTCATGGCTTGCGTCATGGGCACCTCGCGAGGTACCACCTTGAACTCTCTGCCTCCTCGTGAGCCAGCCTGACAAGGCCGTGCCTGAGGAAGCTCCTTGTCGTCCGCCCCGCGAGGCTTGGCCCCTCGCCAGGGTCTTGAGCTTGTGTCGATGAAGATGGGCTGTGCTGGGCCTCCTTTGAGCCACGCCGCAGGCCGCAGGCAGGCAAGTCTGGGGACCCCCGTTCCCAGAACGCCGACAAATCCCCGCAAGGGCCATCCCATGTAGTAGGAACGTTCTATACTGCGCTCTGCGCATTCAAAGAAGACATAGCGCGCCTGTTTCGGCCGGCCAATCTCCGACGGCATGTTTTCTAATTTTCTTTGTTTGGTTTCCCCTTTCCGTCTTTTTTCTACTTTTATACAATTTGGGGCTTCAAAAAAGTTCCAAAATTAAAAGAAATACGGATTTTGATATAAAATGTTAGTGGATTAAAAAACTGTTCGAGAGTTTAGAAAAAAATTGCATATTCAGAAAATTTTAGCAATTTTGAAAAAAAGTGTTTCGGAAATAAAAAATTGTCATGTTTTTTTGTAAAGTTTGTGTATTAAAAATGTTAATGAAATATGACGGAATTTCTTTAATTCAAATAATATTCACGAACTAAAAAGTATTGTAAAAATTAAAAAATTGTTTGTGACTTGCAAATTTTTTATTGATTCATAAAATATTCGCTGATTCAAAAAAAATCACGCATTTCAAGAAATGTTTGGTAAATCAAAACAATGTTCTGAATTACAAAAATTATTCCACCAACTTCCAAAAAATGTTCATCGATTCTAGAAATTTTCGCCCCTTTAAGGAAAATGTTTTAAAAAATGTTAACAATTTTTTTATTTTTGAAATAGTATAAATTGTTTATGAATTCAAAAAATGTCATGATTCTAGAAAATGTTCGCAATCTGTAAAAATGTTAAAGAATTTGAAAAATGTTCATGATTTTAGCTATATTCACGTGTTTAAAAAAATGTTCATGATTTTCAAAAATTGTTCTCGATTTCACGAAAATGAAAGTGATAGTGTATCTCAGTGATGGAGTAAAATGTGGTCATGGCCATTGAAGATTATGACTTTTTGTTCTCCCCTTGCAACGCACGGGCCGTTTTCTAGTCAATATAAAATCCAACAAATTGTCCACGCATAAAAATCAATGCAATTTAAAATCTCGAAATGAAAAAAGAAATTTGAAACTAATTGCCAGTTTGATGTGTTTTAAAAATGTACAACCCATTTCTTATTACTGATAGGCCATTTTCTCGGCCAGCCGAATGAAGCTCTCCTCGTCTTGAAAGATTTTGCAACCCAACAGGCCTAACAAAGCGACTTACTTGGAAAATCACAAAAAAATTGGGATGTGGCCGTGGACCCAGGTGTCAGCCTCTCCACGTACAGTATTCTTCCGATGGAAGTCGGTCATTGACCACATTGACCACACCGCGCCGAGAGCACCAAGGCGGTGGACGACGGCGAGGCCTAGGAAGGGGACGACGCGGAGCCGGGGAAGACGCGACAGTGGATGCCCACGCGAAAAGGAGTATGAGGGTTCACTGGTTCGACTGCGGTGTGAGGCTGCCGTTGTCGGTGTCAAAACCGGCGGAACTCGGGTAGGGGGTCCCGAACTGTGCATCTAGGATTGATGGTAACAGGAGATGGGGGACATGATGTTTACCCAGGTTCGGGCCCTCTCTATGGAGGTAATACCCTACTTCCTGCTTGATTGATCTTGATGAATATGAGTGTTACAAGAGTTTATCTACCACGAGATCGTAATGGCTAAACCCTAGAAGCCTAGCCTATGTGAATATGGTAATGAATGTATCTCCTTTCCGGACTAACTCCTATGGTTTATATAGACAACGGGAGGATCTAGGATTTACATGGAGTCGGTTACAAAAGAAGGAATCTTCATAATTAGTCGCCAAGCTTGCCTTCCACGCCAAGGAGAGTCCAATCCGGTCACGAGTATGGTCTTCGATCTTCATGTCTTCACAGCCCATCAGTCCGGCCCATGGATAACAGGTCGGACGCCAGAGACCCCTTAGTCCGGGACTCCCTCAGTAGCCCCTGAATCTGGCTTTCAATGACGAGGAGTCCGGCGCGCAGATTGTCTTCAGCATTGCAAGGCGGGTTCCCTTTCTCCAAACTCCAAGATAGTCTTCGGATGCAATGATCATATCCGGACCTGTTACGCAGACCATACACAACCGCAGAGAGAATATAATATTTGCATGAATCTAATCTGTTGACTTTTCAACACGACATCGCGTCTGTCCGGTCATAATTTCGAACCATTTTTCTTCTGTCATCCCAAATTTCGTGACGCGGTTGCTATCGGCACGTCTTGTCAAAACAGAGATCGTGTCCCCTTATTGCGGGATTCTCATCAATGCGGGCATGGGTAACTCAACAATGTTGTTTATACAGCCCTTGGGAACAGGCGAATCCTAAGGCGAGTGAGGAGGCGTTTAATATTTACTGCCTTTATAAGGGAATAAGGATTCCTTTCCTCTTCTCATGCTCTCTCTCCGTCTCCTCCTTTCCGATCTCAAGCTCCAGCGCCCAAGTTCTTATCTCCTTTCCACTCAAGCAACCATGTCCGGATCCGGTGGTCAGGGCAAGTGGATGGTCTCCTCCGTCAAGGAGGAAGACATTACTGAGCTCCGGGCGGCTGGATATTTGCCGAAGGAGATCTCCCATCGTCTGTCGGCCGAGGGACAAGTCGTCCCCACGCCGGAGCCCACAGAGAGGGTAGTATTCATCCCCATTTCTTCCGCAGGCTAGGGTTTCCACTCCACCCTTTCGTCCGCGGGCTGATGTATTATTACGGGATAGATTTCCATGATCTGTCCCCGAATTGCTTCCTCAACATCTCGGCGTTTATCGTCGTGTGTGAGGCCTTCCTCCGCATCCATCCCCACTTCGGGTTGTGGCTCAAAGTCTTCAACATGAAGCCGAAGGTGGTGGATGGCCAGCACGCAGAGTGCGAGGAGCCATGGTGAGCAAGCTATTCAACGTCTCCTGGCCCAAAGGCACTTTTGTGGAGACAGTAAAAGAATGGCAGAAGCAGTGGTTCTACATCACAGAACCTCGCAGCACCACCTGGGCCGCGGCTGCCGAATTCCGCTCCGGTGCTCCCATGCGACTCACCTCCTAGGTCGAGAAGAGTCCGGACTGGTGTTCACCTGACGAGCTGATAGCGCTGCAGACGCGCATTCAAAGCATGGTGACCAAGAACATCAAGCTCGTTGACGTCATCCAGGTGATGTTGGTCCGCCGGATTCTTCCGTGCCAACGCCGAAGCCACCCTTTGTGGGAGTTCAATTCGAAGAAGCACCAGACCTTGAATAGGCTCTTCGAGACTTCCCACGAAGGGGCCTGGAATTTGCTCTTTAAGGGCAACAAGAAGCCACCGGCCACGGACTCAGACCGTGGTCACGATTGTAAACACCCCGCCAACGAGGTATGTTTTCTTTGATGTATCCCCGACTTAAATGTTTCAAGGATGATATCTAAGTTTTTATTATTGCTCTTTCAGGACTGGATGGAGAGGGCAAGGCGGATCCAGTGTCCAGCCCCATTGCCCGAAGAACCTGTCATCCCGCGCCTGGCGAAGATGCTGGTGCCGGCGCCATATAAGACGACGGAGAAGAAGGCCAAGAAGAAGGCCAAGGGGGCCAAGAGTGGCCCCCGTCGCAAGGGCACTCCGGACGTGACGTCCGAAGATGACGAAGCTCATTCCTCTGTCCCTAAGGACAATGACAAGGAAGAGGAGGAGGAGGAGGAGAACAATCCTCCCCCCGAGTAGAAGAAGAAGAAGAGGGCGGCTTCGGCGCGTCTGGAGGCGGAGACGCCCAAGAAGGGGAAAGGCGTCCCAGCGGTCAACACCGCATGGGATGTCGACAGTAGTCCGGAACGACGCCCCCGTACTAAGCCCCAGGCCGCATCGTAAGTGACGTGGCTTGCTCATGCGCACATCCGGCCCTTTGTCTCCATTTATCTTTGACATAGTTTAACTATACTATTGTAGTCCGGCCCGTGACCTGATCCAGCGATCCTCATCTGAAGGTTCATTGGCTCCGTCGGAGATGGCGAGCATGTCGCCACCGCCCGCTTACTCCCCTAGGGCCAGGGACGACGCCAAAGTGTTGTCCCGGAGGACCGCTCTGAACAGGGGAGGAGCCCAGGACGTTGTCTGGGAGGCGCCACAAGGCGGGACCTCCACTGCCGGACACATGGGGGAGCCAACCCCCATGGAGACTAGCGAAGAGGGTCGTATCCAGTTCGGCCCTCGGCCGAATACGACTCCGGAGACCCATATGGCCCCGGAGTCGGGCGAGCGGCCCCCTTTGAAGGAGGGGGGTGCGCCGCCTCCACCGGTGGCTCCTGTCCATCCAGGAGCGCCGGATGACCTGATGGGGGCGCTACGAAGCGCCTCAGTCGTGGACGAGCACCGTGTCCTTATGGGTGCGGTGATCGAGAAGGTTCAGTCTGCCAAGAGCGGACTGATTGAAGCCTGCAACAACCTGTTAACAGGTTTCGAGGTAAGAAAGAGAAAAACCTCGTATAGTCCATAGCCCCTGAGACGATGTCCGGTGTTTGGCGAGAAGAACCGGACAGGGGATCAATCCTAAATTATAAGAGGCTGACTGAATAAGTATTGATAAGCAGGCATCCCTGTTGGCCGCGACCTCGCAAACTGCCGAGGTCTCCGAATTGAAGCGGAGGCTGGAGCGGACCGAGAACGAGCTCGACGAGGTTAATATTCGGCTCCAGGAGCAGCAAGGTGAGTAACGACTTGTTGTATGTTCAGGAAAGGATAAGTGATGTATATTGACAGTGGTATTGTGATACGTCCATAAGCCGCGACCGAGGTCGAGGCCCTGAGGAAGGCCCTGGGCGAGGCCGAGGAGCAGGCTATCCAGCAGCAAGCCGCCCGTAAGAAGCTAGAGGCCCAGGTCAAAGAAGTCCAGCAGGAGCTCGAGGATGCGGTTAACAAATGTGAGACCTTGGAGAATGATGCATCGGCTCAAGGGGCCGAGCTCAGCAAGGCTCGTCAGAGCGCGGAGACCACTCGGAATAAGACCCAGGCCGCCCTCCAGGAGATCCAGGAGGCCAGGAAGATCACAGCAAGTATGCGGAGAAGCAATACCTTTTACTAACCCGGGTTCGGAGTTCCCTAGGGGCTTTTGCTGATCTACCACGCAGTGTATCGGACGTCGTGGAGTTCTATCGAGATGAAGGAGGGGGTTCCACGGAGAAGCTCTTCTGGTCGCAATATGCGGTGTTAGAGCCTCCCGTGTCCTTCACCGATCAGCTGAAACAATTGGTGGAGCTGCACAAGGTGGCCGAATTAGCCATGAAGAATTTGACAATCCGTCTATGGCCAGCCGAAGCTATGCCAGGCAGCTACTTCAGACTCGTGAGGCGGATGGTAAACGCCTATCCTCGGCTGGACGTCATCAAGCGCTCCGCCTGTATTGAAGGTGCCCGTATGGCCTTCGCTCGCTGCAAGATGTGGTGGGCGAAGATGAACATTGTTGAATTTGCTAGCGGGCCGCTGGAGGGCAAGGAGCACCACACACCCGAGCGATATTTCGCGGATGTCGTAGAGGGGTCTCGACTTGTGGCGGCGCAATGTTCGCAGGACATTGTATTTGAATAAATGTATTCATGTTGCCCTTTCCTTGTATTATGGGAACAAAGCCAATTTTTGTAAAATAATTTTATTATGCTTTCAATTGTTTCCTCCTCTGCAGCCGTGTTATTTTTAATCTGAGGGTTGGCCAGTCGTCGGCTTCTACCCTCACGTAGGTAGTACGGAGGTGTTTGGGATGGATTCTAAACAATCATGATCCAATTATGTGGTCCTTTGGAGGAGTTGTTTAGCGCAACGAACAAGGAAATCGGACTGTATGGCTTAAACGCCCTCACTTAGCCATAGGAGTTTTATAATTAAGCACGTGCGCAGCCCCTGGTCCAAGCCAGGGTGCTGTCAGCATCTGATCGGGAAGTGCCGATCCTTCGCATGATGCGGAAAAAATCTCCAACGATTTTGTAACCCTCGAACAGCTGACCGGCTCTCGCCGTATCATGACAGTCAGTTTTCGGCTTTCTCTACTGAGGTGCTCATCCGGTCAAGGCCAGGGCACAATCGCAGCAGTTCTCCGTTTACTACCCTAGCTGATAGAGCGAAACGTAGGGTAGCAAGCACAGGAGTCGGCAACCCAACTATTGACCAAAGACATGATTCAGAGCCAATGCATATAATGCTGAATTCGGGGTGCCGAACTTATATATAAGAAGTGTTCGGACTTTGCTGCTGTATTGTGGGGCGACAAGTAGCCCCTGGCAAATATGAAACGTACATAAGAGTATCGATGCAGCAAATAAGCAGATCGAAATAAAATGAAGTAAGAAGCGAAAACCACAGAAACTGAGCCACGAACCATTTTTATTATAACTGGATGGGTACGTCAAGGCGTATCTTGTACAGATGGTGCGAGAAGTATCCGGGCTATTTAACATGCTGGAATCAGTAGGGTATGACGTCAAGGGTCTGAGAAATAAGTATGAATACCGTCAAGAAGAATGTATAAAGGTTACCCTACACACTTGTGCTGCTTGCCTCCGTTGTATGCCAATCCTTCTAAAGGACTCGCGATTAGGCCCGCAGAAAAAAGGAACCTGAAACAAAAAAAAAGTTAAAGTATGTGTGTCCAGGATCGGTCTGGCCAAACTATAGCCCCCGGGTTATCTTGTGCCTACGTCGATGTCCATGGAATTTTGAGTGCGTAGTTGTGTACGCGTAGTACGAATGCGACTACCTCATTGGGACTGGGGCGGAGGCCGAATTGCTAGTCGAGCTCTTGACGAGCCGCGCCGTCCTGTTGCAGCGTAGTCCGGAACCGCTTAATGATGTCCAAGGGCTCGACAGCCGTACTATGGTGCTGCTTGAGGAGGCCGCTCTGTGTTTCTGCTGCTAGGGCGGCGGTGTGCTCCCCTGTTCGGAGGGAGCATTTCGTATTGCCATTGACTGTTATGACGGTGCGTGGACCGGGCATCTTGAGCTTGAGATAAGCATAGTGTGGCACTGCATTGAATCTAGCAAACGCGGTTCGTCCGAGTAGTGTGTGATAGCCGCTGCGGAAGGGGACGATATCAAAGATTAACTCTTCGCTTTGGAAGTTGTCCGGAGAACCAAAGACTACTTCCAGCGTGATTGAGCCCGTACAGCGGGCCTCTACGCCTGGTATGACTCCTTTAAAGGTAGTCTTTGTTGGTTTGATTCGCGAGGGGTTAATGCCCATCTTCCGCACTGTGTCCTAATAAAGCAGGTTGAGGCTGCTACCACCGTCCATCAGGACTCGTGCTAGATGAAACCCGTCAAAAATTGGGTCGAGGACTAGTGCGGCTGAACCGCCGTGGCGGATACTAGTTGGATGATCCCGACGATCAAAGGTGATCGGGAATGATGACCACGGATTGAATTTTGGGGCGACTGGCTCTACCGCGTAGACGTCCCTAAGTGCTCGCTTACGCTCCCTTTTGGGGATCTGCGTAACGTATATCATGTTCACCGTTTTGACTTGAGGGGGAAATTTCTTCTGCCCTCCGGTCTTCGGCCGCCGGGGCTCTTCGTCCTCGTCCTCACTTTGTGATCCCTTTTCTTTGTTTTCGACATTTAATTTGCCCGCCTGCTTGAAGACCCAACAATCCATGTTGGTATGATTGGCTTGCATATCCGGGGTGCCGTGAAATTGGCATGGACGGTCGAGTATGCGGTCCAAGCTGGAAGGTCCTTCGTTGTTTCTTTTTTTATGGCTTCTTCCGTTGGCCGGACTTGGAGCCACTGAATTCGGCGTTAACTGTGGTGTCATCGGTGGTTTCGCCATTGCTTCGGCGTTTGTGTCTATTGCGCCGGAGCTTTCCGTGGCTGTTCTTGGCCTCAGTGGGGCCTGCCTCGCTGGCTGTGTTTTTACTACGAGCCAGCCAGCTGTCCTCACTCGCACAAAAGCGGGTCATGAGTGCCGTGAGGGCTGCCATGGACTTTGGCTTTTCTGGGCCAAGGTGGCGTGCTAGCCATTCGTCACGGATGCTTTGTTTGAAGGCTACTAGGGCCTCGGCATCCGGACAGTCAACGATCTGGTTCTTTTTGGTTAGGAACCTAGTCCAGAATTTTCTGGCTGATTCTTCAGGTTGTTGAACTATGTGGCTTAAGTCATCGGCGTCTGGTGGCTGGACATAAGTTCCTTGGAAGTTATCAAGGAAAGCCTCTTCCATGTCTTCCCAGCTGCCGATGGAATTCTCAGGCGGGCTATTTAACCAGTGCCGAGCTGGCCCTTTGAGCTTTAATGGGAGGTATTTGGTGGCGTGGAGGTCATCTCCTCGAGCCATATGGATATGGAGAATGAAATCCTCGATCCATACTGCGGGATCGGTTGTGCCGTCGTATGATTAGATGTTGACAAGCTTGAACCCCTCGAGGAATTCGTGATCCAGTACTTCATCTATGAAGCAGAGAGGGTGTGTGGCGCCTCTATATCGGGCCGCGTCGTGGCGTAGCTCTGATGGAGTCCGCCTGCGGTACTCGGCCCGGGCATGGTTAGGTTTATCACGTCCGAATAGGTATCCGTCGTCGTGCCTCGAGACGCGCCCTCGCGATCCGTAGATCGATACTGTATGTCCTGCTCTATCGTCCAGGATCTACCGGAGGTCGTACATGTGACCCCGAACTCTTCCGTCTCTATTTTTACGAGGCGGTGGGGCAGGCTGTTGTTCGGCTTGAGTTGCCGCTTTATCCCGGCCGCGGGATGGCCGGTCGGCCGCCCTGTCTTGACCACGTGGTGGTCGTTCCGCATTACGTGAGGGAGATGTGTGATGCGGTGCTTCCTCATCGAATTGAGGTAGCAGTCTGCGTTTCGGGTAGCTCTTGGCTGGGCGCCTGAGGCCGTATTCTTCGGCGGTCAGGACATTAGTCCATCTGTCAATGAGCAGATCTTGTTCAGCTTGGAGCTATTGTTGTTTCTTTTTCAGGCCCCTTGTAGTGGCTATGAGCTGAAGCTTAAAGCACTCCTACTCGAGAGGATCCTCAGGCACGATGAAGTCTTTGTTGCCAAGGCTTGTCTCCTCCTCGGAGGGTGGACGGTAACTATCGTCCTCCGAGTCATCTTCTATGGCCTGTTCATCAGGGTTGTCTTGCCTGTCGCCCTGTTCCTCCTGATCGGATGCAGCTCCAACAGGGTCTTCATTGTTTTCGGCGTCGCCTGAAGTACTATTTTCTCTGATGCCGGTGTTGCCGTCCTTTGAGTGACGAGGCTTAGGACGGTGTTTGGGGCGTCGGCGCTTGGACTGCGTCTCAGAGGTCTTAGTCGCATCTGGCTCTTCTTTGTCGTCGCCAGATCCTTTGGGTGTATCAACCATGTACACGTCGTACGAAGAGGTAGCCGTCCAATGTCCGGTGAATGACAGGTCTTGGCCTTGCTCCTTATCAGCATCGTCGTACATACCGTCGATGTCTTCGGAGCCATAGTCAAGCACGTCAGTTAAGTCATCGACGGTGGCTATGAAGTGGGTGGCGGGTGGGGAGCAAAATTCTACGTCATCCGTCTCTAGCTCAAACCGGGCGTAATTCTGCTGTGAGTCCTTCTCCAAGGACGAATTCTTGAAAGATTTTAGCACGTCACGCAAAGACGAGTGCTGAAAAACGTCAGCGGCGCTGAACTCGAAGATCAATAACCGATCTAGCTCGGTGTCCGCGGGCGTACACAGTCCGGAACTTATAGCCGGAGACAAGTCTGAAGTTCCGTTAAAGCGAATATTGCAGGGCGTTGAGTCCGTGTGCGGCTCCAACACCGCAGACTCTGCGGCCTCGGATGGCACGGTCTACTTTGGCTCTAAGGCCATTGCAGCAGCAGGAACCATCTCCTGGGTGTGATCCGATGACAGATTTAAGTCACGTTCATAGGGGTGAGGGGGAGCGATCGCTGCAGTCTCGAATACGTCGAAGATCAAGTTTCCACGGACGTCCGCAACATAGTTCAAGCTTCCGAATCTGACCTGATGGCCAGGGGCGTAGCTGTCGATCTGCTCCAGATGGCCAAGCGAGTTGGCCCACAGTACGATGCCATCGAACACGAAGATCTATCCGGGGAGAAAGGTTTCTCCCTGGACAACGTCATCATCGACGATTGAAGGGGCCATCGAACCTTTTGTCGATGGCACAGTGGAACTCTCAATGAAAGCACCAATGTCGGTGTCAAAACCGGCGGATCTCGTGTAGGCGGATCCCGAACTGTGCGTCTAGGATCGATGGTAATAGGAGACGGGGGACACGATGTTTACCCAGGTTTGGTCCCTCTCTATGGAGGTAATACCCTACTTCCTGCTTGATTGATCTTGATGAATATGAGTGTTACAAGAGTTGATCTACCATGAGATCGTAATGGCTAAACCCTAGAAGCCTAGCCTATGTGAATATAGTAATGAATGTATATCCTTTCCGGACTAACTCCTTTGGTTTATATAGACACCGGGAGGATCTAGGGTTTACGTGGAGTCGGTTACATAAGAAGGAATCTTCATAATTGGTCGCCAAGCTTGCCTTCCACGCCAAGGAGAGTCGATCTTCATGTCTTCACAGCCCATCAGTCCGTCCAATGGATAACAGGTCGGACGCTCGAGGACCCCTTAGTCCGGGACTCCCTCAGCCGTCGCCGTAGAATAACAGGGGGTGTGGGTGAGTGGAGGGATGGCCTGGCCAGAGGTGGGAGTAGTATGGGGGCGGTGAGGCCTCATGGCAAGACAACCGCCACGGAGGAGGCGGGAAGCGGCACGACCGGCGCTTCTTTGGGCGGCTGGAGCAAGAAGGCCAGAGGTTGAAAAAGCACTATGGCCGTTGGATGGACATCGTACGGTCACTGGAGCTAGAATCGTTCATATTGACTAAGTTGACAAAGCCCTCTGTCCCCATCAACTTAGTACACCCACAAGTCAGCCACCCACTATGGTGGGTCCCAGCTAGCAGGGGGTATTCATTTTTTATGCATCATAAGGAGGCACTTCCTTGCATGCGAAGATATAGCTGGTGGGTCCGACCTGTCAGCGGGGGGAACGTTTTTTTCACGAAATACAGAAGCCCTTCCCGTGGGTCCTAGCTGTCAGGTGGAGGAATCATTATTTTGCGCGTAATAAGGAGGACATTTGCTTGCGTGCGGCCGTGGACCCAGCTGTCAGATGTCGTTCATTGACCACGTTGACCAGGCCATGCCGAGAGCACCAGGGCGGTGGACGACGGCGAGGCCTAGGAAGGGAACGACACGGAGCTAGGGAAGACTCAGCAGTTGTTTCCCACGCGGAGGAGTACGAGGTTTTACTAGTTCATCTGCCGTCCCTGGAGAATAACAGCAGGTGTGGGTGAGTAGAGGGATGGCTAGGCCAGCGATGGGAGTACAGTGGGGCGGTGAGGCCTACGCGGCAGCATAGCCGGCCGCAGGAGGAGGGAGCAGGCAGTCCCACCGGTGCTTGTTTGAGTGGCTGGAGCAGGAAAAGCAGAGATTGAAGAAGCACGACAGCCGTTGGATGGACATCCAACAATCACTGCTCTCGTGTGCATTATTTCTAATAATGTACAGCCCATTTGCTAATTCTTAAGAAATTTTTTGGAGCCCATCTTCTTTTTGTTAGCATTACACCCCATATTGTGGCCACGGTTAAAAAGTATACGAATTTTTTGCATATTTCGGTGCGGTTAACTGTTTTTAATCACAAAATATCGATTCACATTCAAACTATTTTGAAAAATAATTTATATAAATATAAAATCTAAATAATTGTCCATGCATAAAAATCAATGGAATTTAAAATCTTGTAATGAAAAAAAATTGAAACTAATTCCCGTTTTGATGTGTTTTAAAAATTTACAGCCCATTTCTGGGCAAACCGAATGAAACTCTCCACGTCTTGAAAGATTTGCAGCCCAACAGGGTTGATAAAGCAAGTTGGCCTCGTTTGGGTATTTCTTTAAAAAATAAAACTTGGCTAGCCATTTCCAACAAGAAAAAAACACAACTGGGCTCATGATGTGGTAAACATAAATAAACCCCTGGCTAGACGGGCCACAGCCCCCGCACAGCCCCATTGTTACCCTGACCCGTCGCTAAAACTAGTATAAATAACAACTGCTTGTTCCTAAAAAACGAACTGTGCGACCTGCTGGGTCCCTGGTGTTAGCCGCTCGTAGTGTAATTCTCTTGTTTATTGACTACGTTGACAATGGCGTGAGCCCCAGATGTCCAACCATTAGGAGGAACCATATTTTTGGGCTTGTAATATAGAGGGACTTCCTTGCCTATTGCCATGACGCTGGTGGGTCCCTACTATCATCCTCTCTACGTACAGTCGTATCCTTGTTCCTCTCGGTTGTTGACGACGTTGACAATGCAAGTGGGCTGCACACCGCGCACGGCGAACGAACCAAGGCCGCAAGGCGGAGGACGACGGCGAGGCCTCGGATGGAATGAACAGGAGCCGTGGAAGATGCGCCGGTCCAGTCGCAGGCGGAGGGGAGTATGAAGGTTGACTGGTTTGGGTGCGGGTGCGTGTTGGGGCTGACATCACCGAAGAATAACAGGACGTGTGGGGGAATAGAGGGAGGGACTAGCCAACGTTGGAGGGTACCTATGGTAGGGCGGCGGAGGCGCAGCCAGCCATGGGAGGCGGGAGCAAGCGGAGCCGACGGGGTGGTTTGGTTTGGGTGGCTGGAGGAAGAAGAAGACAAGAGATAGAAGATACACGACAGATGTTGGATGTCAATCCAACGGCTGGTAGGCAGAATTGTTTGTTGTGTTGGAAATATGCCCTAGAGGCAATAATAAAATGGTTATTATTATATTTCCTTGTTCATGATAATTGTCTATTGTTCATGTTGTAATTGTATTAACCAGAGACCGTAATACATGTGTGAATACGTAGACCACAATATGTCCCTAATAAGCCTCTAGTTGACTAGCTCGTTGATCAATAGATGGTTACGGTTTCCTGACCATGGACATTGGATGTCGTTGATAATGGGATCACATCATTAGGAGAATAATGTGATGGACAAGACCCAATCCTAAGCATAGCACAAGATCGTGTAGTTCATCTGCTAAAGCTTTTCTAATGTCAAGTATCATTTCCTTAGACCATGAGATTGTGCAACTCCCGGATACCGTAGGAATGCTTTGGGTGTGCCAAACGTGACAACGTAACTAGGTGGCTATAAAGGCACACTACGTGTATCTTCGAAAGTGTATGTTGGGTTGGCACGAATCGAGACAGGGATTTGTCACTCCGTGTGACGGAGAGGTATCTCTGGGCCCACTCGGTAGGACATCATCATAATGAGCTCAATGTGACCAAAGATTTGATCACGGGATGATGTGTTATGGAACGAGTAAAAGTGACTTGCCGGTAACGAGATTGAACGAGGTATTGGGATACCGACAATCGAATCTCGGGCAAGTAACGTACTGATTGACAAAGGGAATTGTATACAGGATTGATTGAATCCCCGACATCGTGGTTCATCCGATGAGATCATCATGGAACATGTGGGAGCCAACATGGGTATCCAGATCCCGCTGTTGGTTATTGGCCAGAGAGCTGTCTCGCTCATGTCTGCATGATTCCCGAACCCGTAGGGTCTACACACTTAAGGTTCGGTGACGCTAGAGTTGTTATGGGAATTAGTGTGCAGTTACCGAATGTTGTTCGGATTCCCGGATGGGATCCCGGACGTCACGAGGAGTTCCGGAATGGTCCGGAGGTAAAGATATATATATGGGAAGTCCTATTTTGGCCACCGGAAAATGTTCGGGATTTTTCGGTATTGTACCGAGAAGGTTCTAGAAGGTTCTGGAGTGGGACCCACATGAACGTGGGTAGTGGGGGCAAGGCCCCACACCCCTGGTCAAGGTGCACCAGGATCCCCCCTTAGAAGGAATAAAATCATATCCCGAAGGGATAAGATCAAGATCCCTAAAAAAGGGGGATAACAATCGGTGGGGAAGGGAAATGATGTGATTTCTTTCCCCCACCTTTGCCAATGCCCCAATGGACTTGGAGGGCAAGAAACCAGCCCCCTCCACCCCTATATATATTGGGGAGGCGCATGGCAGCCGCACCCCTTCCCCTGGCGCAACCCTCTCCCTCCCCAACACCTCCTCCGCAATAGTACTGCTTGGCGAAGCCCTGCCGGAGAACTGCAAGCTCCACCACCACGCCGTTGTGCTACCGGAGCTCTCCCTCAACTTCTCCTCTCCCCTTGCTGGATCAAGAAGGAGGAGACTTCCCTGGGCTGTACGTGTGTTGAACGCGGAGGCGCCATTGTTCGGCGCTTAGATCGGAATCAACCGCGATCTGAATTGCTGCGAGTACGACTCCTTCATCCGCGTTCTTGTAACGCTTCCGCATTGCGATCTTCAAGGGTATGAAGATGCACTCTCCCCTCTCTTATTGCTAGTCTCTCCATAGATTGATCTTGGTGATGCATAGAAAATTTTAATTTCTGCAACGATCACCAACAGTGGCATCATGAGCTAGGTCTATGCGTAGTTTCTATGCACGAGTAGAACACAAGTTGTTGTGGGTGTCAATTTTGTCAATTTACTTGTCATTACTAGTCTTATCATGATTCGGCGGCATCGTGGGATGAAGCGGCCCGGACCGACCATACACGTATGCTTACATGAGACAGGTTCCACCGACTGACATGCACTAGTTGCATAAGGTGGCTAGCGGGTGTCTGTCTCTCCCACTTTAGTCGGATCGGATTCAATGAAAAGGATCCTTATGAAGGGTAAATAGAAATTGGCATATCACATTGTGGTTTTATGTAGGTAAGAAACGTTCTTGCTAGAAACCTATAGCAGCCACGTAAAACTTGCAACAACAATTAGAGGACGTCTAACTTGTTCTTGCAGCATATGCCGTGTGATGTGATATGACCAAAAGGATGTGATGAATGATATATGTGATGTATGAGATTGATCATGTTCTTGTAATAGGACTCACGACTTGCATGTTGATGAGTATGACAACCGGTAGGATCCATAGGAGTTGTCTTAATTTGTTATATGACCTACATGTCAATGAAAACGCCATGTAATTACTTTACTGTATTGCTAACCTTAGCCATAGTAGTAGAAGTAATAGTTGGCGAGACAACTTCATGAAGACACGATGATGGAGATCATGGTGTCATGCCGGTGACGATGATGATCATGGCGCCCCGAAGATGGAGATCAAAAGGAGCAAAATGATATTGGCCATATCATGTCACTATTTGATTGCATGTGATGTTTATCATGTTTTTACATCTTATTTGCTTAGAATGACGGTAGCATAAATAAGATGATCCCTCATAAAATTTCAAGAAATTGTTCCCCCTAACTGTGCACCGTTGCGAAAGTTCATTGTTTCGAAGCACCACGTGATGATCGGGTGTGATAGATTCTAACGTTCGCATACAACCAGTGTAAGCCAGATTTACACATGCAAAACACTTAGGTTGACTTGACGAGCCTAGCATGTACAGACATGGCCTTGGAACACAAGAGACCGAAAGGGCGAACATGAGTCGTATAGTGGATACGATCAACATGAAGATGTTCACCGATGATGACTAGTCCGTCTCACGTGATGATCGGACACGGCCTAGTTGACTCGGATCATGTATCACTTAGATGACTAGAGGGATGTCTATCTCGAGTGGGAGTTCATTAAATAATTTGATTAGATGAACATAATTATCATGAACATAGTCAAAAGGTCTTTGCAAATTATGTCGTAGCTCACGCTTTGGTTCTACTATTTTAGATTTGTTCCTAGAGAAATTTAGTTGAGAGTTGACAGTAGCAATTATGCGGACTGGATCCGTAAACTGAGGATTGTCCTCATTGCTGCGCAGAAGGATTATGTCCTTAATGCACCGCTCAGTGTGCTGAACCTCGAGCGTCGGTTGTGGATGTTGCGAACATCTTACATACACGCTTTGATGACTACATGATAGTTCAGTGCGTAATGCTAAATGGTTTAGAACCGAGGCACCAAAGACGTTTTTGAAACATCGAAGAACATATGAGATGTTCCAAGGACTGGAATTGGGATTTCAGGCTAGTGCTCACGTCAAGAGGTATGAGACCTCTGACAAGTTTCTTAAGCCTGCAAACTAAGGAGAAAAGCTCAATAGTTGAGCATGTGCTCAGATTGTATGAGTACTACAGTCGCTTGAATCGAGTGGGAGTTAATCTTCCAGATGAGATAATGATGGTTCTCCAAAGTCACTGCCACCAAGCTACTAGAGCTTCGTGATGAACTATAACATATCAGGGATAGATATGATGATCCTTGAGCTATTCGCGACACCGCAAAAGTAGAAATCAAATAGGAGCATCAATTGTTGATGGTTAGTAAAACCACTAGTTTCAAGAAGGGCAAGGGCAAGAAACAGACTTCATGAAACGGCAAATCAGTTGCTGCTCTAGTGAAGAAACCCAAGGTTGAACCTAAACCCGAGACTAAGTGCTTCTGAAATGAGGGGAACGGTCACTGAAGCAAAACTACCCTAGATACTTGGTAGATGAGAAGGCTAGCAAGGCCGATAGAAGTATATTGGATATACATTATAATGTGTACTTTACTAGTACTCCTAGTAGCACCAGGGTATTAAATACCGGTTCGGTTGCTAAGTGGTAGTAACTCGAAATAAAAAGCTACGGAATAAACGGAGACTAGCTGAAGGTGAGATGACGATATGTGTTGGAAGTGTTTCCAAGGTTGATGTGATCAAGCATTGCATGCTCCCTCTACCATCGAGATTAGTGTTAAACCTAAATAATTGTTATTTGGTGTTTGCATTGAGCATAGACATGATTGGATTATGTTTATCGCAATATGGTTATTCATTTAAGGAGAATAATGGTTACTCTGTTTATTTGAATAATACCTTCAATGGTCTTGCACCTAAAATGAATGGTTCATTGAATCTCGATCGTAGTGATATACATGTTCATGCCAAAAGATATAAGATAGTAATGATAGTACCACATACTTGTGGCACTACCATTTGAGTCATATTGGTATAAAACGCATGAAGAAGCTCCATGTTGATGGATCTTTGGACTCACTCGTTTTTTGAAAATTTTGAGACATGTGAACCATGTCTATTGGTTTATACGCACGAAGAAACTCCATGCAGATGGATCGTTTGGACTCACTTGATTTTGAATCACTTGAGACATGCAAATCATACCACATGGGCAAGATGACTGAAAGACATCGTTTTCAGTGAGATGAAACAAGAGAGCAACTTGTTGGAAGTAATACATTTGATGTGTGCAATCCAATGAGTGCTGAGGCACGCAGTGAATATCGTTATGCTCTTACTTCACAGATGATTTGAGTAGATTCTAAGTATATTTACTTGATGAAAACAAGTCTGAATTAATGATAAGTTCAAGTAATTTCAGAGTGAAGTTGAAGATCGTCGTGACAAGAGGATAAAATGTCTATGATGTGATCATAGAGATGAATATCTGAGTTACGTGTTTGGTACACAACTAAGACATTGTGGAAATTGTTTCACAACTAATGCCGCCTGGAACACCATAGTGTGATGGTGTGTCCGAACATCATAGCTGCACCCTATTGGATGTGGTGCAAACCATGATGTCTCTTGTCTAATTACCACTATCGGTTATGGGTTAGGCATTAGAGACAACCGCATTCACTTTAAATAGGGCACCACGTAATTCCGTTGAGATGACACCGTATGAACTATGGTTTAGAGAAACCTAAGCTTCATTTCTTAGAAGTTTGGGGCTGCGACGCTTATGTGAAAAGGGTTTAGCCTAATAAGCTCGAACCCAAAGAGGATAAATGCATCTTCATAGGACACCCAGAACAGTTTGGTATACCTCCTATTTCGGATCCGGAAGCAAAAGTGATTGTTTCTAGAAATGGGTCCTTTCTCGAGGAAAAGTTTATCTCTAAAGAATTGGGTGGCAGGATGGTGGAGACTTGATGAGGTTATTGAACCGTCACTTCAACCAAGCAGGTGTGAGCACGTGAAGTTGTTCTGTAGCGCCTACACCAATTGAAGTGGAAGATGATGATAGTGATCATGAAACTTCGGATCAAGTCACTACCAAACCTCGTAGGTCGACAAGAATGCGTACTATTTCAGAGTGGTACGTAATCTTGTCATGGAGGTCATGTTTCTAGACAACAATGAACCTACGAGCTATGGAGAAACGATGGTGGGCCCGGATTCCGACAAATGGCTCGAGGCCATAAAATCAGAGAGGATCCATGTGTGAAAACAAAGTATAGACTTTGGAAGAACTACTTGATGGTCGTAAGGCTATTGGGTACAGATGGATTTTAAAAGGAAGACGGACAATGATGGTAAGTATCACCATTAAGAAAGCTCGACTTGTCGTTAAGATGTTTTCAGAGCAAGTTCAAGGAGTTGGCTGCGGTGAGACTTTCTCACTCGTAGCGATGCTAAGAGTCTGTTGGAATTGTATTAGCGATTCTTGCATTATTTATGAAATCTTGCGATAGGATGTCAAAACATTGTTTCCTCGACAATTTTCTTGAGGAAAGGTTGTATGTGATACAGCCAGAAGGTTTTGTCAATCCTGAAAGATGCTAACAAGTATGCAAAGCTCCAGCAATCCTTCTAAGGACTGGAGTAAGCATCTCGGAGTTGTAATATACGCTTTGATGAGATGATCAAAGATTTTGGGTTTATACAATGTTTATGAGAAACTTGTATTTCCAAAGAAGTGAGTGGGAGCACTATAGAATTTCGATGAGTATATGTTGTTGACATATTGTTGATCGAGAAATGATGTAGAATTTCTGGAAAGCATATGGGGTTATTTGAAAAGTGTTTTTCAATGGAAAACCTGGATTAAGCTACTTGAACATTGAGCATCAAGATCTATAAGGATAGATCAAAAACGCTTAATAGTACTTTCAAATGAATACATACCGTGACAAGATTTTGAAGGAGTTCAAATAAGATCAGCAAAGAAGGAGTTCTTGGTTGTGTTATAAGGTGTGAGCATTGAGTGAGACTCAAGATCTGACCACGGCAGAAGAGAGAGAAAGGACGAAGGTCGTCCCCTATGCTTTAGACGTAGGCTCTACAGTATGATATGTGGTGTACCGCACCTGAAGTGTGCCTTGCCATGAGTCAATCAAGGGGTACAAGAGTGATCCAGGAATGGATCACATGACAGCGGTTAAACTTATCCTTAGTAACTAGTGGACTAAGGAATTTTCTCGATTATGGAGGTGGTAAAAGAGTTCGTCGTAAAGGGTTACGTCGATGCAAACTTTGACACTAATCTGGATGACTCTGAGTAGTAAAATGGATTTTTATAGTAGAGCAGTTATTTGCAATAGCTCCAAGTAGCGCATGGTAGCTGCATCTACAAGAAGACATAGAGATTTTTAAAGCACACACGGATCTGAAAGGTTCAGACCCATTGACCAATAACCTCTCTCACAAGCGAGATATGATCGAACCCCATGGTTGTTGGATTCATTACAATCACATAGTGATGTGAACTAGATTATTGACACTAGTGCAAGTGGGAGACTGTTGGAAATATGCCCTAGTAGTGATGTGAACTAGATTATTGACACTAGTGCAAGTGGGAGACTGTTGGAAATTTGCCCTAGAGGCAATAATAAAATGGTTATTATTATATGTCCTTGTTCATGATAATTGTCTATTTTCATGGTATAATTGTATTAACCGGAGACCGTATTACATGTGTGAATACGTAGACCACAATATGTCCCTAGTAAGCCTCTAGTTGACTAGCTCGTTGATTAATAGATGGTTACGGTTTCCTGACCATGGACATTGGGTGTCGTTGATAAAGGGATCACATCATTAGGAGAATGATGTGATGGACAAGACCCAATCCTAAGCATAGCACAAGATCGTAGTTAAATGCGCTAAAGCTTTTCTAATGTCAAGTATCATTTCCTTAGACCATGAGATTGTGCAACTCCTGGATACCATAGGAATGCTTTGGGTGTGCCAAACGTCACAACGTAACTGGATGGCTATAAAGGCACACTACGGGTATATCCGAAAGTGTCTGTTGGGTTGGCACGAATCGAGACTTGGATTTATCACTCCGTGTGACGGAGAGGTATCTCTGGGCCCACTCGGTATGACATCATCATAATGAGCTCAATGTGACCAAAGATTTGATCATGAGATGATGTGTTACGGAACGAGTAAAAGTGACTTGCCGGTAATGAGATTGAACAAGGTATTGGGATACCGACGATCGAATCTCGGGCAAGTAACGTACCGATTGACAAAGGGAATTGTATACAGGATTGATTAAATCCCCAACATCATGGTTCATCCGATGAGATCATCGTGGAACATGTGGGAGCCAACATGGGTATCTAGATCCCGCTGTTGGTTATTGGCCAGAGAGCTGTCTCGGTCATGTCTGCATGATTTCCGAACCCATAGGGTCTACACACTTAAGGTTCGGTGAAGCTAGAGTTGTTATGGGAATTAGTGTGCAGTTACCGAATGTTGTTTGGATTCCCGGATGAGATCCGGACGTCACGAGGAGTTCCGGAATGGTCCGGAGGTAAACATTTATATATGGGAAGTCCTATTTTGGCCACCGGAAAATGTTCGGGATTTTTTTGTATTGTACCGGGAAGGTTCTAGAAGGTTCCGGAGTGGGGCCCACCTGCATGGGGGGACCCACATGAACGTGGGTAGTGGGGGCAAGGCCCCACACCCCTGGTCAGCGCACCAAGATCCCCTTAGAAGGAATAAGATCATATCCCGAAGGGATAAGATCAAGATCTCTAAAAAAGGGGGATAACAATCGGTGGGGAAGGGAAATGATGGGATTTCTTTCCCCCACCTTTTCCAACGCCCCAATGGACTTGGAGGGCAAGAAACCAGCCCCCTCCACCCCTATATATATTGGGGAGGCGCATGGGAGCCGCACCCCTTCCCCTGGCGCAGCCCTCTCCCTCCCCAACACCTCCGTAGTAGTAGTAGTGCTTGGCGAAGCCCTGCCGGAGAACTGCAAGCTCCACCACCATGCCACCGTGCTGCCGGAGCTCTCCCTCAACTTCTCCTCTCCCCTTGCTGGATCAAGAAGGAGGAGACATCCCCGGACTGTACGTGTGTTGAACGCGGAGGCGCCGTTGTTCGGCGCTTAGATCGTAATCAACCGCGATCTGAATCGCTGCGAGTACGACTCCTTCATCCGCGTTCTTGTAACGCTTCCGCATCGCAATCTTCAAGGGTATTAAGATGCACTCCCCTCTCTCTCGTTGCTAGTCTCTCCATAGATTGATCTTGGTGATGCGTAGAAAATTTTAATTTCTGCAACGATCCCCAACATGTTGACTGGCTAGTAAGTCGACACCACCTTGTATAGGCTATTTCCTCGCGGGTCCCAAATGTCAGAATCCAAATCTGTCACGGTCATGCAACCCTTCCTATGAAAATTTACAGCCCATTTTATGTGCTAGTTGGAAATAAGTTTGTGGGCGCTGGTGGGGACTAATCACTTGGCTTCTGTAATGCACAGTGAGCTCAAGCAGCTGGCGAGAGTGATGTTATTTCCCTTGGTTGGGATTTGTTAGTTGTTACAATATTTCACTCTAAATTAAACGACTGGTAAGCCATTTGCCTTGCTTCAAAGAAAATATGACGGTCACAGCCGACTTGAAAAGGGCAAGAACATCTAACTCCACCTTACAAACTGTACAAAAGCACGAGGGTTAATTGTTCATCAGGTTTACAAAAAAACCAGGTTGAAAAGGACAACAACATCTAACTCCAGAACTGTTTTTGGCAGTCATAGTCAAATGGATCGGTCAGGTCCATAGAATGAACATCCTGGGTCGTAAAATTTACTGGATTATGACCACAATATGTTGTAAATAGAAGCCCACACGTTCAGAAGCTCTTTTGCCCACCCAAAAATCCTTTTTTTGCTCTTCCACATACCCATCCGTCACACCATGCTGCTGATAAACGTAAGCTTGATGGACAATAGTAACCTCGCATTCGGCAGGAAGAATGTGACAAATCTAGTGTTTGCACGGTTGGCTACATATCGTTAGCGTTATTGTCTTTAATCGAATCTCATGAGAAGTGAGAAAATCCCGATGCTTACGAATCCACCGATTGGTTATAACTTTATTACCCCGTCCTGTTGCCTAAATAGACATGAAGATTGAAAACAGTTAAGGTCTAAAACAAGAGTGTCAAAAGAGCAACAGCTGAACGGTTAATTCTAGTACACTATATGCGGGCTTCCAATGTGCGTGAAATTATCACCTTTATATACAACTTCTCCAGACATGGAAAGCATTGCAGCAAGCCAATAATCTTGTTCAGATCAAAACTATTCATTTGGATATATAAGATCTTGACAGAATCCAGCACCATTGATAGGCCATCCATGGAGAAACTCTTCATTGAGCATAGAACATAATATTAGTACAAAATGTGTACTCGAAGATGACATATAATTTATGCGCAGAAATTTAAAATGCAGCTTATGGTTACAAGTGTAGATGATAATGTGAAGTACCTGAAGAACTGTGGAGCCAAACACCATATTGAAATGAGCACAGAGATCATGTATTACACCCAAGGTCTCCAGTTTAGGCGCAGAGAGGACGGTTATTTGCAACGGTGAATAACTAGAATCGAGGATCAACCTTTGAAGTGAAGGGGCATCTTGGATGATGAGCTGCCTTCCGTCAAAACAAATTCCAATTCTTACAAGGTTAGGCGACTTTATTTGGAGACAACCGATTCTAACTGTGAAAACAAGCACTAAGCACTCCAGGGCAGGGCAACTGGAGTGGATGATGCTGTGCAATGAGGCCTCCGATATACAAACCCGCACAAGTGAAAGTTTCTTGAGAAATGGGAGTCGAAGGTTTAGTACTAGATTATCTGGTAGGTCGCAGTATCAAAGGTGGCGGTGTGGAGAGAGGAGGAAAACCGCGAGATGGACATCGGTGCAGAGGGCACAGGTAGATGGCGTTCGGTATCTGGTAGGTGATTTCCAGGGGAATAGTAGAACTCAAGCAGCTTTAGTTCTGTGAATTCAGGGGATTTCAGCCAGGTGTCCACCGTGCAGGGCATGGTATGCTTGCTCAGGTAGCATGACAGGATGCAGAGGCTTTGAACGGAGCCCTGGTGGGAGGAGATGATGGCTCTGGGATTTCAAAATCATTGAAGAGAGATGGTGACGACAGTCGAGATTAAGGGGCACGGCACGCCATAGAGGGCGCCACCGAATTGAGAGGACTTGGGTGTGGCAGCAATCCTTGGTGGGGAGACGCGAGATGATCTCCCCAAGGACGGCGTCCGGGAGATCGCTGATGCAGTCCACCCAAGATTCTACGGGTTCCTGGGATCTGGTGGGGGCGGGGTCGCCGCTTCTCCCCGTGCTACCGTGTGCGGGATGTACAACAGGCGTCGCCGCTGGCGGGAGCCTCATCTTCTTGGCGCTGGGGTCAGCCGACTCCATTTTCCTCGAGGGCATCGCGTCGCGCTCACGGATTTGAGCAGAGTAACGAATGACGAGCCTAGTTTTAGTGCAGTGAAGAAGAAGGGAGCTGGGGTTTTCTATAGTAGTGAGGAAGAAGGGGAGCTGGGGTTTTCTATAGGAGTGAGGTGAGGAATTTGGGGTAGAGTGCAGTGGAGAGCTGACGTGAGGTGGGTGGGAGTGAGGAGGAAGAAGAACACCCAGGTTTTTTGGGGGCGGTGTGTTGGGTGTGGGTAGCGCCTCTCATTCAGTAAATATATGGACTTTTGAATTGATTTTACTATTTACTAGGGTGGATGGGATATTTTGTCTTGGGCCCAGAGAAACAATTACTACTAGTACAGTGGAGACACACTACAGCTACCCAGAAAAACAATTACTACTAGTACAGTGGATACAATACCGCTTCTGGCTCCTCCTAGGTCATCGAAACGTCTCCCTCTACTGAATGCCGTTATACTTTTGTTCACCAACATGCGGGCCATGCAGCGCGCGGGCCCAAATGCCATCCACCAAATTAGAAGGCAGTATGCAGGCGGAGAATCACCCCGGTCGTAGCGCGCCAATAACGAGCCGTCGTATCACAAAACCCCACCTCCCCGTAGTCTAAGTTTGACGGACGAAGCAACCATCATTTCACTCTTCGCTGAATCCCCTTCTCCCTCACCGTCTTCAAGAAAGGCAACACTCGCATCTGCCACTATTCTTCTCTCCCAACGAAGGGAAGGTAAGTGGATCCGTGATGTTCGTATATTTTCGTTCAGAGAAAAAAAAAGAACTTTTGCAAAGCAGTAACCGATCCTCACTCTCTTTTTTGTTTCATTGTCATTGCGATTGTGTTTCCTTTCAGTGATCTCCTAGTATTCGTCAGTTTCATGATGGACCAAGGAGAACCAGGCAAAGATCTGCCGATATTGGAGCAGACGCGGGAGGCTGATCCCCACGAGACAGAGAGCTCCAAGAAGATGGAGGCAGCCACCGAGCTGACCCCAGATACGCTCACGGCCACTAATGAGATGGTCAATGCCCCGTTTGAGGTTGCAGCCCCCATGGCACTGCAGGAGTAGTTTTCCCCCTTCGAGGATGTGTCTCCCCCTGAGCTGCCCAAGGTGATTTTCTTATTTGTCGATCTCGATTATGGTTTTTCATCTAAGTATGTGGTGATGAATAGTGCAAAATTTTATTAGCTTCGATGCCATGCTATACATAGTGGTTTAAATAACTTGTGTTTCTTATACTGGAAAGTAATTCAGAATTTGTTTCTGTTTCAATTAGAGCCCTGATGCAGACAAGGATTGTGTGGTTGTACATGTCACTCGCTATGAGGTGGATGACCTGAATATACGCACTGGGAAAACAGAGTTTTTAGGCTGTTGGATCCTGGAAGCCATTTGCGCTTATACCAATGAAGAGTTGTATTCCAGCCTCACTGTTGTCAGGTGAGTTGTCCAGGTGTCTTGAAGCACAAGAAGTTCAAAGCTACTCCTTCGTTTGTGAGGCATACTGTTCTTGTCAAGCTTACGCAGGAAGATGATGTGGCATGCCTCCACAAAAAAGTTTATGAGTGGCAAGGCCACAAGGTTGTCTTCATGAAGGTTCACAGGATTGAGTTGCTGCCGAACGTCCTCGATGATGTTCATGGCAAGGTCCGTCTTGTGTCTAGCCCAAATTAGATCGAGGCATGAAATACTTGCCCCGGCTAGTGTTTAATAGTAGTTTGGATTTTGTCTAATTATCCGAACCTTGCCTGTTATCGAGCCCTTTGGGGCTAGTACTCTGTTTGAATCCGTCTATGGCAACTGCTGCTACTTTTGTGTGCCCATGAATCATCATAATTGTTGCCGAAACAGATGCGTCCTTACTAGTTTTATCATACGAGCAGTGTGTGTTTTGATGAAATAGAGTACTCGTTCGAGAAGCGTATACCGACGTATACATAAGTACTTGTAAACACTGTTGGTGCTACCCCACTTGTAAGCAGTTGTGCATAACACGGCACATTGGCTCAGCTCGCTTCAACACTAGGCTATCGACCAGCTAACAATCAACAATCTGTCGACATATAAGCAACTATGTATCTTGTTATAGTGGTTCATGCAGTTAAGCGACGCATACAATCTAAATTCCAAACGTTCACACGCTAGTCCAGCGTTCATGTGGAACACTCACATTAAACTCGGCTTCATAAAAAACTTGAAAAGAATAAGTTAAGCAATTTTATACATCTCAATGATTCATAGAACATAACAAATATATACTAGTTAATAGCAAAAGACAAAGTTGTGAGAAGGTTTACAAATCAGGAAAAAACTAGAAAGGCTTCTCTGAGCAAAGGGCCTCCCGGCAGGCTTAAATTTCCTGGAGTTCACTCTGGTTTTTTCTTGTTGCCACCATCCAGGGTTAGGTTCTCTCATTCCAAAATAACCAATTATAATTGTGTTCTCAGCTGGAATGCTGAACTAAACCATGCAGTGTACTGACCAGCTGAAAGTCTTGTGCATTCCACTAAATTTAAGCGCCGCTATTTGTAGAAATAAGCAGACCACAATGCCTCTTGTCCACGCACCTGGCCCAAAAACCTCCGAGCAGTCGTGCCAGCTTGTCCTCGGTCCATGGATGAACTGGAAGAAAGTGCATCCCGGACTAGGATGCAGATGTTTTTGCTCGTCCCTGCACTGCAATCCGGAAGTAAAACGTATGTATCAGCTTCTTTTAGATCGCGTTGGTCATTCTACCTAGTAACTACCAATGTAGGAATACTTAGAAGACGGGTGGTTGGATGACGGCAACGAGGGATAGCTATCTCATTTTGCGCAGTTCTACTAAAACTGAGGTGTGTTCTTTTGATTGCGCGGATAGAAACGATACGGAGACAGACATCCCGAAACAATATGGAGACAGACATCCCTGTTTGCGCAAATATGAAATAAGGTTATTTAAACAGTAACAGATATTTGCAGTGGCGTATGATTAACAGCAGCATCTATTGTCTTATAATTGGCACTAGATTGACAGTATGAAAGTGTCCTTAAGTAAGTAGCATCACATCACATCAACACTGCCACTAGATTAACATGCAGAACAATAGCATTAGTATTACTGTCATGAGAGTAGCACATGGTCAGTAAATGTACAATCAAATTTGTCCAGTTCCACTGGGATGAAGCAATGTTAGCAGTGGGAGCAAAAACACAATTCATGGGAAATAAAGCAAGACAGAAGCACTTCATAAAATGGTGGTGGCATTGCTTCAATTTATCGACGGCAGTAGACCATTACTTATAGTGACATTAGGTGGCATTGCTTAATGCTTCATGTCATTTTACATTAACGGTAGCGATATGGGCGTAGGGACAGCAGAGGAATAATATGGTGAGGCAGATGTGGTTGCTGAGAGCAGCAAACACTCAGGCAGCATGTCTACATTTGTCCCATTTTTTATCTCCTCGGTGACATTTTCCTATGTGAGCACAGGAAATCTAGACCTGCTCATTCTCACTTGCGTTGTCCCCCAACACCTGTCACTTTCTTTCCTTTTTCAACCAAGAGATAGGTCCACTTCCCCCCACTCTTCGCCATCCACCATGCTTTCTTCGTCTTTTCAACCAAGAGACGGTTCGGTAGCCAGTATCTACTACTTTCCCCCGTTTCCTCTTAGAACCAAGTCCTAGATTCATGCTACAGCTTTCCCACTTTCTTCCCTGTTTGAACCAACTCTTAGAGTCGACTATATGAACTAGCTTTACCTCTAATAAAAGTAAAAGACTAGGTGGCTTTGGAACAGCGGACGGAACTAGAAAAAGATCCACACGAAGCCAAGTGGGGAGCTGGGGCAGTAGAGCAAGGCAGGTTTCGAAGGAATATATACCTGAGGGTCGTCGGCATGTGGCAAAGACGGTGTTGGGAGGCCGCATCTTGGCCACAATACCACAGGGAGGAAGAAGGGGTCGGAGGCCCTCCGGAGCCGGCGCTCTCTCGGAGAGAACGACACGGCCGCCGATCGGGACGCGCGGGCAGCCGTTAGTCTCCTCCCTTGCCGCCGACGATAGCGTGAACGATGCACCTAAACCCCTGCCACGGTCGAGATTGTCCGGCCGGATTTGTGATCAGCCGTGAGCTGAGAGAGAGTGTGGCCACCTATGTCTTGCTTAGATCTGGAGAGCATGAGAGAGTGAACGAGAGGAACCCTAGTAAAGCAAGCGCTAAGGCTCCTGCTTATATATATAGTGGAGTTATTTTGTTGTACCAGCTTCAAAAAAATGCGCTCCTACGTGTACCTGCGAGTGGGTGTGAGAGAACTAGTGCATGTGTGCACTGCTTCTCTTCGTGAGAGAACAATATACTATGCCCAAAGAACATTCGCCACAAGAGTAATAGTATAAGTGTGTGACGTGTGAGCTAAAATAAAATGTGTGCGACGTCTTTTGTTTTTTAGAAGTTCTGAGGGTAGGGTGTGAAGAGCACATATGTGTGTGACGTCTACCTGCAGATAGACGGTGGGTGCGAGAGGACTCGGGAGGGTGCGTGTGCGTGAGAGAGAGGGGGGCATGTATCAATGCAATGCATGTGTCCGTAAATCATTATCCGACAAACGTTCGCCAGAAGCCTTTTCCTGACGAACGCCGTAAGAACCGTTAGATCGGCATCCCAAGCGGTGTCAGTTTTCCATGTCATTTAACAGAACAGCCACTCCTCCTACACACAAATCTTCCACGTGAGTGTTAGAACTGCCGTATGCTCCCTCCGCTCCAAAATGCAGTGCATATAGCTTTATTGAAAATTCAAACCTCGCAAACTTTTACAGAGTTTTCATGTACCAAATTGCACATGTAGAATACCCTGTATATATCATTTCATTCATCCTCGAGAGGTAACTATAAAGATGGGGGAGGAGTCTACAAAGAAACACCATCGTATGACCTGCAGCAATTTCAACCATCCTTTGGTGTGGAGGAATATCATAGGAACTCTATATGATATGATTTTTATAGGATTTTTTCCTTTAGAGCCAATTTGTTCATAGGAATAGATTCATATACTCCACATTTCAAAGGAAATAAACACGATATCATTTCTATAGCTTTAGAGACACTTGGTTCATATGAATGGATTCCTATACTCCCATAATTTCAAAGGAAAATAAACATTAGCGTATATTCAATAGAAAAGTTCCTATGATATGAACCAAATTACATCTCTTTTCTAATCCCTCCTCATAGGAATTGAGATACATGTCATCTCTAGATTCAATAGAAAAGTTCCTATGATGTCAACCAAATGACATATCTTTTCCAATCCCTACTCATAGGAATTAAGATACTCCATGTCATCTCTTTCCCTACAACTTCCATGTATACATCTTCTATTCCTAAATAGCTAGTACAACCCACTAGTAGCTTTTTTCCAAGACATGCAACTATGGCACAAGAACTATATAGTGTGCGAATAACTTGAAAGATGGTCGCTGGATGAAGCTAATCCGACAGTGCAGAGATAGAAAATCCGAGCACTACTAGCTGTTGGATATCATCAACATTCCACTAGATCTGCCACATGTACAATTTAGAAGACTCTGTGGTTGAACTTAAGCATAATGCACAAACCTCAAAACACAAGCACTTCTCCTTTGTTCTAGAATCTTCCGTATCATAATTTATTTATTTTCTAAATGAATTGTGATTATTTGATTTTTACTTTATGCTTTACAATGCACAACCCAATGAATCTTAACATTTTTATAAAACTAATTGATTTTGAATGAGATGAACTATAAAAACTAAACGAACATCTACATCATGCATATATGACTCAAAGCTTTACATGCTATAGTGTGTATTTATTCATAATTTGGTTTCAAAATCTCATGCATTCAATGCATGTGTACCTTACTAGTTTTGAGTAGAGTAGCAAATTTCATGCGGCCCCGGGTATATCAAAATGCAGGGGCCCATGCATCATTGCCTTTCGGTCGAACCTACGTCCACAATTATTTGTATGTACTATATCTCCACTGGTCCCCGAACCCAAAATGCTGCCTCATTCCCCTAATACCAAGCGGCCCACACATATTTAAGGCGTCGACTCGAACTCAATCCCTCTCCCGTTTACTATGACGTGGCCCCGCACGCCCTAGTAGTACTCCTACAAACCCAACTGCCGCACGCATCATCGGTTTTCTTCAAGAGGACGAGGGAGAAGCCGATTTGTAGTGGAGGCGCTTTCAAAAAAATGATCTGTAGTGGAGACCCCTACCCTAGGGTGCCCTAGGTAGCTGCCGCACGCATCATTGGTTTTCTCTTTTCTTAATGCTCTTGCGCCCTAGAGTGAAATTATGGTTGCTTCGTCCGTCCAGCTTAATGCGGGAATGGTGGGGCTTTGTGATTTGACCCCTCATCGCTCATTTTCTACTACTGCGGCGCTACGACCGGGGTGCCTCCAATTCCATCCGCTGCTCCGAACTGTAATTTGGTGCATCGCATGTGGAACAAGACGGTGGATGAGCCACCTGTTGGCCAAAGAGGCCCTATTAAGTGTGTCGCCATTTCGTGTGCGGACTGATCCTGCTTGAGTCGCTACGCCAACACGACAGGTGCAGCCTACCACTTGGTTTTGCTCCTTGGTGAATCCCGGCTATATTTATCTAAAAAGATATGTACTGAACTACCCTCTCCGTCTCATTTTTTTAGACGTCTCGGTTCATAGGGCGTGCATGTAGTTCTAGGTCATCCATTTGACTAACTAAATCTGAGTTACTATGTCACAAAAAGTATATCATTGGATTATTAAGCGGACGTAGTTTCTAAACATATACTGTTCATCACATATATAGCCAGTTAAATTCTCAACCTAGAACGACGTGCATGCCATGTAAACCGATACGGAGGAAGTATAGTAGTAAAAATGAGGTGATTTTACCGAGCGATCGGCGGGGGAGCATGGCCTGTCATGCCGTCCCACGTGTCATGATGTACCAAGGCGATGCGCGTGTCCCTCTTGAGGCAGAACCAATACTACATGGTTTGAGATGATGGCGAACCAAAGTGTGAAATAAATGGTTGCTTCGTCCGTCTGGGAAGGTGCGGTTGTGATTTGACGTCTCATTGCTCATTACTTTTACTCTCTTTGGGGTGATACGGTAAAAGTGCGTCCCCCTGCTATTCTGCACTGTTATTTGGTGCTTGACACGTCGACCTAGTTGCTATATGTCCCACATGTCGGTGACAGGAAGTACAGAATTCATGAAAGCGAGCGTCGAAAGAGGAGTACAAGACACGGCTTGGGTTTTTGCTGCTTTGTGCGATCCATCGATACAAACCCGGACTAAAAAAAGGCGAGGGTGGGTCTTTTCCCGCGTGGCAGGAAGGGGAGTTTGGCATAGTCTGTTCGAGGCAAGGAGGCAGGAAGGGAAACAAGCAAATAAAGGTTGAGCAACTTAGTTTTGGGAAAATCTGATTTTACGGAGTACGTACCTACTAGGGTTTATAGGGCTCATCTAAAAAACATTCATTTTTCCGTTTTATAAGTCTCAATTCTACTAGTAGTAGTAGTACCATAACATGTTGGATATCGAGGTGCATTAGATCACCCGATGCAAGCAGTGTCAAGAGAAAACTCACCAATGCATGTAGAAGTTCATGGAAATTTAGTGGTCATTCATACATTCGTTCTAATTAATGCCTCGGTAAACATAACTTCTTGAGAAAAACGAACGTACTGATTACTTGTGCAAACTAGGAGTAAGAAACTAATTCGACCACTCACCGTCTACCTTGGTTGGAGAGATTTTGAAATTGAGCCATAAACTGGAAAGGAGGGAGTAGTAACTTTTGTCTCGATTACTATTTGTGGCCATGTATAGATGCAAAATGTATTTTTTTATAGTGGCCTTGTATAAGTAAATGGAGGGAGTAGTAAAGGACATATACTCCAAACAATATGATAATCTCTCTAACCAAGGTAGTAGGGCCGAGGAGTAAATAGAGGGAGTAGTAAAATTTTCTCCTCGTCCTGCGAGCCACCGCGTGCGTGGGCAAGGGAGCGGGCATAAGGTGTAGTAAGCAAGCTTCACCTCATCCTGCGAGCCACCGCGCCCGTGGGCGGGGGGAGACGGCATACTAAGCAAGCTTCTCCTCGTTCAACAAGTTGACGGGACACATCAAAAGTACTCTAGTGTATAGAGCCTTGCCTCTAAGGTAGGCCCCACATGGTTTGCCTCTTTTTTAACATAACGCGTCAAGTCGCAATTTGTTTGTTCACCCGTGGTAGACGATCCTCCCTCCATCTAGTGGACAACCAGTACACGTGTCAAGTTACCACGTGGGCTGCCTTTTCGTACAGAAATGAGCTCCTCCGTGTACCCGCGCGGGTGTGGTTGGGAAAGAGATGGGAGTACGTGCACCGTGCTTGCACCTCTTCTCTTCGTGCATGTCCCCCACCTACGTGGGTGTGTGTGAGAGGGACTATAGAGATACAAACCTAGACATAATGTGCCGTCCATCCCCATGCCTCCGCCCAACCACCACCACCACCACCACGCCCCACTCCTCCTCAACTTATCTCTCATCTTTCTCCCTCCATTTTTATATACAAGGCCACTATCAAAATTACAATTTGCAGATATACAAGGCCACTAACACTAATCGATGCAATATTAATGGTGTTTGCCTCGTAGTACTACTAGCAAAGGAGGACATTAATTATCCCTTGCATGCATGCGGGAGTGTGAGCATTGGCCTGATGTGCATCAAAGAGAAGAATACACATTAATTTACACGGCAAACAAGGAAACAAGGTGGCTTGCAACATTGAGTTAGAAAACATTAATTTTTGCCTTGGTACCTATAATATGGGTTAGTGGCCTTGTATACAAAAATGGAGTCCGATAAAATTCTCGAGATACCATTTATCTGATAAACTTCTCGAGCAATCATTAGTTTTTACAAAATGGGATTACTCCTGCATGGGTCAATCACAACAGGTGTTTTGTAAACAAAATGCATCTTGATGTTCCGTGCAATGCACGGGCATCTTGCTAGTCCATGAAAACAACACATGGCAAAATTCCACGACGAATGAGGGATTTGAATCTGTTGGGAGGGGCTGTTTGGATCTTGCCCAGGGTAGCCAAAATATTGGCGACCCTTTTGTCCACCGATGCCTTTGCCACCGATGAACGAGGAATGGCTCGGGTTCTCATGCATCCTCCAGCGCGCACGTTGGAGACGAGCTCGCACGAGCTATGTTCTTTTTGTCCCACCACGCCTCCCGAGCCGCCCGCAGACCGCTACAAACATCAATGTTCTGCTTATCATAGATAAGACTGATTAATACCTGTAACAATCCATGTCCTTAACAAAGTGTGCATGCACGTATAGGTTGAGCGTGTGTCTTGCATCGTGTGCTGTGTGCATGCAGGCGTGCGAGTCTTGTGTGCATGCAAGGGTACGTTTCAGTGTTGCATGCATGTGTGCGTACGTGCGTGTGTTCGTGAGTGCATGTGTACGCGTCAGTGTTGCACGCCTGCATGCGTGCGTGTGTTCGTTATGTGTACGTGTCAGTGTTGCACGCCTGCATGCGTGCGTGCATGTGTACGTGCGGGGTGAGGCTACACGTCAGTCGACTGACTTTTTCATCTCTGGTCATTAGATTTTCCAGCCGTTGGATACGAAATCAAGGGCCTGCAGTTTATCATCAAACTCCACCCCCCTAAGCCGCCAGCCACCACCGGCCCCCGCCGCCAGCGGCCAGCCCGCGCCGCCACGCCGCCCCACCCACCCCGAAACCACTCCTCACTGCCGGTCCGTCGCCGCACCGGCCATCCCTCTAGGCCCCCCTGCGCCGAGCTTTTTCTCCGGCGATCCCCACCCCACCGCCCAATCAACACGCCCTCCACCGCCGGCGACTGCCAACCAGAGGTCTCACGACTTCGAGTACCCACCGACTACTAATTAATTACCATTTTTGTCCTTCATATACACGCTGACGGGTGGGCCCTATGGTAATGTGCGTTGCTGAATGTGGACCGTTTGACTGGTCAATTGATCATGTCATCAACAAATTACGGAGCTGTATGGTGAGCCAGTGACCGTATGATCACCTGTAAGTGCATCTAGTGCCCCTTAGTGATTTTGGTGTATTGAAGACTTATAGGTTAAGGGACTGATGCGTTTTTGAGTGTACACAGCTCTATAAGTCTATGAGGAGTTTGATATTTACAGAGAAAGTCGACCCCTAAAAATGAAGTTCTTTGACTGAAGACTTTGGATTTCTAAAGACTTTCTGAAGACTTTGAAAGTGAAGAAATTGGTGTGACCTTGAAGACTTGGTATTCATTCGAGGAACATGAAGCGTGAAGACTTTTGTTTTCTTAGTTTCATTTTCTCTTTCTTGAGTGATAGGAAACACCGTACTGTTAAAGGGGGTTGAGGAAATACTAAGGAAAAAATTTCATGTGATCAACTCAAAATCCTACACCTACCAATCCATTGGAAATCTCATACAGTTCAGTCATATTCTTCAGTGACAGAGACGAAGTTCTTCTGGTCTCTGAGGAATTTGTTCTGACTGAGGAGTTAGGAATTCGCCAGTGCGAATTGCCTACACAGTGAGGAACATGATAGCCCTGAGGAATTTGATACTCAAATTTCCGACCGTTGCTGTGCTTCTGGCCACTGTCCCAAAATATCTACCCACCTAACGGTCATATTATTGAAGGGCATTTATGTCTTATCATGTCGGGCTGCTCCCTAGGCTATAAATAGCCGTCCCCTACAACCACTAGCTGGTTGGCTGCTCCGAGAGAAACTGACACTTGTCATTTGAGAGCATCCCATCCTCCAAGGACTTTGAGCGAAAATCATCGAGTGAGGAAAACCCAAACCCAAACACCTACAAACCCAAAGTGATTGAGCATTACTGAAGAGATTAATCCTGCGTGGATCCGACGCTTGTTACCTTTGAAGACTGTGCTTCTTCTAGATGGTTAGGCGTCATGGTCTAGAGCATCCAAGAGGAATTGTGGATCGCCGAGTGACCTAGTCTGTGAAGGTTTGGAAGTCACCTGAAGACTTACCACAAGTGATTGGGTGAGGTCTGTGTGACCTTAGCTCAAGGAGGATACGGTGAGGACTGTGTGTCCGGAACTGGGTGTCCTCAGGTTTAAATACCTAGCGCTCCAACCAGACGTACAACTGAGACAACAGTTGGAATTGGTCTACCAAATCATTGTCTTCACCAAGCTTACTAGTTCTATTTCCTCATATCTTTCATTTCCACATAACTGTGTTGTGCACTTGTTCATATCTATGTTTGAAGACTTTGACTGAAGACTTTCTCAATTTCCTCAGTTCAATTTCTTCAGTCTGTTTGTCTTCGTCCTGTGTTATCCTGTGTTTACGCTTTCTGTACTCTATGCATGTCTTCATTTCATCATGATGACCATGCTTGTGTTCTATTATGTTTACTTCTGAGTACCTATTCCGCTGCAAGTAGTTCTTCGCTAAGGAATTTCCTCACCCGCAAATTCCTCAGTGAAGAATTCATAAAAATCGCCTATTCACCCCCCCCCCCTCTAGTCGATATAACGCACTTTCGTCACCCTAAAATGTATTTTATTAACACCGTACAGACTCAAACTACCATTTCTTTCTTTCATATACGGGCTGACAGGTGGGCCCCACGGTTACGCGCCCCGATGGTGCAACACTAGTTGCGCCACATGGAACGTTTGACTTGTCAATTGATTGTGTCATCAACAAAATATGGAATTGTACGGGTGAGCCAGTGACCATATAATCATGACATGTATTTTTTTAACACGGTACAGACGCAAGGGCTCATATATATGCGCAAGCACTCACCGCTATAAGCGCACACATGCAGACCCTACCCCTATGAGCACCTTCGAGAGGGTGGGCCAGCATATGATCTTGAGATTTTACAAAGTCACCATAGGTGCCTCGTAGTCGAGTGGAACGTCTCCTCCCACTAAACGCACATCGCCGGAAAATACTGAAATTAACCCAGGATAAATGCGAGCACTAGGACTTTAACCCTGGTGGGCTCGAGAAACCACTGTCCTCCTAACCATCCAACCACATGTTGGTTAGCACGACAAAATGTATGTGGTGACCGTGATGAGCTTAGTCTGAAGTCCAGTGACCATATCGTGCTTTCTCTTCAAATACAATGGCCGTAAGTGTAAATCCAACAAAATACGGAGCACGCATCAAATGCAAAGTCCGTCAGTGTCATCAAGAAAATACGGAGACGTATCGTGAGCTAGATACCGTAGGATCACCTCGAGAATGTATACGGTGATCGTAATGAGCATATTCTGAACTCCAGTGACCGTATAATGCTTTAGCTTGAAATACAGTGACCGTCATGCGTGAATGTGTCGTGGGCATGCATACTTTTAGAGGGCCGAGAGATAGTTTGTGTGCGTATGTCAAAGTGGTGTAGAAAGAGGGGATGTCCGGTGGAGACAAGGAGAGATATGCCCTTCGTTTCTCTTTCCCGTGACTAATATTTTAGGAGAATATATAAACATTCACAATGCAGAACAAATATTTTTGGATGCACCATGCAATTAACTTTCATGTATAACATTGTACTATTGTATATGCTTATTTTCTTAGTGGCCGATTGCGTGTGTGGTGTGGTGGGCACATCATTTCTAGTTGTGGTGGGTCAACATGAGGACTCATGGGTCGGTTCCATACTGCGCCACATAGGTTGGATCGAGACGCGTTATACGAATACCCATGTGGAGGACTCGGCGTACAACACGAAGCTAGCTACTAGAGTCGCGGAGGACTCTATCCCCACTGGTGATAAGCCGACTATATATGATTTGTAACCCTAGGCCCCAGTATGTTATAGAAGCTTGGGGGCTAGTTCGTCGATAGTATACACACACGCACAATGCCTGGTATTCACGTGTACTTTGTACACACCCCTATCACTAATATACAGTACCAGGAGTAGGCTTTTTCCTCAACTGCAAGGGTCCAAACTAGGGTAAAACTTTGCCTCGTATTACCATCCAGCCTAACAGTCAGGGATATCCTACCGAATGATATGATGGAATCATATCTGCCAACTACTAAGAGAGAGGTGTGTCTGGGGGGCAATGTGTGCGAGAGAGGCCTAAAGATAATGTGCGTGCGGGAGACACGTAGGCACATATATGTGCGTATAGAGGGCTAGTAGAGACCGTGCGTGTGTATATATGCATGTGAGAGAAATAGTGTTTTCCAACTGAGATTAGTGAAAAGAGTAGTACATAGTAGTTAGAGAGAGAGAGAGAGAGAGAGAGAGAGATACAGAGAGAGCATGTGCGTGAGACTCCCCGACACCCCGAAAGAGATTGTGAGCATGTGTGAAAGAGAAATGTCGATGCATATAAAGTGTGTGCACTTATGCGGTAGATAGAGAGAGATATAGCGTGTTTGTGAGAACAGGCCGAGGCATAGTGCATCTACGTGTAAAACGCGGTTCTACACATTAAATTAAAATATAAATGGCATTATTATTTTTGGATGAGATCATGGATTTTGCAAATTGCGTATGGACGAAAATCGGTCTACCAGACACCCATACTCTATTGAATTCTAGCATGTGCATGTGTTTATTTCATATTATCGATCCATAGAGTGAGAGCGGTTTGAAATACAGGCAATGGATGCTTTTGTAATTCATATATAAACATTAATTAGTGCACTCCATGTTGTTAGTGTGAAGCACTTTATACATTTGTCACTTGCATGGATACATTCCAAATTGCTAGCTACGAAATAGAATACATGTCGAATTCAACATAAAGGGGGTTTCGAAGATTCAAATTCATAGGAAGTGCATTCATCTATTTGAACCTAGATAATGGCATTTGCAAATCACATGTAAAAGGGGGCATCAACCTTTGTTGTGCGTTTGAACATGCTATATATATTCATACGCATGTCTAACTTTTTTTTGCAACCAAGGAGATTATATCTGGAACCATGCATGAACTGAGGTAAGTTGCATATTTTCTAATATATACTCATGTACAATGTATATTCAAATGTACCACCTCCATTCCAAAATAATCGTAGCTTTAGGATTTTCAAGAGTAAAGATTTGTGAAGTTTGACAAATCCTGAATGTTCAATTCGAGAGAACCAAAAATGTTAATGCTTTTGCTCCCATATATTGAACGAAGCACCAAATAGGCCTCTGGTCACCCGAAACCGCGCGAGACTAATGTTTGGTGGTAGGAAATTATTGTCCTGACTCTGGCCCATGTAGCCTATCGGCCCGATGTCCAAAGGTCTAAACCGGGGTAGGTTTGTAACTTCACCAAGACGCCAGTCTCAACCGCCTTCGAGAAGCATTCATACGCCGTGGACGCCTAAACGCCCATGCGCTCGGCCGAAATCTATCCCGCCCACATTTGGGAAATCTGAGATTACTGTCCTACCCCCAACCCGCAATATGTCTGAAATTTTAGATGGGGGCAAAGTTTGTAACTTTCCCCAAATTTCAAACAAGCACGTCCCAAACCAAAACATTGTTCCCCCTTAGTTCCCCACATCCCTCCGTTTCCCCATTCATACTCCGTGGGCACCAAAATGCCCTCTCCACCAGCCGTGAAACCCCAGCCTCCTCTGTCCTCCACCCCATAGCGCCCAATCCACCGCCGCCCAACGCCATCATGCCAGAGCCGGTACCCCGACGTCGTCGTCCAACGCAACCGCAACCGCAACGCTCTCAAGGACTTAGCAGTTGAAGCCGAGGTAGAGCTACCTCCACGACACCGACGCCAACATGCGCCGTACCAGAACCACTCCGACCACGCCCTCCTGCGCCTCACTGCTGCCGCTCCACTGTCGCAACCGTCCACCGCACCAGAGCTATTCCCGCTACGCCGTTGTTCGCCGCCTCAGATCTGCTTCCTCGCCGCCGACAGACGGCCACCGCACCATACTCAACAACTTGGCCATGGGTTCGTCCAAGGCTGCACCGTCCTCCACAACTTCGCTTCCAAATAACCACAAGAAGATCGTTGGAAAAAGCAGAAGGAGGACACAAGATCGCTAGCGTAAAGAGGTACTCCTCTTCCCTTATCCGTGCAAACCTTACGTCTCTCCTCACACCATATTCATCCCACGAAAGAAACTAGTTGAGCGCTTCTTACTGCATCTTCTTCGTGATACTAAATGCACAAGGTTTCCTCCCTTTACTATTTCACCTTTGCTAGAGGTCAGTAGCCTGCCTGGATTTCAATTCAGGGTTAGTCGAACCGCAATTAAAAGAAGCAGCATCCGCTTAGGTGCACGGAGCACCTAGTCCGCCTGTTTGTCGGGGAAGCAGCGCATCGGTGTCTATCATAGGGGTGTGGGCGCAGGTGTGACGCCCCCGATCCGATCATACACTAATCATGCACGCAAATGTGTACGATCAAGATCAGGGACTCACGGGAAGATATCACAACACAACTCTAAAACATAAATAAGTCATACAAGCATCATAATACAAGCCAGGGGCCTCGAGGGCTCGAATACAAGTGCTCGATCATAGACGAGTCAGCGGAAGCAACAATATCTGAGTACAGACATAAGTTAAACAAGTTGCTATAAGATGGCTAGCACACACTGGGATCTGAGATCGAAATAGGCGCAGGGCCTCCTGCACAGGATCCTCCTAACTACTCCCCGGTCGCCGTCCGCTGGCTGCACGTAGTAGTAGGCGCCTCCGGTGTAGTAGTCGTCATAGACGGTGCCGTCGCTCACGGGCTCCATCGTCTCAGTTGCAGCAATCAGGTAAAGAAAGGGGAAAAGGGGAACAAGGCAACCGTGAGTACTCATCCAAAGTACTGCAAGCAAGGAGCTACACTACATATGCATGGATATATGTGTAAAGGGCCATATCGGTGGACCGAACTGCAGAATGCCGTAATAAGAGGGGATAGCTAATCATGTCGAAGACTACGCTTGGCAGCCTCCGTCTTGCAGCATGTAGAAGAGAGTAGATCAAGTCCTCCAAGTAGCATCGCATAGCATAATCCTACCCGGCGATCCTCCTCGCCGCCTGTTAGAGAGCGATCACCGGGTTGTATCTCGCACTTGGAAGGGTGTGTTTTATTAAGTATCCGGTTCTAGTTGTCATAAGGTCAAGGTACAACTCAAGTCGCCACATTATCAAGATCACGGCTATTCGAATAGATTAACTTCCTGCAGGGGTGCACCACATAACCCAACACGCTTGATCTCATTTGGCGGACACACTTTTACGGGTCATGCCCGCCGCGGAAGATCAACACGCCGCAGCCCGACCTAGGCCAACAGAGCGGTCAAGACGCCGGTCTAAACCTAAGCGCCAGTGCGGGCCCATCGCCCTTAGCACACCTGCACGTTGCGAACGCGGCCGGAAGCAGACCTAGCAACCTCCATCACAAAGGAAGTCACGTTACGCGGTCCAATCTGGCGCGCGCCGCTCAGTCGTTGACGTCATGAAGGCTTCGGCTGATACCACGACGCTGGGATACCCATAACTACTCCCACGTAGATGGTTAGTGCGTATAGACCAAATGGCCAGACTCGGATCAAATACCAAGAACTCGTTAAGCGTGTTAAATATCCGCGAACGCCGAACAGGGCCAGGCCCACCTCTCTCCTAGGCGGTCTCAACCTGCCCTGTCGCTCCGCCACAAAGATCCATCCAGAGGGCCGTCGTGTAACGCCCCGGATCCAACTTTCCATATTCGTAACTCCAACTCTTGCCTTTTCCGGAGATGTGATATGTTTTTTCCTCCGTGGTTGGGTTTTGTCTGTTGTTTTGCATTGTGTTCATGTCGTGCATCTCATCTCATAGCATCTTGCGCATTGCATCTACATGTTTTCATAAAACATGCATCCGCTCGTAGTTGCCGCTCCTCGCTTCGCTCCGTTGCATTCGTTGACCGTTCTGAGACCAACCGTGTTTTCAATTACCTCTCTGCACAACCACCTAACCTCTCTTGCCAGCTCGCAGCACCCTCGTGTGCGTGTCCGAAACTTACCCGAACCCAACCTGCTCAGTCATCACCATTGCATTCGGTTCATCCCCTAACATCTATAAAACATCTTCGTTTTGTTTATTGGACTTCCTAACCTATTTATCTCGAACCGTCCGATCGAAATCGTAGGGACGAGATATCCCCTAATCTAAATTCATCTGATATAAATATCAACCCAACCCTAGATTCTAGGGGCTTGTCCCATCCACCAAATCCCCTCACCCGTCGCCGCTAGTCCTCTTCCTCCTCGGGATCCCTTCCGATCCAATCCACCTCGAGCTCTTCGCCCAACCAACCACCAAACCGATCCAAAAATCCATCCCGACCAACCTCACCGGCCTCTCGCTCGATCCACCCCTACAGCCGCAGCCACACAGGCTCGTCTTCTCGCGTGTAGCCGTCCGAGCCTCCCCGGCTCCTCTACCTCGCCTCGTCGTCAAGCGACCGGCGCCCGCCGCCCGGCGACCACGAGTTAAGCCGCTGCCCTTCCCTCCTCCTGTGGTTTCTCCGCCTTCCTCGTCTCACCTCCCTGTCTCTCTTTCTCTGCACAAACAGGAGTGCCCCGAGCCGCCCGTCGTCCAGGAGACCGAGCTCCATCTTCCACGCCCTCGCCGCGAGCACCTGAGGCCCTGCCTCCTCGTTGCCTCGCCCCTCCCCGAGACCCACCTTCGTCCCGAGCACCCGCAGATGCTCCTCGCCTCGAGCACCAGCGCTCCAAGGCCGGCCTCCTGCTGTTCGTCATCGCCGGAGCTCTGCACGCCGCAAGCCGCGACCTCCCCGTCCACACCCGCTCTTTTCCTAGCCTCCTCGCAGCCGAGCCCTTGCGCGCCGCCTTCCTCGAGCCGGAGCTCGACCTGCTGCAGCGACCACTACCGGTGACCAGGACCAGGCCGTTCCTCTCTCCCCATCTTCCTCCCTTCATTGATCTCCCTCCGTCTCACGATCTCCCTCTCTCTTTCTCTGTTTCTCTTACAGGACGTCGTTGCCATGGCCTCAAGCCGAGCCGCCCTCGAGCTCCTCCGTCCAGATCCGGATCTCCTCCGCCGCCCTTGCCCGTTCTGGCCGGATCCCGCCGCCTGGGCCCCGTCCCCGGCCACCGGTGCCCTCGCCGGAGACCATCTGCGCCGCCCGCTCGATCCTGCGCCTACGCCGCTACTTTGAACCAGCTCCTCGTCCCACCTGCTGCGCTTACATTCTTCGAAAAGGCAGCTCGCCCTTCGCCCATTGACCGCGATCGGCGTGGGCGCATCCCGCGCCAAGCCAAGCCAGATCCGGGCCAAGCCCATGGTGAGCATCGATATCCAGCGCCCACAATGCCTTTGTTGGGCCAGCAGATTCGGCCCGTAGTGTTTTTTTCCTGCTGCTGCGATTTTCGCATTTATCCAGAGAACGTCTGATTTGCAGAAAAACCCTCATGTTCATGCATTTAAAATCTCACAAACCATGCATAGGATTAAAACAACTTATATATGCAAAATGCTAAGTTTTTCACCTAGTTTCATAATATGCTATTTTCATCCATGTTTAAAATGTTTAAATTGATGTTTGCATTAATTTGTTTAAATGCCATGTTAAAATGATTTATTTCATAACTAAATAACCGTAGTCTGCTTTTAAATAAACTTTATATGTAAATGGGGTGGAAAAATGCATAGATTAACATGGTGCAGTTTATTTTCCTGTTTAACAACAATAAAATATGTTTTAGGGCAGAACAGCACCGAATCTAAAATATTGCTCATGAGGATTTTCCGGAATTGTTGTTTCTTATTTCCGGCCTCATTTAAACTTGCCTAAATAGTTAGTTTACTTATGCTTCACCTCTTGCCATGTTTAACAACATTTAATATTGTTTGGTAGCTTAAGCGAGATTAAACTAAATATGTCAATGTGGTGTTTTGTCAATATGCAACCCGTTGCATATTGAGCTCCACTTAATTTGCAGTATTATTTGTTGCACTTTGCCATGCCATGCCTCATTAAACCGGACATGCATCATACTTGATTGTGCATCATGCCATGATTATGCGTGTGTGTTTACCATGTTGTTTGCTTCTTTCCGGTTTGATTCCCTCGTTAGCTTTGGTTTCGATCCGGAGTGTGAGGATTCGTTCGACTACGCCCGTTCGTCTTCTTCATGGACTCGTTCTTCTTCCTAGCGGGATTTCAGGCAAGATGACCGTCACCTTGGATCTCATTACTATCATTGCTATGCTAGTTGCTTTGTTCTATCGCTATGCTGCGTTACCTACCACTTGCTGCTCAAGCCTCCCAAATTGCCATGAACCTCTAACCGTTGTCACCCTTCCTAGCAAACCGTTGTTTGGCTATGTTACTGCTTTTGCTCAGCCCTCTTGTAGCGTTGCTAGTTGCGGTGAAGATGAAGATTGCTCCATGTTGGATTATGTTTATGTTGGGATATCACTATATCTCTTATATTATTAATGCATCTATATACTTGGTAAAGGGTGGAAGGCTCGGCCTTATGCCTGGTGTTTTGTTCCACTCTTGCCGCCCTAGTTTCCGTCATATCGGTATTATATTCCCGGATTTTGCGTCCCTAACACGGTTGGGTGATTTATGGGACCCCCTTGACAGTTTGCTTTGAATAAAACTCCTCCAGCAAGGCCCAACCTTGGTTTTACCATTTGTCTCACCACCACCTATACCCTTTTCCTTGGGTCGGCCAACCCGAGGGTCATCTTTATTTTAGCCCCCCCCCCGGGCCAATGCTTCTCTAAGTGTTGGCCCGAAACGAGCAGACTGCGGGGCCACCTTGGGGAAACTTGAGGGTTGGTTTTACTCGTAGGATGTCTCATCCGGTGTTGCCCTGGGAACGAGATATGTGCAGCTCCTATCGGGATTGCCGGCACATCGGGCAGCTCTGGTCTTGTATTATTACTGTCGAAATGTCTTGTAGCCGGGATTCCGAGACTGATCGGGTCTTCCCGGGGAGAAGGAATATCCTTCGTTGATCGCGAGAGCTTATCATGGGCTAAGTTGGGACACCCCTGCAGGGTTTTGAACTTTCTAAAGCCGTGCCCGCGGTTATGTGGCAGATGGGAATTTGTTAATGTCCGGTTGTAGTTAACTTGAAGTAAACTCTTCTAAAATACACCAACCGTAGCGTAATCGTGAGTGTCTCTTTTCGGGGTCGATCGAGAGGAGAACACGGTTTCTGGGTTATGTCTGACGTAAGTAGGAGTTCAGGATCGCTTCTTGATCATTGCTAGCTTCACGACCGTTCCTTTGTTTCTCTTCTCGCTCTCATTTGCGTATGTTAGCCACCATACATGCTTAGTCGCTGCTGCAACCTCACCACTTTATCCCTTCCTTTCCCATTAAGCTTTGCTAGTCTTGACACCCATGGTAATGGGATTGCTGAGTCCTCGTGGCTCACAGTTTACTACACCAACAGTTGCAGGTACAGGTTATGCGATGATCATGACGCGAGAGTGATGTTTGCTTGTTTTGGAGTTCTTCTTCTGCTTCTTCTTCGATCGGGGATAGGTTCCGTGTCGGCATCCTGGGCTAAAGGTGGTGGATATTGTTTGAGTTTCTGTTTATGTTTCATCCGTAGTCGGATGTTGATCTTGTATATGATGTTGATGTATTCTTGTGGCATTTGTGCCTTATGTATGTATCCCCATCTATTATGTAATGTTGATGTAATGATATCCACCTTGCAAAAGTGTCTTCAAGATGCACTTCTATCCTTGGTGGGACCTTCGAGTTCCTTTTGGATAGGGTCGCATCTTGGGCGTGACATGTCGGGACAAAGGTCCTTTCAGCCCCCAATCCGTGAATCACTCGCGGGTGCTCCTCAAGCCGACCCGACTTTGGTCACCACATGTATCATGTATAAGTATAAGTATATACCCGTGATCACCTCCCGAGTGATCACGGCCCGTTAGTGTGTAGCAGCAGACGGACAAGAATGTAGGGCCACAGATGGAAATACTAGCATCCTATACTAAGCATGTAGGATTGCAGGTAAAGGTAACAACAGTAGTAGCAAGGACAGGCTATGCAGCAGTATAGGATTAACTGAAAGCAGTAACATGCTACACTACTCTAATGCAAGCAGTATAGAGAAGAGTAGGCGATATCTGGTGATCAAAGGGGGGGCTTGCCTGGTTGCTCTGGCAAGAGAGAGGGGTCGTCAACACCGTACTCGTACTGGGTAGCAGCGGCGTCGGTCTCGGTGTCTAGCGAGAGAAGAGGGGGGAGAAACAATAAATACTTAAGCAAACAGATGCATAGCGACGCATGACATGACAAGTTTCGGTGCTAGGGATGCCCTAACGCGGTATGAGCTGATACCGGTGAAGGGGGGAAACATCCGGGAAAGTATCCCCAGAGTTTCGCGTTTTCGGACAGATGAATCGGAGGGAAAAAGTTGCGAGTTTGCTATGCTAGGGATGTGTGGCGGACGAACAGGCTGCGTATCCGGAATCGTCTCGTCGTTCTGAGCAACTTTCATGTACAAAGTATTTTCATCTTAGGTACGGTTTATTTTATATTAATTTTCAAAGTTTTAAATCATTTTTAGAATTAACAGAATTAATTTAATTCAAAAATCATTTTATGACGTCAACCTGATGTCAGTATGACGTCATCGGTCAACTATGGACTTTGACTAGTCAACAGACCACTGGGTCCCACATGTCATTCACTGCTAACTAACAAACAAGTTAATTAGTTTAATTAACAGATTAATTTGGTTAACTGAATTAATTTTGGTTAATTAATTTAATTATTAATTATGTATTTATCTATTTTGTGCCCCTTTTTTTCTTCTAAGGGGCGTGGGCCCCCTTTGTCATAGGGCCAATGGCCATAGCGGCGGCGACGGCGATTCTGCACGGGCGGCTGGGTCGCTGAACCCGAGGCCTTGAAGCCGGGCCGGCCACGGCAAGGCAACCGCAACCGGCCGGAGCAGTTCGGTGGGGTGAGTGTGCGCGATGGCCATGATGGGCGCGGATCGGCGTAGATGGGCGCGTGTGGGCATTAGCAGTGCACGGGGTGCAGTGAGATACTGGGGAGGACGAGCGCTCGCGTGTGGGCACGGTGGCGGATCCACTAGGGAGGAAGAAGGGAAGGGGAGCTCACAGCGCCCTGTAGTTGAGCGAGGCGTTCTCGGAGAGGAGTCGGGGAAGCGCTCGGGGAGGCCGGCGGGTCGGAGAGGCGACCGAAGGCGAGTAGACCGGCGATGATGACGTGCGGCGGGAGGTCGGGGCGGCCATGGATGGAGCGTGCGTGGAGCTCGGGGAAGATGACGCGGTGCAGGAGGGAGAGGAAGGAGGCCAGGAGGGGCGACGCCGGCGAGGTGGCGTCGCGGAGGAGGTCGGAGGCGCGGTGGGGCTGCGTCAGGGGGGGCATTTTCCCCGATCTGGATCGGGGGAACAGAGGGAGGAGATGGGATCGTGGGGGGGAGTGGGGAAGTGGGGGGGTCGGGCTAGGGTTACAGGGTGCAGGGAGTTAAGTGGTGGGATGAGGGGGGTCTTCTGTTTAACTTTGTTTTACTTTTATTTTCTCTTTTATTTACTTTATTTCTTTTTTGTTTCTTTTAGTTGCTATATATTCTAGTGTCAACAATATATCAAAGTGTGCCTAAATTGATGTCACCAATTATGCCATACATTAAATTTTGCTACCCAAGTAAAATTAGTTTTATAATTAATTGTCATTTAAAAGCATTTAAATAATAGTTTTCGCTACTGTTTATTCATCTTAGAGTATTTAAGAAATCTATAAAAGTGTGGTTTCTCCACCATGATCATCTATGCATTATTTGGCACAAGCCGAACATTTTATTTTTAATGTTTGAAAACTTTCATATTTGCCTTTAATTAAATTTTTTAATTTCTTTCGGTTTTGAACTATCGAGAGTTTATCAACAGTAACCAAGGTGGCATGGCATCATTAGCGTGGGATCGTTGTAGCTTAATTATCCGGGCGTCACAATTCTCCTCCACTACAAGAAATCTCGTCCCGAGATTTAAGAGGCGTAATGGGGGAAGGTTCTGGTTATCAAATTCTAGCGAGTGTTCTCGGTCTTAGTTCCTCTCCTCAAGTGGTCGATCCATAATGTTGATGTCTTCATACTTGACTGAGGTCATCATGATGAAGTCGGCATCCTTTCTTCGGAACTCCATTGTACTTACGAAAGGATAAGGGTAGCTTCGGAAGAACGGAACTCTACAAGGTGGCTATCTGGTTTATAACTCAGGGAATGTGGTAGAAAGTAGCTCTCAAGTTGAAACTTAAGTAAATATCGAGAGCAAAGTAAGAAGGTACAATAAGAAGTTTCAAGTGGGTAGGCAATCATTCGATGCCTGAAACAGGGCGAGAAAGGGGCTCATAGCAACGGAAATAAGTATTGTGCCTGATACCAGAATTGATGAACTCTCGGGAGGTGGCTCGTGAATTACATATGAGGCCACGCGCGAGGAATAACTATGGAAACAGGGGGTGTACAGAAGAGTCAGGTTTTGATCCTGTGGAACTGTGGGTTATGGGCCCACCATGTGGGTTAAAAGTAGGAAGGGCGGAGACATCTTGCGTGATCATGTAAGCAAGGCATGTCAGAGGATAGCCTGTCATTTATGCCGGCAACAACATCGGTACCAAGGGCGAGGGACGAAGAGAACCATTTTCCTGCTCGTTAAACGAGGCGGACCAATAGGCAAAGTTCCCGTCCATCGGTGGTTACCGGAATGTCATCAACAAAAGTAAGAGGGTCTTTCTGTCAGAATTGTACACCGAGGTGTTTACAAAAGCAGGAGAATATTATGGCTTAGATCATATAGATCACATGAAAGGTTAAACCAAACAATGGAAAGGAAAAGGTGATCATCAGATTAATAGAACAATGGAAAGGAAAATGTGTTTAAAAACATATTTCAAAGGTATAACCTTCGGAAGGACGAGCAGAGCATGATATCCCTGACAAGATATAATGTAGTAAACTCTTTTAGGTAGGGGAAGGAAATTTCATGACATTACCCATACAACGGTGTTTGGATAATTGATAAATAAACATTTAGCATTGGGCTTTAAATGTTCTTGTTGAAAATCGGGGTATCACGGACATGCTTCGAGATAGCATTGACATGGTCTTCAAGCAAAGGTCGGACTTGGATATACAAGGGATTCATCATCATTAACCCAAGGAGAGGATGAGGGGGGTGGCTGATGGAATCAGCGGCAATTTATCGAGATTAACAAAGATGGATTTCCACAATTATGTGAACAAGGAGATAACATTTGTCAGATCAAATGGTATAATGATGTATGCTTGAGGAAAACATACACAATTAAACATTGGTTGAAAGGTGCACCCGAATATGGGCTGGGTTGCACGACGAACATCGGAATGGTGATTCAATAATCAATAGTCTAAGAATGAACGGCCGACCATTAACTTCAAAGCAAGAGGCTTGCTAGAAGGGCAGAATCCAAACAGCACCGCTCACTTGTTGGTACCCCGGTTGGAATCAACACGAGGACCCAAGAAAGAATGGTGATGGTGAGAAGTATCACCATACCAAGAATTCTTAAGAGGTGGTGAAATTCTACGACATCCTTGACATAAAAGATGGTAATATTCCAAAGTAGAACATAACACAAGCTGGGTAGGAAGGAACTCAAGGTAATACACAAAACATGAGCAGGTTTGTGTTGGAGGGAGGGCATTAATGTTGCCGATGATAATACAAACCATCGAGCGGCAAGGATGGTATTTCCCATCAAGAATTCAATAGATATTTTGAAAGAGCTCAGAATGTTGATGATCATCACGACACACTTTGTCGAGGGATTTCAAGATGTAATCGATCGGCGATGACATCATGTCAAATGAATGGTGAAGCGAAAGTTATTGGAACCAAGGGTACGACACAAACTCGAAACCAAGCTCGTTGTTCAAGGCGAAATGATATGATGAGGAAATCGACGTAAGCTTAGCTTATATTCGAAAGTTGTGCTCGAGAATAAGGACCGGTGGCACAGTTAAACTATAGCACGATAACGATATAGTTTATCAGGCTAGGAATGACTTGATCGGGTACAAAATCGTACTTAAATAAGATTACTAAAAGTTGTTGAACCGTAGTGCGGACTCGGTTCAGTTATCGGTGCCTTTGAGTGTTTAATAACTCAGAATCCATGAAAAATTGTAATCAGTGAGAATGTACTACTTGATGAAGAACTCATAAGAAGTTATGCAGTTCCAAGATAATCTCGAGATACCAGGGGGGTAATACTCGACGACAGATCAAGTAGAGGTTGGGCTAGGGTATTGCTCTGTAGAAGACAAGTTCTTAAACTTGTACGAGAAATGGTATTTAAAGGAGAACATGGTCGGAACCATGATGCAAAAGGCCAGATCCCAAATATAAGATGAACTTATACCCAGAGAATAATTAATTTAAGAGAAGCTTTAATGATAAGATCTACATCGCTTTCCATGGGCATGAACACAAAGTTCAAGGTCGACTCCCATTTCTCCAATGTATACCCTTTCATTCACTCCTCGCCTTTAACGAAGTTGTGGTGTTGAAATTTTATCTTACATAACACCAGTAGAGTATGACCCGTAGCAGTTTCCGGGTTCACCCAGATTAGAAAAAAAAACATATGTCCAACCCAATGGGGCCTCTTAGGACTTATAACACAAACTTTTAGGAGTAATTAACACAAGCTCTAAAGTAGAGCATGGTTTGTCAAAGCAGAGGATACAATTTACCAAAGGCATTATGTATCAGGGAAAGAACTTACAAAGTGATTGAATATGGGGGACGTTGTCGGATAAAATCCAACAAAGGATTCGATGGTTGTCAAGGGAACTGATGTAAACATCGGTACTGATACAGAGGAAGAAACAATGCAAAGGCAGAAACAACTAACTAATTCAAAGCTCAAATGCAAAGGAATTCTGATGTCCAAATCAAGGGATCAGAAGCAAACGCTCTGAATAAGGATGGATAAGTTGAGTAGGCTTAGGGATACCATCGATGGTAATTTGATTGGTCGAGATCCAGCTCATGTTCAAAATGACATCTGAGCCGAAAAGATAATTTAAAAGGATCAACCGAAGATTGCGGGCATTCGCACTCATGTTGAATCAATAGACTCAAAATGATAATGCCAAGGGATGCCATTAAGATTACGAGACTTATGGGATTAACCATAATGCAAGTAAGCAAGAATTTCAAGAGCAATAGGCTGCTCAAGATTTTTGGAAGATCGGGTAGTAATTGAATGTATTTTTGTTAAACACATGAACAACTTTGGACGAACGAATACTTGGTAAGAGCGAGGAATTATCCGTATGGGTAGTCATGTGGCAAAGAACAGCAAGGCAGTAAGGTCAAAGAATTATCAAAACAACGACGAGTGTTTCGGGGTATCTTGTAATAACAAGACCAACTGGGGATGAATGTAAGAATAACAACTGCAAGTAGTTATCCATAAGGGTTGACGGTGGAAGGGAATTGCAAACGCGATGAACACAAATCCTCGGGTTAATAGCGGAGAGTATCTTCAGGGTCTTCACGTGCAGCAGACGATCATCAGTAATATGAGGCTCTCCGGGTGAAAGTGATAACGAGAACCTATGTTAGATTTAGTAAAATTCATTTAACCCGAATAGAAGAGAGTTCAGAGTCCCAGAGCATAGATGAGGAATAAAAGATCCTAATACCACCCAATGGCGACATGGGCCCATGGGCCTCACAGCCATGTTAGTAAAAGTTTTGTAAAGTCTAGACTCGACTTCGGCCAAGGAGTGTGAAAGGGGGATTCCTACAGGCGATCGGCTCGATACCAATCTTAGACGCCCCGATCCGATCATACACTAATCATGCACGCAAATGTGTATGATCAAGATCGAGGACTCACGGAAGATATCACAACACAACTCTAAAACATAAATAAGTCATACAAGCATCACAATACAAGCCAGGGCCTCGAGGGCTCGAATACAAGTGCTCGATCATAGAGCGAGTCAGCGGAAGCAACAATATCTGAGTACGAGACATAAGTTAAACAAGTTGCTATAAGATGGCTAGCACAAACCGGGATCTGAGATCGAAGAGGCGCAGGCCTCCTACCTGGGATCCTCCTAACTACTCCTGGTCGTCGTCCGCGGGCTGCACGTAGTAGTAGGCGCCTCCAGTGTACTAGTCGTCATCGATGGTGGCGTCTGGATCCTGGGCTCCATCGTCTGGTTGCAACAATCAGGTAAAGAAAGGGGGAAAAGGGGGAACAAGGCAACCGTGAGTACTCATCCAAAGTACTCGCAAGCAAGGAGCTACACTACATATGCATGGATATATGTGTAAAGGGCCATATCGGTGGACTGAATCGCTGAGAATGCCGAATAAGAGGGGATAGCTAATCATGTCGAAGACTACGCTCAGCAGCCTCCGTCTTGCAGCATGTAGAAGAGAGTAATGAAGTCCTCCAAGTAGCATCGCATAGCATAATCCTACCCGTCGATCCCTCCTCGCCGCCTGTTAGAGAGCGATCACCGGGTTGTATCCGCACTTGGAAGGGTGTGTTTTATTAAGTATCCGGTTCTAGTTGTCATAAGGTCAAGGTACAACTCCAAGTCGTCCTGTTACCGAAGATCACGGATATTCGAATAGATTAACTTCCCTGCAGGGGTGCACCACATAACCCAACACGCTTGATCTCATTTGGCCGGACACACTTTTCTGGGTCATGCCCGGCCACGGAAGATCAACACGTCGCAGCCCGACATAGGCCAACAGAGCGGTCAGCACGCCGGTCTAAACCTAAGCGCCAGGGTCCGGGGCCCATCGCCTTAGCACACCCGCACGCTATGTAACGCGGCCGGAAGCAGACCTAGCAACCTCCATTACAAAGGAAGTCATGTTACGCGGTCCAATCTGGCGCATGCCGCTCAGTCGTTGACGTCACGAAGGCTTCGGCTGATACCACGACGTCGGGATACCCATAACTACTCCTGCGTAGATGGTTAGTGTGTATAGACCAAATGGCCAGACTCGGATCAAATACCAAGAACTCGTTAAGCGTGTTAAGTATCCGCGAACGCCGAACAGGGCCAGGCCCACCTCTCTCCTAGGCGGTCTCAACCTGCCCTGTCGCTCCGCCACAAAGATCCATCCAGAGGGCCGTCGGGACAAAGGTCCTTTCAGCCCCAATCCGTGAATCACTACATGGGTGCTCCTCATGCCGACCCGACTTTGGTCACCACATGTATCATGTATAAGTATAAGTATATACCCGTGATCACCTCCCGAGTGATCACGGCCCGTTAGTATAGCACAGCAGACGGACAAGAATGTAGGGCCACAGATGGAAATACTAGCATCCTATACTAGGCATGTAGGATTGCAGGTAAAGGTAACAACAGTAGTAGCAAGGACAGGCTATGCAGCAGTATAGGATTAACTGAAAGCAGTAACATGCTACACTACTCTAATGCAAGCAGTATAGAGAAGAGTAGGCAATATCTGGTGATCAAAAGGGGGGCTTGCCTGGTTGCTCTGGCAAGAGAGAGGGGTCGTCAACACCGTAGTCGTACTGGGTAGCAGCGGCATCGGTCTCGGTGTCTAGCGAGAGAAGAGGGGAAAGAAACAATAAATACTTAAGCAAACAGATGCATAGCGACGCATGACATGACATGTTTCGGTGCTAGGGATGCCCTAACGCGATATGAGGTGATACCGGTGAAGGGGGGAAACATCCGGGAAAGTATCCCCGGAGTTTCGCGTTTTCGGACAGATGAATCGGAGGGGAAAAGTTGCGAGTTTGCTATGCTAGGGATGTGTGGCGGACGAACAGGCTGCGTATCCGGAATCGTCTCGTCGTTCTAAGCAACTTTCATGTACAAAGTATTTTCATCTGAGGTACGATTTATTTTATATTAATTTTCAAAGTTTTAAATCATTTTTAGAATTAACAGAATTAATTTAATTCAAAAATCATTTTATGACGTCAGCCTGATGTCAGTATGAAGTCATCGGTCAACTATGGACTTTGACTAGTCAACAGACCACTGGGTCCCACATGTCATTCACTGCTAACTAACAAACAAGTTAATTAGTTTAATTAACAGATTAATTTGGTTAAGTGAATTAATTTTGGTTAATTAATTTAATTATTAATTATGTATTTATTTATTTTGTGCCCTTTTTTTTGTTCTAAGGGGCGTGGGCCCCCTTCGTCATAGGGCCAATGGCCATAGCGGGCGCGGGCGACGGCAGTTACGGGCACGGGGCGCCGGGTCGCCTGAACCCGGGCGCGCGCGAGCCGGCCGGCGGCCACGGCAAGGCAACCGCAACCGGGCGGAGCAGTTCAGCGGGGTGAGTGTGCGCGATGGCCATGATGGGCGCGGATCGGCGTAGATGGGCGCGTGTGGGCATGAGCAGCGCAGGGGTGCGATGAGATCGGGAGGACGAGCACTCGCGTGTGGGCACGGTGGCGGATCCACTAGGGAGGAAGAAGGGAAGGGGAGCTCACAGCGCCCTGTAGTTGAGCGAGGCGTGCTCGGGGAGGAGTCGGGGAAGCGCTCGGGGAGGCCGGCGGGTCGGAGAGGCGACCGAAGGCGAGTAGACCGGCGGCACGACGCGGCGGGCGGGAGGTCGGGCGGCCATGGATGGAGCGCGCGTGGAGCTCGGGGAAGATGACGCGGTGCAGGAGGGAGAGGAAGGAGGCCAGGAGGGGCGACGCCGGCGAGGTGGCGTCGCGGAGGAGGTCGGAGGCGCGGTGAGGCGGCGACGGGCTGTGTCAGGGGGGCATTTTCCCCGATCTGGATCGGGGGAACAGAGGGAGGAGATGGGATCGTGGGGGGGAGTGGGGAAGTGGGGGGGTCGGGCTAGGGTTACAGGGTGCGGGGAGTTAAGTGGTGGGATGAGGGGGTCTTCTGTTTAACTTTGTTTTACTTTTCTTTTCTCTTTTATTTACTTTATTTCTTTTCTGTTTCTTTTAGTTGCTATATATTCTAGTGTCAACAATATATCAAAGTGTGCCTAAATTGATGTCACCAATTATGCCATACATTAAATTTTGCTAACCAAGTAAAATCATTTTTATAATTAATTGTCATTTAAAAGCATTTAAATAATAGTTTTTGCTACTGTTTATTCATCTTAGAGTATTTAAGCAATCTATAAAAGTGTGGTTTCTCCACCATGATCATCTATGCATTATTTGGCACAAGCCGAACATTTTATTTTTAATGTTTGAAAACTTTCATATTTGCCTTTAATTAAATTTTTTAATTTCTTTCGGTTTTGAACTATCGAGAGTTTATCAACAGTAACCAAGGTGGATGGCATCATTAGCGTGGGATCAATGTAGCTTAATTATCCGGGCGTCACAGCAGGAGCTGCTTGCACCTGATCTTCAGGTCGGCGGGGCTTGAATGGATTGTTGGGGGGCGGTGCCAAGCACGGCGGTGCGGTTATGTCGAGGGGAGGGCGCGGGCAGGGGACTGGGCTGGTGGTCGCTGCCGTTTCGAGGAAGATCGTCAACACTGACTGGCTGGAGGTAGATGAAGGCGATCTGTCGGTTCTTTGTACATCGGACATTGCAAAAAAAATGGATTGACCTATTTGTTTTCAGTCGAATGTTATTTTCATAGAATCATGTAGTAATTTAGTGTGCCATGCATGTTGTAGAGCTATCATATGTCTCCCGTCATTCTCACCGACCTGCTATCTGCTACCTTTACATTCTACTAATTGTGCACACACTTCACCCATACTCACACTATTTTTTTTATGCATGGGTATTTCAGACTCTGACGTAGTGTTGATGAATGCTGAAAGAAAAGACAAAAGTCGCTCCAGTGTAATTTGAAGATAAGCACTAAGCGTTTCAGCGCTCTAAAGGATGCAGTGGCAGCAGTTGGAGACAATAAACGTAGCTCTGCAGTTGATGATCTCAATTTCCACACACAACCATCCCAGGTGCTTGCTTTAACTTTGCACTATCAAATGTGGTTGCATGTTGCATATGGTGTCTAGCTTGTATTGCTTCCAATTTGGTTAAATTGCATCTGCTTACTTTACACATTATACCTTTGATAATGACATGCCTTCCTGTTTTTGATACATACTACATATGTCTATTAACCATGTTCGTACATCAAACTAATGCTATTTTGTATCCCTCGTCAATCACTTATGATGAGACAGTCACCCGGGTGGGTTACTGTGAGACGCCATACTGCTTAAAGAGTGCAGTGTCATCCTCCCCACATGATTCTCAAGAAACAACAAGGCTAAATGAAGATAGTCAACGTAGCACTCTAGTTGATGACCGCAATTCCCCCACACCACCATCACAGGTGCTTGCTCTAACTTTGCAGTGTGATATGTGGTTGCATGTTGCATACGGTGTCTAGCTTGTAATGCTTCTAATTAGGGTAAATTGCATCTGCTTAGTTTACACATTATACTGTGAATATGACATGCCTTCCTATTTTTGGTACACACTACATCTATGTGTTAACCTTGTTCTTACATGAAACTACCTCTCTTTTGTATCCTGCATCAATCACTTACGATGAGTCACCTTTATTCGCTGCATATTGCATATTATTTCTAGCCTGTTGCCATGTATTGCTTCTAATTTGGTCAAATACATTTGTTAGGGCACCCTTTTAATTTGGCAGAGTGATATTGGTTTCATCTTTCATATGGTTTCTAGCTTGCATTGATTCTAACAAGTTCAAGCACCTTGTGCTTAGTTTACACTTTATACATCATACATGTCAATATGTCACGCTGTCCTGTTTTTCATACATATTCCATCCTCCTATCATGCGGCTGCCTTACATGAAAGTAGTGTTCACAAGATCATGCATCAATGAGTTACGAAGAGCAAATTTTGTTCCTTTTTCTTGTGGGTTTGACTTGACAAGGCAAAATCAAGAAAGAGGAAGGAAAAGAGTAAGGAAGGTGATGATGATGGTCCTCTGCAAAGAACGTAAACCGAGCATCTGACCGATTCTCCTTGTCTTGATAGTGCATTACAAGGTCCAAGTCTCCGCTCCCTACTCCACCATCCAAGGTGCTTGCTCTAACTTGGCAAAGCAGTGATATCTGGTTGCATGTTGCATATGGTGTCTAGCTTGTATTGTTCCTAATTCGTGTAAACTGCATATGCTTAGCTTACACATGGTACGTGTGAATATGACACGCTTTCCTGTTTTTGGTACATACTGTATCTGTCTATCACACCATGTTTTTACATGAAACTACTCTTCTGGTGTATCCAGCGATCACCACTTATGATGGAACACCTTTAAGTTGGCAGTGTGATATTGGTTTGCGTCTTGAATATGATTTCTAGCATGTATTACTTCTAATTTGATGAACGCCACCTATGACGAGACAGTTTTAACTTGGCAGAGTGATATTGATTGCACCTTTTATATGGTGTCTAGTTTGCAGTGCTTCTAATTTGTTGAAGTGCCTTCTTCTTAGTTACCACATCATAGGTGTGAATATGTCAAGCCGTCCATTTTTTTGTACATATTTCATCCTCGTATCATGACTTTGCCTTTCATCAGAGTAGTGTTCGTCAGTATCATGCATCAATGAGTTCTGAAGAGAAAATTTTATTCCTTTTTCTTGTGGGTTTGACTTGACAAGGGAAATCAAGAAAGAGGAAGGAAAAGAGTAAAGAAGGCGATGATGGTGGTCCTCTGCAGCAACGTAAACGGAGCATCTGTACCGTTTCTCCTTGTATTGATAGTGCATTACAAGGTCCAAGTCTCCGCTCCCCTAGTCCACCATCCAAGGTGCTTTCTCTAACTTGGCAGTGTGATATCTGGTTGCATGTTGCATATGGTGTCTATCTTGTATTGCTCCTAATTAGTGTAAACTGCATCTACTTAGCTTACACATGATACGTGTGAATATGACACGCTTTCCTGTTTTTGGTACATATTATGTCTGTCTATACAACCATGTTCTTACATGAAACTACTCTTGTTGTGTATCCTGCATCAGTCACTTATGATGGAACACCTTTAAGTTGGCAGTGTGATATTGGCTTGCGTCTTGAATATGATTTCTAGCATGTATTGCTTCTAGTTTGATGAACGCCACCTATGACGAGACAATTTTAACTTGGCAGAGTGATATTGATTGCACCTTTCATATGGTGTCTAGTTTGCGATGCTTCTAATTTGTTGAAGTGCCTTCGCTTAGTTACCACATCATAGGTGTGAATATGTCAAGCCGTCCATTTTTTCGTACATATTCCATCCTCGTATCATGAATTTTCCTTTCATCGAGTAGTGTTCACAAGATCATGCATGAATGAGTTACGAAGAGCGAATTATATTCCTTTTTCTTGTCGGTTTGACCTCACAATGCAAAATCAATAAAGCTGAAGGAAATTGGCAAGGCATTGGATGATGGTGGTCCTTCCGAGCAACTGAAACGGAGGTTCTCTACTGAATCTACTCCGACATCCTCCCAACAAGATTAGCAAGACAACGCAAGGCTAGACAGTCAATGTAGCTGTGTAGATGATGAGCACATCTCCCCTACTCCACCATCACAGGTGCTTTCTCTAACTTGGCACTATTATATGTGGTTGCATGTTGCGTATGATGTCTAGCTTGTATTGCTTCTAACTTTGTTGAATTGCATCTGCTTACTTTACACATAATGCCTGTGAATATGATACGTGTTCCTGTTTCTAGAACATACGTGTCCCCTACTCCACCATCACAGGTGCTTGCTCCAACTTGGAACTATTATATCTGGTTGTGTTTTCCGTATGATGTCTAGTTTGTATTGCTTCTGATTATGTTGAATTGCATCTGCGTAGCTTACAACGTATACCTGCAACGATCACTTACCCATAAGACACATTTAACTTGGGACTGTGATGTAAGTTGCATCTTGCATTGTCTTCTAGCTTGTACCGCTTCTAATTTCTTGAAATGGCACTTACGATGAGACACTTTTTACACGATAGAGTGATATTGGTTGCATGTTCATATGGTGCCTAGCTTTCATTTCTTCTAATTTTGTTGAAATGCCTTCCGCCATCTTTTTTTTCATACATATTCCATCCTCCTATCGCACGTGTGAATATGAAACATTGTCTTTTTTGTATATATTCCATCCTCCTATCTCCGCGCTTGCCTTACATCAAAGTAGTGTTCGGCTCAGATCATGCATCAACCAGTTATGCAGAGCTAATTTTATTCATCTTCTTGTGGTTTTGACTTCATAAGGCAATATCATAAAATAGGAAGGAAAAGAGTAAGTTAGGGGATGTTGGTGGTCCTCCGCACCGACGCAAAACAGAGACTCTCTAGATTTGCCAATCGCCATCGCTAATGAAGTTGAAGTCCCAAGTCTACATGATGAGTTCATATCCCGTACTCCACCATCGCAGTGCTTGCTCTAAGTTGACATGTGATAATTGGTTTCATGTTGCATATGTTGTCTATCCTGTATTTCTTCTATTTTGATTAAATTGCACCTGCTGAGTTCATATGTTATACATGTGCATATGACATGGCGTTCTGTGTCTAGAATACACTGCATCTATCTATCATACCATGTTCTTACATCAAAGTATTGCTTTTGTGTATCCCGCATCGGTCACTCATGATTGGACACTTTTAACATGGCAGTTCGATAGTGGTTGCATCTTGCATTGATTTCTACGTTGTACTGCTTCTAATTTTTCGAATTGCCACTTATGACAATACACTTTTAACTTGGCGAGAGTAATATTGGTTGCATCTTTCATATGGTGTCTAGCTTGCATTACTTCTATTTTCTTGAAAATCCTTCTGCTTAGTTTACACATCGTAGCTGTGAATATGTCATGTCGTCCTGTTTTTCTTACATATTCCATCCTCATACGGTTGTCTTGCATCAACATATTGATTGTCTGTATCATGCATCAGTGAGTTCTGAAGAGTGATTTTATTCTTTTATGGTGTGGGTACGGCTTGACATGGCAAAGTCAAAAAAGAGCAAGGAAAATAATATAGTAGGGAGTGGTGTTACTCATCGGGTGAAATGGAAAAGGATCTGCCGTCCAGATTCTGCGGGTACTTATAGTGCAGTAGAAGGTCCAAGTCCACCGGCTAAATCTACAAACACAAGATCACCGCTCCACCACCGCGGCATCCGCTTCAACTGTACCAAAGATCTCAACGAGTTACTCGTTCATTTGCTCCAGAATTGGCCAGTTCCCAAGCTGCCTTCACACCTAACACTACTTCTGAAGCACTGCTGACACAACAGGACTTGGCAAGATCAGATGAACCTCATGAGCATCAACACCAAGACGGTACCTGACCGAGTCAAGTTGCAGTTGCATGCTCCTTTATATGTACTCTCATAGTTTGATATACACTAACACTTTCCATATTCGTTGTTGAACTAGCACCACGATGCAAGCGGAAACAGACATTAGGGATAATGCTTAACAGATTAACAAAATCTATAGGAGGAAGAATGGAGATCCATTTTGAGGCAGGTTTAAAAAGGCCACGTGATGCTACAGAGTCAGCCAAGTTAGTATCAGAGGCAGCCTTTGTCGTTAAGTGTCATGCACGTATCCTCCCAACGTGGATCCAAAGACAGAATGAGAAAGACAATACCCGGTTTAACACCTTCCTTGACCATTTATCCGTAAGTAATGTTATTCATCGCAATTAGTAATATTGTCTTGCTCTGTCCCATACTTTCTAGCTTCCTCCTAATAAGACTCACATTCTTTTTTCAACAGATGAGGTTCAAGTTGGATCTGCGACAGTATCGGTACTCATGTTTTTTAGTCTGCTCTGCGACAGTATCGGTACCACCTTAGAAAATCTCACTTTGAAGGCAAGGCTAGCAATGAAATCGCCCAAACATCTCCAGTGGAATATATTACAGATGAAGACTGGACAACCCTCGTTAAACACTGGTCTGATCCAAAGTATCAAGTAGGCTATATGTATTTGATCAGACCACATATTGAACTTGTATTTATGTATGTGCCTTACAAGTGTATCTTCTTCTAGGCTAACTGTTTGAAGAACAAGACCAACCGTTCTAAAGTGAAATTCCAAGAGACAACAGGGTCTCGTAGCTATATTGCACACTGCGAGGCTCTTGTAAATAGTTTCTGCTTCCTTCTTTTTTTGTGCCATATTATCGTATCTATATTGACTTGTTTCAAATACAGAGGAAAGCCTATGCGGACCAAAAAGAACCTGAACCGAATGCAGTGCAAATCTTCAAGGATTGCCACACCAGCAAGATGAAGGGCATGAGCACACCAGTTCAAGCTGCTATTGTAAGTCCTTACTCCTCCTGCCTTTGAACTGATTGGTACTGTGATGTGTTCATTTAACTACTTGGTTTGCAGCCAATGTAAGTTACTCTGTTCACTTTTATACACAGTTGTCTTAACGTATCATTTCACCTTACATGGTTTAAAAGAGATGAAGGATATTCTTTTGGTCTTGATCTGTATTCTAGTTGTTATGTTCACGTGCGCACACAATGATAAAATAGCATGTTTTTTTATATCTGTTTGCCCATGATATGAATGATGTCATACTATGTTCATCCTACTTTCAACCATGTCTCTTTATCCTTAGATGTCAACGAATGTGAGGAAATAGACAATACAGTAGGCATGCTTCATGGACATATGTTCCAAAAGTGATTTTATTATGTAGTTGGCACTACAATACATGCTAATGTATTACAGTAGTTCACCGAAATAAGTTATGTATAAACGTGTAACCTACTTTGTTTGTTTTTGTCTCATTAGTAACTTATCTGGTACACTAGTCTACAAGTTCAAACTTTCAGGAAGCTATGGAAAAAATGATTGAACAGCCACAACCACCTGAAGGTGACGAGGCTACCATAGGCACAATGTCACCTCTTGCTGCAGCGGCCAAGATCTCTCCACTAACTTGCAAAAAAGCACCTTCCTGCGTAATTCTGGGTTGGTTGACAAGGTAACCTCGTACAAATCGCCTACTGAACAAAATCTTCCTGCTAGACAGAGTGATATATCTGTGCTCCAAACACAAGTCCAATCCCTAATGGACATCATTTTGGAAACAAGAATAGTGGTTGACAAATGTCGTCAAGATATGAATGGTTTTGAAACCAGACTATCAGACATTCGCTTCGTTGTTCAAGAACGATGGCGGAAAAAGGTGAAGATCGTGCCGCTCCATCAGATTCTACAGCCTGAAACATTAGCACTCAGGTCAAATGATTTGTGCTTCTATACATCTGATGGTGCTTTTATCTGCAAGGATTGTAAACTTTATGCCTACAGGCCTTTTGTTGTGATACAACATTTATGATGCTGCCAAAGGCTGCAATAATTATGACGCTATTTTTGTATAGTGTAGGTTTATCTTAGTAATGTATTCGGCCGAAAGCTTCGTAGGAGCCCAACATGCCAACATTTGTCGGGCCCATTCCAATTGGGCTAAAACGATTATGGGCGAAATTTGCATGTAGCCCACTAAAAATATCCGGGCCTAAATCAAAGATAAGATTTCATATTTTTCTGGTAGGCCTGTGCCCATAGTGGGCCTTTAACAGGCCTAAACATAATTTGGGACCTCAGTAACAATAGGCCATTTACAGGTGTAAATATCTCGAGCCCATAAAAACATGGGCCTTTAAAAGACCGAAAGTGAGATTGGGCCCATTTACGATGCGGATCTTTCACAGGCCAAAATTCGGAAGGGCCGTAAATGCGCCGACCTAATACGCGGGCCTTTAACAGGCCGGAAGTTCGGTCGGGCTAGATTATTGTCATTTTTATATGGGCCGTTAATGGGCCCGATGTGACGTTGGGCCACATATGGCCCATGGATTTCGTCCGACGTTAACAGGCCGAAAATCACAATAGGTCGAAAGTGGCCCAAATCTATAGTGGGCCTCTAACAGGCCGAATGTCAGACATGGCCGAATATGACCCAAATCCTTCATGGTCGTTTATGGGCCGAAAGTTTCAATGGCCTGTAAATGGGCCCAAATGAAGTAGCACCTTTAACAGGCCGGAAATACACCGGGCCGTAATTCGGCCCATATACTTAGCAGACTGTTAACGGGCCAGAAATGACCATGGGCCGTGATGATGATAAGTTTAGGACCGGCCGTTGACGGGCTGATTTGACACTAGCCGTATGGGCCTTAACTGAGAATGTTGGGCCTTTAGCTGGGCCGACCCATTATGGTCCGCAAAATCTCGCGGGCCTTTAGCTGGGCCAGCCCATTATGGCCCGCAAAATCTCGCGGGCCTTTAGCTGGGCCGGCCCATTATGGCCCGCAAAATCTCGTGGGCCTTTAGCTGGGCCGACCCATTATGATACGCAAAATCTCGTGGGCCTTTTGCTAGGCTGGCCCATTATGGACCGCAAAATCTTGTGCGCCTTTAGTTGGGTCGGCCCATTTAAACTTTATGGGCCACTTTTGGGCCGGTCCACGTGTCAGCATATCATAGGCGCATCTCGCCCATTGGATGAGTGACACCGTGCCAACGCCGAGTCGACACGTGTTCGCCACCAATCGTAATTTTACATGTGGAAAATCCCCATTGGTCGTGGCTGTTAACGGGTTATCGGATCCAAAACCGACCCGATAGCTTAACGGTGTTCCGTTACGGTGGATGCCACGTGTCGGTCACCCTTGACGAAAAGCACTGTGGACGCCGCGATTTATCGTCATGGAAGTGGACACTTCCATGATGATAATTTTGGTAATGTCATGGAACACTTCTACGACAGCACAGGTATGACTATCTTCATTCTATCATAAATTTGTCATGGATGAACATGCATGACAGAAAACGTGACCTATTGTGACAAACACGTATCATCACGGAAGTGTATTTTTTTGTAGTGAGAGGTATCTCTTACTAACCCGGATTTGGAGTTCTTCAGGGGCGCTTGCGGATCTGCCGCGCAGTGTTTCCGACGCTGCAGAGTTCTTCCGAGCCGGAGAGGGGAGTGACGGTGTCCTGGACTAGGGGGTACTCACCACGTCGTCTCCCCACCAGCTGGATCGGGCCGAGGACCCCCATGGCAGTTCACTATTGGGGCAGTTCGAAAAGCCCATGCCGCATACAAGGAGGATTCTACAAGACTTGGCGCCCAAGACAAGGACTCCTCTAAACCCTAGGCCTACGGTGCATATATAAACCGAGGCCAGGCTAGTCAATAGACAATCTCATATTCATTTCTACAATCTCGTGGTATATACATGTACTCTGTACTACACCCATATGAATACAATCAAAAGCAGCATGTAGGGTATTATCTCATCAAGAGAGCCCGAAGCTGGGTAAAACCCCGTGTCCATGTTACCATCGGTCCCAGACGCCTGGCTTAGGACCCCTACTACGAGATACGCCAGATATTGAACCGACATTAGTGCTTTCATTGAGAGCCTGTTAGGTGTTCGTCGTGGTGCGATGGGAATCAATATCAATGATCAGGTGATATTTTTTCAGTATGATCTGTTTCATATAAATTATCTCTTCTGCAAAATTGTTGCTGCCACGATGTGCGTACCGCTATTGTTGTTGCTGTGTTGTCCTATTTTGTCTGCAGACAGATCGGGTATCAAGAAATTTTTTGGCGGCGGCGGACATGGTAGTACGTCAGATGAGAGGTAGCCGCTACCTAGGTCAACCTGAGAAGAAACACGGCGATCCAGCCGATGAGACCGAGCAGTAGTTGTTGAGCGATGCCCATGGTGACGAAACTCGGGCGGCGCACACCAGGGAGATTCTCTCCTCCTTCTTTAATTATTTCTTAAAGTCTTAAGGCTGCCGCTATGGGGCCATTGATTCATGTTAACGCATGCATGATCAAGTTGTGATGCATTGGTACTAGTTTGCAGCGCGCATTATTAAATTTGTTAGATAAATAGTGCATCATTTGCTCATGTTGATCGACGTGAGATCGTGGTGCAGCCTCCGGCGCCTGTCCGGACTGTTTTGATCTGACACCTTGGCGCACTGACTTCATCAATCCAGATTTTCAGGGGGATTTATGCGTCGGCGGCCGCTAAACGTATAAAATCAGCACGATCAAAAGTGAAAAGTTTTTGAACAGGTCATGCTATCCTCGGCCCAAGGATCCTGGGTCCCAATTTGAGAAGCCCTGAGCAACCCCTCTCGGGCAGTACACAGACAAGGATGATCTTCTGCCCTTGTTTTCTTTTTCTTCTTCTTTTAAAAAAAAGGATTGCTGCTTTGTGCTTACGCAGTATATTCATGGCAGATGAATTCTAATTCGCAGCAAGGATTAATTATCACGTGGCTGGAAGGAAGACCAGCAAAACAAAATCGCCTTAGAGAGCTCGATATGCATGGAGACTAAAAGTCCAAGTTCACTAGGAAGTGTATGTTTGGGACTCCACTCCAAAGCGGCTAATTGATCATCACGCCTTTTGAGGACATATTGGTCCCGTACATGGCAGTACTAGTCCTGCCTTTACCTCGGCTTTCAACGCCTCGGAACGAGAACATCACGATCGGTCTAAAATTTGGTCCGTCGACACGGTGGTCCGGCCGGCTCTGATCCGAACAGTTTCTGGCTAGCCAGTTTAAGCAGATGCATCCGAGAACAGAGCGGTAGCCGGGCGTAGAAATATCGGTTGTGCACACCCTTCAAGGTTTGATCGATGGAACGAGCTAGCGAATTATATAGCACTTTGGGCAGTTCTTTTACTGCTATTTCTGCGGATCAAGTGCACTTTTTCCAGTTTTTGTTATTCTATATAATTCAGTGTATCCAAAATATTCTTTGCTTTCGATGTGCACTTTTGGGTACGCAGGTCCATCTGTCTGGACGTTGCTTTCTTTAATTATTTACTTCGCTTAAGTTAATTAAGTAGAAAACCTTTTTTTAGAAAGGTATATTATTATTATCCTTACTTGTTATTACTTTAGTTTGGCACCATTTTACGTGCACAGGTGAACTAACTTCGGCTGGTCCGCATAGCCATCTCGGCGAACTGACGCCGTCGTCCCTCCAACAGGCTATATTTCTTAAATTACTTATTTTGGATAGATAAATTACATAGAGGGATTTTTTATTTTCCCATCCTGCACTGCCTTATGTATGCAGGAAAATTAATAGTGGTGCACTATGCTGCCACCTCTGCAAACCGACGTCGTCGTCCCAATCGGCGTAAATCAGCTCGCGTGATCACTTTGTTGGTCAAAATTGCCATACCGGCAGGCTCGGTTGCCTCGGGGACTTCGGCATCGTTGAGAGAGCCCTACCTCATCGAGTGTTCGGCACACAGGCCATATGTCTTTTATTACTCACTTTGCATAAATTATTAATTATGCAACATTTTTTTTAATTTAGTATTATTCCTATTATCTCCGGCTTGCAATATTTTTTGTGCACAGATAAAGGATCTGGATCGGGCAACGCTGTCACCTCTGCGTACCGACGTACCACGTCACCTCGGCTGGACCGAGGGCTTCGTCATCACTTCATTAACCCACGCCGGGGACTTCGGCGTCACACTGCGGGCCTGCATTGGCCGTGCTATGTCGCCACTTCGGAGTGCCGAGCTCTTCGCTCCGCCACCTCGGAACCGGCTTGGGGGCTGGGACCTTGTCCTACCGTATGCTCGGGCCGTGCATCGACACCAAGAACATTAACCAGCTAAGTCGCTTTTATGCTCAGAATTTTCAAATTTAAATTTTGTTCGGTTCGACCAAGCATTATACCTTTTTTGGCAAAAAGTTGTTTGTGAAAACTTCCTTGTCAAAACTTTGTTTGTGACACACAAATTCAAATACCCCGTTTGCTTGGGGGCTTCCTTTATGAAGCCTTTCTTCTTGCATATGACTATACTTGTATGGCTTCGTTCCTTGTTCGTGTATTACGCCACAATATGCACCATGTTGACTTAAGTGTTCCGCAAGCTGGGTCACCTTGCTCCTGTGTTTATCCATACGTTCCTGATTGTTCGGCTAGGGAGTAAAGGGAGCACCTCTGCGATTGTCACGATCGGGTCATCCAAGCTCGGACCTCAGACTGGGTGAAGCCGAAAGCTAGCGCTCTTATTGTTTTCAATTATGGTCGGCACACAACGGAACTCATGAGTACAAACAATCTATTGCACAAGTCTCATAGTAACAATGAGCAACCGAAGAAAGGTATCGGTGGAGGTACTATTTTCTTCGAAGATGCTTCTTACACTTCGTCAGTAATATAGCATAAGTTCCCTGACCGCGCTTTGTCTGTTATAGCCTTATGGCCTGATTGCCTGGTTATCAGAAACACCGTCGATATTCTCGACAGGTGGAGTACATAACACTTTTCGTTCCTTGACCGAAGAGGGAGAAGCCGACGGTCGGTTAAGACGCGTTTAAAGTTCGGGTGAACACATATATGATATAAGTACTTCCGTACATACAATCATTATACATAAAATTCTTTTCGCAAGAAGTCACTGGGGCTCTTAAATTAGTATGAGCCGTTTTATAATAAATGTTTTCTTCTTGGTCATTGCAAAATCTTTTTCTATCACTCCTTTTTTTGACGCGAGTGTGTGGTCAATAGCCGGGGAGCCTAGTCTCTCTCTCAAAGCCATTTGAGTGAGTTTTCTAAAATGACCTAACGAGCAGTACTCCACTTTTGGGATAGGAGGTTACAGCCGTGGGCTGACCCGCTTGAGGTCTTGAGATCGGATGTGTCATATTAATGCATGACAGAAGCACCCCTTTTTTGACCAATTTTCGGATTGGCACCGAACACTTGATCTAATTCGTACGTCAAGTTTTTACTAAATTGTTCGGTTTTCCAAGACTATGGCACTTTTAAACTATTTGTGTGTTTCCCGCATAAGTCTTGCAGTGCAACACGGGACACCTTTAGAGATTCAGCGAAAACATTCTCGGATATTGCTATATATGCTTCGGTTTCGAATTGTGTCTTCGGTCAATAGTTGGGTTGCCCGGCTCCTGTGCTTGCCTCCTATGTTCCGCTTTGTTCGGCTAGGTGTGCAAAGGGAGAACCACTGCGATTGTGCTTCCAGCTCGCATGGTTGAGCACCTTAGTGGAGAAAGCCGAAAACTGACTGTCACAATAAGCGTAAACTGGTCAGCGATCCGATGACTATGTTAAATGACGAGCCATTCATAACATTGGCCGAAGTGTTTACGGCTTGACCTCGGCTATCACCGAACACTAACTGGGGCCTCGTAGCAAGCTTCCCCAGTTTAAAGCTCCTATGACTAAGTGAAAGTTATAAAGCCCGCATATCTGATTGCCTCATTTCCGCTAACACAACCGCCTTCGGGCACCAAGACGTCGGCTAAGGGTTGTTTTGTTATTGCGAAAACAACCTGCATAGCATCTACAATGGGGAGGAAGCCGACGATGAGCCACTTTCAACTGATAAACGGTCGCAACGGAGTCAAACTAAACATATCATCGGTGTTCGTATTTAATATACAAAGGTTGCCTTCCGTAATCATCGTTATAAAGCCATACATATGCATCAATTTGACTTAAGATTTTGGCCAAGCTGGGTTGCCTGGCTCCTGTGCTTACCCCTACGTTCCCGATTGTTCGGCTAGGCGGTAAAGGGAGCACCTCTGTGATTGTTACTACCGGGTCATCCGAGTTAGTACCTCAGACTGGGTGAAGCCGAAAGCTAGCAATCTTAAAGGATCACATTGGTCGGCAATGACAGAAGTAAACAATTTGGTTCATTAATACCATAGAGTTCGGGAACTTTCGCCGAACTAAATCCTCAATATTTTCCTCCCACATTGATCGGAGGTGAGTTTTCATGATCATGATAAGCATGACGACCCAAAGAAAGGAATCGATAGCGGGACTATTTTCTTTGGAAGATGTTTCTTACATTAAAACGTACTATAACATATCTCTCCGTGTACCTTTGTTTATAAAACCGTATGACCGGATTGCCTTGTTTGTCGTAAAACTTTGCCCTTATAACGGCTTTATAAAGTAGGGCAAACACTCCCCAGCTACTGGCCGAGGAGGTTGAAGCCAATGGTCGGTCAACAAAGTTTTGTACATTGCGGATTTGAGCATTAATGATGAAAAGTACTTGGATACATAGAATCATTACACATAAAAATTGTGAGTAAAATCCATTTACTGCAATCCAACTTTTAAACCCCTTGGGGCCTACCTTGGCGAGCTCGGATTTCGACCAGCTCTAAACTCTTTTAAGAGATCTTTATTCTCTTCCCGAGAAGTTTGTGTCAAACACAACAAAATTTTCTGTCAAACGGATATCGATCCTTAATTCGGCCACTCGTGCCCACATTAAGGCTCGGGGGCCACTGGGCTTTGCACTCATTATTTACAAATATTAAAGGGGCACATCAATCCCCTAATCTGGTGTTGCCACCCGACCAGTGTCTCGAGGGCTACTGCATTGCCTATTCAATGCAGAAAATTCAAAGTGCTCAGTGTTCGGCATAACCGAACTATGGGCAAGCGCGTCTTCGGATGACAATAAGTACCATATGGGACTTATCCGGCATCAAGCTGATATATCACGGCGACTTCACACGACCCTCTCTCAGGGGCCCGTCCGCCGATCACTATTAGCTCTAATATATTACACTGCGTTTTTATTCCTATGTATGCTGCCTAGCTAGGAGTTGATCCTCAGGCTGATTTCACGACCTGGGTCTCAGGGGCTACCAGGATCAGCAGTTTTATGTTTTCCTTCAGGTGCATCTCGGATTTTAGGCCGATAGACACCTTGAGGGCTACTGACAATACATCTCGTCAGCAAATAAATTTATACGCATCGGAAATAAAATCCGCAAACAATCAGCCCATGACCGAGGTGTTGAGCCACCTCGGAAGCAGTTCGGCATAGAGCTCGGATGCAAGTGGCTGGCTCCTCAGAGGGCATTTCCGGCATTAAACTCGGCTAACACTTTTTTGAACCAAGGTGATCTATGACACCTCGGACATAGTCCGGCGTTGGAGCTTGGACATAGTCCGGCGTTGGAGCTCGGATACAGTCCGGCGTTGGAGCTCGGATGCAAGAGGACACTGCCGCACGGGAACAACTTCAAACCCGTGGTGTGGCGTAAAAATAACAGGGCATTGATAAAGGCCCGAAACTTAAAGGGACTCCTCGGATACCTGACGTGTAAACTCTTCGGATGCATATCGGCGATCCTCAAGATCGAAGATGAGAAGATTTGTTGCACCAGTTTTCAAGACCGACGACCCAAGATGAAGAACAGTTCGGAAGAATCGAGGAGCGTCCCCAACTTGAAGACCGGTTCAGGGGGCTACTGACGGTGTCCTGGACTAGGGGGTACTCACCACGTCGTCTCCCGACCAGCTGGATCAGGCCGAGGACCCCCATGGCGGTTCACTATTGGGCCAGTTCGGACAGCACATGCCGCATATAAGGAGGATTCTACAATACTTGGTGCCCAAGACAAGGACTCCTCTAAACCCTAGCCCTACGGTGCATATATAAACCGAGGACAGGCTAGTCAATAGACATCTCATATTCATTGCTGCAATATACATGTACTCTGTACTACACCCATATGCATACAATCAAAAGCAACATGTAGGGTATTATCTCATCAAGAGAGCCGAAGCTGGGTAAAACCCCATGTCCATGTTACCATCACTTCCAGACGCCTAGCTTAGGACCCCTACTACGAGATACGCTGTATATTGAACTGACAGGGAGCTCGACGGAGAAGTTGTTCTGGTCGCAATACCTTGCGCCAGATCATCTGGTGCCCTTCAGTGATCAGCTAAACAGCTGGTCGAACTGCATAGGGTGGCCGAACTGGCCATGAAGGATTTGGTAGTCCGGCTGTGGCCTGTCGAAGCCATACCCAGCAGCTACTTCGGGCTCGTGAAGCGGTTGGTCAATGTCTGCCCCCGGCTTGACGTCATCAAGCGGTCGGTCTGCATCGAAGGTGCGCGGATGGCCTTCGCCCGTGTCAAAGTTCAGTGGGCGAAGATGAATGTCGTCAAGCTCGCGACCGAAGGACCGCCCGCTAGCAAGGAGCACCGCACGCCCCGAGAGGTATTTTGATGATGTCCTGGAGGGATCCCGCATTATGGCGGAGCAATGTGCTAAGGATATTATCTTTGAATGAATACATTCATGTTATCCTGTCATGTACTATGAAACAAAGTCATGATGTAATATGATGCTTGTTTATGATTTAAAATTTTACCTCCTGTGCGGCCGTTTTCATTAAATCTGAGAGTTGGCCAGTCGTCGGCTTCAGCCCCCACGTAGGTAGTATGGGGGTGTTCGGGATGGAATCTAAATACTCTTGATCCAAAGGTTTGGTCCTTTAAGGAGGTGTTTAGCGCAACGAACCAGGCAATCAGACTATGTGGCTTTATCACCCTCACTTAGCCATAGGAATTTGACAGTAGAATTTTAGGCGCATCCCCTAGTATTCGTAAGTCCTAACTTGGGGTGCCGTAAACACCTGATTGGATAAAAACCGATTCATCGCATAATGCGGAAAAAATCGCAAAAGATTTGTAACCTCTCGAACTGCTGACTGTCTCACGCCGCATCATGACAGTCATTTTTCGGCTTTCTCTACTGAGGTGCTCATCCGGATAAACCAGGACACAATCGTAGTAGTTCTCCCTTTACTGCCCTAGCCGATATAGCGGAACGTAAGGTAGTAAGCACAGGAGCCGGGCAACCCAACTATTGACCAAAGACATGATTCGGAGCCGATGCATATAATGCTAAAGTTTGGGGTGCCGAACTACACTGTAAAAAAGTGTTCGGACTTTGTTGCCGTATTATGGGGCGTAATGAAGCCTCTGGAGAATTAAGGCGTACCAGAGTGTACGGGTGCAATTGATAAGAATATCAAGAAAAAGAAAAAAGAAAAAAAGTAATAGGCTAATGCCGCAGAAATTGGGCCGCAAACTATTTTCCTAGTTTGATTAATACGTCAAAGCGTATTTGTACAAGTAGTGCGATAAGCAACAGGGCTATTTAACATGCCACGACCAAGGGAGAGCTGCGTGCGGGTCTTGAAAACAGGCATAACGAACGTTTAAAGAGTCCACCTGGAAATTCCCTTTATACGCCAATGCTTCTTGCCGTCTTGGTGTATCCATCCCTTGATGGGTCCGACAGTCAGGCCACCAGGAAAGGCCTGGGAAAAAAGAAACCTGAAATGGATGAAAAAGAAAAGGTGGAAGTATGTGGGTCCAGGGGAGGTTGAGCCGTATTATGGACCATGATCTAGTTGTGCCTCCGTCTATGCCCATGGTATTTTGAGTGTGTAGTTATGTACACGTGTTACGAAAGCCGCCGTTTGGTCGGGACTAGGACGGAGGCCAAATTGCTAGTCAAGCTCGTGACGAGATGGCCTGTCCTGCTGCAGAGTAGTTCGAACTCATTTGACAGTGTCCGGGAGCTTGGCCGCCGAATTAAGGTTCTGCTTGAAAAGGCCGCTATGTGCTTCTGCTGCTAGAGCAGCGGTGTGCTCCTCGGTACGGAGGGAGCGTTCCGTGTTTCCATTGACTGTTATGACACCGCGTGGTCCGGGCATCTTGAGCTTGAGATAAGCGTAGTGTGGCACCGCATTGAATCAAGCAAATGCGGTCCGTCCAAGCAGTGTGTGATAGCCATATCGAAGATCAACTCTTCTCTTCGGAAGTTGTCCGGGGATCCAAAGACCACCTCCAGTGTGATTGAGCCCGTACAACGGGCCTCTACACCTGGTATGACTCCCTTAAAGGTAGTTTTTGTGGGCTTGATCCTTGAGGGATCGATACCCATTTTGTGCATTGTATCCTGATAGAGCAGGTTTAGGCCGCTGCCACCGTCCATGAGGACTCACGTAAGATGGAATCCATCAATGATTGGGTCGAGGACCAGTGCGGCTGAACCGCCATGACGGATACTGGTCGGATGGTCCCTACGATCGAAGGTGCTCAGGCAGGACGACCATGGATTGAACTTTGGGGCAACTGGCTCCATCGCGTAGACGTCCCTGAGCGCGTGCGCGCTCCCTCTTGGGGATATGGGTAGTGTATATCATGTTCACCGTTTTAACTTGGGGGGGAAACTTCTTCTGTCCCCCTGTGTTCGGTGGCCGGGGCTCCTCGTCATCGTCCTCACTTTGCGGCTCCTTCTCCTTGTTCTCGGCATTTAACTTGCCGGCCTGTTTAAAAACCCAACAGTCTTTGTTGGTATGATTGGCTGGTTTATCAGGAGTGTCGTGGATTTGACATGGACGATTGAGTATGCAGTCCAAGCTGGACGAGCCCGGATTGTTTCTTTTATATGGCTTCTTCCGCTGACCGGACTTAGAGCCACTGAATCCGGCGTTGACCGTCGTGTCATCGGCGTTATCACCATTGCTTCGACGCTTGTGTCTGTTGTGTCGGGGCTTGACGATGCTATTTCTGGCTTCAGAAGTGCCAGGTTCGCTTGTATTGCTAATGTTACGGGCTAGCCAGCTATCCTCGCCCACGCAAAAGCGGGTCATAAGCACCGTGAGGGCTGCCATGGACTTTGGCTTTTCTTGGCCGAGGTGTCGGTCGAGCCATTCGTCATGGATGTTATGTTTAAATGCCGCTAGGGCTTCGGCATCCGGACAGTCGACGATCTCGTTCTTTTTAGTTAAGAACCTAGTCCAGAATTTCCTGGCTGACTCTCCGGGCTGTTGAACTATGTGACTTAAGTCATCGGCATCCGGAGGTCGGACATATGCACCTTGGAAGTTGTCGAGGAAGGCGTCTTCCAAGTCCTCCCAGCTACCAATTGAGTTTTCGGGCAAAATGTTCAACCAGTGCCGAGCATGTCCCTTGAGTTTTAGCGGGAGGTATTTGATAGCGTGAAGATCATCACCGCGGGCCATATGAATATGGAGAAGAAAATCCTCAATCCATACCACGGGGTCTGTTGTCCCATCATATGATTTGATGTTCACGGGTTTAAACCCTTCCGGGAATTCATGTTCCATTACTTCATCGGTGAAGAAAAGGGGGTGTGCGGCACCTCTATATCGGGCCAAGTCGCGGCATAGCTCGGATGGAGTTCGTCTGCGGTTTTCGGTCCGGGCGTGGTTATGTTTATCACGTCCGGCCGGATGGCCATCGTCATGCGTCGAGGCACACCCCCGCGATCCGTAGATCGATCTGGTCGGACCTGCTCTGTTTTCCAGGTCATGCCATGGGTCATATGTGTATCCCCGAGCTGTTGTGTCTCTGTTTTTACGGCGAGGTAGTGCGGGCTGGTGTTCGGCTTGAGTTGTCACTCTGTCCCGGCAACATGGTGGTTTGTCAGCCGCATTACGCGCTTGTAGGACGGGCTCCAGTGACTCGTCATCGAATTGGGGTAACAATATGCGTTTCGGGTAACTTTTGGTTGGGCGCTCGAGGCCGTATTCCTCGGCTGCCAGGACATTAGTCCATCTGTCATTGAGAAGATCTTGATCAGCTTGAAGCTGCTACTGCTTCTTTTTCAGGCTCCTTGCAGTGGCTATTAGCCGGCGCTTAAAGCGCTCCTGATCGACGGGCTCCTCAGGCATGATAAAGTCTTCATTGTCGAGGCTCGCCTCATCCTCGGAGGGTGGAAGATAATTACTGTCCTCCGAGTCTTTGTTAACGGCCTGTTCATTAGGGCTGACTCGCCCATCCTCCCGTTCATCCTGTTCGGAAGTTGGCTCAACGGGGTTTTCGTTGTCCTCGGCATCGTCCGGAGTATTATTTTCTCCTGTGTCGGTATTGCTACTTTTTCCATGCTGCAGTTTAGAGCGGCGCCGCTGACATCGACGCTTTGGCTGTATCTCAGGAGGTTTATCCTCGACTGGATCCTTTCTCATTGTCGTCGTTGTTCTCTTTGGGTGTATCCACCATGTATACGTCATACGAGGAGGTGGCTGTCTAGCGCCCTGTAAGCGGTGGTTTTTGTGCCTGCTCCTCTCCGGCATCATCGTCCATACCGTCGATGTCTTCGGAGCTGTAATCAAGCATGTCGGTTAAGTCTTCGAAAGTGGCTATGAAGTGGGTGGTGGGTGGGAAGCGGAATTCTCCGTCATCAGCTTCCAATTCAAACTGGATATAGTTCGGCTGAGAGTCCCCTGCTAAGGAGAGGGCTTTTAATGAGTTCAGCACATCACCTAAAGGTGAGTGCCGGAAGATGTCCGTGGAGCTGAATTCAACGATCGGCGCCTGATCAGGTTCGATGGGCACGGATGCACGCGGTTCGGAACCTATGGCCGAAGACGTATCCGAGGTTCCGGTGATACAGACCCCGCTCCAGGTTGGATCTGTGTGCGGCTCTAACGCCTCTGAGTCTGTGGCAGGGTTGAGCTCCCATCCTTGGATGGCGCAAACTGCTCCGGATCTAGGGCCAGAGCAATTACAGGCGCTATCTCCTGGGCACGGTCCGATGACAGATTTAGGTCATGTTCATCGTGGTGGCCGGGAGCGGCTGCCATGGGCTCGAATCTGTCGAAGATCAAGTCTCCGCGGATATCAGTAACGTAATTCAAGCTTCCAAACCTGACCTGATGGCCAGGGGTGTAGCTGTCGATCTGCTCTAGATGGCCAAGCAAGTAGGCCCGCAGTGCGAAGCCGCCGAATACGAAGATCTATCCGGGGAGGAAAGCTTCCCCCTGGACTGCATTGTTGTAGATGATTGACGGAGCCATCAAACCTTTTGGTGACGACGCAGCGGAACTCTCAATGAAAGCACCAATGTCGGTGTCAAAACCGGCGGATCTCGGGTAGGGGGTCCCAAACTGTGCGTCTAAGGATGAATGTAATAGGAGACGGGAGACACGATGTTTACCCAGGTTCGGGCCCTCTCTATGGAGGTAATACACTACTTCCTGCTTGATTGATCTTGATGAATATGAGTATTACAAGAGTTGATCTACCACGAGATCGTAATGGCGAAAACCCTAGAAGTCTAGCCTGTATGATTATGATTGCCTCTACGGACTAAGCCCTCCGGTTTATATAGACACCGGAGGGGGCTAGGGTTGTACAAAGTCGGTTACAGAGAAAGGAATCTTCATATCCGAAGGCCAAGCTTGCCTTCCACGCCAAGGCGAGTCCCATCCAGACACGGGAGAGAGTCTTATGTCTTGTATCTTCACGGCCCAATAGTCCGGCCCATGCTACATAGTTCGGACGCCCGAGGACCCCTTAATCCAGGACTCCCTCAATGACCTCGATTATCGAGAGCCCGGTGTGGGCTAGTAATCTGACCTTGCTGACCAACCTTTTTATTTCCGCACTGTCCTCCTCCTTGGGACTTCGGGGACGCCAGTTGAGGAGCTTCTTTAAGGGGGCACTGGAAAACTCAGGAAGGTTGCGTCAAACTGGGTCCCGTAGCACTACTAGGGAAAAGCCTAGCAGCAGCGCGGGTTTTAGGTACATTAGTAGCCTTGGTGCCCGCCATCGATAAGGCGCTTCTGACTAACTAGTAGTAGTAGCGCGGGTGCCACCCGCGCTTGTCGGCGTTCTGGGAACGGGGGTCCCAGACTTGCCTGCCTGCGGCCTGCGGCGTGGCTCGAAGGAGGCCTAGCACGGCCCATCTTCATCAACGCAAGCTCAAGACCCTCGCGAGGGGCCAAGCCTCATGAGGCGGACGACAAGGAGCTTCCTCGTGCACGGCCTCGTCGGGCTGGCTCATGAGGAGGCGGAGAGTTCAAGGTGGTACCTCGCGAGGTGCCCATGACCCAAGCCATGACGACCAAGGGCGCCAGTGGGCGCCAGCCCAGGCAAAGGTCCTCCTTTCCTCTTTGGTGCAAAGGGAGCGGCGCAAGTAGAGCATCAAGCAAAGGCATCCGTTTCGGTGCAACAAGACCAAGACCAGCCCCAACGGCTGGAAGGGACTCATCGTGGAGCCCAAGCAGGCGTCATCACCAGAGCCTTTGGCAGGCGAGGACCAACTTTAGTCAGGATAACTGTACCCGTTGTTCCCCTTCAAAATGGCCAATTGTTGGCGCCATTCCCGCTCAATATTTGGGAAGAGGCCCAGGGCCTTAGCCTATATAAGTAGAGCTAGCCACCATAGTAGAGGCATCTAGAGGGATCTGGGATCCAGAGAAAGACAGAGATCTGGATCCTCATCAAGAAACCAGTAGCTAGAGCAACTGAACACCACCTAGTAGTTCATCACACGCGCCAAGAACAGACCCTCGCGAGGTTGTTCTTCCTTGTATTGTTCCTCATCAGCCCAAGAGGCAATCCACCACACCACACACTGGAGTAGGGTATTACACCACAATGGTGGCCTGAACCAGTATAAATCATGTGTCTCTTGTGTTGTCCCGTTTAGTAGTTTAGGCCCCAGCGATTCGGCGAGGTGCGAGACGGTGGAGGGTTGGATCTCCGCCACGCAGTGTTGTTCGAACCTCCAGGGTCTGCTGAACCCGAATCCGACATTTGGCGCGCCAGGTAGGTGCGCTGAATCTGCCTTCCGCCTCGTTCTTCCCGACCACCGCAACCATGTCTCGACGCCTGACGGGCTCGCACCGAAGCGCCGAGCCGCTCGCCTCCCATGTCGCCCAGACAGCTCCGTCGCTGGCGCTTCGCCGTTCCGTCACTGCCGTCAACGCCGCCACCAGCTGGGAAACGAGCAGCAAGCATCATCCCAAAGACCCGTCCATGAGGCGGACGGCCGCACAGCCACGCTTTCGCCGCTTCGCTTAGTTCTTTTTCACGCGCTTGCCAAGGCCATGGAGGCCCGAGTTGCACTCATCGCGGCAAACGAGCTCATGCGCTATCGCTTGGCCGACGACGTTTACGAAGAATGGCTCGACCGAGTCGCCGAGCTCGTCCGCGCTGCAGGAGGCGCCCCCGCACCGTCCGTCTCGCTGCACCGCACCCCGCCCCGTGCGGGCAATGAAGCTCCCGGGGTGCCTCAGCCGCCTCCTCCCCAAGAAAGCGCCCTGGCCCCAAGGCGCGCCCTGGCGGAACCCGCCCGCCAGCGCCGCGCGGGCAGGAGCAGAGCTGTCAAGAAGTTCTCGCCCACAAGAAGCTGCCCGAGCGCCCCGCCCAAAGACGTCAGACCTGCGCTGCCCCTACCAAGGGCGTAGGGAGGCCCACAAGACCAAGCTCTCGTCGTCCGAGGCCCAGCTGCCACGGGCGGGCTGCCGCGCCATCACCTCCGGAAGCTGCGCTTGTCGCGTGGCCCGCCAAGTTCAAGCCAGACCTGCCTCGCCACGACGGCACACCTGACCCTACGGAGTTCCTCCAGCTCTCACGAGCTGGGCATCGAGGCTGCCAACGGGGATGAAAAGGTCATGGCGAACTGGTTTCCCATGGCGCTCAAGGATGGAGCCCGCACTGGCTCCTCGACCGCCCTGTGCACGATCTCTTCCTGGGCTGAGATGCGCCCCGCTTCATCGCCAACTTCTGTGGTACTTCGCGACCGCCACCCGCCGTGAGCGACATGCGCCGAATCAAGCGGCAGCCAGGGAAACCCCGCAAAGTACATCCTGCGCTTCAACAACGCTACGCCTCAAGATCCCTGTGGTAACGGAGGAGGCCATCATCTCGCCTTTCTCCGACGGGCAACGACATCAAGATGAAGGAGGAGCTGGCGATGCATGAAGATCTGTGCACCTCCTTGGAGCTGTTCAACTTGGCGACCAAGTGCACCAGTGGCTGAGGAGGCGCCTCTCCCTCCTCGAGTTACTGCCGCAGATCCTCAAGAAAAGAAGTCCAAGGCCAAGGACGTGAAGCGCAAGGGGCTGCCGTACTCATGCCAAGCCAGACACCAAGCGAGGCAGAGATCAGCCCGAGTCCTCCAAGGGCGCTTCGATGCTGCGTGTACCACGACCTCCACACCCACAACACCAATGAATGCCAAGAGCTCCGGGCCGTGCGCGAAGGAAGGGTCGGCAGACGCCCCGAGCGCAGCGACCGGGGCTACGGCCGAGGAGGAGGAAGGAATGCAGGACGCTGGGAAGACCGCGGCCCGCGCCAAGGGTGGCGCGACCAACCTCGCGAGGACCGTTGGCTAGACCCGCCTCGCGAGGGAGGCAGGATCGCCCGCAGGGGAACGCAGGCCTCCCTCCGCTGCCGCCGCCGCCAACGAGAATTGAAGACCGTCATCAGGACGAGGGGGCTGGGGGCTTCCAGGAAGCGCGTGCGATCGCCTGCATCCTAGGCGGAGCTCAAGCCCCAGCCTCTCAACGCATATTCAAGCACTTTGCCCGTGAAGTGAATGCAGTCCTCCCCAAGCTCGAGGCCACGCGCCCTCTCAGGTGGTCGGCGTGCGCCATCACGTTCAGCTCGGCAGACCAGCTCAAGTGCGCAGCCACAACCGGAGTTCTCCCGATGCTTTGTTCCCCAATCATCAGCAATGTGCTAGTCACCAAGACCCTCATCGACGGCGGAGCAGGGCTCAACGTCCTGTCCGTGGAGACATTCAACAATCTTCAAGTGCCTTACATACCTTCAGCCAACCAAGCCTTTCTCCTGAGTCAACGACGGCTCAACGGTCCCGATCGGGAAGTTCCGCCTTCCTGTCACATTCGTGGCTCGCGACAACCATCTGCACCGAGCTCATCGACTTCGACGTCGCCCACATTCGCCGCTGCAGACAACGCCATCCTCGGTACCGGCGCTGGCCAAATTCATGGTCAGAACCCACCACGGCTAACGCCCTCAAGATGCCGAGGAAGCGGCGGGGTCATCACGGTGCCTCGTGAAGAGAGAGACGCAGCAGTGTGCTCTCGGAGCGAGCCTTTCAGCCGCATCGCTAGAAGACCTGCACCACAAGAAGCAAGAGGCCTCACGAGGCCGCACCCAAGAAGAAGAAGACATCGACCGTGCGGCTCCTCAAGAGGCAGGCCCCTCGGTCTGCAAGGCGGGCCAGGGGAGCCTCCTTCCATCGCATAGGAAGCGGCGCCTGGCGCCTCCTCAGGCAGGGCTGGGGGCTCTCCTGGAGGGCCGCCGACCTCGCCAAGGTCTCAAGGGAGGCGCTTGGGCACCACGTGGAGGCGCTTGAAGCACGCTTTCCATAAGCGGGGAGCAAGGTAAGGAGGCCGAACCCTCGGGAGTTCGTCAGCAAGGCCATTCAGAGCTACAGGAGTCAAGGGTCATGAGGGCAGCCGCCGCCTGCCCGCTGTGGCCCCCCATCCAGGCGAGGATGGTGGGCTGCGCGTCTGCATCGATATACCAGGGCTCAACCGAGCCGCGTCTCAAGAGCGCCTCTGGCCCTCGCGAGTGCGACGTTGTGAGGGTCCGCCCCACAGCTACGTTCGCATGCCTTACGGCCAGCCGAACGCAGCCGCCACGTACCAGCGCCTCATGAGGGACATCCTGGAAGCTCGAGAGGTCAGGCACGCCGCAGCCCTGGCGGAGATGGAGATGGCCCCCGAGGAGCCGCCAGCGCCTCCGGATCCTCCCGAGGCCTCCGGGCCTGGGGGCTCGTGAGGACCGGCTCCCGCAGCCCACCGAGTCTGCTACACCAACACCCCTTCGTCCCCAACATCACCAGGTGACATATTTAAGTTTTATTTCCGGCTGGGAGTGCCTTCAGGGCTGCATTATTCCCAGGCCGCGTGGGTCCGTCCCTGCAGTATGTATCCCTTTTATTTCATATCCTGTTGGGGGCGCCCCTCGGGCTGCATCATCCCCAAGCCGCTCGGGCCTGTCCCAGCGGCATGTATCCTTCCTACGTTTTCCTTAGGATTATGCTCTCGCTCCACCATGCTTGTTATTTGGTGCCTTTTTCCGGGTGACGGGATCTTGCACGTTAAAGGGGGTGCCTGAGCATCGCGACTCAGGGCTCCTACCGGCTCTCCGGCCCTCACCCTCTGGTCTTGTCCATGGCATCACGACCTGGCTTGCCAGCGACGGCTGAGACCAGCCCGAGAGCCAGGACCCGAGGATGTAGAGTTGCTGCCTCTAACCCAGCTTGCGCGTTAAAGGGGGGGTGCCTGAGCATCGCGACTCAGGGCTCCTACCGGCTCTCCGGCCCTCACCCTCCGGTCTTGTCCATGGCATCGCGACCTGGCTTGCCAGCGACGGCTGAGACCAGCCCGAGAGCCGGGACCCGAAGACGTAGAGCACCGGCATCTGGCCAAATTTGCAGGAACACGCTCGAAGATAAGGCCCAGAGCCAGGCGCAACCCGCCTTGAGGTAGGGCCCCGTGAGTCCCGCGCTGGCTCACGGGTGCCCCAACACACCTCGCGAGGCCTCTCGCGCCTCCCCCAAGCAACTAATGGCAGAACTAACGATTGCCATGGCGAGCTCTTGTTCCTTTTGTGGTGAACCTGCAGGGTCCCTCCAAGGAGCATGAAATGACCTCGCCATGCAATCTCTCGCCGGCCAAGGCACGGACCTAGCGCCGCACCAGGAGGCATTGTCCTGACCCTCGAGATAAGTCACCCTCCGGACACACTAGTTATCGCAACACCATCCCCGCAATCAATGCAACCCCGTGTTAGCAACGTCGCTCTCCTTTCTAGCCGAATGATGGCTGCTTGAGCGCCAAAGGGGACCCCCTGAGCATCGCGACTCAGAGGCTCTTACCGGACCTCGGGTCGCTCACCTCCCGCCTTGACCACGGCATCGCGACTGGCATACCAGCGACGGCTGAAGCCGCTTTGGGATCGGGACCTGTCGGGCGCAGAGCATCGTGCCCTCGTGAGGACCGAAAGGAGGAAATCGAGCTAGAACGGAATGAGCATCTCGCCGCCTCACAATAAGGATCATATTGACAAACGGTTACAAACATCTTACAAGCCCCCGCTGGGTACATTCTTGGCTCCTCGCAGGAACAAAAGACGCGAATCCTAAGGAGTCCTACCTCTGGGGGACCACCGCGGCAGACGCCATCATCAACAGTGGGCCGCCCGGTCCGGCGCCAACCCCATCCAGATCAGGGGCGGCGACGACCTGACGAGCCCGCCCTGCTCCGGGAGCGGCGCAGGATCGGAGGCTCGGAGCTGTCGTCGCTCGTCTCCGGCGTTGCGAAGAGCTCGGCGGAGTCGCTGGATCCTCCGGCGCCTTCGTCGCCTGAGGAGCTGCCAAGGGAGTGGTCGGTCGGCCTCTGCATCACCGCAGCAGGACCCCGACCACCTCTCCCGGGGCAGCACTCGGCCGGCGACCGTCTGCGTCGAAGACCTCAAGGACACCACCAAGCACCATCATACCTGGTGGATCGTGAGGGCGCCGCCTCGACCTGCAGCGTCCCTCGCCCCAGCCTCGAAGTCATGAATACCTCGCCTGGGCAACTACCGCAACCTCTCGCCTGTCATGAGGGTGCCGCAGCCGGGCAGCGTCTTGCAGCCAGAGTCCTGTGGGGTTCCTTCACGGACGACGGAGGCGAAGAAAGAAGGAAGACGAATCCAAGACTTAGGAGGCATGGCGACGCGAAGCACGAACTCTGGCAGGAGCCTCGGCGTGGACTCTGTGGGGAAGACGACACCTTCGTGACCCGCGGCGTGCCGGGCGGCGCCGCTCGTGGCGCCCGGCGTCGCCTCCTTCAGAGCCGCCAACGTGCGCATACAAGGGAAGAGGAAACCCTGGTGGCGGCCGCATGCACCAGGGCATGGGCGCCTCCTGGCCCGCGCTCTTGCCCTGACACCAGAGGGCAAGCCACTTCTTTGGGGGGAGCAGGTTAGGATCCTCTTGAGGAGCCTTTCCCTTCTCTTCCGTGGAGAACCGGCGGATCGGAGCCATGGCAACCAGACGAAACGAGGAGGAGGAGAAGCAGAAGGATAGACTGGAAGGGCGCGCGCCGTTCCGTACTTATAGCCGGCGAAGGCCAACCGTCGGCCTCCACGATCACCGGTAATCATGACCGACTCTGCATGCAGGGACTTGTCGAATCCGGGTGGTTACCGAGGCATCGTGGGGAAGCAGTCGCGCCGCGTCAATCAATCAACCGCCACGCGCCCAAGGCCGTAGGGCTGTTAGGGCCCTGACGACGCTTCGCGACTTGACCTTTCGCCTCTCGCCGCCAAGTTCAGCGTCGTGGCCCGGGGCTATTGCCGGTGTTCTGGGAACGGGGTCCCCAGACTTGCTCGCTGCGGCCTGCGGGCGTGGCTCGAAGGAGGCCCAAAGACGGACCATCTTCATCAACGCAAGCTCAAGACCCTCGCGAGGGGCCAAGCCTCGCGGGGCGGACGACAAGGAGCTTCCTCAGGCACGGCCTCGTCAGGCTGGCTCATGAGGAGGCGGAGAGTTCAAGGCAGGGTACCTCGCGAGGTGCCCATGACCCAAGCCATGACGACCAAGGGCGCCAGGCGCGCCAGCTGCCAAGTTGTCCTCCTTTCCTCTTTGGTGCAAAGGAGCGAGCGCAGCGAGAGCATCAAGCAAAGGCATCCGTTTGGTGCAACAAGACCAAGACCAGCCCCGCCGGGCCGGAAGGGAGTCATCGTGGAGCCCAAGCAGGCCATCACCAGAGCCTTTGGCAAAGCGAGGACCAACTTTAGTCGGGATAAGTGTACCATTGTTCCCCTTCAAAATGGCCAATTGTTGGCGCCCTTCCCGCTCAATATTTGGGAAGAGGCCCAGGGCCTTAGCCTATATAAGTAGAGCTAGCCACCATAGTAGAGGCATCTAGAGGGATCTGGGATCCAGAGAAAGACAGAGATCCGGATCCTCATCTAGAAACCAGTAGCTAAAGCAACTGAACACCACCTAGCAGTTCATCACACGCGCCAAGAACAGACCCTCGCGAGGTTGTTCTTCCTTGTATTGTTCCTCATCAGCCCAAGAGGCAATCCACCACACCACACACTGGAGTAGGGTATTACACCACAATGGTGGCCTGAACCAAAGATAAATCTTGTGTCTCTTGTGTTGTCCCGTTAGTAGTTTAGGCCCAGCCGATTCGGGCGAGGTGTGAGACGGTGGAGGGTTGGATCTCCGCGCACAGTGTTCGAACCTCCGTGGGTCTGCGGAACCCGAAATCCGACAGGCATTACTACGTCCGTTAGTAGTAGCGTGGATACAACCAGCTACTACTAACTAGTAGTAGCGTGGGTCTGCACTGCCATCGCTAACTAATTAGGAATTAAAAAAATTCCAGCCATGGCTACCGCTGCTAGCTAGGCGTCATTGTCCTCTTCATCCATGGTCGACGCTGATCCTAGAGGGGATGAAGTCGTCCATGGTGATACACCTCTCCTTTGCTTTGCTACAAAAAGAGACAAGAATTAGAAGAGGAAGAGAGAGATAGAGAGGAGTAGGTGCAAAGAACTCACCGGTGGTCGCGGAGTTGGAGCCGAAACCCTAGATGACGCCATGGATGGTGCTCGCTCGATCTGGAAGATGAAGAGAGAGAGAGAGAGAGTGAGAGAGAGAGGGGGGGCGAGGAGTAGGAAGAACAACTCACATGTGGTTGTGTCCATGGAGGATCTGGCCGCCGCCATGGATGGCGCTCTGCTGGATCTGCCTCTCCTTCCAACATCAGAGAAGGATGAGGAAGGAGGGGGAGGGGGCTGCGGTGGGTGTGGAGGTCCCCGGATTTGGGGGAGGCATGAGGTGCGAGGCCGGCGGTGGTGGTGGATGAGGAATGGAATCGTGTGTGGGAGGGAGAAGCGGAATGGGAGAGCCTATGGAGAGAGGGGGGAGAGTGAGGGAGAGAGGAGGGATTCGACCGAGGATATGGAGATTTCACCTACCTTGTACTTAGTAGTAGCGAGGGGTATAAACCTGCGCTACTACTATCAACTTAGTAGTAGCGCGGGTTCATACCCCTCGCTACTACTATGGCATGTCCCGGGGGGCACGGTAGAGACTGCTTAATAGTAGAGAGGGTTAAAAACCCGCGCTACTACTATCAACTTAGTAGTAGCGTGGGTTTATAACCCGCGCTACTACTACGGCTGGTCCCGAAACGCACGGTGGAAATCACTTAGTAGTAGCGAGGGTTAAAAACCCGCACTACTACTATCAAATTAGTAGTAGCGTGGGTTTATAACCCACACTACTAGTAATTAGCAGTAGCGCATGTTTTTAGCCATCGCTACTGGTAAGATTCTGTGTATAAGGTTTTCCCTAGTAGTGTAGTGGGACGTCATCCATATAAAACCACTCCAAAGACCATTGTGGATATATCTCTTTGGGAGTTCCAACGGGATATCCGGATCCGGCTATACGCCATACTTCGGCGCCACCCACTTCAAATATAGAGTCTTCTCGATGGCGGGGGACAAGGCAAAAGAATTTTCTCCATAGTTCGAAATGGGCCTCGATGCCCAAGAACAGTTCACAGAGGGCAATGAAACCTGAGATGTGCAGAATCAAACCTGGGATAAGGTTGTGCAGCTGGATGCCATAAAATTCCAATAGAACCCTGAGAAAGGGATGGATTGGAAATCCTAAGCCCCGCAAAAGGAATGGAACGAAGCACAGCCTCTCCTCCTTATTAGGGTTGGGGAAATTTTCAGCCATCACATCGCTGCCAATTGAGGCCAACCCTGCTCGAACGGAGACTAGATCTGCGAGGGGGAGATATCCTTGCGTCTGGAGTCGACTCAGCTGAAGATGAGGCACTGAGCAACTCTGCCAATCACCCTCTTGAGGTCCATGGGAGCGTGAAGAAGATCCTGGGGTGCTGGCCATGTTTCAAAGCTTTTTTCATGGCTAATCTTGGCGTTTTTTCTGTGAGATGTGGGTGGCACTTGGAGGATTTGACCTCTTTATATAGGCGTTGTCCCTGTGTAGCAGGGTGTTTTCTTTTTAATAAAAAAATTGTGGACCATTCGCATTCGCCCAGTGCATGGAGATCAAGGCGACAGGGACGGAGTCATAAATACGGAGCAAGGAAGCCAGGGCCAGACTATTGTCCGCCCAGTATACAGTGAAGAACCAACCTTGCAAAAGCCAAAGACGTAAGCCGGATACTGCATTGTCGTTTGAAGGCCATTTCGGGGGCTACTAAGGGAGTCCTGGACTAGGGGGTCCTCGGGTGTCCGGGCTATTTGATATGGGCCGGACTAATGGGCTGTGAAGATACAAGGCGGAAGACCTTCCCCCGTGTCCGGGTAGGACTCTCCTATGCATGGATGGCAAGATTGGTGTCCGGATATGTAATTTCCTTCCTCTGTGAGCCGACTCTGTACAACCCTAGGCCCCTCTGGTGTGTATATAAACTGGGGAGTTTAGTCCATAGAGGCTATCAGAATTCACATAGGCTAGATAGCTAGGGTTTAGCCATTACGATCTCGAGGTAGATCAACTCGTGTAACCCCTATACTCATCAAAGTCAATCAAGCAAGAAGTAGGGTTTTACCTCCATTAAGAGGGCCCGAACCTGGGTAAACATCATGTCCCCTTTGTCTCCTGTTACCTTCTATCCTCAGACGCACAGTTCGGGACCCCCTACCCGAGATCGGCCGGTTTTGACACCGGCACTCTCTCCCTAGCCAATAAAACTTGTTGATTTTCTAGGGATTGGTTGAGAAGGCCCGGATCTACACTTCCACCAAGAGAAATTTGATTCCCCCCACTAATCCCTTGCGGATCTTGTTACTCTTGGGTGTTTGAGCACCCTAGTCGGTTGAGGTCACCTCGGAGCCACATTCCATTGTGGTGAAGCTCCGTGGTATCGTCGGGAGGCTCCAATTAAGTTGTGGAGACTGCCCCAACCTTGTTTGTAAAGGTTCGGTCGCCGCCTTCAAGGGCACCACTAGTGGGATCATGGCATCTCGCATTGTGTGAGGGCGTGAGGAGAATAATGTGTCCCTAGTGGCTTCTTGGGGAGCATTGTGCCTCCACACCGCTCCAACGGAGACGTACTTCCCCCAAAGGGAAGGAACTTCGGTAACACATCCTCGTCTCCACCAGCTCCACTTGTGGTTATCTCTTCCCTTTACTTTGTGCAAGTTTATATTGTGTTGTATCATTTGCTTGCACTTGTTGTTGTGGTTGTTTGCATCATATAGGTTGTTCACTTAGTTGCACATCTAGACAACTTATTTGTTGCTAAACCTAATTTGTTAAGAAAAGCTAAAATTTGGTAGTTGCCTATTCACCCCCTCCCCCTCCAGTCAACCATATCGATCCTTTCACCTGGAGATTATTTTCTGGTGGTATGTTACCTGCACATACTGTTGCTGGCACATAACCTGAACTGGCTGTCTGCTCGGGATGTACAAGTGGAGCACCCCCTGAATTGGTTAGCAAGCTCAGCTTAACAAATTTAGGAGTTGTCTTCTGGTTGGTTACAGTTGCTGCATTTTCAGAGGTAGTTGCCTGAGTGGTTGGTGGTATTTGCATGCTTTTAGACAGTCCTTTAATATGTCTTCCCTATGCACATGCTAACTCATCCAGATCATCACATGTCACTATGGTTGGTGTTTCTATGAAGGTCAACCTCCTCTGTTTCTTTGGTGGTTGTGGTCGACGGGTTCCTGGTACAACAACCTTGGGCATATCTCCTACTAGCATCTCCATAGAGCTCAATCCACATACTTGTTGCATCAGTCTAATGCGTGTCTTGCAGGGCATATATCTTCCAAAGAGAAATCCCAGGTTTGTTTGAACTCTAGGCTATCAAGCAATTCATTAAAAATGCGCTTCTTTTTCCCACTCAATTGAGAAACCATCTGAAACATATGCAACTTCCAGCATAGGGATTTCAGGGATGGTGCTCTTCTTTTTTATATCTAGATTCACTAAATCTATCATTGAAATAGTTTCTGCGAATTCCTGCTCTTGAGTGTTTTCCTTCTTCTGAATCCAAAACTGAATTGATGGAACCTCGTCAATTTCTGAGATGTCGTGAACTGCAACGTCACTGCCTGCTTTGTCTCCCTCATCATTAGAACCACCACTATCACCTCTGTCTGTGCTCTGACCACCAACATCCCCATCCCCACTACCCCCACCTTTGTCACCATTGTCCTCCTTATGATCGTCCTCTTTTTCGATCTCTTCATCACCCACTTCTTCATCTACATCGTCATCCTCCTCATCATCTTCTGCCTCCACCTCATCCTCTCCTTGCTGCTCTTCATCTTCTCTGTCGGGGTCTTCATCATTGGTTTCTTCTCCCTCCTCCCCTCTATGAGGTTCTTCATCCTCTCTACCATGGTCCTGCACATGATCATCACCTGTCATGCTCCCCCCATGTGAGTTGCCATCATCATCATCACCATCACTGTCAGGGTCGCCTTCATCATCATCTGATCCCTTGCTTGCATTGTCATCATCATCACTGTCATCATCCGACTGGTATGATTCCTCATCACTAGGTAGTGTGTCAGTAGTGCTCGCGTCCACATGCCGTATTTTCCTTGAATGTTGACTGCTTGAACCACCAGCATTGTTAGATGCACCGCTGCTAGTTGTGCCATCATCTTCATCAAGTTTCCCAATTCCATGTACGAGCTTGGCCATTGAATGAGATATTTCAGAACAGATTTCATGCACCAACCCAACAAGCTTTTTTTTGTTTCTGCACACAATGTAGAAAAGCGACAGGATAAAAAGAAGTACCCATTGCACATAACACATGGAAAAATGTAGGAAAAAACAACTTACATTTGGGTCGTATGAGTTGGGGACCCTTGCTGCCACAAACTTTGTGACATGTTTAAGACTTCCAAACAAGCTTTCTTCAGCACATCGAGCGAACTCGGTCTTGAGCTGAGAATGAAAATTAGGAAAATGAATGAGTTATGTTTAAAAGTTATTTTGATTTATATATGTTGTTAGTTGCTAAATATTCTATATGTAGTTGCCTCATTACCTGTTAAAAGTTTTTTTGGTTACTATATGTTGTCAGTTGCTAAATATACTATATGTAGTTGCCTCATTACTGTGACTGCGGTTGCATGACTTCTGCTTAGGAAGTTGTCTAACATTTATGTTCTGTTTAGCAGGTAAGAAACCAAGAAAAAGCAGTTGAAAAGTAAAGGGAGAAGACAATAAATTAAAAAATGAGTTGTCGGGCTACTAGCTATGAAGTTGCCGAAGTATCTTGGTTGAATTGTCCAATATTTGAATGTAGTTTCCTAACATTTATGTTTTCCCATGACCTTATATACTCACCATTGATTGGGTTTTCCTTCGAAAAAATAAATGAGCAACTGCTTGACACATAAAAAAGCAGGACAAAACCAAAAGGAAAAACTTACCCTCAACTTTCCGAACTCACCCGACCTTTTTTGTTCTTTTTAATGACCTTGGCAATAAGAGCAGAGTTCCAAACAGATACTCTTGGTACCATGCTTGGCATGGGTTCACCGATATCTAATGAGTCCAGGTATAGCAGCTGCAACACGCAAGAAAAATGAAATTGAAACTCGGAATGAAAAAGTGTTTGGAAATGTAAAAAAGCAGGCATGAAATTTTTTATAACAAGACGATACAGGAAAAAGGGAAAGAACAAGTTGCACTTACAACTAAGTGCATTACACAACAACACACTGCATTCTTATCACTTGCCCCCGTGAATGCCAACTTTAGTTGATCAACTACAAATTGGCACACATTGGTCTCTATTATCGCATCCACGTGCATCACAATAGGATAGCACCGTGGTGATATGTTCAAACTTGTTGTAGGAGCAAGGAAACACGAGAAAGCAACTGCCAACCAAGCATGCAAGAAATTATCATCTGCTGCCCCAGCCATGTCCTTAATCATTTTGCACCATGATGTTAGTGATGGTGAACCTTTGGTACTAATCTTCAAGATTGCATTCATTTGAGCTGTCTATTCTACTCTATTCTCGTAGCACACCTTCCTCCCCCTGTTTGGCATACCCCATATCCTATGAACACTAGCTGCATCAACTGGAATCTTGCCCCTCTCTGGGATGACCAGCTGTGATCTTTTAGGGTTAAAATGCTCCATGACCCATTGGCTCAAGTCTCCTGGCATGCTGGAGGTTGCGATGTCCAACAGACCTCCAAATTCTTTTGCAATTATCTTATCCTTCTGAGGTCCCACTAAATCCTTGTTTAGCTTGAACAACCTTGCAGGTGATGCCCTGTTTCCCCGACCCTATAACCAAAAAGTTAAGCAACTCTAAGTCAGGTATTTGTGCAAGTCTGGCAAGTTATTGAGCAACTATGAAATTGGAGAAACAAATTTTCATCCATGTCAACCCCAAAACCAAACTCCCCTGTGTGCTGCATCACTCTGTTGTGAAAAAAAAACAACTCTTAGCAAGGCATTTTTGCAACTCTGTGCATTTAGTAAGGTAGCTACATGCATGACTAGTAGATGCATACTGCATAAAAAATATGCAAAAAGCATGATCCTCCAAAGCTTTAGCCAAAAAAGACTTTGAACTACTAGGTGCATGCATATTTTACCTCATTTCCGCCTGTCTTCTGCCGTTTTGGCTTCGATTCCTCTTCTTATGTGGTATGCTTGATTTCTAAATCATCATCTGGTGCGCTGGCGTTGCTATCTATGTCTAACAGTCGCTTTCCACAAGAGATTATCCCTTTAGTACGGCTACGCTTGTAGCCAATTAACGGCATGGTTTGTTACTGTGGTGGGTGAACCCGCATTGCAAAAAAGAAGTCACATAACTCGAACATGCAAAACAACTCAGCCCTGCCTCGCCTTGTAAAAAACACTAGTAAGAAAGAAGGAAACAGAAACTAGCCCTGTGCAGCACTGCCACCTGTTTTTATTTCATCACGAAAAATGAAAAAACAAATTACCTCTATTTCATCTGCATCCTGTTGGGTTGCTTGTGCGGCCTGACCGTCAGTTTTCTTGTTTGTCTCAGACATTGTCGATTTCTACAAAAAATAAACAGAACTCAAATAAGGAGATGAGCAAAGGATAGGTAAAAAAATTGGCCACATTTACAAATCCTCTCTACTTTGATGGAAAACTTGTCTACACATGACACTGTATTTGGTTGTTTAATATCTCAATCGACAATTGTATAGTTTGCTGATGTGCCATCCTACCACAAGCACCAAACCTAAAAAAACGACTTAAGTACAAACAAATAAAAACTAAGCAAAAACATACCACGCAGCTGCCATACCCCACCCCCTACCCCCTCCCCATAACAAAACCATTGGTTTTAACAACTGTCAGAATCACAAAAAATGTAGGCAACTCATGTACTGGCGTGTGGCAACTATGCAACACAGCTTCATGCAACTCTTGCCTGAAATACTACACAAAAACTACCCTAGCATCTCTAGATATTCATGTGAAAACTAAAAAACTCAACCTAAAAAAAGGGTGAGTTGAGGCAACTTCCTACGCCCCTAAAAAATACAACCCAACTCATGACAAATACTACGGAGATCTCGAACAACTACTATGGAGATCTTGAACAACTACTACGGAGATCTCGGATGGGGTTTTCAGGCAACTACTACGGAGATCTCGAACAACGCCCCTGACAAATACAACCCAACTCATGAGCTCTTCCGACAAAAGCTAATGCAGTAAAAATGTCGGGCAACTCCTGCACAGATTTCAGGCACAATAAACCCAGAATCTACAACCCAACTCATACATATTAAGCTCTTCAGGCAACTTATGTAGAAAATGCCAGGCAACTCCTATGCAGATGTCGGGCAACTCCTGCACAGATTTCAGGCAACAAACCCAGAATCTACAACCCAACTTATACGTATTAAGCTCTTCAGGCAACTAATGCAGAAAATGCCAGGCAACACCCCCATAATCTGCAACGCAACTCATATGCAAAATCCTGCAGGGATCTCGGGCAACACCCCTATAGAACGCAAACTCGTACCCTGACTTTTTCAGACAACTTATTGACATGAACCCAGGCAACAAAAAACGGCAGATCTACCGCACACGTCCCCGAAGGAACACCTTACTCTCTGCGCGCGTGATTCACATCTCCTCCTACCTTCAGCCCCTGAACCTCCAAAAACGCAGCAAACGAACTAAAGTAGCCCCACCCCACCACCTATCACCGAGCGGGAGAGAGATTCCGATCCATGGGAATCAGGAGATGCGCCGCAAAAACTTACCTCAGAAATTCGTCGACTCCCCCGGTGGAAACGCACCGTCCCGGCGACCTTCAACCCCGCACTCTCCGACGGTTTGGAGCACCCAGCGACCTTCGCCTCGCTTCGGCCCGCCACCACCACCACAGCCTCAAGCCCCCTCCCCCCCTCGCCCGTCGCCCCCCCCCCCCCCCCCCCCCCCGTCTTCAACACCACCACCCCCGCGGTCTCCGCGGATGCTGGCGACCTCTGCACAGGCCGGCGAGAGCTCCAATTTCTACGGTGGCGTGGTGCAGGAGGAAAGGGGAAAGGGATTGGGAGAAGACGGCGGCGCCGCTCGTCAGGCAGTTTCGAAAACTGCGCCAACGGCACCGAAGCGCAGGCGGTAGTGGTGGGCCCTCCCAGGTTGATGGCTGTCGTAAAGGGTCGCGCAACCGGCGAACCGTCTCGGACAAAAAAAACTCCTGCGCACGATCGCTCGTGCGACTTCAATATCGGACGGCTCTCAGAGCGTGTGCTTGCGCGAGCAAACCAGCATCCAAGCACTTTTTAGCATTTGAAAAAAAAAAACGCGTCATAAATTACAGACGGGAGCAAAACGTGTGCCCGGAAGGCCCGCCGCGTCCAACCGACGCGTCCTATACGCTTCTCCGGCAGATGGAAGGAGGTTCGCATCAAAAGCGGTGGCTCCCACGACCACGAATACCCCGTGCCGCGTGTTGATCGGAGACGGGTCTCTCTTGCTCTACTCTGTCCCGTGTCTGCTCTGCTCAGCCCATCTCCCCCTTCCCCAGATCCGACGCGAATGGCCTCCTACGACGGCGAGGACGACTCCGGCCGGCGCCGCCCGCCGCCGCAGAAGCACCGCCCGTCCGGCGGGGGCAGCGGCGACCTCGCCGCGAGCGCCAAGCTGGTGGCGGAGGCGGCCAAGGCGGCGCTCCAGGACCACAACCTGGGGAAGGTCGACAAGGGCCGCACCGCCGAGGCCGCTGCCGACCTGCTCCACGCGGCCTCCCTCTACGGCAAGCTCGAGGGCAAGCCCGTCGGCGGCTACCTCAACAAGGCCGAGGACTACCTCCACAAGTTCGGCGCCAAGGAGGGGGGCGGCGGGGGCGGCAAGCATCAGCCGGGTGGTCACGGTGGTTCAGGCGGCAGGTACGAGGAGGAGGACGAGTACAGGAAGAAGCCTACTAGTGGTGGTGGGAGGTACGAACAGGATGATGAGTACAAGAAGAAGCCCAGTGGTGGTGGGAGGTATGAAGAGGATGACGAGTACAGGAAGAAGCCTACTAGCGGTGGTGGCGGCTACGGAGGTGGAAGGTATGAGGGAGAAGATGAGTACAAGAAGAAGCCTACCAGTGGTGGCTATGGTGGGGGGAGGTATGAGCAAGAAGATGACTACAAGAGGCCTCCTAGTGGTGGTGGTGGTGGTGGTGGTGGTGGTGGCTATGGTGGGGGGAGATATGAGCAAGAAGATGACTACAAGAGGCCTCCTAGTGGTGGTGGTGGTGGTGGCTATGGTGGGGGGAGGTATGAAGACGATGATGAGTACAAGAAGAAGCCTAGTGCAGGTGGATATGGAGGTGGAGGAGGGAGATACGAAGATGAGTACAAGAAGAAGCCCACAGGTGGCCATGGTGGCGGGAGGTATGAGGAAGATGAGTACAAGAGGCCTAGTGCTGGAAGCCATGGAGGAAGATATGAAGAAGATGACTACAGGAAGAAGCCCAGTGGTGGAGGAAGGTATGAAGAAGATGACTACAAGAAGAAGCCTAGTGGTGGAGGAAGGTATGAAGAAGATGAGTACAAGAAGAAGCCTAGTGGTGGAAGCCATGGAGGGAAGGATGAGTCAGAAGGCGGTGGCATTGGAGACTACATTAAACTTGCACAAGGTTTCATGAAGAAGCAGGATGGCGAGGGTGGGCACAAGAAGACTAGTGGCCATGGAGGAGCAGGGTATGGGGAGGGAAATGAAGAGGATAGCGGCAAGAAGAAACATGGTGGCCGCCCTGTGAGTGGAAAAGACGAGTCGGAGGGCAGTGGCATGGCAGATTACCTGAAACTTGCACAGGGTTTCATGAAGAAGGATGGTGAAGGGGGAAGTGGAGCTGGTATGGGGGACTACTTAAAGCTTGCAGAGGGGTTCATGAAGAAGCGTTGATTTATAACTGATCTTCGCTACCATTGCAATTGATGAAGGACTTTGTGTTTGGTTAGTCCCTTGTCTTGTTTTAACATCTGTATGTTGTGGGATTTCCTATGATTTCCGCCGACAAAGCTCTCTTGCTTGTGTTGTGTGCAATGTACTGAATGCCCAAGGTGCTACTTTTGATTTCAGGAGAATAAAAGATTGGATGAATAAACTTGTGTTGTTCATGCTTTGTAAATAGTTCTGACTTGAAATAAGTATTGTAGTTTTATCATAATAAAAGTGTTGAATAGAATTTGGTGTTTCCTAATGGCTATTATTTGGATGTAGCTATGCTGGTGATCTGTCTTAGTATCTTATTATACTGAACCCTAATGAAATGCTGTGCGTATCTAAAACACTTGGGCTAAATCTGAAACAAAAAAAGGCACATATGAAAATCATGATTAATATATGTTGTAGCATTATGTTTGCTGGATTCAGTTAAAGAGACACCCTGTTTCTTTCAGCAAGTGCTTTGGCTTTGCCCTGTGAAATCGTCTCCAAGTGGGTTGGTTGAAAAACTGTTTGCATTTTACTTTCCTGTTCCACCTATTGGCTCTGATCTTGTAGCTAAACTACTGAATTTTTTCATGGTTGTTTTGAGGACACCTTTTGAACTGACGGTAGTTTTGGATATTTGTGTCAAATGATGGTAGTTTCCGGCATCTGTGTGCAGTTAAGTGGCAAACTAATGTTGTAAAGTAAACATCATGCAACACCTGTTGAAGCACACCCTCAGCTGGTGTCATGTTATCAGCTTGAACTAACCTGCAGACATATACTCTCTCCGTCCCAAAATAAGTGCCGCTGATTTAGTACAAAGTTGACACTTAAATTTTTGGGACGGAGGGAGTACGTTATACCAGTTATTGCACATTTCCCAGATACCATGGCGGGCAGGAAAAGCACCACACAAACCTAACCTTTATGAGCGTGAGCTGTTTCTTTCTTCCACTATGGTAGAACATATTTCGCAGTTCTTATCTTATCCTTCTCCGCGGCCCCTTCTTCATATCAGCAGGCAGCCTTGTTTGTGTTTTCCCTTGCATCCAGACTCCAAACTTTTAAGTACTCCAGACCTACTTGATAATCTGCTAGAACTCAAGTAATTGAACACTCTGAATCATTCTTCAACGGTCCAACCGAGGCAACAAAGAGCATCCATCCTTACGCTGCTACGTTGTCGTCGCAGCACGGTATCCTCGAACAGCCAAACAGCCGGAAAATCCTCCTAGCATGTACCAGTCAGCAACAGCAGAACATGTTGCTACTACAGTAAATATGAGAGGTGCCAGAAAGCCTAAGGCATGTTTACATGGCTTTTGGTAATCGCTTTTGGCAATGTTGAAGATGAATTCGAGGGCTACATGGAGCCGTCAAAGATTTTTGTGAAGAAGCAGGATCAACATGCTAGCTTGGAGCGATTCAGAAGGTGGTTTTTGTGTGGAAATGCCATATACTATTAATTAAAACCAGCCCTTATAAGAACTTCCTTAGTAGAATTTTCGTTCAACACTGATAGTTCCTAGTTCAGATATGTTTAGCATGTGATTTTTCCCTAGTTCAGATATGTTTAGCATGTGATTTTTCGACAGAAACTCGTAGCAAACTTTATGATCGAATGTGGAGCCTGTATACAGGGATCGGAAATTAAAAGCAATTGGGTAAGTATTTCTGTAACTGACTTTGTCTGCCTGGGTCATGTTCCAGGAAACCTGCCGCTTAATCCATACAAAGAATCCCGTGATCCTTCCTCAATTTTTTTTAATAATTCCGTGATCCAATACATTGGCAATTTGGGATGACGCACCTGATTTTGTAGTCAATTGTTTTCATTTTCCTGTCTTCAGGTGAGCTGTGTGAGTTGAGTATCTATTTTTTTTCATACTTATTTTTGGAGGGATTTCTTAAGTCTGTGTGAGTTGAGTATCTTTTTTTTTCATACTTATTTTTGGAGGGATTTCCTAAGTCCAGTCATGTGTTTCCTGGCATCACGATACTGTCATGATGTTTTTGCATATATGTCTTATAGAACAAAATGAATGAATATGGTCTTCAACGTGCACACGGGACTCAAAAGACATATATGCTAAAACATCATATTCATTCATTTTTCAGTAGACTTTTGCCGAAATAAGTTACAGCAAGTGAGCAGAAAAATTCCAAGTGTCTGAAAGCTTGCTGAAACAATTATTTCGGCAAAAGTGCAATGCACCTCAGCCAGCAGCCGGCACACGCAGTACCATAAAGCACTGAAACACAGGTCCCCGACAGACGAGCAACACAAGCCAGAACACATGCTAAATGTTCACACTACTGGGACACCACCCATGCGAAATTTTCAGAGAACATGCAACGGTGCCTTTCATCAGGAAGAACCAAATCCGATGTACAGACATGCCGAGCCTCAGCACACCAATTCAATCACCAGCACGCCCTCAGGAACCACACCACATGGGGACTCAAAAGAATGGCACGAATCATGGACACTATAGATAAGAAGAGAGATCATCGCTCAGAACTCATCGATGGAGGCGGCTTCGCGGGGCACCTCATAGGCGTCCTTCTGCCTCAGCTTCTTCACGCCGGCGATGAAGCACACCTTGTCGGACCGGAAGCTCTCCAGGTTCACGGTGGTCACCTTCACCCACACCACCACCTTGGTCTTCATGCCCTCGATCGCCGAGAGCTTGCCCCGGGACAGGGTCGCCTTCACGCGGGTGGCGTACCGTATCATGGAGGAGTCCTTGAAGCTCACCTCGCAGGGCTTGGCCAGGTGCACCACGAGCCTCGAGCTCGTCTGGTCGTACTCGTAGCAGATGATGTTCCGAGGGAAGAGGCCCGGAGGGAGGTTGTACTCGCGTAGGAGGTCAGAGAGGGACTTGTTTGGTTTGCCTGAATAAGAAAGAAATAGGGTCAGTCACTTGTAGTCCATACATAGTAGATATTTATGTAGCAATTATTCCTTTGTCACTAGCTAGAATTGCATAGACCTAATGGCAACATGTGAACCATGGCATGAGAATGCCACAAACATATTGATACGCCGAAGGGAATTCAGAAGCAGCAGTTTCGAGCGCTTTAGCAAAGTTCAAATATATGGAGAATGTTGTGTGTAAATGCGTAAATGCTGAATTATGCATACTACAAGACTGGAATTGCAATGGAACAAAGTGTGAAAATGGGAAATTCACATGAAGGATATTTTTATCAGAAAAAAGATGTCTCAGAGCAATGTATACTGTATACCTACTTAAACCGAAAAACAAACAAACTGGAAGGTACAATTGACGATGGCGTGCAAGTGGCAAAAAACTTGCCAACGGATCTGCTTTGCGAGCATTCGCATTTTATTAAGAAACTACTCCCTCAGTTCAATATTATAAGATGTTCTAACTCTTTTCTGAATCGGAAGTATGTAGACGCACTTTAGTGTATTTGTTCACTCATTTCAGGCCGTATGTAGTCCATATTGAAATATCCAAAACATTTATAATATTGAACGGCGGGAGTACTTCAGATTCAGAACATTCGGATTTTATTTAAGAAACTACTGTCTTTCCGCGCAATGTTTCCACGTGAGCGGTCGGATTGCGGATCCTGAGTATTCCACTAGTTGTTCGCAGCTTCCTGTAAGAGTACAGATTAGGGGCTGCCTAGAAGAAAATATTGATTAGACTATGCACTACAGACTTCCAAATCAGCTGGTTGGTGCTTGCTAACCCCATGACAAGCTGAAGACAGCCTTGCTAATACCGCCAAAGACCTCAACAGACCCAGTGCAAAGATTGCAAGTAAAACAAGATGTTAGGTGAGCAAGTCCCCCCTGCTCTGCACTATCGTCCTAGGAGCTTTTGCATAATTGCGTCAACAAACATTGGACCCATTTCATTTGGCCCCCATGTGCATCAGCGTCACTCATTGTATTACTAGTACTTTGCAGATCGAAAAGAGTACTTGGATTAGAGCTAGAGGGCCGGAGCCAGATCCAAATCGTGAAGAAAGGCTATGTGGATGGATACAGTCGTATTAAAGGAAACACTCAATTGTTTTGCTTTGGTGTTACGCATCAAAGAAAAACAGCGTTCCTAACAGCGATGGACAAGTGTACTGAAGATGTTGCTAAGACGACGTGACATGTAGCTTCAGACTAACTGCTATTTTCTGAGCCACAAAGCAACCACTGAACGGAAATTGGAGAAATTGTGGAGCAGAGCAACCGATGGTACCTTTGAGCTTCTCGAAGACCCATTTCGCCTTCTCCTCCACGGTGTTTGAGATGCGCTGCAGATCAGAAATTGTTGGGTTATTCGTTGTGATTTGTGAACGATGAACTGAACCACTTGGATGTTGGAACTAGAGTGTAGTAATAATTAAACTTAGAATGCACAAAAATGTACTACTACTGAGTCGGTACAGCGAATGCAGAAGTGTGATCGAATCAAATAATGATTTTCATATGGCAATCCACTCGGAAAAAAGTTGCAAATTAAAGCAAGAACTTTCTCTGGTCTTGGTGGGAAAGGGAACGAATCTAATCCAGCCTAAAGGGGGGAGAATATAAGAGAAAGATCTGCAAATAAATGCGTTCAAGAACTCAAAATTTTCTTGGCCAGTAGCACTAACAACATGTGAACCTCGAAATGTCGACAGACAGATAATTTCTTAACCGCGACAGCCTCAGAAAAAGATGAGGACGAGAAAAACAGAACACCGAGCAACAATAAAGAATCCGTCAATCCACCCCCCGTGATAACGGAAACCCGTAAAAATCTCCCAGAAACAAGCAAGCGAACCGGGAAATCAGGAGCGGCATTTTACCTAGTCCGAGAGATTCAGCAAGAACGAGGAGAAAACCATCACGAACAAAGCGACTAACAAGGGCGAGAAAGGGAAGAGAGATGATGCGGAGGGGTGGGAAGGAAGGAGAGTAGAGGAGCACGGACCGAGATGTCGCCGCCGATGGCGGAGAGCTCCTGCTTGGCCTTGCGGGGGATGGTGAAGCTGCCGAGCTTAGTGAGGGCCTTCTCCATCCTTCTTCCTCGGCGTCGGCGTCGGCGTCGGCGTGGGGCGTGTGGACGCGGGCGCGGACGGCGGCTGTGGCGCGTGCGTGGGGTGCCGCAGGATGGGCGACAGACAGTGGACGGAACCGGGTTCAGGGCTGCGGCACGCTCCACAGGAGAGGAGCGGAATAAATAAGAGCGGCTTCGTTCGGGGTTCCAAACGGGCCCTCGCAATGGAAGGGCACCATTTACATTATGCGGTGCGTGGCGCCGGATCCCCTGCGGGCGTGCGGGCTGGGTGTTTGTTTGGTGGGTGCGATGGATGGATTTCCAGTGGAGTGAAGCTTCTGGAGAGAGGAAAAGGGAAGGAGACGTTGGAGGGATGTATGGGCGCCGCAGTCTCGTTTCTGTTACTACCTCTCTCTCAGTTTACAGGACGTGCGCGTACCTTTAGGTCGTCAATTTGACAAATCTAATACAAGTCATATATTACAAAAAATATACTAACATAAACTTCGGAGTTTTTACTTTTAAAAGGTATAATTTTTGAGTTATATAGTTTATATTAGGGTGATAAAATTGACAATTTAGGTATACGCGTAGGACTTGTAAACTGAAACGGAGGTAGTACTACTATCCACGCCGAAATTTGAATGAAAATAGAGAAGTGATCAGGCCGATTTAGTCGCGTCGCTCAGCCCTAAAATCTTGTGCGAAGGAGGGAGGATCGCGGGCGAACCGGGGCTGCGGTTTGGGACGCGCACGGACCGAAAAGGGCCCGAATATGACAGCGAGCCGCGTGACCGAGCCGAGCGTATGCCGCATCACAGAAGCCAGGTCCGGCACCAGAGTAGAGTACAAGGAACGGCTATTTCCGCGTGTTGCATGGCCAAGAGCGTGACGCCTCACCGTTGTTGGTTCATTGCACTAGATGACCCGGTGCGCCAAATGACGCAGAAATCCATTTGAAACCATGTTCGCACTGAAAATATTTTCCTTTTTTAGTAACTTTATGTTTGATCAAGGATAGAGACCATGTCAAACCTGAAGTATTTTGAACGTGTATTTGGACAATGTGCCATTTGGCTCTATGTTACCCAAGTAAGGTGCAAGGTCCAAATTCAAGCATCAAAGGTAATGATTCTAAACCTTTTATAATAGAAATCTTTGCATTTGTTAGTACTTCGAGTTTTAGCAAGCACTGAGGATAATAATTCTAAACCTTTTATATGAAAAATTAAGGAATACCTATGTTCAAACTATATACTTTAGCATGTGAAACTAATAAAAGCCGAGAATCTGCATGATATGGTATATAGACATGGTTTAAAGGTCTTTTTGGCTTTTGCTATGTTGGATGCTCTATGATGAGTAAAAGAACCTAACTATTTATCTCAGATAAAATGCTATAGATTTCACACGGAGCACATGCGGCCCACTGACATTTGCTGGGCTAGGCCTAACCAGTGAAAAGGGGTTGTCAAGGAGAATATGATATATATATCAAGTTGTTTTGTGGATATTGGGGGTGAGTGTATCGCCACATCATTTGCTGATTCAGGAGAGGCCACAACGGGGTGTCTGTCATCAACTAATACCGAGCCTAGTGAGCGACTATTGAACTTCATGAAAGAAAACTTAAGTTAAAAAAACGTAAAGAAAACTTTGCTTAACTGAAAAGGAAATTTTACGCTAGAGAATGTACTAAAACAACATGTAAAGAACACAACAGATAAAGTTTGGCAAGGCTACTCGAGCAGAGATTTGACAAACGCTCTAACAGGGTTGTTTCTTTGCTTATATATAATTATTATCTGCTTCCTGGGTGTTACATACATAGAATTTGCTTCATACCACTTGAAGAGATTACAGAAACGCTTTGGCCAGGCTACTTGACCAGCCAAAGTTTTTAAACCATGCCTACATAATAGCACTTTGTCTTTGTCTGGTTAAGCTGTTCAGCGGTGTCTTCGGTAGCGGTCAGAGAAGCTCCATCTGCAATGTAACTTTCAACCTAACACAACAAAAAGAAATTCACGTGAATCAAAGAAAGATGAGTGTATACAGGAAGCAAAAGGCATAAAAGGAGCAGCCCGAGGCTAAGCTGATCGGCGTCTTGATTGTGATTTCTCTTGACAGGATTGGTGAATAAAACACATCTGGCACCATGGGTATTGCAAGATGATTTACTATTGAAGAGAGAAAAAGCATGAATAGATTTAGTACAAAAAAGCAAGACGAATTGAAATCAAAAGCCAAGCCCAGACATAGTACCCTGCACCTGCAGCTGAAGGGGTAGCCTTGTTCATTTTTTAAGTTGGTGTCCATGACTACATACACAAATGCAGATGGTCAGAAAAGAAATAAGTTGGAGACCAGCAAGTTGTGTGGATCAGCGCAAATGTAGGAAACACAACTTATTTATATACCTCAGTTGGTGGTGGATCATCAGAGACGCAGAGCATCATAAGAGTATAATGAAACAAAACTAATGCATCAACAGTGAGAAAGGAAGGGAGCAAAACCTTGGTGAACAAACCAAGGAAGAAGCATATGTGGTCAGAACTAAAAAATCATATAGCCTACTCCAACATGGCTGAATAGATGGATCCCAAGCAAAAAAGTTACAAATCTACAACAACACAGCCAGATATCAAGATTCTTAGAATGAATGCGTAAACTAAAAAACCCAAAAAGAATCACATCCCATTCCAAAAGTACTATATAAACATATCAAAACTGTCAGGACAAACAACTAAACCATAAGACCAAACAAACAATCTGACCCATGAACAAATAAAGAACACCACTAACATGACCCAACATACAAATAACCATCAAGCATGCCCAAAATATAACTCATTTTAACCTCCTCAAAAGATTGCCTAATTGAATGGGAAAATAAAATAGCTATATCTGTCGGATAGTAAAGTTAAGTTGACCACGGAGAGAGAGAACTTTGAAACCAAGATTTCTTCTCTGTCAGCTCGTGCACTACTGTAACCTGTGAGTAGGAACAGGATGACACCAGGTTGCAATCAAGGACCACTTAATTATAAGAATAAAAAATAAGTAAAAGAAACTACATACTGAGAAAACCCCAACAATTCGGCAATCCATTCCAAAACACGATAAATTCACAAGTCCAATTAGCATTATACTTCACAGCCGGAACAACAGTGGTCACAACACTTCCATATGCTGGCACAGAGCATCCAATTCTAAGTCCGCACCCTGCATCCAGCCGAGCAGAACCAGGTCAAACAAACGGAGAGGGGGAAAAGAGAAAACTTCAAACAGGATGCAAGGGGCTCATACTGATACGAAGAGTTGAGTATGGACGGGTTGAGTGTGAGCTCGTGCACCAGCTGCGGTCGTCGTCGCCACCCCAATGGGTCGCCATCCGCTGGACCACTGTATGAGCCGCCTATGACGCTAGGTTGTCGTCGAGTCGCGAAAGAGGGTGTCGAGCGCGGCCGTCGCTGTGTCACCTCAGGATGCCGGTGAGGCCAGCATCGGGTTCAAATAAGTCATGCTAACATCAAATGAGCCTAGTAGCCCAAGCCAACTTCTATGTGACAACTATGTTAAGATAACCTTTCAAACATTTGGAAAAGGGGCACATAGCTCAGCAACACGCAACGGATTCTTGTTCATTCAAATAAAAGGGCTTTTGTTGACTTACTCTATTATAATGTGATAGATATATGACCGTACTAATTGTTTCAAAAAGAGAAGTCATTTTTTCCATAAAAAAGATGAAGCACAAACCTTTCTCGTCGAGTCTGAGTCATGAACTCCTTCCATAGATCCTACAAACAAAGATGAACACAAAGTTCCGTCGGTCCATTAAACAGGCAGAGATCAGATTAAATGCAAGTATCATGAGAGTGATTAAGAGAAACATATGGTCCGGTATTAAACAAAACTAAGAGACTGAGGTTTGTAGTTACAATTACTGACCAGTATTACATCCTTCTAAGAATCTGAAACATATGGAGTATTTGGGACATGATCTGGAAGGCGAAAATACCGGAGAGAATCAAAATGTTCAGCTGAGTAGTAACTGGTTCTCTACCCACAAAGCTAAATAAATTCAAAACGACTCTTGAGAAGGATGTAATCTGCAGCATTTGTCGATGTACAGAGGAAAATCATTTCCATGTTGTGATTGAATGCACTAAAGCGAGAGCCTTAAGAGCAGAGATTAGGAAAATTTGGCTGGCTACGAGATGAGAAGTCCTTTTATAATTCCGGTGAAGATTGGCTACAAATCCTTCTCTCTACTTGCAGTGAAGAAGCTAGGGGTAAAGTGCTTTTGCTGTTGTGGCGAGCATGGTTCCTAAGAAACGACTGCATACATGAAAAAGGAAAGGCTTTGATTTCTATATCTGCGCCTTTCTATAGAATTATTGGAAGGATTTTAAGGGAAGCTATTGGGAGAAAATTGATGAAAGAGGGAAGACTATCTAGTCGGATATAGCTGATCCTTTGCATGAGGTGCAACACGTTAAAACCAACCAGTGGAAGCCACCCGGGGCTGGCGTATGGAAAGTGAATGCAGATGCTTCTTTTAGTGCTGAAATAGGGCATAGCAGTGTGGGTGTTGTGGTCAGAATTCAGACCGGGGCTGTGGCACTGTCAATTTGTAGGCGAGTACTCCCATGCAAGAATGTTGATGAGGAAGAGTTAACAGCCATATAGGTGGGGTTCTTGGAACTGCAGAAAGTACACAGAGGCGCCATCTGTATTGAGACAGACTGCGTATGCGGTCTCAAACCTGCTCCAACCGAATCACGGAACAATTCGGCCTTGTTCCCACTCATTTCGGATGTGAAAGATATGATGGATTCCTTTGCATCAAGGCGTCAGTCTCGGCAATCAATCGAGAAAGCAATGTATTGGCTCACGAACTGGCTGCCTATGCAAGAGCTCATGGAGACAGTCTACTGATCGCTAATGTTCCCGACGTGCTGAGACAGCTCGTTTCAAATGACTGTAACCTGAACACTGATAATCTATAAGTGCAAGGTTTTTTCTCAAAAAAAAAAACAATTACTGATCATTTGTTAATATTGTGATGATGGTCATCAGATACTATTTAATATCTTGGGGTTTTAACACGAGAAAGCATGCTTTCACTTTGGGACAGGAAGAATACTATCTGGCAGCTACAAAAATGGATCTATTGTTGTATAAGTAGCAAACTAAACTCCTATTCACATTATATTAGCCACGGGGTGCTCAAGGACAATAGAAAAAATTAGGCCATAGCATTAGGACACAAAATTAAAGTTACCGAAGGCATCATCCTAAGTTTAAAGTTACGTTAAGAATAAAAATCGACAGAAGGCAAAGTCAGGCATTGTACTACTTTCATTAACAGTTGACGGCAGAAAACGGAGGTAACTACCAGATTTTAGTGCCATGAAGACCTCGCCATTTTGCAAAGGCGTAAGGCTTTGATCAGATTGTAGTATTTAGAAGCACAAGAAAATAGTATTAGTAAAGGAATGCAAGTGAGATTAATACCAGAGGTAGTGAGCATTGAGCAACACAACATACATTGTATAAATATAGGAAGACATGAACATATCTATGAAATTTAGTATAAGCATTTGATATCATCCGAAAGAAGTAAAATAGCTATAGTTTTTTAAACACCTCTGCTTTGCAAGAACATGAAAAAAAACACTCTAAATCTATGAATGGAAACAATATGTAGAATCAGGAAGAGTAACAGACGTATGATATTGATGATTTATCATAATAAAAGATAAGGTGTAGAACTTAAAATGGTGCAGTGGAAATAAATGATCGTACGACATTCCTATTCCACAACATAGAAAAACAGAACGACTGGCCAAAGTGACTAATTGACCTCTATGTGTAGGTTGGTGGCTATATTTTGATGAGTGAGAATGCATCAAAAGCAATTCAAGATTCTCATTCCTACAAATTAGAGAAAGCGGGGCGTTTTGGTCACCATTATCCCAAAAAGTATGCTATGAAGATATTATTAGGAAACTGAGGTCACCCAAGAAAACAGGAACTTCATGCATCTTGCTTCCTACTGGACATAAAAAAATTTATGAATATACCAAATGAACCAAATATTGCATAGAAATATCAAAGGATGTAATTACAACATGTCAACACCACGTCGGATAGTTCAGTAATTATAAGATGCAACCATCATTATTAACTACGAAAAACAGAGTACTTGTGAAAAATGAAAGAAGGTCGGCTCTCGCAATTTCAGGTACTATCATTCTCATGCTTCATGACAGAAACCGTTCCATGATTTTGCCCGTCTATGTTTTCATTTGTAACAAAATGACAAGATAAACAGAGACAAGCAATTCGTTTTGTACAACAACCTTTTTATCTTGAACTATTTTAGTTTCTCTACACTAAATTTCTAGACTATGTTGCCAACACAAAAAAGCTATGTAACGTATATTATAGTTTACACATTTGAAGCTTTTTGTTGCTCCCCCAATCTAGATTTCCTGAAGCTTTTTTGTGTAAACCTGATAAAAGCTCATATCTTGTTATAAAATTGAAAAGGAAAATAGTGGCAATTAAAAAATTCATAGTAACTGTAAACTGAGTTCTACATGAGAAGCCAGCCATCTTACTTCTCACAATTTTTCCAGAGAATCAAAGTAGTCCAAAGAAATACTAACTATTCAGACAAAAATCATATAGATCTTAAAAAATATATCCAAACATCCATGTTTTGAGAAGTATGACTGTGTGTTGCTTATTCACCTTGGCTGACATGGTTTGCTGCTCTAAGGTCATGCGTCCCCCATATCCTCCATATTTACTGCTACAAACATGAGCAGCTTTCAAATCCTTCATGGTTTACTGCTCCTAAGGGCTACTTCAGGGTAGAAAGTGGGGAAAAAAGAAAGAGAGAGAGAGAGACGGGAAAGAGAAAGGAAAGAGACACGCTCACCTGTAGTCGAGCTGCCCTGGCTCGCGGCGTCGGATGCGTCTCCAGGACGAACAAGGGCCGACCTGCTCCTCCCGCAAGTCGTCAGTCCCCTTCCATCTTCCGAGCAGTAGCACCCCAACGAGAGGACCGCTGCCACCGCTGTTTCTTTTCCCTGTCGCCGGGTTCTCCTTGGTTCTGGTCGCCCCACCGCAGGCTCTCCTGCTTCTTCATCACTGCTCTCCATGAAGACGTCCGATCTAGAACCACGCATCGTCGATGGTCGCGTGGACGATGAATAAAAGGAAGGGGAGGTGTATTTGCTACGGGAGAGAGGAGGAAGAAGAAGAGACGGCGGCGGCGGCCAGGAGGTAGTAAAAGTGAAAGGGGGAAGGCCATGTACGTGAGTGCGTTAGGTTTTCATCTGCCCAACCCCAGACCCAGCCACTCGCCGACGCCGTGGGCGTGCAACGCACCCACTGCTTCTTGATCCCACAGATGAGTGAGCCCACCGGTCATGCAATCTCAGCCGAAGCCTGTGGGTGCAAAAGAGACAGACGGTTGACCAGCCGACAACACGGTAAAACGAGCGACAGTAAATCGATCGTGGGGTGGAAAATGCCTCGCGAGCGCAAGTGCGCTAGAACGGCGGGTAACACAGCAGCGTTTATATGTTTGATTGTCGCCCAGCCGCGCGTTGATTTGTCTTCCGCCGCGCACAGACCCAGCCTCGCCGTGCGAAATGCCCGATTCTGATCAACAACACGTTATCCAAGCAAAAGCGGCACAAGCGCATGGTATCATCTATCTACGACTTGCACGTACAGTATATCTGGACAAAGTCCTTGTCATCTACGGCTGTCTTCCACCTAGCTACTGCTCTTTCTTTGTCGTCCGACTCGTTTGGTCGTGTGGTCTTCTTGTGGCGCCCGCCCGTAAGCTGCACACCTGGCTGCAACCATCACATAAACGCTTGTCATTTTTTGAGGTGTGCTCTCACCACTTGGACCACTTGGCTTAGAGCATCTCCAGCAGCGCCCCCAACCGGCCCCCAAGGCAATTTTTTAGCGCCGGCGTCCGAAAATCGGCCCAGGCGCGCACCCATGATCTCGTTTTATCGCTGGTTTGGGCCAAAATAACAGTCAGCGAATCCGAGCCGAACCCAAGCCCCCGGGGGTCGCCTGGGGGCGCCGGCCGAAGCGAAAAGGCGTGTGGGTCCGCTCTGTCGGCGAGAGAAGGCCCTTTTTCCGCTGACCCCCCTGCTTTTCCCCCTCGTTTCCCTCCATTCCCCCTTTCTCCCACCATTCTCCTCCCTCTCCCCTCTCCATCCGGCCGCCATGCCACCAAAGAAGTACATGGCCCCTCGCGCCGCTACCGATGCCAACGCCACCCAGTCGAAGCAGAGGAAGCAGAGGGCGCCGCCGTCCAAGCCCCCGGGCATGTCTAACGCCGACTGGAAGGCAGAAGTTCAGCGCCGGGAGGCTGTCACCGCCGAACAGCGGAACAGGGCCAACACCAAGAAGGCCCGTGACAGGCGGCGGCGGCCGTGGCGGAGCAGGCAGATCGCGTGGCGGAACAAGTAGAGGCGTCTCACGCGGGGATGATGAATCCGCCCGTCGGCCACGCCCATACGCTCCTCAGAGCTGCCAGAAGGCCGGTCGCCGCCGGCTTCGCCGTCGCCACACCCATGCGGGTGCACGCCCTCGCCTGGCTACGCCGACGGCGACGCGGACGGCGGGTTCAACCCCAACATCACCTTTCCACATGGCCACCCGGCCCAGCGCACGCCCTCACCCACGTTTGCCAGCGTCCAGTACCCCCCGTACACCTACTCGCCGCCCTACGCATCCTCCCCGACGCCACCTCTGCGCCGTGGCGCGCTGCTCTTCTCACAAGCCTCCTCGTCGCATCTCGGCGACCCCGACGCGACGGAGGCCGACTGGACGACATCATCATGACCGGCTCGGCCGCCGCCACCGCCTCCCCCGGGTTCACTGCCCAAGAAAATACAATGGACCTCAACGGCGACATGGACGGCGAGCTCGACTACGACGAGGAGGAGCCAGAGGAGGAGGAGGACGAGGAGGAGGAGGAGGAGCCGGCGCCTGCTCCGGCAAGGAAAGGGGAAAAGAAGAAGCGGGTGGCCAGGACCGGTGAACCGCGCGTCAAGTGGGCGTCCAAAGAAGACGAGTGCCTCGCCGAAGCGTGGAAGATATCTGCCTTGACCCGATCACCGACACGAACCAGAACGTCGACATGTATTGGGAGCGCATCAAGTCTGGGTTCGATGAGCGCAAGCTGGTGGACACCTACTTCGCCGGCATCCGCATGCAGCGCGGCTCGAAGGCCATGGCGAATCATTGGGCGCTGATCCAAATGGCGTGCAACAAATGGCATAGGATCCTCGAGGAGATCGCGGCTCGCCCGGAGAGCGGCACCAACATCGAGGGTCAGGTATAACACCGGTCTATCGCTCATTCTTTCGTCGTGTGCGTCGCCGACACTTGTTCCTCGGTGCAGATGGTGCGGATGTTCGCCATGTATCGCCAAGACAGCAGAACCGACCAAGATTTCAAGTACCTCCACGTGTTCTCCCAGATCGAGAAGTGCGAGAAGTGGACGGAAGTCCGGCGCACCCTCGCCAAGGCCAAGGAGACGTACAAGCCGGACGCGCCGACGTCGGGCGCGACCAATGGGTGCCCGGACGGCAACAAGCGAGCCAAGTCGGCGAAGGACGCCACGCCAGCTACCGCGTGTCTGCAAGATTCCATCGAGCATTGCATCACCCGCGCCGCCTAGAGGGAAGAGAAAACCGAGGCGCGATGGTCGACGTTGATGACGAACAGCGCCGTCAAGCTCGACCTGCTCCGGACCAACGTCGTCGCGAAGAAGAGGAACACCGACTTGGCTTTCCTGATGGGGAGGCGGACATGTCGGCGATGAACGAGTAGGTCAAGGCGTGGTACCTGGCGGAGCATGGCCTCATCCTGAACCAGATGCCGTCGACGGCGGCGCCAACTCCCACGCCGATCCCAACGCCGCTGCCAAGCCCAAGCGAGGCCTCCACGACGCCTAGCACAGAAGTCGCGCCGACGCCGACCAGCCCGCGCATGCCGACTCCTGCCAGTCCGACACCGAAGGCCGACGCTGTCGTTTGATGCATTGCCTACACGTCATTTCTTTTGAACGCCGAACTTTTTATTGATCGCCAAACTGTGGCAAGGTGATCGCCGATCGCCGGACTTGTGGCATTTTTTGGGTAGCGGGAATGGACAAGTTTGAATTTATGACACCTTGGGGGCTGTTGGAAATATGCCCTAGAGGCAATAATAAAAGGATTATTATTGTATTTCTTGTTCATGATAATTGTCTTTTATTCATGCTATAATTGTATTATCCGGAAATCGTAATACACGTGTGAATACATAGACTACAACATGTCCCTAGTGAGCCTCTAGTTGACTAGCTCGTTGATCAATAGATAGTCATGGTTTCCCTACTATGGACATTGGATGTCATTGATAACGAGGATCACATCATTAGGAGAATGATGTGATGGACAAGACCCAATCCTAAGCATAGCACAAGATCGTAGTTCGCTTTTGCTAGAGCTTTTCCAATGTCAAGTATCTTTTCCTTAGACCATGAGATCGTGTAACTCCGGATACCGTAGGAGTGCTTTGGGTGTACCAAACGTCACAACGTAACTGGGTGACTATAAAGGTGCACTACAGGTATCTCCGAAAGTGTCTGTTGGGTTGACACGGATCGAGACTAGGATTTGTCACTCCGTGTTACGGAGAGGTATCACTGGGCCCACTCGGTAATGCATCATCAAAATGAGCTCAAGGTGACCAAGTGTTTGGTCACGGGATCATGCATTATGGTACGAGTAAAGTGACTTGCCTAAGAACGAGATTGAACGAGGTGTTGGGATACCGACGATCGAATCTCAGCAAGTAACATACCGATTGACAAAGGGAATTATATACGGGTTGCTTGAATCCTCGACATCGTGGGTTCATCCGATGAGATCATCGAGGAGCATGCGGAGCCAACATGGGAATCCAGATCCCGCTGTTGGTTATTGACCGAAGAGCAGTCTCGGTCATGTTCCGCCTGCCTCCCAAACCCGTAGGGTCTACACATAATGTTCGGTGACGCTTAGGGTTGTATCGAAGTTGTTCTGAGTCCTGATGAGATCCCGGACGTCACGAGGAGTTCCGAATGGTCCGGAGGTAAAGAATTATATATGGGAAGTCGAGTTCGCCATCGGAAAGTTTCGGGGTCCACCGGTATTGTACTGGGACCACCGGAAGGGTCCCGGGTCCACCGGTGGGGCCACCTATCCCGGAGGGCCCCATGGGCTGAAGTGGAGGGGAACCAGCCCCGGTGGGCTGGTGCGCCCCTTGGGCCCCTCTCGCCTAGGGTTGGGAACCCTAGGGAGGGGGCGCCCACTTGCCTTCGGGGGCAAGTCTCTGCTGGCCGCCGCCTCAGGAGATCCCATCTCCTAGGGGCCGGCGCCTGGGTCCCTATATAAAGAGGGGGGTGGGAGGCAGCCGCACCCAACACCGGCGCCTCCCTCCTCCCCGCTACACCTCTCCCTCCCGTAGTTGCTTGGCGAAGCCGCCGGGAACCTCGCTGCATCCACCACCACGCCGTCGTGCTGGATCTTCATCAACCTCTCCCTCCTCCTTGCTGGATCAAGGTGCGGAGACGCCATCCGCCTCCGCACGTGTGTTGAACGCGGAGGTGCTGTCTGCTCGGCACTTGGTCATCGGTGATTTGGATCACGACGAGTACGACTCCCTCAACCCCGTTCTCCGCTCGCGATCTACAAAGGTATGTAGATGCACTCCTATCACTCGTTGCTATATGAACTCATAGATGGATCTTGGTGAAACCATAGGAAAATTTTTATTTTCTGCAACGTTCCCCAACAGGGGCGGCACCTGGGGACGTGTCTGGGACCTAGATCGCCCCCAGGGCCTAAAAAGCGTTGGGCGAGGGTCCGAAATAGCGCCGACCTCTGCGCTGGGGGTCGAACGAGTGGAGTTGCTCTTAGGTGTCTACTCTTGTCCCTCGGTAAATTACTTGTATTATATTTTCTCGTGGTTTTCACCGGTTTTCACCGAATGTTGGTTTTCTTGGCAAATTACTCGTATGGCCCATATGAACCAGCTAGATTTGCTACATTTGATCCTCCTAATGTTTGGTTAGAAGATGCCCCTGACTCTGTAATCTCCATGCTTGTAAAAGATGCCAGGATTCTCATGAATGAATGAAATAGGTTTGAAGTGTAAAAAAACTCTTCATCAACTTGCATATGGTTGGTGTGTTGTCGATCTGATCGACTAGACATATTTATTAATTGTTCAAAAAAGTCAAAAAGTTTACCAAAGCATGAAAGTTAGTAAAAGGAATACATAAACCTTGGATTCAAATTCAACACAAAATTTACTTTGAAAACTTGGTAGGGGCTGCGCGAACACATTGCCCCTCTATCACAAACTACAATGTCCACTCTCCCACAAAAAGAAGATGATAGATCAACGCACTCACAAAGTGCAATGTGAGCCATTGATCTAGGCCATAGCCTTATTGATCACTCATAGACCCCGTCCAAGTAAGTAGGTTTCAAACTTGCCGACTCTCCACTTATATAGATGCCATTCCTGATTAGATCTTCACAGTGCTTCCACATGGGTCTAAACTAGACGCAATCACTAGTTTCAAACTGGTTTTTATCTTTTTGAGCCCCCGGGTTCAAACTGTCGGATTCAGGGCTCCGCAGACCCAAGAAAGGTTCGAACTCTGGGGCGTGTGCGAAGAACTCAACCTCTCCAGCCAACCAATCTGTTGCCCCATGGCCTAGCTCGATGAACAAGGAAAAGAGAGGACTCGACAGTTTACCCAGGTTCAGGCCACCTTGCGGTGTAAGACCATAATCCTGCTTTGTGGTGGATTTGCCTCACGAGGGGATGAGGATGAACTAGTACATGGGAAGAACAACGTCGCGAGGTCTGCTCTGGTAAGGGGATGAGTCGAAGAGATTCGGCCCCTTCTCGTGGTGGTGGCTAGCCTATACTTATAGCGGCCTCGGTCCTCTTCCTCCAAAACGAAGGCAGGAAGGGATCCCACAGTGGCCAAGTTGAAAGGGGACAAGTAGTACATCTTATCCTGACGAAAGGTGGTCTTCGCCTGCAAAGCCTCTGGTCGTGATGCTGCGATGGGCTCGGTGATGACATACTTCCTGCCGCCCTGGCGGTCTTGGTCTCGTTGCACGGGAATGGAAACCTTTGGTTGATTCCTCGGGACTCCGCCTGCGCTTGCCTCCTTAGCACCAAAGAGGAAACTGGCTCCTCTGCACCTGCTGGTGCCCGCCTGGCCTTGGTCGTCATGGCTTGCGTCATCGCAACCTCATGAGGTTGGGCACCTGCATAGAAATCTCCGCTCCTTAGGAGCAGCTTGGGGAGGCCGCTCCCTCCGGAGGTCTTGATGTCGCCCGCCTCGCGAGGCTTGGCCCCTCACGAGGTTCTTGTCTTGTTGGTGTTGTAGATGGGCCGTACCAGGACGTCGATGGAGCCACACCATGGGCCGCAGGCAGGCAAGTATGGGTGAGGGAGTCCTAGATTAGGGGGTCTCCGGACAGCCGGACTATATCCTTTGACCAGACTGTTGGACTATGAAGATACAAGATTGAAGACTTCCTCTCGTGTCCGGATGGGACTCTCCTTGGCGTGGAAGGCAAGCTTGGCAATACGGATATGTAGATCTCCTCCCTTGTAATCGACTCAGTGTAACCCTAGCCCCTCGGTGTCTATATAAACCGGAGGGTTTAGTCCGTAGGACAAGAACAATCATACCATAGGCTAGCTTCTAGGGTTTAGCCTCTACGATCTCGTGGTAGATCAACTCTTGTAATACTCATATCACCAAGATCAATCAAGCAGGAAGTAGGGTATTACCTCCATCGAGAGGGCCCGAACCTGGGTAAACATCGTGTCCCCCGCCTCCGGTTACCATCCGCCTTAGACGCAGAGTTCGAGACCCCCTACCCGAGATCCGCCGGTTTTGACACCGACATTGGTGCTTTCATTGAGAGTTCCACTGTGTCGTCACCGTAAGGAAGGATGGCTCGTCTCGTTGTTAGGGACGACATCACCTCTGGGGGAGCCTTGGCTGTAGGCCAAACTCTCCGACTAGGCAGCTTCGTTATGACAACCCGTTCGGCCGCGACGCCAACGATGACTTCTCGGGTCATCGAAAACAACCTTCACATTGGCTCGGAGTTTACTGAGCGGATGAACCCAATGGAGCTCTCCTCTTTGAACGAACTCTTGGATCGCATCGCCGCTTTGGGAGTCGCTACGGACTATGATCGGATTGGGCTTAAACCCGACCAAAGGGAGATTAACTCTTCGCCGGTCACCCATCAGATAGCGGTGGTGGAGGAGCAATGCGGCGATTCTTCCTCTATCTTGAGGACAAACTATGTCCGGATTCCCGAGCTCTCCGAGCCGGATACCCGCTCTTGGAGGACATCGCCCAAACCACGAACCTAGAATCAGCAAATGGGCCGGACCTATTGGGCAACATCCCGGAGCCCGAACCTCCAAGATCGGAAACTCCTCCGCCCCTAGGTCCCAGATCGGGTCAAAGTTCGGACTTAAATCCACCCACCCACCCAGATACAAACGATCTTTCCCACATTAGGCAAGGGCCCCAGGAAACAGTACATCACTACTGGGCTAGATTCCTCCTTGTAATGAAGAAGGTCAAGGACTGTCGCGAGGAAGACAAAATTTCATTCTTTTGCAATAATTGCACGGACAAGGGAATCCTCAACGCCATAAGTCGCCGTGATATAACACGCTTTGCAGACTTGGCGGCCATAGTACGGAGGTACTGTGCGATGGAAAGCGCTTGGAAAACCCAAGCAAAATTTTGGGATAATCCGGCTCTGACTAAACATCCAGTCCGAATTAATAGGGTACACTCTCACAAGTCGCCCGACTCAATTACAAAGAGGCAAAAGCCCACTACAGGGCGTGGAACCGTATTGCAGGGATGGCTTAACGGGCCCTGCAAAATTCGCAGCACGGCGGATACCACACCAACACACAGCCTTAGAGCATGTTGGGTACTCCGGTAGGTGGCCAAGAGCGGTGAGGATATCCTCATTCAAAACATCGTAGAGCACCATCCCGTGGATAACAATACAGTATTGACAGTCTTCGAGATCTTCGCCTCAAATAATAGGCGTAAGCGAGCACTCCGCAGCCTTGCCGAAATCTGCCACGTGGCAACAATAAATCCATGGAGCGACACAACTATCACCTTCAATGCCAGTGACGAACCTAAATTCCGAACAGCCCGAGCACCAGCCGCCTTGGTCCTCAGCCCAATTATGGACGGCTTTCGGCTTACTAAAGTACTCATGGACGGCGGCAGCGGATTAAACCTCATTTATGAAGAGACTCTTCAAAAAATGGAAATAGACAGAAACCGCATTGAGCAAAGCAGCACGACCTTCAGAGGAATCGTCCCCAGTTGGGAGGCACGTTGCGCTGGGAAAATCACACTAGACGTGGTATTCGGCACTCCAGAGAATTACAGGTCCTTAGAAATTACATTCCAAGTGGACCCGTTCGGTAGCGGATACCACGCCCTTTTAGGGCGGGAGGCATTCACGATCTTCCAAGCCATACCCATTACGGGTACATGAAGCTCAAAATGCATGGGCCCAATGGAATCATCACTCTCGCTAGTGATCCGGACATAGCACTCCGCGTCGAAAACAAAACAGCCGCACTGGCCCTCGAGGCATTATCCAAAGCCCTTGCGGCGGAGGAACTAATCACACAAGACTCCACAAAGGGATGTGACGACGTGATACTCGACAAAAGACCCAAGTCCACCTCTTTCAAACCAGCGGATGAAATAGTCAAATTCCAAGTCCACCCAACGGACCCTACAAAAACAACATCCATCGGGGCACAGTTAAACCCCGCTATAGACGCCGCACTACGGGAGTTCCTGCATGAGAATTGGGACATATTCGCCTGGGATCCTTCAGACATGCCAGGAATCCCATGCAGGCTGGCCGAGCATAGCCTTAACATTCTAAAGGGATTCAAGCCGGTCAAGCAGACTCTTCGGCGTTTCTCTGAACCTAAGCGACAAGCATGGGAGAGGATCTAGCCAAATTATTGGAGGCCGAATTCATTAGAGAAATAAAACATCCGGACTGGCTAGCAAACCTGGTGATGGTACCAAAGAAGGACAAATCCTGGCGCCTATGCGTCGACTTCAAGGACCTCAATAAGGCTTGCCCAAAGGATCCCTTCCCCCTCCCTCGCATCGATCAAATTATCGATGCTACCGCGGGACACGACTCACTGTGTTTCCTCAATGCATACTCCGGCTACCACCAAATCAAGATGGCGGAGTCTGATCAGGCCGCAACGACATTTATTACTCTGTATGGCCCCTTCTGTTTCAACACAATGCCCTTCGGGCTTAAAAACGCCGGCGCTACGTATGAACGCATGATTGAGACATGTTTGGAAAAGCAGATCGGCAAAACAGTGGCGGCGTACGTAGACGATGTGGTCGTTAAAACCGGACACGTCGACTCCTTAATAGACGACTTGAGGCTCACGTTCGACAATCTCCGAACATACGACATTAAGCTTAATCCGGAAAAATGCATTTTCGGCGTGCCTGCCGGAAAGCTCCTAGGCTTCATTGTCTCCAGTAGAGGAATCAAAGCAAATCCGGCTAAAATCCGAGCTCTGTCGCAGTTGGCTATCCCAGCTGACCTCAAGCAAATCCAGAAGTTAACTGGATGTGTGGCGGCCTTAAGCCGCTTTATCTCCCGAATAGGAGAAAAGACATTACCCCTTTATCGCCTTCTTCAGCGCACCGAACACTTCGAGTGGACGGACGCGGCCATGGCCGGTTGGAAGAAATAAAAGCCATCCTGGCCACCAACCCAAGCTTTGCTGCGCCAAATGCCGGCGAACCAATGTTGTTATATATCGCGGCAACTCATCAAGTTGTAAGCGCAGTGCTCGTCCTCGAACGAGAGACGGACGGACATAAATTCCCACTCCAAAAACCGGTATATTATGTATCCACTGTCCTCACTCCATGCAAATCACGGTACCCACATTATCAACAGATAGCATACGCGGTATTTATGGCATCCCGGAAACTATGACACTACTTTCATGAGTGTTCAATCACGCTGGCCTCGGAAGTACCACTCAACGACATAGTAAACAACCGCGATGCCACGGGCCGGATTGCCAAATGGGCCATCGAGCTCCTCCCGTTCGACATAACATATAAACCTCGGCGAGCCATTAAATTACATAAATCTTGGCCGATTTAAATGCGCCGAATGGACAGGTTTAACTCCCCAAAGAGTACGTCACATACTCCAATTGGACCATGCACTTCGATGGCTCTAAAATGCTGGTAGGTCTGGGGGCTGGCGTCGTCCTGACGTCCCCCACCGGAGATATAATCCAATACGTACTCCAAATATTGTACACAGACTCCAACAACGCAGCCGAATATGAGGCCCTGTTACATGGTCTTCGGTTGGCAGTTTCTATGGGCATTCGACGCCTGGAGGTGCGTGGGGACTGAACCTCGCAATATCCCAAATAAATGGAGACTTCGACACCAAGGATCCCAAAATGGCGGCATATCGCAACTCGTCGTCAAAATTTTAGCTCGGTTCGAGGGGCTTGAATTTCACCATGTGGCTCGGGAAAACAATCAGGCGGCGGATATCCTCGCCCGTATCGGCGCTAAGCGCGACACTGTCCCACCTAACATCTTCTTGGAAAGGTTGTTTAAGCCATCCGTGGTATGGGAAGGGGACACCGGTAACAATAGTCCGGACCCGGCCACAACACCAGATACTGAACACTCTGACATAATCGGAGGCTCTGCCATCGAAATAACACCTTCAGCCCACGTGATAATGGCCGTCATCGCCTGCGTGGATGTAACCATTCCTGGCCTACCTAACTAGGAAGGAACTACCCGAGGACCAAAATGAGGCACGCTGCATAGTGCGGCGATCTAACGCCTACAAGGCCCACGGGGGATAAGAAAAGCACTACCGGAGTCCTTCAAAGGTGCATCTCCGAAGAGGAAGGGCGGAAGCTTTTGGCAGAAATCCTCTGGACTCGGCGACCACCACGCCGCAGCCCGGGCCCTTGTAATCAAGGCCTTCCGTACAGGTTTCTATTGGTCGACGGCCCGAGCAGATGCACATGATCTGGTCCAACGTTGCGTTGGTTGCCAGCTTTTCGCAAACCAAAGCCATATGCCGCCTACCGCTCTCCAAACAATCCCCATCACTTAGCCCTTTGCGGTCTGGGAGCTTGATATGGTCGGATCCCTCAAAGGGGGAACCCATAAGAAAAAATACTTACTGGTCATGGTGGATAAATTCACCAAATGGATAGAAGCCAAACCTGTTAAAATGGCCGAATCCGGACCGGTGATAGACTTCATATCTGGGGTTGTACACCATTATGGCGTCCCCCACAGCATCATCACCGACAACGGCACGAACTTTGCAGCCGACGAGGTAAAACTTTGGTGCAGCAACATGGACATCAAGCTCGATTATGCTTCTGTCTATCACCCGCAAACTAACGGTCAAGTCGAGCGAGCAAATGGTCTTATCATGAGCGGCATCAAACCCAAATTAGTGCGGTCCTTAAAGGAGTCTAACACGCACTGGGTAGAGGAGCTCGACTCCGTACTATGGGGGCTGCAGACCACGCCGAATCGCACTACCGGATACACACCGTTTTTTATGGTGTACGGTGTAGAGGCGGTTCTACCCTGCGACATAATTCATGACTCGCCTCGAGTGTGCATGTATGAAGAAAAAGAGTCCGAGCTTGATCGGCAGGACAGTTTGGACGCCCTGGAGGAGGAGCGCGATGTGGCAAAAGCTCGTTCCGCATTCTATCAACAACAGGCTCGAAGGTACCAAAGCAGAGAAGTACGGGCCAAAACTTTTAACGTTGGCGAACTAGTTCTACGCCTGCCGGAGAAGAAAAAGAACAAACTCAAGCCCAAATGGGAAGGTCCCTTCATTATTGACTGTGTTACGACCGGTGGAGCGTACCGTCTGCGGGATGCATCGGACAATCGACTCGAGCCAAACCCATGGAACGCAGCCAGACTCTGAAGATTCTACGCCTAGCGCCGGACTCTGTGTTCGTCTCCTTACCCCCGTCCATTTTTTGCACATTCGTTATCTATCTTTTCTCTCTTTCTTTCTTCTTTTTCTTTCTCCTCAAGGCCTTAAAAGGCTAACTTGTGTCTTGACTATTAAAGATTGACGCGCTAACAGCGCTCATTATACCTGGGGGCTTCTTATACAGAAGCTTAATAAACTATTTTTCTGGGCTTCATGCCCCACACATGTGTTATTCTTCCGCATACACCTTTTTTCGCCATTATATGCATCGATATGACTTAAGTTTTGGCCAAGCTGGGTTGTTCGGCTCTTGTATTTATGCCCTACGTTCCCGTTAATTCGGCTAGGGCATAAGGGGAGCACCTCTGCGATTGTTACTGCCGGGTCAGCCGGATGTGTACCTCAGACTGGGTGAAGCCGAAAGCTATCATTCTTAAGGGAATATTCGGTCGGTGAACAAAAGATGACTTTTATCTATTTTTGATACATGCCCCCAGATGTTTATAACCTGCGTCTCTTTTCGCAGTTCTGACATGCACATTAGGGCATGCGTACCCAGGGAAAGGAACCCTTAACGGAACTATTCTCCCTGGAAGATGTTTCTTACTATCCATGTAATATAACATAGCTAGTTGGGTACTTGTCTGTTCAAGCACTTATGACCCCTACGCCTGGTTTCCACGCATACGCCGGTTTTTACATAACTGAGCAGGTATTCAGATACTCCGGACTATCGGGTCCAGAGGTTGAAGCGAAAAGGTCCGCCATGACAAATGATTTACAATCCGGCTAGGGACATTATATATGTCAATTAAATTACACAGTCACTTAGACTGACTAAATTATTCTTCTATACCATCCAACAGGCCGTCTAGCCTACAATCCTGTTGGGAATACTTTGCGGCTAATTCTACTTGGTCATACGCCAAACTGACGGGGATCTCTTTCCCATCGGGCCCCACAGGTCCGACCTCGGCCATGTGGTTTGGGTCAGCCTTGGTATACCGCATCTTCACCATGGCCCAGGCTTCCCTTGCACCTTGACGGCAGGCTGATATCTTCCATAACCGGAAATGCCGCCGCACTCCCTGGAGCTTCTCTATAAGCTCCCCCATGCCTCCTCGCGGGGAGGCAGATGGCCACAAGGCTTGGGCAATGCCCTGCATCACCTGCCGAACTTGCTCGTGCAGTCGTGAGAGCTCCGTAGAAGATCACCCGTGAGACCCGCATCTCCTCCGTGGGACGCACTCCACAAGATACCTCTGCACATAACTGCTGTTAGCTGGCTTCTTCGCTGAACTCTTTCAAAAGTTAGTTCAAGCACTTACTAAAAATGCCGCGTCGAAGCCGCTTATTCTCCTTCACGGAGTCCGCAAGCTGGGCTCGAACATCTTTCAGTTCCACACCCAGCTGAATATTGGCGTCTTGGAGATCATTTTTCTCCCGAATGACGCGTGTAAGCACGCGCTCGCCAGCATTTAGCTGTCGATTGGCATGTTGCGCATCCCCTGGCACGGCCTCCGGATTCACTCCAGAGTCATCTGCAACATCTATTGTTAGATTTGCATGCATGCTGCACATTCTCCGGTACCTGTCATTCTTTACAATGGAAACCAGTATTACCAGAGGGGGCCTTCTCGGACTCCTTCAATGCGGCAATCATGTCTGTAGCTGGACTTTGCACTCATCCAGCTCTTGAGACAATTTGGTATTCTTCTCTCAGAAGAACTCAAGACAAATAATGATCCTTAAATCAGTTGTGTCAACTGTTTCAAGTCTCGAGACTCTTGATACATATAATCATCAGATTTTCTTACCCGTATATCCTTTACATACTGGTCCGTGGCTCTGGCAAGGCCATTTTGAGCAGCACGGACGTACGCATCTCCTGAGTTAAAGGCATCAAACGCCTCTTGGGAGAAACAAGCGTCACGGAGTACTGCCCGGCGACGCCTGTGATTCATGGCACTCTCTACTTCGGAATTTGTAGCGCATAGTCTATCTGCATCCTCTGTAGGAGGAGCATCTGGCGTTTGCCCCGTGTTAGCTTCCGCCTCTGTGTCCGGCCTTGGAGCCCGACTTGTGGAGGCGTGCTCGGCAACCTCTCTGGATATAGTCCGGCGAGCGTTTTTCCTACTAGGAAACATGGCTGTTATTATATTTTAAAAGACGACAACCACAGAGCGAGGTTCTTTATCATACCTCTGCGCCGGCGTCTCAGTCCTGACCGCCTTTCTTTTTAGCCTACCCGGCTTTGGTGCCCCTTGTTGGCGAGTCGCTGCGGGTTCGGCATGGCGTCCCGAGGGCCTTCCCTATAAGACACCATATGTGTATGATGGGTGAAGTGCATAAAAGGGGATCCTTCTCGGAAGTTGGGACTCTGGTTTTACTTACATGTGATGCGGGGAGTAGCCCAGGATAGCTAGCTATAATGGCCACCATGGCATCATCACAACTTAATTGATAGAATATCATGTCGATCAGCTCCACAAAAATGTCCGGATCCTCCTCGAGTCCGGGATCGAGGGCCCGGTCAGGGTCCTCCGGTTGTGGAGGCGGGATGTTGACCTCCCTTACAGCTTTTCACAGTTCCTGCCATGAAACGTCAAGGTAAATACTCATGACGGTGAATGCGGGAAGGATAGGAGTAAAAAGTGACAACTCACCCAGCTTGGAGGGTTGTACATGGAGAATCCATCCCGTGGCTTAATGTGGATGAACTCCTCTTCCTCTCCCTTGTACAAATTAGACAGAATTTTTGCTAGAGCAGCAACTGAGTCTGGTCCCTTACCCCCGCAGCGGGTGGAATCATCTTCCCCGTTAAAGTGCCACATGGGGTGCCCTCGATATTGAAGTGGTTGCACCCCCCGCATTATGCATATTTGACATAACCTCGATTATGGACTGTCCTGATTGAGCCAACACCTTTATCCGACCCATCAGGTAAAGGACTTCTCCGTTATCTTCCTCCCGAGGGCTTCGTGGGCCCCAGCTTTGGCGTTTCTTCAAAGGGGCATTTCCGAACCCGGGAAGACCAATCCGAATAGGATCTGGAAGGGGGACGTCCTCCATATAAAACCACTCCGAAGGCCAGTCTTCGGACGTCTTCTTCGGGGTACCGGACAGGTATCCGGTCCCGGTGATGCGCCATATTCGACTCCGCCCACTTGATATATTGACCCCTTCTGTGTACGGGGCACAAGACAGAATAGCCTCTTCCACAACTTGAAATGAGCTTCGCAGCCCAGAAACAGCTCACAAAGGGCAACATAAGCAGCGATGTGTAATATGGAAGCAGGGGTGAGATTATGCAGCTAGAGGCCATAAAACTCCAGGAGCCCACGGAGGAATGGATGGATTGGAAATCCGAGTCCCCTTAATAAATAATGGACAAGGCATACCCGCTCCCCCTTGGAGGGATTAGGAAATCTCTCCGCTTGCTCCCCGCCATTATGGGTGGCGAGCCCGGCTCGAACGGGGACCATATACGTGAAGGAAATATGCCCTAGAGGCAATAATAAAGTTATTATTTATTTCCTTATATCATGATAAATGTTTATTATTCATGCTAGAATTGTATTAACCGGAAACATAATACATGTGTGAATACATAGACAAACAGAGTGTCACTAGTATGCCTCTACTTGACTAGCTCGTTAATCAAAGATGGTTATGTTTCCTAACCATAGACATGAGTTGTCATTTGACTAACGGGATCACATCATTAGGAGAATGATCTGATTGACATGACCCATTCCGTTAGCCTAGCACTTGATCGCTTAGTATGTTGCTATTGCTTTCTTCATGACTTATACATGTTCCCGTAACTATGAGATTATGCAACTCCGTTTACGGAGGAACACTTTGGTGCTACCAAACGTCACAACGTAATCGGGTGATTATAAAGGAGTACTACAGGTGTCTCCAAAGGTACATGTTGGGTTGGCGTATTTCGAGATTATGTTTTGTCACTCCGATTGTCGGAGAGGTATCTCTGGGCCCTCTCGGTAATGCACATCACTACAAGCCTTGCAAGCAATGTAGCTAATGAGTTACTTACGGAATGATGCATTACGTAACGAGTAAAGAGACTTGCCGGTAACGAGATTGAACTAGGTATTGGATACCGACGATCAAATCTCGGGCAAGTAACATACCGATGACAAAGGGAACAAAGTATGTTGTTATGCGGTTTGACCGATAAAGATCTTCAGAGAATATGTAGGAGCCAATATGGGCATCCAGGTTCCGCTATTGGTTATTGACCGAGAATAGTTCTAGGTCATGTCTACATAGTTCTCGAACCCGTAGGGTCCGCACGCTAAGGTTTCGGCGATGCTTATATTATGAGTTTATGAGTTTTGATGTACCGAAGGAGTTCGGAGTCCCGGATGAGATCGGGGACATGACGAGGAGTCTCGAAATGGTCGAGACGTAAAGATCGATATATTGGACGACTATATTCGAGTTCGGAAAGGTTCGAATGATTCGGGTATTTTTCGAGTACCGGAGAGTTACGGGAATTCGCCGGGAGAAGTATTGGGCCTTATTGGGCCCTGCGGAAAGAGAGAGGGCTGCCTAGGGCAGGCCGCGCGCTTCAAGGCCTAGTCCGAATTGGACTAGGGGAGGGCCGCATCCCTTCCTCTCTTCCCTTCCTTCTCTCCTACTCCTACTAGGAAAGGAGGAGTCCTACTCCGGTGGGAGTAGGACTCCCCCCTTGGTGCGCCTCCTCCCTAGGCCGGCCACCTCCTCCTTGCTCCTGTATATACGGGGGCAGGGGGGCACCCCATGACACACAAGTTGATCAACGGATCGTTCCTTAGCCGCAGCGGTGCCCCTCCACCATATTCCACTTCAGTCATATCGTCATGGAGCTTAGGCGAAGCCCCGCGCCGGTGAAGTCATATCGTCACGGAGCTTAGGCGAAGCCCCGCGTCGGTGGAGCATCATCATCGCCACCACGCCGTCGTCGACGTGGAACTCATCCCCGACGCTTTGCTGGATCGGAGCCCGGGATCGCCATCGAGCTGAACGTGTGCTGAACACGGAGGTGCCGTGACGTTCGGTACTTGGATCGGTCGGATCGTGAAGACGCATTTACTACATCAACCGCATTGTTATAACGCTTCCGCTTTCGGTCTACGAGGGTACGTGGACAGACACTCTCCCCTCTCGTTGCTATGCCATCACCATGGTCTTGCGTGTGCGTAGGAATTTTTTTTGAAATTACTACGTTCCCCAACAATACGCTGGAGGGAGAAATCCATGGGTCTGTAACTTTACTAATTGGCTGTGCGGGACGGAACACTTCTTCCAATCACCGGGCTTAGGGCTACGGGAGAGAGAGGAGGAGCTGCGATGGCCGACCATGTTGGAATGGATTTTTTCGGGCGGCCGATGGATACCGCCGTGGGAGGATGGTGTGATCTGGATCTAAGAATCCCGCCTCTTTAATAGACAATTTACTCGCATGGCTAGGGTGGCAAATGTAAAAATGCACTGGCTTCTCGCATTCGCTTGACACGTGGAAGATAGCCATTATTGGGCGCGGAAGCCAAGAAGTGCAACATTTATGGGGAGCCAGACACTACTTAACAGGTATTCAGAATTTGGAGAAGAACCCGCCTTGCAATGCCGAAGACAATCTGCGTGCCGGACTCATCGTCATTGAAGCCTGGTTCGGGGGCTACTGAGGGAGTCCTGGATAGACAGTCGGACTATATCCTTTAACCGGACTGTTGGAGTATGGAGATACAAGATTGAATACTTCCTCTCGTGTCTGGATGGGACTCTCCTTGGCGTTGAAGGCAAGCTTGGCAATACGAATATGTAGATCTCCTTCCTTGTAACCGACTCTGTGTAACCCTAGCCCCCTCCGTGTCTATATAAACCGGAGGGTTTAGTCCATAGGACAAGAACAATCATACCATAGGCTAGCTTCTAGGGTTTAGCCTCTACGATCTCGTGGTAGATCAACTCTTGTAATACTCATTTCATCAAGATCAATCAAGCAGGAAGTAGGGTATCACCCCCATCAAGAGGGCCCGAACCTGGGTAAACATCGTGTTCCCCGCCTCCTGTTACCATCCGCCTTAGACGCACAGTTCGGGACCCTCTACCCGAGATCCACCGGTTTTGACACCGACAATGGGTACCCTGGTTCCCAGAATGCCGACAGTAGCCCCCGGGCCCAAGGCGCGCTCGGACTTGGCTTCGAGGAAAAGCCAAAGGGCAAGGGCGACGCATCACGGGCCCCAATTGCCTGCAGACTGAGTCAACGCGTGGCGCTTGATGGGACATGGGTGTCTCCACTTCCCCATGCCGCCTCGGCAACTGCCCAGGCTGACAAAAGAGTAGCGCCCGCTCCATGCCATCATTACCTTCTCTTAGCCTTGCTCCAGATCCCCTTTCCTCCTGCCGAGAGCATCTCCAGACTTGGTCGAATTCCTCCTCCCTTTCGCGTCTCTTCTCCCAAATTCTTCGCAGATGGCATCCAGGAAGGCGAAGCCGGCCGCACAGGCCGCGAGCTCCTCCTTCTCACATGTGCCGGCCCTCAGCACGTCCTCCATCACCGAGAGGAAACACCTTGTCTCCGCGCTCGCGCTGACAGCGAGCGTCGGCAACGAGTGGAAGGAGACGACGCTCCTGGCCGGCTCCATAGAGCGAGGGACCCTGACAGGGTCATTCTATCCCTTCTTCCTCCACAGCGTCTTTGCGGGGCTCGTCCCGCCTTTCTTCGAGTTCTTCACCGCCGTCCTCGACCATTACCAGGTTCAGGCTCTGTATCTTCAGCCCAACTCCATCCTTCTCCTGTCGATCTTCGCCTTCTACTGCGAGGCGTTCGTGGGCGTGATGCCCTACATTGCGCTCCTCCGCCACTTCTTCTATCTTCGGATGCACCACCCAACCCAGCGTTCTGGCTACCTTTCATTCGCCGCGGTCCACTGTGGCAACGCGCTCATGAGGGCCGGGAAGAAGGTGGAGAACTTCCAGCACAAGTGGGTCTTTATGGATGCCAGGGGCCTTCACGTGTGGCTAGAGTTGCCAACCGAGCTGCCGGAGAAGCTTTATTGGTGGGGTCATGAGAAGCTCACCGACCCCCCCCCCCCCGGCGGCGCCAGTCCTGAGGAAGATGACGGCGGACATGGAGGCCGGGGCGTTGACGGGGGCCATGCTCGTCAAGGAGTTCCTGACGCAGCGCCTGGCCCCGCTCCAGGCACACTCGCGCCCTATGTGAGAGTTCAAGGGCGCAGAGGACGACATCCGGCTGCGCTCAGGGAGCCTGACAGGCGAGGAGCTAGAAAAGGCCATGCATACCCTGCTTGAGAGGGATCCGGGCAGCCTCACAGTGGCCTACATCCCGCTATACGGTTGTGCCGATGAGGCGGCGCTAGTCGCCGCCATGCCCGTCTTCAATGAGCTAGGGCTCGTGCCGCCTGAGCTCCCCAACTCCCCGGTGCTAGTGTCTTCCGGTGACGACTCCGGGGAAAAGGGGGAGGAGGATTCGGAGGCGACCATGGATGATGTGGCGGAGACCTCTCCACCGTCGCAGAGCGATCTTCTCCGCGGCCTCTCCGATGATGACGATGCCGCCGAGCCCCCGGGTGTGGAATCCGCGTGCTCTACCAGGGTTGTCACGAGGTCCGGGGCCACTCCCTTGTGGAGGCTAGGCCGAGCGACCCTGAAAAAGGGCGGGGCGGACCCCCTCCTTAGGTGATTATTGGGAATTGTTGCATGGAAAACAAAAAAATTCTACGCACACGCAATGATCCATCCATGGAGATGCATAGCAACGAGGGGGAGAGTGTGTATACTTACCCTCGTAGACCGTAAGCGGAAGCGTTTATGAAAGTGCAACTATCCCTAGGTGGTTTTGGTAATTCTGAACAACATATAGCTCATTGAGCTAACATTATTCCAAGATGAATATTTCAGGAAAAGCTCAATGAATGGCATGGCATGGATGAGGAAAGTGGACCCCTCAAAATACTTGGATAAAACGATTGGCTCAAGCTCAAAAGCTCAAGACTCTACATTTTATATTTTAGTGATGCAAGATCACATTGAGTCTATAGGAAAAGCCAATACTATCAAGGAGGGATGAGGTGTTGCTTAATGAGTTTCTTGCTCCATAGTGCTTAGTGATATGCTCCAAAGCCCTCAACTACTTTGTCACATCCACATATGACCCAAACCAAAAGTCAAACTCGGCCCCACCGATTCTTTCTATCTGGCGCCACCGAGTTCAGATGTCATAGCCACTGCCACAAACCCTAAGCAAATCGGTCTCACCGATAGGGATCTCAGTCTCACCGAGACGGGATTGTAATCTCTCTGTTTCCCTTCGTAACGTTTCAGTCCCACCGAGATGAGCGATCGGTCCCACCGAGATTGCAATGTAAACTCGTTGTTTCCCTTTCGTAACATTTCGGTCCCACCGAAATGAGCGAACCGGTCCCACCGAGTTTACCTGACCAAATCTCTGGTTAGCTTATTACCAAAGTCGGACTCACCGAGTTTGTGTAATCGGTCTCACCAAGATTACGTTATGCCCTAACCCTAACCATATCGGTCCTACCGAGTTGCATGTCGGTCCCACCGAAAATCCTAACGGTCACTAGATTTGTTGAATCGGTCCGACCGAGTTTCTCAATTCGGTCTCACCGAGATTGGTAAATTGTGTGTAACGGTTAGTTTTTGTGTGGATGCTATGTATACCCCTCCACCTCCTCTTCATTCATGGAGAGAGCCATCCGAACGAACCTACACTTCCAATACACATTTTCTGAGAGAGAACCACCTACCCTTGTGTTGAGGCCAAGATATTCCATTCCTACCATATGAATTTTGATTTCTAGCCTTCCCCAAGTTCCTTTCCACTCAAATCTTGTTTCCACCAAATCCAAATCCTGTGAGAGAGAGTTGAGTGTTGGGGAGACTATCATTTGAAGCACAAGAGCAAGGAGTTCATCATCAACACACCATTTGTTACTTCTTCGAAAGTGGTGTCTCCTAGACTGGCTAGGTGTCACTTTTGAGCCTCCGACAAGATTGTGGAGTTGAACCAAGGAGTTTGTAAGGGCAAGGAGATCGCCTACTTCGTGAAGATCTACCGCTAGTGAGGCAAGTCCTTCGTGGGCGACGACCATGGTGGGATAGACAAGGTTGCTTCTTCGTGGACCCTTCGTGTGTGGAGCCCTCCGTGGACTCGCAAGAATGTTACCCTTCGTGGGTTGAAGTCTCCATCAACGTGGATGTACGATAGCACCACCTATCGGAACCACGACAAAAACATCTGTGTCTCCAATTGCGTTTGAATTCTCCAAACCCTTCCCGTTACATTCTTGCAAGTTGCATGCTTTACTTTCTGCTGCTCATATACTCTCTGCATGCTTGCTTGAATTATGTTAAGATTGCTTGACTTGTGTTAAGATAGCTAAAATCTGCCAAAGACTAAAATTGGGAAAAGGATAAGTTTTTATTTGGTTAAGTAGTCTAATCACCCCCCTCTAGACATACTTTTGATCCTACAAGTGGTATCAGAGCTTTGGTCTCCATTTGCTTTGATTTCCATAGCTTTTGGTGGGCCTTTGTTTCACAACCTAGGAGAGTATGGCGTCTAGCGAGGGAAATTATCATCGTAGAGGTCCTTCCTTTGATGGTACTAATTTTGCTAGTTGGAAGCACACGATGAAAATGCATATTCTTGGACATAACCCCGCTGTTTGGGCTATTGTGTGTATTGGCTTGCAAGGTGAATTCTTTGATGGGAGAGAACTGAACCGTGAAGCTAGCGCGGAAGAGTTGAAGATGCTGCAATACAATGCTCAAGCTTGTGATATCCTGTTCAACGGATTGTGCCCTGAAGAATTCAACAAAATCAGCCGTCTTGAGAATGCAAAGGAAATTTGGGATACTTTGATTGATATGCATGAAGGTACCGACTCCGTCAAGGAATCCAAGTTGGATGTGCTTCAAAGTCAACTTGACAAATTCAAAATGAAGGATGGTGAAGGTGTCGCTGAAATGTACTCTAGGCTTGCTCTTATCACAAATGAGATTGCCGGCTTAGGAAGTGAAGAGATGACCGAAAAATTCATCATCAAGAAGATCCTAAGAGCTTTGGATGGAAAATATGATACCGTGTGCACATTGATCCAAATAATGCCCAATTACAAAGATCTCAAGCCAACGGAAGTCGTTGGAAGAATTGTTGCTCATGAGATGTCACTCAAGGATAAGGAGGAACTTCACAACAAGTCAAGTGGTGCTTACAAAGCCTCATGTGAAGCCCCCACATCATCAAGTGAGAAACAAACCTTCAATGAAGAATTGAGCTTAATGGTGAAGAACTTCAACAAGTTCTACAAGAATAGAAGCAAAGAGAGAAGCTCCAAGTCAAGGTCCTACAATGACAAAAGATCTTCTAGTCAAGAGCGCAATTGCTACAATTGTGGGAGACCCGGACACTATTCCGATGAGTGTACAACACCCTACAAAAGAAGAGAAGAATCACCCAAGAGAAGAAGTAGAAGAGAAGAATCACCACCAAGAGAGAGGAGGAGTAGAGATGATCGTTATGAACTTAGAACATCCCGGAGAATCAAAGATTTAGAAAGGAAGGACAAATCATCAAGGAGCTACACAAAACGAAGACATCAAGCTCATGTTGGTGAATGGGTATCCGGCTGCGACTCCGACAATCACTCCGAGAGAAGCTATCACTCCGACTCCGAATATACTCAAGATGAAGGTGTTGCCGGTCTAGCACTTGTGTCAACCAACTCTACGACATATTTGATTCACCAAATGAAGGAATTGGAAGATGCTTCATGGCCAAAGGTCCAAAGGTAACACATCCCGAGTATGTTGATTTCAATAGTGATGAAGATGACTTGTTAGGTGATGATGATTTACTTGTTGACAACTCTAGTGATGAATACTATGATGAAACGTCAATTAATCATGCTAATCAAGATAAAACAAATGACAATGATAAGGAGAAGATTGAGCTTCTAACTAAAGAACTAAACACTCTGAAGTTAGCTCATGAAACTATCTTTGAAGATCATCGAGAACTTTTAAGGACTCATGAGAAGTTACGCTTTGAAAAGCTCAACCTTGAGCAAGAGCATGAGTTCTTAAAGGCAATCAATGATGATCTCCGTAAGAAAAGTTCTTCTTACATTGCCAAGTGTTTACTCTTATCTACTTACATGCCTCAAGTCAAGTCTAGTAACAAGAACAAGAAGGATTCTTCCTCTAGTAGTAACAATAATCATGCTAAACCCAATGTTGTTGCTTCTAGTAGTTCTCTTGATTCCACTAATGATTCTCTTAGCCAAGTTACACTTGAGCAAGAAAATAGCTTATTGAAGGGAATTATAGAGAAAGGTGTTTACAAGAGCCTTGCCGGAGTAAGCAATTTGAGGAAATTGTACGCAAGCAAGGAAGGCACCGGAAGAACCAAGGTGTTGGTTTTGAACGAAAGTTCAATGCCAATGGAGTTGAGTGGGAAGAAGATCAATACCCCAAGACGAAGTTTGTTCCTCAACAAGATAAGTATGATCCTACTTCCTTCAAGGGGGCACAAGCTCAAGATGATCTTCCACCACAAGACCACAAGAAAAAATGCAAGGATAAGCTTCAAGAGGAGATTGATGCATTTGAAGAAGCTCCAAAGGCATTGGTCAAGTGGGTTCCCAAGACTACGTCAAGCTCTACTTCATCAAATACGACTACAACTCCAAGGATTCCCATCAAGATGATGTGGATCCTGAAGAAGAAGAACTAGAGAGTTCTTGAGGGTGACTCCGCCAACATATTTCACTCATATCATTTTGTCTACTACAAGTGCAATCAACTTTCACATCTTGCACTAGTTCAAGGAGTCACAAACCCACTTGTTGGTAAGACAAGGGACAAGGTAACCTAATGCTCTCATAGACATTATCTTGTGTGTGCATCACTCTATGTCTATGGATATCCTTGTTTGTTCCTTGTGGGACTAACCCGTGTAGGTATTGAAAGTGCAACTCACTCCAAAAGGATTAATCCAAATGATCTTCATCAACATTGAGCATCCACATCTTCAAAACCTACATGAAGTCATCATCGACAAAACCCAATGTTAGTTCATCCCTCTAAGGGGGGAGGGGGGTCTCACATCTAGGAGGAGCTTTACTCTAAAAATTGAGCTAAAGCAAATCTAATGGTGTGAACACATCAATGCATTATGTAAAAGTGGTAAGCCCACTTGTGCTTAAACGATGAGTATGACCTATGATCAAATGTTCTCATTTGACTCCTAAGTCAATATACTCATATATAGATGATCTAGTCTTCGCAAATTGCTTGATAGATGCTAGAATTGGTTGTGCATGCTTTGCCACATATTTCATTTGCCATTTTATTGTGTGAGCATGTTGGTTGCATATTTTACTCATTCAAGGACATCCACTTGTTGTTTTGATTGATTTGTTTCTTTTTCTTTTGCCAAGTGGATGGACAAGAATGCCTAAGAACCTTCTCTAGCTATCTATGCTCTTCTCGTCCCAAACTCTATTCATGCTGCATCACAAAATTTGATCAAGTCAGATTCGAACCACTCTGTGTGAGGAGCACTCGGAGTCCTCGTCATAGACTTAAACTTCCAAAACTTCTTTGTGCGTTTCGGTCTGACCGATTCTTCCATTTCGGTCATACCGAGATCACTAAGTCGATCTAGGTTTTCAATCTCGGTGCAACCGATTTGAACTTTTCGGTCACACTGAGTTGTTGTAACTGTCGTGATTATGCATCTTGGTGCCACCGAGTTGTTCCACTCGATCACACCGACAGGGTCGGGCTATATATACCCACGGGCAAAAATTTGGAAACTTTCTCCAAACTCTTTCACCCGCGCGTAGCCCGCTCTGCCTCTAGGGTCTTCGGATCGTCCTCCTCGTCGCCAGCTGCCTCCTGTCGCTGGTCTCCGCCGCCGTCAACGGAAATCATCCCCACCGTTGCCGCCGTAGCGAGTTCATCGCCGAACTAGGGTATGGACTCGATCGCTGTGCTATCCCCGTCCGATTCCTAGCACATTGTGTTCAACATGAATCTTGCCACGATTGATACTATTCTATCCAGTCAAAACACTCCGTAGATTAGAGATGAATTGAAAATTTAGGGTTAGGTTTCCGCCGAAACCATCTCGGACCCACCGAGTTGTAGAACTCGGTTCCACCGATTCGGCTAAGGCCATTGCACATGTAACTCCCGGTCTGACCGGAAATTGCAAATCAGTGTGACCGAGTTCAGGACTTTGTGAAACCCTAGCAGTCTCGGTGCCACCGAACTGTGACTCGGTCTGACCAAGTTCAATAGTTTAGGTTCCAAAAGCTGCTTCGGTATCACTGAGTTTACAAATCGGTTGATCCCAAATGCTTTCTGTGGAAAACTAAAACTAAGTTTTTGACTCATTATTTTGCAAAAATCTCTGTATTTTGTGATGCTCATCCACTCAATCTCATCTATATCTATTCACAGGGTCTGTTGTCAGTGATTGCAATATGTCTGATCAAAGTGATAGCCAGAACAAGTCAGAGGAGAAGATTCAAATGAGTGAGGGCACTAGTCCCTCTAGCAGCTCTGATGAGGGTAGCAGGAGCACTCCAAGCAACTTACCCAAAGCTGCCACCAGGACCAGAAAGAAGAGAACCTCAGAATCTGAGGTTGAAGACTATGTGGCTGTTGAGGATGAGGCTATTTCCAAGAAAAAGGTGCTCAAGAAGGAGTATGGCACAGCTGCTGCCACTAAGCCTGGTATGAAGACTAAAGTACCTGCCAAAAGGATTCCCATGTCTAAAGCCAGAGCCTCCACTCAAGCATCTTTGGAATCTGAACCCAAAGAGGCTGCTGCAGAAGGGAAGAAGAGGAAGGAAAGGGTCAAGAAGACCATGGCCAGAGTAATTGGAAAGCCTTCCATGATGGAAGAGGAGGAAGAAGAAGAGGTTGCTGCACCAGCACCCAAGGCTCAGAAGCTTATGGGTGATGCTATTCTGTCAGGGGCTGCATCATCAAAGCCCAAAGAAGCACCCAAAGCTGCCTCCAAACCCAAGACTGTACCTAAGAGGAGTACCAGAACATTCCAAATTGGCCGAGAAGAACAAGGCCCCAGTGCCTAAAATTGTTGCTGAAGATGAAGAAGATGAGACACATGTCTTGAGAAAATTGAAGCCAAAAATTCCAGATCATAATAGTGCCCATCCTGTAGCTGAGAACATGAAAATCCGAAGAGACTCAGGATTAAGGCTATGGAGAGAGTCAGATCCATATACCACCAGAAGGAGGACTGCTGTTGACTACAGGTTCCACACAAAGGAACAACAGGATTTCTATGAGACAGTGTTGTTGGACAAGAAGCCAATAGTGTGTGACATGAGGTGGGTTGACTGGACCTACATGAAGGAGAATGAAGAAGGCTATCCTAGTGTGTATGACAGCTTCAATGCTTGTGGAGTGGCAGACTTTGTTGGGCAGAAGCTCACAAAGTGGAATGAGGAGCTCATAATGCAATTCTACTCCACAGCACACTTCTATCCAGATGGCAGGATAGTATGGATGTCTGAAGGTACTAGGTACCAATCATCTATTGAAGAATGGGCTAATCTGATCAATGCACCTAAGGAGGAAGAGGATGACTTGGATGTCTATGCCAAGAAGAAGATGGATCACAACTCTATGGCACATATGTACAAGGAGATCCCAGATGCTGCTATAGAATCACACAAGTTTGGATCAGTACATTACCTTCTGTCAGGACCACCAACCATTAACTGGATCCTCAGGCACACTCTCTTGCCCAAGTCAGGTGATCACAACATGATCAGAGGCCATGCAATAAATCTGCTACACTTATTTGATGTGCCACAGAAGTTCAAGGTCATGAGCCTTATAGTTGAGACTATCAAGAGGACAGCTGCTGACCAAAAGAGAAGTTGTGGGTATGCCCCATAGATCCAGGAGCTGATTAACTCCAAGATGGGCACATGCACATACTTGTTGGACAAGGAGCACATGCCTATCTATCCAGACTTTGAGGACAACCAAGTGGTTATGGATGAAGATGAACCATCTTCAGTGCAAGCACAAGCTAAGAAGGAGAAGGCAAGGACTGAGAAGGCTGCCAAGATGCCAACAATGGAAGATGCATCTCAGTACTTTTTGAAGAGCAAACGGGATCAACTTGGCTACTTGATTGCATCCACTCTAAGGATTGAGAAGGGGCTGGCCACCTTGACTCGAAACCAGGAGAGCTTGGAGAGGATCATGGAGCAGAAGTTCTATGACATGGATGTGAAGGTCACAGAGATCCAGTCCGTTGTTGAGCAACTTCAGGATGATATGCAGGAGAGGAAGGGCAAGTCAACCACTAAGGAATTTGCCAGAGTGCCTAGAGATCAGAGATCAGCTACAGTGCCAAAGGATGCACACGAGAGCCACTTCATCCGCATCTACCACAGCCTTGGTGCCACTAGCTCCAAAGCACCTACTCCACCAGCTCCATCTACATCAACTGATGCCTTCGTCCTTGGCGTTCTATATACACCACCACCTGAAGATCAAGCCTGAGAGACGATTTAGTACTATGCATTTTCTATGAACTTTTTGGTAACATGTTGCCAAAGGGGGAGAAAAATGTATAGATCATAGGCTTCGGGAGAGAGTGTTGCTTTTTATTCTCTCTTGCTTTGGTGGTGAACTTTATTTGCTTGTTTGAGATACATTATGTCTGTGTGATACTTGGATAATCATGTGTTTGATCATATGCTACATTTATGCTTGTTGGATGACATTATCCTTTTATCTCTATATGATCATTCACTTTGCTTGGTGATGAGTGCATGTATTCAATTATTATCATTTTGAGTGCTCCACCAAGATGTATGTGACATGGAAGAGTAACCCATGAGCCTAACTTCTTGTGCATTTGCGGTCCAAAGCAAATATTAAACTATGCACAAATTTAGGGGGAGCTCTTGCTTTTCACATACTTCTCAAAGCGACAATGTTTTTCTCTCTTATTATCATTTGTCAAGCTTTGATCTATATGTTGTCATCAATTACCAAAAAGGGGGAGATTGAAAGTGCAACTATCCCTAGGTGGTTTTGGTAATTCCTAACAACATATAGATCATTGAGCTAACATTATTCCAAGATGAATATTTCAGGAAAAGCTCAATGAATGACATGGCATGGATGAGGAAAGTGGACCCCTCAAAATACTAAGGATAAAAGGATTGGCTCAAGCTCAAAAGCTCAAGACTCTACATTTTATATTTTAGTGATCCAAGATCACATTGAGTCTATAGGAAAAGCCAATACTATCAAGGAGGGATGAGGTGTTGCTTAATGAGTTTCTTGCTCCATAGTGCTTAGCGATATGCTCCAAAGCCCTCAACTACTTTCTCACATCCACATATGACCCAAACCAAAAGTCAAACTCGGCCCCACCGATTCTTTCTATCCGGCGCCACCGAGTCCAGATTTCATAGCCACTGCCACAAACCCTAGGAAAATCGGTCTCACCGATAGGGATCTCGGTCTCACCGAGATGGGATTGTAATCTCTCTGTTTCCCTTCTTAACGTTTCGGTCCCACCGAGATGAGCGATCGGTCCCACCGAGACTGCAATGTAAAGTCTCTGTTTCCCTTTTGTAACATTTCGGTCCCACCAAAATGAGCGAACCGGTCCCATCGAGTTTACCTGACCAACTCTCTGGTTAGCTTATTACCAAAGTCGGACTCACCGAGTTTGTGTAATCGGTCTCACCGAGATTATGTTATGCCCTAACCCTAACCATATCGGTCCTACCGAGTTGCATGTCGGTCCCACCGAAAATCCTAACGGTCATTAGATTTGCTGAATCGATCCGACCGAGTTTGTCAATTCGGTCTCACTGAGATTGGTAAATTGTGTGTAACGGTTAGTTTTTGTGTGGAGGCTATATATACCCCTCCACCTCCTCTTCATTCATGGAGAGAGCCATCAGAATGAACCTACACTTCCAATACACATTTTCTGAGAGAGAACCACCTACCCTTGTGTTGAGGCCAAGATATTCCATTCCTACCATATGAATCTTGATCTCTAGCCTTCCCCAAGTTGCTTTCCACTCAAATCTTCTTTCCACCAAATCCAAATCCTGTGAGAGAGAGTTGAGTGTTGGGGAGACTATCATTTGAAGCACAAGAGCAAGGAGTTCATCATCAACACACCATTTGTTACTTCTTGGAGAGTGGTGTCTCCTAGACTGGCTAGGTGTCACTTGGGAGCCTCCGACAAGATTGTGGAGTTGAACCAAGGAGTTTGTAAGGCCAAGGAGATCGCCTACTTCGTGAAGATCTACCGCTAGTGAGGCTAGTCCTTCATGGGCGATGGCCATGGTGGGATAGACAAGGTTGCTTCTTCGTGGACCCTTCGTGGGTGGAGCCCTCCGTGGACTCAAGGCAACTGCTACCCTTCGTGGGTTGAAGTCTCCATCAACGTGGATGTACGATAGCACCACCTATTGGAACCACGACAAAAACATCCGTGTCTCCAATTGTGTTTGAATTCTCCAAACCCTTCCCTTTACATTCTTGCAAGTTGCATGCTTTACTTTCCGCTGCTCATATACCCTTTGCATGCTTGCTTGAATTGTGTTAAGATTGCTTGACTTGTGCTAAGATAGCTAAAATCTACCAAAGACTAAAATTGGGAAAAGGATAAGTTTATATTTGGTCAAGTAGTCTAATCACCCCCCTCTAGACATACTTTCGATCCTACAGTTTATTCAACGCGGTTGACGTAGTCATACACCTTCACGATCCGCCCGATCAAGTACCAAACGCACGACACCTCCGCGTTCTGCACACGTTCAGCTCGGTGTCATCCTCGGCATCTTGATCCAGCAAGCGGGGCGAGGTAGTAGATGAGTTCCGTTAGCATATTGGTGTGGTGATGGTGGTGGTGTAGCAATCCCACAGGGCTTCACGTAAGCACTGTGACGATCTAGAACATATGAGTAAACTAGAGGCGGAGGGGTGCCAACACACGACATGGAATAAGCTGTGCATTGTGTGGCACCCCTCCCCACATATATATAGGTGTGGGAGGGGAGGAGGCAGCCCCTAGGGCGCCCCAAGTGATGCGGCAGAAGCCCTAGGGCTCCTCCCTTTGGTGCACCCCCTGCCAAAAATTAGCACAAGGGAGAAGGAAAGGTTCCTTCCTCCCCTCTACGGGATATGGTAAGAGGAGGTCGCGCCTCCCCCTTGCATCTAATTGGGTGTGTCTGCCTTAGAGGGGGCTGATGTCTACTACACAACCTTCTTCTTGTAGACGTTGTTGGGCCTGCAAGTGCACAGGTTTGTAGGACAGTAGCAAATTTCCCTCAAGTGGATGACCTAAGGTTTATCAATCCGTGGGAGGCATAGGATGAAGATGGTCTCTCTCAAACAACCCCGCAACCAAATAACAAAGAGTCTCTTGTGTCCCCAACACACCCAATACAATGGTAAATTGTATAGGTGCACTAGTTCGCCAAGAGATGGTGATACAAGTGCAATATGGACGGTAGATAAAGGTAATTGTAATCTGAAAATATAAAAACAGCAAGGTAACTAATGATAAAAGTGAGCGTAAACGGTATTGCAAATGATAGGAAACAAGGCCTAGGGTTCATACTTTCACTAGTGCAAGTTCTCTCAACAATAATAACATAGATAGATCATATAACAATCCCTCAACATGCAACAAAGAGTCACTCCAAAGCCACTAATAGCGGAGAACAAACGTAGAGATTATGGTAGGGTACGAAACCACCTCAAAGCTATTCTTTCAGATCAATCTATAAAAGAGTTTGTACTAGAATAACACCTTAAGACACAAATCAACCAAAACCCTAATGTCACCTAGATACTCCATTATCACCTCAAGTATCCGTGTGCATGATTATACGATATGCATCACACAATCTCAGATTCATCCAACCAACATAAAAGTACTTCAAAGAGTGCACCGAAGTTTCTACCGGAGAGTCAAGAACGTGTGCCAACCCCTATGCATAGGTTCATGGGCGGAACCCGCAAGTTGGTCACCAAAACATACATCAAGTGGCACATGATATCCCATTGTCACCACAGATAAATACGACAAGACATACATCAAGTGTTCTCATAAAAGACTCAATCCGATAAGATAACTTCAAAGGGGAAACTCAATTCTTCACAAGAGAGTTGAGGGTGAGTTACATCTTAAGATCCAACTACTAGAGCAAAGCTCGGATACATCAAGATCGTGCCATAGAGGGAACACGAGAGAGAGAGAGAGATCAAACACATAGCTATCGGTACATACCCTCAGCCCCGAGGGTGAACTACTCCCTCCTCGTCATGGAGAGCGCCGGGATGATGAAGATGGCCACCGGAGATGGATCCCCCCTCCGGCAGGGTACCGGAAAGGGGTCCCGATTGGTTTTTGGTGGTTCTGGAGGCTTGTGGCGGCGGAACTCCCGATCTAACTTCTGTTCTGGAAGTTTTAGGGTACGTAGGTATATATGGGTGAAAAGAGTACGTCGGTGGAGCTACGGGGGCCCCACGAGGCAGGGGGCACGCCTGTGGGGGGTGGGCGTGCCCCCACCTCGCGAGCACCTCCGTATCTTCCGACGTGGAGTCCAAGTCCATCAGGTGGGTTTCCTTCCAAAAATAACTTCTCCAGTTGATTTCGTTCCGTTTTGACTCCGTCTGATATTCCTTTTCCTCGAAACACTGAAATAGGCATAAAATGTCGGTGTACTAGAGTAGGGGTACCCTAGTATCCCGAACTCATGCACGGGCAGTTGCAGCACCCCGCGGCAAGGCTTGCCTGGTCACCGCCAAGATCCTCCGTGGTTCCTTTGGAGCCATTCAAGAACAAAGTATTTAACCAAGAAGACAATGCCTCTGCAAGAGGAGCTTGCCGGAAGGCCACTCAAGGCACGCAGAAGACAAGACCCGGCAAGAGGAGCTTGCCGGAAGGCTCGGAGAGCGACAAGCCTCCAGACGCCGACAGGATTCAGCAGCGGCAAGGCACTTGCCGCGGCAGCAACCTCTCTTCATCTCCGCCCAGCTCATCCACCAACGTGTCGCCATGGGACCATTCCATGCGCAGCGTGTCAAGAGGCTGTGCAGCCGGTGAGAGCAGCGATAAGCGGCCGACAAGCTTGCCATCGTGGCGAACGGTGGCGCCCCGACGGTCCCTCACATCCTTGTTTAGGGCGATGTGACGGGCATTTAATGCTTTGTCCCTTGCCGTCCGGGTTAGGTAGAGTACATCAGACACTGCTCAAGTAGGTGTACCAACCACTGTTTTTCCATTTGTACCCTCATCTATGTTGCCACCTGTCGGAGACCCCTTGAGCATATAAAAGGAGGCCCATGTGCAACGAGAGGGTTCGATTCCAACGTAACCAGAGAACACTCACGCTAGGTCTTGTAGCTCTCATCGCTCCCTAGCAAGCACACAATACAATCAGACAAGCAACAGTAGGAGTGTTATCTCTCCGGAGAGCTCCGAAGCTGGGTAAATTGCTCTTCGTGCGATCTCCGATCCCCTCCGAACCAAAAGGGACCCGGTCTGCCGGTCCCATAGGTGTTCGTGGGTCCGATCAGCCTCCCCGACATCTTTGGCGCGCTGTAGGGCGCCGAGGCTGTGTGAACCTGATCCGGCGTTCACACGAGCAACATCTTCATCATCTTCAACATCTTCATCAACATGCCACCGAAGAAGAAGGCTTGGCGGCAGCGGAGCTGCCCGTCTGCCGAACCCACCATCACCGGAGCGAACGGGTGGTGGAGCAGACGCTGGCGGAAGAACGGGCGTCGGCGAAGGAGTTCGTGACGCTGCCAAGTCCAAGGACAAGGCCGCACAGACCTCGGCGTCCGTACATGTACCGCGCCCGTCTCAGGAGGCGCGGGACCAACAACGTCATGGCGTTCACAATGCCATACGCTCGTTGGACCGAGATCGAGCCGAGGATCTCGGACGTTCAAGACCAACATGCACGCCAACATGCTGGCACAAGCGAGGCATGGTCGGTCGGACGGGATATCGCTCCTTCTAACATAGATAGAAGTCCGGCATATCCCGCCTCCTCGCCGCTCGCCATCGCCACCCACTACTCCAGCAGGCTCGGGCGAGCTCAATCGCTTCGACATTACCTCCAACGGCCGACAAGGTCGACGAATGGAGGGCCACCATCTGAGTCTCATCGCCGCCAGCGCGGCGGCTCCGCTGACAACCGAAAAGTGCGTCGCTGCTGCGGCAAGACGACAAGGCACGAGCCGGTGGCGACGAGACCGGTGGGGGTGCAACCACCATGCACTCTCCGCCCCGAAGGCCAAGATCGCCAACTCGCCGGATCCACCTTGACAGCGGCTCCACCGCGTCATCGGATCCACGAGCCCGCCGCGATCAGCGCCAAGTTCTTCATGAACGACAACAAGAAGACGCTCGAACTCGCATCGAGCGCCGAAGAGAAGCGCGACGTCAATCCGGCAAGCGCGCTGGGCCCTCTGTTGACATGCACGCGCCAGAGGAACCAGGCGACTTGCCGTACGCGGTAGGTTGCCTTGCGTTCACTCGTGAGCCGCGGCAAGTCGAGTGGCCCAGTAAGAAGAATTTCAAGCCAGATGTGCCAGAGAAGTACGATGGCAGGACGCATCCGTCGGAGTTCCTCAAAGATTCACACCATCGCAGCGTAAGCTGCGGGGGACGAGACGACAAGATCCTCGCCAACTACTTCCGCTGGTACTCAAGCCCAACGTCAGTCTCGGCTCATGCACTTGCCGGACGGCTCCATATCCTCTTGGCAGATCTATGCCATCGCTTTGTTGGCGCCTTCACGGGCGCCACAAGCCTCATGGCTGTGAAAGTGACCTTCATCTCGCCGCCTGTAAGGAAGGAGAGTCCTCGCAAGTTCATTCAGAGATTCAGCCGTGTGCACTACAACATCCCAGATGTCCACCCTGCTGCGGTGATCAGCGCGTTTCATCAGAACGTGCGGAACCGCAGGATGAGGGAGGAGATGGCGATGTGCAATGTCAAGGATGTCAGTGAGCTGTATGCCTTGGCCGACAAGTGTGCACGTGCTGAGGAAGGGAGGAGACTCCCAGGAGAGAATGCAGAAGCAGGATCTCGACAAGGAGGAAACCGCCCGGCAAAGAAGAAGAGCAAGGCGGGCAACAGGAGAAAGAAAGGCAGAAGTGCTAGCTGTTGAGCAGTCCGGCAACGGAGGTGGCGACAAGAACGCCAAGGCTGGTGGCTCGGCAAGGAGGTTGCCGCTAGCGCCAACCACCGGTCTGGCGGGCCGACAAGGTGACGGCTCCAAAGAAGCAAGATCGCAAGATCCACTGCACCAAGGGCCATGACCTCCAGAGCTACAAGAAGGTCGAGCAGCTTGTTGAACAGCGAAGGCTTAGTACGAGCGGGCGCGACAAGGAGAAGGCCCAGAAGGTGCCGGAGGAGCCATCAAGAAACGCCCCGCCGGGAGGGCGCCATGGCAAGGCCAAGCAGCGGCAAGGAGACAGCCTCCCGCGGCCGCGACAAGGATGAAGACGAAGACGACGATGAAGACATGGATGATGACGACGCCGATGAGCAGGAGTTTCAGAAGCCACGGAGGTCCTGCTGCATTGACGGAGGTGCTTCCTGCATACTTCCCACCGCCAACTCAAGCAGTGGATGCGGGAGGTCAATGCAGCGGAACCATCCGTAGAGTCACGCAAGCCTCTGAAGTGGTCCAGCACGCCTATCATCTTTGATATTGAGGACCACCCTGATCGCATAACTACGATCGGGTGCTTGCCGATGTTGGTCTCTCCAACTATCCGCAACCTCAAGGTCACCAAGATGCTAGTTGACGGCGGGGCCGACTTAAACCTGATCTCCTCTGCGGTGCTCCAGAAGCTTCAGATCCTCCGACAATGAAGCTCGAAGAGACTGGCACATTCCAAGGAATCAATCCGGAAGGAGCAAGTCAAGGGGAAGATCACGCTGCCGGTAACATTTGGCAGCGATCTGAACTTTAGGACCGAGAGGGTCACATTCGACGTTATTGATTTCCCATTGCCTTACAATGGGATACTTGGCCGCCCAAAGACTCGCTAAGTTCATGGCGGCCTCTCACTATGCCTACAACTTACTCAAGATGCCATGCCCGATAAGCATCATCTCTGTCCATGGCGACAAGAAGGATGCTCTTATCTGTGCCGACAAGATCTACCGGGATGCAGCAGCCGCGACAGGTTGCAAAACACTTGCCGCTGAAGCTCCCGGGGGGAAGAAGGCCAAGTATGGCAAGAGCTCTGATGCCCACTCCGGCAAGCGCACCTCTTCGGAGGGCTGCGCTACCGTCGAGGACGCACCATCGAGCTCCACCGGCAAGTGCAAGAAGACGATGGCAGCTCCGCCAAAGACCAAGAAGGTGTCCGCCAAGGAGGACGGCACTGGTGGTACCTTCACCATCAGTGCCTCTCTCGACCCCAAATAGGAAGGCGCGCCGTTGCTTTCCTGCTGGCGAACGTCGGCGTGTTTGCATGGCAACCGTCGACATCCCCGTGTTCCTGTGTAAGTAATTGAGCACCGTCTTGCCGCTTTGTCCTCATGCGCCGGCCAAGCGTAAAGTCGAAGCGTGCAAAGGAGCGCCAAGAATTCATCGCAGAAGAGATCAAGAAATTGGAAGCAGCAGGCCTTGTCGAGGAGTGCTCCATCCCACGTGGTTGGCCAATCTCGTAGTTAAAGCGCAAGGCAAATGGGAAATGGAGACTTTGTATTGACTTCACGGATGTTAATAAAGCTTGTCCCAAAGACCCGCTTTCCCTTGCCGCAAGATCGACCAGATTGTTGACTCCACGGCTGGATGTGATCTGCTTTCATTTCTTGATGCATACTCAGGATATCATCAGATCTTCATGGCGTAAGAGGATGAGGAGAAACCGCATTCATTACTCCATGTGGCACATAATGCTTTCATACGGATGCCTTTCGGTTTGAAGAATGCTGGTTCAACGCTTGCAAGAGTAGTCCATGACGCTTTTGAGCCGCAAAATGCACGTAAATGTAGAAGCCTACATGGATGACATAGTGGTCAAGAGCAAGGACAAAGCAACTCTGGTTCAAGATTTGGATGAGACCTTTCCAAATCTGCGCAAGATCAACCTCAAGCTCAACCCCGAGAAGTGCGTGTTCGGAGTCCCTTCCGGCAAGCTTCTCGGGTTCTTCGTGTCTCAGCGAGGAAGTGAAGCCAATCCCGACAACGGCACACAATTTACGAGTCGCACCTTCATGCAGTACGTCCAAGATCTTGGCGCCAAGGTCTGCTTTGCTTCTGTTGCTCATCCGAGAAGCAACGGTCAAGCAGAGAGGGCAAATGCTGAAGTGTTGCGCGGGCTCAAGACCAGGACTTTCGACAGGCTGCACAAGTGCGGAAGAAACTGGATTGAGGAGCTGCCAGTGGTTCTTTGGTCGATCAGGACGACGCCAAATCGAGCCACTGGTCAGACACCTTTCGCTCTAGTCTATGGAGCAGAGGCAGTTCTCCCCACGGAACTCGTATACGGATCGCCTCGAGTGCTCGCTATGATGAGCTTGAGCAAGAGCAGCTGCGACAAGATGACGCGCTGCTCCTTGAGGAAGATCGCCTTCAGCCGTCAGACGAGCTGCTCGTTATCAAAGAAGCTTTGCGCGCCGCTACCATAGCCGCAAAGTCAATGCCAGAAGTCTCGAGGAAGGCGACCTTGTTCTTCGGGCGCTGCTCAGTCCGCCAAGAATTCAAACAAGTTGACGCCGAAATGGGAAGGCCCTTATCGGGTGAAACGAGTCACTAGGCTCGGCGCTGTCCGCTTTGAGACCGAAGATGGCATTCCGTGAGCAACTCCTGGAACATTGAGCATCTTCGTAAGTTTTACTCAGAGGCGCGGGTTGCAGAACCTGCTCCGCAACCACCTTTTGTACAAGTCTTGCCATTGTTGCATGTAATCCTTTGTACAAAGCCGGGCGCAGACCCCTGCATCAAGAAAGCTCATGTGTTGCGCACAACTTGTCAAATTCATGCTTTCATCATTTTATTGCATGTTTTGGCTAACACTTTGTGCAGCACCCACACCCGTAAGCAATATCGAGTCATTGGGCTCCATAACTTTATTTTCCCTTCTTTCTCTTTTCTCAAAGAAAGGAAGGTTCCCTTAGCACAAGTTAACCAGGGGAAGGAGAAGATAATACTATGGACCAAGCGTTGCCGAGGAAGTTTCGCTTTATCGGGAAGCAAACGATGAAAAGCTAAGTTGCCCAAGTTTGGGCAATCAGTTCTTAAATTTTTAAGTTATCTTCCTCGAACGATAGTACTTTGTATGGAAAACTCCGTGCGCTGGAGGAACCAACTCATGGCTAGTCGCGCTCTTACTTTGTTTCGAGTCCGCTCAACAACTTAAGTGAGCTGCAGCTTAGTCGCGACAAGGTTGCTTGTCGGAGGCGGCACCGCCAAATAGGTGCCGACGTTCGCACTTCAAGGCAAAGGTGCTCGCACCGACAAGTTCCCTAAAAGCGAGGGCAAAAGCGCATAAAGGAAGGAATCAAGTAAAGGAAATAACATTGCAATCATCGCCTAAGATAGAGTTATATTACAAAATAGCTTGTCGAGATCTAATAAATTGTCCTAAACATGATCAGCAAATGGCTAAGGAAAGATAAAATTGGCGGCCTAGTCTACGCGGTCGCCATCAATCCGCTTGATCTTGCCCACCTTGCCACAATGGGTGCGATAAGGGCTTTGAGCACCTCCACGCCGCCTTCTCGGGCGGCAAGGATCCGAGGACGCCGTTGAGGTTGAGGCCTGGATTGCGGAAGGCCACCTTCATCAACACCTTCGGAGGGCTCCTCGCACGATCCGCACGATTCCTCGGCCAGCTGCTTTGGGATCTCTTCCCGGAGTCGCTGGAGAGCCGTCACCACGCCCTTGAAGAATAAGCTAAGCTTGGCGCTGGGTTGGAGATGCTTGTCGGAGGAGTATCCAAGATCCACCATCCCTAGCTCCATCAGCTCGTTGTGGATGGCGGCAGCGGTATCCACGAGACCTTCGGTCTAGTGCTCCACACTCTCCCTCAAGGCGCTCTGGGTGGCAACAGCATTCGCCAGCAGCCTCGTTGGCCTTGATCTTCTCCAACAGGCCCACCTCCCGCTCCTTGGCGCCGTCCAGCGTCTGCATCAGAGTGGTCAGCTTCAGCTCAAGATCTGCCTTGGAATCCTTGGCGGCGTCGCGCTCCTTGCTCCTCTCGGCAAGACGGCCCTGCAGCTCGCCAAGAGTGTAGGCGTCCTTTTCGCGCTCGTGCTTGAGTGCGGCAAGCTCCTCGCCGCTCTTCTGGAGACTGGCCTCCAGCTGCGGCACCTTCGTCTCGAACTCTTTCTTGGCGGCCTCGGCGGTTGCGGCATCATCCTTCGCTTCCTTAAGAGCCCCGCCAAGTGACTCCTCGCGCACGACAAGCTCTTCCTCGTGGCTGTCCAGGTTGACCTTCCCGCTGCGTATTTCGCTTTCCTGCGGACAGCTTCTCGCGGCAAGCCGCTGCTCCTCCTCACCGCGGCCTTCTCGAGGATGAAGGCCGTGCGCTCCTCGGCGAGTTGCTCCCGCTCCTCCGCCAAGGACCGGAGAGCTTCCTGGTTGCGGCCCCGGAGCTCCTCCACGTGCTTCTCCATGTCTGCTCCCGCCCTCGCGACAAGTGCTTCCCGGGACTCCAACTTGGCTTGTCGGGCGCGGTAGAGCGACAAAGAGCTTCTTCAAAGAGCTGCCTCCTTAGACTCGCCACGCTGCTGCTTGGCGGCCCACCAGCGTCCCGGCCAAAGCAGAGGCCGAGCAGCTCTCCGTCGAAGGTCTCTCCTTTGACCGGCGCCCTGGAGCTCGACTCCCATGGAAGCTTGATGAAGACGCCGTCGCCGGCCTTCAAGTAGGCGCCGGGCTAGGGCTCTTCGGAGCCTGACGCTGCGGCAGCGGCGGGGGAATCAGCGGTCGGTGTAGCGCCTGGCGCTCCTGCGGCCTCAGGGCCGTCGGTGATCGCCAGACCCTCGCCCGACTTCTGCGGGGCAGCCTCGGTGGCCTCTTCGTCGGCAGGCTCGTCACGCTGCTCCTTCTTCCAATGGCGGCCGTCGGTGTTGCAGCGCGTCCTCTCGCCAGCGACCTCGGTCTCCATCGGCTCATGGCGGACAAAGAAAGAACAGCCAAGCAAATGTTCAAAAAGAAAACAGAAGAAAACAAGCCCAAGGGAAATTTTCGCAAGAGGATTACTCGCAATGGGATCTGCAGCCATGGTCTCGACCACTGGAGGATCACTGGTGCTGTCCCCTTGCGGAGTAGTCTCCTTGCCGGGGCGCTCCCTTGCCGGGAATCCTCCCTTGGCGGCGTAGTCAAGGCAGATAGAATTTCGGGCGGCTTCGGGCCCTCTGATGAGGCTGCTCTGCTCCTACACAAACCAACAATCGGATATCAATGAAGAAGGAGCACCCATGCACACCTAACAAGAAGGAGAAAACCGCATACTTACTGGGGGCTGTCTGGGGGCTGCTCGAAGGAAGGGTTACCGTCCGGCAAGGGGTATCGACGCGCCTCCTGTTGCCACGGGTGGATCATCCTCAGCAGCGACCACCGGGGTCTTGGCTCTCTTGACGCTCTCTGGGCAGCGTCACGAAAAGGAAAAGAGTTCAGAACGAAGCAAATCAGATTCAAGATGAAGCAATAAAATTGAAGAAATACAAGCACAATATTGAAGCTTACTCTTCTTCCTCGTCGGAGCTTAGTGCGGAGAGATCAAACTCCGGCTCGCCTCCAGTGCGACGAGGCGGAGGAGTGGGCTCTCTTGGCCGCTTGGCGGAGGTGTCGGCGGTGGCCTGGGAGGATCCCGCCCCAGTTGTCGCAGCAGTGTGGGGTGCTCCCGCGGCAACATCGCTGTCATGTAGACAAGGCTGCCAAGGCGCTGCGGCTTGTGGGCCCGTCTGCCGCTTCTCTGGCCTCGTCTCCGCCTTGCGGAGACGCTTCTTTGGCGGAAGGGGGGCTCCGCTGCGGCAAGCCGCTGGATGGTGGGGAAGAAGTGCCTCGGCTAGTTCGGCCGACTCGGCCTCGGGTTCTGCAAGCTCTTCCTCACCGGGCGAACTCCTTCGTTCGGCAAGGCTTGCCGCCTGCTGCGTCTGCCTCCTCCACGGTGTACCCGAAGACACCAGCGGCAGTAGCTGCTGCCGCCTCCTCCAACCTTGTGGAAATGCGCACCATCTCTTCGTCGGTGGTGTCGCGGGTGAGCTTCTTCTGCTCGTCAGGGCGGATCGGCATTTCTTCCAAGCTGTCGAAGAACTGCCGCACGATGTCGTCGGAAGGCTCTTGCCAGGTTGGAACGATCCCACGAGAATCGCACAACGGCATCATGGCGCGGATGCGGTCGAGCGAAGAGTTCTTGCACAATGGGATGACCCCCCTCGGCAACCTAAACCACTCGGGATGATCGGGGTCATTCTTGAACAGCTCTAGCAGCATCGCATCCAACTCCGAGACAGTGAAATTCCAGTTGAGGCCCGGGCGCAGTCTCATGATGTCCGCTGCGTTTTGGAACTCCCAAGTAGGTCTCCTCCTCTCCTGCAAGGGAGCGATGCGGCAGCGAAGGAAATCTGCGCCAACTGCGCCTACGGTGAGTCCGGCAAGCCTGAGGCGCAAAATCCGGGTCACAGCTATCTTCAACCTAGCATCTTCCAGCGCCAAGTTGCTCCAATCGTTGCCGCGCACTATTGGGGTTTGGCGCACGGCAGTGAAGGGCTGCGGGTTCTCCTCAATGATCCAACACCAATTGGCTCTCCACTCCTCCCATTTGCTACGGAGCTCTCCCTCCAGATAGGCCTCCTTCTTGCCGACCCTGGAGACCCAAGCAATTCCTCCGGCAAGCGGCTCCCCTCTCTCAACGCTGGGCATGAAGAAGTGGCGGAAGAGGGCTACGTTTGGGTGGATCCCGACAAAGTTTTCGCAAAGGTGTGCGAAAACTGCCATGGTCAGAATGGCGTTGGGGGTGAAATCAAGGAGGCGGAACCCGGAGGTGTTCATAATGTCGCAGAAGAATTCAGAAAAGGGCGGGCAGAGCCCGCAATAGAAGAAAAGCGCAAAGAAAGGATACCCAGTTGGGGCTAGTTCCGAAGCGGTGGCGGGGAGAACCTTCGTGCGCGGATGCGCACGCGTCTCCGTCGACTAGAAGAGGTAGAAGCCCTCCCTCAGCTCCTTTGCGTCGAGCTGGGGGGAAAAGATGGCCCACTCCTTTCGCAGCGCCGCGAGCCGCTGCGCCTCGGCCGACTTCACGCCCTTCCGCTTATCGGCTTTCGGAGCCATGGCGGAGGCGGTGGAGGAGACCGACGGCGTTGATGGCGCTGTGGCGAAAGGGGGCGGAGCGCTGCTCTCTTCGCACTAGAGAAGAAGGGGGAGCGGCGGTGGTTTTCGAGACGAGACAGCAATGGCGAGATGGGCGACCTGCCCCTGCTTCCCCTGTTTATAAGGAGGGAGAGGGGGCGGACGTTCCGCTTTTCCTAATAAAGAAACCCCCCACGATCTCTCCCACGACGCCACGTTCGGCGCATGCCGTTCGTTGGGGACGTGGTGGGTCCAGAGCAAGTAACGGCGTGATCAAGGCCGCGTGTGACCGTGCACTATTTTGGGCCTGGCCCAACAGCGTTCGGCACCGTGTATGGCCCAGGCCCGGGGGCTCCTGTCGGTGTACTAGAGTAGGGGTACCCTAGTATCCCGAACTCGTTACCTGGGCAGGCGATTCTGAGCACCAGCGGCAAGGCTTGCCTGGTCACCGCCAAGATCCTCCGTGGTTCCTTTGGAGCCATTCAAGAACAAAGTATTTAACCAAGAAGACAAGGCCCTGCAAGAGGAGCTTGCCGGGAAGGCCACCGAAGGCACGCAGAAGACAAGACCCGGCAAGAGGAGCTTGCCGGAAGGCTCGGAGAGTGACAAGCCTCCAGACGCGACAAGGATTCAGCCGCGGCAAGGCACTTGCCGCGCGCATAACCTCTCTTCATCTCCGCTCCAGCTCATCCACCAACGTGTCGCCATGGGACCATTCCATGCGCAGCGTGTCAAGAGGCTGTGCAGCCAGCGGGAGCAGCGATAAGCGGGCGCCGACAAGCTTGCCATCGTGGCTTAACGGTGGCGCCCCGACGGTCCCTCACAGCCTTTGTTTAGGGCGACAGGGACGGGCATTTAATGCTTTTGTCCCTTGCCGCCGTGGTTAGGTAGAGTACACTATACACTGTTCAAGTAGGTGTACCAACTACTGTTTTTCCATTTGTACCCTCATCTATGTTGCCACCTGTCGGAGACCCCTGAGCATATAAAAGGAGGCCCATGCGCAACGTAGAGGGGGCTCGATTCGAACGTAACTAGAGAACACTCACGCTAGGTCTTGTAGCTCTCATCGCTCCCTAGCAAGCACACAATACAATCAGACAAGCAGCAGTAGGAGTGTTATCTCTCCGGAGAGCTCCGAAGCTGGGTAAACTGCTCGTGTGTTTCGCCTCGATCCGCTCTTCGTGCGATCTCCGCCTCCCTCCGAACCAAAAGGGACTCGGTCCGCCGGTCCCATAGGTGTTCGTGGGTCCGATCAGCCTTCCCGACATAAAACAACAAATCTGGGCTCGGCCTCCGGTTAATAGGTTAGTCCCAAAAATAATATTAAAGTGGATAATAAGCCCAATATTGCCTAAAACAGTAGATAAAGTAGCATGGAGCAATCAAAAATTATAGATACGTTGGAGACGTATCAAGCATCCCCAAGCTTAATTCCTGCTCGTCCTCGAGTAGGTAAATGATAAAAAGAGAATTTTTGATGCGGAGTGATACTTTGGCTTAATTTCAATATAAATCTTCTTACTTGTGATATGAATATTCAGATCTGAAAGATTTAAGACAAAAGCTCATATTGACACAAAAATAATAATACTTCAAGCATACTAATCAAAGCAATCATGTCTTCTCAAAATAACATGGCAAAAGAAAGTTCATCCCTACAAAATCATATAGTTAGGCTATGCTTCATTTTCTTCACACAAAGATGTTCCCAACTTCTATACCTCGATGACAAGCCAAGCAATTGTTTCATACTTAAATAATCTCAAACTTTTTCAAACTTCACGCAATACATGAGCGCGAGCCATGGATATAGCACTATGGGTGGAATAGAATATGATGATGGGGATTGTGTGGAGAAGACAAAAAAAGTCCCATATTGACGAGGATAATCAACGGGCTATGGAGATGCCCGTCAGTTGATGTCAACATGAGGAGTAGGGATTTCCATGCAACGGATGCACTAGAGCTATAAGTACTCAACAAAAGAAAACTAGTGGGTGTGCATCCAACTTGCTTGCTCACGAAGACCTAGGGCATTTTGAGGAAGCCCATCGTAGGAATATACAAGCCAAGTTCTATAATGAAAAATTCCCACTAGTATAAAAGGACAACTTATGAGACTCACTATATGAAAAACATGGTGCTACTTTGAAGCACAATATATGAGACTCACTACATGAAGAACATGGTGCTACTTTGAAGCACAAGTGTGGAAAAAGGATAGTAGCATTGTCCCTTCTCTCTTTTTCTCTCATTTTTTGGGCCTCTCTTTTCTTTGGCCTTGCTTTTTTTTGAATATTCTTTTGTTCGTCCGGAGTCTCATCCCGACTTATGGGGTAATCATAGTCTCCATCATCCTTTCCTCACTTGGGACAATGCTCTAATAATGATGATCATCACACTTTTATTTTTCTTACAACTCAACAATTACAACTCAAAACTTAGAACAAAATATGACTCTATATGAATGCCTCCAAGGTGTACGGGATGGTGCAATGAATCAAGAGTGACATGTATGGAAAATAATGCATGGTGGCTTTGCCACAAATACAATGTCAACTACATGATCATGCAATGGCAATATGACAAAAGTAATGTATGTCATAATAATGATGATGGAAGTTGCATGGCAATATATCTCGGAATGGCTATGGAAATGCCATGATAGGTAGGTATGGTGGCTATTTTGAGGAAGATATAAGGAGGTTTATTTGTGATAGAGCGTATCGTATCACGGGGTTTGGATGCACCGGCGAAGTTTGCACCAACTCTCAAGGTGACAAAGGGCAATGCACGGTACCGAAGAAGCTAGCAAATGCGGAAAGGTAAAAGTGCGTATAACCCATGGACTCAACATTAGTCAAAAGAACTCATATACTTATTGCAAAAATTTAGAAGCCATCAAAAATCAAGTACTACGTGCAATGCTCCTAGGGGGATAGATTGGTAGGAAAATACCATCGCTCGTCTCCGACCGCCACTCATAAGGATGCACAAGCCAGGTACAATTCATGTCTCAAATTTGTTACACAACCTTAACCATACGTGCATGCTACGGGATTTGCAAACTTCAACACAAGTATTTCTCAAATTCACAATTATCAACTAGCACGACTTTGATATTATTACCTCCATATCTCAAAACAATTATTAAGCATTAAATTTATCTTAGTATTCAATTCACTCAAAATAAAGTTTCACATATCTTAAACACTAAGTATATTAACATTAAGCAAATTACCATGCTATTAACGACTCTCAAAATAATATAAGTGAAGCATGAGAGATCAAGTTTCTTTAAAACAAATCCATTACCGTGCTCTAAATGATCTAAATGAAGCACTAGAGCAAAAATTATCACGCTCAAAAAGATATAAGTGAAGCACTATGAGCAAAACTATCAAGCTCAAAAGATATAAGTGAAGCACATAGAGTATTCTAACAAATTCCAAATCATGTATGGCTCTCTCATTTTAGAATTAAGATCTTGGTACTTTATTCAAACAGCAAGCAAAGCTAAACAAAACTAGAATGCAAGGATAGCACAACTCATGTGAAGAAGCAAAAACTTAGGCTCAACCGATACTAAACGATAGTTGTTGAAGAAGAAAGGTGGGATGCCTACCGGGGCATCCCCAAGCTTAGATGCTTGAGACTTCTTGAATATTGTCTTGGGGTGCCTTGGGTATCCCCAAGCTTGAGCTTTTATGTCTCCTTCATTCCTCTCATATCATGGGTTCTCTTCTTTTTATCAAAAGCTTCATTCACAACAAACTCAACAAGAACTCGTGAGATAGGTTAGTATAAACCAATGCAAAACCTTATCATTTTCTACTGTAACAAATCACTAACATTATTATTCAACATTGCATACTAAATGCCTATGCATATTTAATACTCCTATCCTCAAATAGAATCATTAAACAAGCAAACATATGCAAACAATGCAAACATAACAGCAATCTTCCAGAACAGTACAATCTGTAAAGAATGCAAGAGTATCAATACTTCCCTGACTCCAAAAATTATGAACTAAAATTCCCACTGTAATAAATTTATCAGAGCTCAATATGCAAAAAGATTCAACGTTATACCATTCTCTGACTTTTCTAGAGAATTTTTGCAACATCGGTAAACTTTCTGTTTTCAAACAGCAACATGTATACTAGCAAAATAAGCATGGCAAAGGCTATCCTTGAATTTTTTATTGAAACTAAAGATGCAAAACATTATTATAAATAACAGCAAGCAAAAACTAACAAGAGAAAATGACACTCCAAGCAAAACACATATCATGTGGTGAATATAAATATAGCTCCAAGTAAAGTTACCGATGAACAAAGACGAAAGAGGGGATGCCATCCGGGGCATCCCCAAGCTTAGGCTCTTGGCTGTCCTTGGATATTACCTTGGGGTGCCTTGGGCATCCCCAATCTTAGGCTCTTGCCACTCCTTATTCCATAGTGAGGGAGTCCTGGATTAGGGGGTGTCTGGATAGCCGGACTATAGCCTTTGGCCGGACTCCTGGACTATGAAGATACAAGATTGAAGACTTCGTCCCGTGTCCGGATGGGACTTTCCTTGGCGTGGAAGGCAAGCCTGGCGATACGGATATGTAGATCTCCTACCATTGTAACCGACTTTGTGTAACCCTAACCCTATTCGGTGCCTATATAAACCGGAGGGTTTTAGTCCGTAGGGATCTAACAATAATCATACCATAGGCTAGCTTCTAGGGTTTAGCCTCTCGATCTCGTGGTAGATCTACTCTTGTACTACCCATATCATCAATATTAATCAAGCAGGAGTAGGGTTTTACCTCCATCGAGAGGGCCCGAACCTGGGTAAAAACATCGTGTCCCTTGTCTCTTGTTACCATCCGCCTAGACGCACAGTTCAGGACCCCCTACCCGAGATCCGCCGGTTTTGACACCGGCATTGGTGCTTTCATTGAGAGTTCGTCTGTGTCATCATCCTTACGCCCGATGGCTCCTCCGATCATCAACAACGATGCGCTCCAGGGTGAGACTTTTCTCCCTGGACAGATCTTCATATTCGGCAGCTTTGCATCAAGGGCCAATTCGCAGCCATCCGGAGCAGATTGAAAGCTAAGCCCCGCCACCGTGTCGATTTGGAAGTTTGAACTACACGGCCGACGTCCGCGGAGACTTGATCTTCAACGGGTTCGAGCCACAGCCATGTCGCGCCGCCACATCACGAGGGGCATGATCTAGCTCTGCCCGAACTGCGGTCTCCGGAGGCCGATTTCAGTGTCCGCTCCGACCTTTAGTTCGGAGCCGACCGTGCCGATCGAGGATGGGTGGCTGGACACCGCCTCGGGGGCTGCGATCTCTACGACAATTGAGCCGTACACCTACCCCGTCCTTTGCGAAGCTCGTGACTCCAAGGTGCCGGACTCCCCTCCGGACTTCGAGCCTTCCGCGCCCCTGCCAATCGAATCCGATTGGGCGCCGATCATGGAATTCACTGCCACAGACATCTTTCAGCACTCGCCCTTTGGCGACATTCTGAATTCACTAAAGTCTCTCTCTTTATCAGGAGAGCCCTGGCCGGATTATGGTCAGGAAGGTTGGGATGCGGACGACGAAGAAATTCAAAGCCCACCCACCACCCACTTCGTAGCCACTGTCGATGATTTAACCGACATGCTCGACTTCGACTCCGAAGACATCGACGGTATGGACGACGATGCAGGAGACGACCAAGAACCAGCGCCCACAGGGCACTGGAAGGCCACCTCGCCATACGACATATACATGGTGGACATCCCAAAAGATGGGAATGGCGATGGAACAGCGGAGGATGACCCCTCCAAGAAACAGCCTAAGCGTCGGCGTCAGCGGCACCGCTCTAAATCCCGCCACAGCAAAAACGGTGATTCCGGCACGGGAGACAATAACACCCCGGACAGTGCCGAAGATAACCCCCTCCAGCATAATTCAGCGCAGGAGGATGGAGAAGCCAGCCCTCATGAGAGAGCGGCATAGAGAGAGGTAGAGGATGATAATTACATGCCTCCCTCTGAAGATGAGGCAAGCCTCGACGACGACGAATTCGTCGTGCCCGAGGATCCCGTCGAACAAGAGCTGCTTTCAAACGCAGGGCTAATGGCCACGACAAGCAGCCTCAAGAAAAAGTAGCAACAGCTTAGAGCTGACCAAGACTTGCTAGTCGACAGATGGACTCAAGTCCTTGTGGCCGAAGAGTACGAACTCGAGCGCCCCTCCAAGAGCTACCCAAAACGCAGGCTGCTACCCCGATTAGAGGAGGAAGCACCCATACCTACATCACTAGCGCATGATATGGCTGACCGACCACCTCGTGGGTCAGGATGTAGAGGCCTCTCGGCCTCAACTCAAGCCGCACTTTGCCGCTCAAAAATACCAAGGCGCTGGGAAATGCGCCAGACTGCAGATATATTGGAGGACAAGGAAAGGCAAACAAGATCGATCTCACGGATCGGCGTGGGCGCCTACGACACATGACGATAACCGCCACGCCGGATATGGCAACTCCGCCGGGCGAACACAAGAGACAAAGCTCATTTGAGCTGCGCCGTGATATAGCCCAATATCTGTAGGCGCCAAGACACCCACTATGTTTCATGATGAAGTGATGGATCATCAAATCCCTCGAGGGTTTCAAACCCGTAAACATTGAATGATACGATGGCACAACAGATCCTGCGGTTTGGATCGAGGACTATCTCCTTCACATCCACATGGCCCGCGGTGATGATCTACACGCCATCAAATACCTCCCACTCAAGCTTAAAGGACCAGCCCGTCATTGGCTTAACAGCTTGCCAACAGAGTCAATTGGTTGTTGGAAAGACCTGGAAGCCGCATTCCTCGACAATTTCCAGGGCACATATGTGCGACCACCAGACGGCGATGACCTAAGCCACATAATTCAGCAGCCAGAGGAATCGGCCAGACAATTCTGGACACTGTTCCTAACCAAGAAAAATCAAATCGTTGATTGTCCGGATGCCGAGGCCCTTGCAGCCTTCAAACACAACATCCGTGACGAGTGGCTTGCCCGGCACCTAGGACAGGAAAAGCCGAAATCCATGGCAGCCCTCACAACACTCATGACCCGCTTTTGCGCGGGAGAGGACAGCTGGCTAGCTCGTAGTAACAACATGACCAAGAGCCATGGTAATTCTTCTTTCTTTTTACTTTCAGGACTCCGTTCTCACGAAGCCCTATCCGGCATTAGAATCGCCGAACACACGATGCAACAGCTAGGGAAGCAGAAAGCTACGTCGAGTGTCCAGGTGGTCTCTATTACGAGCAATATATTTGTTTTACACACCATCCATGACTTACCCTCGGAGGGACATGTTAAAAAATCTCGTCCCTTGCTTATCGCACTATTTGTATCGTTCTGCTCTTACTGCAGTCCTTTTGAATAAACAATATATAGCTTCTGCCTATTATTGAATTCCCTTTTTTCTATTTATATATGTTCATTTATGACATTGTGCAACCGTACACTTTAGTGCAGGCAATACACCGAGGGCTTAAGTACCCCACAATATGGTGTGATAAGTCGAACACTTTCACAAGTGCGGCACCCGAACTTATAGCATTATATGCATCGGCTCTGAATCATGTCTTGGGTCAATAGTTGGGTTTGCCCGGCTCCCATGTTTTGGTACCTTATGTTCCGTTATATCGGCTAAGGTAGCGCTGGGAGAACCACTGCGATTGTGCCCCGGTTGAGCTGGGTTAAGCACCTCAGTGGAGAAAGCTAAAACTGACCGTCATTATAGGGCGAGAGCCGGTTGCTGTTCGAGAGATTTTCGAGTCCCTAAAGACTTATGCCGCTTAGAGCGAGGAGTCGGCATTGTCCGGCCTAGGCGTGGATAGCACCCCGAACTCGGTATTCCGAATACTAGGGGCTTCGCCAAAATTTAAAATTATAGAATTCTATGGCCAAGTGAGAGTGTTCAAGCATTATAGTCCGGTTGGCTTGTTCGTTGCGTTGAGCGCCTCCCTCGAAGGACCCAAGAATGGGAACAAGAGCACTCAAGTTTATCCCAAACACCCCAACACTCGTGGCATGGGGGCTGAAGCCGACGACTCGCCATCTCTCAAATTTAATACACGGCCGCACAGAAGGTAATATTTTAAATTCAAAAGTGTTGCTTAGCGCATATGAACAAGTTTTTAGCGTACAGGATAACAAATGCGAGTCTACTCAAAAATTATATCTTTGGAGCATTCATCCGCTATAAAGGTGAGGCACCCTTCAGACGCCCTCATAATACATTTCAGGCTTGCGATGCTCCTTCTTCGGTGGTGGTCCGTCTGTCACAAGCTTCTCGGTGTCCATCTTGCCCCAGTGCACCTTAGCAAGGGCAAGGGCCCTCACGGGCACCTTCGATGCGCAGAGCGCTTGATGACTTCAACCCATGGACAGGCATCCACCGGCCGCCTCACCAGCCCGAAGTAGCTCTGTGCATGGCTTCCTTAGGCCATAGCCGAACTATGAGGCCTTTCATGGCCTGTTCGGCCACCTTATGGAGCTCGACCAGCTGCTTCAACTGGTCGCTTAAGGGCACTGGGGTGTCCGCCTCAAAGATCTTGAGACCAGAACACCTTCTCCGTCGAGCTTCCTTCCTCGGCTTGGTAGAATGCGGCAAGCATCAGCCACACTGCGGGGCAGATCTGCGAATGCTCCTGGAGAGCTCCGGATTCGGGTAAGTAACAGATAATTCACTTTCACATGCTTGCTTTGCATATAGAATGCCTTACCCGCCGCTATCTTCTTCATCGCCTCAATCTCCGGGAGGGCTTTTTGGGCTTCGGCCTTAGCGGCCTTGGCGCTCTCAAGGGCCGAGGCGAGCTCGGACTCTCGAGTCTTTGAGTCACGCTCCAAACTCTCGTGTTTTTCCACGAGAGCCTGGAGCTCTTGCCGCACCTCCACCACCCGCGCCTCCTGCTTCTCTCGCTCGGTGCGCTCCGCGGCCGTAATGCTTTCAGCCTTGGACACCGCTTCCTTCAGGGTCGCCACCTCGTTCGTGGCCCCTGCAGTATTCACGTTATTCCTGTCATCTTTTGCAACCACATCTTTTAAATACTCCCATAAGGTATTACTTACCTTCTTTATCCTCAAGCTGCTTTTTGGCAAGTCCGAGCTCGTTCTCGGACTGCTCGAGGCTCTGCTTCACTGCATCAACCTCCGCAGTCAGTGCGGCAGAGGTCAACAACGCATCCTGCATTCCCATATTGACATACTTATGTTAGAGTCCTGCGTATATCTTTTTAGATCCTCAGTTCGGCCTTTTCTTTCCGAACACCAAACTGAGCATCAGGGGCTACTGTCTATGTGGTAATATTTTTATATATCTTAAATACATACCTCAAAGCTTTGTTAGAAGGTCAGCACGGGCTTGATCAGCCCGCTCTTGGCGGACTGAACTTTCTGGATCACCACACTCATAACAGTGCGGTGCTCCTCGTCGATGGAAGCGCCGTTAAGCGCCTCCATCAAATCATCCGGTGCCTCCCATTGGACGGAGGTCACCGGCGTCGCAGTCTTGCCCTTCTTACGAAGGGTCGCTGCCGGACTCTGAACCATGAAGGTTCGATGACGGAGTCCGGCACAGGGCCGAACTTAAAGCCCTTTGGGGTTTTATCCCCTTTGAGCCCGGGTTCCGGGAGGTCGCCTTGCGGCGCCTCCAGGGCAACCTCCTCCTGGCTAGGCCCCTTTTGGGACTCCACCCCGGCATCATCCACGGCTGTCGGGGCAGGCTGATCTGGTCCACGATCACCTATGGGGCCGGCGGACCGAGCCCCTTTCGGTTTGGCGGGGAGCGGAGGTCGCACGAAGAGCAGATCGAGGCGAAGCACGCGAGTAGTTTACCCAGCTTCGGAGCTCTCCGGAGAGATAATACTCCTACTGCTGCTTGTCTAATTGTATTGTGTTCTTGCTAAGGAGCGATGAGAGCTACCAGACCTAGCGTGAGTGTTCTCTGGTTACGTTGGAATCGAACCGAACCTGGAATCGACCCGAACCCCCTCTACATTGCGCATTGGCCTCCTTTTATATGCTCAAGGGGTCTCCGATAGGTGGCAACGTAGATGAGGGTACAAATGGAAAAATAGTAGTTGGTACACCTACTTGTACAGTGTACAGTGTACTCTACCTAACCCTGACGGCAAGGGACAAAAGCATTAAATGCCTGTTCCTGTCGCCTAAACAGTGCAACAGGGACCGTCAGGAGCGCCACCATTCGCCACGATGGCAAGCTTGTCAGCGCCGCTTATCGCTGCTCCCCGCTGGCTGCACAGTCTCTTGACACACGCGCATGGAATGGTCCCATGGCGACACGTTGGTGAATGAGCTGGAGCGGAGATGAAGAGAGGTTGCCTGCCACGGCAAGTGCCTTGCGCGGCTGAATCCTTGTCGCGCCCGGAGGCTTGTCGCTCTCCGAGCCTTCCCGGCAAGCTCCTCTTGCCGGGGTCTTGTCTTCTGTGTGCCTTGAGTGGCCTTCCCGGCAAGCTCCTCTTGCCGGGGCCTTGTCTTCTTGGTTAAATACTTTGTTCTTGAATGGCTCCAAAGGAACCACGGAGGATCTAGGCGGTGACCAGGAAAGCCTTGCCGCGGGGTGCTACAACTGCCCGTGCACGAGTTCGGGATACTAGGGTACCCCTACTCTAGTACACCGATAGGAGCCCCCGGGCCTGGGCCACACACGGTGCCGAGCGCTGTTGGGCCAGGCCCAAAACAATCTGCAGTCACGCTGCCTTGATCACGCCCGTAACTTGCTCTGGACCCACCACGTCCCCCACGAACAGCCGCAGCGTCGAGCGTGGCGCCGTGGGAGAGATCGTGGGGGTTTCTTTATTAGGAAAAGCGGACGTCCTCCCCTCTCCCTCCTTATAAACAGGGAAGCAGGGCAGGTCGCCCACCTCGCGATTGCTGTCTCGTCTCGAAAACCACCGCCTCCCCTTCTTCTCTAGTGCGAAGAGCAGCGCTCCGCCTTTCGCCTGGCGCCATCAACGCCGTCGGTCTCCTCCACCGCCTCCGCCATGGCTCCGAAAGTCGACAAGGGAAGGGCGTGAAGTCGGCCGAGGCGTGGCGGCTCATGGCGCCGCGAAAGGCGGGCCATCTTCTCCCAGCTTGACGCAAAGGAGCTAAGGGAGGGCTACTACCTCTTCTTCGGTCGACGGAGACGCGTGCGCATCCGCGCACGAAGGTACTCCCCGCCACCGCTTCGGAACTAGCCCCAACTGGGGACCCGGTCTTGGCGCTTTTCTTCTGTGGCGGGCTCTGCCCGCCCTTTTCTGAATTCTTCTGCGATATCATGAACACCTACGGGCTTCGCCTCCTTGATTTCACCCCCAATGCTGTCCTGACCATGGCAGTTTTCGCACACCTTTGCGAAAACTTTGCCGGGATCCACCCAAACGTAGCCCTCTTCCGCCACTTCTTCATGCCCCGCGTTGAGAGAGGGGAGCCGCTGTCAAGGGATTGCTTGGATCTCCAGGATCGGCAAGAAAGAAGCTTATCTGGAAGGAGAGCTCCGTAGCAAATGGGAGGAGTGGAGAGCCAATTGGTGTTGGATCGTTGAGGAGAACCCGCAGCCCTTCACTGCCCTGCGCCAAACCCCAATAGTGTGCGGCAACGATTGGAGCAACTTGGCGCCGGAAGATGCTAGGGTGAAGATTGCTGTGACCCGGATCTTGCGCCTCAAGCTTGCCGGACTCACTGTAGGCGCAGTTGGCGCAGATTTCCTTCGCCGCCCGACGCTCCCTTGCAGGAGAGGAGGAGACCTGCTTGGGAGTTCCAAAACGCAGCGGACATCATGAGGCTGCGCCCGGGCCTCAACTGGAATTTCACTATCTTGGAGTTGGATGCGAAGCTGCTAGAGCTGTTCAAGCATGACCCCGATCACCCCGAGTGGTTTAGGTTGCCGAGGGGGGTCGTCCCATTGTGCAACAATTCTGCGCTTGACCGCATCCGCGCCATGATGCCGTTGTGCGATTCTCATGGGATCGCTCCAACTGGCAAGAAACTGCGGACTGACGTCGTGCGGCAATTCTTCGACAGCTTGGAAGAAATGCCGATCCGCCCGACGAAAGCAGAAGAAGCTCACCCGCGACACCACCGACGCATTTAGATGCAGCGCATTGCCACCCGTTGGAGGAGGCGGCAAGAGCTTTGCCATTACCGGGCCTTCGGGTACACCGTGGAGGAGGCAGATGCAGCAGAGGCGGCAAGCCTTGCCGAGCGAAGGAGTTCGCCCGGTGAGGAAGAGCTTGCGAATCCGAGGCCGAGTCGGCGAACCAGCCGAGGGCGCTTCTTCCCCACCATCCAGCAGCTTGCCGCAAACGGAGCCCCTGCTCCGCTTAAGAGGCGCTCTGCAAGGCCGGAGACGAGACGGGCGGCAGACGGGCTAACAGCCGCTGCGCCATGACGCGCTTCATCAAGGCAAGCAATGTTGCAGCTGAGCACCCCACACTGCTGCGACAACTGGGGCGGGATCCTCCCAGGCCACCGCTGACACCTCCGCCAAGCGGTCAAGAGAGCCCACTCCTCCACCTTGTCGCACTGGAGGCGAGCCGGAGATTGATCTCTCCGCGCTCAGCTCCGACGAGGAAGAAGAAGAGTAAGCTTCAATATTGTGCTTGTATTTCTTCAATTTTGTTGCTTCATCTTGAATCTGATTTGCTTAGATTCGAACTCTTTCCTTTTCGTGACGCTGGCCCAGAGCGTCGAAGAGAGCCAAGACCCGGTGGTTGTCATTGAGGATGATCCACCCGTGGCAACAGAGGCGCTGCTGAGACCCCTTGCCGGACTCCGCAACCCTTCCTCAAAGCAGCCCCCAACACAGCCCCGAGTAAGTATGCGGTTTTCTCCTTCTTGTTAGGTGTGCATGGGTGCTCCTTCTTCATTGATATCATTTGTTGGTTTGTGTAGGAGCAGAGCAGCCTTATCGGGAGGGCCCGGAAGCCGCCCCGAAATTCTATCTGCTTGACCACGCCGCCAAGGGAGGATTCTCCGGCAAGGAGCGTTCTCCGGCAAGGGAGACTACTCCGGCAAGGGACAACACCAAAGTGATCCTCCAAGTGGTCGAGACCATGGCTGCAGATCCCATTGCAGGTAATCCTCTTCGCGAAAAATTTCCCTTTGGGCTCGTTTTCTTACATTTTCTTTTGAACATTTGCTTGATTGTTCTTTCTTTGTCGATCGTCGAGATCCATCTGTCCTTGAGCCAATGGAGACCGAGGTTGCGGCGAGGAGGACGCTGGCAATCTTGGCGACATCGCCACCATGGAGGAAAAGGCTGGCGCCGATGGATCCGCCGGCGAAGAGGCCGCCAAGGCTGCCGCCAAAAGGCTGGGCGAGGGTCGGGCGATCGCCTGGCGACCCTCGAGCCGCAGGGAGCGCCAGCGCTACGCCGACCGCCGATCCCTCCGCCATCGGTGCAGCGTCCGGGCTCAAGAGCCCCAGCCCGACGCCTATCGAAGGCCGGGCGACGGCATCTTCATCAAGCTCCCTGGCGCCGAAGTTCGGTGGCGCCGGTCGAAGGAGAAACCTTCGACGGAGAGCTTCGCCCATTCCGCTGGCCGACGCTGGTGGACGCGCCAAGCAGCAGCGATGTGGCGAAGTCTAAGGAGGAGCAGCTGCCGAAGAAGCTGCTGTCGCTCTACCGCGCCCGACAAGCCAAGTTGGAGTCGGGAAGCACTTGTCGCGAGGGCGGAGTAGACATGGAGAAGCGCAGCAGAAGAGCTCCGGGCGCCAACCAAGAAACTCTCGGAACGTGGCGTAAGAGCGGGGCGACTTGTTGAAGAGCGCTAACCTTCATCCTTGAGAAGGCTGAGGTCGAGGAGCAGCAAAGGCTTGCTGCCGAGAAGCTATCTGCGCAAGAAGGCGAGTTGGCGCAGCGGAAGATCAATCTTGACAGCTATGAGGAAGAGCTTGTCGCAGGCGCAGGCGTCACTTGGCGGGGCTCTTAAGGAAGCGAAGGATGCTGCCGCAGCCGCCGAGGACGCCAAGAAAGAGTTGGAGACGAAGGTGACGTAGCTGGAGGCCAGTCTCCAGAAGAGCGGCGAGGAGCTTGCTGCGCTCAAGCACGAGCGTGAGAAGGACGCCTACACTCTTGGCAAGCTGCAGGGCCGTCTCGCCGATAGGAGCAAGGAGCTCGACGCCGCCAAGGATTCCAAGGCAGATCTTGAGCTGAAGCTGACCACCCTGATGCAGACGCTGGACGGCGCCAAGAAGCGGGAGGTGGGACTGTTGGAGAAGATCAAGGCCAACGAGGAGCTCTTTGGCGAATCTTGTTGCCACCAGGCGCCTTTGAGGAGAGTGTGGAGCCTTTGGACCAGAAGGTCTCGTGGATCTTGCCGCCGCCATCCACAACGAGCTGATGGAGCTGGGGATGGTGGATCTTGGATACTCCTCTGACGAGCACCTCCAACCCAGCGCCAAGCTTAGCTTATTCTTCAAAGGCGTGGTGACGGGTCTCCAGCGACTCCGGGAAGAGATCCCAAAGCAGCTGGCCGAGGAATCGCGCAGATGCGTGCGAGAGCCTTCCAGAAGGTGTTGATGAAGGTGGCCTTCCGCAATCCAGGCCTCAACCTCAACGGCGTCCTTAGATCCTTGCCGCCAGATGCCGATGTGGAGGCGCTCAAAGCACTTGTCGCACCCATTGTGGACAAGGTGGGCAAGATCAAGCGGGTTGATGGCGACCGCGTAGACTGGGCCGCCAATTTTATCTTTCCCTTGTCGCTGCTGATCATGTTTAGAACAATTTATTAGATCTGCGACAAGTTATTTTGTAATATGACTCTATCTTAGGCGATGATTGCAATGTTATTTCCTTTACTTGATTCCTTCCTTTGTACGTTTTTTGCCCCACGCTTTTAGGGAACTTGTCGGTGCGAGCACCTTTTGTCATGAAAGGCCGAGTGCGGAACGTCGGCTGACCTATTTGGCGGTGCCGCCTCCGACAGCAACCTTGTCGCGACTAGCTGCAGCTCACTTAAGTTGTTGAGCGGACTCGAAACAAAGTAAGGGCGCGACTAGCTGCGAGTTGGTTCCTCCGTGCATAGGTTTTCCGTACAAAGTACTATCGTTCGAGGAAGATAACTTAAAAATTTAAGAACTGATTGCTCAAACTTGGGCAACTTAGCTTTTCTATCATTTGCTTCCCGATAAGGCGAAACTTCCTCGAGCAACGCTTGGTCCATAGTATTATCTTCTCCTTCCCCCCTGGTTAACTTGTGCACGAGGGAACCTTCCTTTCTTTGAGAAAAGAGAAAGAAGAGAAAATAAAGTTATGGAGCCAATGACTCGATATTGCTTACCGGGTGTGGGTGTTGCACAAAGTGTTAGCCAAAACATGCAATAAAATGATGAAAGCATGAATTTGACAAGTTGTGCGCAACACATGAGCTTTACTTATGCACGGGATCTGCGCCCGGCTTTGTACAAAGGATTACATGCAACATCGGCAAGACTTGTACAAAAGGGTGGTTGTCGGAACAGGTTCAAGAATCGCGCATCTACGGGTAAAACTTACGAAGATGCTCGGTGTTCGAGTTGCTCACGGAATGCCATCTTCGGTCTCAAGGCTGACAGCGCTTGAGCCTAGTGACTCGTTTCACCCGATAAGGGCCTTCCCACTTCAAGGCCAACTTGTTTGAATTCTTGGCGGACTGAGCGGCGAAGAACAAGGTCGCCTTCCTCGAGGCTTCCGGCACTAACTGCGGCTATGGTAGCGACGCAAAGCTTCTTTGGTAACGAGCAGCTCGCAATGACACGAAGACGGTCCTCCTCAAGGAGCAGCGCGTCATCTTGTCGCAGCTGCTCTTGCTCAAGCTCATAATAAGCGAGTACTCGAGGTGACCCATTATCTGAAGTTCCGTGGGGAGAACTGCCTCTGCTCCATAGACTAGAGCAAAAGGTGTCTCGCCGGTGGCTCGATTTGGCATCGCCCTGATCGACCAAAGAACCACCGGCAGCTCCTCAATCCAGTTTCTTCCGCACTTGTGCAGCACTGTCCGAAAGTTACGGTCTAGAGCCCGCGAAGACTTCGGCATTGCCCTCTTCGCTTGACCGTTGCTTCTCGGATGAGCAGCGAAGCAAAACAGACCTTGGCGCCAAGATCTTGGACGTACTGCATGAGGGTGCGACTCATAAATTGTGTGCCGTTGTCGGTGATGATCCTGTTAGGAATTCCGAAACGGCAAACAATCGACCTGAAGAACTTGATCACGATCGTGCCGTCACCTTCCTCCTTGCTTCCACTTCCGGCCACTTTGTGAACTTGTCGATTGCGACGTACAAGTACTCAAAGCCCCCGACAGCTCGAGGAAAGGGGCCGAGAATGTCGAGCCCCCAGACCGAAAATGGCCAGGATAAAGGGATCGTCTGGAGAGCTTGAGCTGGCTGGTGTATCTTTTTGGAATGGGCCGCACGCTTCACACTTGGTTACTTGTGCAGTTGCATCACGGAGGGCTGTCGGCCAGAAGAAACCTTGCCGGAAAGCTTTGCCGGCAAGTGCTCTTGCGCCAATGTGATGACCACATATGCCTCCATGTATCTCTGCCAACAACTTTTGTCCATCTTCCCGGTAAATACACTTCAATTTCACACCGTTGAGTCTTCTTACATGCAGGTGTCTTTGTCGACAAACTGGTACATACTTGACCGCCGGGCTACTCTTTCCGCTTCTTCTTGCTCTTCGGGAAGTTCTCTGTCTCAAGGAAATGGACAATCTGCTACGCCCATCTTTGGAGCTTGCGGCTCGACAACAAGGACTAAAGGCACATCTCGCCGATGCGGGAGCATCGGCTTCCACGGCAAGAACACCTGCGGCTCAGCCGGAGCTTGGCGTTCGCAAGCTTGCCGGAGCAAAAACTTGTCGGGGCGTGCGCTTCAACGAAACAAACCACAGGGCTTGTCGGAGCAGACTGCCCCTCAGCTCTGTTGGTGTCGACCTTGGGGACCTTCGTGGCGGCGGCTTCGGGAAGCTCTGCCGGAAGGTAGTCACCAGAGATTAACCTCCTCTTCTTGCTCGACCTGAGCGTGAGATCAAATCCTGAGTATAGCGATGCTGAGAGAGATAGTAACCATCATTAGTTTGATCAACCTCAATTCCCAGAAAATAACTGAGAGAAAATCAATCTGATGTCCTGTTGGTGGTGTTATGGACGGTTGAGTTAGCTTGAGCACAAAAATTCCTGGTTCCACAGGTAACTTAAGTGCGGCGCACTTTGACAAGCCATCGGCAATGTCATTCTGAGCTCTTGGAATATGCTCCATTTGCAGGCCGTCAAAGTGCTCTTCTAGCTTCCTCACTTCATCAACATAAGCTTCCATCAATGGACTCTGATAATCTTTGTTCACTTGGCGGACGACAATTGCGAATCACCCCGACAATAAGCTTCTTAATCCCAAGGTCTCTTGCAATCTCGAGACCGCAAGCAAACCTTCATACTCTCTGTATTGTTTGTTGCTTGCTCCTTGGGAAAATGCATTTGGAGTATGTACCGAGGTGCTCTCCGGTGGGTGCTATAAGCATGACGCCAAAGACCGGCGCCTTGCAGCGAGAAGGCACCATCAAAGTACATCAGCCACTCTTTGCTCGCTTCCTTGACGGGGATGCTCGTCTCTGGAATTTCTTCTTCTTGCGTTGGGGTCCATTCCGCTATGAACTCTGCCAATGCTCTGCTTTGGATAGTTGATGTGCTTTCAAACTTGAAGCCAAAGCTTGACAGTTCCAGTGCCCACTCGACAATCCTGCCTGTCGCTTCTAGATTTTGTAGTATCCTCCTCAGCGGAAAGCGAGTGACGACTATTATTGTAACGCCCCAGATTCGATGCGCCAGGTGTCCTTCAGTTATTCGCCGTCTTTGCCATGTCATGTGCTTGCGTGTCTCTCTTTGCCATGTCATCATCTGCATTTCATATCATGTCATCATGTGCATTTCATTTTGCATACGTGTTCGCCTCATGCATCCGAGCATTTTCCCGTTGTCCGCTTACGCAATCCGGCACTCCTATGTCTCCGGAGCCCCTTTTACCTCTTTTCGTGTGCGGATGTTAAACGGTCTCGGAATGGACCGAGGTTTGTCAAGCGGCCTTGGTATAGCACCGTAGACCGCTTTGTCAAGTTTCGGATCATTTGGAGGTCTTTGGTACTCCAACGGTTAACCGGGTAAATCAGAGAGCCCTCTTTGTTTGCAGCCCAACACCCTTCCAAAGTGGCCCAAAACCCACCAAACTCCCTCCATGCTCTCGGTCGTTCGATCACGATCGCGTGGCAAAACCGCACCTCATTTGGACTCTCCTAGCTCCCTCTACCTATATATATGTGTCCCTCCCGGATTTTTGTGATCCAACCCTAGCCATCTTCCTCGCTTCCCCAAATGGGACATGTCCGTTCCGCCCCCGGACATGTCCACCGCCCCGGCCACCTCACCCCGGCCAATGGCAAGCCGCCACCTCAGCATCGCCGCCCCCCTCCTCCAATCCCACGCCGCCACGTGGGCTTCCGCCGTCGCCCGCCACCGAGGCCCGCCGGGCCCATCATGGACCCCAGGGCCCTGGCGCCGCCGCCTGGCTTCCGCCGGCGAAGCGCCTCTGCTGGCGCCTCCCGAGCCTCCTCCTCGCCTCCGCCGTCCCGGGGGTCCGTGCGCCGGCCTCGCCGAGCGCGCCGCCGCTTCGCCCCGTCGCCCGGCCGCGCTGCCACAAGGCCCGTCTTACCGTCCTGGCCGGATCCGGCGAAGGACCGGCCGGATCCGCCTCCTCCGGCCCTTCCCGACCTCTCCCTCGACCTCTGCCGTCGTCACCATCGTCTCCGGCGACATTCCGGCGAGATCCGCCATCACTTTGAAACCCGTGCAAATCTGGAGGTTGACCCGTTTCCCACTGTCCTTTTTCTGCTAACATTTTGTTGCATATTCATTGCATCGTAACTCTGTCATTGTTGCTCCGTTTCGTGCGTATTATATGTCAAAATGTTCGTCTCGATGAGTAGATCATTTCACCTCATTTCTTCATTTTCATTTGAGCACATCTTGATGCCCGAAATACTGTTGGAAGAGTGCTATGTGATGTTAGTTTCTGTTTCTTAACAGAACATGCACTATTGTCATTTTTGCCATGATTGATGTGTGCATCCTATGAACTTGAGTCCTACATGTGTTTTGTAATATGCCATGCCATCTTTCCAGGGGTGCTTGCCATGTATTTTTGTGAGTTGTATAGTGAGTGCATCAAGCTTGTTAAGTAGGGTACTTGCTGTTGCTGTTTTCCTGGCAGATTCTGTTATATTTTGTTGCCATGTTAACTTGATGCTACAGAGAGTTCCATGCTTATTTTGAGATACTTCAGTAAGGATGTTTTGTTCCACATGTCTTGCTCTATCCATCCATGCCCTTGTTTGAAATTAAGGAGTGCCCTAGCTTGAGTCAGTCGAGCTCTATTTTTGCTACAAAATGTTTCCTGGCAGGTTGTTTACATGTTATTCAATTTTTCCAAGGTTGTTGTAGTTGATCCGTGTATGCTATGATGTTGTTCTTGCCATGTATAGCTTCTATAACATGTCTTCTTACTGTGAGTTGCCTTGCCATGCCATGTATTGCTCTGTGGTGAGTGATTAAAGCTCACCAACATGTCTAGTTACTGTTGTTCCTGCCATGTTTGAATCTGTAATATAACTTGCCATGTTTACATGGGTGCCATCATATTTTCTGACCCTTTTTGGCTCATGGTCATTAAAGGACTTTTGTTCTATGGAATTAGTAGATTCATGCCATGCCTTTTTTTGCCATGTTAAGTTCCTGTAAAATGTTGTTTGATAGCTCTAAACATTGCAACCTGATGTTATTTCTGCCAAAGTCTGAAACTGTTATTATTTGCAATCTTGCCATGTCCTTTTGAGCATATTCTAGTGATTTCTGGAGATAGCTCAGTGTTCATGTTTTACAATGCTTTACCTGTACATCATGCCCATGCCTTTTTTTTATGTTGAGGTCTTGTAGCATGTTGTTTTGATGCTTGCAATATGCCTACTTGCTGTTTTGGACAGATTGTTGTCTTAACTTGTATAGGGTGTATGTGTTGAACCGTTGCTCCGTTTTGAGAGTGCTCTATATGAAACTTGCTTGATTTTGCATGTAGTTTCATATTATCATGTTGCATCCATGTTTTGAGAGTGTTTGCTTGATGTTTGTATGCATTTTGCGTCAATGCCATGTTTAACTTGTTTTGCTCATATCTTCTAGGCCGTAGCTCCGAATTAAATGAACTTTATATGTAACTTGACTAGAATTTCGTGTAGATCATCGTGGTGCATCTTAACTTGCTGTTTAACAACTTGAACTTAAGGTTTATTCAGATCTGGACCAATTTCGAAATTTGCATATGAGGACTTACCGGAATTGTTATATGTTGTTCCCGGCCTCATTTAAACTTGCTTTGATGTGTTGCTCTTGTTTGCATCATCTCTTGCCATGTAGCTTCATCTAGATTTGTCATGCATCATGCTTGTTGTGCATCATGTCTTGTTCATGGTGGTGTGTTTACCTATGTTGTGTGCTTCTTCTTGTTAGTTCCTGCTTGCTATGTATCGTGAGGATTCGCTCGCTCACGCTTGGTTCGGCTTCATCCGTTCGTCTTCTTCATGGACTTGTTCTTCTTCCTTGCGGGATTTCAAGCAAGATGACCGCTACCCTGGATCTCACTACTATCATTGCTATGCTAGTTGCTTCGTTCTTTCGCTATGCTGCGATACCTATCACTTGCTGCTCAAGCCATCCCAAATTGCCATGTCAGCCTCTAACCTTTGTCACCCTTCCTAGCAAACCGTTGTTTGGCTATGTTACCGCTTTGCTCAGCCCCTCTTATAGCGTTGTTAGTTGCAGGTGGAGATGAAGTTTGTTCCTTGTTGGAACATGGAGATGTTGTTCCTTGTTGGAACATGTTTACTGGTTGGGATATCACAATATATCTTATTTAATTAATGCATCTATATACTTGGTAAAGGGTGGAAGGCTCGGCCTAATGCCTGGTGTTTTGTTCCACTCTTGCCGCCCTAGTTTCCGTCATATCGGTATTATGTTCCCGGATTTTGCGTCCCTAACGCGGTCGGGTGATTTATGGGACCCCCTTGACAGTTCGCTTTGAATAAGACTCCTCCAGCAAGGCCCAACATTGGTTTTACCATTTGCCTCACCTATACCCCTTTTTCCCTTGGGTTTCCGGAGCCCGAGGGTCATCTTTATTTTAGCCCCCCCGGGCCAGTGCTCCTTCGAGTGTTGGTCCGAACCGAGCAGCCTGCGGGGCCACCACGGGGCAACTCGAGGATTGGTTTTACTCGTAGCTTGACTTATCCGGTGTGCCCCGAGAACGAGATATGTGCGACTCCTATCGGGATTTGTCGGCACATCCGGCGGCTTTGCTGGTCTTGTTTTATTGCCGCCGAAATGTCTTGTAGCCGGGATTCTCGAGACTGATCGGGTCTTCCGGGAGAAGGAATATCCTTCGTTGATCGCGAGAGCTTATCGTGGGCTAAGTTGGGACACCCTGCAGGGTATAAACTTTCGAGAGCCATGCCCGCGGTTATGTGGCAGATGGGAATTTGTTAATATCCGGTTGTAGTAAACTTGAAGCAAACTCTTCTAAAATACACCAACCGTAGCGAATCGTGAGTGTCTCTTTCGGGTTGATCGAGAGGAGAACACGGTTTACGGGTTATGTCTCGACGTAAGTAGGAGTTCAGGATCACTTCTTGATCATTACTAGTTGACGACCGTTCTTTTGTTTCTCTTCTCGCTCTCATTTGCGTAAGTTAGCCACCATATATGCTTAGTCGCTGCTGCAACCTCACCACTTTATCCCTTCCTTTCCCTTTAAGCTTTGCTAGTCTTGATACCCATGGTAATGGGATTGCTGAGTCCTCGTGGCTCACAGATTACTACACCACCAGTTGCAGGTACAGGTTATGCGATGATCATGACGTGAGAGCGATGTTTGCTTGTATTGGAGTTCTTCTTCTGCTTCTTCTTCGATCAGGGGATAGGTTCCAGGTCGGCAGCCTGGGCTAGCAGGGTGGATGTCGTTTGAGTCTCTGTTTTTGTTTCATCCGTAGTCGGATGTTGATCTTGTATATGATGTTGATGTATTTTTGTGGCATTTGTGCCTTATGTATGTATCCCCATCTATTATGTAATGTTGATGTAATGATATCCACCTTGCAAAAGCGTTTCAATATGCGGGTCTATCCTTGGTGGGACCGTCGAGTTCCTTTTGGATAGGGTCGCATATTGGGCATGACAATTATCTCATGTGCTTGGAAGTAATGGCGCAGCTTTCTCGAGGCCATGAGGAGGCCGAAAAGCAATTTCTGCACACCAGAGTACCTTGACCTAGCCCCCTGCAAGAGAGAACTGACAAAGTAAACTGGGCGCTGCACCATCTTTTTCTGCATCTTCTCGCATGCCTGCGCAGATTCGTCCTTGTCGGGACCAGAGCTTGTCGTTGAAGTGCCTTGCTTGTCGCTGGATGTATCTGCCATGGTTGCCGGCTCATCGTCCGCCTCCCTCTCCGCTACTAACGCAGCACTAACCAATTGATTGGTTGCCGCTATATATAGCAGCAACTTCTCTTGTGGCTTAGGTGCGACAAGTATTGGAGTGGAGGACAGGTACCTCTTTAAGTCCTGCAGCGCAGCCTCCGCTTCGGGAGTCCATTTCATTGGACCTGCCTTTTTCAAAATCTTGAAAAATGGCGGTATGCTGCTCAGCAGACCTAGAGATAAATCTGCTGAGAGCAGCCACGCAACCGGCAAGTCTTCGTACATCCTTGACGCGCTTTGGTGCTTCAATCTGCTCAATGGCCTTGATCTTGTCGGGATTGTCTTCAATTCCCCGCTGAGACACGAAGAACCCGAGAAGCTTGCCGGAAGGGAATCCGAACACGCACTTCTCGGGGTTGAGCTTGAGGTTGATCTTGCGCAGATTTGCAAAGGTCTCATCCAAATCTTGAACCAGAGTTTCTTTGTCCTTGCTCTTGACCACTATGTCATCCATGTAGGCTTCTACATTTCTGTGCATTTGCGGCTCAAAAGCGTCATGGACTACTCTTGCAAACGTTGAACCAGCATTCTTCAAACCGAAAGGCATCCGTATGAAACAGTATGTGCCACATGGAGTAATGAATGCGGTTTTCTCCTCATCCTCTTCTGCCATGAAGATCTGATGATATCATGAGTATGCATCAAGAAATGAAAGCAAATCACATCCAGCCGTGGAGTCAACAATCTGGTCGATGCGCGGCAAGGGAAACGGGTCTTTGGTACAAGCTTTATTAACATCCGTGAAGTCAATACAAAGTCTCCATTTCCCATTTGCCTTGCGCACAACTACAGGATTGGCCAACCACGTAGGGATGGAGCACTCCTCGACAAGGCCCGCTGCTTCCAATTTCTTGATCTCTTCTGCGATGAATTCTTGGCGCTCCACTACCGCTTCTGTCTTTCGCTTGACGGGTCGCGATGAGGACAGATACAGCTAAAGTGATGCTCAATTACTTTCTGGGAACACCGGGCATGTCGACGGTTGCCATGCAAACACGCCGACGTTCGCCCAGGAAAGCAATGAGCGCGCCTTCCTATTTAGGGTCGAGAGTGGCACTGATGGTGAAGGTACCACCAGTGCCGTCCTCCTTGGCGGACACCTTCTTGGTCTTTGGTGGAGCCGCCATCGTCTTCTTGCACTTGCCGGTGGAGCTCGATGCTGCGTCCTCGACGATAGCGCAGCACTCCGAAGAGGTGCGCTTGCCGGAGTGGGCATCAGAGCTCTTGCCGGACTTGGTCTTCTTCCCCCCGTGAGCTTCAGCGGCAAGTGTTTTGCTTTCTGTTGAAGCTGCTGCTTCCCGGTAGATCTTGTCGGCACAGATAAGAGCATCCTTCTTGTCGCCATGGACAGAGATGATGCTTATCGGGCCTGGCATCTTGAGTAAGTTGTATGCATAATGAGAGGCTGCCATGAACTTAGCGAGTGCCGGATTTGCCAAGTATCCCATTGTAAGGCAATGGGAAGTCAACAACGTCGAATGTGACCCTCTCGATCCTGAAGTTCAACTCGCTGCCAAATGTTACCGCAACGTGATCTTCCCTTCGCTTGCTACTTCCCGGATTGATTCCTTGGAATGTGCCGGTCTCTTCGAGCTCGTTGTCAGGATCTGAAGCTTCTGGAGCACCGCGGAGGAGATCAGGTTTAAGCCAGCCCCGCCGTCAACTAGCATCTTGGTGACCTTGAGGCTGCGGATAGTTGGTGAGACCAACATCGGCAAGCACCCGACCGCAGTTATGCGATCAGGGTGGTCCTCAATGTCAAAGATGATAGGCGTGCTGGACCACTTTAGAGGCTTGCGTGACTCTACGGATGGTTCAGCTGCACTAACTTCCCGCATCCACTGCTTGAGTTGGCGGTGGGAAGTATGCTGGGAAGCACCTCCGTCAATGCAGAGGACCTCTGTAGCTTTCTGAAACTCCTGCTCATCGGTCTCGCTGCCTTCCATATCTTCATCGTCATCGTCATCTTCATCCTTGTCGCGGCCGCGGGGAGGTCTGTCTCCTTGCCGCTGCTTGGCCTTGCCGCGGCGTCCTCCCCGGCCGGGTCGCTTCTTGCTAACTCCCCCAGCAACTTCCTGGGCTTTCTCCTTGTCGCGCGCCGCCGACTCAGCCTTCTTGTTCAACAAGCTGCTCGACCTTCTTGCAGCTCGAGGTCATGGCCCTTTGTGCGGTGGATCTTGGCAAGATCGCTTGCCGGAGCCGTCCTGCTTGTCGGTGGCCGCCACAGACTGGTGGTTGGTGCCAGCGGCAATCTCCTTGCTGGAGCTACCAGCCTTGGCGTTCTTGTCGCCACCTCCGTTGCCGGACTGCTCAACAACTAGCACATCTCTGCCTTTCTTCCTTCTGTTGTTCCGCCGCCGGCTTTTCTTTGCCAGAGCGGTTTCCTCACTGTCAAATCCTGCTTCTGCATTCTCTCCTGGGAGTCTCCTCCCTTCCTCAGCACGTGCACACTTGTCGGCCAAGGCATACAGCTCACTGACGTCCTTGACTTTGCACATCGCCATCTCCTCCCTCATCTTGCGGTTCCGCACGTTCTGATGACACGCGCTGATCACCGCGGCAGGGTGGACATCAGGGATGTTGAGCTGCACTCGGCTGAATCTATGAATGTACTAGCGCAGGGGTTCTCCTTCATTCAGGGCGAGCAGATGAAGGTCACTTTCTTGGCCATGAGGGCTTGTGGCGCTGTGAAGGCGCCGACAAACTGATGGCACAGATCTGCCCAAGAGGATATGGAGTTGTCCGGCAAGTGCATGAGCCAGGATCTGACATTGGATTTGAGTACCAGCGGGAAGTAGTTGGCCAGGATCTTGTCGTCTCGTCCCCCGGCAGCTTGCACCGCGATGGTGTAGATGCTGAGGAACTCTGACGGATGCGACCGGCCGTCGTACTTCTCTCGCACGCGTCGCTTGAAATTCTTCTTGCTGGGCCTTTGGACTTGCCGCAGCTCACGAAAGTGAACGCAGGGCAACCTCATCACAGACGGCAAGTCGCTCGTTCCCTGGCGCATGCATATCGACAGAAGGCCCAGGCGGCTGGTCCGACCGACGCCGCTTCTCTTCCGGTGCTCGGCGCGAGTTTGAGCGTCTTCTTGTTGTCGTTCATGAAGAACTTGGCGCTGATCGCGGCGAGCTCGTGGATCCGATGACGCGGTGGAGTCGCCGTCGAGGTGGATCCGGCGAGTCGGCGATCTTGGCCTTCGGGGTGGAGAGTGCATGGTGGTTGCACCTCCACAAGTCTCGTCGCCACCAGCTCGTGCCTTGTCGTCTTGCCGCGGCGATGATGTAGTTGGTTGTCATGAGCGCCGCTGCTGGCAAAGCCGATGAGACTTCTGGATGGTGGCCTCCATTCGCCAACCTTGTCGGCTGTTGGAGGGTAGTCGAGGAGCAGTTGAGCCTCGCCAAGGCTTCCGCTGGAGTGGTGGGTGGCAATGGTGAACGGTGCGAGGAGCGGATATGCTCGGACTTCTAACTATGTTAGAAGGAGCAGCATCCGTCCAGCGACCGCATTCTCGCCAGCAAGATGTTGGCGCACGCTGGTCTTGAGGGCCTCGAGATCCTCCAGCTCGGTCTTGATCCAACGAGCATATGGTATTGTGAATACCATGACGTTGTTGGTCCCGCGGCTCCTGAGATGGGCGCGGGACATGTACGGACGCCGAGGTTTGTGCAGCCTTGTCCTTGGACTTGGCAGCGTCACGAACTCCTTCACCGGCGCTCGTTCTTCCGCCAGCGTCTGCTCCACCACCCGTTTGCTCCGGTGATGGTGGGTTCGACGCGGACGGCTCCGCTGCCGCCGAAGCCTTCTTCTTTGGTGGCATGTTGATGAAGATGTTGAAGATGTTGCTCGTGTGAACGCCGGATCAGGTTCACACAGCCTCGACGCCCCCTACCTGGCGCACCAAAGATGTCGGGGCAGGCTGATCTGGCCCACGATCACCTATGCGGCCGGCGGACCGAGCCCCTTTCGGTTCGGCAGGGAGCGGAGGTCGCATGAAGAGCAGATCGAGGCGAAGCACGTGAGCAATTTACCCAGCTTCGGAGCTCTCCGGAGAGATAATACTCCTACTGCTGCTTGTCTAATTGTATTGTGTTCTTGCTAAGGAGCGATGAGAGCTACCAGACCTAGCGTGAGTGTTCTCTGGTTACGTTGGAATCGAACCGAACCTGGAATCGACCCGAACCCCCTCTACGTTGCGCATGGGCCTCCTTTTATATGCTCAAGGGGTCTCCGACAGGTGGCAACGTAGATGAGGGTACAAATGGAAAAATAGTAGTTGGTACACCTACTTGTACAAAGGTATGATGTACTCTACCTAACCCCGACGGCAAGGGACAAAAGCATTAAATGCCCGTCCCGTCGCCTAAACAAAGGCAACAGGAGGACCGTCAGGAGCGCCACCGTTCGCCACGATGGCAAGCTTGTCAGCGCTGCTTATCGCTGCTCCCCGCTGGCTGCACAGTCTCTTGACACGCGCGCATGGAATGGTCCCATGGCGACACGTTGGTGAATGAGCTAGAGCGGAGATGAAGAGAGGTTGCCTGCCGCGGCTGAATCCTTGTCGCGTCCGGAGGCTTGTCGCTCTCCGAGCCTTCCCGACAAGCTCCTCTTGCCGGGGTCTTGTCTTCTGCGTGCCTTGAGTGGCCTTCCCGGCAAGCTCCTCTTGCCGGGGCCTTGTCTTCTTGGTTAAATACTTTGTTCTTGAATGGCTCTAAAGGAACCACGGAGGATCTAGGCGGTGACCAGGCAAGCCTTGCCGCTGAGGTGTCAGAATCGCCGTGCACGAGTTCGGGATACTAGGGTACCCCTACTCTAGTACACCGACAACGGCGGGAGGAGACGAGGCGGTCGGAAGTGAGGTGCTATTCACCTCCGACGAATCCAGGGAGCCGCTCGACGAATCGTCGAGCCCGTCCTTGTTCGGGCTGCATGGTTATACTCAGCATTAGAAGATGTTGTGCGACAAATGGAACGCCATGAGTTATTCTGGTGTCCGGACACTTACGATTTTGCCAGGGGCTTGGTCCTTGGTGGCCACTCCTCTCCGCCGTCATCGGCGTTGGTGGTGTAGCCCGGAGGGAGGGTCCTTCCCCTCTTGGATCCTCCAGCCTCCCCAGTTGGGGCTGCCTTCCTTTTCTTCTCTCTCTTCACCGGGGAGAGGCCTCTTCCTCCTCCTCGTCTTCGCGGGAGGAGTCCGCCTGATTCATTGGACGATGAGTCCGACAACACTGGCGCCGGAACTCCTCCGAGTTCCGTGGCCTTCTTCTTAGCCTTCTTCTCGGCACCACGTAAGGTGCCGGAACCAGAGCCTCTGTCAAACGGGCGTCCGCTGGAGTCTTCGGCAAGGAGCCGGACAATTAACCTGTCCGGACGTCTTCAGCCAGTCCTGTCAAAGGACAGGGAGTTTTAGATCCCGCATAGAGTCAAACTATGAAAAAAGAGTCCCGTAAAGGGTAAAATAGCTTACCTCGCTGGCTTGATGCTGCGAGCTGAATCCGCGATCTTCGGTAGCGGATGCGGGAGCCTCGGTGCCCTTGAACAGCACCTTCCAGGCATCTTCGTACGTAGTGTCGAAGAGCCGGCTCAAGGTTCGGTGCTGTGCCGGATCAAACTCCCACAAGTTGAAGGCCCGTTCGGCATGGGAGGATCCGGCGGATGAGCATAACTTGGACTACGTTGACAAGCTTGAGCTTCTTGTCCACCAGGTTTCGGACGCAGGTTTGGAGTCCGGCCAGCTCTTCCGAATTACCCCACGTCAGGCCCATCTCTTTCCATGAGGTGAGCTGTGTAGGGAAGCCAGATCGGAATTCGGGGGCCGCCGCCCATTTGGAGTCGCGCGGCTCAGTGATATAGAACCACCCCGATTGCCACCCCTTTATGGTCTCCACGAAGGAGCCCTCGAGCCATAGGACGTTGGCCATCTTGCCCACCATGGAACCTCCGCACTCCGCTTGGCGGCCGCCCACTGCCTTCGGCTTGACATTGAAGGTCTTCAGCCATAAGCCAAAGTGGGGCTGGATGCAGAGGAAGGCCTCGCACACGACGATGAACGCCGAGATGTTGAGGATGAAGTTCGGGGCTAGATCGTGGAAATCTAGGCCGTAGTAGAACATGAGCCCCCGGACAAATGGGTGAAGTGGAAACCCTAGTCCGTGGAGGAAGTGGGGGAGGAACACCACCCTCTCATGGGGCCTGGGGTGGGGATGAGCTGCTCCTTCTTGGGGAGCCGATGCGCTGGCGTCGTCGGACAAGTATCCGCCTTCCGCAGCTTTTGATGTGCCCCTCCGTGACGCAGGAGGCCATCCACTTGCCTCCTGCTCCAGACATAGTTGGAGAAGGTTGAGGTGGGATGTGCGGACTTGGGCGCTGGAGCTCGAGTGCACGGAAATGGATAAGCAAAGGAGGAAGAAGGCGTGTGTGAAAAGGTGGATCCTTATCCCCTTATATGGACGGATAAAGCTATGCGTCCCCACCGGCCTAATTAAACTCGCTTATCTCCCAAGCGCCGCAATCAATGGCGCAGTTGGGTTACCCATGCCCGTATTGATGAGAATCCCAGAATAAGGGGACACGATCTCTGCTTTGACAAGACGTGCCAAGGAAACTGCCTCGCTAAACTCGATGAGGTGGGACAGTAAAAACGATTCAAATAAAGGCTTGGCCGTAGTGTGATGTCACGCTGCAGAATACGTCAGCAGATCGAACTTGTGTAAATATTATTCTCTCTACGGTGGTATGTGGAACTTATTTTGCAGAGCCGGACACTATCCTTGTGTTCAAAATCTTCTATGAAGTATTCAGAGGAGGAACCCGCCTTGCAATGCCGAAGACAATATGCGCGCCGGACTCATCGTCATTGAAGCCTGGTTCAGGGGCTACTGAGGGAGTCCTGGATTAGGGGGTGTCCGGATAGCCGGACTATAGCCTTTGGCCGGACTACTGGACTATGAAGATACAAGATTGAAGACTTCATCCCGTGTCCGGATGGGACTTTCCTTGGCGTGGAAGGCAAGCTTGGCGATACGGATATGTAGATCTCTTACCATTGTAACCGACTCTGTGTAACCCTAACCCTATTCAGTGCCTATATAAACTGGAGGGTTTTAGTCCGTAGGACGAACAACAATCATACCATAGGCTAGCTTCTAGGGTTTAGCCTCTCTGATCTCGTGGTAGATCTACTCTTCTACTACCCATATCATCAATATTAATCAGCAGAGCGGGCCGGGCCGGGCCAAGTGAGGGCGAGGGACGGCGGCGCCGGTGGCGGCGGGATCCAGATCCGGTGGCGGGCGGTTGGGCTCGGGCGCCATGGAGGCGGCGCGGGCGACCCGGCCGGGAGGGCAGACGGCGGCGGGGGCGCTGGCTCAAGGGCCCTCCGTGGCTCCATGGGCCACGGGCGGCGGTGGGCGGCGGCGTGCCATGTGGCAGCTATGGAGTGGATTTGGGAAGGGGCGGACGTGTCCGGCGCGGGGATTTTTGTACGGCGGCGCGAGGTAGAAGGAGGCTAGGGTTAGACCGAGAATTTCGGGGGAGAGGGTCTATATATAGGTAGAGGGAGCTAGGAGAGTCCAAATGAGGAGCGGTTTTCGCCCACACGATCGTGATCGAACGACCGAGAGCATGGAGGGGGTTTGGATGGGTTTTGGGCCAGTTTGGAAGGGGTGTTGGGCTGCAACAAAAGAGGGCTTTATGGTTACCCGGTTAACCGTTGGAGTATCAAACGGACTCCAAATGGCACGAAACTTGACAGGCGGTCTACCAATGGTGTCCCAAGGCCGCTTGATAAACCTCGGTCCATTCCGAGAAAGTTTAATACACGCACATGAAAAGAGGCAAAAGGGGGCGCCGGGGGCATAGGAGTGCCGGATTGCAAAACGGACAACGGGGAAAAAGCTCGGATGCATGAGACGAACACGTATGCAAAATGAGATGCACATGATGACATGATATGAAATGCAGATGATGACATGGCAAAATGCAACACGCAAGCAAATGACATGGCAACGACGGCGAATAACTGACGGACACCTGGCGCATCGAATCCGGGGCGTTACAAGGTTCCACACCAAGGAACAGGACTTCTATGAGACTATCTTGTTGGATAAGAAGCCCATAGTTTGTGATATGAGGTGGGTCGACTGGACCTACATTCAGGAGAATGAAGAACACTATCCTGGAGTGTATGACAACTTCAGTGCTTGTGGAGTTGCAGATTTTGTTGGGCAGAAGCTCACAAATTGGAACGATGAGCTCATAATGCAATTCTACTCCACAGCACATTTCTATCCAGATGGCAGGATAGTGTGGATGTCTGACGGAACATGATATCAGTCAACCATAGAGGAATGGGCAAGTCTGATCAATGCCCCAAAGGAAGATGAAGATGACTTGGACATTTATGCCAAGAAGAAGATGGGTCACAACTCAATGTCACACATGTACAAGGAACTCCCAGATGAGGCACTTGAGTCCTTCAAGTTTGGATCAGTTCACTATCTTACATCGGGGCTGCCTACAATCAACTGGATCCTAAGGCACACTCTTTTGCCCGAATCAGGTGACCACAACATGATTAGAGGGCATGCAATCAATTTGCTTCACGTTTTTGGTGTGCCTCAGAAATTCAAAGTCATGAGCCTCATAGTTGAAACTATCAAGAGGACTGCAGCAGACGGAAGAGGAGCCGTGGATATGCCCCATGATTCAGGAGTTGATAAACTCAAAGATGGGCACAGGAAAATATCTGTTAGATAAGGAACACATGGTTCTCTATCCTGACTTTGAGGACAATCAAGTTGTCATGACTGAAAATGAACCAACATCAGTGCAAGCGCAAGAGAAGAAGGAGAAAGCTAGGCAAGAGAAGGCTGCCAAGATGCCAACTCAAGCGAGGCATCTGAATACTTTCTCAAGAACAAGCAGGAGCAGCTTGGTTACTTGATTGCATCAACACTGCGGATTGAGAAGGGGTTGGCCACCCTAACTCAAAACCAGGAGAGCCTGGAGAGAATCATGAAACAAAAATTCTATGATCTTGATGTCAAGGTAACTGAGATTCAGTCTGCTGTGGAGCAGCTTCAGGATGACATGCAGGAGAGGAAGGGCAGAACAACGGCTGATGCATTTGCCAGAGTGCCACGAGCTCAAAGATCAGCTGCAGAGCCAGTTCAAGACACCAGAGTCACTTCATCAGCTCCAGCTACAGCTCCAGCACGACCAGCTCCAGCACCAACTCCTTCAGCTCCATCTACATCGACTGAAGCCTTCGTTCTTGGAGTTCTCCGGACACCACCACCACCAGAAGACCAAGCCTGAGAGACGTTATAGTCCTATGCATTTTGTAGGAACTTTTTGGTAACTTGTTGCCAAAGGGGGAGAAAAATGTATAGATCATAGGCTTCGAGAGAGAGAGATTTGTTGAGATACTATGGTTGAACTTTTTGGTTGAACTTTATTTTCTTTTGATTGGTTGAGATACTATGGAATTACCCGTGAGACATTGATAATCATGTGTTTGATCATAAGCTACACTTATGCTCGTTATGATATTATCTTATTTATCCCTATATGATCATTCACTTGGCTTGGTGATGAGTGCATGTATTCAATCTTTGTTATTTTTTAGCGCTCCACCAAGATGTATGTGACATGGAAGAGTAACCCATGAGTCTAATTCCTTGTGCATTTGCAGTCCAAAGCAAATATTAAAATATGCACAAATTTAGGGGGAGCTCTTGCTTATCACATACTTCTCAAAGCGACGATGTTTTTCAATTTTATTATCATTTGTCGAAGCTTTGATCTATATGTTGTCATCAATTGCCAAAAAGGGGGAGATTGAAAGTGCAACTATCCCTAGGTGGTTTTGGTAATTCATAACAACATATAGCTCATTGAGCTAATGCTATTCCAAGACAAACATTTCAGGAAAGCTCAATGAATGGCATGGCATGGATGATGAAAGTGGATCCCTCAAAATATCAAGGACAAAGGATTGGCTCAAGCTCAAAAGCTCAAGACTCTACATTTTACATTTTAGTGATCCAAGATCACATTGAGTCTATAGGAAAAACCAATACTATCAAGGAGGGATGAGGTGTTGCTTAATGAGCCTCTTGCTTCATGTGCTTAGTGATATGCTCCAAAACCCTCCACTACTTTCTCATATCCACATATGACCTAAACCTAAAGTCAAACTCGGCCCTACCAATTCTTTCTATCCGGTGCCACCGAGTTCAGATGTCATAGCCACTGCCACAAACCCTAGGCAAATCGGTCGCACCAATTGGGATCTCGGTCTCACCGAGATGGGATTGTAATCTCTCTCTGTTTCCCCTTCGTAACTTTTCGATCTCACCGAAAGAGCGAATCGGTCCCACCGAGATTACAATGTAAACTCTTTGTTTCCCTTTTGTAACTTTTCGGTCTCACCGAAAGAGCGAATCGGTCCCGCCGAGTTTACCTGACCAACTCTCTGGTTAGCTAATTACCAAATTCGGTCGCACCGAGTTTGTGTAACGGTCTCACCGAGATTACGTTATGCCCTAACCATATCGGTCCTACCGAGTTGCATTCCGGTCCCACCGAAAACCCTAACGGTCACTAGGTTTACTAAATTGGTATGACCGAGTTTTATGATTCGGTCCCACCGAGTTTGGTAAATTGTGTGTAACGGTTAGATTTTGTGTGGAGGCTATATATACCCCTCCACCTCCTCTTCATTTGTGGAGAGAGCCATCAGAACAAACCTACACTTCCAACTTGCCAGTTCTGAGAGAGAACCACCTACTCATGTGTTGAGTCCAAGATATTCCATTCCAACCATATGAATCTTGATCTCTAGCCTTTCCCAAGTTGCTTTCCACTCAAATCTTCTTTCCACCAGATCCAAATCCTATGAGAGAGAGTTGATTGTTGGGGAGACTATCACTTGAAGCACAAGAGCAAGGAGTTCATCATCAACACACCATTTGTTACTTCTTGGAGAGTGGTGTCTCCTAGATTGGCTAGGTGTCACTTGGGAGCCTCCGAAAAGACTGTGGAGTTGAACCAAGGAGTTTGTATGGGCAAGGGGATCGCCTACTTCGTGAAGATCTACCGCTAGTGAGGCAAGTCCTTCGTGGGCGACGGCCATGGTGGGATAGACAAGGTTGCTTCTTCGTGGACCCTCCGTGGACTCAGCAACTGCTACCCCTACGTGGGTTGAAGTCTCCATCAACGTGGATGTACGATAGCACCACCTATTGGAACCACGACAAAAACATCCATGTCTTCAATTGCGTTTGAATTCTCCAAACCCTTCCCTTTACATTCTTGCAAGTTGCATGCTTTATTTTCCGCTGCCTATATACTCTTTGCATGCTTGCTTGAATTGCGTGATGATTGCTTGAATTGTTCAAAGATAGCTAAACTCTGCCAAAGTCTAAAATTGGGAAAAGGCATAGCTTTTAATTGGTCAAGTAGTCTAATCACCCCCTCTAGACATACTTCAAGGTCCTACAGATATCCCATTGTCACCACAGATAAACACGGCAAGACATACATCAAGTGTTCTCATTAAAGACTCAATCCGATAAGATAACTTCAAAGGGGAAACTCAATTCATCACAAGAGAGTAGAGGGGGAGAAACATCATAAGATCCAACTACAATAGCAAAGCTCGGGATACATCAAGATCGTGCCATAGAGGGAACACGAGAGAGAACACGAGAGAGAGAGATCAAACACATAGCTACTGGTACATACCCTCAGCCCCGAGGGTGAACTACTCCCTCCTCGTCATGGAGAGCGCTGGGATGATGAAGATGGCCTCCGGAGATGGATCCCTCCGGCAGTGGTACGGAAGGGGTCCCGATTGGTTTTGGTGGTCCTGGAGGCTTGGCGGCATAACTCCCGATCTAACTTCTGTTACGGAAGTTTTAGGGCACGTAGGTATATATGGGTGAAAGGAGTATGTCGGTGGAGCTACGGGGCCCCACGAGGTGGGGCGCGCCACGGGTGGGCGCGCCCACCCTCGTGAGCACCTCCCTCTTCCGACGTGGAGTCCAAGTCCATCGTGGGTTTCCTTCCAAAAATACCTTCTCCATTGATTTCGTTCGTTTTGACTCCGTCGATATTCCTTTTCCTCAAAACATCAAATAGGCATAAAACAACAAATCTGGGCTGGGCCTCCGGTTAATAGGTTAGTCCCAAAAATAATATAAAAGTGGATAATATAGCCCAATATTGCCTAAAACAGTAGATAAAGTAGCATCGAGCAATAAAAAATTATAGATACGTTGGAGACGTATCAGGGGCGCACCAGCCCGTGTAGGCTAGTGTGTTCCCTCTACATGGCCCAATAAGGCCCAATACTCTCCCGGTGCCTCCTGAACCCCTTCCGATATTCCGATAACTTTCCGGTGCATTCTGAAGCCATTCGGGAGACCAAATAGTATCATCCTATATGTCAATATTTACCTCCAGACTATTCCGGAGCTCCTCATCATGTCTGTGATCTCATCCGGGACTCCGAACAACATTCGGTCACCAAACCACATAACTCATATAATACCAAATCGACATCAAACGTTAAGCGTGCGGACCCTACGGGTTCGAGAACTGCGTAGACATGACCGAGACACCTCTCCGGTCAATGACCAAGAGTGGAACTTTGATGCCCATATTGGCTCCTACATATTCTACGAAGATCTTTATCGGTCGAACCGTTATGACAACATACATCATTCCCTTTGTCCATCGGTATGTTACTTGCCCGAGATTCAATCATCGGTATCTTCATACCTAGTTCAATCTCGTTACTGGCAAGTCTCTTTACTCGTTCCGTAATACATCACCTTGTGACTAACTCCTTAGTCGTTTGCTTGCAAGTTATGATGTTTATTACCGAGAGGGCCCAGAGATACCTCTTTGAAACTCGGAGTGACAAATTCTAATCTTGATCTATGCCAACTCAACAAACACCTTCGAAGATACCTATAGAGCATCTTTATGATCACCCAGTTATGTTGTGACGTTTGATAGCACACAAGGCATTCCTTCGATATTCGGGAGTTGCATAATCTCATAGTCGAAGGAATATGTATTTGACATGTAGAAAGCAATAGCAATAAAACTGAACAATCATTATCTAAGCTAATGGATGGGTCTTCTCCACCACATCATTCTCCTAATGGTGTGATCCAGTTATCAAATGACAACACATGTCTATGGTTAGGAAACCTTAACCATCTTTGATCAACGAGCTAGTCTAGTAGAGGATCACTAGGGACACGGTATTTGTTTATGTATTCACACATGTATTTAAGTTTCCGATCAATACAATTCTAGCATGAACTCATCATGAATAAGGAAATATAAAATAACAACTTTATTATTGCCTCTAGGGCATATTTCCTTCAGTCTCCCACTTGCACTAGAGTAAATAATCTAGTTCACATCGTCATGTGGTTAACACCCATAGTTCACATCGCCATGTCACTAACACCCAAAGAGTTTACTAGAGTCAATAATCTAGTTCACTTTGCCATGTGATTAACACCCAAAGAGTACTAAGGTGTGGTCATGTTTTTCTTGTGAGAGAGGTTTAGTCAACGGGTCTACCACATTCAGATCTGTATGTATTTTGCAAATTTCTATGTCTACAATGCTCTGCATGGAGCTACTCTAGCTAATTGCTCCCACGTTCAATACATATCCAGATTGAGACTTAGAGTCATCTAGATTAGTGTCAAAGCTTGCATCGACGTAACTCTTTACGACGAACTCTTTATCACCTCCATAACCAAGAAGTATTTCCTTCTTCCTCTTAGGTAACTAAGGATAAATTTTTGACCACTTCCAGTGATCTACTCCTGGATCACTATTGTACCCCCTTGCCAAACTCATGGCAAGGTACACAATAGGTCCGGTACACACCATGGCATACTTTATAGAACCTATGGCTGAGGCATAGGGATTGACTTTCATTCTCTCTCTATCTTCTGCCGTGGTCGGGTTTTGAGTCTTACTCAACTTCATACCTTGCAATGCAGGCAAGAACCCTTTCTTTGACTGATCTGTTTTTGAACTTCTTCAAAACTTGTCAAGGTATGTGCTTTGTAAAAGTCCTATTAGGCGTTTCGATCTATCTCTATAGATCTTGATGCCCAATACATAAGTAGCTTTACCGAGGTCTTTTATTGAATTTTTTTATTCAAGTATCCTTTTATGCTATCCAGAAATTCTATATCATTTCCAATCAACAATATGTCATCCACATATAATATCAGAAATGCTACAGAGCTCCCACTCACTTTCTTGTAAATACTGAGGCTTCACCATAAGTGCAGATAAAACCATATGCTTTGATCACCTCATCAAAGCATATATTCCAACTTCGAGATGCTTGCACCAATCCATAGATGGATTGCTGGAGCTTGCATACTTTGTTAGCACCTTTAGGATCGACAAAACCTTCTGGTTTCATCATATACAACTCTTCTTTAAGATATCCATTAAGGAATGCAGTTTTGACATCCATTTGCCAGATTTCATAATCATAAAATGCGGCAATTGCTAACATGATTCGGACGGACTTAAGCATCGCTACGGGTGAGAAAGTCTCATCGTAGTCATCCCCTTGAACTTGTCGAAAACCTTTTGCGACAAGTCAAGCTTTGTAGACAGTAACATTAACATTAGCGTCAGTCTTCTTCTTGAAGATCCATTTATTCTCTATGGCTTGCCGATCATCGGGCAAGTCCACCAAAGTCCAAACTTTGTTCTTATACATGGATCCTATCTCACATTTCATGGCCTCAAGCCATCTGTCGAAATCTGGGCTCATCATAGCTTCTTCATAGTTCATAGGTTCGCCTTGGTCCAATAACATGACTTCCAGAACAGGATTACCGTACCACTCTGGTACGGATCATGCTCTGGTTGAACTACGAGGTTCAGTAGTAACTTGATCTGAAATTTCATGATCATTATCATTTGCTTCCTCTCTAGTTGGTGTAGGCATCGCAGGAACGGACTTGTCTGATGTGCTACTTTCCAATTCGAGAAAAGGTACGATTACCTCATCAAGGTCTACTTTCCTCCCACTCAATTCTTTCAAGAGAACTCCTTCTCTAGAAAGGAACCATTCTTGGCAAAAAGATCTTGCCTTCGGATCTGTGGTAGAAGGTGTACCCAATAGTTTCCTTAGGGTATCCTATGAAGACGCACTTCTCCGATTTAGGTTCGAGCTTATCAGGCTTAAGCCTTTTGACATAAGCGTCGCATCCCCAAACTTTTAAGAAACGACAGCTTAGGTTTCTTGCCAAACCACAGTTCATATGGTGTCATCTCAATGGATTTAGACGATGCCCTATTTAACGTGAATGCGGCTGTCTCTAATGCATAACCCCAAAATGATAGTGGTAAATCGGTAAGAGACATCATAGAAGGAACCATATCCAATAAAGTACGGTTACGATGTTCGGACACATCATTATGCTGTGGTGTTCTAGGTGGCGTGAGTTGTGGAACAATTCCACATTGTTTTAAATGAAGTCCAAACTCGCAACTCAAATATTCGCCTCCGCGATCAGATCGTAGAAACTTTATTTTCTTGTTACGATGATTCTCTACTTCACTCTGAAATTCTTTGAATTTTTCAAATGTTTCAGACTTGTGTTTCATCAAGTAGATATACCCATACCTACTCAAATCATCTGTGAAGGTGAGAAAATAACGATACCCAACGCATCCTTCAACACTCGGACCGCATACATCAGTATGTATTAATTCCAATAAGTCATTAGCTCGCTCCATTGTTCCAGAGAACGGAGCTTTAGTCATCTTGCCCATGAGGCATGGTTCGCAAGTATCAAGTGATTCCAAAAGTCCATCTGCATGGAGTTTCTTCATGCACTTTACATCAATATGACCTAAACGGCAGTGCCACAAGTATGTTGCACTATCATTATCAACTTTGCATCTTTTGGCATCAATATTATGAATATGTGTATCACTACGATCGAGATTCAATAAACCATTCACATAGGGTGTATGACCATAGAAGGTTTTATTCATGTAAACAGAATAACAATTATTCTCTGACTTAAATGAATATACGTATTGCAATAAACATGATCTAATCATATTCATGCTCAACGCAAACACCAAATAACATTTATTTAGGTTCAAAACTAATCCCAAAGGTAGAGGGAGTGTGCGATGGTGATCATATCGACTTTGATTCATTTCCAACAAACATTGTCGCCTCGCCTTTTAACTAGTCTCTGTTTATTCTGCAACTCCTGTTTCGAGTTACTAATCTTAGCAACTGAACCGGTATCAAATACCCAGGGGCTACTATGAACACTAGTAAGGTACACATCAATAACATGTATATCAAATATACTTTCGTTCACTTTGCCATCCTTCTTATCCTCCAAGTATTTGGGGCAGTTCCGCTTCTAGTGACCATTCCCTTTGCAGTATAAACACTCGGTTTCAGGCTTAGGTCCAGCTTTGGGCTTCTTCATGGGAGTGGCAACTTGTTTGGCATTCTTTTTGAAGTTTCCTTTCTTTCCCTTTGCCCTTTTTCTTGAAACTAGTGGTCTTGTTAACTATCAACACTTGATGCTCTTTCTTGATTTCTACCTTCGCCGATTTCAGTTTTGCGAAGAGCTTTTGGGAATCGTTTTCGTCATCCCTTGCATATTATAGTTCATCACGAGTTCTAGTAGCTTGGTGATAGTGACTAGAGAACTCTGTCAATCACTATCTTATCTGGAAGATTAACTCCCACTTGATTCAAGCGATTGTAGTACCCAGACATTCTGAGCACATGCTCAGTGGCTGAGCTATTCTCCTCCATCTTGTAGGCAAAGTACTTGTCAGGGGTCTCATACCTCTCGACATGGGCATGAGTCTGAAATACCAATTTCAGCTCTTAGAACATCTCATATGCTCCATGGCGTTCAAAACATTTTTGAAGTCCCGATTCTAAGCCGTAAAGCATGGCGCACTAAACTATTAAGTAGTCATCATATCAAGCTTGCCAAATGTTCATAACGTCTACATCTGCTCCTGCAATAGATTTGTCACCTAGCGGTGCATGAAGGACGTAATTCTTGTGTGCAGCAATGAGGATAATCCTCAGATCACAGACCCATTCCACATCATTGCTACTATCATCTTTCAACTTATTTTTCTCTAGGAACATATCAAAAATAAGAGAGCTATATCGTAGAAACTATCAGGACTAATTTCATGATAAATTAAGTTCAGTTAATCAAATTACTTAAGAACTCCCACTTAAATAGACATCCCTCAAGTCATCTAAGTGATACGTGATCCAAATCAACTAACCCATGTCCGATCATCACGTGAGATGGGGTAGTCATCAATGGTGAACATCTCTATGTTGATCATATCTACTATATGATCATATCTACTATATGATTCAGGTTTGACCTTTCGGTCTCCAGTGTTCCGAGGCCATGTCTGTACATGCTGGGCTGGTCAAGTTTAACCCAAGTATTCTGCATGTGCAAAACTGTCTTGCACCCGTTGTACGTGAACATATAGTCTATCACACCCGATCATCACGTGATGTCTCAACACGACGAACTGTAGCAACTGTGCATACTTAGGGAGAACACGTTTACCTTGAAATTTAGTGAAGGGATCATCTTATAATGCTATCGCCGTACTAAGCAAAATAAGATGCATAAAAGATAAACATCACATGCAATCAAAATATGTGACATGATATGGCCACCATCATCTTGTGCTTTTGATCTCCATCTCCAAAGCATCGTCACGATCTCCATCGTCACTGGCTTGACACCTTGATCTCCATCATAGCGTCGTGGTCGTCTCGCCAACTATTGCTTCTACAACTATCGCTAATGCATAGTGATAAAGTAAAGCAATTACATGGTGTTTGCATTTCATACAATAAAGAGACAACCATAAGGCTCCTGCCGGTTGCCGATAACTTACAAAACATGATCATCTTATACAATAGCATTTATCTCATCATGTCTTGACCATATCACATCACAACATGCCCTGCAAAAACAAGTTAGACGTCCTCTACTTTGTTGTTGCAAGTTTTACGTGGCTGCTACGGGCTTCTAGCAAGAACCATTCTTACCTACGCATAAAACCACAACGGTGTTTTCGGATTTCGGGTTCCGGCAGACCCTCTAGGTTCGAACACTGGGGTGCGCACGGAGATCTCGCCCTCTACCTACCTGCACCTCGACGGCTCGCTAGGATCTAGAGCTATGAAAGGAACAACACAAGAGACACAGGGTTTATACTAGTTCGGGCCACCATTGTGGTGTAATACCCTACTCTAGTTTGTGGTGTGGTGGTTTGCCTCTTGGGCTGAGGATGAACAATACAAGGAAGAACAGCCTCGCGAGGGTCTGTTCTTGGCTGGTGCGATGAACTGCTAGGGGGAGTTCATTCGCTCTCTCTCTCTCTCTGCTGATCCAAGATGCCGGATCTTCTCTCTCCGATTTCTAGATGCCTCTACCCTGTGGGTGGCTAGTCCTATTTATAGGCAGAGGCCCTGGGCCTCTTCCCAAATATCGAGCGGGAAGGGCGCCAACAATTGGCCATTTTGAAGGGGAACATCTAGTACACTTATCCTAACTAAAGTTGGTCCTCGCCTGTCAAAGGCTCTGGTAGTGACGCCAGCTTGGGCTCCACGATGACTTCCTTCCTGCCGTTGCGACGGTCTTGGTCTTGTTGCACCGAAACAGATGCCTTTGCTTGATACTCTTGCCTGCGCTTGCAACCTTTGCACCAAAGAGGAAAGGAGGACACTGTGCGGGCTGGCGCCCGCCCGACGCCCTTGGCGTCATGGCTTGCGTCATGGGCACCTCGTGAGGTACCCCACCTTGATCTCTCCGCCTCCTCGCGAGCCAGCCTGACGAGGCCGTGCCTGAGGAGGCTCCCTGTCGTCCGCCCCGCGAGGCTTGGCCCCTCGCGAGGGTCTTGAGCTTGTGCTTTGTTGAAGATGGGCCGTCTTTGGGCCTCCCCTTGTGACACGCCGCAGGCCGCAGTGCAAGTCTGGGTACCCCGTTCCCAGAACGCCGACAGTAGCCCCCGGGCCCAAGGCGCGCGCGGACTTGGCTGAGCAGAGAAGCGAAGGGGCAAGTGCGAAGCGCCGCGGGCCCTAACAGCCTGCGGCCTTGGGCGCCACGTGGCGGTTGATTGGACGTGGGCGGCCCTGCTCCCCCACGACGCCTCGGCGACTGCACGAATTGACAAGTCCCTGCGTGCAAAGCGGGTCATGATTACCTGTGATCGTGGAGGCCGGTGGTTGGCCTTCCCCGGCTATAAATACGGGACGGCGCCTGCCCTTCTAGTCCATCTCCTCTTGCTTCTTCTTCTTCTCCATGGCTCCGCCAAAGAGGTTCTCGGCCGCGGAGAAGGGGAAGGCTCGCCAGGTGGAGCCTGACTCTCCCAAGCGCCGGTCGAGGCCGTCCCTCGCAAACACCTGCGGGCTCCCATGGTGGCTCCTCGGTCGTGGAGGTGATCTCAAGACAGTGACGGCCGCGACCCCTAGGCCGCGCTTCCACTCGGCAGAGGTGCTGCCGGAGTTCGTTGTGTGGTCGGCGGAGCCGACCAGCACCTGGCTCCAGCTTCCTCGCTTCCTCCTAGGTGAGCTTCCGGCTGGTGCCCCGGGCGGCCTCTGGCTCCAGGCGGATGGTTGCTGCAGCCGGGCCTCGTGGGCTTCACTGGAGGTCTCTGCAGGCGGGAGCCTAGCCCTGACCCGCGGCTGGCAAATGTTTGCTCGCGCGCGTGGTCTGAGCCGGCGGTGCACCCTGCACTTCATGTTTGACGGTGATGCCACCCTCTATGTGAGGGTGTTCGGGGAAGATGGTCGCCGTGGTGAGTGCTGCCCTGAGAACGACGACCGCGGCCGTGGGTCCAGCCCCAGCGACGATGAAGACGATAGCGCGCGCGTGGTCGGCGGCGCTCGGGGCTCGTCGAGCTTTGACGACTCTTCTTCGGGCAGCGGCTCCTCCAGCGGTGGCCGCGACCAGCCTCCGCGCCGCCGCGCCCGCCTGGAGGGAGGTAGTGGGTCCACCCATCGTCTCGCCCCGGTGAAGCGCGAGAGGGAGTCCGCCTGAGCTCCGGAGGCAGTTTGAGTCTCCCCCGCGAGTTGGTGTCAGGCGAGCCGCACCTGTTTTGTTCTTTTTCCTTTTCCTGCGCAAAGAGACAGTAGTGTAGGGCCCCGCGTGGGCGTGCTTGGACTATTGCTGTCAAATATGTACTGTTTCCGCTATATCGGCATTATGCCTTTGTGCCACACGCCTGCGCGTAGAAATTACTTAGGTCGGGGGCGCCTGTCGTGGCCCTCGTTTCCCGAGGCCGAGGCCTCGTCGAACGCTTCATGTCCTGCGAAGGTTAGTCTGGAGAGGTAGCTCCCGGCCTCAGCTGTGGAGGCGACTGACCCAGGTCCTGTGTTCGTGTCGCGATGCCCGTGTTGCCCGCCTTGCCCGTGTTGCCCGCGTTGGGTAAGTAAAGAGTCACAAGCCAAAAGGCAAAGAGTCACAAGCCAAAGACGGCAACAACTTCAATAAAACCTCGAATGGGGATGAACAAGCCAACTGCAGAAAGCAAATGAGAAAAGCCGCGTCCGGCACCTAATCTAGTCTTCGACGTCTTCTCACCAGCGCGGAGCTAAGTGCTGCCACTGGGCGTGGGAGGGAGCCCCAGGGCCTGAGGCCAGCGGTCCTGAGACTCCGGGGCGTGTACAGCCCCAACTCATTATTACCTGAGAGTGTCATGGGCGGCGAGCTTCACAGGCATTGGCCTTCTTCACAGGCTCCGGGCCTTTCTCAAAAAGATAAACTTCACAGGCGTTCGCCTTCTTCACAGGCTCCGGGCCTTTTCCAAAACGCAACGGCTTCACAGGCGTTCGCCTTCTTCACAGGCTCTGGGCCTTTTCCAAAACGCAGCGGCTTCACAGGCGTTCACCTTCTTCACAGGTTCTGGGCCTTTTCCAAAACGCAGGGCCTTCATAGGCGTTCGCCTTCTTCACAGGCTCTGGGCCTTTTCCAAAACGCAACGCTTCATAGGCGTTCATCTTCTTCACAGGCTCTGGGCCTTTTTAGGGGTAAAACCTCCTTAGGTGCTGGATGTTCCACGCGTTCTGGACAGGCACCCCCTCCTGAGTCTCCAAGCGCCGCTGAGCCGGGCACAGAAACATGAATAACCTTGAACGGGCCCTCCCACATGGGAGAGAGCTTATGCAATCCCTCCTCGAGAGAACCCGCTCGAGCACGAGGTCTCCTACCTCGAGGGTCCTGGGGCGGATGTTGCGGCGATGGGTATCGCCCAGCGCTTGTGGGTACCGTGCCGCTCGTAGCGCGGCTTCCCGACGATGCTCCTTCCCCAGCACGAGGTCTGTCCCCCGCATGGCGTCCTGCTGCGCCTCGTCGAACGCCAGGACCCGTGCGGAACAACATCTGACCTCGTGAGGGAGGACTGCTTCAGCTCCATAGACCAGGAAGAACGGGGTCTCGCCGGTTGGCTTGGTCGTGGTTGTGCGGATGGACCACAACACCGACTTCAGCTCGTCGTACCAACCTCTGCCGCAGGCCTCCAGCTTCTTCTTGAACATTCTGGTCTTGAGGCCTCTCAAGACCTCCGCGTTGGCCCGCTCGGCTTGACTGTTGCTCCGTGGGTGCGCTACCGAGGCGTAGCATATCTGCGTCCCAAGGTTAGCACAATATGTTTTGAAAAGGTTACTGGTGAACTGCGAACCGTTGTCGGTGATGATGCGGTTCGGCACCCCGAACCGGCTCACGATGCCCTTGATGAACTTGACCGCAGAACCTGCGGGGATGGTGCGGACGGCTTCCACTTCAGCCCACTTGGTGAACTTGTCCACGACGACATAGAGGTAGAGATAGCCCCTGGCACTCGAGGGAACGGGCCCAGGATATCCAGCCCCCAGACTGCGAATGGCCATGAGAGGGGTATAGTTTGCAGACCTCTCGCCGGCTGGTGGATCTGCTTGGCATGGAATTGGCAGGCCTCGCAAGCCTTCACCAGTTCGACAGCATCATTGAGCGCAGTAGGCCAATATAAACCGCTACGGAACGCCTTGCCCACGAGGGTCCGCGATGATGAGTGATGCCCACAGTCTCCACCGTGTATATCTGCCAGCAGTTCCTTCCCTTGCTCCCTGGAGATGCAGCGCAGGGACACATCATTTGGTCGCTTCCGATAGAGCTCTTTATCCCTGATGCAGTATGTTATGGCCTGCCGCGCCACATGCTCCGCTTCCTCCTCCTTCTCCGGCAAGGTCCCTTGTGTCAAGTAGCTCCGGAGCTCTGTGATCCAGCACCCCTCCTGAGGCTCCAGCGTCAAGAGCAGGCGCGCTCCTGAGGCCGGGCCACAGACCGAGGCTCCCGAGGCTGGTGGCTGGGGGAGCTCCTCCCGAGGCTGCGTCGCGCTTGACAGTGATGGCGTGGCCGAGGGCTTGAAGAGCCACTCCTCGAAGACGCCATGCTCCTGAGGTAGCCGCCTGGATGCTCGTTTGGCAACGTCGTCGGCCTCCTGATTAGTGCCACGGGGCACATGCTGCAACTCTACCCCCCAGAACTGCTTCTCCATCCTGCGGACCTCCGCAAGGTAGGCTTCCATGTGCTCATCCCTCGGCTCGTACACCTTGTTGGAGAAGTTGACGAGGAGTTGTGAATCAACCTTGATGGTAAGGCGCTTCACTCCTAGGGCAGCTGCGGCCTTCAGGCCTGCTATTAGGCCTTCATATTCTGCTATGTTGTTGGAGACCTTTTCTCCATGCAGGAAACAAAGCTGCACGGCATAGTAGAGCTTGTCCTGAGTAGGAGATATGAGCACTGCTCCAGCCCCCGCGCCGTGCCTGGAGAATGCCCCGTCAAAGTACATGACCCAACCTTCCGGCGCCTCGCTTCCCGGGGAGAGGGATCGATCCTCATCAGCCTTGAGGCCCGGCGCCTCCGTCCATTCTGCCACGAAATCCGCTAACGCGGCCCCCTTGATGACTCTGGTCGTGCTGAATTCGAGCTGAAACGCTTGCAGTTCAATGTTCCACTCAGCGACTCTTCCAGCTGAGTTAGGGCTCCTGAGCACCCTTTCCAAGGGGTATGCTGAGACAACCTTGATGGGGTGGCCCTGAAAATAATGCCGCAGCTTGCGCGAGGCCACCAATAGCGCGAGGAGGAGTTTCTGAGGCATGGGGTACCGTGCCCTCGTGTCCCGCAACACCGTGCTGACGAAGTACACGGGGTGTTCAATGAGGCTTGGAGTGCTGGTGTCGATGGCGCCCTCCGGAGATCGTGGCGCCTCCTAAGGCAGTGGAGCCTCCAGAGGCTGGTCGCCAGGGGGAGGGGTCTCTTCTGTCCCGAGTGCGTTTCCCTGCGGCGGCTGATCCTTCTCGGCTGTGGTAGTGGTCTTTGTGGGTCTTCCTTGATCCTGCTTCGCCTTGACCCGGGCAGCTACGCGGCTTTGGTCTGACACTCCTCCCTAACCGCCACCAGGGCTGCACTGGCGGAGTAGGGAGTGGCTGCAAGGTAGAGCACCAGGGGTTCCTGTGGGCGCGGGGCCACCATTACCGGAGGGCTGGTTAGGTACCTCTTGAGATCTTGGAACGCATACATCGGCCTCTTGAGTCCATTCAAAGGGCCCTTTTTCTTCATTAGGCTGTAAGAAAGGCAGCGCCGCTCCCCAACTTGGAGATGAAGCGTCCTAGTGCTGTCACGTGCCCAGTGAGCTTCTGCATTTCTCTGAGGGTCTTTGGCGGGCCCATGTCCTCGACCGCCTTGACCTTTTCTGGGTTAGCTTCGATGCCTCGGTTGGACACGAGGAAGCCCCAAGAGCTTGCCCGAGGGGACCCCAAACACACACTTCTCTGCGTTGAGCCGCAGGTTCACTGCGTTGAGGCTCGCGAAGGTTTCCTCCAGGTCTTGAATCAGGGTCTTGGCCTCGCGAGACTTCACCATAATGTCATCGACGTAAGCCTCCACATTCTTCCCGAGATGCGGGCCCAAGGTGATGTGCATCAGCCGCTGAAAGGTCGCCCCTGCGTTGCGCAGCCCAAACGACATGCATGTGTAGCAGTACACCCCACACGGGGTTAGGAAAGCCGTATTTTCCACGTCTTCTACCGCCATCTTGATCTGGTGATACCCATAGAAGGCATCCAAGAAACATAACAGGTCGCACTCGGCGGTGGATTCGACGATTTGATCAATGCGAGGGAGTGGGGATGGATCCTGCGGGTAGGCTTTGTTGAGGTTGGTGAAGTCGACACACATGCGCTCCTTCCCCCCTTTCTTTGGCACAACAACAGGGTTGGCCAGCCAATCTGGGTATCGGACCTCGCGAATGACCCCTGCAGCTTCCAGTTTGCGGGTCTCTTGGACGATGAAAGCCTGCTTTTCAGTGGACTGCCGTCTCGCCTTCTGCTTCACGGAGCGGACATTGGGGCACACGTTGAGGTGGTGCTCGATCACGCCTCTAGGGACCCCCGCCAACTGATCAGGCTCCCATGCGGATACCTTCCTATTTGCGCGCAGGAACTTGACCAGGGCCTCCTCCTGCTCGGGCTCAAGGTTGGCGCCTATGGTGAAGGTGGCGTTAGTGGATCTGTCCTCGTCGACCAGTATCTGCTTGGTTTCCGCCTTGTCTTGGGTGAACAACTGCTTCTTCTTGGCCGGCGTAGCCCCCTTGGGCTCAGGGGCATCTGAGTCGGCGGGCTGCGCTGACGCTGCCGTCTTGAAGGCAAGCTTGAGCACCTGCAACGCATCCCCGGTGTCTCCAGACACGGTGAGGACGACGTTGCTCCCGGGCATCTTCATGAGGTTGTACGCTGGGTGAGTCGCGGCCATGAATCGGGCTGATCTTTGGGTAGCCGAGGATGGCGTTGTATGGGAGGCCGATGGGGGCGATGTCGAAGTCGATTAGCTCCGCAGAAGTTGTCGAGGTGCCGAAGTTTACCAGAGTCGGACCTGCCCTGTGGAGCTGGATGACCCGCCCCGACGCCTAAGAAGGGCCGGCTGAAGCCGGCCCCGGTGTTATGTGGAGGAGGGTGAAGGCCTCAACCGAGAGCACGCCGAGGCCCGAGGCCAGCGCCGCCCGTCGATGAGTGTCTGGTGAAGGCCACTGGCAGATGGTGGGCGTGCATGATTGGGAGCGCGCCGAGCAGGTTGAGTTGGAGGGTGGTCCTCCGAGCTGAAGGCCAGATCAGCCTTGGGCGCCGACCGACCTGGGGGAGCCCCCTGCCGCGCGGAGGCGGCGCCGACCTGGCGAACGAATGGCTTGATGCGGCGGCTTGAAGGCGGCGCCTGCGAGCCGCCCAGGAGGGCCGCGACGACCGGGGGCGCCGGCGCAGCGTGCTGGGCGAGGAAGAGGCTGCGCAGCTCTTCCCAAGAGGCCACGGAAGCCGCCGGCAGGTGGAGCAGCCATATGCGCGGGGCGTCGGTGAGGGCCATGGGAGGCCAGTTAGCCATGACCGCTCGTCGCCTCCCGCCTCGAGGATGGCCTCCTCATACGCCAGCAGGAAGGCCAGCGGATCAGTTGTGCCGTCGTAGCGCGACGGCGTCTTCGGCTTGAACTTGTCCGGCCACCGCACCTGTCGCAAGGCCGGGGCCAAGGCTCGGAGCCCCCTGGCCCCCGTGCTGGCGCTGGCGACCGGAGTGGGCGGCGCGCTGCTCATCGCAAGGCGAGTCACGGTGTCGGCGGAAGGAAAAGCTCCGGCGCACCCCTACCTAGCGCGCCAAATGTCGGATTTCGGGTTCTGGCAGACCCTCTAGGTTCGAACACTGGGGTGCGCGCGGAGATCTTGCCCTCTACATACCTGCACCTCGCCGGCTCGCTAGGATCTAGAGCTATGAAAGGAACAACACAAGAGACACAGGGTTTATACTAGTTCGGGCCACCATTGTGGTGTAATACCCAACTCTAGTTTGTGGTGTGGTGGATTGCCTCTTGGGCTGATAATGAACAATACAAGGAAGAACAACCTCGCGAGGGTCTGTTCTTGGCTGGTGCGATGAACTGCTAGAGGGAGTTCAGTCGCTCTCTCTCTGCTGATCCAAGATGCCGGATCTTCTCTCTCCGGTTTCTAGATGCCTCTACCCTGTGGGTGGCTAGTCCTATTTATAGGCAGAGGCCCTGGGCCTCTTCCCAAATATTGAGCGGGAAGGGCGCCAACAATTGGCCATTTTGAAGGGGAACATCTAGTACACTTATCCTGACTAAAGTTGGTCCTCGCCTATCAAAGGCTCTGGTGGTGACGCCAGCTTGGGTTCCACGATGACTTCCTTCCCGCCGTTGCGACGGTCTTGGTCTTGTTGCACCGAAACGGATGCCTTTGCTTGATACTCTTGCCTGCGCTTGCTACCTTTGCACCAAAGAGGAAAGGAGGACTGTCGGTGTCAAAACCGGCGGATATCGGGTAGGGGGTCCCGAACTATGCGTCTAAGGCGGATGGTAACAGGAGACAAGGGACACGATGTTTTTACCCAGGTTCGGGCCCTCTCGATGGAGGTAAAACCCTACTCCTGCTTGATTAATATTGATGATATGGGTAGTACAAGAGTAGATCTACCACAAGATCGTGAGAGGCTAAACCCTAGAAGCTAGCCTATGGTATGATTGTTGTTCCTCTATCGACTAGCCCGGCCTCGGTTTATATAATGCACCGCAGGCCTAGGATAACAAGAGTCCTAGCCAAATACGCCCGGTGGGGAGGAGTCCTTGTCTTGATCGCCAAGTCTTGTGGAATCTTCCTTGTATGCGGCAACTGCTCGGATGGCCCATGAGTATCTGACCATGGTAATCCTCGGCCCAATCCAACTGATTGGGAGACGACGTGGTGAGTACCCCCTAGTCCAGGACACCGTCAGTAGCCCCCTGAACCGGTCTTCAAGTTGGGGATGCTCCTCAATTCTTCCGAACTGTTCTTCATCTTCGGTCGTCGGTCTTGAAAACTGGTTCAACAAATCTTCTCATCTTCGATCTTGAGGATCGCCGAAATGCATTCGACGAGTTTACACGTCGGGTATCCGAGCAGCCCCTTTAAGCTTCCGGCCTTTATCAATGCCTGGTTATTTTATGCCGCACCTCGGGTTTGAAGTTGTTCCCGTGCGGCAGCGTCCTCTTGCATCCGAGCTCCAACGCCAGACTGCATTCGAGGTATCTTTTTCAGCCGAGCACCAATGCCGGACTGCTTCCCAGCTCTATCGCCGGACTATGTATCCGAGCTCCAACGCCGGACGGTATCGGAGCTCCAATGCCGGACTATGTATCCGAGCTCCAACGCCGGACTATATCCGAGGTGTCGTAAATCACCTTGGTTCAAAGAAGTTTGAAGGAGTTTAGCCGAGCTTAATGCCGGAAATGCCCTCTATGGAGCCAGCCACTAGCGCCCGAGCTTTATGCCGGACTGCTTCCGAGGTGGTGCACCACCCCGAATATGGGCCGATTTTTGTCAATATTTTTGATCGGTGCAATTTATTCTCTGCCGAGATACATAGCCAGTATCCCTTAAGGTGGGTATCGGTCTAAAACCCGAGATGCACATGAAGGATGACATAATACCGCTGATCCCCGTAGCTGCTGAGACGCAGGTTGATTTGCAAAATCGGTCTGAGGATCAAGTCCTAACTCGGCAGAATACTTCGGGACACAAAAAGCGGCGTGCTTAGTCCTCAAGACTCAGGTTGGGTGCGGCCGACCAACCTGAGGATCAAAATCTCCTCGGAAACTGTATTGCACTTAAAATTTTCTGCATAGAACAGGCAATGCAGTAGCCCCCGAGACACTGGTCGGGTGGCAACACCCGCATCAGGGATTGATGTGCCCCTTTAATACTTGTAAATAATAAGCCCGAAGCCCAGTAGCCCCCGAGCCTTAATGCGGGCACGGGTGGCCGAATTAAGGATTGATATCCATAGTAAAATCACAAACTATGTGTAATGACTCTATGTATCCAAGTACTTTACGTCATTAATGCTCGGACCCGCATTGTACAAAACTTTGTTGACCGACCATCGGCTTCCACCTCCTCGACCAATAGCCGAGGAGTGTTTGTCCTACTTTATAAAGCCTTTATGAGGGCAAAGATTTACAACAAACAAGGCAATCTGGCCATACGGTTTTATAAACAAAGGTACGCAGCGAGATATGTTATATTACTGTATAATGTAAGAAATGTCTTCCAAAGAAAATAGTCCCGCTTATCGGTTCCTTTCTTTGGGTTGTCATGCTAAGCATGATCATGAAACCTCAGCTCCAATGTAAGAGCAAAATATTGAGGATTTAGTTTGGGAGGCCGCCATCGGCCCCGGTAGTGTCGGGCGACAGCCGAGGTCAAGCCGAAAACACTTCGCCAATGTTATGAATGGCCCGTCATTTAATATAGTCATCGGATCGCTGACCAGTTTACACCTATTGTGACGATCAGTTTCGGCTTTCTCCACTGAGGTGCTTGACCATGCGAGCTGGAAGCACAATCGCAGTGGTTCTCCCTTTACACACCTAGCCGAACAAAGCGGAACGTAGGAGGCAAGCGCGGGAGTCGGGCAACCCAACTATTGATCGAAGACACAATTCGAAACTAATGCATATATAGCAATATCCGAGAATGTTTTTGCCGAATCTCTAAAGGTGTCCGGCGTTGCACTGCGAGACTTGTGCTGAAAACAAACAAATAGTTTAAAAGTGCCAAAAGCTTGGAAAACCAAAAAACGTCAGTAAAAACATGACGTCCGAACAAGATCAAGTGTTCGGTGCCAATCCAAAAATTGGACTTTAGAAGAAAAAAAGTGCTTCTGCCATGCTTTAACATGACACATCCTATCTCAAGACTTCAAGCGGGTCAGCCTACGGTTTCAGTCTCCCATCCCAAAGGCGGAGTACTTCTCATTCGGCCAGTTTAGAAACTAAACTCTAGCGGTTTTGAGAGAGAAATTAGGCTCCCCGGCTAGTGACCGCACACTCGTGTCGAGAAAAGGAGTGATAAATAATAATACAAACTCTGCAACGACTAAGAAGAAAAACGCTTATTATAAAACGGCTCAAATAAACATAAGAGCCCCCAAGTGACTTGGGTAAAAGAATGATTGTATGTACCGAAGTACTTATTACATATCTGTGTTCAACCGAACTTTAAACGCGTCTTAACCGACCGTCGGTTTCTCCCTCTTCGGTCAAGGACCGAAAAGTGTTATGTACTCCATCTGTCGAGAATATCGATGGTGTTTCCAATAACCAGGCAATCAGGTCATAAGGCTGTAATGCATAAAGCGCGCTCATGGAACTTATGCTATATTATCGATAAAGTGTAAGAAGCATCTTCAAGAAAATAGTACCCCACCGATACCTTTCTTCGGTGCTCATTGTTAATATGAGACTTGTGCAATAGATTTTTGTACTCATGAGTTCCGTTGTGTGCCGACCATTATTGAAAAACAGAAGAGCGCTTAGCTTTGGCTTCACCTACCGAGGTCCGGCTTGGGTGACCCGATCGTGACAATCGCAGAGGTGCTCCCTTTACTCCCTAGACGAACAATCGGGAACGTAGGGGTAAACAAAGGAGCAAGGCAACCCAGCTTGCAAATCACTTAAGTCAATATGGTGCACATTGTGGCGTAATACACGAACAAGGAACGGCCGCATAAGTATAATCATGTGCAAGAGGAAAAAGCTTCATGAAGGAAGCTCATCACGACCGGTTTTCAATAAAATATTTATTGAACAACCGACCTATGAAGTCCAATATGAGGAAAAATCCTTCATACCGGTTGACAAAACTTTGATACAATAAGCCAAGAGCATTACAATATTACAAGGGTCGGATCAAGATGCCCAACCAATTATTACAACACGCCAATGATTATACATAGTGGCGGATATGACTCAAAGGTGTGGGGTGGAAATACTACCGACTCGAGCTATGAGTGGTTGGTGGAATAACACAGCGGGTGGTTAATAAGTCTATCAGATCGGGCGGCTCATCGAAAGGCCGAGGTGAGGCTCGATGAATTTTATTTGGGTAGCGGAAGCGGATATATCACAATGACTAATCCAGGGTCGACGAGATCGACCGGGATTCCTCTAGGCGCCGGACTCGCCATCGAACTCTTCATCCATGAGATCACCTTCACAAGATTCCGCCAAATCAACAAGCGGTGAGTACTATGAAAGTACTCGCAAGACAGTTCGGACAAAAGATATAACAAATGAATGCATGAATGCGACATGGTTAATCTTAACAATGCTCAATTAAAAACAGTATAGCAAAATAATTAAGAAGGGAATCGGCGGTAGTCCGCTCAAAAACCCAAAGAAGATAAACTCAAAACCGATCGGTATCCGGCGGCGCCTCAAGGGTGAATAAATAAGCAAAACATGCCACGATCAAGCGTCGAGCGACACCTCATAAAGGGCTTATATTGAAATAAAAGTACATGCGTGCAATGGACGTCTGAGCGACATCACGAAAGGGCTTATAATGAAAATAAATAACAACAATGTCAGCAATGGACGCCCGAGCGACATCACAGAACGGGATTATAATGAAAATAAATAACAATAATGCCGCAGTCGGACGTCTGAGCGACATCACAGAAAGGGCTTATAATGAAAAGAAATAACAATAATGCCGCAGTCGGACGTCTGAGCGACATCACAGAAAGGGCTTATAATGGAAATAAATAACAACAATGCCGCAGTCGGACGTCTGAGCGACATCACAGAAAGGGCTTATAATGAAAATAAATAACAATAATGCCGCAGTCGGACGTCTGAGCGACATCACAGAAAGGGCTTTCATCACAAAGATATAGCACTCATAATAAATATTCAACACATGAATATAAACGGGTTAGTCCATCCACAGGAATAAACATTTAACCGGACTTAGTACTCATGTGAATCACCGGAGTATCTCGCTACCAAACCGACACTTGTCGATAAGATAATACGAACTTGGACATGGATAAGATGATTCGAGGAATTATGACTCTGCAGAGTTTGTACTAAAATTACTCACAGCCAACGGATTTCGTAGTCTGAGGGACTAGTTCCGTTTATGGTATTTCGGAAGAAACTCAGCTAACCAAGACACACCCATCCTACCTCACGAATGCCAGAATCACCCTAGACATCGCCCAAGAAAAACTTTTGAGACGGGAGATCACAATCTCGAATAGCATGGGATCAAATTTATATTCACAGCGCTCTAAGGGGTGCCCTCTCGGTCCCAACCGGAAACACCCATGCCCCGACCGGATGACTGGCTTTAATCCAGGGCCATGGAACCATCATCACGGCCTCTCCATTTGGTGTGTACCAGAAAGCGGTTCGCAACTTACTAAGCCATATCCCTATGCGGAAAACATGTGGTAGTACGAAGGGAAATGGATGGGAACCGAACTGAAACGGGTTGACACTGAAGTCAAATAGTATGGCATAAGACTGGCATGCTACAACACTGCCATGTTACCCATCCTCATGCCAACACACGGCCATGCACATTCACATCCAACACGTATGGATTATCGAACTCACTTGCCTCAACTTTGCATGAAAATAACCTTCATCGGTATGCTCACAAACATGCCATGAAACTACTTAATGCAAACCTGCCAGAACACTCATCATATCAAAAGTTCAAACATGCTTGCCTGGTTCGGAGAAGTCGGAGTCTAGCTCGGGCGAAGTTCGCAGCTCCGTCACCTCTTCCGGAACCTACGGTATAGCGAAAAGGCATACTAACGTGAAAACCAACGCGTGCATAAAAGTTGTTTCCAAAAATTTTCCAAATAAATCCCATAAAAACTAGACAAAATTATAAGACTGTCAGAAAAAGAATCACTCAAAAATCACTTTTTATTAAAAAGTTATAAGGGTTTTGTCCAGGACTCATCTGTAATGAAATGTAAAAGTTCCAGGGTTTAATCGAGAAAATGTAAAACGGTTCGAATAGAAACGCCGCAAGCCCACAGGAAAACGATTTCCGCTCAAGGCGCCAACGGAAAACGGTTCGCGGGAAAATAAAGAGAGGTGACATGGGGGTCCACATGTCGTTTGAAAGACTCGCCGGCGCTCAAGGCTGCGGTGGTCGTCGACATCGAACCACGGGCGAGTCGTGGAGATCGGAGTGTACCAAGAGTATCAGCGTGTCCTTCCGCGTCGGTGGGTGGTGGACTTGGCTGCCGGGGAGCACCACGCCGACGGGCGACACTTTCTCCGGCGGACGGCGGCTCGGGCGATGGTGGGGAACTCGTGGTGTCGCAAACTACGAATTGAAGCGCCGGGTCAAGGAGGGATGTACTAGAGAGCCACCGGCAAGAGATGGGAGGCAGAGGCGCACGCATTGTGAGCGAATCGAGCTGGATCCCGTGGCGGGTCGCGGGCGGGAGTCGAGGAAGGAGACTCCCTGGGCTCTTCCAAAGTGGCTAGGCAGGGTCTTGGTGAAGTGCAGAGGTGGTGTGTGCACGAGCGAGCCCGGGCTCCTTTTTATAGGCGATCCGAGGCGGTGGCCGTGGAACGGGCTTCTCCGGCGATGGTTACGGCGGGCGCAGAGCTTGGTCGGGAGGTTTAGGGAGTGGGGCGTCGGTGTGGAGTTCCACCGGTTCCGCTTTTGACGCTAAACAAGCTTGGATTAGGAGCCACAGGTGGATTCGATGGAACAGTATGCGGGCCCGCCGGGCGGCAGAGGGTGCGCCTGTGCTTGCCGGGCCATGGCGACGGTGCTGGGGGTGCGCTGGCATGCATGAGGCCACGCTGGAGGGCTAGGGCGCAATGGGCGGCGCAGAACGGCGCGCGGCGAGCCGAACAGTTCGCTTCGCCGCCACGGGTGGCCCTGCAACCGCAGAGGCTGCCGGGCGTTGAAGATGCTCACCACCACCGACGCCGCTGGCCCGTCCAAGCGCAAGGCGGTGCTCTGGCCAGGGGAAGAGGTTGTGCGCAAAGCGCTGTGGTGCACGGGCGATCAGTGCCAACACTCTGACGAAAATGACACTGCAACTCTGAACTTTCTGAAAGTACACAGTAACAGTGCCGGCCAAGTGTTCGACGAAATGATTTTGGCATGTGGGAAATTTTTCTTGAGACGATCTTGGTTTGGTGGTCTCTCATTGCAACTGAGGGCTGCCTGAATTTTGGTAGAATTTTTGGGGAAGAGGAGATATGAATTTCACCAAAAATGATGAATCTGGTCCAAACTTGCAGAGGTTAAATTTTGAAAATTTTGAAAAGAGGAAGAGTGGATCAAGATGGTTCTGGGTTGTGAGTACCAAGGACTATCCAAGGGAGTTGGTTTGAGGTCAAAAATCAAGAGCATTAGGGTACTTGCTTTGCAAATCACTTAGGCTCAAAAGAAAAGACAGGATTATTTTGGGAGAAGAAATAATTGGAATAAAGTCCAAAAATGGATTTTACTAGTTTGGACAGAATGTTTGAGTTGAACCAAAGTGGAAGGAGGGTTTTGGGAGAAATTTACCACAAGAGGCATGGTAAAACCAAGGATGGATCAAAACCAAAGAATAACCCAAAACCAAAAAGGTTTCTTTTTAGAAGAAAATAAATCCAAGAAATGCTTTATGAGAAGAAAACAAAGAAGAGAGGTTTTTAAGAAGGGCTTAAATGACCTTCTTCAAACCAAGCAAGGCTTTTGCTGAAAACAAAAACAACAAAAATTTGGAGTGTCACGGCACCTACCCCTTAGGAAAAATCTGCCCCGAGATTCCAGCTTGATTTTCAAATAATTGTGGGTGCTCTGCTCAAGGAAATCCTCCCTTTCCCAAGTGGCTTCACTTTCGGTGTGGTTGCTCCAATCGAACTTTGAAGAACTTGGTGGTTTTCTGTCGGGTTCTCCTTTCTGACTCTTCCAAGATTTTTATCGGATGCTCCCGATATGTGAGATCTGGTTGCACGTCAATGTTTTTATGGGGTACTTGTTTCTCTGGGTTGCTTACGCACTTCCTCAATTGGGAGACGTGGAATACGTCGTGGATGTCGGATAATTCTTCGGGTAAGTCTAGCTGGTAGGCCACCGTGCCTCTTTGTGCTACTATGCAGAAAGGCCCGATGAATCTCGGTGCTAGTTTTCCTTTAATCTTGAATCGGTGCAGGCCTCTCATGGATGATACTCGTAGGTACACAAATTCACCGGGTTCAAAATGGACTCCACGATGCTTCTGATCGTAATAACTCTTTTGTCGACTTTGGGCTGTCCTGAGCCGGTCCTTAATCACCTTGACTTTATCGTCAGCCTCCTTGAGCAGGTCTGGGCCGAAGATATGACTGTCTCCGGTTTCCGACCAATTTAGCGGGGTACGACATCTTCGTTCGTACAGAGCTTCAAATGGTGCCATTTGCAGGCTGGACTGATAGCTATTGTTATATGTGAATTCTGTGTATGGTAAGCTCTCCTCCCAACTGGTCCCATAGGTGAGGACACATGCTCTCAAAGATATCTTCTAGAATTTGATTTACCTGCTCACCGCCCATCCGTCTGGGATGGTATGCGGTCTTGAATGCCAGCTGAGTTCCCAAAGCTTGTTGTAAGTGATCCCAAAACCGGAGACGAATTGAGTGCCTCCGTCTCGAGATTATTTTCTTTGGGACTCCATGTAGGCAAACGACACGGAGAGGTAGAGCCTAGCAAGCTTCTAAGTGGTGTGTGTTGTCTTCACGGGGATGAAGTGAGCTACTTTAGTCAGTCTATCGGTGATTACCCATATGGCATCATGTCTGTGTCGTGACCGAGGTAGTCCAACAATAAAATCCATTCCGATATCGGCCCCATTTCCACTCGGGTATCTTATTCGGTTGCAATAGTCCGCCGGTTTACGGTGCTCGGCCTTGATGCGTTGACAAGAGTCACAACATGCAATAAACGTGGCTATGTCTCTTTTTATACCATGCCACCAAAATGTTTCTGAAGATCTTTGTACATTTTTGTTCCTCCGGGATGGATTGAATATGGAGCGGTGTGGCTTTCAGCCAGGATTTGCTTGTTTAAGGTCATGGATATTTGCACGCAAAGCCTATTCACGCACCACAATATTCCTTGCTCATCAATACTGAATTCGAGGCCTTGCCCAATTTCATCTTACGCTTTATGCCTTCAATCTTTGGGGTGTCCACGTTGAGCCTCTCTAACCTTCTCTATCGAGGTAGGCTGTACTTCTAAGTTTGACACACCGCCTTCGGTGACCACCATCGGGTTGAGCCTTGCGAACTCCCCGCTGGAATTCAGGTCTTAAGTCCGGCATGTCGTTGTTCCGGACTGGGATTCCGACTCAGGCGTCTGCTACAACATTTGCTTTGCCCGGGTGGTAGTGGATCCCAACATCATAATCCTTTACTAATTCCAACCAGCCGCTGCCAGAATTTAGTTCTGGTTGTGTGAAAATATACTTGAGGCTTTTGTGGTCCATGTATATTTCACAACGATTACCAAGTAGAAAGTGTCTCCATTCCTTGAGTGCATGTATCACCGCCGCTAATTCCGTGTCATGGGTAGGGTAATTTTCCTCATGCTTATGGGTTGTCCGAAACATATGCATAACCTTGCCTTCTTGCATTAATACGCACCCGAGGCCCTTTCGAGATGCGTCACAAAATACTTCAAAATTCTTGTGTATATCTGGCACAATTAGTATCGGTGATGTCGCCGCTTTCCTCTTTAGTTCTTGGAAACTTTTCTCGCAGGCTTCCGTCCATTCAAACTTCCTGTCTTTCTTGAGTAGTTGCGTCATTGGCTTTGCTATGGTGGAGAATCCTTCAATAAATCTTCGGTAGTATCCTGCCATTCCCAAGAAACTTCGTACATCCGTCACACCGGCTGGTGGCTTCCAGCCAAGTACGGCCTTGACTTTTTCCGGGTCTCTGGCGATACCTTCTTGAGTTAGTACGTGGCCCGTAAAACCTCATTTGCTTTAGCCAAAATTCACACTTGCTGAATTTGGCGTACATAACCGATATTTCCTTAGTTCTCCTAGTACAATCCGGAGATGTTCAGCGTGTTCTTCCGGTGTTTTGGAGTATACAGAATATCATCGATAAATACCACAACAAACTTATCCATAAACTTCATGAATACTTTGTTCATGAGGTGAACAAAAATGTGGGGCGTTTGTTAGTCCGAATGGCATCACGGTGAACTCATTACAATCCGTGATCTGGAGGTGAAGGTGGTCTTGGTAATATCCTCGGTTCGTACTTTCAGTTGATGATATCCCGATCTCAAGTCAATCTTTGAGAATACCTTGGCCTTAGCGAGTTGATCGAATAAATCATTTATTCGTGGCATCGGATATTTGTTCTTGATTGTGACCATGTTTAGCGCTCGATAGTCTATGCACAATCTCAGTGTTCCATCCTTCTTTTTGGCGAATAAAATTGGTGAACCCCAAGGTGAGGAACTAGCTCGTATGTACCCTCTTTCCAACAGTTCCTTTATTTGCTTCTTCAGTTCCACCAATTCGGAAGGTGCCATTCTGTATGGTTTCTTGTATATGGGAGTGGTTCCAGGTGCTAGCTCAATGTTGAATTCTATCTCTCGATCTGGTGGCATGCCTGGTAGTTCTTCGGGGAATACATCTGGAAATTCACACACTACTGGAACTTTGCTCAATTCAGAAATATCCACCTTGTTCAATCTTGGTTGCCTGGATATTTTTCTTTCCTTGGCTGAAACCTTTATGGTCTCCCCGTGGTGATGGGTGAGAATTACAGTCCTGTTGAAGCAGTCAATAAAACCTTTGTTGGTGGTTAACCAATCCATCCCTAAGATGACATCCAGTCCTTTATTTTCCAATACGATAAGATTTGCGTGAAACTTCAACCCTTCAAAATCGATAACCACACCACGCAATAATTTCGGGTAACTTGCTTAATTCTGTGGGACTTGACGATCATAGATTTTTCCAAGGGAAGCATCGAAAAATTATTTTGCAAGGCAAAACTTTTCGAAACGAATGAGTGAGAAGCTCCAGAATCAAACAAAACCATGGCAGGTATTGTGTTAACAGGAAACGTACCGAGTACGATATCCGGGGCATTTTGTGCTTCCTCTTTGGTCACGTGGTTCAGATGACCCTTCCCGTGGTTGTTATTTGGGTTGTAATTGTTGCGCTTTGGTGCCAATTATTGCTTCCGTTGTTTGGCTTTGGGGTCGAGTTCCTTGGCTTGGGGCACTGCTTGGCATAGTGCCCTTCTTCTCCACAAGCATAACAGGTAACGCCTGGGCGGTATGTGAACTCCTTGTCCCTTGCGTGGAAATTCTTGATTGGGCGTGAGACGCTTGTCGTGGGTTTGGGTGTCCAGTTCTTCTGAACATTTTTCTTACTGCGGTGGTTGCGGGTGTGTTTACTCTGGTCCCTCTTCCGCTATGGAAATCTTCTAAGCTGCGCTCTCTCATTTTCCAAGGTAATGGCCTTATCCACCAGCGTCTTAAAATCTGGAAATGTGTGTACGACCAATTGACATTTAAGCGGGTGTCGACTGTCTAGGAATTTCTCCATCTTTTTGTTTTTCGACATACGCTCCTCGTTGGCGTGAAGCGAGATAGCAGGGTAAATCGACTGTTGTATTCTCGACATCGTCATCGTCCTTTGCTTGAGGTCATCAAATTCTCTCTTTTTGGTCTTCATAAGGCTCTTAGGAATATGTGCCCACGAAAACCTTCTTTAAATTCCTCCCATGATATATTATTTTCGTTGGGGTGCATGTGCAGGAAATTTTCCCACCACGATGCGGCTGCTCCAGTGAGATAGTGCGGAGCATAAAGTACTTTCTCAAGGTCTGAACACTGGGCGATAATTAATTTTCTCTCCATGTCTCAAGCCAGTCCTCGGCTTCCGTGAGGTTTGTCACAGTGAGAAAATGTTTGGGGACGCGTCTTCTGTAGCTCGAGATAACTTGGAATGCTGCTGATACGGTCCGCGGTGATTTCCCATATTGATGACTTGGTTCAAGATTTCCTGATGTTGCTGCTGACTTTGTTCATAAAGACGGCACATTTGGGAAAGTGTCGCTTTCACCGTCTCCGCCGACTTGTCTCGTCCCTCGTGTGAAATTGTTGCCTGGGGTGTGTCATAATTCTTCTCCGTCGGAGTTGGCATGGAGCTGCCCAAGGACGAGACATAGTTCACTCTGGGGATATATTTTGAAACACTCATAAGCAAAGAAATTGAGCCGCAAAAATCAATAAATTCAAGAAGATGCAAAAAGTTGCAAATGCTCCAAGATTTTTTTTCAAGAGAAAAATACGCTTGCGCACGGAGAAGGATTGTTCATTACATATCTTACACGCAAGCAGTAATTACACAATACATCACTCAGGATATGCATACATAAATCCTGACATGTTATTTAGTCTAGTGCACTCCTCCGGATCCTACATGATGCGCAAACAGACTACTTCTCACAGCCTATTTACATATAAACATATCGCACAAGTCGGTACATCGCATGGCGGCTAAGCGCACTTAGTCGGAGATGGTAAGGATTTCCCTTGGCCTGCCAAGGGTGAGGCGTAGAGAGGCTAGGGACTCAACCTCCTCCTCAGAGATAGGCTCCAGACGAGAGGTGCTGCGCGGAGTTGGTGGAGCAGGTGCCTGTCAAGGGACAACACGAATCGAGGCGGGCACGAGGGGTGGTGCGTAATCTAACCGGAGTAGGCGCAATGACGTGGTTGAATTCCTCCGTGGTAGGCAAAGCGACGAGTAGTGGTGCGAGCAGTAGGAGCGAACGATGCTGATGGCGACGAGACGAAAGTCGGTGGTGGTGCAAAGACGCAGGAGCTCCTCCTGTTGGCGGTACAGCCATGGATCGAGTCCATGCGGCAGCTACAAAGTCGCCCACCAGGTTGTCGAAGGCTGCCTCCAAAGCTCAAGATACTCAACGAGCATCTCAAAAGCTTCATCGCGTTCTCCTCTGGGGCAAGAGAACGCGTAGTGGCAAGTGTATGGCACGTGACATGGCAGGTAGCGGTAGCGACGAGTCTTCATCGAAGGCAGGATATCCCTGAGACGGCCTATCGCCCCACGGGCTGCCATCTGTAGCGCGTGCTTCTCTGTGGGCATGGCTCTCCCCATGAACCGGTAATGCTCAACTCGTCCTCTCTTGAATTCCACCGCGGCTTGGTGCATGGTTAGACGGTCATTGACCTTGTGCTGAGAGAGATAGAAAACTGGGCGCACACCTGGCACCATCGCGACTTGGACGATGAAGGAGAGAAGCTTGACAAACCCATCGGGCATGTTGGCGAACATCTGCGACTCGCAGTCGTTGCTGGCCATCTACAAAAGTAGGCAAAAATCCTGAGGAGTCAAATCATAAATTTTATGATGACCGCCGTGAATTGACTACATTTGTAAAAATAATAAATAGCTCTACTATGCTAATAACCGATTAGCGATCGTACCTAGTGGCTTCCTACATCGGCTGGCTCGGTACCAAGCTTGTCACGACCGGTTTTTCAATAAAAATATTTATTGAACAACCGACCTATGAAGTCCAATATGAGGAAAAATCCTTCATACCGGTTGACAAAACTTTGATACAATAAGCCAGTAGCATTACAATATTACAAGGGTCGGACTGAAGATGCCCAACCAATTATTACAACACGCCAATGATTATACATAGTGGCGGATATGACTCAAAGGTGTGGGGTGGAAATACTACTGACTCGAGCTATGAGTGGTTGGTGGAATAACACAGCGGGGTGGTTAATAAGTCTATCAGATCGGGCGGCTCATCGAAAGGCCGAGGTGAGGCTCGATGAATTTTATTTGGGTAGCGGAAGCGGATATATCACAATGACTAATCCAGGGTCGACGAGACCGATCGGGATTCCTCTAGGCGCCGGACTCGCTATCGAACTCTTCATCCATGAGATCGCCTTTCACAAGATTCCGCCAAATCAACAAGCCGTGAGTACTATGAAAGTACTCGCAAGACAGTTCGGACAAAAGATATAACAAATGAATGCATGAATGCGACATGGTTAATCTTAACAATGCTCAATTAAAACAGTATAGCAAAATAATTAAGAAGGGAATCGGCGGTAGTCCGCTCAAAAACCCAAAGAAGATAAACTCAAAACCCGTCAATTATGCAGCGACGCCTCGAAGGGTGAATAAATAAGCAAAACATGCCACAGTCGGGCGTCTGAGCGACACCTCATAAAGGGCTTATATTGAAATAAAAGTACACGCGTGCCGCAGTCGGACGTCTGAGCGACATCTTAGAAAGGGCTTATAATGAAAATAAATAACAACAATGCCGCAGTCGGACGTCTGAGCGACATCACAGAAAGGGCTTATAATGAAAATAAATAACAATAATGTCATAATCGGACGTCTGAGCGACACAACGTAAAGGGCTTATAATGAAAAGAAATAACAATAATGCCGCAATCGGACGTCCCGAGCGACATCACGTAAAGGGCTTATAATGGAAATAAATAACAACAATGTTGCAATCGGACGTCTCGAGCGACATCACGTAAAGGCCTTATAATGAAAATAAATAACAATAATGCCGCAGTCGGACGTCTGAGCGACATCACAGAAAGGGCTTTCATCACAAAGATATAGCACTCATAATAAATATTCAACACATGAATATAAACGGGTTAGTCCATCCACAGGAATAAACATTTAACCGGACTTAGTACTCATGTGAATCACCGGAGTATCTGTCACCAAAACTGACACTTGTCGTGATAAGATAATACGTAACTTGGACATGGATAAGATGATTCGAGGAATTATGACTCGCAGAGTTTGTACTAAAATTACTCACAGCCAACGGATTTCCGTAGTCTGAAGGACTAGTTCCGTTTATGGTATTTCGGAAGAAACTCAGCTAACCAAAGACACACCCATCCTACCTCACGAATGCCAGGAATCACCCTAGACATCGTCCCAAGAAAAACTTTTGAGACGGGAGATCACAATCTCGAATAGCATGGGATCAAATTTATATTCGCAGCTCTAAGGGGTGCCCTCTCGGTCCCAACCGGGAACACCCATGCCTGACCGGATGACTGGCTTTAATCCAGGGCCATGGAACCATCATCACGGCCTCTCCATTTGGTGTGTACCAGGAAAGCGGTTCGCAACTTACTAAGCCATATCCCTTGCGGAAAACATGTGGCAGTACGGGAAGGGAAATGGATGGGAACCGAACTGAAACGGGTTGACACTAAAGTCAAATAGTATGGCATAAGACACATGCTACAACACTGCCATCTTACCCATCCTCATGCCAACACATGGCCATGCATTCACATCCAACACGTATGGATTATCGAACTCACTTGCCTCAACTTTGCATGAAAATAGCCTTCATCTGTATGCTCACAAACATGCCATGAAACTACTTAATGCAAACCTGCCAGAACACTCATCATATCAAAAGTTCAAACATGCTTGCCTGGTTCGGAGAAGTCGGAGTCTAGCTCGGCGAAGTTCACAGCTCCGTCACCTCTTCCGGAACCTACGGTATAGCGAAAAGGCATACTAACGTGAAAACCAACGCGTGCATAAAAGTTGTTTCCAAAAAATTTCCAAATAAATCCCATAAAAACTAGACAAAATTATAAGACTGTTAGAAAAAGAATCACTCAAAAATCACTTTTTATTAAAAAGTTATAAGGGTTTCTGTCCAGGGACTCATCTGTAATGAAATGTAAAAGTTCCAGGGTTTAACCGAGAAAACAGAAAACGGTTCGAATAGAAACGCCGCAAGCCCACAGTGGAAAACGATTACCTCTCAAGGCGCCAACGGAAAACGGTTCGCGGAAAAGAAAGAGAGGCTGACATGGGGGTCCACATGTCGTTTGAAAGACCTCGGCCGCGCGAAGGTCGCGGTGGTCGCCGGCGTCGAACCACGGCGTAGTCGTGGAGATCGGAGTGTACCAAGAGTATCAGCGTGTCCTTCCGTCGGTGGGTGGTGGACTTGGGCCGGGGGAGAACCACGCCGACGGTGACACTTTCTCCGGTGAACGGCGGCTCGGGCGATGGTGGGGAACTCTGGTGGTGTGCTGCAAACTTCGAATTGAAGCGCGGGTCAGAAGGAGGGATGTACTAGAGAGCTACTGGCAAGAGATGGGAGGCAGAGGCGCACGCACGGGAGCGAATCGATCTGGATCCCGTGGCGGGTCGCGGCGGCCGGAGTCGAGGAAGGAGACTCCCCGGGCTCTTCCAGTGGCTAGGCAGGGTCTTGGTGAAGTGCAGAGGTGGTGTGTGCACGAGAGCGAGCTCGGGGCTCCTTTTTAGAGGCGATCCGAGGCGGTGGCCGTGAACGGGCTTCTCCGGCGATGGTTACGGCGGTGTAGAGCTTGGTCGGGGAGGTTTAGGGAGTGGGGCGTCAGCGTGGAGTTCCACTGGTTCCGTTTTGACGCTAAACAAGCTTGGATTAGGAGCCCTGGGTGGATTCAATGGAACGGGGCGGCGCGGGCCAGTCGGCGGCAGAGGGTGCGCCTTGTGCTTGCCGGGCCACGCGGCGACGGTCTGGGGGTGCTTGTTGGCATGCATGAGGCCACGCTGAGGGCTAGGCGCAATGGGCGGCGAGAACGGCGTTGCGAGCCGAGCAGGCTCCGTTCGGCCGCCACAGGTGGCCTCGCAACCGCAGAGGCTGCCGGCGTTGAAGATGCTCACCGCCACCGACGCCTGCGTCCGGCCCAAGCGTGCGGCGGTGCTCGCCAGGGGGAAGAGGTCGCGCAAAGCGCCTGTGGTGCACGGGCGATCGGTGCCAACACTGATTTAAAATGACACTGCAACTCTGAACTTTCTAAAAGTACACAGGAACAGTGCCGGCCAAGTGTTCGACGAAATGATTTTGGTATGTGGGAAATTTTTCTTGAGCTGATCTTTGATGTGGTGGTCTCTCATTGCAACTGAGGGCTGCCTGAATTTTGGTAGAATTTTTGGGGAAGAGGAGATATGAATTTCACCAAAAATGATGAATCTGGTCCAAACTTGCAGAGGTTAAATTTTGAAAATTTTGAAAAGAGGAAGAGTGGATCAAGATGGTTCTGGGTTGTGGGTACCAAGGACTATCCAAGGGAGTTGGTTTGAGGTCAAAAATCAAGAGCATTAGGGTACTTGCTTTGCAAATCACTTAGGCTCAAAAGAAAAGACAGGATTATTTTGGTAGAAGAAATAATTGGAATAAAGTCCAAAAATGGATTTTACTAGTTTGGACAGAATGTTTGAGTTGAACCAAAGTGGAAGGAGGGTTTTGGGAGAAATTTACAACAAGAGGCATGGTAAAACCAAGGATGGATCAAAACCAAAGAATAGCCCAAAACCAAAAAGGTTTCTTTTTAGAAGAAAATAAATCCAAGAAATGCCTTTTGAGAAGAAAACTCAGAAGAGAGGTTTTTAAGAAGGGTTTAAATGACCTTCTTCAAACCAAGCAAGGCTTTTGCTGAAAACAAAAACAACAAAAAATTTGGAGTGTCACAAAGCCCCCAAGTAAACGGGGTATTTGAATTTGCGCGTCACAAACAAAGTTTGGACAAGAAATTTTTGTACAAGCAACATTTTTCCAAAAAAGTATAATGCTTGGTCGAACCGAACACAAGTTAGAAATTAAAGATTTGAGCATGAAAGCGACTTAGCTGGTTAATGTGTTTGGTATTGATGACGCGGTCCGAGCTTGATACGGGACAAGGTTCCATCCCCCAAGCCGGTCCCGAGGTGGCGGAGCGGAGAGCTCGACATGCCGAAGTGGTGACATAGCACAGTCAATGCAGACCGGCAGAGTGACGCTGAAGTCCTCGGATCATTTTCCTGTGCACAAAAAATAGTGCAAACCAGAGATAATAGTAATAATGATAATTAAAAAAAATTGTTGCATAATAAATAATTTAGGCAAAGTGAGTAATAAAAGAAATATGGCCTGGCGCTGAAGTCAATGTCGATGCAGGTCATCGGCGTAATGCAATAAAGGCGTGGCAAAGCCTGGATTCACAGGTCGGTCCGAGTTCCGGATACGACGTTCGCCGGACTATGTACGGAAACTGACCGAACCATCATGCGACCGTCGATAATGCAGCCACCATTTGATAGACCTGGTCGGCTAGTGACGCCGAAGTGTCCGGAGTAGGTTGATGAAGAGATGGCGAAGCCCCCGGTCCAGCCGAGATGTCGAAGTAGGTCGGCGTGATGGACACCAGCTTGAAGAAGCAATAGTGCGGCCCTGCTGATGCAGGTCGTGACGTGGTCGATGCCGGCTTGATGAAGCGACCGTGCGGCGATGCCAGTATGCCCGCTCCGTATAATCCGTGGGGCGGCGATATTGGTGATGATTTATCTTTCGCAATGCCGGACTCTTGTTCGGCTTGCCGAGATGATGATCCGAAGAAGTTGAGCTCGGCTCAACAAAGTGACGACGTGTCTAGCGTAGGTCGGCAGCCGTGGAGCAATATTGCCGGACTGGTTTGACACCAGCATGATATTGAAGATAGTGGGATGTGTTCGGAAACAAAACACAACACCCCATACAAAACTTCCTTCAAAAAGGATGTCTGAAATCCCGTTCATAAAAAAGACAAACTCGGGTCGGATTCGTTTTCGCGCAGAAAACAGATCCGAAAAGTGATGCACTAAACGGAAGGTTCCCGGAGTTTGGACGGTCGGATCGAGCTGAAATTAAGAGGGGTGGTAGATACAGGAATTCCGCAGCCGACCAACGGTTGGATCTTCCAAAGGAAGTCCGAGCTAGGAGCTGGACACCACACCCTAAACTCATCCAGATTGTCGTCCAGATTCAATGCGGCTCCGGTATATCAGAGATTGCCAGAGATTCCTCCATCGGAACTCGATGAAATTTTCCAGGATTGTTGTAGACTCAATTCCGCACAATTCCACCGAAGCAATCGTTAAAACGACACTTGAGGAGGCAGACACAAGTCCGCTGTCCAGAAAAACAGTACGGTCGCCCGAGGGCAATGTTGACATTGAGTCCCCGGGCTCCCTGGATGATTCCTCCATGATCTTGATAGAGATCGGAGTTGATGTTGATGAAGGCCCTCATCCAAACATGACGATCGGAGGTAGGGGCGTAGTCCTTGGTCGAACCAAGGTGACCCCGAGCTGGTGACGAAGATGCCGAAGTCGCAGCTTGATCTGCAGCGAGCAATCGACCTTTTGTCAAGACACAGCTGAACTCTCAATGAAAGCACCAATATCGGTGTCAAAACCGGGGATCTCGGGTAGGGGGTACCGAATCAGGCGTCTAAGGCGGATGGTAACAGGAGACAAGGGACACGATGTTTTTACCTGTGTTCGGGCCCTCTCGATGGAGGTAAAACCCTACTCCTGCTTGATTAATATTGATGATATGGGTAGTACAAGAGTAGATCTACCACGAGATCAGAGAGGCTAAACCCTAGAAGCTAGCCTATGGTATGATTGTTATTCCTCTATCGACTAGCCTGGCCTCGGTTTATATAATGCACCAGAGGCCTAGGATAACAAGAGTCCTAGCCAAATACGCCGGTGGGGGAGGAGTCCTTGTCTTGATCGCCAAGTCTTGTGGAATATTTCTTTTATGCGGCAACTGACCGGACTGGCCCATGACTATGCGGCCATGGGGATCCTCGGCCCAATCCAACTGATCGGGAGACGACGTGGTGAGTAATCCCTAGTCCAGGACACCGTCAAGGACACTGCACGGGCTGGCGCCCGCCCGGCGCTCTTGGTCGTCATGGCTTGCGTCATGGGCACCTCGTGAGGTACCCCGCCTTGATCTCTCCGCCTCCTCGCGAGCCAGCCTGACGAGGCCGTGCCTAAGGAGGCTCCACAGCCGTCCGCCCGTGAGGCTTGGCCCTCGCGAGGGTCTTGAGCTTGTGCTGATGAAGATGGGCCGTGCTGGGCCTCCCCTTGTGCCACGCCGCAGGCCGCAGGCAGGCAAGTCTGGGTACCCTCGTTCCCAGAACGCCGACAGGTGTTTCGTCAAGTTTGCTGTTTTAACCTTCTCTAAGGACTGGCCGCAGTCAAATTCGATTCAACTAAAGTAGGAGAAACAGTCACCCGCCAGCCACCTTTATGCAAAACTAGTTGCATGTTTGTCGGTGGAACCGGTCTCATGTGCGTGGACATGTAAGGTTGGTCCGGGCCAATTCATCCCACAATACCGCCGAATCAAAATAAGATGTTGGTTGTAAGCAGTATGACTATCACTGCCCACAACTCTTTGTATTCTACTCATGCATATCATCTATGCATAGACCTGGCTCAGATGCCACTGTTGGGAATCGTTGCATGGAAAATAAATAAACTCTACGCACACGCAATGATCTATCCATGGAGATGCATAGCAACGAGGGGGAGAGTGTGTCTAGGTACCCTCATAGACCGAAAGCGGAAGCATTAATTCAACGCGGTTGATGTAGTCGTACACCTTCGCGATCCGCCCGATCAAGTACCGAACGCACGGCACCTCCGCGTTCTGCACACTTTCAGCTCGGTGTCGTCCTCGCCATCTTGATCCAGCAAGCGGGGCGAGGTAGTAGATGAGTTCCGTCAGCATAACGGCATGGTGACGGTGGTGGTGTAGCAATCCCACATGGCTTCGCCTAAGCACTGCGATGTTCTAGAACGGAGGAGTGAACTAGAGGCGGAGGGGTGCCGACACACGGCATGGAATAAGCTGTGCATTGTGTGGCACCCCTCCCCACATATATATAGGTGTGGGAGGGGAGGAGGCAGCCCCTAGGGCTCCCCAAGTGGTGCGGAGGCAGCCTTATGGCTCCTCCCTTTGCTGTGCCCCCTGCCAAAAATTGGCACAAGGGAGAAGGAAAGGGAGGAGGTGCATCCTTCTTTCCTTCCTCCCCTCTCCAGGATATGGTAAGAGGAGGTTGCGCCTCCCCCTTCCATCTAATTGGGCGTGGCTGCCTTAGAGGAGGCGCAGTAGCCCATGTAGGCTAGTGTGTTCCCTCTACATGGCCCAATAAGGCCCAATACTCTCCCCGTGCCTCCGGAACCCCTTCCGGTATTCCGATAACTTTCTAGTGCATTCCGAAACCATTCCGGAGACCAAATAGTATCGTCCTATATGTCATTCTTTACCTTCGGACCTTTCCAGAGCTCCTCTCATGTCCGTGATCTCATCCGGGACTCCAAACAATATTCGGTCACCAAACTACATAACTCATATAATACCAAATCGACATCGAACGTTAAGCGTGCGGACCCTATGGGTTCGAGAACTATGTAGACATGACTGAGACACCTCTCCAGTCAATAACAAATAGCGGAACCTGGATGCCCGTATTGGCTCCTACATATTCTACGAAGATCTTTGTCGGTCGAACCGTTATGACAACATATGTAATTCCCTTTGTCCATCGGTATGTTACTTGCCCGAGATTCGATCGTCGGTATCTTCATACCCAGTTGAATCCCGTTACCTGCAAGTCTCTTTACTCATTCTGTAATACATCACCTCGTGACTAACTCCTTAGTCATTTTCTTGCAAGCTTGTGATGTATATTACCGAGAGGGCCCAGAGATACCTCTCCGAAACACAGAGTGACAAATTCTAATCTTGATCTATGCCAACTCAACAAATTTCTTCGGAGATACCTGTAGAGCATCTTTATGATCACCCAGTTACATTGTGACATTTGATAGAACACAAGGTATTCCTCCGGTATCTGGGAGTTGCATAATCTCATATATAGTCGAAGGAATATGTATTTGACATGTAGAAAGCAATAGAAATAAAACTGAACGATCATTATGCTAAGCTAACGGATGGGTCTTGTCAATCACATCATTCTCCTAATGATGTGATCCCATTATCAAATGACAACACATGTCTATGGTTAGGAAACCTTAACCATCTTTGATCAACGAGCTAGTCTAGTAGAGGCTCACTAGGGACACGGTATTTGTTTATGTATTCACACATGTATTTAAGTTTCTGATCAATACAATTCTAGCATGAATAATAAACCTTTATCATGAATAAGGAAATATAAAACAACAACTTTATTATTGCCTCTAGGGCATATTTCCTTCAGTGATGCCTCTGCCTTGCCGACTGTCGACGTTGCACTGAGGCCAGCCGTCGTGCGCCCAGCCTACCCTCAGGACGCGGCGAAGTTCGCACCCAAGAAGGTTGGGGGAGCCCTGGCCCCGGTTCGGAAGAGGTCATACATTGCCTCTGACGAGTAAGCATCTTACCTTGTTTTTTCTTGTTACCCTTGATACCGTGCTCACAATGCTCCCTTCCTGGCAACCAGGATGGACATCACGGTGAAGAAGAGCAAGGAGGGAGCCGGGACCTCGGAGGCGCCACTACTCGCCACGGCCGGGGCGGCCCTAGCTCAGGCGGAGGAGGTGGCCACGCGCTCCCCTACAACGGAGCAGGCCCCCAAAGGTACGGAGGTGGAGCCTCGGGAGGAGTCTGCTTTCGTGGGCCAGCAGGCTCCGGAGCTGCCCGTCCCTGTCGTGCCCGCGGGGGGTTTGGAGGCTCTAGAGCCTCGAGTTGGCCTTGCGGCTGCGGCGATGCCAGCCCACGCACCGGTGCCACCTCCTCCGCAGGCCCTTGTGCTGGCGGACTACGGTCCCCTTGTACGGCCCGCGCTATGGAGGAGGCCCAGACCGCGCTGGACCAGCTCCGGACTGATCTCCAGGACGTCGACATGTGCATGGTGAGGGAGCGCATGGGACTGATCTCGGGGTGGCTCCAGGCCGACGCGTCCGCCAGGACGGCTTGGAGCCAGGCCGAGGTCACCGCCGCAAAGAGCAGGAGGGAGGCCAATGAAACCGCGAGGGCCGACGACGCGGCATCCGCCATGGAGAGCTGCAGCCAGGCGGAGACTGAGCTGAAAGCTCTCCGCGAGGCGCAGGCTGCCCACGCCCAATGGCTCCATCAGCAAGAGGGGGAGCCCAAGGCCCGCGAAGCGACGCTCGCCGACCACGATGCTGAGCTGGCCCAGGCGACCAAGGACCAAGCCGTGGAGCGGGACCTCCTGGGCAAGCTGAAGGAGGTGGTGGACGAGGCCCAGGCATCCCTTGCCCAGCTCGTCTCTAAGTCGACGGCCCAGCTGGAGGCCAGGGAGAAGACCCTCATCGCCGCCGAGAAAACGACGGTTGTGGGACGCGAAGCCTTGGTCTCTCTCGAGCTCAGGTCTCGCAAGGCGCTGCATTCCTTTTACGGAGGAGGGTATGAGAAGTCGCTGGCAACTCCGGAGGATGGCCCTACTGTGCTTCCCCCCCAAGCTTGCTGAGGTGCTTGAGGGCGTCACTGCTGGCGTGGACTCCGCAGTGGAGGACGAGTGTCGCGCGCTCTTCACCTCTGCTGCAACGTGCGTCTTCAGCCACCTCCAACTCCAGGAGCCAGGTTTCGACCTCAGCACCCTGATCGAACCGGTGACTCTTGAGTCCCGCACTGCTGCTACCGAGGCCATGAAGAAGCAAGTGGTGGCCCTGCTGGGGAAGTTCCTCTGCATCCTCGACCCCGCAACTGCGTCGGCAGAAGCCGATGGCAAAGATGGTGGCATCATCATCGACGATGGGATTCCCAAGGTTGCCGGCAGCGGCAGCTAAGGCGACGGTGGTGCTTCCTCCTAGTTTGACCCTGCAACATTCATCGTGCCTCGCGGAGGCATGAGAACTTCTGCTTAAATTTGTGGAACATTATGTTTTGCAATAACTTGCACTTTCTAGGACTCCGTGATTTCCTTTTCGTGCTTGATTTCCTTTCTGTTTTCCTTAGTGTTCTGCGTCGGCAAGGCCCGGCCCCGCGCATACCTCAACCACTGTTGGGGCGTCGGGATCACCAAGACGAGGCCAAGGGGTGAGGGGCTACATCACTAGTGAGGCTCCTGAGTCGCGATGCTCAGGGGTCCCCCTTGACATACGAACAACCCTCATGAAGGAAACATGAGCAACGTCTGAGTTAATCCGGAGCCCTCCATACCTTTCCTCGCTAGCTTTTGCTTGGGAGGGGAACGAGAAGACCAGGTGCGAGAGACCTGGTGACGTGGCGTGCGTCAGGCATGGCCTGAACGTAGCCCCCGTGCCCAGCCCCCTCGCGCGACCCTCCCATAGGGAAAGCGGCGCGGTGAGGCCGGACATCGAGCCAATTGTAGCGACCCGACCTCAAACGGTCAAGCCTCTGTGTATCCGTGCCATCCCTGGATAAGTATGCTGGCACACACAGTACATCAATGTATATATCAAAGTGCAATCACATGTATAAATAATGTAAAACTGATATATATACCTCATAAGTCTCAGCGGAAACAAGTAATCGGGTGTGGAGTCCCATCAACGCCATCGGCAGGTTGAGTGTAGACCGTAACCCTGTACCGTACTCTTACTCGTCGAAGAAAAACCTGCAACATGATACGTTGCAGCCGTGTAGGTCAGTACATTGAATGTACCGGCAAGATCACTGTAAGAAAAACAGATGATATAACAATTCTATATGCAATATGGCTTTGTGGCTTTGGGTCTGAGTTTTGTTTGCGTAAAAGGTGGTTTTATTTTCCCTACAACAAAGGAATATCAGGAGTCTGTACTATGGAGTTTTCTATCATGACATGGTTCCGCCAACCGATGTCTCATAGCCCAAAATCATCATAAGTTGCCCACAATTAAGTTATCAATCCGGTGTTGAGAGTTCCGAGATAGATCCAAGTCCAGATGCTCAAATTGTCCATAACCGGGGACATGGCTAATCGATTAGGTTTTAACCCTCTGCAGAGGTTTGTACACTTTACCCACAAGATTCGATCCCTCTCTTTACATTCTCGCACTTCAGGGTGTTTAAGAACAAGATGACCGAAACATGGTCTTCCGAAGAGTTCCTCTGACCACTGTCCGGTGCTCATCCAATCCTACCATAGTTCTATATCTGCTAGCACCGTCCCAGCCAAAGTCACAACTAAGGTCAACCAAGTCAGAGCCCATAGTGACTTGCGGTTGCACAGGTAAGCTTCCGGGCATGAAGTATTCTTCCGTCTCTTTGAGTCCGGGTGAAGCTTTCCGCAAGATGTCATGGCGCTTCTCCATGCATCCCGCCATCCACCGGTTTCTCCAGGGTGCCCACAACCGCCCTTCAGCCAAGAGTGTGTATTGAATTCTTGTCTCGAGTCTTGAAGTCTTGAGGCCTTGAAGATGCAGTCCTTGCAGATGTCATCATGGAGTTGTCATCATTGACGAGAGTCCTCCTTCTTCACACTACTCGTGCACTCATACCAAACCCCGTCTACTATAGCGTAGCATTAAAATAAATAACGTCCCGGCTTGGTAACAGGGTGATGGGTTCCTACCTCATGCATACTAATCAACTACAAGAATTCAATATCACTCTTTGGAGGGTGGTTGCAAAGATGCCACTAAATGCAATAAAACATAGGTATGAAAGCATGGTCAAAGTGAACTTGCTCGGTAAGTTGATGAAGATAACAACACTCTCGAATAATGACTTGGTAGAACTATTCGTCACTCCGTTGAAAATCTATATAGTCAAACATAGCATTCATATAAGCAAACATCCTAGCAAACAATTCTAACACTCATAATAAAACCAACAAATAAAAATGCAAATCAAGGGACACCAAATAAAAACAAGGAAAACTACACAACGAAACTACTAAAGAAAACTCTAAGACATAAAACAAAATAGTTTTGTCCTAAGTAAAACTTAACCAAGAAAATACTAAACTAATAAACTAACAGAAAATACAAAGTAAAACAACTAAGTTAACAGAAGCTATTTTTTCCATAAAATTTTATTTGCAAAAAGAAACAAATAAAAGCTTTTATGAAACACTAACTATGACCTAAACAAGTTTTCGTACAAAACTAAGTAAAATAATTTTTTTAAAATAAAAACAAATTTCCTTTTGTTGACTAACATAAACAAAACTAAATTTTTCAAGAGTGACAAAAAGAAAAAATTTAATAACAATTAAAACTATAAAGAAAAGACTAAAACAAAACTATAACTAAAACAATACTGTTTTGCTAAAAACCTAATCCAAAATAAACTAAAAATAAATAACTATATTCTACTGGATAAACAAAACAATAACAAAGCAGTAGCAACAGAATCAATCAAAAATCTATTTCTAAACTCAAGTTAAATCAAATACAAGGATTTAAGATAATTTGATCAAGTTCAAATTTAAATAGTCAAACCTAAAAAATATTTACCTATTCAGAAACTTTACAAAATTTGTGATCTAACGCAATTGGAATCACTCAATTTGGATATGTATACTAATAGATATGAATTTTCTAAGATCGCTACTTTTCTGAAAAGAAGAATTACGGGATTTCTTTGATCTCACCGGAGTAGTCGCGGAGTTGGGGAAGAAGATCGGATCCGAGGTTATGGGGGCTCCTAGAGGAAGGAGAGCATGGGACGGTGCAGAAGAGATCTCAGCAAACCTGGGGAGGCCGAGTAAGTACCAACCGAGCCTCGGGCGGCGATGGAGAAGCCGCCGGAATTTATGAACTCCGATGAGTAATTATGCTGGATAGGGAGGGGGATAAGCTCCCATGGGAGAGGGCTTTGGGCGAGGGGAAGGAGGGCAAACGAGGGAGGTATTTATAGAGCGAGGGGGTGTCCAGATGCGTGCAGCCATGGCGAGCAAAAAAATGGCACGTTCGGATCTCCGGCGAGGAAATCCGGGGCATTAATGGCCTTTTACTTGGAGAAGGAGGTGTAGGGGAAGGAGGTGGATCCATTCAGAGGATTCTTGGGGAAGGGGAAGGAGGGAAGGGTGTGGGGCGCGGGGTGGGGTGCGTGCGTGCGTTCTGCTCCTGTAGGTGCAGAAAGATTGTAGGAGGAAGACGACCTGTTGGGTCGTGGAGGGGGCTGGGCCTAGTGCGGCTGGGCTTTGGCCAGTGTTTTGTTTTTTTATAAAATAAAGAAGGAAAACTGAAATAGAGGGCAATAAATAAAATAAATATATATGCATATTATATATCAAAATTTTCAGAATTTTTTTTACAGTATGAACAATTTTTCAAGTTCAAATAAAATTCACAGCAAATCCCAAAATTCAAAAGGTGCCACTGTTGCATTTAAAATGAAAACAAAATTATTTTAAAATACAAAAATGATTTAAAAATCATTTTTCTCCACTTTTATACTGTAGGGAATCATTTTACCCTATTTTCATATATTTTAGTTTTGGAGAAAAATAATTTCAATCAAACCAAATAACTCCAATTTGAAAGTGGGTTTCAAAATAATTTCAACCGGCCTTTCAATTTGATTCTTTTAAACTTCCAACTCATATTTCATATAATTTGAAGAAGTCATTTTATCTTCTCTCATGAAAAACATTGAGTTGCATAAAGTTTCTGAATTTGAAATATTTCCAAATGGAATTCAAATCTTTTCAAAACCCTTTTCATTTATTTAAATGGAATAGGTCATATCATCTTCTCTCTAGGGTTTTGTGTTTGAATTGAATTTGAATTCTCAGAGATCAGAAGTCAAAAAAAAGTCCTCGGAAAGTCATTTCATTCCCTCTCAATAAACTTCAAAAAGTTTCAAATTTCACTCAATTTCACACAATCAATCACTCAACAATCAAACAAACAATCAGAATTATTTATTTAATATAACATTCCAAAATTTAGAATTTTGGGATGTTACAAATCTACCACACTTAAAATGAATCTCGTCCTCGAGATTTGAAGAGGCTAGCAAGAAAAGGTTAGGGTTTGGGGGTCTTCCAGCAAATCCATTTATCAGAAAGGTCTAGTGTGCTACCACACTTAAAAACAGGGTTATGGTTCCGACCAAACTCATGTACTCCATCCCTTTAGGTTGACAAAGGTCGGTCTTCTCATTTTCTTCGGAGTAACTCCAATACTTAGGTCCTTCCAGCAGGGGTATAACCTTTTCCTCAATTTCTTGTGTCCTTCCATCATGGTAATTAAGGTTCTTCCAAGACAGGGTCTTCTTAGTTGACGGGTCTGTCGCTAATTCTAACCAATTATTGAAATCTCATGGTGGTCAACAATTAATGGTTTCTCCCGCAGAAAATGGATCTGGGCTAAATCTCACCGTATGGCTCACGATTGGCAACGGTTGCCTCTACATGGATCCATCGCCCTACCATTCTAAGGTTTACACAAGGTTTGATATCGTCATCTCTCTACGGGTAAGTCACTCCGATTTACCATTCCAAATAGCAAGAGCGAATGACACGTGTAAGTCGGTATGGTGATCAATCCATTCCGCACCCAGATCATTACCTCAGATAAGGTTTAGCGAATCACGCAATTCTAACACTCGGGCATTCTCACAAGCATTGCAGAATTTCTCTTGTCCACGAACTGGGTTCACATTTATCCATTAATTCTGCAAGCTGAACTAAACATCTATCATTTCTTCACAACTCTCAGTTTTTTGCGTAATCTCCTATGAAACGTTTGCTGATGAAATCACAACTTCCAAAATTTCTTCTTCCACGGAGTACTTGATCCTTATTAATTTCCTGGGCCTATGAGTTATGGGCCCACTTCAATACTTGCACAGCTTGAACTCATTGTGGGTGTTACAATTGTTCCATATTCCAACATTACACCTCCATTTAAATCCAATAGTACTTCATTCCTTCATATCCATCATACCGAAAACAAAACTCCTCGGCGGGATACATTTTTCATTTCCATAGATATGGTGTTCTCATAGGGTACTACCACCCTTAAAGTGCAATGCACAATTTCATCCATAGACCATATTTCTCATATCCTAAAAATGGTCAAAATCTTTGTTCATAGAGTAACAGACTCAAAAAATCCACGTATGAAATCATGACACATTAACTTTATTGATTTCATAAATTCATTACAATATCTAAGACTTTCATTACATAACTTCAACTCCATATCCTTATGGAAACAATTGCTTCCTACTACACTTATTACCAATATCAAAATTCCATCTACTCAGCTCCAGCTTTCATCTTGTCGGGACATTTAGTAGCATAATGTCATGCTTCCTTGCAGCGAAAACAAATGACTTCCGACATGTCTCGGGGCTTCTTTGTGATTAGGTAGGCTCCTTGGATTCTTGGCTTCTTTTCTGGACATTTACTAGCGTAATGACCTAAATCCTTGCACCTGTAACAAGTGATATGACTCAGGTCCTTCTCTTCGAAAATTGTGTTGTTGCAGGGGTTGCCTTCTTTTCTCTTCTGGATTTCTCTCAGAATGATCAGAGCTTCTATTTCCGAGGGTCAAACTTCACTTCGCTGCCGGGAAATCTCTAAGATATTCTTCTCTTTCCTTGGTACAATACTGGGAAAAATGTCCTTCTTATCCACATGAATAGCAAGCGTTGGAGTAGAATCTGATTAGGCCTTCTCCATCGGGGTCTTCAACATCTTCCTTCATCCTGTGTTCTTCTAGACCTTCCTTGAGGGCTTCTTTTCATTCCTTCTTCCTGCTTCTGAATAGTTTGTTGCACCGTGGGGTAAATGTGACACTGCGCCGGGTAGTGGGTGGTTCCTTCACACAAGAAACAAGTAACTTGCCCAGTCGGGCATGCTTCGGCTGGGTGATTCTCCTCACAATGTGGGCATCCCTCCTTGTGTTCCTCCTGGGTGTGTCCTATTTCTCCGCAAATCTTGCAAGCACAAGGTTTCTTCTTCGGGTTATCGTAGTGCTTCCGGATAAGACGGGACCTCAAGAGAGTCTTCTTGAATTCCTCCCAAGTTTTTGCTCCATTGCATCCTTGTATGGCTTGATGCATTTTCCACCAGGTTGCAGCACTCTTGGTAAAATACTGAAGAGCATATTGAACCTCATACTTCCTTGCAATCATTTTCTTCTCGAAGTGATCCTCCATGTTTTGAATCCATAGCTCTGATTCCAACTGAGTCATCGGTCCAGAGAATACCAGTCCTTCTTCATTCATCATCTATGGCTCCAAGGGTTTTAGGGTGAGATAAGAGAGAGCTGGATAGAGAGAGATACACACAATACAAACAATAGTTTTGAAGAAACGAGTTTTATTTTGGGGCTGTCGGAAAACATCAAACAAATGACAGCTCACAAATCATCGCATCTAAAGTAGGTGTATAACAGGGGTTTGGTCTCTAAAGGTCAAATAATTCTTCAGGAACTTCAAATTCTTCATGTCTTCAGAGTCTTCAATTGTTGCATCTTCAACTCTTCTAATGCATGGTGAAATCCTGGTTACTTTGAAGGGGTCATCAGCTGTCCGATATCTTTCTTGGAGCGGCTTCAGTTGATCCTTCATGTGGTCAAAAGGGAAAAGGGGTATATTCTAACTATTTGAGGTGAGAGGGTCTATTTGATAAAATCAGAAAAGATGAGAAGTAAGAGTCTTTTTGAAAATAAAGTTTTTGAGATATCCTGTCCAAGGGGCTTTCCGATTTCTAGGGTCACGTCCTACAGTCAACATGTGCTCGATACCATATCTCAGAAGCGACCCGACCTCAATCGGTCAAGCCTCGTGGTATCCGTGCCATCCTCGGATCAAGATCTTTGGCACACAGTACATCAATGTATATATCAAAGTGCAATCACATGTATAAATAACGAAACTGATATATACCTCATAAGTCTCAATGAAACAGTAATCGGGTGTGGAGTCCCATCAACGCCATCGGCAGGTTGAGTGTAGACCGTAACCCTATACCGTACTCTTAATCGTCGAAGAAAAACCTGCAACATGATACGTTGCAGCCGTGTAGGTCAGTACATTGAATGTACCGGCAAGATCACTGTAAGAAAAAAAGATGATATAACTATTCTATATGCAATATGGCTTTGTGGCTTTGGGTCTGAGTTTTGTTTATGTAAAAGCTGGTTTTATTTTCCCTACAACAAAGGAATATCAGGAGTCTGTACTATGGAGTTTTCTATCATGACATGGTTCCGCCAACCGATGTCTCATAGCCCAAAATCATCATAAGTTGCCCACAATTAAGTTATCAATCCGGTGTTGAGAGTTCCGAGATAGATCCAAGTCCAGATGCTCAAATTGTCCGTAACCGGGGACACGGCTAATCAATTAGGTTTTAACCCTCTGCAGAGGTTTGTACACTTTACCCGCAAGGTTCGATCCCTCTCTTTACATTCTCGCACTTCAGGGTGTTTGAGAACAAGATGACCAAACATGGTCTTCCGAAGAGTTCCTCGACCACCGTCCGGTGCTCATCCAATCCTGCTGTAGTTCTACATCCGCTAGCACCGCCCCAAAGAAAAGTCACAACTAAGGTCAACCAAGCGAGCCCATAGTGACTTGCGGTTGCACGTAAGCTTAGGGCATGAAGTATTCTTCCGTCTCTTTGAGTCCGGTGAAGCTTTCGCAAGATGTCATGGCGCTTCTCCATGCATCCCGCCATCCACTGGTTTCTCCAGGGTGCCCGTCAACCGTCCTTCACCAAGAGTGTGTATTGAATTCTTGTCTCGAGTCTTGAAGTCTTGAGGCCTTGAAGATGCAGTCCTTGCAGATGTCATCATGGAGTTGTCATCATTGACGTAGAGTCCTCCTTCTTCACACTACTCTCGTGCACTCATACCAAACCCCGTCTATTATAGTGTAGCATTAAAATAAATAACGTCCCGGGCTTGGTAACAGGGTGATGGGTTCCTACCTCATGCATACTAATCAACTACAAGAATTCAATATCACTACTGGAGGGTGGTTGCAAAGATGCCACTAAATGCAATAAAACATAGGTATGAAAGCATGGTCAAAGTGAACTTGCCTGGTAAGTTGTGTGAACTTGCCTGGTAAGTTGATGAAGATAACAACACTCTCGAATAATGACTTGGTAGAACTATTCGTCACTCCGTTGAAAATCTATATAGTCAAACATAGCATTCATATAAGCAAACTCCTAGCAAACAATTCTAACACTCATAATAAAACCAACAAATAAAAATGCAAATCAAGGGACACCAAATAAAAACAAGGAAAACTACTAAAGAAAACACTAAGACATAAAACAAAATAGTTTTGTCCTAAGTAAAACTTAACCAAGAAAATACTAAACTAATAAACTAACAGAAAATACAAAGTAAAACAACTAAGTTAAGAGAAGCTATTTTTTCCATAAAATTTTATTTGCAAAAAGAAACAAATAAAAGCTTTTATGAAACACTAACTATGACCTAAACAAGTACAAAACTAAGTAAAATAATTTTTTTTAAAATAAAAACAAATTTCCTTTTGTTGACTAACATAAACAAAACTAAATTTTTCAAGAGTGACAAAAAGAAAAAATTTAAAAACAATTAAAACTATAAAGAAAAGACTAAAACAAAACTATAACTAAAACAATACTATTTTGCTAAAAACCTAATCCAAAATAAACTAAAAATAAATAACTATATTCTACTGGATAAACAAAACAATAACAAAGCAGTAGCAAAAAGAATCAATCAAAAATCTATTTCTAAACTCAAGTTAAATCAAATACAAGGATTTAAGATAATTTGATCAAGTTCAAATTTAAATAGTCAAACATAAAAAATATTTACCTATTCAGAAACTTTACAAAATTTGTGATCTAACGCAATTGGAATCACTCAATTTGGATATGTATACTAATAGATATGAATTTTCTAAGATCACTACTTTTCTGAAAAGAAGAATTATGGGATTTCTTTGATCTCACCGGAGTAGTCGCCGGAGTTGGGGAAGAAGATCGGATCCGAGGTTATGGGGGCTCCTAGAGGAAGGAGAGCATGGGACGGTGCTGAAGAGATCTCAACAAACTCAGGGGAGGCCGAGTAAGTACCAACCGAGCCTCAGGCGGCGATGGAGAAGCCGCTGGAGTTTATGAACTCCGATGAGTAATTGTGTTGGATAGGGAGGGGGATAAGCTCCCATGGGAGAGGGCTTTGGGCGAGGGGAAGGAGGGCAACATGAGGGAGGTATTTATAGGGCGAGGGGTGTCCAGATCGTGCAGCCATGGCGCAGCAAAAACGGCGAGTTCGGATCTCCGCGAGGAAATCCGGGCATTAATGGCCTTTACTTGGAGAAGGAGGTGTAGGGGAAGGAGGTGGATCCATTCAGAGGATTCTTGGGGAAGGGAAGGAGGGAAGGGTGTGGGAGCGGGGTGGGGTGCGTGCGTGCGTTTTGCTCCTGTAGGTGCAGAAAGATTAGGAGGAAGACGACTGTTGGGTCGTGGAGGGTCTTGGGCCTAGTGCGGGTGGGCTTTGGCCAGTTTTTTTTTTTTATAAAATAGAGAAGGAAAACTGAAATAGAGGGCAATAAATAAAATAAATATATATGCATATTATATATCAAAATTTTCAGAAAAACATTTTTTACAGTATGAACAATTTTTCAAGTTCAAATAAAACTCACAGCAAATCCCAAAATTCAAAAGGTGCCACTGTTGCATTTAAAAAGCAAACAAAATTATTTTAAAATACCAAAATGATTTAAAAATCATTTTTCTCCCCTTTTCTACTGTAGGGAATCATTTTACCCTATTTTCATATATTTTAGTTTTGGAGAAAAATAATTTCAATAAAACCAAATAACTCCAATTTGAAAGTGGGTTTCAAAATAATTTCAACCGGCCTTTCAATTTGATTCTTTAAACTTCCAACTCATATTTCATATAATTTGAAGAAGTCATTTTATCTTCTCTCATGAAAATCATTGAGTTGCATAAAGTTTCTGAATTTGAAATATTTCCAAATGGAATTCAAATCTTTTCAAAACCCTTTTCATTTATTTAAATGGAATAAGTCATATCATCTTCTCTCTAGGGTTTTGTGTTTGAATTGAATCTGATTCTCAGAGATCAGAAGTCAAAAAAAAGGCCTGGGAAAGTCATTTCATTCCCTCTCATTAAACTTTCAAAAAGTTTCAAATTTCACTCAATTTCACACAATCAATCACTCAACAATCAAACAAACAATCAGAATTATTTATTTAATATAACATTCCAAAATTTAGAATTTTGGGATGTTACAAATCTACCACACTTAACATGAATCTCGTCCTCGAGATTCGAAGAGGCTAGCAAGAAAAGGTTAGGGTTTGGGGGTCTTCCAGCAAATCCATTTATCAGAAAGGTCTAGTGTGCTACCACACTTAAAACAGGGTTATGGTTCCGACCAAACTCATGTACTCCATCCCTTTAGGTTGACAGTGTCGGTCTTCTCATATTCTTCGGAGTAACTCCAATACTTAGGTCTTTCCAGCAGGGGTATAACCTTTTCCTCAATTTCTTGTGTCCTTCCATCATGGTAATTAAGGTTCTTCCAAGACAGGGTCTTCTTAGTTGACGGGTCTGTCGCTAATTCTAACCAATTATTGAAATCTCATGGTGGTCAACAATTAATGGTTTCTCCTGCAGAAAATGGATCTGGGCTAAATCTCACCGTATGGCCTACGATTGGCAACGGTTGCCTCTACATGGATCCATCGCCCTACCATTCTAAGGTTTACACAAGGTTTGATATCGTCATCTCTCTACGATGGGTAAGTCACTCCGATTTACCATTCCAAATAGCAAGAGCGAATGACACGTGTAAGTCGGTATGGTGATCAATCCATTCCGCACCCAGATCATTACCCTGTATAAGGTTTAGCGAATCACGCAATTCTAACACTCGGGCATTCTCACAAGCATTGCAGAATTTCTCTTGTCCACGAACTGGGTTCGCATTTATCCATTAATTCTGCAAGCTGAACTAAACATCTATCATTTCTTCACAACTCTCAGTTTTTTGCGTAATCTCCTATGAAACGTTTGCTGATGAAATCACAACTTCCAAAATTTCTTCTTCCAGGGAGTACTTGATCCTTATTAATTTCCCGGGCCTATGAGTTATGGGCCCACTTCAATACTTGCATAGCTTGAACTCATTGTGGGTGTTACAATTGTTCCATATTCCAACACTACACCTCCATTTAAATCCAATAGTACTTCATTCCTTCATGTCCATCATACCGAAAACAAAACTCCTCGGCGGGATACATTTTTCATTTCCATAGATATGGTGTTCTCATAGGGTACTACCACCCTTAAAGTGCAATGCACAATTTCATCCATAGACCATATTTCTCATATCCTCGAAAATGGTCAAAATCTTTGTTCATAGAGTAACAGCTCAAAAAAATCCACGTATGAAATCATGACACATTAACTTTATTGATTTCATGAATTCATTACAATATCTAAGACTTTCATTACATAAATTTAACTCCATATCCTTATGGAAACAATTGCTTCCTACTACACTTATTACCAATATCAAAATTCCATCTACTCAGCTGCAGCTTTCATCTTGTCGGGACATTTAGTAGCATAATGTCCTGCTTCCTTGCAGCGAAAACAAATGACTTCCGAGATGTCTCGGGGCTTCTTTGTGATTATGTAGGCTCCTTGGATTCTTGGCTTCTTTCCGGACATTTACTAGTGTAATGACCTAAATCCTTGCACCTGTAACAAGTGATATGACTCAGGTCCTTCTCTGCGAAAATTGTGTTGTTCTCGGGGTTGCCTTCTTTTTCTCTTCCGGATTTCTCTCAGAATGATCAGAGCTTCTATTTCCCGAGGGTCAAACTTCACTTCTGCTGTCGGGAAATCTCTGAGATATTCTTCTCTTTCCTTGGTACAATACTGGGAAAAATGTCCTTCTTCTCCACATGAATAGCAAGCGTTGGAGTAGAATATGATTAGGCCTTCTTCATCGGGGTCTTCAACATCTTCCTTCATCCCAGGTTCTTCTAGACCTTCCTTGAGGGCTTCTTTCATTCCTTCTTCCTGCTTCTGAATAGTTTGTTGCACCGTGGGGTAAATGTGACACTGCGCCGGGTAGTGGGTGGTTCCTTCACACAAGAAACAAGTAACTTGCCCAGTCGGGCATGCTTCGGCTGGGTGATTCTCCTCACAATGTGGGCATCCCTCCTTGTGTTCCTCCCGGTGTGTCCTATTTCTCCGCAAATCTTGCAAGCACAAGGTTTCTTCTTCGGGTTATCGTAGTGCTTCCGGATAAGACGGGACCTCAAGAGAGTCTTCTTGAATTCCTCCCAAGTTTTTGCTCCGTTGCATCCTTGTATGGCTTGATGCATTTTCCACCAGGTTGCAGCACTCTCGATAAAATACAGAAGAGCATATTGAACCTCATACTTCCTTGCAATCATTTTCTTCTCGAAGTGATCCTCCATGTTTTGAATCCATAGCTCTGACTCCAACTGAGTCATCGGTCCAGAGAATACCAGTCCTTCTTCATTCATCATCTATGGCTCCAAGGGTTTTAGGGTGAGATAAGAGAGAGCTGGATAGAGAGAGATACACACAATACAAACAATAGTTTTGAAGAAACGAGTTTTATTTTGGGGCTGTCGAAAACATCAAACAAATGACAGCTCACAAATCATCGCATCTAAAGTAGGTGTATAACAGGGTTTGGTCTCTAAAGGTCAAATAATTCTTCAGAACTTCAAATTCTTCAAGTCTTGAGTCTTCAATTGTTGCAGCTTCAACTCTTCTAATGCATGGTGAAATCCTGGTTACTTTGAAGGGGTCATCACCGTCCGATATCTTTCTTGAGCGGCTTGATTGATCCTTCATGTGATCAAAAGGGAAAAGGGGTATATTCTAACTATTTGAGGTGAGAGGGTCTATTTGATAAAATCAGAAAAGATGAGAAGTAAGAGTCTTTTGAAAATAAAGTTTTTGAGATATCCTGTCCAAGGGCTTTCCGATTTCTAGGGTCACGCCCTACAGTCAACATGTGCTCGATACCATATTCATGGCGACCCGACCTCAAACGGTCAAGCCTTCGTGTATCCGTGCCATCCTCGGATCAAGGTATCTTTGGCACACACAGTACATCAATGTATATATCAAAGTGCAATCACATGTATAAATAACGTAAAACTGATATATACCTCATAAGTCTCAGCGGAAACAGGTAATCGGGTGTGGAGTCCCATCAACGCCATCGGCAGGTTGAGTGTAGACCGTAACCCTGTACCGTACTCTTACTCGTCGAAGAAAAACCTGCAACATGATACGTTGCAGCCGTGTAGGTCAGTACATTGAATGTACCGCAAGATCACCGTAAGAAAACAGATGATATAACTATTCTATATGCAATATGGCTTTGTGGCTTTGGGTCTGAGTTTTGTTTGCGTAAAAGCTGGTTTTATTTTCCCTACAACAAAGGAATATCGAGTCTGTACTATGGAGTTTTCTATCATGACATGGTTCCGCCAACCGATGTCTCATAGCCCAAAATCATCATAAGTTGCCCACAATTAAGTTATCAATCCGGTGTTGAGAGTTCCGAGATAGATCCAAGTCCAGATGCTCAAATTGTCCATAATCGGGGACATGGCTAATCGATTAGGTTTTAAACCTCTGCAGATGTTTGTACACTTTACCCGCAAGATTCGATCCCTCTCTTTACATTCTCGCACTTCAGGGTGTTTGAGAACAAGATGACCGAAACATGGTCTTCCGAAGAGTTCCTCTGACCACCGTCCGGTGCTCATCCAATCCTACCGTAGTTCTACATCTGCTAGCACCGTCCCCAGCCAAAGTCACAACTAAGGTCAACCAAGCCAGAGCCCATAGTGACTTGCGGTTGCATTGTAAGCTTCCGGGCATGAAGTATTCTTCCGTCTCTTTGAGTCTGGGTGAAGCTTTCCGCAAGATGTCATGGCGCTTCTCCATGCATCCCGGCCATCCACCGGTTTCTCCAGGTGCCCGGCCAACCGCCCTTCACCCAAGAGTGTGTATTGAATTCTTGTCTCGAGTCTTGAAGTCTTGAGGCCTTGAAGATGCAGTCCTTGCAGATGTCATCATGGAGTTGTCATCATTGACGTAGAGTCCTCCTTCTTCACACTACTCTCGTGCACTCATACCAAACCCCGTCTACTATAGCGTAGCATTAAAATAAATAATGTCCCGAGCTTGGTAACAGGGTGATGGGTTCCTACCTCATGCATACTAATCAACTACAAGAATTCAATATCACTACTGGAGGGTGGTTGCAAAGATGCCACTAAATGCAATAAAACATAGGTATGAAAGCATGGTCAAAGTGAACTTGCCTGGTAAGTTGATGAAGATAACAACACTCTCGAATAATGACTTGGTAGAACTATTCGTCACTCCGCTGAAAATCTATATAGTCAAACATAGCATTCATATAAGCAAACATCCTAGCAAACAATTCTAACACTCATAATAAAACCAACAAATAAAAATGCAAATCAAGGGACACCAAATAAAAACAAGGAAAACTACACAACAAAACTACCAAGGAAAACACTAAGACATAAAACAAAATAGTTTTGTCCTAAGTAAAACTTAACCAAGAAAATACTAAACTAATAAACTAACAGAAAATAGAAAGTGAAACAACTAAGTTAACAGAAGCTATTTTTTCCATAACATTTTATTTGCAAAAAGAAACAAATTAAAGCTTTTATGAAACACTAACTATGACCTAAACAAGTTTTCGTACAAAACTAAGTAAAATAATTTTTATTTAAATAAAAAAAAATTCTTTTGTTGACTAACAGAAACAAAACTAAAATTTTCAAGAGTGACAAAAAGAAAAATTTTAATAACAATTAAAACTATAAAGAAAAGACTAAAACAAAAATATAACTAAAACAATACTGTTTTGCTAAAAACCTGATCCAAAATAAACTAAAATAAATAACTATATTCTACTGGATAAACAAAACAATAACAAAGCAGTAGCAAAAAGAATCAATCAAAAATCTATTTCTAAACTCAAGTTAAATCAAATACAAGGATTTAAGATAATTTGATCAAGTTCAAATTTAAATAGTCAAACCTAAAAAAATATTTACCTATTCAGAAACTTTACAAAATATGTGATCTAACGCAATTGGAATCACTCAATTTGGATATGTATACTAATAGATATGAATTTTCTAAGATCACTACTTTTCTGAAAAGAAGAATTACGGGATTTCTTTGATCTCACCGGAGTAGTCGCCGGAGTTGGGGAAGAAGATCGGATCCGAGGTTATGGGGGATCCTAGAGGAAGGAGAGCACGGGACGGTGCAGAAGAGATCTCAGCAAACTCAGGGGAGGCTGAGTAAGTACCAACCGAGCCTCGGGCGGCGATGGAGAAGCCGCCGGAGTTTATGAACTCCGATGAGTAATTGTGCTGGATAAGGAGGGGGATAAGCTCCCATGGGAGAGGGCTTTGTGCGAGGGGAAGGAGGGCAACACGAGGGAGGTATTTATAGGGTGAGGGGGTGTCCAGATGCGTGCAGCCATGGCGAGCAAAAAAACGGCAAGTTCGGATCTCCGGCGAGGAAATCCGGGGCATTAATGGCCTTTTACTTGGAGAAGGAGGTGTAGGGGAAGGAGGTGGATCCATTAAGAGGATTCTTGGGGAAGGGGAAGGAGGGAAGGGTGTGGGGCGCGGGGTGGGGTGCGTGCGTGCGTTCTGCTCCTGTAGGTGCAGAAAGATTGTAGGAGGAAGACGACCTGTTGGGTCGTGGAGGGGGCTGGGCCTAGTGCGGCTGGGCTTTGGCCAGTTTTCGTTTTTTATAAAATAGAGAAGGAAAACTGAAATAGAGGGCAATAAATAAAATAAATATATATGCATATTATATACAAAATTTTCAGAAAAACATTTTTTACAGTATGAACAATTTTTCAAGTTCAAATTAAACTCACAGCAAATCCCAAAATTCAAAAGGTGCCACTGTTGCATTTAAAAAGCAAACAAAATTATTTTAAAATACCAAAATGATTTAAAAGTCATTTTTCTCCACTTTTCTACTGTAGGGAATCATTTTACCCTATTTTCATATATTATAGTTTTGGAGAAAAATAATTTTATTAAAACCAAATAACTCCAATTTGAAAGTGGGTTTCGAAATAATTTCAACCAACCTTTCAATTTGATTCTTTTAAACTTCCAACTCATATTTCATATAATTTGAAGAAGTCATTTTATCTTCTCTCATGAAAATCATTGAGTTGCATAAAGTTTCTGAATTTGAAATATTTCCAAATGAAATTCAAATCTTTTCAAAACCCTTTTCATTTATTTAAATGGAAGAAGTCATATCATCTTCTCTCTAGGGTTTTGTGTTTGAATTGAATTTGAATTCTCGTAGATCAAGTCAAAAAAGGCACAGGAAAGTCATTTCATTCCCTCTCATTAAACTTTCAAAAAGTTTCAAATTTCACTCAATTTCACACAATCAATCACTCAACAATCAAACAAACAATCAGAATTATTTATTTAATATAACATTCCAAAATTTAGAATTTTGGGATGTTACACCAATTGGCCCTCCTGAGGTTATTGCAGCCGCTAGGGTGCCCTCAGTTGTTTATTCACCAGCGCGGAGCATAGTGCTTCCAATTTAGCATGGGCATAGCCGCTCCACGACTGTGTCATCCGCCAGCGCGGAGCATGGGGCTTCCACTGGTGCGTGGGTGGGAGTTCTCTCGGGGGGAGTCTCTGAGGCATGTACAGCCCCATCCGTACACGTGGCTAGCACGGCAGGACTGGAGGAGGTGTATGTGGGCACTCGTAAGCCAGCGCGGGACTCACGAGGCCCTACGTCAAGGCGGGTTGCACCTGAATTTTCAGCGCGGGGCGCATGTAAGAAACCTGTGAAATGTTGAGGTGGCCTGCACCGAGTGAATCTCCAGAGGACATCGCATGAGAAGGCCAAATACCAACGACCCCAGGAGGTGACGTGAACGGGGCCGACCCGTTAGACAGAGCTCAGTCGTTGGGTTTATCGACGCTGCAGGGACGGACCCGAGCACAGACGCCGTGCCCAGTCTTCCCATGCAACAATCCCAAAGAAAGACAATCGGCGTGCGGCTCCCACGGCGGCGAGGCACCGAGTCGCGTGCCCTGACTCGCCTACTCTTGATTAGCTCATGCGATAACAAGGCACCAAGGACCACGCGAGGTGACGTGCACGGGAGCTAGCCCGCGAGACAAAGCTCGACCACTTGGGTTTAGCGACGCTGCAGGGACAGACCCAAGCACAGATGCCGTGCCAGTCCTTAATCATGAGGTGGTCGCGGGCGGGTTTGTGAGGGCGCACGACATTGATAACCCACGAGTATAGGGGATCACAACAGTTTTCAAGGATAGAATATTCAACCCAAATTTATAGATTCGACACAAGGGGAGCCAAAGTATATTTGAAGGTATTAGCAGCTGAGTTGTCAATTCAACCGCACCTGGAGATTAATTATCTGCAGTAACGTTATTAGTAGCAAAGTAATATGATAGTTTTGATAGTAGTGACAGCAGCAATAGTAACAGTAACAGTGATAGCAATATTTTCGTAGCAAGTGTAACAGTAACGATATTAGTAGTAACTTAGCAAGGACAATATAAGATAAATTCGTAGGCATTTGATCGGTAATTTGTTGGATGATATTCATCATGTGACAGTCATACCCTAGGGCGATACGTCACTAGCTCCAGTTCATAAATATAATGTAGGCATGCATTTCGTAAATAGTCATACGTGCTTATGGAAAGAACTTGCATGACATCTTTTGTCCTACCCTCCCGTGGCAGCGGGGTCCAATTGGAAACTAAGGGATATTAAGGCTTCCTATTAATAGAGAACCGGAACAAAGCATTAACACACGATGAATACATGAACTCCTCAAACGACGGTCATCACCGGGAGTTGTCCCGACTATTGTCATTCCGGGGTTGCTGGATCATAACACGTAGTAGGTGACTATAACATGCAAGATCGGATCTAGAACATGGATATAATGGTGATAACATAAACAGTTCAGATCTGAAATCATGGCACCCTGGCCCAAAGTGACAAGCATTAAGCATGGCAAAGTCAGAGCAACATCAATCTCAGAACAAGTGGATACTAGGAATCAAGCCCTAACAAAACTAACTAGATTACATAATGAATCTCATCCAACTCTTCACCGACCAGCGAGCCTACGAAGGAATTACTCACTCCCGTTGGGAAGCATCATGGAATTGGCGATGGAGAAGGGTTGGTGATGACGAAGAATGAAGATTCCCCTCTCCGGAGCCCCAAATGGACTCCAGATCTGGCTTCCCAATGAAGAACAGGAAGTGACGGCGGCTCCGTCTTGTGGATCGCGATAATCCTTTCTCCCTGATTTTTTTCTAGAAATTTAGGATTTTATAGCGTCCGTTTCAGGGTCTGTCAGGGCCACCAGGTGGGGACAACCCACCTGGGCGCACCTTGGGGGCAGGCGCGCCCTGGTGGGTTGTTCCCACCCAGGTGCTCCCCTCAGGTGACTCTTGGCTCCAGAAATTCTCTTTATTGATATAAAAAATCCTCGCAAAGTTTCGTTCCATTCCAAGAACTTTTATTTCTGCACAAAAACAACACCATGGTATTTTTGCTGAAAACAGCGTCAGTCCGGGGTTTGTTTCATTCAAATCATGCAAATTAGAGTCCAAAACAAGAGGAAAAGCGTTAGGAAAAGGAGATATATACGTTGGAGACGTATCAACTCCCCCAAGCTTAAACCTTTGCTTGTCCTCAAGCAATTCAGTTGATAAACTGAAAGTGAAAAAGATAAACTTGTACAGACTCTTTTGCTCTTGTTTGCATAAGTAAGCTTAAACAACAACCATATTTTCAGCCACTATTACAACTAACCATGCCGACAATAACTCTTAAAAATTATATTAACCCATATCATTGACATAATCAGCTAGCGAGCAATAATAAGATATCTCAAACGGCAACACGTTGTCAAAACAACCATGATATAATATGACAATTGTGGTATCTCGCTAGCCCTTTCTGAGACCGCAAAACATAAATGCAGAGCACCTCCAAAGTTCAAGCAGCGACTAAACATTGTAATTCATGGTAGAAAAGATCCAGTCATGATGCACCCAACATTAGTTATACACAATGCATAAGCATGATAGTAGTGCTCTCAGGTTCTGACGCTTATTTTAGAAGGTGATGACACAACATAAAAGTAAATAGATGGTCCCTTCGCAGAGGGAAGCAGTGATTTGCAGAGGTGCCAGAGCTCCAATTTTTAAAACAGAGGTAAATGATATTTTGAGACATGCACCCTTCTTGTTTACTTCACGACCAACAGTTATCAATATCTCCCATGCTAACCACGCTAGTGGCGGTTCCCAAGCGATAAAAGTAAAGGTTTTGACTCCATTGTGAGATTTTGTTTGATTATTTGTAAGCTTTTTCTATTTGCAGTTTCGGACTGGGCATCCCTATTAACGCCCTTTTCTTGTGTGATGGCGAGTGAATAAACACTCGACCTGAGAATATCCCGCTTAGCATGGAAGATACCGACCACCTCCTATCGTTCCATGAACGATCCAGACACACAAAAGGATATTTATTTGAAGTTTTTCACATGCAAATTTACTCAGGACGGCAGGGTAATACCGCATATAGGTAGGTATGGTTGACTCATCTGGAATAACTTGGGTTCAAGGTTTTTGATGTACAGGCAGAATTCCCACTTAGTATAGGCGAAGGCTAGCAAATAGATTGAGAAGCGGACAACTAGAGAGCAACAACGGTCATGAGCATGCATTATGCATAATTAACATTGGACACTAGCATGAGTAGGATATAAACACCATGAACATAAATATCATAGAGGCTATGTTGGTTTTGATTCAACTACGTGCATGAACATGTGCCAAGTCAAGCCACTCGAACATTCAGAGGAGGATACCATATCATCATACTACATCACAATCATTTTAACACAATGTTGATATCCAAGATAAATCATTATCCACTCCCAGTTACTTATGCATGGCATGAGAAACTATAATCTCTAATTGTCATTGCAAACATGTTTAATCATAATGGGCTGAATCATGGATACTAGGTTAAACATATTTACAAAAATAAACGAAGTCGAGTTCATACCCGTTTCTCTCTGCCACGGCCAGTTCATCAAATATTGTCATTATTGCCTTTAACTTGCACGACCGAACGATGTGAAAATTATAATAGTGCAAGAGTGTCGTGGACTAAGCTAGAATCTGCAAACATTTTATTCAACAAGAGAAGACAAGGTAATATGGGCTCTTAGTTAGATAAAAAATTATGCATATGAGAGCCACTCAACATTTTCATCGTGGTATTCTCCTTAGTACGACTCGAATAAAAAGAAAAGAAATTCAGAGAAACACACTGAAATATTTTTGGAGTTTTTGGTTTTCTTGAACAAGCAAATAAAAGGGAAAAGCAAAAACGAGAAAAATTATTTACACGGGAAAGCTGCCAACAAGCAAAAGAAGAAAAAGGAAATCTTTTTGGGTTTTCTTTTTAGTGCTACAGCTAAGCATGCATAAAAAGTAAACTCACTACAACTATTTTTTTTTGGTTTTTCTAAGGGTTTTCAAACACACAAGAAGAAAGCAAGAAAATAAATTTAACATGGATGATACAATGAAAAAGTGTGGACACCGAAAACTGGAATGAAATGTGTGATCATGAATGTAATGTCGGTGGGAATACGTACTCCCCCAAGCTTAGGCTTTTGGCCTAACTTGGTAAGGAGTCAGTAGCCTGGATAGTAGTCGGGGTGCTGAGGAGTGGGCATCCACGGATCCCACTGCTGAGGCTCCTCCTCCGCTGCAGCCTGGTCGTTCCGGTAGGCGATGATATTCGCAGGCATAATCCTATATTTTCCCCTGGCAACAGGATCAAACAAAGCAGGAGCAGACAATGGAATAATATCACGAGTTCTCACACTAAAAACCAGGTTATATGGAATAGAGATATTAGGATAATCGATAGCAGTAAACTGGTGGTGATCCATGGCCACGCGATCTAAGTGGACCTTGGGTAGAGGATAATCATAAAGGCGTATCTCAACATTAAAGCGAGCCACCAAACGAGTAGCGAAGATACCACCATGTATTTTACCCTTGGACTTATTAATGTGGAGGCTACGTGCCACGATAGCTCCCATGCTATAAGTTTTGTCGCCTTCTAGTGCACGACGTAAAACAGCAAGGTCTGGTGAACTGAGTGCACCCACCTTCTCTCTAGCAAGCAAGCATTTTGCAATGGAAAGAGCAAACTAATGAACAACAGGAAAATGCAAGCCAGCGACAGTGATACCCGACACCCCTCTCTCATATCCCACTGCTAAGGTACGATAAAAGGCTTCAAACTCTGCAGGCCTAGGCTCTACCAAACCACCATCAGAAGGAAGCAAGCTTATTTCACACAACTCGGTAAGCGGTATCTGATGGGGCTCAGCATATAAATTAAACTGCACCTCGGGAGGATTATTCCTAGGAAGGGAATTAAAACTTTGAACAAAGGTGTTTGTGAGGAGATGATACTATTCACATTCAGCTGCCATGAAGTCGGTGAGGCCGACATTAGCAGCATATTGTGTAAACTCTTGCAGGATTCCAGCCTCTTCCATGAACGGGATATGCGGCCATTCGCATGGTCGTACTTCCATGAACCTCCGGTTATGGAGATCACTATCAGACGACTCCCCAATAACTCCCTTGGAATTCTTCTTGGAAGCAAACTTCCTAAAGATATTCATCTTTTTCCTATGAACAAAATTCTGAAATTTTTAGTCCATAAAATTTTCTCAACAAAACTTTGCAAGATTGACAGTAACTACTCATAGGGATGCATAAAGGCCTTAGCAAGCATTCAAACTACTTAGAACTCTAAGAATTTAACATGCAAGCTCATCAAGCAACAATCCCCTGAAACAGTTTCATAAACGGAGCTTCGAGCAAAGAGATCAAAATCCGCGGGTTTGAGAGCAAGAACACGAGAGAGAGAGAGAGAGAGAGAGAGAGAGAGAGAGAGAGAGAGAGAGCAATGGCGATTTTTTTCTGGAGGTAGGTGATGAAGTGGTATGAAGAGATAAGTGAGGGTCCCACGTGGGGACCACAACCAACCAGGGCGCGCCTGGGGGTCCTAGCGCGCCCAGGTGGGTTGTGCCCACATGGTGCACCTCCCTCCGATATTATTTGCACCCTAAATTATTAAATATTTAGAAAAAAATCGTATTAAATTTTCAGAGCATTCTGAGAACTTTTATTTTTGGGTCATTTTTTTATTGCACGGGAAATTCAGAAAACAGGCAAAACATGGCATCTTATTTTATTTAACTAATAAAAACTGAAAACAAAAGGTAGGGACAGAAGGTAGTGCTTACTAAATTCATCAACTTCATACCTCTCAAAAAATGATCCATTAATAAGGTTGATCAAGTCTTATTAACAACCACTTTCAGTTAGCATGAAACCGAAGAACTTTCGTAAATCACCAAGTTACCTCAATGGGGATATGAATGTCCCCAACAATAAGCATTTCATATTTCTTTTTAACAGTAGGTAGAGGAAGTTGGAAACTTCCAATAGTGATTCTCGGAGGTTTTTCAATAACATTAATACCATTCACTTGGAATTGTTTCTTCGGAAAGTGCACCGTATGCTCATTACCATTGCTATGAAAAGTGACCTTGCTTTTATTGCAATCAATAGCAGCCCCTGCAATATTCAAGAAGGGTCTATCAAGGATAATCGACATGTTATCATCCTCGGGCATCTCAAGTATAACAAAGTCAGTCAAAATAGTAACATTAGTAACAACAACGGGCACATCCTCACAAATACTGATAGGTATGGCTGTTGATTTGTCAGCCATTTGCAAAGATATTTCAGCAGGTGTGAGTTTATTCAAATCAAGTCTTTTATATAAAGAGAAAGGCATAACACTAACACCAGCTCCTAAATCACATAATGCAGTTTTCACATAATTCTTTTTGATGGAGCAAGGTATAGTTGGTATTCCCCGATCTCCATGTTTTTAGGTACTCCATCCTTCAAAGTATAATTAGCAAGCATAGTGGAGATTTTAGCTTCCGGTATTTTTCTCTTATTGGTGATGATGTCTTTCATGTACTTTGCATAAGGAGGCATTTTTAAGATATCGATCAAGTTTAGTACGAAAAAAGATCGGCCTCGACATTTCCAACAAAGCGTTCAAATTCTTCATCATCTTTCTTTCTAGTTGACTTAGGTGGAAAGGGCATAGGTTTTTGAACCCATGGTTCTCTTTCTTTACCGTGTTTTCTAGCAATAAAGTCCCTTTTATCATATCGTGTATTCTTAGGTTGTGGATTATCAAGATCAATTGGTGGTTCTATCTCAACGTCATTGTCTGGTTCTTTATTTTGAGTGTCTTCATGAACCTTATCATTATCTTCTTTTTTTGACACTTTTATCATTATCTTTTTCATTATCAGAAGGTGAGTGTTCATTACTAGATTGAGTTTCAGCATTAGAGATAGAAATTTCATTATCATTATCAGGAGGTTTTTCTACTTCAGGTTCACTAGAGGCATGCAAAGTCCTATCAATTTTCTTCTTCTTTTTCTTTTTAGAAGGACTACATGCATCAGTGTTAGCTCTTTGAGAGTCTTGTTCAATTATTTTTGGGTGTCCTTCGGGATAAAGTGGTTCCGGAGTCATTTTACCTCCTCTAGTTGCTACTCTAACAGCAAAGTCATGTATGTTATTGTTCATTTCATCGAGCAACTCTCTTTGAGATTTAGCAACTTGTTCTAACTAAGTTTGAACAATAGAAGCATGCTTTCGCACACCTCTAACATCATTTGAAATTCTAAATAACAAGTCACTCAAGCGAGCAATCATATCAGAATTATATTTGAATTGTTTCATAACATTTGCATTAAAGTGATCTTGCTTTCTAATGCAATTTTCAAACTCATAAAGGCATTGGTTAGGGTGCATATTATGAGGATTGTCATTATCAATGAATTTCATTAAAGAATTTACCTCTACCACCTTGGGAAATGGTGGTGTATTAAGCCCATGTATTTCTTCAATAGGAGGTAAAAATTTAACATCCTCAGCTTTAATACATTTTTCCTTCATAGATTTCTTTGCCTCTTGCATATCTTTAGGACTGAGATATAATATACCCCTCTTCTTTGGAGTGGGTTTAGGCGGTGGTTCAGGAAGAGTCCAGTCATCATAATTTTTCAATATGTTATTCAATAACTCTTCAACTTGTCCAACAGTTCGTTCCCTGAAAACACAACCAGCACAACTATCCAGGAAATCCCTTGAAGCATCGGTTAGTCCATTATAGAAGATATCAAGTATTTCATTTTTCTTAAGAGGATGATCAGGCAAAGCATTAAGTAATTGGCAAAGCCTCCCCCAAGCTTGTGGGAGACTCTCTTCTTTAATTTGCACAAAGTTAAATATTTTCTGTAAGGCAGCTTGTTTCTTATGAGCAGGGAAATACTTTTCAGAGTAGTAATAAATCATATCCTGGGGACTACGCACACAACCAGGAGCAAGAGTATTGTACCAAGCTTTAGCATCACCCTTTAATGAGAACGAAAATAATTTGAGAATATAGTAATAGCGAGTTTTCTCATCATGAGTTAAAAGGGTGGCTATGTCATTCAACTTAGTAAGATGTGCCACAACAGTTTTAGTTTCATAACCATGGAAAGTATCAGATTCAACCAAAGTAATTAACTCTGGGTCGACAGAGAATTCATAATCCTTATCATCAATAAAGATAGGTGAAGTAGCAAACTTAGGATCATATTGCATTCTAGCATTCAAATATTTTTATTTATAATTGCATAATAATTTCTCTAGATCATCTATATCCTTAAAAGCAAGAATTTCTCTAGTTGTCTCTTCATTCATAACATAGCCTTCCGGTACCTTAGGCAATTCATATCTAGGAGGTCTAGTTCTAGTAGGTGTTTCAAGATTTTTAGTTTCAAGCTCATCATCAGATTCAACAACATCATGTTGTCTTACTCTACCAATTTGTCCATCAAGAAAATCACCAAGTGGCACATCATTATCATCAAGCAAGGTACTAGCATCATCATAAGTATCATTCATAGCAGAAGTAGCATCATCAATAACTTGCCACATATCAGGATTAATAGCATGTGGTGGTGTTGCAAGTTTACTTATAACAGAAGGTGAATCTAAAGCAGAGCTGGATGGCAGTTTCTTACCTCCCCACGTCTTAGAGGGATAAATCTTAGTATTAGCATCCTTCAGATTCTTCATAGTGATAAATTGATAATAATCCCAAGTGACTCAACAAATATAGCTATGCTCCCCGGCAACGGCGACAGAAAAAGGTCTTCTAACCCACAAGTATAGGGGATCGCAACAATTTTCGAGGGTAGAGTATTCAACCCAAAATTATAAATTCGACACAAGGGGAGCCAAAGAATATTTGAGGGTATTAGCAGCTGAGTTGTCAATTCAACCACACCTGGAGATTAATTATCTGCAGCAATGATACGTCTCCAACGTATCTATAATTTTTGATTGCTCCATGCTATATTATCTTATGTTTTGGACATTATTGGGCTTTATTATTCACTTTTATATTATTTTTGGGACTAGCCTATTAACCGGAGGCCCAGCCCAGAATTGCTGTTTTTTGCCTATTTCGGAGTTTCGCGGAAAAAGAATATCAAACGGAGTCCAAGCGGAATGAAACCTCCGGAACGTGATTTTCGAACGAACATGATCCAGAGACATGGACCCTACGTCAAGAGATCAGCGAGGAAGCCACGAGGTAGGGGGGCGCGCCCACCCCCAGGGCGCGCCCTCCAACCTCGTGGGCCCCACGTTGCTCCACCGACGTACTTCTTCATACTATATATACCTATGTACCCCCAAACGATCAGATACGGAGCCAAAACCTAATTCCATCGCAGCAACCTTCATGCACTCCACGAGATCCCATCTTGGGCCTGTTTGAAGCTCACGAGGGGCATCGATCACGGAGGGCTTCTACATCAACACCATAGCCTCTCCGATGAAGTGTGAGTAGTTTACCTCAGACCTTCGGGTCCATAGTTATTAGCTAGATGGCTTCTTCTCTATTTTTGGATCTCAATACAATGTTCTCCCCCTCTCTTGTGGAGATCTATTTGATGTAATCTTCTTTTGCAGTGTGTTTGTTGAGACCGATGAATTGTGGGTTTATGATCAAGTTTATCTATGAACAATATTTGAATCTTCTGAATTCTTTTATGTATGATTGGTTATCTTTGCAAGTCTCTTAGAATTATCAGTTTGGTTTGGCCTACTAGATTGATCTTTCTTGCAATGGGAGAAGTGCTTAGCTTTAGGTTCAATCTTGCGGTGTCCTTTCCCAAAGGATGAGGGGCAGCAAGGCACGTATAGTATTGTTGCCATCGAGGATAACAAGATGGGGTTTTTATCATATTGCATGAATTTATCCTCTACATCATGTCATCTTGCTTACATGCGTTACTTGTTCTTATGAACTTAATACTCTAGATGCATGCTTTGGATAGCGATCGATGTGTGGAGTAATAGTAGTAGATGCAGGCAGGAGTCGGTCTACTTGTCTCGGACGTGATGCCTATATACATGATCATACCTAGATATTCTCATAACTATGCTCAATTCTGTCAATTGCTCAATGTAATTTGTTCAACCACCGTAAAATACTTATGCTCTTGAGAGAAGCCGCTAGTGAAACCTATGGTCCCCGGGTCTATCTTCATCATATTAATCTTCCAACACTTAGTTATTTCTGTTGCTTTTTTACTTTGCTTTTATTTTACTTTGCATCTTTATCATAAAAATACCAAAAATATTATCCTATCATATCTATCAGATCTCACTCTCGTAAGTGACCGTGTAGGGATTGACAACCCCTTATCGCGTTGATTGCGAGGATTTATTTGTTTGTGTAGGTGCGATGGACTCGTGCGTAGCCTCCTACTAGATTAATACCTTGGTTCTCAAAAACTGAGGGAAATACTTATGCTACTTTGCTGCATCACCCTTTTCTCTTCAAGGGAAAACCAACGCATGCTCAAGAGGTAGCAAGAAGGATTTACAGTCTTTATTCTTAGGGAGTCTACGCAAAAGTCAACATACCAAGTACCCATCACAAACCCTTATCTCCCGCATTACATTATTTGCCATTTGCCTCTCGTTTTCCTCTCCCCCACTTCACCCTTGCCATTTTATTCGCCCTCTCTTTTCCGTTTGCCTCTTTTCACTCGTCTTTCTTTCGCCATGTCTGAATCTGGGGAGGTTATCACTAATGAAGGCAATAATAACAACTTGGGAAATTTTGATGCTTTCGATGATCCTCTTGAGGAACCTACCATCTTGCACACCAAAAAGTTTCGAGTCGGTAGTGGCAATATTATTGGGAAAGGAGTTATTTAAGATTTCTTTACTTGTGCCGGCGCTTTGCCCATTATGTGTGTCTCTATTCTTCATAAAACTAGTAGCCTTGCGGATGCAATATCTTTGCTTGTAGTTGAACTTGAAAGGCAATTTCTTCATATGCATCCTTGCATACAAAGAATTTTCCTAGAATTTTCTAATATTGAGCATTCTTCTGTTAAGCGTGCCGCCACTATCTTTTTGGCTCATGAGTTTAGATTCATAATGAAAGAGGCTAGAGAAATCTTTGCGCATTATAGGGTAGATGCTAGTCATCCTCCCATAGAAGCTATCCTTTTTAATCAAGAAGACATGATGCGTTTACAATCTTTGGATCATGTTGCTTATAATGAAAATCTTAGGAAAAAGGTTCCAGCCGATGTTCTAGTTGATAAAATTTCTGAGCTTAATGATGATTTTGCTATTCAGAATAATGGATTAGGTTTTTATCTTGAACGAAGGCTTGTGACTTTTTGCAAAAGAATGCTTGTAATATGAATTGGTTGTGCAATACAAAGGGCCAAGGGAGGAACCCATACCTCCTAAGATTGATCTTGGGGACTTTTGTCCCATTAAATTTAGCCCTTTTGATTATTTTTGCTTGCCTCAAAGAAAACTTGCTGCTGAACGTAGAGAGTATGAGAAAAGTTTTCATGACTTGCCGTACCATTATTATGGCAATACCTAGATCTATCCTTGCTTTTATGCCTAGCTAGGGGGTTAAACGATAGCGCTTGTTGGGAGGCAACCCAATTTTATTTTTAGTTTTTGCTTCTTTTTATGAACAAATATTTGATCTAGCCTCTGGTTAGATGTGTTTTTATGTTTTAATTAGTGTTTGTGCCAAGTTAAACCTATAGGATCTTCTTTGATGATAGTTATTTGATCTTGCAGAAATTTCCAGAAACTTTCTGTTCACGAAAATAATTGTTACAAATCACCAGAACGTGATAAAATATTGATTCTAATTGCTTATTATCAATAAACAAATTGACTAGGTCGTCCTATTTTGGCTGATTTTTTGGAGTTCCAGAAGTTTGCTTTAGTTACAGATTACTACAGACTGTTCTGTTTTTGACAGATTCTGTTTTTCGTGTGTTGTTTGCTTATTTTGATGATTCTATGGCTAGTAAAAGAGTTTATAAACCATAGATAAGTTGGAATACAGTAGGTTTAACACCAATATAAATAAAGAATGATTTCATTACAGTACATTGAAGTGGTCTTTTGTTTTCTTTCACTAACGGAGCTCACGAGATTTTCTGCTGAGTTTTGTGTTGTGAAGTTTTCAAGTTTTGGGTGAAAGATTTGATGGATTATGGAACAAGGAGTGGCAAGAGCATAAGCTTGGGGATGCCCATGGCACCCCCAAGATAATTTAAGGATACCAAAAAGACAAATCTTGGGGATGCCCCGGAAGGCATCCCCTCTTTCGTCTACTTCCATCGGTAACTTTACTTGGAGCTATATTTTTATTCACCACATGATATGTGTTTTGCTTGGAGCGTCTTGTATGATTTGGGTCTTTGCTTTTTAGTTTACCGCAATCATACTTGCTGTACACACCTTTTAGAGAGACACACATGATTCGGAAATTATTAGAATACTCTATGTGCTTCACTTATATCTTTTGAGTTATATAGTTTTTGCTCTAGTACTTCACTTATATCTTTTAGAGCACGGTGGTGGATTTGTTTTATAAAAACTATTGATCTCTCATGCTTCACTTAGATTATTTTGAGAGTCTTAAATAGCATGGTAATTTGCTTAAATAATCCTAATATGCTAGGTATTCAAGATAGTAAAAACTTTCTTATGAGTGCGTTGAATACTAAGAGAAGTTTGATGCTTGATGATTGTTTTGAGACATGGAGGTAGTGATATTAAAGTTGTGCGAGTTGAGTAGTTGTGAATTTGAGAGATACTTGTGTTGAAGTTTGCAAGTCCCGTAGCATGCACGTATGGTAAACGTTATGTAACAAATTTTAAACATGAGGTGTTCTTTGATTGTCCTCCTTATGAGTGACGGTCGGGGACGAGCGGTGGTCTTTTCCTACCAATCCATCCCCCAAGGAGCATGCGCGTAATGCTTGGTTTTTGATGACTTGTAGATTTTTGCAATAAGTATGTGAGTTCTTTATGACAAATGTTGATTCCATGGATTATACGCACTCTCACCTTTCCATCATTGCTAGCCTCTTGATGCCGTGCATTGCCCTTTCTCACATTGAGAGTTAGTGCAAACTTCGGTGCATCCAAACCCGTGATATGATATGCTCTTTCACACATAAACCTCCTTATATCTTCCTCAAAACAGCCACCATACCTACCTATTATGGCATTTCCATAGCCATTCCGAGATATATTGCCATGCAACTTTCCACCATTCCATTTATCATGACACGTTCATCATTGTCATATTGCTTTGCATGATCATGTAGTTGACATAGTATTTGTGGGAAAGCCACCGTTCATAATTATTTCATACATGTCACTCTTGGTTCATTGCATATCGGTACACCGGAGGCATTCATATAGAGTCATACTTTGTTCTAGTATCGAGTTGTAATCATTGAGTTGTAATTAAATAGAAGTGTGATGGTCATCATTTTCTAGAGCATTGTCCCAAGTGAGGAATAAGAAAAAGGGAGAGAAAGGCCTTAAAAAAAGAGAAGGCCCAAAAAAATGAGAGAAAAAGAGAGAAGGGACAATGTTACTATACTTTTACCACACTTGTGCTTCAAAGTAGCACCATGATCTTCGTGATAGAGAGTCTCTTGTTTTGTCACTTTCATATACTAGTGAGAATTTTTCATTATAGAACTTGGCTTGTATATTCCAAAAATGGGCCTCCTCAAATGCCCTAGGTCTTCGTGAGCAAGCAAGTTGGATGCACACCCACTTAGTTTCTTTTGTTGAGCTTTCATATATTTATAGCTCTAGTGCATCCGTTGCATGGCAATCCCTACTCCTTGCATTAACATCAATCGATGGGCATCTCCATAGCTCATTGATTAGCCTCGTTGATGTGAGAATTTCTCCTTTTTTTGTCTTCTCCACATAACCCCCATCATCATATTCTATTCCACCCATAGTGCTATGTCCATGGCTCACGCTCATGTATTGCGTGAAGGTTGAAAAAGTTTGAAATTACTAAAGTATGAAACAATTGCTTGGCTTGTCATCGGGGTTTTGCATGATGACAACATTCTTGTGTGACAAACATGGAGCATGACTAAACTATACGATTTTGTAGGGATGAACTTTCTTTGGCCATGTTATTTTGAGAGGACATAATTGCTTAGTTAGTATGCTTGAAGTATTATTTTTTTATGTCAATATGAACTTTTATCTTAAATCTTTTGGATCTGAATATTCATACCACAATTAAGAAGAATTACATTGAAATTATGCCAAATAGCACTCCGCATAAAAAATTCTGTTTTTATCATTTACCTACTCGAGGACGAGCAGGAATTAAGCTTGGGGATGCTTCATACGTATCCAACGTATCTATAATTTTTGATTGCTCCCTGCTATATTATCTTCTGTTTTGGACATTATTGGGCTTTATTATTCACTTTTATATTATTTTTGGGACTAACCTATTAACCGGAGGCCCGCACTGTAATTGCTGTTTTTGCCTATTTGAGTTTCGCAGAAAAAGAATATCAAACGGAGTCCAAACGGAATGAAACATTCGGGAACGTGATTTTCAGAACGAACATGATCCAGGAGACTTGGACCCTACGTCAAGAGATCAAGCAGGAAACCATGAGGTAGGGGGGCGCCCCTACCCCCCAGGCGCGCCCTCCACCCTCATGGGCCCATGTTGCTCCACCGACGTACTTCTTCCTCCTATATATACCTACGTACCCCCAAACGATCAAATACGGAGCCAAAAACCTAATTCCACCGCCGCAACCTTCGGTACCCACGAGATCCCATCTTCGGGCCTATTCCGGAGCTCCGCCGGAGGGGGCATCCGTCACGGAGGGCTTCTACATCAACACCATAGCCTCTCCGATGAAGTGTGAGTAGTTTACCTCAGACCTTCGGGTCCATAGTTATTAGCTAGATGGCTTCTTCTCTCTTTTTGGATCTCAATACAATGTTCTCCCCCTCTCTTGTGGAGATCTATTCGATGTAATCTTCTTTTGCGGTGTGTTTGTTGAGACTGATGAATTGTGGGTTTATGATCAAGTTTATCTATGAACAATATTTGAATCTTCTGAATTCTTTTATGTATGATTGGTTATCTTTGCAAGTCTCTTCGAATTATCAGTTTGGTTTGGCCTACTAGATTGATCTTTCTTGCAATGGGAGAAGTGCTTAGCTTTGGGTTCAATCTTGCGGTGTCATTTCCGAGTGACAGTAGGGGCAGCAAGGCACGTATAGTATTGTTGCCATCGAGGATAACAAGATGGGGTTTTTATCATATTGCATGAATTATCCCTCTACATCATGTCATCTTGCTTAAGGTGTTACTCTGTTCTTATGAACTTAATACTCTAGATGCATGCTGGATAGTGGTCGATGTGTGGAGTAATAGTAGTAGATGCAGGCAGGAGTCGGTCTACTTGTCTCGGACGTGATGCCTATATACATGATCATACCTATATATTCTCATAACTATGCTCAATTCTGTCAATTGCTCAACAGTAATTTGTTCACCAACCGTAAAATACTTATGCTCTTGAGAGAAGCCACTAGTGAAACCTAGGGTCCCCGGGTCTATCTTCATCATATTAATCTTCCAACACTTAGTTATTTCCGTTGCTTTTTACTTTGGTTTTATTTTACTTTGCATCTTTATCATAAAAATACCAAAAATATTATCATATCATATCTATCAGATCTCACTCTCGTAAGTGACCGTGTAGGGATTGACAACCCCTTATCACGTTGGTTGCGAGGATTTATTTGTTTGTGTAGGTGCGAGGGACTCACGCGTAGCCTCCTACTGGATTGATACCTTGGTTCTCAAAAACTGAGGGAAATACTTACACTACTTTGCTGCATCACCCTTTCCTCTTCAAGGGAAAACCAACGCAGTGCTCAAGAGGTAGCAAGCAACGTGATCAATAGCAAAGTAATATGATAGTTTTGATAGTAGTGACAGCAGCAATAGTAACGATAACAGTGATAGCAATAGTTTTGTAGCAAGTGTAATAGTAACAATAGCAGTAGTAACTTAGCAAGGACAATATAAGATAAATTCGTAGGCATTTGATTGATAATTTGTTGGATGATATTCATCATGTGACAGTCATAACCTAGGGCGATACGGCACTAGCTCCAGTTCATAAATATAATGTAGGCATGTATTCCGTAAATAGTCATACGTGCTTATGGAAAGAACTTACATGACATCTTTTGTCCTACCCTCCCATGGTGGCAGGGTCCAATTGGAAACTAAGGGATAGTAAGGCCTCCTTTTAATAGAGAACGGGAACAAAGCATTAACACACGGTTGAGGGACTCCTGGATTATGGGGTCCTCGGGTGTCCAGCCGGTTGGTATGGGCCGGACTGATGGGCTGTGAAGATACAAGACCGAAGACTTTCTCCCGTGTCCGGATGGGACTCTCCTTGGTGTGGAAGGAAAGCTTGGCGCTCGGATATGAAGATTTCTTTCTCTGTAACCAACTTTGTACAACCCTAGTCCCCTCCAGGGTCTATATAAACCGGAGGGTTTAGTCCGTAGAAAAAAGAATAATCGCAATCATAATCATACAGGCTAGACTTCTCATGGTAGATTAACTCTTGTAATACTCATATTCATCAAGATCAATCAAGCATAAAGTAGGGTATTACCTCCATAGAGAGGGCCCGAACCTGGGTAAACATCGTGTTGTCTGTGTTCTGTTACCATCGACCTTAGACGCACAGTTTGGGACCCCCTACCTGAGATCTGCCGATTTTGACACCGACATTGGTGCTTTCATTGAGAGGTCCACTTTGACGTCGGAGACATGATTGATGGCTCGCCTTGTCGTCAAGGATAGTATAACTTCCGGAGGAGCCCTGGCCCCAGGCCAGACCCTCCGGCTTGGCGGCTTTACCATGACCGCCCATTCGGACGTTAAGCCGACGATGACTTCTCGAGTCATCGAAAATTGCCTCCGTGTTGACTCCGAATACTCCAAACGGATGGATCCGACGGAGTTATCATCTTTAAACGAACTCCTAGATCGCATCACCGCCTTGGGGGTCGCTACAGACTACGATCATATTGGGCTTAAACCCGACCAGAGAGAAATCAAATCTCCGCCGATCACCCATTAGATAGCGGTACTAGAGGAGCAAAACAATGACTCTTCCTCTATATTGAGGACGAACTGTCGGCGTTCTGGGAACGGGGGTCCCCAGACTTGCCTGCCTGCGGCCTGCCGCGTGGCTCAAAGGAGGCCCAGGACAGCCCATCTTCATCTACACAAGCTCAAGAACCTCACGAGGGGCCAAGCCTCGTGGGCGGACGACCAAGAGCTTCCTCAGGCGCGGCCTCGTCAGGCTGGCTCATGAGGAGGCGGAGAGCTCAAGGCGGGGTACCTCGCGAGGTGCCCATGACGTAAGCCATGACGACCAGGGGCGCCAGTCGGGCGCCAGTCGCGCAGCGTCCTCCTTTCCTCTTTGGTGCAAAGGGAGCAAGCGCAGTAAGAGCATCAAGCAAAGGCATCCGTTTCGGTGCAACAAGACCAAGACCAGCCCCAACGGCTGGAATGCATTCATCATGGAGCCCAAGCAGGCGTCATCACCAGAGCCTTTGGCAGGCGAGGACCAACTTTAGTCAGGATAAGTGTACCCGCTATTCCCCTTCAAAATGGCCAATTGTTGGCGCCCTTCCCGCTCAATATTTTTTGCAGCCCCCGGGCCCACGGCACGCCCGAACTTGGCCGAGCAGAGAGACGAAAGGGCAAGTGCAAAGCGTCGCGGGCCCTAACAGCCTGCGGCCTCGGGCGACACGTGGCGGTTGATTGGACGTGGGCGGCACTGTTCCCCCACGCCTCCTTATTTCGTGCCTTGCTAGGCGGACACGCTGCTGCACACATCTGTCCCCCTCTCTGCTGCTTGTGCGCTCCAGTCCTTCCCTCTCTCGAACTCCAGCTTCCATTTCCAATCCAATCTCAAATCCCCCCTTCCCCCTTTCGGTCGCCATGGCTCCAACGAAGAAGGGGAAAGGGAAGAAACCTGCGCCTTTGCCTTGCTCGCCGCCGCCGGCGGCTTCCTCTCTCGACCCGTCGATCATACTCAATCTGGAGGGCTTGGGCAAGGTCAGTTCGGCTCTGGCCACCTCCTTCAAAGAATGCGGGATGACGACGGCCTGACCCGCGTCCCACTGCGCCATTGACAGGATAGTCACCGAGGTCCGGTATTTCGCTGACGCCCTGTAGGCGGGACTGGTTCCCCCCTTCTATGATTTCTTCAATGCCGTGCTTTCCCATTATCAGGTCCATATGATGCATCTGGGTCCTGAGTCCATTACTCTCCTCTCGGTCTTCGCCTTCGTTTGTGAGGTAATGATGGGCATCCTTCCCTCGGTTGCCTTGCTGCGCCACTTCTTCTCTCTGCGCCTTGTCGACCCCACTCAATGCTCGGCGAGCGTGAGCTTCGTCGCCGCGCCCGAGACAATGACCTCGTGGATTGACTTCAGCCTGCCTCCGCTTGGCTGAGTTCCGCGAGAGGTGGTTGTATGCGTGGATGTGGGGTGCCCAGCCCCGCTATCTCGAGCCGACCTACTTTGCTGTCCCCAACTCAGGCTGGGGCCAGGAGACGCTTTCGAGCCCTCGGCTCATCTTTGTCTGGCGCCGCTTCGCGTTCCTGAGGTCGCTTGCTGTGACAACGCCCATGGTGGTGAAGGAGTTCCTGATGCGCCGCATTGCTCCTCTCCAGCGCGATTCCCACCGGATGTGGGCCTTTAGCGGGCCTGGCGATCGTATGAGGCTCCAGGAAGAAGACCTGACGCCTGAACCGCTAAGGAAAGTGCTCCTGGTCCTGACTGGCGATCCTATCCCCGGTGGCATCCGGCATGAAGGGGCCTTGTTGTACCTCTGCCGGAACAGGGGTGATTTGGTGAACCAGATGCCTATCTTCGATGAATGGGGGCTGCGCCCTGCTGGTCTCCAGGGGCCTCACGAGAATCTAGTGGTGGTGACAGCCCTTCCACTCGGCCAAGGCGGCTCCTCCTCAAGTGGCGGAGCAGGGAGGCACGAGCCGCCAGAGGCCGAAGGGACCCCCGGGGTGACAAAGACCGGCGACGCTCGTGAGGGCGCAGCTCCTGAGGCTCATGCCGCCGTGGCTGAGGGCGGCAGGCAGCCACCCGCAGCGCCTGCGGATGAAGCCCTCGAAGCCCTCGAGGCCCCTGCTGCTTCTCTTGGTGAGGCGATCAGCAAGGCGTCAGCGGACGCCTGACAGCTGGTCGCCTTGATGCTTCTCCTCGCCAGAGCTGATCCTCGCGCTCAAATCTTGGGTCGTTTCCGCGTGAACTTCGAGGCCCTCCGGAAGAGAAGGGAGGCCCTGGGCGATGATTACCCTTGTCGCCTGCTGAAGCGCAGGAAGTACTTTGCTACTGACGAGTAAGCCTTCTCCTTCTCCAGCTCTCGATTATTCTGCTGCTTGTCCGACTGATCATGTATTGTCCTTGTTCCATTACCCTGCATGAATAGAACTCAGGTTTTGCCTGATGGAGGTGAGAGCATTTTGGGAGGGGGAGCCCCTCATGTAAAATTTGTGTTCTTCGTATTAGCAGGTGTCGCAACGCCCATACGCCCGCGCCAAGTGGTTGGCTAAGTGATGCGCTAGTTGGATGGTTTATCTTTGTTTCGTACGAGCCTCGAGATAGCCTGTGGGAGGCTGCAGCGATCTGAGTGTCTATCGATTGAATCCGTAGGACCTGCAGCAAAAACCCTCCGGAGAGGACGCGGCGGCGACAGGCTGGGCTGTGCGCGAGCTTGGCCTGGCCCGGCTCGCGAGGGGCTCGCGAGGGGAGGCAGCTGAGGCGGAGTTGTAACCGAAACGCGAGAGATTTGCTCGAACGAGACTAAGCACCCCTTCCCCGAATACACGCAAATCTTCAAGCTCAAATTCAACTTAAATCCAACAGGGGAAAACGACAGCCAGAGGGAAAACCAATGAAAGCAGAAAAAAGGCCGCGTCAGGCACCTAGTCTAGTCTTGGACGTCTTCTCACCAGCGCGGAGCTAAGTGTCATCGGGCGAGAGGAGGGAGCCCTGTGGCTCGAGGCCGGCACCTCGAGACTCGGGTGTGTACAACCCCACTCATTATTACGTGAGAGTGTCACGGGCGGCGAGCTTCACGAGCACTGGGCCTTCTTCACTGTGTACCGCCTTGCTTCATATCGCCAGACGAGGGCCCCGCCTTGCGCCACACTCTAGTGCCACCAACGACGACCAGAAACCAGGACGCCGCCGGTGGGGTAGAGCGGTCGCCAGCGGTTCCCCCGACGACCATGGGTCCTCCGCCAGGGGCAGGCCCTGAGGCACCTCCCCAGCAGAGGGCCTACCTCCTGAGAACGCCTTGCTCCGAACGCCGCGGTGGTGATGTCGGATCTCTGCCCCTCTCCGGCAGCCCCCTGCGCCCCCCTCCCGAGGGGTAGGAGACTGCGGGAGCGGGGCAGCCGCTCGTCGTGGCGACCTGTATCTCCTGCGACCTATGGTTAGCGTATGTTTGCTCTTGAGGAAGTAGCGGTACCCGATAATCGTCGCCCCCGGCGTGACCAGTGGGACTTTCTCGAGACTCCTGAAAGAGTGCGGCTTCTAGCGCCTCATCCCCCCAGATTGGGCTGAGGAGCGAGTCTTGTTCTCCCTCACGCGGGTGCCCTTGGTCTATCATGTGGGGCACGTATTCTTCCGGCGCCGTCATCCCGAAGGCCACGCCGTAGTGCTGAGCATGCCTCACTGCTCTGCTTGATGCGCCCTCCGTGGGGTGGTGGCGCGGCGGTCCACCAGGGCCGTGAGTTGCGTCGGGTCCTTCTTCTCCGCGGGCCGGGGCGGGGCAACCCGCCGCCCGGCCGCCGACAGCTTTCGCCGGTGCCGGAGTAGCCGAGCATGCGGCGCTGGAGCCCCTGCGGCGGGCCGCCTCGGTCCGAGGTGGGAGTTGGGTGCAGAAGGGTGAGCCCCGAGGCGGCGAAGCCTGTGAGCTCCGCCACTCGCTCCAAGAAGACGCGTCACGGCCGCTCTCCGGCAGCACCGCGCAGCAGCTCTCGGGCCACTGTGAGCGCGGCCCTCGAGTTCGCCTGCTCCCGGCGGGTGTACGGTGATGTGGTCGCGGCGTGGTTGGAGGCTCTTGCTGCCGACCGCGCCTGTCGCGGCGTGAGAGCCGTCGAGGCCTGTCCGCGTCGCCCGCGGCCTGCAGCGCCCTGCGGACCGCGAGCTGCCTGGGGCACGGGGTCGCCCGAGGCGAGCGGCTCTGCGTGGGCGGACCACGCCGCCCAAGGGTCGGGGTTGCCCGCTTGGTCGCCGGTCATGGCGATGACGATGCGACGGGACACGAGGTGGCAGAAGGCGGATTCCGCGCACTCCTACCTGGCGCGCCAAATGTCGGATTTCGGGTTCCGGCAGACCCTTAAGGTTCGAACTCTGGGGTGCGCGCAGAGATCCTACCCTCCACCGTCTCGTACCTCGCCGAATCGCAGGGACCTAAACTACTAACAAGAACAGCACAAGAGACGAAAGATTTATACTGGTTCAGGCCACCATCGTGGTGTAATACCCTACTCCAGTGTGTGGTGTGTGGATTGCCCCTTGGGCTGATGAGGAACAGTACAGGGAAGAACAGCCTCGCGAGGGTCTGTTCTTGGTGGGTGTGATGAACTGCTAAGTGGTGTCCCGTCGCTCTGGCTTGAGGATCGGGTCTCTCTCTCTCTCTTCGGGTGCTTCCACTCTATCCGATCATCCCCCCGTACTATGGTGGCTAGCTCTACTTATATATACGAAGGCCCTGGGCCTCTTCCCAAATATTGAGCGGGAAGGGCGCCAACAATTGGCCATTTTGAAGGGGAACATCGGGTACACTTATCCTGACTAAAGTTGGTCCTCGCCTGCCAAAGGCTCTGGTGATGACGCCTGCTTGGGCTCCACGATGACTGCATTCCAGCCATTGGGGCTGGTCTTGGTCTTGTTGCACCGAAACAGATGGCTTTGCTTGATGCTCTTGCCTGCGCTTGCTGCCTTTGCACCAAAGAGGAAAGGAGGACGCTGCGCGGGCTGGCGCCCGACTGGCGCCCCTGGTCGTCATGGCTTACGTCATGGGCACCTCGTGAGGTACCCTGCCTTGAACTCTCCGCCTCCTCATGAGCCAGCCTGACGAGGCCGTGCTCGAGGAAGCTCTTGGTCGCCCCGCCTCATGAGGCTTGGCCCCTCGTGAGGGTCTTGAGCTTGTGTAGATGAAGATGGGCTGTCCTGGGCCTCCTTTGAGCCACGCCACAGCCGCAGCGAGCAAGTCTGGGACTCCGTTCCTGCAGCAGCACGAACTATGTTCAGATTTCCGAGCTCGAAGAGCCGGATACCTGTCCGCGGAATGACGTGCCTTGCCCTCCGAACCTAGAATCAGACGACGGGCCTAAAACATCAGTTGATATTCCGGAGCCCGAATTATTAACTTTGGAAGATTTTCAAACTCCAGATCCCAAATTGGGTTAGGGTTCGGATTTAAAGCCACCCACCCACCCAGCTATACGCGATCTTATGTACATACGACAGCAGCCTCAGGAAACGGTCTATCACTTTTGGGCCAGATTCCTCCTTGTCAAAGGCGAGATTAAAGATTGCCGCGATGCAGACGCGATCTCAGTATTCTGCAACAATTGCACGGACGAAGGAATCCTGAACGCCATCAACCGCTGTCGTGTCTTACACTTCGCTGACTCGGCAGCCATAGTACAGAAGTACCGCGCAATGGAAAGCGCCTGGAAAACTCAGGCAGCTCGCTGGGAACCACCAGCTTTAACGCAGCCCCTCGTCCGGGCAAAAAGGACGCACCCTCGTGGGGCGCCCGATCCAATAGTAAAGAAATCTAAGCCCATTACGGGGCACGGAACCGTTCTGGAGGGATGGCTCGATAGGCCATGCAAAATACATACAACACCGGATACCACACCAACCCATAACCTTAGAGCATGTTGGATACTCCAGCAAGTGGCCAAGAGCGGCGAGGATCTCCTCACCAAAAATACCCCAGAACAACACCCCTTGGAAGACGACGACCTCAGAGTATTGACGGTCTTCGAGACTTTCGCTTCAAAATATCAGCGCAAAAGGGCACTCCGTGAATTCGCCGAAGTCTGCCAAGTTGCAGCAATAAACCCTTGGAACTACACGGCCATAACTTTCAACGCCGATGATGAACCAAGATTCAGGACAGTCCGGGCACCAGCCGCCTTGGTCCTCAGTCCAATCATGGACGGATTTTGGCTCACCAAAGTGCTCATGGACGGCGGCAGCGGACTAAACCTCATCTACGAGGACACACTCATTAAAATGGAAATAGACAGGAGCCGCATCGAGCAAAGTAGCACGACTTTCCGAGGAATTATTCCCAGTCGGGTGGCGCGATGCGCGGGAAAAATCACAGTTGACGTGGTATTCGGCACGCCGGAGAATTATCGATCCAAAGAAATAACCTTCCAGGTGTCCCCTTTCAATAGTGGATATCACGCCCTATTGGGCGCGATGCATTTACACGCTTCCAAGCTATACCTCATTACGGGTACATGAAGCTCAAAATGCCCGGGCCCAATGGTATTATCACTCTTGCCAGTGATCTAGACATAACACTCCGCGCCGAAAATAAAACCGCATCCCTGGCTCTCGAGACATTATCTGAAGCCCTCGTGGCCGAAGAGCTAACCGCGCTGCGCTCCACTATGGATAGGGACGACGTAATCCTGGACAAACGACCCAAATCCACCTCCTTTAAACCAGCAGACGAAATAGTCAAATTTCAAGTCCACCCGACGGACCCCAAGAAGACAGCGTCCATCGGGGCACAGCTAGACCCAACGGTGGATGCCGCGCTACGAGAGTTCTTGCGCGAGAATTGGGATATATTCGCGTGGCATCCTTTTGATATGCCAGGAATCCCACGCAGGTTGGCCAAACACAGCCTTAACATATTAAAGGGGTATAAGACGGTCAAGCAAACACTGCGGCGCTTTTCCGAACCCAAACGACAAGCTATGGGAGAGGAGCTAGCCAAGTTAATCGAGGCCGGATTCATCAGAGAAATAAAGCACCCGGACTGGCTAGCAAACCTGGTGATGGTGCCCAAGAAGGATAAATCATGGCGCCTATGCGTCGATTTCAAAGACCTCAACAAGGCCTGCCCCAAGGATCCCTTTCCTCTCCCTCGCATCGATCAGATTATTGATGCTACTACCGGACATGACTCACTATGCTTCCTCGACGCATACTGCTACCTCTTGAGCACTGCGTTGGTTTTCCCTTGAAGAGGAAAGGGTGATGCAGCAAAGTAGCGTAAGTATTTCCCTCAGTTTTTGAGAACCAAGGTATCAATCCAGTAGGAGGCTACGCGCGAGTCCCTCGCACCTACACAAAACAAATAAATCCTCGCAACCAACGCGATAAGGGGTTGTCAATACCTTCACGGTCACTTACGAGAATGAGATCTGATAGATATGATAGGATAATGTTAAGTGTTGGAAGATTAATATGATGAAGATAGACCCGGGGGCCTTAGGTTTCACTAGTGGCTTCTCTCAAGAGCATAAGTATTTTACAGTGGGTGAACGAATTACTGTTGAGCAATTGACAGAATTGAGCATAGTTATGAGAATATCTAGGTATGATCATGTATATAGGCATCACGTCCGAGACAAGTAGACTGACTCCTGCCTGCATCTACTACTATTACTCCACTCATCGACCGCTATCCAGCATGCATCTAGAGTATTAAGTTCATGAAAACAGAGTAACGCCTTAAGCAAGATGACATGATGTAGAGGGATAAATTCATGCAATATGATAAAACCCCATCTTGTTATCCTCGATGGCAACAATACAATACGTTCCTTGCTGCCCCTACTGTCACTGGGAAAGGACACCGCAAGATTGAACCCAAAGCTAAGCACTTCTCACATTGCAAGAAAGATCAATCTAGTAGGCAAAACCAAAGTGATAATTCGAAGAGACTTGCAAAGATAACCAATCATACATAAAAGAATTCAGAGAAGATTCAAATATTGTTCATAGCTAATCTTGATCATAAACCTACAATTCATCGAACTCAACAACCACACCGCAAAAAGAAGATTACATCGAATAGATCTCCACGAGAGAGGGGGAGAACATTGTATTGAGATCCAAAAAGAGAGAAGAAGTCATCTAGCTACTAACTATGGACCCGAAGGTCTGAAGTAAACTACTCACACTTCATCGGAGAGGCTATGGTGTTGATGTAGAAGCCCTCCGTGATGGATGCCCTCTTCGGCGGAGCTCCGGAACAGGCCCCAAGATGGGATCTCGTGGGTACAGAAGGTTGCGGTGGTGGAATTAGGTTTTTGGATCCGTATCTGATCGTTTGGGGGTACGTAGGTATATATAGGAGGAAGGAGTACGTCGGTGGAGCAACAGGGAGCCCACGAGGGTGGAGGGCGCTCCCTGGGGGGGTAGGCGCGCCCCCTACCTCGTGGCCTCCTCCTTTGTTTCTTGACGTAGGGTCCAAGTCTTCCGGATCATATTCTTCCTAAAAATCACGTTCCTGAAGGTTTCATTCCGTTTGGACTCCATTTGATATTCTTTTTCTGCGAAACTCTGAAATAGGCAAAAAACTATAATTCTGGGCTGGGCCTCCGGTTAATAGGTTAGTCCCAAAAATAATATAAAAGTGAATAATAAAGCCCAATAATGTCCAAAACAGTAGATAATATATCATGGAGCAATAAAAAATTATAGATACGTTGGAGACGTATCAAGCATCCCCAAGCTTAATTCCTGCTCGTCCTCAAGTAGGTAAAGTATAAAAACAGAATTTTTGATGCGGAGTGCTACTTGGCATAATTTCAATGTAATTCTTCTTAATTGTGGTATGAATATTCAGATCCAAAAGATTCAAGACAAAAGTTTAATATTGACATAAAAATAATAATACTTCAAGCATACTAACAAAGCAATCATGTCTTCTCAAAATAACATGACCAAAGAAAGTTATCCCTACAAAATCATATAGTCCGGCTATGCTCTATCTTCACCACAAAAGTATTTAAATCATGCACAACCCGATGACAAGCCAAGCAATTGTTTCATACTTTTGACGTTCTCAAACTTTTTCAATCATCACGCAATACATGAGCGTGAGCCATGGACATAGGACTATATGTGGAATAGAATGGTGGTTGTGGAGAACACAAAAAGGGAGAAAATAGTCTCACATCAACTAGGAATATCAACGGGATATGGAGATGCCCATCAATAGATATCAATGTGAGTGAGTAGGGATTGCCATGCAACGGATGCACTAGAGCTATAAGTATATGAAAGCTCAACAAAAGAAACTAAGTGGGTGTGCATCCAACTCGCTTGCTCACGAAGACCTAGGGCATTTTGAGGAAGCCCATCATTGGAATATGCAAGCCAAGTTCTATAATGAAAAATTCCCACTAGTATATGAACGTGACAAAATGAGAGACTCTCTATCATGAAGATCATGGTGCTACTTTGAAGCACAAGTGTGGTAAAAGGATAGCAACATTGTCCCTTCTCTCTTTTTCTCTCATTTTTTTATTTGGGCCTTTTCTCTTTTTTATGGCCTCTTTTTTTCGTCCGGAGTCTCATCCCGACTTGTGGGGGAATCATAGTCTGTATCACCCTTTTCCTCACTTGGGACAGTGCTCTAAAACTGATGATCATCACACTTTTATTTTCTTACAACTCAACAATTATAACTCGATACTTAGAACAAAATATGACTCTATAGGAATGCCTTCGGCGGTGTACCGGGATATGCAACGAATCAAGAGTGACATGTATGAAATAATTATGAATGGTGGATTTGCCACAAATACGATGTCAACTACATGATCATGCAAACAAATATGACAATGATGGAGCGTGTCATAATAAATGGAATGGTGGAAAGTTTCATGGCAATATATCTCGGAATGGCTATGTAAATGCCATGATAGGAAGGTATGGTGGCTGTTTTGAGGAAGGTTTATGGTGGGTGTATGATACCGGCGAAAAGTGCGCGGTATTAGAGAGGCTAGCAATGGTGGAAGGAAGAAGAGTGCGTATAATCCATGGACTCAACATTAGTCATAAAGAACTCATATACTTATTTCAAAAATCTAAAACTTATCAAAGCAAAGTATTACGCGCATGCTCCTAGGGGATAGATTGGTAGGAAAAGACCATCGCTCGTCCCCGATCGTCACTCATAAGGAGGACAATCAATAAATAAATTATGCTCCCACTTCATCACATAACGGTTCACCATACGTGCATGCTACGGGAATCACAAACTTTAACACAAGTATTTCTCAAATTCACAACTACTCAACTAGCATGACTCTAATATCACCATCTTTATATCTCAAAACAATTATCAAGCATCAAACTTCTCATAGTATTCAACGCGCTCATAAGAATTCTTACAAATCTTCTATGCTTAGCATATTAGGATTATTTAAGCAAATTACCATGCTATTTAAGACTCTCAAAATAATCTAAGTGAAGCATGAGAGATCAATAGTTTCTATAAAACAAATCCACCACCGTGCTCTAAAAGATATAAGTGAAGCACTAGAGCAAAACTATATAACTCAAAAGATATAAGCGAAGCACATAGAGTATTCTAACAAATTCCAAATCATGTATGGCTCTCTCAAAAGGTGTGTACAACAAGGATGATTGTGTTAAACTAAAAATAAAATACTCAAATCATACAAGACGCTCCAAGTAAAACACATATCATGTGGTGAATAAAAATATAGCTCCAAGTAAAGCTACCGATGGAAGTAGACGAAAGAGGGAATGCCCTCCGGGGCATCCCGCTTTGGCTTTTTGGTGTCCTTAGATTATCTTGGGGGTGCCATGGGCATCCCCAAGCGTAGGCTCTTTCCACTCCTTGTTCCATAATCCATCAAAACTTTCACCCAAAACTTGAAAACTTCACAACACAAAACTTAACAGAAAATCTCTTGAGCTCCGTTAGTGAAAGAAAACAAAAGAACACTTCAAGGTACTGTAATGAACTCATTCTTTATTTATATTGGTGTTAAAACTACTGTATTCCAACTTCTCTATGGTTTATAAACTATTTTATTAGCCATAGATTCATCAAAATAAGCAAACAACGCACGAAAAACAGAATCTGTCAAAAACAGAACAGTCTGTAGTAATCTGTAACTAACCCAAACTTATGGAACTCCAAAACATTAGCCAAAATAGGACGACCGAGACAATTTTTTTATTGATCAGCAGCAATTGGATTCAGTATTTTGTCACGTTCTGGTGATTTTTAACAATTGTTTTCGTGAACAGAAAGTTTCTGGAAATTACAGCAAGATCAAATAACTATCATCCAAGAAGATCCTATAGGTTTAACTTGGCACAAACACTAATTAAAACATAAAAACACATATAACCATAGGCTAGATCAAGTATTTATTCCTAAAAAAGCAAAAACCTAAAAATAAAATTGGGTTGCCTCCCAACAAGCGCTATCGTTTAACGCCCCTAGCTAGGCATAAAAGCAAGGATAGATCTAGGTACGGCCATCTTTGGTAGGCAATCCATAAGTGGCTCTCATGATGGATTCATATGGTAATTTTATTTTCTTTCTAGGGAAGTGTTCCATGCCTTTCTTTAATGGAAATTGAAATCTAATATTCCCTTCCTTCATATCAATAATTGCACCAATCGTTCTAAGGAAAGGTCTACCAAGAATAATAGAACATGAAGGATTGCAATCTATATCGAGAACGATAAAATCTATGGGCACATAGTTCCTATTTGCAACAATAATAACATCATTAATTCTTCCATAGGTTTCTTAATAGTGGAATCCGCAAGGTACAAGTTTAAAGAGCAATCATCAAAATCACGGAAATCTAGCAAATCGCACAAAGTTTTGGGAATAGTGGAAACACTAGCACCCAAATCACATAAAGCATGGAACTCATGATCCTTAATCTTAATTTTAATAGTAGGTTCCCACTCATCATAAAGTTTTCTAGGAATATAAACTTCCAACTCAAGTTTTTCTTCATAAGATTGCATCAAGGCATCAACGATACGTTTGGTAAAAGCTTTATTTTGACTATAAGCATGAGGAGAATTTAGCACAGATTGCAACAAGGAAATACAATCTATCAAAGAGCAATTTTCATAATTAAATTCCTTGAAATCCAAAATAGTGGGTTTAACATCTAGGGTTTTGATTTCTTCAATCCCACTTTTATCAATTTTAGCATCAAGATCTAAAAACTCCGATTTTTTGGAACGCCTTCTAGGTAAAGGTGGATCATATTCAGTCCTATCATTATCAAGATTCATATTGCAAAAAAAAGATTTAATAGGAGACACATCAATGACTTTTAGATCTTCATCTTTAATTTCATAGAAATTTGAAGAACATGCTTTTATAAAGCAATCTTTCTTAGCATGCATCCTAGCGGTTCTTTCTTTGCACTAATCAATGGAAATTCTCATGGCTTTGAGAGACTCATTGATATCATGCTTAGGAGGAATAGATCTAAGCTTTAAAGAATCAACATCAAGAGAAATTCGATCAACGTTCCTAGCCAATTCATCAACTTTAGGCAATTTCTCTTCAAGCAAAGCATTGAAATTCTTTTGCGAATTCATAAACTCTTTAACACTAGCCTAAAATTCAGAGGGCATCTTATTAAAATTTCCATAAGAATTGTTGTAGGAATTACCATAATTATTAGAGGAATTACTAGGATAGGGCCTAGGATTAAAGTTTCCTCTATAAGCGTTGTTACCAAAATTATTCCTGCCAACAAAATTCACATCCATAGATTCATTATTATTCTCAATCAAAGTAGACAAAGGCATATCATTGGGATCAGAAGAAACACTCTTAGTAGCAAATAATTTCATAAGTTCATCCATCTTTCCACTCAAAACATTAATTTCTTCTATCGCATGCACTTTTTTATTAGTAGATCTTTCAGTGTGCCATTGAGAATAATTAACCATAATGTTATCTAGGAGTTTTGTAGCTTCTCCTAAAGTGATTTCCATAAAAGTGTCTCCCGCAGCCAAATAAAAAAGATTTCTAGAAGCAAAATTCAATCCGGCATAATTTTTTTGTATAATCATCCATAAATTCAAACCATGAGTACGGCAATTACGTATCATTAATTTCATCCTCTCCCAAGCTTGTGCAACATGTTCATAATCAAGTTGCTTAAAATTCATAATATCGTTTCTAAGAGAGATGATCATAGCGGGAGGAAAATACTTAGAGATAAAAGCATCTTTCCACTTGTTCCAAGAATCAATACTATTTTTAGGCAAAGACGAAAACCAAGCTTTAGCACGATCTCTAAGCGAAAAAGGAAATAGCTTCAATTTAACAATATATTTGTCAACATCTGTCGGTGTCAAAACCGGCGGATCTCGGGTAGGAGGTCCCGAACTGTGCGTCTAAGGCGGATGGTAATAGGAGGCGGGGGACACGATGTTTACCCAGGTTCAGGCCCTCTCGATGGAGGTAATACCCTACTTCCTGCTTGATTGATCTTGATGAATATGAGTATTACAAGAGTTGATCTACCACGAGATCATAGAGGCTAAACCCTAGAAGCTAGCCTAAGGTATGATTGTTCTTGTCCTATGGACTAAACCCTCCGGTTTATATAGACACCGGAGGGGGCTAGGGTTACACAGAGTCGGTTACAAGGGAGGAGATCTACATATCTGTATTGCCAAGCTTGCCTTCCACGCCAAGGAGAGTCCCATCCGGACACGAGAGGAAGTCTTCAATCTTGTATCTTCATAGTCCAACAATTCGGTCAAAGGATATAGTTTGGCTGTCTGGAGACCCCCTAATCCAGGACTCCCTCAGTAGCCCCCAAACCAGGCTTCAATGACGATGTGTCCGGCGTGCAGATTGTCTTCGGCATTGCAAGGCGGGTTCTTCTCCAAATTCCGAATACCTATTAAGTAGTGTCCGGCTCCCCATAAATGTTGCACTTCTTGGCTTCCGCGCCCAATAATGGCTATCTTACACGTGTCGAGCGAATGCGAGAAGCCAGTGCATTTTTGCATTCGCCACCCTAGCCATGCGATAAACTGTCTATTAAAGAGACGGGGATTCTTAGATCCAGATCACACCATCCTCCCACGGCGAGTATCCATCAAGCGCCTCGAAAAATCCATTCCAACATGGCCGGCCATCGCAGCTCCTCCTCTCGCCTCCCGTAGCCCTAAGCCCGGTGATTGGAAGAACTGTTCCGTCCCCGCACAGCCAATTAGTAAAGTTCTGCACTCGGGATTTCTCCCTCCAACAGATATGGTCCCCTGCTCGAGCCGGGCTCGCCACCTATAATGGCAGGGAGCAAGCAGAGAGCTTTCCTAATCCCTCCAAGGGGGAGCGGGTATGCCTTGTCCCTTATTTATTAAGGGGACTCGGATTTCCAATCCATCCGTTCCTCCGCAGGCTCCTGGAGTTTTATGGCCTCCAGCTGCATAATCTCACCCCTGCTTCCATATTACACATCGCTGGTTATGTTACCCTTTGTGAGCTGTTTCTGGGCTATGAAGCTCATTTCGAGCTGTGGAAGAGGCTATTCCGCCTTGTGCCCCATACACAGAAGGGGTCAATATATCAAGTGGGCGGAGCAGAAATATGGCGCATCGCCGAGACCGGATACCTGTCCGGTACCCCGAAGAAGACGCCCAAAGACTGGCCTTCGGAGTGGTTTTATATGGAGGACGTCCCCCTTCCAGATCCTATTCGGATTGGTCTTCCCGAGTTCGACAATGCCCCTTTGAAGAAACGCCGAAGCTGGCGCCCACAGAGCCCTCGGGAGGAAGATAACGGAGAAGTCCTTTACCTGATGGGCTAGATAAAGGTGTTGGCTCAATCAAGACTGTCCATAATCGAGGTTATGTCAATATGCATAATGCGGGGGGTGCAACCACTTCAATATCGAGGGCACCCCATGTGGCACTTTAACGGGGAAGATGATGCCACCCGCTGCGGGCGTAAGGGACCAGACTCAGTTGCTGCTCTAGCAAAAATTCTGTCCGATTTGTACAAGGGAGAGAAGAGGAGTTCATCCGCATTAAGCCACGGGATGGATTCTCCATGTACAACCCTCCAAGCTGGGTGAGTCCTCACTTTTTACTCCTATCCTTTCCGCATTCACCGTCATGAGTATTTACCTTGCCGTTTCATGGCAGGAACTGCAAAAAGCTGTAAGGGAGGTCAACAACCCACCTCCACAACCGGAGGACCCTGACTGGGCCCTCAATCCCGGATTCGAGGAGGATCCGGACATATTTGTGGAGCTGATCGACAGGATATTTTATCAATTAAGCTGTGATGATGCCATGGTGGCCATTATAGCTGACTATCCTGGGCTACTCCCCGCATCGCATGTAAGTAAAACCAGAGTCCCAACTTCCGAGAAGGATCCCCTTTTATGCACTTCACCCATCGTACACATATGGTGTCTTACAGGGAAGGCCCTCGGGACGCCATGCCGAACCCGCAGCGACTTGCCAACAAGGGGCACCAAAGCCGCGTAGGCTGAAAAGGAAGGTGGTCAGGACTGAGACGCCGACACAGAGGTATGATACAGAACCTCGCTCTGTGGTTGTCGTCTTTTAAAATATAATAACAGCCATGTTTCCTAGTAGGAAAAACGCTCGCCGGACTATATCCGGAGAGGTTGCCGAGCATGCCTCCACAAGTCGGGCTCCAAGGCCGGACACAGAGGCGGAAGCTAACACGGGGCGAACGCCAGATGCTCCTGCTACAGAGGATGCGGATAGACTATCCGCTACAATTTCCGAAGTAGAGAGCGCCATGAATCACAGGCGTCGCCGGGCCGTACTCCGTGACGCTTGTTTCTCCCAAGAGGCGTTTGATGCCTTTAACTCACGATACGCGTATGTCCGTGCTGCTCAAAATGGCCTTGCCAGAGCCACGGACCAGTATGTAAAGGATATACGGGTAAGAAAATCTGATGATTATATGTATCAGTAGCCCTTAAGACTTGAAATAGTTGACACAACTGATTTAAGGATCATTATTTGTGCAGGTTCTTATAGATAAGAATACCCAATTGTCTCAAGAGCTGGAAGAGTGCAAAGTCCAGCTACGGGCCGTGGTTGCCGCACTGAAGGAGTCTGAGAAGGCCCCCTCTGGTAATACTGGTTTCCATTGTAAAGAATGACAGGTACCGGAGAATGTGCGGCATGCATGCAAATCTAACAATAGATGTTGCAGATGACTCCGGAGTGAATCCGGAGGCCGTGCCAGGGGATGCGCAACGTGCCAATCGACAGCTAAATGCTGGCGAGCGCGTGCTTACACGCGTCATTCGGGAGAAAAATGATCTCCAAGACGCCAATATTCAGCTGGGCGTGGAACTGAAAGATGTTCGAGCCCAGCTTGCGGACTCCGTGAAGGAGAATAAGCGGCTTCGACGCGGCATTTTTAGTAAGTGCTTGAACGAACTTTTGAAAGAGTTCGGCGAAGAAGCCAGCTAACAGTGTTATGTCTGTAGGTATGCTGACGGGTCGTCCCACGAGGAGACGCCCGGGTTTGCGGGTGATCTTCTACCGGAGCTCTCACGACTGCACGAGCAAGTTCGGCAGGTGATGCAGGGCATTGCCCAAGCCTTGTGGCCATCCGCCTCCCCGCCAGGAGGCATGGGGGAGCTTATAGAGAAGCTCCAGGGAGCGCAGCGGCATTTCCAAATATGAAAGATATCAGCATGCCGACAAGGTGCAAGGGAAGCCTGGGCCATGGTGAAGACGCGGTATACCAAGGCTGACCCAAACCACATGGCCAAGGTCGGACCTGTGGGGCCCGATGGGAAAGAGATCCCCGTCATTTTGGTGTATGACCAAGTAGAATTATCCGCAAAGTATTCCCAACAGGATTGTAGGCTAGATGGCCCGTTGGATGGTATAGAAGAAGAATTTAGCCAGTCTAAGTGACTGTGTAATTTAATTGACATATATAATTTCCCTTGCCGGATTGTAAATCATTTGTCCGGAGTGTATCTGAATACCTGCTCAGTTATTTGAAAACTGGGGTATGCATGGAAACCATGCGTATGGGTCATAACTGCTTGAACAGACAAGTACCCAGCTAGCTATGTTATATTACATGGATAGTAAGAAACATCTTCCAGGGAGAATAGTTCCGTTAAGGGTTCCTTTCCCTGGGTACACATGCCCTAATGTGCATGTCAGAACTGCAAAAAGAGACGCAGGTTATAAACATCTGGGGGCATGTATAAAAAATAGATAAAAGTCATCTTTTGTTCCCTTAAGAACGCTAGCTTTCGGCTTCCCCTAGTCTGAGGTACACATCCGGCTGACCCGGCAGTAACAATCGCAGAGGTGCTCCCCTTATGCCCTAGCCGAATTAACGAGAACGTAGGGCATAAATACAAGAGCTAGACAACCCAGCTTGGCCTAAACTTAAGTCATATCGATGCATATAATGGCGAAAAAAGGTGTATACGGAAGAATAACACATGGGTGGGGCATGAAGCCCAGAAAAATAGTTATATTAAGCTTCCGTATAAGAAGCCCCTAGGTATAATGAGCGCGGTTAGCGCGTCAATACTGTGTAGCCAAGACACAAGTTAGCCTTTTAAGGCCTTGAGGAGAAAGAAAAATAAGAAAGAAAGAGAGAAAAGACAGATAACGGATGTGCAAAAAATGGACGGGGGTAAGGAGACGAACACAGAGTCCGGCGCTAGGCGTAGAATCTTCGGAGTTTGGCTGCGTTCCATGGGTTTAGCTCAAGTCGATTGTCCGATGCATCCCGCAGATGGTACGCTCCACCTGTCAGAACCTGGTCAATAATGAAGGGACCTTCCCATTTGGGCTTAAGTTTGTTCTTTTTCTTCTCCGGCAGGCGTAGAACTAGTTCGCCAATGTTATAGGTTTTGGCCCGTACTTCTCTGCTTTGGTACCTTCGAGCCTGTTGCTGATAGGATGTGGAACGGGCTTTTGCCATGTCGCGCTCCTCCTCCAGGGCGTCCAAACTGTCCTGCCGATCAAGCTCGGACTCTTTTTCTTCATACATGCGCACTCGAGGTGAGTCATGAATTATGTCGCAGGGCAGAACCGCCTCTGCGCCGTACACCATAAAAACGGTGTGTATCCGGTAGTGCGATTCGGCGTGGTCCGCAGCCCCCATAGTACGGAGTCGAGCTCCTCTACCCAGTGCGTGTTAGACTTCTTTAAGGACCGCACTAATCTGGGTTTGGTGCCGCTCATGATAAGACCATTTGCTTGCTCGACTTGACTATTAGTTTGCCGGTGATAGACAGAAGCATAATCGAGCTTGATGCCCATGTTGCTGCACCAAAGTTTTACCTCGTCGGCTGTAAAGTTCGTGTCGTTGTCGGTGATGATGCTGTGGGGGACGCCATGAGGGTGTACAACCCCAGATATGAAGTCTATCACCGGTCCGGATTCGGCCGTTTTAACAGGTTTGGCTTCTATCCATTTGGTGAATTTATCCACCATGAACAGTAAGTATTTTTTTCTTATGGGTCCGCCCTTTGAGGGGTCCGACCATATCAAGCCCCTAGACCGCAAAGGGCCAAGTGATGGGGATTGTTTGGAGAGCGGTAAGCGGCATATGGCTTTGGTTTGCGAAAAGCTGGCAACCGACGCAACGTTGGACCAGATCCTGTGCATCTGCCCGGGCCGTCGGCCAATAGAAACCTGTACGGAAGGCCTTGCTTACAAGGGCCCGGGCTACAGCGTGGTGGCCACCGAGTCTAGCATGGATTTCTGCAAAAAGCTTCTGCCCTTCCTCTTCGGAGATGCACCTTTGAAGGACTCTGGTAGTGCTTTTCTTATAAAGCTCTCCCTCGTGGACCTTGTAGGCTTTAGATCACCGCACTATGCAGCGTGCCTCGTTTTGGTCCTCGGGTAGTTCCTGCCTAGTTAGGTAGGCCAGGAATGGTTCTGTGCACGGGGCGATGACAGCCATTATCACATGGGCTGAAGTTGTTATTTCGATGGCCTCCGATTATGTCAGAGTGTTCGGTATCTGGTTTTGTGGCCGGGTCCGGACTATTGTTACCGGTGTCCCCTTCCCATACCACGGATGGCTTAAACAGCCATTCCAAGAAGATGTTAGGTGGGACAGTGTCACGCTTAGCGGCGATACGGGCGAGGATATCCGCCGCCTGATTGTTTTCCCGAGCCACATGGTGAAATTCAAGCCCCTAGAACCAAGCTGACATTTTGAGGAAGGCGTTGCGATATGCCGCCATTTTTGGATCCTTGGCGTCGAAGTCTCCATTTATTTGGGATATTGCGAGGTTCAAGTCCCCACGCACCTCCAGGCGTCGAATGCCCATAGAAACTGCCATCCGAAGACCATGTAACAGGGCCTCGTATTCGGCTATGTTGTTGGAGTCTGTGTACAATATTTGGAGTACTTATTGGACTGTATCTTCAGTGGGGGACGTCAGGACGACGCCAGCACCCAGACCAGCCAGCATTTTAGAGCCGTCGAAGTGCATGGTCCAATTGGAGTACGTGTCGTACTCTTTGGGGAGTTAAACCATTCCATTCGGCGCATTTAAATCGCCAAGATTACTGCGACTTAATTGCTCGCCGAGGTTTATATGCTATGTGGAACGGGAGGAGCTCGATGGCCCATTTAGCAATCCGGCCTGTGGCATCGCGGTTGTTTACTATGTCGTTGAGTGGTACTTCCGAGGCCACCGTGATTGAACACTCTTGAAAGTAGTGTTGTAGTTTCCGAGATGCCATAAATACTGTGTATGCTATCTTTTGATAATGTGGGTACCGTGATTTTCATGGAGTGAGGACAATTGAGGAAGTCCTGGATTAGGGGGTATCCGGACAGCCGGACTATATCCTTTGGCCGGACTGTTGGACTATGAAGATACAAGATTGAAGACTTCGTCTCGTGTCCGGATGGGACTCTCTTGGCCTAGAAGGCAAGCTTGGCGATACGTATATGTATTTCTCCTTCCGTTTTAACCGACTCTGTGTAACCCTAGCCCCCTCCGGTGTCTATATAAACCAGAGGGTTTAGTCCGTAGGACAAAAACAATCATACCATAGGCTAGCTTCTAGGGTTTAGCCTCTACGATCTCGTGGTAGATCAACTCTTGTAATACTCATATTCATCAAGATCAATCAAGCAGGAAGTAGGGTATTACCTCCGTAGAGAGGGCCCGAACCTAGGTGAACATTGTGTCCCTTGCCTCCTGTTACCATCCGCCTTAGACGCACAGTTCGGGACCCCCTACACGAGATCTGCCGGTTTTGACACCGACATTGGTGCTTTCATTGAGAGTTCCACTGTGTCGTAGCTGCAAGGTTCGATGGACCCTTCGATCATCACCAACGATGCGGTCCGGGGTGAGGTTTTCCTCCCCGGACAGATCTTCGTGTTCGGCGGCGTCGCACTGCGGGCCAACTCGTTCGGCCATCTGGAGCAGATCGAGAGCTACGCCCTTGGCCATCAGGTCAGGTATGGAAACTTGAATTACACTGCCGATATCCGCGGAGACTTGATCTTCGAAGGATTCGGGCCCATGCCAGGTGTGCCGCACGATCACGACGAGCATGATATAGTTCTGCCGTCGGACGGTGTTCGGGAGATCACGCCCTCATCCACTCCGGCCTCTAGTCCGGAGCAGATCGCGCCATCCGAGGACGGGAGGGTAGACTCCGCCACGGAGGCCGCGCCCTCAGTGGAGATAAAGCCGAATACTGACCTTACCCTTCACGAGAGCCATGTTGCCGAACTGCTGGACTCGTCCTTGGCCACGGACTCCGTACCACACGCGCCCATACCTATCGAATCCGATTGGGCGCCGATCATGGAGTTCACCTCCGCAGATATCTTTCAGCACTCGCCCTTTGGCGACATACTGAACGCATTGAAACCTCTCTCCCTATCCGGAGAACCGTGGCCGAACTACGTCCGACTAGAGTGGGATGCGGACGACGAAGAAATTCAATCCCCACCCACCACCCACTTAGTAGCCATTGTCGACGATTTAACCGACATATTCGACTTCGACTCCGAAGACATCGATGGTATGGACACCAATGCCGGAGGCGAACAGGAACCACTGCCAATAGGGCACATGACCGCCACCTCATCATACGATATATACATGGTGGACACACCCAAAGAAGGCAATGACGACAAGACAACGGAGGACGACCCCTCCAAGAAGCAACCCCAGCGCCGACGTCAGCGGCGCCGCTCTAAGTATCGCCACAACAAAAGCGGTGATACCGGCACAGGAGATAACAGTACTCCGGACAGTGACGAAGATGATGACAATCCCCTCCAGAACAATCAAGAGCCGGAGGATGAACAAGCCAGCCCTCCTAAGAGAGCGGCAGAGGGAGAAACGGAGGACGACAACTATATGCCTCCCTCCGAAGACGAAGTGAGCCTCGACGACGAAGAATTTGTCGTGCCTGAGGATCCCGTCGAGCAGGAGCGCTTTAAGCGCCGGCTTATTGCCACAGCAAACAACCTGAGGAAAAAGCAGCAACAACTTCAAGCTGATCAGGATCTGCTAGCAGATAGATGGTCTGAAGTCCTTGCGGCTGAGGAGTACGAACTCGAACACCCTTCCAGAGGTCACCCCGCGTTCGATGCAGCTGATCGGCCACCCCGTGGCCGAGATAGAGAGGCAATACGGCCTGAAAAATCAGCCTGCACCCCGCCGCCATTCAAACAAACATACCAAGGCAACGGGAAACACGCGAGACCTGCGAGACGTATTGGAAGACAGGGCAAAACACGCCAGATCGATCTATGGATCACGGGGCCGTGCCCCTACAAGGGACGGTGACCGCCTCGCCTGATAGAGTAAAAGCAATTCCGGACGGGCCAAATACAGCAGGCAGGACTCATACGAGCTGCGTCGCGACATAGACCAGCACAGAGGCGCGGCACACCCCCTATCCTTCACCAACGAGGTAATGGAGCATGAATTCCCAGAAGGTTTTAAACCTGTAAATATCGAATCATATGATGGTACAACAGTTCCCGCGGTATGGATTGAGGACTTCCTCCTCCACATCCACATGGCCCGCGGTGATGATCTACATGCCATCAAGTACCTCCCGTTAAAACTCAAAGGACCAGCTCGGCATTGGCTGAATAGTCTGCCAGCAGACTCCGTAGGCTGTTGGGAGGATCTGGAAGACGCATTTCTCGACAATTTCCAGGGCACTTATGTGCGACCACCAGACACCGATGACTTGAGCCACATCATTCAGCAGCCAGGGGAATCAGCCAGGCAATTCTGGACACGGTTCCTAATAAAGAAAAACCAAATTGTCGACTGTCCGGATGCAGAAGCCTTAGCGGCATTCAAGCACAACATCCGTGACGAGTGGCTCGCCCGACACCTCGGCCAGGAAAAGCCGAAATCAATGGCAGCCCCCACGACACTCATGACATGCTTTTGCGCGGGAGAGGATAGCTGGCTGGCTCGTAGCAATAACATATCAAGGAACCTTGGCACTTCGGATACCAAGGATAGCAACGACATGTCATGTCGCAGCAAACACAAGCGCCACAGCAACAGTGATAACGCCGAGGGCACGCCAGTCAATGCCGGATTCAGAGGCTCTAAATCCGGTCAGCGGAAAAAGCCATTCAAAAGAAGTACTCTGGGCCCGTCCAGTTTGGACCGCATACTCGATCGCTCGTGTCAGATACACGCCACCCCCGATAAGCTAGCCAATCACACCAACAGAGAATGCTGGGTGTTCAAGCAGGCCGGCAAGATAAATGCCGAAGAAAAGGACAAGGGGCTGCACAGTGATGGCGAGGAGGGGCCACGGCCGCCGAACACAGGAGGACAGAAGAGGTTCCCCCCCGCAAGTGAGGACAGTAAACATGATATACGCAACCCACATCCCCCAAAGGGAACAGAAGCGTGCACTAAGGGACGTATACGCGCTGGAGCCCGTCGCCCCAAAGTTCAACCGATGGTCCTCTTGTCCGATCACATTTGATCGTAGGGACCACCCCGCGAGTATCCGTCATGGCTGATCTGCCGCAATGTTCCTAGACCCAATCATCGACGGATATCACCTCACTCGAGTCCTTATGGACGGCGGCAGCAGCCTGAACCTGCTTTACCAGGATACAGTGCGCAAAATGGGTATAGACCCCTCGAGGATCAAACCCACCAAAACGACCTTTAAAGGCGTTATTCCAGGTGTAGAGGCCCATTGTACGGGCTCAATCACACTGAAAGTGGTCTTCGGATCTCCGGACAACTTCCGAAGCGAGGAGTTAATATTCGATATCGTCCCGTTCTGCAGTGGCTATCACGCACTGCTCGGGTGCATCGCATTTGCAAGATTCAATGCGGTACCGCATTACGCATACCTCAAGCTCAAGATGCCAGGACCTAGGGGGTCATCACAGTCAATGGAAACACACAACGCTCGCTCCATACGGAGGAGCACACTGCGGCCCTCGTAGCAGAAGCACAAAGCAGCCTTTTGAGGCAATCCACCAGTTCAACGATCAAGCCCCCGGACACCGTCAAGCGCGTCCGAAATAACCCGCAACAGGATCGCCTGGCACGCTCAGAGCTCGCCTAGCAATTCGGCCCCCGCCCTAGTCTTAGTACAACGGCAAAGTCCGTCCCACGCGTGCATAATTACGCACTGAAAATACCATGGGTATAGGCAGGGGCACGATCACGACACGTCCCACAATGCGGTTTAACCGCACTAGGGGCTTACTACCTTCATCACTCTCTCTCTTTCAGGACTCTACTCTCTGGAAGCCTTGTCCGGACACAAGATACAACACCCAAGGAGGCAGGAAGCTACGTCGTACAAACGGAATCCCCAGGTGGTCTCTGATAACGAGCTAAATACCTGTTTTAAGATACCAGTCCGCATCGTGCCCTTGGATGGGACATGTCAAATAGTCCTATTGTTTGCTTACTGCACCACTTGTATCGTTATGCTTTAACGCATTTCTTACATAAACAATGCATAGTGCTAGTCTATTATTGCATCGTGCAGCACCCCGAACTTATAGCATTATATGCATCAGCTCCGAATCATGTCTTGGGTCAATAGTTGGGTTTGCCCGGCTCCCATGTTTTGGTACCTTACGTTCCCCTGTATCGGCTAAGGTAGCACTGGGAGAACTACTGCGATTGTGCCCCGGTTCTTCCGGCCGAGCACCTCAGAAGAGAAAGCTAAAACTGACTGTCATGATGAGGCGAGAGCTGGCCACTGTTTGAGAGGTCTCAAGTCCCTAAAGACTTTTTCCACTTCGGGCGAGGAGCCGGCCTTGTCCGGCTTAGGTGTGTATAGCGCCCCAGATTCGGCTTTCCGAAGACTAGGGGCTTCGCCAAAATTTAAAATTGTGGACTTCTATGGCTAAGTGACACCGATAAAGCATTATAGTACGATTGCCTGGTTCGTTGCGCTGAACACCTCCCTCGAAGGACCCAAGAATGGGAAAAAGAGTGCTCAGATTTATGCCGAACACCCTAGCACTAGTTGCACAGGGGCAGAAGCCGACGACTAGCAACTCTCAGAATTTTTAAACGGCCGCACAGAAGGTAATATTTTAAATACAATAGTGTTGCATAACGAACATGAACTAGTTTTCATAAACATAAGGATCACATGAGCAAGTTCATTCAAAGATTACATCTTTGGTACATTCGTCCGCCACGAGACGGGCACCCTTCAGGACACTTCCATAATACATTTCGGGGTGGCGTTGCTCCTTGCCCTGCGGTGGCCCCTCCTTCACCAGCTTTTCAGCGTCCATCTTCGCCCAGTGCACCTTTGCACGGGCAAGAGCCCTGCGTGCACCTTCGATGCAGAAGGACCGCTTGATGACTTCCAGCCGCGGGCAGGCATCTACAAGCCGCCTCACTAGGCCGAAGTAGCTGTTGGGAAGGGCATCGCCATGCCACATCCGGACTATAAGGCCCCTCATGGCCTGTTCGGCCGCCTTGTGGAGCTCGACCAGTTGCTTCAGCTGGTCGCTCACGGGCATCGGGTGTTCGGTCCCAGTATACTGAGACCAGAACAACTTTTCTGTCGAGCTTCCCTCCTCGGACCGGTAGAACTCCGCGGCGTCAGACACACTACGGGGCAGATCTGCGAACGCTCCTGGAGAGCTCTGAACTCAGGTAAGTAAAAGGAAATTTTCTTTCGCATGCCTACTTTGCATAATGAATGCCTTACCCGCCGCTATCTTTTTCACCGCCTCAACTTCCTGGAGGGCCTTATGGGCTTCGGCCTTGGCAGTTTTTGCACTTTCGAGGGCCTGGGCAAGCTCGGACTCTCGTGTCCTCGAGTCAAGCTCCAGGGACTCATGCTTCTTAACGAGCACCTGGAGCTCTTGCTGCACCTCAAATACCCGGGCTTCGTGTCTTTCTCGCTCAGTGCACTCCTTGGCCGCTTTGTTTTCAGCCTCGGACAACGCCTTCTTGAGGGCCACCACTTCGGTCGTGGGCCCTGGCAAAATTCATGATGATCCTATTATTCTGCAACCAACTCTTTCTTTTTCCATATTGACAAGGTATTGCTTACCTTTGTTCTCCTCGAGCTGCCTCTTGGCAAGGCCGAGCTCTTCCTTGGATTGCTCAAGGTCCTGCTGTAGTGCGGTGACCTCCGCAGTATGTGCGGCAGCGGCCAGCAGGGAAGCCTGCGGAGTCACATAGACATACTATAGTTAGACTCCTGCGATTATTATTCGATCCTCTATTCGGCTTTTCTTCGCGAATGCCAAACAGAGCATCAGGGGCTACTGTCTATGCGGTGATATTTCCCTATAATTTAATTACTTACCTCAAAGCCTATTAGGAGGCTGGCGCAAGCTTGAGTTACTTCGCTTTTGGCGGACTGAACCTTCTCCATCACCGCACTCATGATAGTGCGGTGCTCTTCGTTGATGGAAGCGCCTTGGAGCGCTTCCAGCAAGTTGTCCAGTGCCTCTGGATGGACAGAGGTCACCGGCACGGGAGCCTTGCCCCTCTTCACAGGGGGTCGCCTGACAGAGTCCGGAACCACTGAAGGTTCCGGCGCAATGTTCGACCGGAGGCCGAACTCGGAGCCCATGGGAGTCTTGCTCCCTTTGCGCCCAGGGTCCAGAGTGTCGCCTTGAGGCGCCTCCAGGACTACCTCCCCCCGACTCGGTGCCCTTTGAGACAACACCTCGGCGTCGCCCGTAGGGCGAGGGGTGGAGGCGGTCGGAAGTGAATCACTATTCATATCCGACGGGTCCAAAGAACCATCCGACGAAGATACGTCGATATGGGCTCGGGACGGACTGCATAATCATGTTCGGCGTGATGAGAAGCAGTGCGATAAAATATATCAAGAATTATTATGGTATCCGGATACTCACGACTTCGCCAGGCTTGTCACAGGCAACCACTCGTCGTCGCTGTGGGCGTGGGTGGAGCAGTCCGGAAGGAGGGTCCTTCCTTTCTTGGACCCTTCGGCCTCCCCGGTTGGGGCGGCCTTCCTTTTCTTGTCTCCCCCGGCTGGGGGAGAATTTTCCTCTTCCTCCTCGTCATCGCGGGAGGAGTGCGCCTCGGAGTGTTCGGATGATGAGTCCAACACAACCTTGCGCCAGAGACCCTGTCAGGTCCCCGTGGCCTTCTTCTTGGCCATCTTCGCTGGCACCTCCTAAGGTGCCGGAGTCAGCATCTCCATCAGGAGAGCGTGTGCTGGATCTTCTGGCAGGGGGGCTGGACAAACAATCCGCTCGGCCGTCTCCACCCAGTCCTGTCAAAGGCATGAGGGCTTAGATCCTGCATATGATTAAACTGAGGAAACTGAACATCTTGTGATGTGTAAAAACCTACCGGATTGGCGTGGCGCTTTGCGCTGAGTCCGCGGTCCTCGATAAGGGGAGGAGGTACCTCGGCGCCTTTAAACAACACCTTCCAGACGTCCTTGTGCTTCATGTCGAAAAGCTCTTGCAGCGTCTGGTGCTCGGCCGAGTCGAACTCCCACAAATTGAATGCCCGTTGTTGGCACGTGAGGATCCGGCGGAAGAGCATGACCTGGACCACGTTGACAAGCTTGATTTTCCTGTTCATCATGTTCCTAATGCAGGTCTGGAGTCCGGTCAGCTCTACCGGGTTGCCCCAGGACGGGCCCTTCTCTTTCCAGGAGGTGAGCCGTGTGGGGATTCCGGATCGGACCTCAGGGGCCGCCACCCAGTTGGTGGCGCGCGGCTCGGTGATGTAGAACCACCCCGATTTCCACCCCTTTATGGTCTCCACATAGGATCCCTCGAGCCATATGACATTGGGCATTTTACCCACCATGGCGCCGCCACATACCGCTTGCTGGCCGCCTACAACCTTCGGCTTGACATTGAAGGTCTTCAGCCACAGGCCGAAGTGGGCTGGATGCGGAGGAAGGCCTCACACACGACGATAAACGCCGAGATGTTGAGGATGAAGTTCGGGGCCAGGTCATGGAAGTCCAGCCCGTAGTAGAACATGAGGCCGCGGACGAAGTGGGTGAGGAAGACTACCCTCTCGTAAGGTTCCAGGGTAGGGACGACCTGCCCTGCGTCGGGCAGCCGGTGCGCGATGTCCGCGGCCAAGTATCCGGCTCCCCGCAGCTTCTTGATGTCCTCCTCCGTGACGGAGGATTTCATCCACTTGCCTCCCGCTCCAGACATGATTGAAGCGGTTTGAGGAGAAAAGGTGCAAGCTTGGGCGATGGAGTTCGAGTGCGCAAGAATGGATATGCGAGATCGAAGAAGGCGTGGGTGAAAAAGGCGAAGTCCTTATCCCTTTATAAAGGTGCGCCCCCACTTGCCTACTAAAACTCGCTTGATCCCCAAGCGCCGTAATTTATGGCGCGGTTGGGTTACCCACGTCCGTATTAATGAGAATCCCGTTATAAGGTGACACGCTCTATGCTTCGACAAGACGTGCCTAGGAAACTGCCTCACGATATGTGCGGTGGCTGGCTGTGAAAAACGGTTCGAATAATGACTGGGCCATGGTGTGATGTCATGCTATAATATGTCGGCAGATTAGATTTGTGGAAATATTATTCTCTCTACGATGGTATGTGGAACTTGTTTTGCAGAGCCGGACACTATCCTTGTGTTCAAGATCTTCTATGGAGTATTTGGAGGAGGAACCCACCTTGCAATGCCGAAAACAATCTGTGCCCCGGACTCATTGTCATTGAAGCCTGGTTCAGGGGCTACTGAGGGTGTCCTGGATTAGGGGGTATCCGGACAGTCAGACTATACCCTTTGGCCGGACTGTTGGACTATGAAGATACAAGATTGAAGACTTCGTGTCATATCCGGATGGGACTCTCTTGGCATGGAAGGCAAGCTTGGCGATACGGATACGTAGGTCTCCTTCGGTTGTAACCGACTCTGTGTAACCCTAGCCCCCTCCGATGTCTATATAAACCGGAGGGTTTAGTCCGTTGGACAACAACAATCATACCATAGGCTAGCTTCTAGGGTTTAGCCTCTACGATCTCGTGGTAGATCAACTCTCGTAATACTCATATTCATCAAGATCAATCAAGCAGGAAGTAGGGTATTACCTCCATAGAGAGGGCCCGAACCTGGGTAAACATTGTGTCCCTTGCCTCCTGTTACCATCCGCCTTAGACGCACAGTTCGGGACCCCCTACCCGAGATTTGCCGGTTCTGACACCGACAACAGTGGATACATAATATACCAGTTTTGGAGTGGGAATTTATGTCCGTCCGTCTCTCGTTCGACGTCGAGCACTGCGCTTACAACTTGAGTTGCCGCGATATATAACAGCATTGGTTCGCCGACATTTGGCGCGGCCAAGATTGGGTTGGTGGCCAAGATGGCTTTTATTTCTTCCAATCCGGCCGTGGCCGCGTCCGTCCACTCGAAGTGTTCGGTGCGCTGAAGAAGGCGATAAAGGGGTAATGCCTTTTCTCCTAATCGGGAGATAAAGCGGCTTAAGGCCGCCACGCATCCAGTTCACTTCTGGATTTTCTTGAGGCCAGTTGGGATAGCCAACTGTGACAGAGCTCGGATTTTAGCCGGATTTGCTTCTATTCCTCTACTGGAGACAATGAAGCCTAGGAGCTTTCCGGCAGGCACGCCGAAAACGCATTTTTTCCAGATTAAGCTTAATGTCGTATGTTTGGAGATTGTCGAACGTGAGCCTCAAGTTGTCTATTAAGGAGTCGACGTGTCTGGTTTTAACGACCACATCGTCTACGTATGCCTCCACTATTTTGCAGATCTGCTTTTCCAGACATGTCTGAATCATGCGTTGATACGTAGCGCCGGCGTTTTTGAGCCCGAAGGGCATTGTGTTGAAACAGAAGGGGCCGTATGGAGTAATAAATACCGTTGCGGCCTAATCAGACTCCGCCATCTTGATTTGGTGGTAGCCGGAGTATGCGTCGAGGAAACACAGTGAGTCATGTCCCGCGGTAGCATCGATAATTTGATCGATGCGAGGGAGGAGGAAGGGATCCTTTGGGCAAGCCTTATTGAGGTCCTTGAAGTCGACGCATAGGTGCCAAGATTTGTCCTTCTTTGGTACCATCACCAGGTTTGCTAGCCAGTCCAGATGTTTTATTTCTCTAATGAATCCGGCCTCCAATAATTTGGCTAGCTCCTCTCCCATGGCTTGTCACTTAGGTTCAGAGAAACGCCGAAGAGTCTGCTTGACCGGCTTGAATCCCTTTAGAATGTTAAGGCTATGCTCGGCCAGCCTGCGTGGGATTCCTGGCATGTCTGAAGGATGCCAGGCGAATATGTCCCAATTCTCGCGCAGGAACTCCCGTAGTGCGGCGTCTACATCGGGGTTTAACTGTGCCCCGATGGATGTTGTTTTTGTAGGGTCCGTTGGGTGGATTTGGAATTTGACTATTTCATCTGCTGGTTTGAAAGAGGTGGACTTGTGTCTTTTGTCTAGTATCATGTCGTCCCTGTCCACTGTGGAGCGCAACGCAGTTAGTTCCTCCGCCGCAAGGGCTTCAGATAATGCCTCGAGGGCCAGTGTGGCTGTTTTGTTTTCGGCGCAGACTGCTATGTCCGGATCACTAGCGAGAGTGATGTCCATTGGGCCCGGGCATTTTGATGATCATGTACCCGTAATGGGGTATGGCTTGGAAGATCGTGAATGCCTCCCGCCCTATAAGGGCGTGGTATCCGTAATGGGGTATCCCCTACCGAACGGGGCCACTCGGAATGTAATTTCTTCGGACCTGTAATTCTCCGGAGTGCCGAATACCACGTCTAGTGTGATTTTCCCAGCGCAACGTGCCTCCTGACTGGGGATGATTCCTCTGAAGGTCGTGCTGCTTTGCTCAATGCGGTTTCTGTCTATTTCCATTTTTTGAAGAGTCTCTTCATAAATGAGGTTTAATCCGCTGCCGCCATCCATGAGTACTTTAGTAAGCCGAAAGTCGTCCACAATTGGGCTGAGGACCAAGGCGGCTGCTGCTCGGGCTGTTTGGAATTTAGGTTCGTCACTGGCATTGAAGGTGATAGCCGTGTCGCTCCATGGATTTATTGTTGCCACGTGGCAGATTTTGGCAAGGCTGCGGAGTGCTCGCTTATGCCTATTATTTGAGGCGAAGGTCTCGAAGACTGTCAATATTGTATTGTTATCCACGGGATGGTGCTCTGTGGTGTTTTGAAAGACAAGATCCTCACCGCTCTTGGCCACCTGCCGGAGTACCCAACATGCTCTAAGGCTGTGTGTTGGTGTGGTATCTGCCGTACTGTGAATTTTGCAGGGCCCGTTAAGCCATCCGTCCAATACGGTTCCACGCCCTGTAGTGGGCTTTCGCCTCTGTAATTGAGTCGGGCGACTTGTGAGAGTGTACCCTTTTAATTCAGACTGGATGTTTAGCCAGAGCCGGATTATCCCAAAATTTTGCTTGGGTTTTCCAGGCGTTTTCCATCGCACAGTACTTCCGTACTATGGCCGCCAAGTCCACGAAGCGTGTTATATCACGACGACTTATGGCGTTGAGGATTCCCTTGTTCGTGCAATTATTGCAAAAGATTGAAATTGCGTCTTCCTCGCGACAGTCCTTGACCTTGTTCATTACAAGGAGGAATCTGTCCCAATAGTGATGTACTGTTTCCTGGGGCTCTTGCCTAATGTGGGAAAGATCGTTTGTATCTGGGTGGGTGGGTGGATTTAAGTCCGAACTTTGAACCGATCTGGGACCTAGGGGCGGAGGAGTTTCCAATCTTGGAGGTTCGGGCTCCGGGATGTTGCCCAATAGGTCCGGCCCGCTGCCTGATTCTAGGTTCAGGGTTTGGGCGATGTCCTCCCGTAGACGGGTATCCGGCTTGGAGAGCTCGGGAATCCATACATAGTTTGTCCTTAGGATAGAGGAAGAATCTCCGCATTGCTCCTCCACCACCGCTATCTGATGGGTGACCGGCGGAGAGTTAATCTCCCTTTGGTCGGGTTTAAGCCCAATCCGATCATAGTCCGTAGTGACTCCCAAAGCGGTGATGCGATCCAAGAGCTCGTTCAAAGAGGAGAGATCCATTGGGTTCATCCACTCGGTAAACTCCGAGCCAATGTGAAGGCTGTTTTTGATGACCCAAGAAGTCATTGTTGGCGTAGCGGCCGAACGGGCGGTCATAACGAAGCCGCCTAGTCGGAGAGTTTGGCCTACAGCCAAGGCTCCCCCAGAGGTGATGTCGTCCCTGACAACGAGACGAGCCATCCTTCCTTACGGTGACGGCACAGTGTAACTCTCAATGAAAGCACCAATGTCGGTGTCAAAACCGGCGGATCTCGGGTAGGGGGTCCCGAACCATGCGTCTAAGGCAGATGGTTACAGGAGGCGGGGGACACGATGTTTACCCAGGTTCGGGCCCTCTCGATGGAGGTAATACCCTACTTCCTGCTTGATTGATCTTGATGATATGAGTATTACAAGAGTTGATCTACCACGAGATCGTAGAGGCTAAATCCTAGAAGCTAGCCTATGGTATGATTGTTCTTGTCCTATGGACTAAACCCTTCGGTTTATATAGACACCGGAGGGGGCTAGGGTTACACAGAGTCGGTTACAAGGGAGGAGATCTACATATCCGTATTGCCAAGCTTGCCTTCCACGCCAAGGAGAGTCCCATCCGGACATGAGAGGAAGTCTTCAATCTTGTATCTTCATAATCCAACAGTCCGGTCAAAGGATATAGTCCGGCTGTCTGGAGACCCCCTAATCCAGGACTCCCTCAACATCTTTCTTCTTTTGCATATCACACAAATCAATGGATCTATTTAGATGAGTAGCGGCATCTTCACTAGGAAGGCCGGCGAATTGATCTTTCATGACAAGATTCAACAAGGCAGCATTGATTTCACAAGATTCAGTATCGGTAAGAGGAGCAATCGGAGTGCTAAGGAAATCATTATTGTTGGTATTGGCAAAGTCGCATAATTTGGTATTATCTTGAGCCATCGTGACAAACAAGCAATCCAACACACGAGCAAACAAAAAGCAAGCGAAAAATAGGCAAACGGAAAAGAGAGGGCGAATAAAACGACAAGGGTGAAGTGGGGAGAGGAAAACGAGAGGCAAATGGCAAATAATGTAATGCGGGAGATAAGGGTTTGTGATGGGTACTTGGTATGTTGACTTTTGCATAGACCTCCCCGGCAACGGTGCCAGAAATCCTTCTTGCTACCTCTTGAGCACTGCGTTGGTTTTCCCTTGAACAGGAATGGGTGATGCATCAAAGTAGCGTAAGTATTTCCCTCAGTTTTTGAGAACCAAGGTATCAATCCAGTAGGAGACTACGCGCGAGTCCCTCGCACCTACACAAAACAAATAAATCCTCGCAACCAACGCGATAAGGGGTTGTCAATCCCTTCACGATCACTTACGAGAGTGAGATCTGATAGATATGATAGGATAATGTTTTTGGTATTTTTGTGATAAAGATGCAAAGTAAAATAAAAGTAAAGTAAAAAGCCAAGAAAATAACTAAGTGTTGGAAGATTAATATGACTAAGATAGACCCGGGGGCCATAGGTTTCACTAGTGGCTTCTCTCAAGAGCATAAGTATTTTACGGTGGGTGAACGAATTACTGTTGAGCAATTGAAAGAATTGAGCATAGTTATGAGAATATCTAGGTATGATCATGTATAGAGGCATCACATCCGAGACAAGTAGACCGAATCCTGCCTGCATCTACTACTATTACTCCACTCATCGACCGCTATCCAGCATGCATCTAGAGTATTAAGTTCATGAAAACAGAGTAACGCCTTAAGCAAGATGACATGATGTAGAGGGATAAATTCATGCAATATGATAAAAACCCCATCTTGTTATCCTCGATGGCAACAATACAATACGTGCCTTGCTGCCCCATCACATGGGAAAGGACACCACAAGCTTGAACCCAAAGCTAAGCACTTCTCTCATTGCAAGAAAGATCAATCTAGTAGGCCAAACCAAACTAATAATCCGAAGAGACTTGCAAAGATAACCAATTATACATAAAAGAATTCGGAGAAGATTCAAATATTGTTCATAGATAATCTTGATCATAAACCCACAATTCATCGGTGTCAACAAACACACCGCAAAAAGAAGATTACATCAAATAGATCTCCACGAGAGAGGGGGAGAACATTGTATTGAGATCCAAAAAGAGAATAAGCCATCTAGCTACTAACTATGGACCCGAAGGTGCAAGTAAACTACTCACACTTCATCGGAGAGGCTATGGTGTTGATGTAGAAGCCCTCCGTGATGGATGCCCTCTCCGTGAGCTGGAACAGGCCCCAAGATGGGATCTCGTGGAGTACAGGAAGGTTGCGGCGGTGGAATTAGGTTTTGGCTCCGTGTCGATCGTTTGAAGTGCGTAGGTATATATAGGAGGAAGGAGTATGTCGGTGGAGCAACAGGGGGACCACGAGGGTGGAGGGCGCGCCCTGGGGGGATAGGCGCGCCCCCTACCTCGTGGCCTCCTCCTTTGTTTCTTGACGTAGGGTCCAAGTCTCCCAGATCATATTCTTCCTAAAAATCACGTTCCCGAAGGTTTTATTCCGGTTGGACTCCGTTTGATATTCCTTTTCTGTGAAACTCTGAAATAGGCAAAAAACAGCAATTCTGGGCCGGGCCTCCGGTTAATAGATTAGTCCCAAAAATAATATAAAAGTGAATAATAAAGCCCAATAATGTCCAAAACAGTAGATAATATAGCATGGAGCAATCAAAAATTATAGATACGTTGGAGACGTATCACATACTCCGGATACCATCAAATCAAAATGAAGGAATCCGACCAAGCCGCAACAACATTCATTACCCCATATGGGCCGTTCTGCTTGAACACTGTGCCCTTTGGACTCAAAAATGTCGGCGCCACCTACCAACGGATGATTCAAACATGCTTGGAGAAACAGATCGGCAAGACAGTCGAAGCTTATGTGGTTGACATCGTCATCAAAACTAGGCACGTTGAGTCATTGATAGACGATCTGCGTCTCACATTCGACAACCTCCGTACATATGACATCAAGCTCAATCCAGAAAAGTGTGTTTTTGGCGTTCCCGCTGGAAAACTGCTGGGCTTCATCATTTCCAATAGAGGAATTGAGGCGAACCCAACCAAAATCCGAGCTTTGTCGCAGTTGGCTATGCCAACAGACCTTAAACAAGTCCAGAAACTAGCCAGATGTGTGGCAGCTTTAAACCGCTTTATCTCCAGACTAAGAGAAAAAGCATTGCCACTTTATCGCCTTCTCCGACGCACCGACCACTTCGAATGGATGGATGCGGCAACGGCCGGACTGGAAGAAATAAAGGCTCTTTTAGCGAGCAACCCAATCCTGGCCGCACCGAACATCGGCGAACCCATGTTATTATACATATCAGCAACCCACCAGGTCGTGAGTGCGGTGCTCGTCGTTGAACGAGAGGAGGACGGACATAGATTCCCGCTCCAGAAGTCGGTATATTACATATCAACTATCCTCACACCATGCAAATCCCGGTACCCTCATTACCAAAAAATAGCATACACGGTCTTCATGGCATCCCGGAAGCTACGACACTACTTTCAAGAGTGCTCAATCACGGTGGCCTCCGAAGTACCACTCAATGACATAATAAACAACCGCGATGCCACGGGCCAGATTGCCAAGTGGGCCATTGAGCTCCTCCCATTCGACATAACATACAGACCGCGCCGAGCCATTAAATCCCAAGTACTGGCCGCCTTCATCGCCGAATGGACAGAGGCTGAACTGCCTAAAGAGTACGACACATATTCCAACTGGGTCATTCACTTCGACGGCTCCAAAATGCTGGCAGGCTTAGGAGCGGGCGTTGTCCTAACATCCCCCACTGGAGATACAGCTCAATACGTACTCCAAATATTATACACAGACTCCAACAATGCAGCCGAATACGAGGCCTTATTGCATGGTCTTCGGATGGCTGTCTCCATGGGCATACAACGTCTAGAAGTGCGCAGGAATTCAGACCTCGCAATATCTCAAATAAATGGAGATTTTGACGCCAAAGATCCGAAGATGGCCGCTTATCGTAACACCGTTCTCAAAATATCGGCTCGGTTCGAGGGGCTCGAGTTTCATCATGTGGCTCGAGAAAGTAATCAAGCGGCGGATGTCCTTGCTCGCATCGGCGCCAAGCGTGACCCCGTCCCACCTAACATCTTCCTGGAAAGGCTCTTCAAGCCATCCGTGGAGTGGCAAGGGGAGAGCGGCATCACCAGTCCGATTTCGATTATAACCCCCGATTCCAAACACAACGATGTCATCGGGGGCTCAACCATTGAAATAACACCGTCGACCCATCTTATCATGGCAGTCATTGCCCCATGGACCGAACCCTTCTTGGCCTACCTTAATAGGCGAGAACTCCCTGAGGATCAGAACGAGGCTCGCCGCATTGTCCGGCGCTCAAAAGCCTACAATACAAAAAAAGACACATCCATGACATTTTGGGCCGAACGAAAATCTTTTCTGTCATACTTATGACACTTCTATGACGATTATTGTGACAAAACCCAGTATCATCATAGATGTGGTGGGGTCCTACTTCTATGACAAAAAATCATGACAAAAAATGGGCTTTTCATCCTGGGCGGGCCGGAGATGCAGCTGCATGACATTCTTTGGGTCGTCCATGAGGAAAAAACCTTGGTAGAAGCGAGGGCGCGGGAAATATCGGGGATTCCCCAGTTACGGTGGGTGGTCGAGGGCCGAGCGATGCGCGTTTCTCTCGTACGTACGCGCGTGTGTGCGAGGCATTGGGCTCTAACTGAACCCGAGCAAGGGGTTGGGCTCTAAATTAACCCGAGAGATTGCACTGCAGGCTACGCGTTACTGAACCCGAGCAATCGGTCGATGGCTGTTAACTGAACCTGATTGAGCGATTTCTTCGCTATTGCTGCTAACTGAAGCCGATCGATGCTGCCTCTAGATGAATAGTGAGTGTTGCCGGGAGGGGGGGGGGTTTGGTTGAATAGTTCCCAGTGGGGGTGGATGAACAGGACCCCGTGGCATTGCCTCCGGATGAACAGTGAGCGTTGCTGGGGGGTTTGGATGAGGAGTTCCAGGTGGGGGTGGATGAATAGGACCCCGATCGTTCGAGCCGGTTGGGGCTGGATGAACAGGACCCCGTGGAGGGCAGGATGAACAGGACCACCCTGTGGAGGGCAGGATGAACAGTAGATGGTGGAGGGTAGGCTGAATAGTAGCCCGTGGAGGGGTGGTTGAACAGGAGCCCGTGGAGAGGGCTGGTTGAACAGTAGCCGGTGGAGTAGCGCGCGGTGGAGGGTGGATGATGTCGGCGTCAGGGCAGGGGTCCCAGACTTGCACACTGCGGCCTGCCCACGGGCGTGGCTCAAAGGGGGGCCCATCACGGCCCATCTTCATCAACACAAGCTCAAGACCCTCGCGAGGGGCCAAGGCTCGCGGGGCGGACAGGGAGCTTCCTCAGGCACGGCCTCATCAGGCTAGCTCGCGAGGAGGCGGAGAGATCAAGGCGGGGTACCTCACGAGGTGCCCATGACGCAAGCCATGACGACCAAGGGCGCCAGGCGGGCGCCAGCCCGCGCAGTGTCCTCCTTTCCTCTTTGGTGCAAAGGGAGCAAGCGCAGGCGAGAGCATCAAGCAAAGGTGTCCATTTCGGTGCAACAAGACCAAGACCAGCCCAACGGCAGGAAGGAAGTCATTGTGGAGCCGAAGCCGGCGTCACCACGAGAGCCTTTGACAGGCGAGGACCAACTTTAGTCAGGATAAGTGTACCAGATGTTCCCCTTCAAAATGGCCAATTGTTGGCGCCCTTCCCGCTCAATATTTGGGAAGAGGCCCAGGGCCTTTGCCTATAAATAGGACTAGCCTCCCACAGAGCTAGGGGATCGGATCCGGGACAGCTTGAGCTGAGGCCTGATCTAGAAGAGCAAGAAGCAATCTTGGAGAGAGAGAGAGAGAAGGCGACTGAACTCCCCCTAGTAGTTCATCGCCCCGGCCAAGAACAGACCCTCACGAGGCTGTTCTTCCTTGTATTGTTCATCACCATCAGCCCAAGAGGCAATCCACCACACCACAAACTAGAGTAGGGTATTACACCACAATGGTGGCCCGAACTACTATAAACCTTGTGTCTCTTGTGCTGTTCCTTTGGTAGTTTAGATCCTAGCGAGACGGCGGGGTGCAGGCAGGTAGAGGGTGAGATTCCGCGCGCACCCTAGTGTTCGAACCTCAAGGGTCTGCCAGAACCCGAAATCCGACATTTGGCGCGCTAGGTAGGGGTGCGCCGGAATTCGTCTTCCACCGCCCTGTTCTCCGTCGACCACCGCATCCATGTCTTACGCTCGTCGGGCCCGCGCCGAGCGCCGAGCCGCTCTCGCTTCCCGTCGGCGGGCGCCCTCGTCGTTCCCCGTCGCCTGCCGTCAACGCCGCCACCGGCCCGGCGGGGAACGAGCAGCAAGCATCGTCCCAGCATCCCTCCGTGAGGCAAGACGGCCGCACTGCTACCCCCTCACTCGCCCCGGCTGGTTCTTCGTCTCGCGCATTCCGCGCACCCATGGAGGCTCGAGCTGCGCTCATCACGGCAAACGAGCTCCTGCGCTACCGTCCCGTCGACAACGTCTACGAAGAGTGGCTCGACCGCGTCGCCGAGCTCGTCTGCGTGCCAGGGGGGCTCCCAGCGCCGTCTGCCCTTGCACCGCACCCCATCCTGCGAAGCGACGAAGCTCGGGCGCCTCGGACGCCTCCCCTCAAGAAGGCGCCTGGCCCCAAGGCGCGTGGTCCTGGGCGGAACCCGCTTTCCAGCGCCAACGCTGCAAGAGCAGAGCTGCCGGAGGTCCCTCACCCGCAAGAAGCTGCCCGAGTACTCCCGCTCCAGCTCGTCGCCGCGACCACGCCCTGCTCCGGCATGTCAAGACCCAGCGCTGCTCCCAGTGCAGCGCATGGGGACCCGCAAGACCAAGCTCTTCGTCACCCAAGGCCTCCGTGGCTACAAGCAGTGCCGTGCCTTCACCCTCGAGCTGCAGTCGCGTGGCCCGGCAAGTTCAAGCCGGACCTGCCTCCTCGCTATGACTGTACGGCCGACCCCGCAGAGTTCCTCCAGCACTACGAGCTGGGCATCGAAGCCGCCAACGGAGACGAGAAGGTCATGGCGAACTGGTTTCCCATGGCGGTCAAGGACGGGGTGTAACACCCCGGATGTAACTTTCCATATTTGTAACTCCAACTCTTGCCATTTTCGGCATTGTGATATGATATTCCCTCCGTGGTTGGGTTTTTCTTCATTTTGCTTTTTGTCCATGTCATGCATTTTATATCATGTCATCATGTGCATCGCATTTGCATACGTGTTCGTCTCATGATCCCGAGCATTTTTCCCGTTGTCCGTTTTGCAATCCGGCACTCCTATCTCCCCCGGCGGTCCCTTTTACGTTTTTCCGTGTGCGGGTACTAAACCTTCTCGAAATGGACCGACTTTTGTCTAGTGGCCTTGGTATACCACCCGTAGACCACCGGTCAAGTTTCGGGTCATTTGGAGCTCGTTTGGTACTCCAACGGTTAACCGCACTCTCGCAAAGGCCTCTTTTAAGTTGCAGCCCAGCACCCCTCCAAAACAGCCCAATAACCCATCTAAGTCACTTCTATGCTCTCCGTCGTTCGATCCCGATCGTGTGGGCGAAAACTACACCTCATTTGGACTCTCCTAGCTCCCTCTATGCCTATTTAAACACCTTCCCCGAAAATCTCGGATCAATTCCCCCCTAACCCTAGCCCCGCTCCTCTCCCCGCCGCCGGACGTGTCCCGATTCGGGCGGACACGTCCGCCCGCCGCCCGACCAAGAGCCGCCACGTGGCACCCGGCCGCCGCCTCCGCCGCCCGGCGGCAGGCCCAGCCCGCCTCCGGGCCCGTCGCCTCCCGCCGCCTCGGCCCCAGCGCGCCGCCGCCGGGCGAAGAGCCGCCGCCCATGGCGCCCGCCGCCTCGCCGCCAGTGGCAAGCTCGCCATCGTCGCCCGGTCGCCGCCGGATCCCGCCCGCGCCGCGCGCCGCCGCCGCCGTCGCCTTCCCGGCGCCGCCTCCCTCCTCGGTCGGCCCCGCCCGGCTGCCTCCTCCTCGGTGAGCTGCCCGCGCCGCCGTCGTCGCCGATCCGGCCGGCCCCGATCCGATCCAGATCCATCCGATCCCGTTGACCTCTCTCCCCCTTATTTTTTTCTACTAAGTCTTTTATATCATTGTTATTTTGTGTCATTTTCTTCTTGCTATAACTCTGTCATCGTAGCTCCATTTTGCGCTGCTTAATATGTCAAAATGTTCGTCTCAAGAGTAGATCATTTCATCTCATTTCATCTCATCTTGATGCCCGAAATGCTGTTGGAAGGGTGCTATGTGATGTTAGTTTCTGTTTCTTAACAGAACTTGCACTTTTGTTATTTTTGCCATGATTGATGTGTGCACCCTATGAATTTGAGTCCTACATGTGTTTTGTAATATGCCATGCCATCTTTCCAGGGGTGTATGCCATGTATTTTTGTGATCTATGTGGTGACTAGCACAAGCATGCAAAGTAGGTGTCCTGATGTTGCTGTTTTCAGCCCTGTTTAGCTGATATTTTGATGCCATGTTAACTTGATGCTAGCGAGAGATCCATGCATATTTTGAGATACTTCAGTAAGGATGTTTTGTTAAACATGTCTTGCTCTATCCATTCATCTCCTTGTTTGCAATTATGGAGTACCATAGCTTGAGTCAATCGAGCTCTACTTTTGCTATAAAATGTTTCCTGGCAGATTGTTTACAAGTTATTCAACTTTGCCAAGGTTGTTGTGGTTGATCCATGTATGCTATGTTATTGTTCTTGCCATGTGTGTCTTCTATGCCATGTCTTCTTGATGTATGTATGCTTAGTTTATCATTTAAGGCTCTGTAGTGAGTGCATTGAGCTTGTAAACATGCCTACTTGCTATCAGTTTTGACATGCCATGTTGCTGAATCTGTTAATCTAAACTTTCAATATTGACATGGGTGTTATTATATTTTCTAATCCTTTTTGGCTTATGGTCAGTAAGGGACTTTTGTTCTATGCTTTGAGTAGATTCATGCCTTGCCTTGTTTTGCTATTTTAAGTTCCTGTAGCATGTAGTTTTCTTGCTCTGAACATTGCAACCTGATGCTGTTTTGCCATGTCCAGCCTGATATTTTGTGCACTTTTTCCATGCTTGTTTGAACCTGTTATGATGTGATTTAGCCGAAGCTCAGTGCTCATCTTTTGTCAAGCATCTTGTGTAGATCACTGCCATATACTTTGTTGATACGTTTGGGTGCAGTAGCTCAATTTATTGTTGCTTGCTAAGTGGCATCATGCTGTTAATGGCAGATTTGTGCCATTCTTGTTTTGCTTGTCATTTCCAAACCGTGCATCCGATTCCGGTGATCTTTATATCGATTTCAACCGAAATCATCTCATCTTTCCAGTGGCATACTTGGTTTGCCAAGTTGATGCCTGGTTCATCATTTTCCTTCGGAGCGCATATCGCATTGCATATCACATCCCGCATATCATGCCATGTTTTGCATCATGTTGATTGTGCATTGCACCGTGATTTATTGTGGTTCCTTTGTTTGTGTTCTTGCTTTGGGTAGAGCCGAGACGAGTACGTGAACGAGGAACCTGTTGAGAACGCTTCACGAGGATCAAGCTTTCGACAACTCGAGAACATTGCGTGCAAGATGACCATACCCTCGAAATCACTTCTATCTTTGCTATGCTAGTTGCTCGCTCTTTTGCTATGCCTATGCTACGATGCCTACCACTTGCTATATCATGCCACCCATATTGCCATGTCAGCCCCTAACCATCCTTTCCAAGCAAACCGTTGATTGGCTATGTTCCCGCTTTGCTCAGCCCCTCTTATAGCGTTGCTAGTTGCAGGTGAAGATGAAGTTTGTTCCTTGTTGGAACATGGAGATGTTGTTCCTTTTTGGAACATGTTTACTTGTTGGGGATATCACAATATATATCTGCTATAATTAATACATCTATATACTTGGTAAAGGGTGGAAGGCTCGGCCTTATGCCTGGTGTTTTGTTCCACTCTTGCCACCCTAGTTTCCGTCATACGGGTGTTATGTTCCTTGATTTTATGCTCCTTACGGTTGGGTGATTTATGGGACCCCTTGACAGTTCGCTTTGAATAAGACTCGCCCAAAGAAGGCCCAACTTTGGTTTTACTATTTGCCACCTAAGCCTTTTTCCCCCGGTTTTCGCGAGCCCGAGGGTCATCTTATTTTAAACCCCGGCCAGTGCTCCTTCGGCGTTGGTCCAAACTAGAGCACCGTCTTGGGACCATTCCTTGGCAACTTGGATTACGTCGGTTCCTGACGCTTAGCTTATCCGGTGTGCCACGAGAACGAGATATGTGCAGCTCCTATCGGGATTTGTCGGCACAATCGGGCGGCTTTTGCTGGTCTTGTTTTATTGTCGAAATGTCTTGTAGTCCGGGATTCCGAGATTGATCGGGTCTTCGGTAGAAGGAATATCCTTCGTTGACCGTGAGAGCTTATAATGGGCTAAGTTGGGACACCTGCAGGTAATATCTTTCAAAGCCGTGCCCGCGGTTATGAGGCAGATGGGAATTTGTTAATGTCGGTTGTAGAAAACCCGAAGTTGACCTCAAATAAAATACATATCAATCAAGGTGTGTAACCGTGATGGTCTCTTCTCGGCGGAGTCCGGAAGTGAACACGGTGTTGGAGTTATGTCGGCGTAAGTAGTTCAGGATCACTTCTTGATCGCTACTAGCTTCACGACCGTGCCTTGCTCCTCTTCTCGCTCTCTTTTGTAAGTAGCCACCATATATGCTAGTCGCTTGCTGCAGCTCCACTATACTACTCTGTCCTTCCTATAAGCTTAAATAGTCTTGATCTCGCTGGTGTGAGATTGCTTTGAGTCCCCGTGACTCACAGATACTTCCAAAACAGTTGCAGGTTCCGACGATGCCAGTGCAGGTGACTCAACCGAACTCAAGTGGGAGTTCGACGAGGAACGTGGTCGTTACTATGTGTCTTTTCCTGATGATCAGTAGTGGTGCCCAGTTGGGACGATCGGGGATCTGTGTAGCATTTGGGGTATCTTCTTTATTTTGGTTCCGTGAGTCGGACCTTGAGTGTACTTTGAATGATGGATGTTTATTTATGTACTTGTGTGAAGTGGCATCGTAAGCCAACTATGTATCTTTTTCCCTTATATATTACATGGGTTGTGTGAAGATTACCTCACTTGCGACATTGCTTTCAATGCGGTTATGCCTCTAAGTCGTGCCTCGACACGTGGGAGATATAGCCGCATCGAGGGTGTTACAAGTTGGTAATCAGAGCCTTCCCCGACTTAGGAGCCCCTACTTGATTGTTTGCTGGCGTTGTTGAGTCTAGAATGGAAAAATGTTTTGAGTCTTAGGATTATATATATCGGAGAGTAGGATTCTTTTTACTTCCCGGTCCTTCGTAAGCTCTGTGAGGTATCCTGACGTAGTGTTTTGACTCTTCTCTCCTCAAATTTCACTAATTTTTTTTTAGGATCACGTGGGTATCTTGGAATCGTTCCGATGATTTTGTGACGAGAACATTGTTCTTGGTGCCTCCCGACATTTAGGGGTTGTGGCGGTGTCCCGGGAGTTGAGCTCCGAGGTGTTGTCGCCACAATTTTATCGTTGCAGTTCGAATACCTGAGTTTTGCCGACATCGAAATCTCTTTTGTGCAGTTGTTGGTGAGATAACCTGATAGCCCGATCGAGGCGAAAAGGGAGTATTGCCATGACTTGTATAACGGATGTTTTTCAATGTCGAGGTACCACGATTTCCGAGGATTTCTTGGTTATGTGTTGACGGATGGATACGGTGGATCTAGGTATTGTTAGTTTGGGTGATATATTTTGTGTCCCTGTATCCCCAACACTAGATTGCATAACCGTAAAGTTTCGGAGTTTATAGGTGGGAATTCTAGTAGCTTACAGGATTTCTTTCCGATGATGTATGATTTGAGATTGGGGTTCAAAGTTTAGTGGTCCGCCCATTCACGGTCGACGATTTACAAGGGTCGCGAGACGTCTTAAAGAATCCTTGGCTATGCTGATTCGGGGACGTCTTGTTTGTCATTCGTGACGGCCGCTTATACGTCGTGCCGTGTGGGCCCCACCACTAACACTTTGGGCGTAAATCTCTATCATGTGTTTGTTCTGGCTCATTCTAGAAGCCAACCTTTTGTTTTCAGTTGTGATACTCGATTTGTTTCTAAGACAGATGTTGTTTCCATATCTTTATCTAAGTGGCTTCTCACCTTAATGGACGTGTGATGATTAACTTTGGAATTCATTCGTTCATTCTTGTTGAATGTTATTGTGAAGACTATATGTTGCAATTTCTATCCGTTGATTCTACTTATCTTTTGTCTATCAAAGGACTAACGGATGTCACCCTCTTCAGATGGCTCCGCCAACGCGCTCGAATCCGGATCACAATGATGGGGATCACCGAACCTCCACCTCCACCTCCACCTCGGCCTCCAGAGGCTCGGCAAGCTATCATGGCAGCCACCAATGCCAATGCTCGATGATTTTGCAGCTCTTGCAAGAACGTACTCGAGGGCAAGGCAATCAAGGAAATCAAGGTCAAGGCAACAATCGGCCGCATTTTGCTACTCTCGATCCGGTTCCTCGCTAATCAGCGAAGTCTTTCGGTTTACGTATCGAGGCCACAGACGCCGACGATTGGCTTGTGGACATCTGCAAGCATTTTGATTGTAGCAATGTCAGACCGAGGACTTTGTCAAGTTTGCATCGTTTCAACTCAAGGATCAAGCTGCCGAGTGGTACCGACAATACAATGATTCCAGAGGAGGTCGTGTCATTACGGGATGAGTTCCGCCGTGATTTCAGAGCTCATCACATTCAAAAGTGTTGTTGAGAGCAAGCGTGAGGAGTTCCGTAATCTCAAGCAGGGCAACATGTCTGTCTATCAATACAATATCCAGCCTGTAAGCTCGCCTGCTTTGCTAAGCAAGACGTACCTGATGAAAAGAGTATGATCTATCAATTCAGAGGTGGTCTGAGAGAAGATCTGCAATTAGCTCTTGTGCTTTTTGAGCTAGTTAAGTATGATGAATTCTACAACATGGCACTAAAGCAAGAAGCTGCCCAGCTCAAATGTGAGGCTTCTAAGAAGAGAATCAGGGATGCAGTTCAGTCTTCTTCTTCCTCTCAAGTGGCAGCTAAGCAGCAGAAGTTTTACCTTCCTCCTCCTCCGTCTGGCCTTTATCGCCAGAAGAACTCAGGTGGCCGTGGATCTTCCCACCCACCCAACCCAAGCTATCGAATAAGTCTAATTCTCAAGCTCCAAGGTCAAGTGCTCCTTACCACCGTCCGCCTTCCGAGGTGACTTGCAACAAATGTCACAGAAAGGTCACTATGCTAACAAGTGCTTCAACCAAAGGCGCCTTCCGCCTCCTCCTCTGTGAAATCTTCCAGCAATGCAGTGGTCAAGCATAATCCAAAGCATGCCAAGGTGAATATGATGAATGCAGCTCAAGCGGAGGAATCTTCGATGTGATTATGGGTAATCTTCCGCTTAATGATATTCCTGCAAAAGTTCTATTTGATACTTTGGTGCATCGCATTGTTTCATGTCTAGATCATTTGTTGCAAAGCATGATTTCATTTCGAATTGCTGGAAAACCCTTGGGAGTTGTTTCTCCAGCCTCTTCTATGAGGGCTACCACAAGGATTCGGATGTTTCTATCAAGATGGGCGATTATAGATTTTTGGCTAAACCATTTGTCCTTGGTGACTCGGATATTGATCTTATTCTCGGGATGGATCGGCTTTCAAAGCACAAAGCTCAGCTTGATTGTGCTGCTGTGGAAATTCATTTGACTCACTCTTCTAATGATGTGATCATCTATGCCGCTCGTGATGAAACCATTCGGTTGTTTTCTCTCAATGAGAAGGGCGAACTGAATGCCATCTCTCGATTCCATCGTTTGTGAGTACCAAGATGTCTTTCCGTAAGAGCTTCCGGTATGCCTCCTCAATCGCCGCTTGAGTTCGTTATTGATCTTGAGCACGCATCGAACCAGTTTGCAAGCGTCCATACAAGCTTGGACCTTTTGAGCTGAAGGAATTGAAGTAGCAGCTCGATGTACTAGAGCGTGTGGGTTTGATCAGGCCGTGTTCATCTCCTTGGGGTTGTGGTGTTCTTTTTGTCCAGAAGAAGGATGGCACGGACCGACTTTGCGTCGATTACCGTCCATCGAATAAGAAGACAATCAAGAACAAATATCCACTTCCCAACATCAATGAGCTTTTCGAGCAACTCAAAGGTGCTACAGTGTTCTCCAAGCTTGACCTTCGTATGGGTTATCATCAGATTCGCATTCGTGAACAAGATATTCCCAAGACAGCATTCAGAACAAGCTTTGGTTCTTATGAATATACTGTCATGTCTTTCGGCCTCGTCAATGCTCCTCCAACATTCTCTCGGATGATGAACTTCATTTTCAACCCCTACACCAATGAATTCGTCTTGGTCTATCTTGATGATATTTTGGTCTTCTCCAAGAATAAGAAGGATCATGCCAAACATTTGCGATTGGTGCTAGACAAGCTCAGAGAGTATCAATTCTATGCTAAGTTCTCCAAATGTGAATTTTGGCTTGATGAAGTGCTTTATCTTGGTCATATCATCTCCGCCAAGGGCATCGCTGTTAATCCCGAGAAAGTGTCCGCAATTGTGAATTGGGAACCTCCTCAGAATGTCAAGCAGCTCCGCAGTTTTCTTGGTCTTGCAAGCTATTGCCGAAGATTCGTTGAGAACTTCTCCAAGATTGTGAAGCCTCTTTCCAACCTCCTTCAGAAGCATGTGAAGTATATCTGGTCTCCTGAGTGTGACGTTGCTTTCAATACCCTCAAAGAGAAACTCGTCACAGCTCCTGTCTTGACTCCTCCTGATGAATCCAAGCCATTCAAGTTTTCTGTGATGCTTCTCTTCAAGGTCTCGTAGCTGTGTTAATGCAAGATAAGAGAGTAGTGTCTAATACCTCTCGCCAGTTGAAGCCCAACGAAAAGAACTACCCCACTCACGATCTTTAGTTGGCGGCGATTGTCCATGCATTGATAACGTGGAGACATCTCTTGTTGGGAAGGAAAGTGGACATTTTCACCGATCACAAGAGTCTCAAGTACATCTTCACTCAGCCCAACCTCAACCTCAGGCAGACTCGATGGGTCGAAATGATTCAAGAGTACAACCCAAGTATTGAATATACTCCGGGCAAGGCCAATGTCGTTGCAGATGCTTTGAGCAGGAAGGCTTATCGCAACAGTCTAATCCTCCAGCCCTTCCAACCGGATCTCTGTGAAGCTTTCCGCAAGCTGAATCTTCAAGTTGTTCCTCAAGGCTTTCTTGCCAACCTCATAGTATCTCCTACTTTGGAAGATCTGATTCGTGAGGCTCAACTCCTGGATACCATGGTGAAAAAGGTGAAACGTGGTATCGACAAGGGCATTTCCAAGTACAAGTGCTTCCACGTTGATGACAAAGATACTCTTTTCTTCGAGGACCGGATTGTGGTTCCTAAGGGTGATCTACAAAAAGTCATTATGAACGAGGCTCACATTTCGCTTCTATCCATTCATCCTGGAAGTACGAAGATGTACCATGACCTCAAGCAGTCATATTGGTGGACTCGAATGAAGCGAGAAATTGCTCAATTCGTGAATGAGTGTGATGTCTGCAGAAGAGTGAAAGCAGAACACCCAAGACCAGCTGGTCTCCTTCAACCTCTTGCTATTCCAGAATGGAAGTTTGATCATATTGAAATGGACTTCGTGACTGGATTTCCTAAGTCCAAGCGTGGAAATGATGCTATCTTCGTTGTCATTGACAAGCTTACTAAAGTGGCTCATTTTCTTCCTATCAAAGAATCCATCACAAAGCAGCTCGGTTGGCGAGTTATACACCTCCAGGATTGTCTCCTTGCACGGCATTCCACAATTGATCTCTTCTGCACCGTGGCAGCATCTTTACCTCCAAGTTCTGGGATTCTTTTGAAGGCCATGGGCACCAACATCTGCTTTCAAAGACAGCTTTCCACCCTCAAACAAGTGGCCAAGTCGAGCGAGTCAATCAAATCCTTGAAGATATGCTCAGGGCTTGTGTCATTTCCTTCGGTATGAAGTGGGAAGATTGTCTTCCATATGCCGAAGTTCTCCTACAACAACAGCTTCCAAGCGAGTTCGGCAAGGCCCCATTTGAAATTATCTATGGCGTAAAGTGCCGTACTCCTCTCAATTGGTCCGAGACAGTGAACGCCAACTTCTTGGCAATGACTTGATCACAGAAGTAAGAAATGTGCCAAGTCATTCGTGAGAATCTCAAAGCCGCATAATCGCGAGAAAGAGCTATTATGATAATAAGCACCGTGGATGTGGCTTTTGAAATCGGAGACCATGTCTACCTCCACGTCTCTCCAATGAAAGGCACTCGCCGCTCGGTATCAAAGGGAAGCTTGCCCCTAGATACGTGGGTCCTTTCAAGATCATTGGGAAAAGAGGCGATCTCGCCTATCAACTTGAACTTCCATCCAACTTTGCAAACGCACGATGTGTTTCACGTGTCACAACCGCAAGTGCTTCAAGACTCTGAACGCACTATCAACTTCAAGAGATTGACCTTCAAGAAGATCTCTCTTATCATGAGCACCCTGCTGTTATTCTTGAAGAAACCGAGCGCAAGACTCGCAACAAGTCAATCAAATTCTCGAAAGTGAAGTGGTCACACCATTCACCGAGAAGCTACCGAGCGCCGAGGATCACCTCCGCTCGAATATCCGGAGTTCTTTCAGTCCTAGAACGAGATCCTCTTGTAGTGGTGGAGTGTTGTAACACCCCGGATGTAACTTTCCATATTTGTAACTCCAACTCTTGCCATTTTCGGCATTGTGATATGATATTCCCTCCGTGGTTGGGTTTTTCTTCATTTTGCTTTTTGTCCATGTCATGCATTTTATATCATGTCATCATGTGCATCGCATTTGCATACGTGTTCGTCTCATGATCCCGAGCATTTTTCCCGTTGTCCGTTTTGCAATCCGGCTCTCCTATCTCCCCCGGCGGTCCCTTTTACGCTTTTTCCGTGCGGGTACTAAACCTTCTCGAAATGGACCGAGGTTTGTCTAGTGGACTTGGTATACCATCCGTAGACCACCGGTCAAGTTTCGGTCATTTGGAGCTCGCTTGGTACTCCAACGGTTAACCGCACTCTCGCAAAGGCCTCTTTTAAGTTGCAGCCCAACACCCTCCAAAACAGCCCAATAACCCATCTAAGTCACTTCTATGCTCTCCGTCGTTCGATCCCGATCGTGTGGTAAAACTACACCTCATTTGGACTCTCCTAGCTCCCTCTATGCCTATTTAAACACCTCCGAAAATCTCGGATCAATTCCCCCTAACCCTAGCCCCGCTCCTCTCCGCCGGCCGGACGTGTCCGATCTGGCCGGACACGCCCTCCCGCCGCCCGCCAACCGGGAGCCGCCACGTGGCACCCGCCGCCCGCCTCGCCGGCCGGCCGAGCCCCCGGCTCCCTTCCTCGCCCGCCGCCTCGGCGCCGCCGGGCCGAAGCCGCCGCCATGGGCGCCATGGCTGGCGAAGCCACACTGTCGCGCTGGCCGCGGATCTCTGCCGCCATGGCTGCCGCCTTTCCCGCGCCGCCTCCCTCCTCCGTCGGCCCCCGCCCGGCTGCCTCCTCCTCCGGTGAGCTGCCCAGCGCCGCCGCCGTCCGATCCGCCGGGCCCCGATCCGATCCAGATCCATCCGATCCGTTGACCTCTCTCCCCCTTATTTTTTTTCTACTAAGTCTTTTATATCATTGTTATTTTGTGTCATTTTCTTCTTGCTATAACTCTGTCATCGTAGCTCCATTTTGCGCGTTTAATATGTCAAAATGTTCGTCTCGAAGAGTAGATCATTTCATCTCATTTCATCTCATCTTGATGCCCGAAATGCTGTTGGAAGGGTGCTATGTGATGTTAGTTTCTGTTTCTTAACAGAACTTGCACTTTTGTTATTTTTGCCATGATTGATGTGTGCACCCTATGAATTTGAGTCCTACATGTGTTTTGTAATATGCCATGCCATCTTTCCAGGGGTGTATGCCATGTATTTTTGTGATCTATGTGGTGAATAGCACAAGCATGCAAAGTAGGTGTCCTGATGTTGCTGTTTTCAGCCCTGTTTAGCTGATATTTTGATGCCATGTTAACTTGATGCTACCGAGAGATCCATGCATATTTTGAGATACTTCAGTAAGGATGTTTTGTTAAACATGTCTTGCTCTATCCATCCATGTCCTTGTTTGCAATTATGGAGTACCATAGCTTGAGTCAATCGAGCTCTACTTTTGCTATAAAATGTTTCCTGGCAGATTGTTTACAAGTTATTCAACTTTGCCAAGGTTGTTGTGGTTGATCCATGTATGCTATGTTATTGTTCTTGCCATGTATGTCTTCTATGCCACGTCTTCTTGATGTATGTATGCTTAGTTTATCATTTAAGGCTCTGTAGTGAGTGCATTGAGCTTGTAAACATGCCTACTTGCTATCAGTTTTTGACATGCCATGTTGCTGAATCTGTTAACGAAACTTTCAATATTGACATGGGTGTTACTATATTTTCTAATCCTTTTTGGCTTATGGTCAGTAAGGGACTTTTGTTCTATGCTTTGAGTAGATTCATGCCTCGCCTTGTTTTGCTATTTTAAGTTCTTGTAGCATGTAGTTTTCTTGCTCTGAACATTGCAACCTGATGCTGTTTTGCCATGTCCAGCCTGATATTTTGTGCACTTTTGCCATGCTTGTTTGAACCTGTTATGATGTGATTTAGCCAAGCTCAGTGCTCATCTTTTGTCAAGAATCTTGTGTAGATCACTGCCATATACTTTGTTGATACGTTTGGGTGCAGTAGCTTAATTTATTGTTGCTTGCTAAGTGGCATCATGCTGTTAATGGCAGATTTGTGCCATTCTTGTTTTGCTTGTCATTTCCAAACCGTGCATCCGATTCGGTGATCTTTATATCGATTTCAACCGAAATCTTCTCATCTTTCCCGTGGAATACTTGGTTTGCCAAGTTGTTGCCTGGTTCATGATTTTGCTTCTGGATCGAACATACGCATTGCATATCACATCACGCATATCATGCCTTGTTTTGCATCTTGTTGATTGTGCATTGCACCGTGATTTATTTTGTTTCGTTTGTTTGTGTCCTTGATTTGGGTAGAGCCGGAGACGAGTACGTGAACGAGGAACCTGTTGAGAACGCTTACGAGGATCAAGCTTTCGACAACTCTGAGAACATTGCGTGCAAGATGACCATACCCTCGAAATCACTTCTATCTTTGCTATGCTAGTTGCTCGCTCTTTTGCTATGCCTATGCTACGATGCCTACCACTTGCTATATCATGCCACCCATATTGCCATGTCAGCCCCTAACCATCCTTTCCTAGCAAACCGTTGATTGGCTATGTTCCTGCTTTGCTCAGCCCCTGTTATAGCGTTGCTAGTTGCAGGTGAAGATGAAGTTTGTTCCTTGTTGGAACATGGAGATGTTGTTCCTTTTTGGAACATGTTTACTTGTTGGGGATATCAAAATATATATCTGCTATAATTAATACATCTATATACTTGGTAAAGGGTGGAAGGCTCGGCCTTATGCAGTGTTTTGTTCCACTCTTCCCACCCTAGTTTCCGCCATACCGGTGTTATGTTCCTTGATTTTGCGTTCCTTACACGGTTGGGTGATTTATGGGACCCCTTGACAGTTTGCTTTGAATAAGACTCGCCCAAAGAAGGCCCAACTTTGGTTTTACTATTTGCCACCTAAGCCTTTTCCCCCGGGTTTTCGCGAGCCCGAGGGTCATCTTATTTTAAACCCCCGGGCCAGTGCTCCTTCGAGCGTTGGTCCAAACTAGAGCACCGTGCGGGACCATTCCTTGGCAACTTGGATTACGTCGGTTCCTGTACGCTTAGCTTATCCGGTGTGCCCTGAGAACGAGATATGTGCAGCTCCTATCGGGATTTGTCGGCACAATCGGGCGGCTTTGCTGGTCTTGTTTTATTCTTTGTCGAAATGTCTTGTAGTCCGGGATTCCGAGATTGATCGGGTCTTCTGTAGAAGGAATATCCTTCGTTGACCGTGAGAGCTTATAATGGGCTGTTGGGACACCCCTGCAGGGTAATATCTTTCAAAGCCGTGCTCGCGGTTATGAGGCAGATGGGAATTTGTTAATGTCGGTTGTAGAAAACCCGAAGTTGACCTCAAATAAAATACACATCAATCGCGTGTGTAACCGTGATGGTCTCTTCTCGTGAGTCCGGGAAGTGAACACGGTGTTGGAGTTATGTCGGCGTAAGTAGTTCAGGATCACTTCTTGATCGCTACTAGCTTCACGACCGTGCCTTGCTCCTCTTCTCGCTCTCTTTTGCGAAGTAGCCACCATATATGCTAGTCGCTTGCTGCAGCTCCACTATACTACTCTGTCCTTCCTATAAGCTTAAATAGTCTTGATCTCGCGGGTGTGAGATTGCTGAGTCCCCGTGACTCACAGATACTTCCAAAACAGTTGTAGGTTCCGACGATGCCAGTACCGGTGACTCAACCGAGCTCAAGTGGGAGTTCGACGAGGAACGTGGTCGTTACTATGTGTCTTTTCCTGATGATCAGTAGTGGTGCTCAGCTTGGGACGATCGGGGATCTGTAGCATTTGGGGTATCTTTCTTTATTTTGGTTCCGTAGTCGGACCTTGAGTGTACTCTGAATGATGGATGTTTATTTATGTCTTTGTGTGAAGTGGCATTTGTAAGCCAACTATGTATCTTTTTCCCTTATATATTACATGGGTTGTGTGAAGATTACCTCACTTGCGACATTGCTTTCAATGCGGTTATGCCTCTAAGTCGTGCCTCGACACGTGGGAGATATAGCCGCATCGAGGGCGTTACACGGGGCCCGCACCTGGCTCCTGAACCTGGCCCCAGGCACGATCTCCTCCTGGGACGAGATGCGCACCCGCTTCATCGCCAACTTCCAAGGTACTCGTGACCGGACACCCGCCATGAGCGACATGCGCCGCATCAAGCAGCAGCCAGGGGAGACCCTGCAGAAATACATCCAGCGCTTCAACAACGCACGCCTCAAGATTCCCAAGGTGACCGAGGAGGCCATCATCTCCGCCTTTGTCCGGACGGTGTGCACGACGTCAAGATGAAGGAGGAGCTGGCGATGCATGAAGACTTGTGCACTTCCTTGGAGCTGTTCAACTTGGCGACCAAGTGCGCCAAGGCCGAGGAAGGGCGTCTCTCCCTCCTCGAGCTGCCTGCTGCAGACCCAGAAGAGAAGAAGCCCAAGGCCAAGGATGTGAAGCGCAAGGGGGCTGCCGTGCTCGCGACACCAAGCGGGGCAGAGATCAGCCCGAGTCTTCCAAGGGCAGCCGGTACTGCGTGTACCACGACCTCCACACCCACAACACCAACGAATGTCAAGAGCTCCGAGCCGTGCGAGAAGGGAGGATCGGCCGACGTCCAGACCGCAGTGACCGAGGCTATGGCCGAGGAGGAGGAAGGAACACATGACGCTGGGAAGACCGCGGCCCTCACCAAGGGTGGCGTGACCAACCTCGCGAGGATCGCTGGTGGGACCCGCCTCGCGAGGGAGGCTGGAGGGATCAGCCCCGCGAGGATCGCCCGCAAGGCACCGCAGGCCTCCCTCCTCTGCCACCGCAGCCAAGGAGAAATGAAGACCATCATCGACGAGGGGCTGGGGCTTCTGTGAGCTGCCGCGATCGCTTTGCATCCCGGGCGGCTCAAGCCCCAGCCTCTCAACGCATCTTCAAGAAGTTCACCCGCGAAGTGAATGCAGTCCTTCCCAAGCTCGAATGCGCATCAGCTCAAGTGTGCGGCCACAGCCGGAGTCCTTCCGATGCTTTGTTCCCCAATCATCAGCAACGTGCTAGTCACCAAGACCCTCATCGATGGCGGGGCAGGGCTCAACATCACATGCTGGGAAACGCTCAACAATCTCCAAGTGCCTTACAATCAGCTTCAGCCTACCAAGCCTTTCTTTGGGGTCACCGACGGCTCCACGGTCCCGATCGGGCAGGTTCGCCTCTGTCACCTTCAAGACGCGACAACTACCGCACCGAGCTCATCGACTTCGACGTCGCCCACATTCGCCTTCCATACAACGCCATCCTCGGGTACCCAGCGCTGGCCAAGTTCATGGCTGTAACCCACCACGGCTACAACATCCTCAAGATGCTAGGAAGTGGCGGAGTCATCACGGTGCCCTTCAAAGAGAAAGACGCAGTGTGCTCCCTGGAGCGAGCCTTTCAGGCCGCATCACTGGAAGACCCGGATCGCGGAAGAAGGAGGCTTCCCGAGACCACCCCCAAGAAGAAGAAGACATCGTCCGGCCCTGCCCCTCAGGAGGCAGGCCCCTCAGGGTCCGTGCCTGCTCAGGGGGAACCTCCTTCTATCGCATAGGAAAGTGCGCCCGGCGCCCTCCTTAGGAAGGGCTCGGGGGCTCCCCCCTAGAGGGCCACCGACCTTGCTAAGGTCACGAGGGAGGCGCTTGGGCACCACTTGGAGGCGTATTTTGAAGCACGTTTCCCTCAAGAAGGAGCAAGGAAGGAGGGCCAAACCCTCAGGAGTTCGTCAGCAAGATCGTTCAGGAGCTGCAGGAGTCAAGAGTCATGAGTGGCAGCCGCCGGGCCACCTGCCGTAGCTCCCCATCCAGGCGAGGATGGTGGGCTGCGCGTCTGCATCGACATACCAGGGCTCAACCGAGACACCTCTCAGGAGCGCCTCTGGCCCTCTCGAGTGGGGCGCTGTGAAGGTCCACCCCACAGCTACGTTCGCATGCCTTACGGCTTGCCGAACAGGGCCGCCACGTACCAGCGCCTCATGAGGGATATCCTGGAGACTCAAGAGGCCAGGCGTTCCGCAGCCCTGGCAGAGATGGAGATGGTCCACGAGGAGCCACCAGCGCCTCCGGAGCCTCCCGAGGCCCCTAAGCCGGGGCTCGTGGAGGATCGCTCCCGCAGCCCACCGAGTCTGCTGCACCAACACCCTTTCGCCTTCAACGCTTATCGTGACATCTTTCAAGTTTCATTTAACTGGAGCGCCCCAGGCTGCATTATTCCTGTGCCGCTGTGGGTCCGCTCCTTGCGTGTATCCCTTTACTTCATGTTCCTAGCTTATCTTGTTGGGGGCGCCCCTCGGGCTGCATCATCCCCAAGTCGCTCGGGCTAGGCCCGGCGACATGTATCCCTCTTGCGTTTATTTCGGGTCATGCGTCCAACCCATCATGCTTGTTATTTGATGCCAATCCACGGCACCTTTTCTTCGTTCATGTCGACCGCTTGCACGTTAAAGGGGGTACCGAGCATCGCGACTCGTGGCTCCTACCGCTCTCCAGCCCTCACCCTCTGGCCTTGTCCACGACATCGCGACCTGGCATACCAGCGACGGCTGAGACCAGCTCGAGGGCCGGGACCCGACGACGTAGAGCGTCGGCATCTAACCAAACCTGCAGGAACACATCACAAGATAAGGCCTAGTGCCAGGCGCAACCCGCCTTGAGGTAGGGCCCCGTGAGTCCCGCGCTGGCTCACGGGTGCCCAGATACACCTCGTCAGGCCCTACCATGCCATCCACGTGTCAGGGCAGGGCTGTACACGCCTCGGGCTCCTCCCGGAGGGGAGCCCTCCCACGCACTGATGGAAGCACCATGCCCGCTGGCCGACGACACCGCCGAGGAGCGGCTATGCCCGCACACATACGGAAGCGCTATGCTCGCTACCGGTGATAAACAATCGAGGTGGCCCCGGGCTGCATCAACCTCGGGAGCCCAGAGCTCGATGTCTGGCCTCATCGCAACACCTCCCTCGGGAGTGCCGCGCGAGGGGCTGGGCACGGGCTGCGCCTGGGTCACGCCAGACGACGCCACCCAGCCAGCCCTTGGGCCTGGTTTGTCGCAAGGCCCCTCCCCGAGCGGAGCCAAGGTAATGAAGGCCGCTTGAGCGCCAAGGGGACTCCTGAGCATCGCGACTCAAGAGCCTAACTGGTCACGTAGCCTCTCACTCCTTAGTTCCGAAAGGCTAACGGCGGTTGAGGTATGCGCGGGGCCGGGCTCTGCAGACGTAGAACGGTAGATCCACCCACATCTCACCACCCTGCTTGTTGTTCGTGCACCAAGGGGGACTCCTGAGCATCATGACTCAGGAGCCTAACTTGTCACGTAGCCCCTCACTCCTTGGTCCCGTCCTGGTTTCCGGTCGGGGCTAACGGCGGCTGAGGTATGCGCGGGGCCGGGCTCTACCGGCGTAGAACACAAGCAAGTAGGAAGGAAAAGCGCAAATTTCAAGGAATTCAAAAGCAAATATTACAGTCCATAACTATTATCACAATGCCAAATGCAAGTTTAAACACCTCCCCGAGGCATGATACATGTGCAGGAATCAAAAGCAGAACAGGAGCCGCAACGGAGTCACTTGTCGGCGGTGGAGCTGCGCGGAGCGAGTTCGCCTGGTGGAGCCGCAGGGTTGGCAGCGCCCCGCTTCGGCCTAGTGCTGAAGGCCCGAAACTTCCCCAGCAGAGCCTCCGCACGACCCTTCATGGCCTCAGCAGCGGCAGCGGCAAGCTCACCGCTCGCTGGCTCCAGCAGGCTGTCGAGGTCGACGTTGGGATCGCGAAGGTAGACGTGGGTGAGGACCCGCGTCGTCACAGAAGACAAGACACGCCTCGGCCTCACCAGAGGGTCCAAGGCCAAGGGCGACATCTTCAAGAGCGCGAACCAGGAAGGAAGCAGCTTGGCGGGGCCGTCTTCTGCGCCCGGCCAGCTGGCTCTCCCGCCGCTATCGTAAAGCTCCTCGGCAAAGGTGCGAGCCTTCACCTCCATATCTGTGAAGGCCACGCGATCTCGGCAAGGACCCATGCCTTGCCGCCCAGCTCGACCTTCCTCGCCTCCAACTTGCTCCAAAGACGCCTAGGCGTTCACGGCACTTCTTGAGCTTGGCATCCCGATCCTTGACAGCCACCTCATGAAGCTTTCATGCCTTCCTCCTGCTTCTTGGCGACAAGCGGGCCTCCTTGGCGAGCTGGTCCCATAAGCCCTGCAGCTCGCTTCTCCAGCGCTTTGCAGCGACCTCGGACATCGGCTACCTCCCCCAAGGCGGCGTCATGAGCAGCTTCGCCCCAAGGACGACCTGCTTCTCCTCGTCAAGAAGCCAGCCGAGGCTTGGACCAGCGCCCAATCGGGGCCGGAGCGAATCCAACCAGAAGCCAGCTCCAAGCGCTCGGCCACCAGACGAGGGTCGGCGCCCAAAAGATCCTGCCGCAGCCGGTCCAGTTCGGCAGCAGTGCGATCCAAAACGGTGGGAGGAGTCGGAGAAACAGCCGTCGGTGGGGTAGGAGGATGTACACTATACAAGTAGGTGTACCAACCACTATTTTTCCATTTGTACCCCCGTCTACGTTGCCACCTGTCGGAGCCCCTTGAGCATATAAAAGGAGGCCCATGCGCAACGTAGGGGGGGGGGGGGTTGGTCGATCAGTTCCCTCCACGCTCAGTCTCGTTAGCAGCTCGTGTGTACTATAGCACTCAGCGCTCCTGAGCAAGAACGCAATAGACCTCACACATGCAGCAGTAGGAGTATTATCTCTTCGGAGAGCTCCGAAGCTGGGTAAACCTCTCGTGTGCTTCACCTCGATCTGCTCTTCGTGCGACCTCCGCCTCATGCCGAACCGAAAGGGGCTCGGTCCGCCGGCCCCATAGGTGTTCGTGGGCCAGATCAGCCTGCCCCGACATCTTTGGCGCGCCAGGTAGGGGGCGTCGAGGTTGTGTGAACCTGATCCGGTGTTCACGCGAGCTAGATCTTCATCATCTTCGTCAACATGCCACCGAAGAAGAAGGCTTCGACGGCAGAAGCCCCGTCCGCGTCACACCCACCGCCACCGGAGCAAAACAGGTGGTGGGGTAGACACCGGCGGAAGAATGGACGGCGACGGGGGAGCTCATGGTGCTGCCAAGTCCAAGGACAAGGCCGCGTAGACCTCGGCATCCGTACATGCACCGTGCCCGTCTCAGGAGGCGCGGGACCGACAGCGTCATGGCATTCACAATGCCATACGTTCGTTGGACCAAGATCGAGCTGGAGGATCCCGGGATATTCAAGACCAGCATGCACGCCAACATGCTGGCGCGAGCGAGGCACGGTCGCCCGGACAGGATACTGCTCCTTCTAACATAGTTAGAAGTCCGAGCATGTCCTGCTCCTCGCGCCGATCGCCATTGCCACCCACTACTCCAGCAGAAGCTTTGGCGAGGGCACAGCTGCTCCTGGATTACCCTCCAACGGCCGACAAGGTCGATGAGTGGAGGGCCACCATTCAGAGTCTCATCGGCTTCGCCAACGGCGACGCTCCGTGGCAACCGAGTGCATCGCTGCCGCGGCAGGACTGCCAAACACGAGCCGGTGGCGACGAGACCGATGGGGATGCAACCACCATGCACTCTCCGCCCCGAAGGCCAAGATCGCCGACTCGCCGGATCCACCCCGACAGCGACTCCACCGCGTCATCGGATCGACGAGCTCGTCGCGACCAGCGCCAAGTTCTTCACGATCGACAGCAAGAAGACGCTCGAACTCGCATCGAGCGCCGAAGAGAAGCGCGGCGTCAATACGACAAGCGCGCTGGGCCCTCTGTTGACATGCACGCGCCAGAGGAACCAGGCGACTTGCCGTACTCGGTAGGTTGCCCTGCATTCACTCGTGAGCTGCGGCAAGTCCAGTGGCCCAGCAAGAAAAACTTCAAGCCAGACGTACCAAAGAAGTACGACGGCAAGACGCATCCGTCGGAGTTCCTCAGCATCTACACCATCGCTGTGCAAGCTGTCGGGGCGAGACGACAAGATCCTTGCCAACTACTTCCCGCCTGGTGCTCAAGCCCAATGTCAGATCCTGGCTCATGCACTTGCCGGATAACTCCATATCTTCTTGGGCAGATCTATGCCATCAGTTTGTCGGCGCCTTTACAGGCGGCCACAAACCCCATGGCCAAGAAAGTGACCTTCATCTGCTCGCCCAGAAGGAAGGAGAGCCCCTGCGCAAGTATATTCAAAGATTCAGCCGTGTACAGCACAACATCCCAGATGTCCACCCTGCCGCGGTGATCAGCGCGTTCCATCAGAACATACGAAACCGCAGGATGCGGGAGGAGATGGCGATGTGCAAGATCATAGACGTCGGTGAGCTATACGCCCTGGCCGGCAAGTGTGCCCGTGCTGAGGAGGGGAGGAGACTCCCCGGAGAAAATACCAAGCGAGGATCTCGACAAGGAGGAGACCGCCCGGCAAAGAAGAGCCCGGCGGGGCAACAGGAAAAAGAAAGGCAGAGATGTACTAGTTGTTGAGCAGTCCGGCAACGGAGGTGGCGCCAAGAACGCCAAGGCTGGTAGCTCCGGCAAGGAGGTTGCCGCTGGCACCAACTGCCAGTCTATGGCGGCTGCCGACAAGCAGGACGGCTCCGGCAAGTAGTACTGCAAGATCCACCGCACCAAGGGCCATGACTTCGAGAGCTGCAAGAAGGTCGAACAGCTTGCCAATGTTGTAAAAGCTGAATACGAAGCGGCGCGACAAGGAGAAAGCCCAAGAGGGTGCCGAGGAGCTAGCAAGAAGCACCTGCCGGGGAGGACGCCGTCAAGGCCAAGCAGCGGCAAGGAGATGCACTCCCGTGGCCGCGACAAGGATGAGGACGAAGACGACGATGAAGACATGGATGATGACGAGACCGATGAGCAGGAGTTCCAGAAAGCCACAGAGGTCCTGTGCGTTGACGGTGGTGCTTCTCTGCATACTTCACACCGCCAACTCAAGCAGTGGATGCGGGAAGTCAATGCAGCAGAACCATCCATCGAGTCACGCAAGCCTCTTAAATGGTCTAGCACGCCTATCATCTTTGATATTGAGGACCACCCTGATCGCGTAACTGCGGTCGGGTGCTTGCCGATGTTGGTTTCACCAACTATCCGCAACCTCAAGGTCACCAAGATGCTAGTTGACGGCGGGGCCGGCTTGAATCTGATCTCCTCAGCGGTACTCCAGAAACTCCAGATTCCTGATGGCGAGCTCGAAGAGACCGCACTTTTCAAGGAATCAATCCGGAAGGAGCAAGTCAAGGGAAAGATCACGTTGCTGGTGACGTTTGGCGCCGAGTTGAACTTCAGAATCGAGATGGTCACCTTTGATGTTGCGACTTTCCATTGCCTTACAATGGAATACTTGGTCATTCAAAGACTCGCCAAATTCATGGCGGCCTCTCACTACGCCTACAACATGCTGAAAATGCCAGGCCCGATAAGTGTCATCTCTATCCCCGGCGACAAGAAGGATGCTCTTATCTGTGCCGACAAGATCTACCGGGAAGCAGCAGCCGCGACAGATTGCAAGCCACTTGCCGCTGAAGCTCCCGGGAGGAAAAAGAAGACCAAGTCCGGCAAAGAGCTCTGATGCCCACTCCAGCAAGCGCACCTCTTCGGAGTGCTGCGCTACCGTCGAGGACGCACCATCGAGCTCCACCGGCAAGTGTAAGAAGACGATGACAGCTCCACCAGAGACCAAGAGGGTGTCCGCCAAGGAGGACGGCATCGGTGGTACCTTCACCATCGCTGCCTCTCTCGACCCTAAATAGGAAGGCGGCCGCTTAACGCTGACGTGTTTGCGTGGCAACCGCCCGACATCCCCGTGTTCCTGTGAAAGTAATTGAGCACCATCTTGCCGTTTGTCCTCATGCGCGGCCCGTCAAGCAGAAAGTAAGGAAGCAAGCAGTGGAGCGTCAAGAGTTCATCGCGGAAGAAATCAAGAAACTGGAAGCAGCAAGCCTTGTCAGAGGAGTGCTCCATCCCACATGGTTGGCCAATCCTGTAGTTGTGCAAGAAGGCTAACGGGAAATGGAGGCTTTGTATAGACTTTACCGATGTCAATAAAGCTTGTCCCAAAGACCCATTTCCTTGCCGCGCATCGACTGCATTGTTGACTCCACGGCCGGATGTGATTTGCTTTCATTTACGGATGCATACTCAGGATATCATCAGATCTTCATGGCGTAAGAGGATGAGGAGAAGACCGCATTTATCACCCCATGTGGCACATACTGCTTTTGTAATGGATGCCCTTCGGGTTAAAGAATGCTGGTTCAACATTTGCAAGAGTAGTTCATGACGCTTTTGAGCCGCAAATGCACAGAAATGTGGAAGCATACATGGATGACATAGTGGTCAAAAGCAAGGATAAGGCGACCCTGGTCCAAGATTTAGACGAAACCTTTGCAAATCTGTGCAAGATCAACCTCAAGCTCAACCCCGAGAAGTGCGTGTTTGGAGTCCCTTCCGGCAAGCTTCTCGGGTTCTTCGTGTCTCAGCAGGGAATTGAACCCAACCCCGACAAGATCAAGGCCATTGAGCAGATTGAAGCACCAAAGCGCGTCAAGGATGTACGAAGGCTTGCCGGTTGCGTAGCTGCTCTCAGCGGGTTTATCTCTAGGTCTGCTGAGCGCGCCCTACCATTCTTCAAAATTTTGAAGAAGGCAGGTCCGATGCAATGGACTCCGGAAGCGGAGGCTGCGCTACAGGACTTGAAGAGATACCTGTCCTCCACACCAACACTTGTCGCACCTAGGCCACAAGAGAAGTTGTTGCTATATATAGCGGCAACCAATCAAGTGGTTAGTGCTGCGTTAGTAGCGGAGAGGGAGGCAGATGATGAGCTAGCAACCAAGGCAGACGCATCCAGCGACAAGCAGGGGGCTTCACCGGCAAGCTCTGGTCCCGACAAGGACGGATCTGCGCAGACGCATGAGAAGATGCAGAAAAGGATGGTGCAGCAGCCAGTTTACTTTGTCAGTTCCCTTCTGCAGGGGGCTAGGTCAAGGTACTCTGGTGTGCAGAAATTGCTTTTTGGCCTCCTCATGGCCTCGAGAAAGCTGCGCCATTACTTTCTGTGCACATGAGATCACAAATCGTCACTCACTTTCCGCTGAAAAGGATCTTGCAAAAATCCAAGCAACAGGCAGGATTGTCGAGTGGGCGCTGGAACTGTCAAGCTTTGGCCTCAAGTTTGAGAGCACTTCAACTATCCAAAGCAGGGCATTGGCGGAGTTCATAGCAGAATGGACACCAACACCAAATGAAGAAATTCCAGAGACGAGCATTCCCGTCAAGGAAGCAAGCAAAGAGTGGCTGATGTACTTTGATGGTGCCTTCTCGCTGCAAGGCGCCCGGTCTTGGGCGTGCTACTTGTCGCACCCACCGGAGAGCACCTCAAGTACGTAGTCCAGATGCGCTTTCCCAAGGAACAAGCAACAAACAATACTGCAGAGTATGAAGGTTTGCTTGCCGGTCTCAGGATCGCAGTAGACCTTGGTATCAAGAAGCTCATTGTCAGGGGTGACTCACAGCTTGTCATCCGCCAAGTAAATAAGAATTATCAAAGTCCATTGATGGAAGCTTATGTTGATGAAGTGAGAAAGCTAGAAGAGCACTTTGACGGCCTACAGATGGAATATATTCCAAGAGCTCAGAACGACATTGCTGATGGCCTGTCAAAGTGCGCCGCACTCAAGTTACCTGTGGAACCAGGGATTTTTGTGCTCAAGCTGACTCAACCGTCTCAGAACACCATCAACTGGACAGAGCAAGAAGAGGAAGTTGATCTCTGGTGACTATTTTCCGCAGAGCTTCCCCAAGCCGCCGCCAAAAGGTCCCCAAGATCGACACCAACAAAGGCTTGAGGAGCAATCTGCTCGACAAGCCCTGTGGTTTGTTTCGTTGAAGCAGACGCCCCGACAAGTTTTGCTCCGGCAAGCTTGCCGGGAACGTCAAGCTCCGGCCGAGCCGCAGGCACTCGCCGTGGAAGCTGATGTTCCAGGCAGCAGATGTGCCTTTAGTCCTTGTTGTCGAGCCACAAGCTCCAAAGATGGGCACAGCAGATTGTCCATTTCCTTCAGACAAGAGAACTTCCGAAGAGCAAGAAGAAGCGGAAAGAGTAGCCCGGCGGTCAAGTATGTACCAGTTTGTCGACAAAGACACCTGCATGTAAGAAGACTCAACGGTGTGAAATTGAACTGTATTCGCCGGGAAGACTGACAAAAGCTGTTGGCAGAGATACATGGAGGCATATGTGGTCACCACATTGGCGACAGAGCACTTGCCGGCAAAAGTTCCGGAAAGGTTTATTTTGGCCGACAGCCCTCCAGATGCAACTGCACAAGTAACCAAGTGTGAAGCGTGCCGGTTCCATTCCAAGCAGATACACCAGCCAGCTCAAGCTCTCCGGGCGATCCCTTTATCCTGGCCATTTTCGGTCTGGGGCTCGACATCTCGTCCCCTTCCCCGAGCCGTTTGGGGCTTTGAGTACTTGTAATGCGTTGCAATCGACAAGTTCACAAAGTGGCCGGAAGTGGAAGCAGTGAGGAAGGTGACAACATAGTCAGCAGTCAAGTTCTTCAGGTCGATTGTTTGCCGTTTCGGAATCCCTAACAGGATCATCACCGACAACGGCACGCAGTTCATGAGCCGCACCTTCATGCAGTACGTCCAAGATCTTGGCGCCAAGGTCTACTTCGCTTCTGTTGCTCATCCGAGAAGCAACGGTCAAGCGGAGAGGGCAAATGCTGAAGTGCTGCGCGGGCTCAAGACCAGAACTTTCGACAGGCTGCATAAGTGCGGAAGAAACTGGATTGAGGAGCTGCCGGTGGTTCTTTGGTCGATCAGGACGACGCCAAATCGAGCCACCGCCGCACACCTTTCGCTCTAGTCTATGGAGCAGAGGCAGTTCTCCCCACGGAACTCGTATACGGATCGCCTCGAGTGCTCGCTTATGATGAGCTTGAGCAAGAGTAGCTGCGACAAGATGACGCGCTGATCCTTGAGGAGGATCGTCTTCAGGCTGCTGTACGAGCTGCTCGGTACCAGCAAGCTTTGCGCCGCTACCATAGCCGCAGTTAATGCCGAAGTCTCGAGCAAGGCGACCTTGTTCTTCGGCGCCGCTCAGTCCGCCAAGAATTCCAACAAGTTGACGCCAAAGTGGGAAGGCCCTTATCGGGTGAAACGAGTCACTAGGCCTGGCGCCGTACTTTGAGACCGAAGATGGCATTCCGTGAGCAACTCCTGGAATATTGAACATCTTCGTAAGTTTTACTCAGAGGCGGCGGTTGTCGGAACCTGTTCCGGCAACCACCTTTTGTACAAGTCTTGCCGTTGTTGCATGTAATCCTTTGTACAAAGCCGGGCGCAGACCCCGCGCATCAGTAAGCTAGCGTGCTTCGCACACCTTGTCGGTTTCATGCTTTTTACTTCTATTTTGCATGCATTATCTGACACTTTGTGCAGCACCTACCCCTGGTAAGTGATAACGAGCCACAAGGCTCCATATCTTTATTTACTCTTCTTTCTCTTTCTCAATGAAAAGGTTCCCTCGCACACAAGTTTGCCGGGGGGAAAGGAGAAGATAATGGTGCGGACCAAGCGTCGCTCAAGGAAGTCTAGCCTTACTGGAAGCAAACGATGTAAAAGCTAAGTTGCCAAAGTTTGAGCAATCAGTTTTAAATTTTTTAAGTTATCTTCCTTGAACGAATCGAACTTTGTATGGAAAACCCAAAGCAGAGGAACCAATTCGTAGCTAGTTGCGCCCTTACTTTGTTTCGAGTCCGCTCAACAACTTAAGTGAGCTGCGACTAGTTGCGACAAGGTTGCTTGTCGGAAGTGGCACCGCCAGTAGGCTGCTGAGGTTCCAAGACTTTCAGCCGCGCTCAGTGCCCGTGCCGACAAGTTCCCTAAAAGCGTAAGGCAAAAACGTACAAAGGAAGGAATCAAGTAAAGGAAATAACATAGCAATTGATACTCAAAATAAAGTTATATTACAAGATAGCTTGCCGCAGCTCTAATGGATTGTTCCTCTGACATAACCAGCAGCGGCAAGAGAAAGAGAAAACGGGCGACCTAATCTACACGATCGCCCTCAACCCTCTTGATTCCGCTCACCCTGTCCACAATGGGTGCGACAAGGGTCTTGAGCGCCTCCACATCAGCATCCGGCGGCAGGGGACTTGAGGACGTTGGTGAAGTTGAGGCCCGGGTTGCGGAAGGCCACCTTCATCAAGACCTTTCCGAGAGCTCCTCAGCAGATCTGGCGCGACTCCTCGGCCAACTGCTGGGACTTCTTCCCGAGTCGCTGGAGGCCCGCCACCACGCCTTGAAAAACAAGCTGAGCTTGGCGCTGGGTTGAGATGCTCGTCGGAGGAGTATCCAAGATCCACCATCCCTAGCTCCATCAGCTCCATGTGGATGGCTGCGGCAAGATCCACGAGACCCTCGGTCCAAAGTGCTCCACGTTCTCCCTCAAGGCACTACTGGCGGCAACAAAGACTCGCCAGCAGCTCCTCGTCGGCCTTGATCTTCTCCTTCGTGGCCACCTCCTGCTCCTTGGCGCTGGCCCAGTGCCTCGAGTCAAAGTAGTTAGCTTCAACTCAAGATCTGCATTGGAGTCCCTGGCGGCGCTGAGCTCTTTGCTCCTCTCGGCGAGACGGCCCTGCAGCTCGCCAAGAGTGTAGGCGTCCTTCTCGCGCTCGTGCTTGAGTGCAGCAAGCTCCTCGCCGCTTCTTCTTTAGGCTGGCCTCCAACTGCGCCACCTTCGTCTCCAGCTCCTTCTTGGCGGACTCGGCAGCTGCGGCAACATCCTTTGCTTCCTTGAGAGCCCCGCCAAATGTTTCCTCACGCATGGCAAGATCCTCCTCGTGGCTGTCAAGGTTAACCTTCCGCTGCGCCAACTCACCCTCCTGCGCAGACAGCTTCTCAGCGGCAAGCCGCTGTTCCTCCTCAGCTTCAGCCTTCTCGAGGATGAAGGCCTTGCGCTCCTCGGCGAGTTGCTCCTTCTCCTCCGCCAAGGACCGAGAGCTTCCTGGTTGCGGCCCCGGAGCTCCTCAGCGCGCTTCTCAATGTCTGCTCCCGCCTTCGCGACAAGCGCTTCCCGGGATGCCAGTTTGGCTTGCGGCGGTAAGCGACAGCTGACTTCATGTTGCTCCTCCTCGAGCTTCGGCTGCTGCCGCTTAAGCGCGTCAACTAAGCGTCGATAGCGGAGGCGAGCAGCTCTTCATCGAAGGTTTCTCCTTCGCCCGGCGCCACTGAGCTCGACTCCCATGGGAGCTTGATGAAGACGCCGTCGCCGCCTTCAAGTAGGCGCCGGCTGGGGCTCTTCGAGCTCGACGCAGTAGCAGCGGGCGGAGGGATCGGCGGTCGGTGTAGCGCCTGGCGCCTCCTGTGGCCTCGTGGTCGTCAGACGATCGCGGACCCCTCGCCGGCTTCTGCGGCGGCAGCTTCGACGGCCTCTTCGCCGGCAGGCTCGTCAGTGCCGACTTCTTCTTCCACGGCGGCGGTTTCATCAGTGTTGCCGCGCACGTCCTCCTCGCCAGCGACCTCGGTCTCCATTGGCTCTATGGGGGACGGATGAAGAGAGTCAAGCAAATATTCAAAGACAAAATCAGAAGAAGAAAAACACAAGGGAAGTACTCAAAAGAAGGTTACTGCGCCGGGCTGCGGTCATGGTCTCCGCCGCCAAGGGATCGCTAGTGCCGTCCTTGCCGGAGAGCTGCCCTTGTCGGAGAAGGCTCCCTTGCCGGAGAACGCTCCCTTGCCGGGGAATCCACCCTTGGCGGCGTAGTCGAAGCAGAAGGAGGCTGCTCTGCTCCTACACAAGTCAACAGTCAGATATCAGCAAAGAAAAGAGCACCCATGCACGCCGAACAGCAAGAAGTAGACCATATGCTTACGCTGAGGGCTGCACTGGGGGCTGCTTTGAAGTAGATTTGCCTCATCCGGCAAGGTTGTCTCGGACGCGCCTCCTGCCGTCGCAGTAGGTTCGTCCTCGACGACAATCACCGGGGTCTTGGCTCTCTTCGACATCCTCTGGGCCAGCGTCCTGAAAAGGAATGGATTCAGAGTAAAGCAGATCAGATACAAGACATGGCAACAAATCGAAGAATTACAAGTACAGCAAGGGATCTTACTCTTCCTCTTCCTCATCGGAGCTGAGCGCGGAGAGGTCGAATTCTGGCCCGCCTCCGGTACGACGAGGCGGAGGAGTGGGCTCCCTTGGTCGCTTGGCGGGAGCGGGACCGGTGGCCTGCGAGGGCCCCGCTCCAATTGCCGCAGTGGCGTGAGGAGCTCCATGCAACAGTGCTTGCCGCTGTGGAGCGAAGTCGCGCGCGCTGGCTGTTGGCCCGTCTGCCGCCCGCTGCGTCTCCGGCCTTGGCGAAGACGCCTTCTTGGTGGAGCTGGTGGCTCCGGCCATGCAAGCTGCTTGGGGCGGGAGGATGCGCCCTCGGCGGGTTCGCCTGACCAAGCTTCAGTGCTCGCAAGCTCCTCCTCGCCGACAAACTCCTTTCGCCGACAAGGCTTGCCGCCATTGCCTCTGCCTCGCCTCCACGGTGAAGCCAAACTCGCCGGCGGCAGCCTTCTTGCCGCCTCTTCTAGCCTGGTGGCGATGCGCTACATCTCGTCGTCAGTGGTGTCGCGGGTGAGGCCCCTCTGCTCATTGGGGCGGACCGGCATCTCCACTAGATTGTCGAAGAACTGCTGCACGACGTCATCAGCCGGCTCTTGCCAAGTGGCGACAATTCCATGGGAGTCACACAACGGCATCATTGCACGGATGCGGTCAAGTTGACGAAGTTGTTGCACAGCGAACGACGCCTCGGCAACCTAAACATCTCCGGATGATCAGATCAGGCTTGAACAGCTCTAAGAGCATCGCGTCAAGCTCCAAGACGGTGAAGTTGAAGTTGAGGCCCGGCGCAGCCTCATGATATCTGCTGCGTTCTGAAATTCCTGTGCAGGTCTCCTTCTCTCCGCAAGAAGCGCGTGGCGAAGAAAGTCCGCGCCAACAGTACCTACGGTGAGTCCGGCAAGTCTGAGGCGGAGGATTCGGGTGACTGCGATCTTCAGCCTAGCATCCTCCGGAGCCAGATTGCTCCAATCATTGCTGCCAAGACCATCGGGTTTGGCGCCAAGCGGTAAATGGCTCATGGTTCTCCTCAACAATCCAGCACCAATCCGCCTCCACTCCTCCCATTTGCTACGGAGCTCTCCCTCCAGATAGGCCTCCTTCTTGCCGACCCTCGAGATCCAAGCAATTCCTCCGCAAGGGGCTCTCCTCTCGACTCGGGGTAAAAAGAAGTGACGGAAAAGAGCTACATTTGGGTGGATCATACAAAGTTTTCGCAGAGATGTGCGAAAACTGCCATGGTCGAAACGGCGTTGGGGGTGAAATCAAGGAGGCGGAACCCGTGAGGTGTTCATGATGTCGCAAAAAGAACTTCAGAGAAAGGGCGGCAGAGCCCGCAGTAGAAGAAGAGCGCGAAGAAAGGATACCCCGTCGGGGCCAGTTCTGCAGCAGCGGCGGGGAGTACCTTCGTGCGCGGATGCGCCCGCGTCTCCGTTGACCAGAAGAGGTAGTAGTTCTCTCTCAGCTCCCTCGCGGCGAACTGAGGGGGGAAGATGGCCCGCTCCTTCCGCAGCGCCGCAAGCCGCTGTGCCTCGGCCGACTTCACGGACTTCCCCTTATCGGCTTTCGGGCCCATGGCGGAGGCGGTGGAGGAGGTCGACGGCGTTGGTAGTGCTGGTGGCGATGGGGGGCGGAGCGCCGCTCTCTTTTCAGCCTTGAAGAGAAGGGGGGAGCGGCGGAGGTTTTTCGATGGGACAGCAACTGGCAAGGTAGGCGACGTGCCCCTGCTTCCCCTGCTTATAAAGAGGGAGGGGGCGGATGTTCCGATTTTCCGAATAAAGAAACCCCCACGATCTCGCCCACGATCTTCACGCGACGCCACGCTCGGCGCGCGCTGCCTGTGGGGGGCGTGGTGGGTCGCGCCAAAGATGTCGGGTAGGCTGATCGGCCCATGAACACCTATGGGGCCGGGCGGACCGAGCCCCTTTCGTTCGGGCGGGGAGCGGAGGTCGACGAAGAGCAGATCGAGGCGAAGCACACGAGAGGTTTACCCAGCTTCGAGCTCTCCGGAGAGATAATACTCTCACCGCTGCATGTGAGGTGTATTGCATTCTTGCTCAGGAGCGCTCGAGTGCTATAGTACAGACGAGCTGCTAACGAGACTGAGCATGGAGGGAACTAATCGACCAACCCCCCCCCCCCCTACGTTGCGCATGGGCCTCCTTTTATATGCTCAAGGGGCTCCGACAGGTGGCAACGTAGACGGGGGTACGAATGGAAAAATAGTGGTTGGTACACCTACTTATGCGATGTACAAAGGTACCATACCTAACCCCGACAAAGGGGACAAAGGCATTAAATGCCCGCCTAGTCGCCCTAACAAAGGCAAACAGGGACCGCTGGGCGCCACCGTTCGCCACGATGGCAAACTTGTTGCTTGCCGCCACACCGCACCCGGCTGTGCAGCCTTCTCGCCACGCTGCGGCTACCGGAAAGGTCCCGGGCGACACGTTAGTGGATGTGCTGGAGCGAGGTACAGAGAGGTGGTCTTCCGTGCAAGCGCCTTGTCATGTTGTTGTTTTGCCGCTACCGAAGCTTGTCGCCAAGATTTGGCCTTCCCGGCAAGCTCCTCTTGCCGGGGCCTTGTCTTGTACGTGCCTTGGGCGGTCTTCCCGGCAAGATCCTCTTGCCGGGGCCTCGTCTCCTTGGCTTGAATACTTTGTTCTTGAATGGCTCCACAGGAACCATGGAGGACCTTGGCGGTCACCCGGTAAGCCCTGCCGTGGAGGGCTGCAACTGCCCGTGCACAAGTTCGGGATACTAGGGTACCCCTACTCTAGTACACCGACAGAGGGGAAGGCGGCAGTGTGACCACAGTATCCAGAGGAGGAGCCTGCTGTGCCCCAACGGCTGTGGTGGCAGCATCAGGCAAGGGCACCTCAGGAGCCGCCTGGACCGTGGGGGCTGAGCTCGCCCCAGCCGGCTCAGCCAGGCCGCGTGAGGACGACCGGGCAGGAGAGGCCCGTGCATCGCGGTCACCTTCTTTCACGGGCGGAGGCGCTGCCCCAGACGGAACCTCAGGAGACCCCTTCGGCTTCTTTGCATGGGCGCCAGCCTAGCCAAGAGATACAGACGCCAAGTCTCGCTGACAAAACAAGAAATAAGATAGGAATCGAGCACTTATCGGTGCGTCGCTCATGAAGCTCGAGCAGCCTCCGGCCATACTTGAAGCCCGAGAGCCGGCCACAAGGATCAGCCTCAAGGAGCTCGGGAGCAGGAGGCGTGCCTGCGGATCGCCTCGAGGCCGGGGCAGACCCGCGAGGGATCAGCCCGGTCCTGTCCTTCTTCGGGATTGGCGGCAAGCTTCCGCCGCCCCGCTCGTCATCATCCTCGTCGTCGTCGTCGCTCGGTGAGAGGCGGAGAACGCGGGACTTGTGCCAAGGGAGGGGAGCCCTCGACTCTCCGTCGGTTGCCTCAGAGTCGAGCCCTCCTTCCCGCTCCCCTTCTCCCTTCTCTTTGCTGGAGTCGCCGGAGGGCATGTCCACCGGGTCCTCAGGAGCCTCCGCGGGCACGGGCCCGTCCCCGTTGAAGACGGGCATGGACTCCACTACCTGCTCCCAATCGTTGCGGAGGAACAGGGGCGTAGGAGCTCTCTCCAACCTCGCCACGTCGCCCCCGACCAAAGATTGGAGAACCGCAGCCAGGTATTTGTCTGCCAAGACCGCGGGGCTTGGGTGGGGCCTCCACATCGGAAGTGGGTACTGACGAAGCGGAGCCAGCTGGTGCTCCAGGAATTCCCTCAGCAGTGACGTGTGGGTCATCTTCGCCGCCGCCATGCTGGCCGGCCTGAGATCCATGTCCATCTTCTCCAACACCGGCCTCGCGCGGGGGTCCACGAGCTCCACTCGAGACCAATCATCGGAGTGTATGGGGTGCTCTGTGGGCAAGATTAGCCGAGGGTGGATGCGCCCAACATCTACCAAGACCCACTTGCTCCTGAAGCCCTCAATCCTCTTCCCGGGGTTCGAAATGGCGATGGAGCTACTGTACGCGAGGAAGCTCGCACACGCAGAGAAGGAACCACGAGAGGTTCGGAGGGAGAAATAGTGGCGCAGTAGGGCCACTGAGGGTTGCACCCCGACGTGAGCCTCACAATAGTAGGCGAAGATCGCCAGAGGAGAACAGAGTTGGGGTGGAGATGCAGAGCTTGTAGCTTGTAATGGCGGAGGACAAAGAAGAAGAACTAGGAAAAGGGAGGCATCAGACCGGCAACAATGGCACTTACAAAGAGCGGATAGAAGGTGCTCCCTTGGCCCTCAGGGAGGGCGGAGCCGGCCTTGAACACCTTCGCCCCGTCGATGCCCTACGCCGCCGCCATCTGGCGCACCCAGGCAAGGCTCACCTCCGACACGTTCGGCAGTCCGGTGCAGGCATGTACCAAGCTCCGGCCGGGGTCTGGCGAGGCGCCATGCCTTGCTAGGGCGTGCAATCGAAGTGGATCTGAAGATTTCGGAGGTAGGAAGGAGAGGCGCAAGAAAGGGGATCTGAGCAGTAACCAGAGAAAGCAAGGGAAGCAAAGCCTAGGCAGACGCCGCTCCTTTATCGACTCGCGCGGTTGCTAAGGCACCCACGTCCAATCAACCGCCACACGGCACCCAAAGGCGCAGGCTGTTAGGGGCCCATGGCGCCAAGACCTGCCCCTTCGCCTCGCCGGCCAAGTCCGGGCGCGCTTTGGGTCTGGGCTACTGTCGGCGTTCTGGGAACGGGGTCCCCAGACTTGCCTGCCCGCAGCCTGCGGCGTGGCTCAAAGGGGGGCCCATCACGGCCCATCTTCATCAACACAAGCTCAAGACCCTCGCGAGGGGCCAAGCCTCGCGGGGCCGACGACAGGGAGCTTCCTTAGGCACGGCCTCATTAGGCTGGCTCGCGAGGAGGCGGAGAGATCAAGGTGGGGTACCTCACAAGGTGCCCATGACGCAAGCCATGACGACCAAGGGCGCCAGGCGGGCGCCAGCCCGCGCAGTGTCCTCCTTTCCTCTTTGGTGCAAAGGGAGCAAGCGCGGGCGAGAGCATAAAGCAAAGGTGTCCATTTGGGTGCAACAAGACCAAGACCAGCCCAACGGCAGGAAGGAAGTCATTGTGGAGCCCAAGCCGGCGTCACCACCAGAGCCTTTGACAGGCGAGGACCAACTTTAGTCAGGATAAGTGTACCAGATGTTCCCCTTCAAAATAGCCAATTGTTGGCGCCCTTCCCGCTCAATATTTGGGAAGAGGCCGAGGGCCTTTGCCTATAAATAGGACTAGCCTCCCACAGAGCTAGGGGATTGGATCCGGGACAACTTGAGCTGAGGCCTGATCTAGAAGAGCAAGAAGCAATCTTGGAGAGAGAGAGAGAGAGAGAGAGAGAGAGAAGGCGACTGAACTCCCCCTAGTAGTTCATCGCCCCGGCCAAGAACAGACCCTCGCGAGGCTATTCTTCGTTGTATTGTTCATCACCATCAGCCCAAGAGGCAATCCACCACACCACAAACTAGAGTAGGGTATTACACCACAATGGTGGCCCGAACTAGTATAAACCTTGTGTCTCTTGTGCTGTTCCTTTGGTAGTTTAGATCCTAGCGAGACGGCGGGGTGCAGGTAGGTAGAGGGTGAGATTCCGCGTGCACCCCAGTGTTCGAACCTCAAGGGTCTGCCGGAACCCGAAATCCGACAGATGAACAGGAGCCCGTGGACGAATAGTCGCAGGTGGAGGCTGAAGGAGGTTGACGGTGGATGAACAGTAGCCCGTGGAGGCTGGAGGGGGTCAACGGTGGAGATGAACAGTATCCCGTGGAGTCCCGTTTTGCGGTACGCCACACCCCTCTCTATTAACAGGACCCCCATTTCGACCATAGCGCTCCAACACAAGTCTGTTTCCTCCGTTTTGCGTTACGCCACACCCCTCCCTATCAACAGGACCCCCGTTTTGACCGTAGGAGGTCCGTTTCCTCCGTTTAGCGTTATGCCAGACCCCTCCCAATGAACATGATCCCGTTTCGAATGTGGCTGGTCGAACACAAGGCCGTTTCCTCCGTTCTGCGGTACACCAGGACTCGTTTACATCGGTTGTTCCGTCCAAGCCCTCCCGATGAACACGAGGACGCATTCCGTTCTGACCTAGCCGGTTGGCTCCCCATGAACACGACGACGACGCTGTTTCTCCAATCCGAGCCAGCCATGTACACGAGCCCTGGCCGTACGTATGTGCGAGTAGGCGTTCGAGACCCTGCCCGTATGTACGTACGTGGGCGTATTTTCTTTCTTGCACACTGGCCGCTGTATGTACGTGTACATGCTATGTGCGCGCCTCTACTACGACCAGTATGTACGTACACGTTCGCGACCAAAATGACAACGCTACATACGCTTCGACCAGGTGGGTCCCGACTACCAGGCACTTCCTTGCCTACGAACATGTAGCTGGTGGGTCCTAGCAGTCAGGGGGGCGAATTGTTTTTTTGCCCGGACGCACTTCCTTGCATGTGAAGATGTAGCTGGTGGGTCCCAGCAGTCAGGGGGAAACGTTTTTTTCACGAAATACGGTGGCCCGTCCGGTGGGTCCCCGTTGTCAGGTGGAGGAATAATTATTTTGCTCGTAATAAGGAGGCACTTCCTTGCTACGGCCGTGGACCCAGCTGTCAGCTTCTCCACGTATAGTCCACGTCCGATGGAAGCCGTTCCTTGACCACGTTGACCACGCTGCGCCGAGAGCACCAGGGCAGTGGATGACGGCGAGGCCTAGGAAGGGGACGACGCGGAGCCGGGGAAGACGCGGCAGTGGATGCCCACGCGTAGAGGAGTACGAGGGTTCACTGGTTCGCTGCGGTGTGAGGCTGTTGTCGCCGCAGAATAACAGGGGGTGTGGGTGAGTAGAGGGATGGCCTGGCCAGCGGTGGGAATAGTAGGGGGCGGTGAGGCCTCCGCGGCAGCACAACCGACCACGGGAGGCAGGAGCATGTGGCACGACCGGCGCTGCTTTGGGCGGCTGGAGCAACAAGACCAGAGGTTGAAGAAGCACTACGGCCGTTGGATGGACATCGTACGGTCAATGGAGCTAGAATCATTCATATTGACTAAGTTGACAAAGCACTTCGTCCCCGTCAACTTAGTAGGCCCACAAGTCAGCCTCCCACCAAGGTGGGTCCCAACTAGCAGGGGGAGTATTCATTTTTTTATGCGTAATAAGGAGGCACTTCCTTGCATGCGAAGATATAGCTGGTGGGTCCAACCTGTCAGCGGTGGGAACATTTTTTTCGTGAAATACAGAGGCCCTTCCGGTAGGTCTCAGCTGTCAGGTGGAGGAATCATTATTTTGCGCGTAATAAGGAGGCATTTCCTTGCGTGCGGCCGTGGACCCAGCTGTCAGCCTCTCCACGCACAGTCTACTTCTGATGGTTTCGTTCGTTGACCATGTTGACCACGTCACGCCGAGCGCATCCAAGGTGGTGGACGACGGCGAGGCCCCGGACAAAGAACGAGCCGTAGATGGGAAGACGCGGAGTAGAGTCGCAGCAGAGAGGTGTACGAGGGTTAACTGGTTCTGGTGCGATGTGTTCGGCAGTCGGTGGAGAAGAACAGGAGGTGTGGAGGGATGGCCTGGCCAACGGTGGAGTAGCGCTTCACAACGAAGCGTGCTAAGCAGAGCTGCTAGCAGCAGGAGGCGGGAGCAGGTGGTCCGGTGGCGCTGGAGAAGAAGACGAGATATTGAAGATGGATGCCGGTCGTTGGATGTAAATCCAACGGCTAACGATGTCAGAATCATTTGTTGACTAAGTTGACAACGACTTGCATTGGCTTCAACCTATGGGCCCACATTTCAGCCTCCAAAAATGTGGCACGTATTCAACCCATTTTTTCAGAATTTACAGTCTTTTTTTTGCGGGGTAGAATTTACAGTCCATTTGATCTTTTTTTGAATTACAGTCCATTAGCTGGGCTGGGTGAACAAATAATGTAGCGTCCATGCGGCCCATTTATGTTTTTCCTAAAAAATTACAGGCCATTTGCACTTTCTCGAAATACACGATTTTGCTGGGCTGATTCTAATTATAATGTTGGGGTGGGCGCAACAATGTTATCAAAAAATAAACAGGGGCTGAGCATTTTGTTATATATTTATATTTAAATAATAAGTGATTTATTATTACAATGGTCATTAAATCTTACCAAGCTTTTGTACACAATCACCAGGATTTTCGTTGCCAAAAAAATTCCAGGATTTTATTGTTAAGAAATTATCTATACTAATATGTAGTGTATCGCTTTGAACTAGACCTGGAGCATCAATCATAGCCGTTGGTCACCTAAATCCAATGGCTGAGATCATCAGATTCGCCATGAACGATGGGCGATAATGCCTCTCATCGTGTTCTGGAACAATCACGTGACCTTTGAAGAACAAAAGAAGCCCATGTTCCCTGCCTCATGGGTCGTATTGCCGGTTGAGCACATGGCAGTTTGAGCCCAAACGAGATTGTTTGGGAGTAAAACAGGGAGAAAAAAGTAAGGTGCAGTGTTTATAGATGTGCACATACAGTTTCTTGTATGAATAATACTCCCTACCTTTATAATACTTATCAATCATAATTAATTAATATCTACATTCAGACATTTCTATATTTTCTTTTTGCCTTTTATCTATCAGCAAATCTATGGCTTATTCTCTTTTACCAAAATCACTCTCTTCAACTAAGACGTGCTTTGCACGTGTATACATACTAGTTTTTATAAGTTAACAAGATGTGGGCTATTGTTTTCTTACATATGTAAGTATCTGTTAAATATATGATGACAATAACAATAATATATGATAACATATAAATAATTTGAATATATATAATATAGTTAGAAGGGAAACATAAGTTGGACCAGGCGTTCCTATTCTTATATAGAAAAATAGAACAGACCTCTGCGTTTTCTTCAAAAAAATACATAAATTGGGCTGCTGATGTTTCAGGAAAAATAAAACCTCGGATGGGAGGTCCATAGGCCGGTCGATACATGACGAACCTCAAGAAAATACAAACATCCTTATGGACCTCCCATCCGAGGTCGTGGGCTGGGCATGTTAAAAAAGAAAGCCTAGACGGGGCAGCTATTCCGCCCGGGTTCGATTCCACCTGTGCAGAGAAAATATCTCCAAATTTTTGGCCTCTGCCTTTATTGACATGTGGGTCCCAATTGTCATCTACGCACACCGCGTCCTACACTTGTCAAAACTTCGTCCCTCGTTTTCTCTATTTTTCGCACACTCGACATTGCGTGGGCATTTTCAAAAATAGCATATCTTTTTGACTGTGCATCATACGAAGATGTGCTATGCATGAATGTTGCTCAGCATGATGTTAACTGGCTGGTAGTTCCAGTTTCGACCATGAATAAAACTTCCAGCATGATATTAACACTGTTTGAAAAGGCCGTGTTAATATAAATGCTCTGCCTCTGAAAGTTGCAGTTTCTTATCTGAAACTGAAACTTGCAGTCTCTTCTCTAAGAATCACATTGTCTGCACTTTTATACTCCTATGAAACTACATTTTTAAGTGCTAAAAATAGATCTCTAGAATTCATAAAATACTTCATATGCTCAATACTGCAAATTTGAAATTCAAAAGACATTCATATCTGAAAGTACTCTCAAAATACACAACACAAAACACAATTCACAACCTGCAAATACTAACAAACCTAAGCTCCTCCTGACAATTCACAACCTGCCCGACTATTGGTCTGGGGGGGGGGGGGGCAAATCCCTCCTATTCCTTGGCGGCAGACAGCCGCCCGTGAGATGATGTGAACGGCGAGGGAGAGGATGGCGGGGAAGCATCGTCGGGCCAACCATTTTTCTCCTCTTGCAGTTGGGTTCGGTCGGCGAAGACTCCACCGGCTCGCTCTGGCACGTCACCCTCACAAACAGCACCCTGTAGATGCTCGATCCTTCAATATCTGGTGGATGCTCCATTTGGGATCGATACTCCCACCACCGCTCCCTCACGATCGGATTCGGTGAATCTGTTTGCTCCATGGACCAGAGGAGCAGCTCTATGTACTCCCGCGCGACTCCCTCGAGGAGTATCGCCGCCTTTTCGCTCTGTTGTAGATATTTGGCCATGGATGTCACCGTCGCCGCTAGTTGGTCCTTGTTGTCAAACCAAGACTGTATCTCCAACATCCTAGCTAGCTTCACAGGGTCGCCGTCAGTGATCTTCACGTATCAGTTGTACTCCTCCATCGATCTACTTCTCCACAACACCTTCACTCGCCGGCAGTGGTTTTTGAATGGAAGAGGAGAGGAGCAGCGCTGGTTTTGGTTTAGGACGGGAGAGGAGCGACACTGGTTTTGGATTGGAACAGGAGAGGAGGGGCAGTGGTTTTGAAATGGAAGAGGAGAGGAGCGGCGCTGGATTTAGATTGGAACAGGAGATGAGCGGCGGTGGTTTAAGAGGAGAAGAGCGGAAGAGCGGCGCTGGTCTTGGAAGTATTTTTTTTGTTTTGCTTATTTTAGGTCAAAGTTTGACCACGTACTGTATTTGACAAGCAAAATGTAAATGCATGTCACCAAAAATTGTATCGTTTGTTTGTATCTGAATGTACTTTCAAATTATATTATTTTTGCAATGTATAACATATATTTTATTTATTAAAATAATGGGCAATTAGGACCCAGAATAAAAGGGAGACTAGTTAATGTGGGGTCGCTTTCTTAATTGATGGGTAAATTGATTTTGATTTTGATCCAGTCACAGCGCGCTGGCCCTCTCGTCCAATCCTAAATCGTTGCCGCACGCTCCTCTGCCTCTTCTCCATTGCAAAACCACCTCCTCTCCTCTCCATCATCTCCATTCCAAAACCACCGTCTCGCCTCTCCCTCTTCTCCATTGCAAAACTACCTCCTCTCTCCTCAGACGAGGATCCCCTGACATAGCCCATCCTGCCATTGAGACACTGACACGTGGGTCCCACTGGCCTGGGCCCACGTCGCCGACCGAAAGGCAGGGGAACCTCTCCTCTCCATCATCTCCATTCCTAAACCACTGTCTCGCCTCTCCCTCTTCTATATTGCAAGACCACCATCTCTCCTCCCATCTTCCAAAGCTAGCACCGGACCACTCAGAAGGACATCTATGGAGGGGATGCATCAGCAAATCTGGCAGATCGCCGGCGGCGACCAGGCAAAGTTAGCCAGGTTGAAGGAGATCCTTACTTGGTTTGACAATGAGTGGGAGATTTCGAGACAGTGAGGGCCATGTGGCAATGTATGCGAAAAGAGCAAGATGACGGCGATGAGGGCGGCAATGTACTCCTCGGCGGCGATCACGCCAGCGATCCTTCGAAGTTCATCGAGTATCTCCTCCGGGCGATGGAGCGCAGATTTGCCCGAGGAGGAAGTCAGGCGGAGGTGGTGGGCGTATAGGTCGAAGGTCGAGCACCTAGAGGATAACAAATCGATCGAGTACGGTGTGCCGTTCGTGAGGGTGCAGAGCCAGCTGGAGCCACAGGGGTATTCGTTCTCCCACCGCAAGAGGAGGCCGGATGGCGCGACGTTGCTTCCCCGCCGTTCTCCACGGTTCCCTCGATGCTCACCTCGTTTCAACAACGTCGGTAGGGTTTAAGGTAAGCTTCGCACTAACCTAATCTTCCATCTGCTCATGCTTACAATCAGTGTGACAACTAATAAAAATCATGCTTACAATCAGTCTTTGAGTACTACGCCAATCACCCTAAAATAGCTCTGGACCTTTGGGTCAAAGTTGTGACACTGTGTACAAATAAAGAAAAATAGATTGGCGCTTCTATCAGAAAAGAGTACACCCCTAGAAAACTGCCAATATAAGCTACTAGTATTTTTTTAGTCTAAGCTACTAGTATTTGGTTAGAGGATTTGCTGCCGAGAAAGATCCATCCACAGTGAGTGCCACAAATCCCACTGATGGTGGTGGAAGGCAATGCTTAGATGGAGTAGGGTTTGTGTCGGTAATTTTTACTTGGCACCTAGCACTCTGCATATATGCCGGTTCCATCCGTACATTTGTGCAGTTCCACCAAAATGCAGCTGAATAACCCTATTTGCACAGATAATGAAAAGGCGTGATTACATTATAGTGGCACTAGTTGATGAAACATACACTAATAAACAGAAGAAAATATTACATCATACAGGAAATCGACCCAAGTCTCCCCGATACACCTTCTGCCAGTGATGAACATTAGTGTACATCGGTAGTACAAGGAGGGGCCTTGAGACATTCAAATCTCTATTTTTGTGCAGATCAACTAAAATTAAGCACCCCAGTTTGCAGAAACGCTTAAACATTAACAATGGGACTAGTTGATGAAACATACATTAACAAAGAGAAGCACTTTCTTTATCTACATTGTAAATGTAATGATAGAGAGGACACTCGCTCTATTTTAACTGCATTATTACTTCATTTTATCAGTGACACTAGGGTCGAAAGGTGGCAAATGAGGTGTCTTGTATGTCATAAGGATGAAGGTCGGGGTGCTTAGATCGGGATGTCAAGTTGGCGCTCTTTCAGTCCCTATCTTCCCCCTGATGTTTCTGTGGTAGCATTTGGGTTGTAATCCAAACTTGGTCGAGCTGGTGCTGCGTCCCCCTACCCGCCTAGCTTATGTGGCAAACTTGTCTCTTGCTAGTACTCGGTCCGTTCTAGTAGTAGTTGCATAACTGCCCGTTTACACTGAGATGTTGTCGGATAATGGTTCTCTATGGTTTTTTTGGGTTTCTTTAATGAAATTGGAGGGAACCTCCAGTACAAAAAAAAGACACATCCATGACATTTTGGGCTGAACGAATTTTTTTCTGTCATACATATGACACTTCTATGACGATAATTGTGACTAAACCCGGTATCATCATAGGCTCCTACTTCTATGACAAAAAATTATGACAGAAAATGGGCTTTTTGTCCTGGGCGGGCCGGAGACGCGGCTGCATGACATTCTTTGCGCCGTCCATGACGGAAAAAACCGTGGTAGAAGCGAGGGGGAGGAAAATTTTGGGGAGTTGCCGGTTACGGTGGGAGGTCGGGGGCGGAGCGATGCACGTTTCTCTCGACGACGCTGCGTGTGTGCGGCGTTGGCTCTAATCAACCCGGCGATTACCGCAGCTACGCGTTACTGAACCCGAGCGATCGATCGATGGCTGTTAACTGAACCCGATGGAGCGATTCCTTCGCTACTGCTACTAACTGAAGCCGATCGATGCTGCCTCTGGGATGAACAGTGAGCGTTGCGGGGGGGGGGGGGGGGTTGGTTGAACAGTGAGCGGTGGCGTTGCCTCTGGATGAACAGGAACCCGTGGTGCGGAGGGATGGATGAACAATAGACGGTGGAGGGGTGGCCGTGGAGGGGTGGTTGAACAGGACCCCGTGGCGTGGAGGGCTGGATGAACAGTAGATGGTAGACGGGTGCCCGTGGAGGGGTGGTTGAGCAAGAGCGGTGGAGAAGCGCGGTGGAGGCTAGATGAACAGGAGCCCGTGGAGGCTGGAGGAGGTCGGCGGTAGCCCGTGGAGGTTGGAGGAGGTCGACGGTGGAGATGAACAATATCCTATGGAGTCCCGTTTCGTGATACGCCACACCCCTCCCCCCCCCCCCCGTTTCGACCGTAGCACTCCAACACAAGTCCGTTTCGTCCATTTTGGGGTACGCCACACCCCTCCCGATCAACAGGACCCCCGTTTCGACCGTAGGAGGTCTGCTTCCTCCGTTTTACGATCGCCACACCCTCCCGATCAACAGGACCCCCGTTTCGACCGTAGGAGGTCCGTTTCCTCCGTTTTGCGGTATGCCAGGCCCCTCCCGATCAACAGGACCCCGTTTCGAATGTGGCCGGTCGAACACAAGACCGTTTCCTCCGTTGTGCGGTATGCCAGGCCTCGTTTCCACCACATGTTCCGTCCAAGCCCTCCCGATGAACACGGCCACGCATTCCATTCCGACCCAGCCGGTTGGCAACCCATGAACACGACGACGACGCTGTTTCTCCGTTCCGACCCAGCCATGTACGTATGCGCGAGTAGGCATTCGAGACCCTGCCCGTATGTACGTACGTGGCCATATTTTCTTTCTTGCACCCTCGCCGCTGTACGTACGTGTACATGCTACGTGCGCGCCTCTACTATGACACGTGCGCGCCTCTACATCTACGACACGTGCGCGCCTCTACATCGACCAGTATATATGTACACATTCGCGACCAGAATGACAATGCTACGTACGCTTCGACCAGGTGGGTCCCGACTGTCAGGCACTTCCTTGCGTGCGAAGATGTAGCTGGTGGGTCCCAGCAGTCAGGGGGGCAAATTGTTTTTTGTTTTTTTTGCCCGGACGCATTTCCTTGCGTGCGAAGATGTAGCTGGTGGGTCCCAATAGTTAGGGGGAAATGTTTTTTTTCATGAAATACAGTGGCCCGTCCGGTGGGTCCCAGCTGTCAGGTGGAGGAATCATTATTTTCCGCGTAATAAGGAGGCACTTCCTTGCTGCGGCCATGGACCCAAATTGTCAGCCTCTCCACGTGCGATCCACGTCCGATGGAAGTCGTTCCTTGACCATATTGACCATGCTGCGCCGGGAGCACCAGTGGCGGTGGACGACGGCGAGGCCTAGGAAGGGACGACGGGAGCCGGGAAGACGCGGCGATGGAAGCCCGCGGAGAGGAGTACGAGGGTTCACTGGTTCGGCTGCGGTGTGAGGCTTGCCGCCGCAGTGGCCTCGGCCAGCGGTGGGAATAGTAGGGGCGATGAGGCCTCCGCGGCAAAGACAAACCGGCCACGGGAGGCGGAGCATGCGGCACGACTGCTGCTTTGGGCGGCCGGAGCAAGAAGACCATAGGTTGAAGAAGCACTACGGCCGTTGGATGGACATCACAGTCCTTTGGAGCTAGAATCGTTCATATTGACTAAAGTTGACAAAGGCCCCCGTCCCAGTCAACTTAGTAGGCCCACAAGTCCGCCTCCCACCATGGTGGGTCCCAGCTAGCAAGGGGAGTATTAATGTTTTTGTGCGTAATAAGGAGGCACTTCCGGTGGGTCCGAGCTATGGACCTGGTGGGTCCCCATTGTCATCCTATCCAAGTAAAGTGATCTCTCGCTGCCGCTTTCTACGCCCAAGCTTGATCGGCGCGGCCGCCCCACTTCCCGGTGCAGGCGATTGCTCCGCCTTCAAACGACACAAGTGTCGTCCGTCCGTCCATCCGCGCACACATTAATGATACGCGGTTGCCGAGGCGGCTACTCCGCCGTCACACGTCCGTCCCTCCGCCTGCCCACCATTGCTATATAAACTGTTGCGCCAGCCATAGCCGCAGTCATCCGCATCCGTTGCCTTTCTCCTGTCCACACCACTACTGCCCACCATGGCTTCTCGCGCCCAGCGCTCTTCGGACAAAGCGGACGACAGACCACAAGGAGATAGCAGCCATTGCTGCCGACCGTGGCGGTGAGGCAGCCGGAGGACGATGACGCCCCAATGGAGAACATGGTAGTCGGCGATCCGGCGCCAACCCCTCCTCCGCGCCATCCTCGCCGGTGCATTGCACCATGACCATCGGCGAGGCCCGTGCCCAATATATGGATAGGGTGAGGCAGATGCGTGAGGAGCATTTCCGGGAGGCGCAGGCCGACGCCACCTACAACCACCATCTCCTCCAGGAGCACCTGCAGGCGGAGGAGTAGATCACCGCGGAGCGGGCGGAGCAGGAGGCGCTGCTCGACTCATACCGCTCCGCCCGCAAGGGCCGCCTCGAAGGCCGGGCGGTACCGCATGCGGGTGATTTGAGGAAGGCGGCCGCCTACAAAGAGGCTAGCAAAGAGGGCGACGAAGCGGGCAAGGTGCTGTTTGGCGAGACCGAGGACGAGGCAGAGGACAATGCAGGCTCCGACGAGTCCCCGCTCCGTCGGCGTCGACGACGCCCTGCTCCGCCGATGCCCCGCGGTGCCAACAACGAGGCAGAGGACACCGCCGGCTCCGCCGAGGCCCCGCGGCGCCAACAACGAGGCAGAGGACACCGCCGGCTCCGCCGAGGCCCCGCCCCGCCAACAACGAGGCAGAGGACATCACCGGCTCAGCCGAGGCCCCACCGTACCGGCAACGTGGGGGAGGATTTCCACCGCTCCGCTAAGGCGCCGCCCGCCGGCAACGAGACAAAGGCATCGCCGAGGCCCGCCCCGCTGCCAACCAGGCCTCGCCACACAGAAAATGAGGAAGAGTAGAACACGGTAGGTCGCCACCGCTCGGGTCCAAGTAAGGCCACCGCTGCTACCCTCCGGTTGAAGCCAAGCTAGGCGGGTTGACCATTGATAGTCGGTTAGCTTCTTGGCGGCGACGTGGAGTCGGAGAGATGCGCTGGAGAAGAACGCTGCTTCTACTTAACTGCTGGTGCAGTTGGCTGACTGACACGTGGGCCCAACAGGCCACATGTCAGTTATGCAACTGCACCTGCAGCTAAGCCATCAAGCTTCTGCTCGCCTGGGACACACATGTGGGTAGCTTCGGTTAATTAATTATACCTCCAGCGCACCCCTTTTTAGTTTTTTTCGAAAAGGAGGATGACCCCCGGCCTCTGCATCTGGGAGATGCATGCGGCCACAAACACCCCTTTATAGTTGAAGAATGTATGAAATGTAATGAAATCCGGCATGTTTATATGAAGTCCGACCGTGTATGAATGAATTTATTTCGATTAGTTCAAATTCCTGTATCACTGGCATTGGATGAACATGCAAAACAATATTTACTACTACCTCCGTCTAGGTGAATAAGTCATTCGCGTAGTTCTAGGTCATCGATTTGAGGAATTAAATATGTGTTATATGTCATGAAAAGTATATCACTAGATTTCTACACGGATGCAGTTTCTAAATATATATTTTTTGTCACATATAATATATATTTAGATAATTAAATTGTCAACCTAGAACTACGCGAATGACTTATTCACCTAGACGGAGGTAGTAGCATTATTCCCAGGGTGATCACCACGTTTGCAGCAGTTTCACATGTACTCCCTCCGGTCCTTTCTAGTCTGCATACAAGTTTTGTATGCAGTCAAAGTATCTCTACTTTGACCAATCTTATACAAAAAAGTATGCACTTTCACAATGTGCGAAGTAAAAAGGAATGTATGAGTACAAAGAGTTTGAGCAGCTTTTTAGCGTTTCTGTACATTGCAATCAAACACACAGGCCTGACAATTCATAGAGAACATTCAAAACAATCGATGATTATGCACCCATCGACTCACATGTCAGAGGCAATATTTACTTCACAACTAAAGAATAAAGAAAAAATTGATCACCGCTGCTGACAGCAAAGGGCGTCCCATTCAAAAATATCAAATGCATATCTTGCTAAAATCAATGAGCAAAATTTGACAAGGTTGTCCCATTCCAAAATATCAAATGCCTACGATTGTGGAATGGGCAGGGTTTGCCATCAGTTCGGACATTGACATGGCAACTCGTGCTAAATAAACCAGCTGTTCTTTTGTGCGGTTCCACCAAAATCAACCAAATTCGCGCGTAGCTTGTATGATTTCGCCCTTATATGTTGCAATGCCTTGAACTTATGGGCACCTCCTTTCTTGTGGGGGAAATGAATGATTCAATGTATTCATGAACATTTTGTGCAGTTCCCGTTGAAATCAAGCTGAGCACCCCTGTTTGCACAAATACAAAAAAGTGATTAGTATAAAGCAAACTATACTATGAATTGACAGTTTCAACAGACACATACATGGTCCATGTAGAGCACACTTTTAGAAAAATGAAACTCACCATAAAGAATCCTAGAACAACATTGTACTCGCGCATCACAGCAAAAAAAATGGAGATTTGTCAGTCCTTCTGAGCTGAAGTTAGTTTGGTCTTGTGGGGAGTAATGTAACCATCCTTCAACTGCTCCTTCTGATGAGAAGATAGACAGTGCTTCTTCATCCTGGCATAATTGGAACTAGTCACTTCACGTACTCCATATTCTTATTCAAAGGAAGATGATCCTGTTGTGCAAAGACAAGAGGACTACTAAATGCTAGCATCCATGTTTGCTCAAAAAAAAGGAAAGGAAATATTTAAAACAAAACAGATGAAGCACTTCCCAAGGACAATACCACTTTTTCATGATAGTATCTAAACAGTAGCACAACACCAATAGAGATGACAGAGCTCAATCATATGGATGAAATCAGTGGGCGAGTACCAACCTTTCTCAGGAGGCTGATTGTGTAGAGCATATAGATGAAGCACTTCTCGGGAACCATCTGTTGCTATCTACGGGGGTGGCCATGCTTACTATATACTCCTCGATTAGTTTAATGTTTCCAACATCTTCTTGTGCAGTTCCACTAAAATATATGGTATCTTCAAAGAAGATCCTGTTCAGTAAGTAGAGATAATTACGTATGGCATCAAATGAGTGACAAAACAATTGCTCGCTCCAGCCATAGCAATAAATTAAGATGCAAAACTATATCATTACTTGTGTCATCACAGTTCGATTGCTTCATTACAAAGACCGGAGTTGATTTTTGTTTTTCTTCCGCTTGTTCTTCCCCGTCATCACTTGGTTCAATAACAGACAAGCCGCGCCTTCAATGTAAGATTTGGCATGTCAATTAGGGAGCACAAGTATAGTACTAAACTTAATTTTCTGATGAAAGTGGCAAAATATAGGCTAGCAGTTGTGAAATATCCTTATCTTACCTCAATGGGATATTATGGTGCACATACATATTGGAAGTCTTGTCTCCATTTGTGCAGTTCACTAAAATCAAGCAACATTATCGTACAAGTAGCACAACATATGAAAGCACACCGCAGAATCATGTGAAAGAAGGCTAGTAATCGACCTCTCATGATGCGGAATTCAAACAACTCACAAGAAGAAGATCTGAACCAAATTCGCCTTAATGGATAGGAAGTAAGATCTCCTCTTGTGCACTTCCACTAAGATCAAGCAATCAAGTTAACGTTCTCGGTGTGAAATTTTGGTTGAACTGCACAAAACACTCTTAAAACAAAAGTGTTATGTGCAGTGAAACAAAAGGTCACAATGGCAACGAGGTGAAGTAGATAACCCCGTTTACACAGAGGTGCAAAGGAAACAATTAGTGGTCAATAACAGTGCATGACATGAAGCCAACAAAAAGAAGCATCTACCTCATCTAAATGGGAAAGAAAGCAAGACAATAGCATTTCTCAAACAGTGGCATTGATTAATATTAACATAGAGATTATATTAACAATAAAATTTGTTAAACATGTAATTTTCTTTTAACTGTGGCATTGCATTAATTTTCCAGCGACATTATGAGAGGGTGTTTGTTTACAGGGACATTTTGGTGTAGGGACTAAAAAAACTCCGTGTCAGTCACATCTAAACCAAACAGAAGGGACTTTTCGGGACTAAAAGCGGGCATTTGGGACTAAAGAAAGAAGACCCCGAGGGAATCTTTTTGGGACTTTTTCCAACAGTTGCCCCTGCCACGCATCGCACCTTGTTTCTATTAGTTCATTACTAGGGGTAACATGGTCTTTTATCATGTCATTTAATAACCTCTAGTCCATGTTTAGTCCCTGGAACCAAGCAAGTAGGGACTAGGGATTTTTTAACCAAACAGGGCCATAGATTAACATCAGCTAATGAGTTGCACGGGACAGTGGACGCACCAGCACCATGTGCACCAGCACCATGGTCATGCATAGTCTGTTGCAACAAAGAACAAACAACCAAGGAGCATATTTGTGTTGGTCCCAGTTTTGTTATCTTTAGACACCTTTCCCTATGTGAGCACAGCAAATCTAGTCCTGCTCAAACTCTACAGCCTTGTCCCTTCCTTTCCTTTTTGAACTAGTACTTTTGCCCCTTCCTTTCCTCTTTGAACCACGTCCTAGATTTATGCGATACAACTTTCCCACTACTTTCCCCCATTCCTTTCCTCTTTGAACCACGTCCTAGATTCATGCTATACAACTTTCCCCCTTCATTTCCTCTTTGAACCACGTCCTAGATTCATGCTATATACAACTTTTCCCACTATTTCCCCAACTCCCTTCCTCTTTGAACCACTTCCTAGATTCATGGTATACATGCAGCTAGAGCAATGCATGTGGAGTAAGTAAAATATACCTTAAGGTTCTTGGGGCGTGGTTCGGTGGGCGATGGGACGGCGGCGAAGAAGAAGGGTCGGAGGCCCTCCCGCGCCGCCGCTGGGTGGAAAGTGAACAACAGCGCCGGTAGTGGATTCCCTCCCTCGCCGACGGCGACAGCGTTAAGCCTCCTTCCCTTCCCGGCGGACGGATCCTGCCGGCTCTTTGAGCAGCAAAAACAGTGAGGGGAGAGAGAGGCCAATGAAGTCTTGTTTAGATCTGGAGAGGGCGAGAGAGTGTGAAGAGAGCAACTACAAGCGCTAAGGATCCAGCTCCAGCGGCAGAGGGCGAGAGAGTGTGAAGAGAGCAACTACAAGCGCTGAGGCTCCAACGTGTATAAATATACTGGAGAGAGAGTGTGAAGCGTCCAAACCCTAGAAAACATTTTGACCAGTCAAAGAATCCTCGTGGCAAAAATTATGCTCAAGTGTAGTTATCGAACCCGAGATGTCAAGTTTGATGAGCGAACAGGCTAACCAGCTACACAACCCTCCCGTTATGTTCAACGAGAGGAAAATAAACTTTTATACATTCCTGCATTCGTGTGACAGGCATGTCGTGTTTTGTGTGTGTGTGTGTGTGTGTGTGGGAGTCATTAGGATTTCAATCATAATCGTGTCATGTGGCTTTGGTGGTAAGACTATCCACGGTGGTGCAGAAATAATGCAGCTTAGTCACCTTACCTCTCTCCACGTAGTACGTTGGGTCCCGCCTGGCAGAGGGTGAAACAAAAAAATTAATAAGAAAAATTAAAAGCGCCAGCGGTGTACTACCTCACACATCTCGCTACTGCTCGGGAACACTGTCCAATTGATCCCTCTGTTTGCTCATGTACTATTTTAAGTGAATCCTTATTATAACATGCACACAAATTTTGGGCACTTGTATTCGACTTAAGTCAGTGTGCCACCGTATCTCGTATACTTACTACTCCCTCCATCTAGGTGTAATAAGCACGTTAGAAGGTGCAATGGGACCAAGGTGTGTGCGTGTGCGTGTTTAACAGCATGTGTGTGTTAGAGAGTGCGACAGATCGACCTACTCCTACAGAGATATGGTGTGTAGTCTGTAGTGTATGATTTTAGCCACGAGAGTCGGTGCATCCTCTCGTTTCCGAGCGTGTCCGGTAGGGACATGCGGACAGCTGCCACGCCTGCTCCTGACCAGCCTGGCCCACCCAAAGCCCCTCCATCGCCCGCGAGCGCTTCTCGCCTGAAACGGTCAGCGCCGCTCCAAAGGATCGGTGCCGCATTCATGCCCGGGCAAAGCGGACGCGACCTCTCACTGGCACAAGAGTGGTGGTTGCTTCGTTCGTCCAACTTACTGCTGGGTCTATGTGATTTGACGGCTCATTGGTCTTTATTACTGAGTTGGTAGGACTGCTGGATGTCCCACGCTTTCGGCGAAAGGAGGTAGTAGATTGCAATTTTCTCCATCCTTACATCGGAGGAGTGCAAGAGCAGTGAAAACACGCAGGCTCAGTGATTACATGGCCCACCCCACACTATCACCGTGCGACACGTAACTCTTTACATAGTACTCCCTCCGTTCCTAAATATTACTAGATGAGTCCTCGCCGTTGTCATGAACAGCGGTATATCTCTCTAGCAGAATTATCGATTTCATAGAACTAAAAAAATCTATAACCGCATGACAAATGTGGTAGCCAAACTAAATAAACTCCCATCATCATTTAGATCATCCCACATAAGGAAAAAAGATCAGCCAACTCCTACTGCATAATGGGATTATATTTTTTTTGACATGTTAATGGGACTTAAAAGCTCACTTACATGCATGCTACCGGTGCATGCTTGCATGCAGACATGTTGATGTGATTTAAAACCCACTACCATGCATGTGCCATGGTATTTCTGCATGCTTGCATGCGGCTTAGTGCTGAGCCTCTCAACGTCTAGATCAGACAACTATTATGAGTGATTTACTACATCTAACGGCTACGTCAATTTTGATGATGTGGCTCAAGGAGAGGATAGAGAATTCCTAGTAGTGGGGGCTAGCTATTACTAGTAGATAAGTCTTTGTAGAGATTCCACTAGGTGAACTACATACGGAACAAAATGAATGAATCTACACTTAAAATGCATCTATATACATCCACATGTGGTTAATGTTGAAATCTCTACAATGACTTATATTTAGGAACGGAGGAAGTACTAGTATAGTACTAGTATGCATCGTAATTTATCAGCGAGATAAATTTGTACAATGCTATGAAGCTTCCAGCTCTGTTACATGTATCTTAAGGCCCAAGGTTGCCCGTTGCAACATTTCATCAAATACAAAGGAGACTAACATGCATTCTATTGCATCTCAATGATTGACAGATCATAGCAAATATGTACTCCCTCCGTTCCAAAATAAGTGTCTCAACTTTGTGCAAACTTTAGTACAAAGTTGTACTACTACTAAAGTTGACACTTATTTTGGAACAGAGGCAACTAAAGAAAAAACCCGATCAATGCAGTCCCTAGCCCTTGAACCGTGAACCCTGACCAGGCTTCAATTTGCTGGCAACGTCCGAGCTTCCTAATAAATGAAGTTTGCAACCTTTTGACCATCGGATCATTTTGTGCAATTTCACCAAAATCGAGATGAGCATCCCTGTGGCAAAGAAACTAAAGAAGCGTGATTAGAATAAGATTACTAGGACTAGTTGATGAGACATAAACTCATCACAAATACAAAGACGTAGAAGCCAGTAGAGGTATCAGGTATGTGCGGGGCAAAGAAGTAGAGAAATATCCACAGCGAGTGATGTGGGCAGCTGGAGCAGTGGTGCAAGCCAGCTGTAAAGGAAGTTGTACCTGAGGGACGTAGCTTGACCTTGAGGAGGGCGGCGGGAGGCGGCAACTGCCCACGTCGCGACAGTGAGCAAGGGACGAAGGCAACCTCACCGGATTTGTGAGAGAGAACGGCGGGGACCCCTGATCGGGATGTGCCGACAGTGGGTTTTCACCGTCGGCGACGGACACCGCATCTACACTAAGCATCCACCCCTTCCCCAAGCGGACGTGATCTTCCGGAATGTTAGAGATGCGGCCACAGTCGTTTTGTGCGAGAGAGTGTGAAGAGAGCAACCCCAGCAAGCAACTGTGTAGGCTGGCCTGTCCTGACTATGTATATAGTGGAGCGGTTTCCTTTTCTCTCCATATGAACCTATCATATTGCGTACGTGCCACTTAAGAAAAAAATTATTTATAAATGACGCGGCACCTACTACTCGTTCTCCTATAACCTTGCGCTTGGCATCTCCAAAATATTAACCATGCGATTGGCTCTTCGCCTCTTCGGGAAGTCAAGCAATAATGGTAGTGCAGTATATATTGTTCTGGCTATATGAGACCGAATGAATTGCTGCACGTCCACCACGTGGGCGAGGGTCGAGGGGCGAGGGAGAGTGCTACTACATACGGAGCAAAATGAGTGAATGTACACTCTAAAATACGTCTATATACATCAGTGTTTGGAGTATGTACTAGTAGTTCATATTGAAATCTACTAAGGACATATATATTCCAAACAATATGATATAATCTCTATAACCAAGGTAGTAGGGACGAGGAGTAAGCGGAGGGAGTAGTAAATTTTCTCCTCGTCATGCGAGCCACCGCACAAGATGGGCGAGGGAGGAGCAAGCTTCACCTCATCCTGCGAGCCACCGCGCCTGTGGGGCGGGGAGACGGCGACTAAGAAAGCTTCTCCTCGCTCATGAGTTGACATGACACATCAAAAGTACTCCAGTGTATAGAGCCTTGCCTCTAAGGTAGGCCCCACATGGTTTGCCTCTTTTTTTAATTTAACATAACGCGTCAAGTTGCAATTTGTTTGTTCACCCGTGGTAGACGATCCTCCCTCCACCAAGTGGAAAACCAGTACACCTACCAAATTACCACGTGGGTTGCCTTTTTTCAGACATGTAAACGAGCTCCACCGTGTACCAGCTGGTGTGGTTGGGAAAGAGACAGAGTACGTCGCCCGTGCATGCACCTCTTCTCTTCGTGCATGTCCCCACCTACGTGGGTGTGTGTGAGAGATACAAACCGCGTTCGTGAGTGTTTTTTGTTTTGTGGTGGGGGTGGGGGTGGGGTGGGGGTTGATTTCGTGAATTATTTGTGGGAATATGTGTCGCTGACATCTCAAACAAAATTTTGCATGCAATGTGTGTGAAATGGAGGCTTATCCATATCATACATAGAGGGTTGGGCAATCCACGAGAAGAGAGGAAGGGGTCATAGCTATCGATAGAGTCGAAGAGAGGATCAATTATGGGTGGGTGCGAGATCGATGAAGAGAGCCATCGAAACTGCGTGTGTGTGTGTGTGCAAGTCAAAGATATAGGGCGACTGGCCTACCGGGACGTTAGAGGGCACATGTCAAGTTTGTGTGTGGCATGGAGACATGACTAGAGCGCTTGATGTATCGGTGTGTGTGGGGGGAGGGGGTGGGGGGAGGGGTAGGCAGAGGCCTAACTATAGAGGTAGAACGACTCGTATATGTGTTGAGAAGGAGAGATCCAGCTATGTCATGAGGGAGATCGGTCGACATCCATACATAACTGAAGGACGGGAAATATGATGGGATAGAGAGAGAGAGGAGAGAGAGAGAAGAGAGAGAGAGAGAGGGAGGGAGAGGGAGGGAGAGGGGTAGAGTGCTGGATGGGTGATGGAGTTGCTTCTCGGAGATGTTGGGAGAGGCCTCCTAGACAAACTGAGGGTGGAACTGCAATGTTATCAATAAGAGTGGGGATGTGTTTCTGTGTGTGCCCGTGCGTGATAGATCTGTCAGGACGCATCCATGGATGATGAAGGGGAACCATGTGTTTGGTAAGCAAACCTAACTAGATCGGTAGATCAATTGTTGTTTGTCGGAGGAAGGGAGAGACACAACTAATGAGGTAGATCAATCGATGTGTGGGTGAAAACGAGTTATAAGGACCTAGCTGGCTATATGTATAGCGAGAGATCGGTCGGTGTATGCCCATTTGTTAGAGGCAAATAAGGCCCAGCGAGACGGATAGACAGAGAGAATGGAGCTAGGAGGTGGTGCGAGAGGCCCAAGTACTAGCTGGATAGGGGGAGGAGTGTGCGGTTGTGAGATCGATTAAAAGAGGGGTGAGAGTTTACACGTGTGTCTGACCATATGAGAGACACGAGGCAAGGACACATAAAGGAGGAGATTGAAGCTGTGTGTATGCTGTAGGCAGGCATCGCTGGAGAGGTTTATCGATCGGTGTGTGTCGGAAAGGAGTTGTGGAGACTCTGGAGAACGACCTAAAGGAAAAAATGAATGTGCCCGGTGGATATAATGCCGAGGGAGGGGGAGGGCGAGGAGGGTGTGTGCATGCACGAGAGAAAGTTAGTGGTAGCTACAAAGGTTAGAGGACTGTGTGGGTGTAAGAGACTAACAAAAATCATAATTTGATATGAAAGCGGATTCATATATTTGAATAGGAGATCATAGTGTTTTAAACATTGCATGCATGAATATAGCGATGATACACGTGTTGTGCACATGTTATACCATAATGTGATAATGCATGGCATGCTTGCAACTCACAGCTAAATGCCGAACAATCTAAACCATACTATACATCAAACAATCTCACATTTTATTTGAATTTGAGATAATGTGCGGCGTTTGCAGCTTACAACTAAATATCGAGCAATCTAAACAATACTATATATCGAACATTCTCACATTTTATTTGAATTTGTGGTAATGTGGTGTTTGCAACTCACATCTAAATACTTGTAGGCGTAGGGGGCGGGGCACCATACATAATGTGATAAACACATTATACATATGAGACATGGTTTAGATTATGAAGATCTAGCTAGAGCTAGAAATGTAATGTGATTTGAAATCAAAATAAAGTGGATTCAAAAAATCTAGTTCGAGTTCATATAGTACACATAGTTCATATGCAACTTGATACTGATCATGTGGTGTGCTGTGAAGATAATACACAAATGATGGTTTACCTTGACAATAATGATGATTGTAGATCTTATTAAAATAGAGAAACGAATTCAAATGCTTTGACTTCACAACAATCATTATTGTAGATCTTATTCAAATTTAGTTCATATTGAAGCGGTAGTATATACGTTTGGAATGCACTAACACATTCATTTGAGTAGTAGGTTGCATGCATTATACACGTAGCGAAATATTTTAATTATACATAACATGAATTCAAAGTTTTGAATGACATTTGTAGTGCGCATAGATTTGGTACAATACATGTTAGGCTTTTTCGGAAAATTCAACCCGCACCTTGTTAGCCCGAAATATTTAAGATATATCTTTGTCTCGTTGTGCTCCGACAACTCCCTCCATCTCAACCCACGCCTTGCTATTCCGAAATTACAACGCGCGTGAAAACTCCCACCTCCTGTGAAATCCCGACACGCGAAATGCCCGTGGTACCCCAGAACCGAAAGAACCGCCTCAAATAGGTGGAGGGGTACTTTCGTAACTTACCCCACATTTCGGACAAGCGCGTCTCTAAGCCATGGTTCCCCATCGCCATCCCATCCGCCCACCCATTCGTACACCGAGGCCGCGAAAACCCGCGACGAAACCCCACACCCTGCTCCGTCCGCCACCCAGCCGGAGCTTCGTCCCCGGCGACGTCATCCACAGCAACACCTCGACGTCCCTCATCCACCGTACCGGATGAGGATCCGTCGTCGATCTCATCGTCCCGCCGGTACAGCCACCCCGTCCTCCACCTCCAAGGAGCTGCCCCGACGTTCCCCTCGTCTTTCGCGCCACCTCCATTCCCACACCGCCGTCTTCACCTGCACCACCGGAAGAGGATCATCATCACCGTTTCCTCAGATGAAGCTGCGGCCTAATCGGCGCCACCAAAGAGGTTGTACACTAATCGCCGCATTTTCTTCTTGATTCAATCTCACGGTGCTGCCGGCGCTCGGTCCCGAGCCGACACGGCGCGGCTCCATCCACGGCGGCGTCACCGGCCACTTCCTCCACGGCGTCGCTCCCTCGGCGGCGACGTCCACATCAGTAGGAGCTGCTGCTGCTTTAGCTCTTGCTCGCGCTGCTGCTCTGCTCTTGCTCTCGGTCCCCTGCCTGGTCTGCTCTTGCTATTGCTCTTGCTTTCGCCTTTGCTCTCGCTCTTGCTCTTGCTTGCGATGCTGCTCGATTTGGCTACACTTGATTGATCGAATCGACTTTTGGGTCGATCGATTTCAAGGGTGGGCTCGCCAGGTTAAGTAAGAACCAGCCGCAGCGGGGTGGGGGGCTCGCCGGAGAGGTACCCCACTATCTATCTTAGGGTTCAGGATGGGGGCGGTGGTCGCCGGCGGTGGCGGGGCGTTGGCGGGGCGGTGGCGTGGGGATCGCCGGAGAAAAAGCTCGGCACGGGGGGCCTAGAGGGATGGCCGGGGCAGCGGTGGACCGGCGGTGGGGAGTGTTTTCGGGGCGGGCGGGGCGGCGTACCGCCGGCCGCGGGCGACGGGTGCTACTGTTTGGCCGGTGGTGGCTGGCGGCTCAGGGGGGGGGGGGTGGAGGTTGAAGATGAACCGCATGCCCTTGATTTTGTATCCAACGGCTGCAAAATCGACTGACTAGAGATGAAAAAGTTAGTCGACCGACGTGTAGCCTCACCTTGCTAGTGCGTTCAGTTTCAACAGCAAAATTCAGTTTCAACAGCAAAATTCAGTTTGGACAGTTAGGTTCAGTTTCGACAGTTAAGTTCAGTTTCAACAGTTAAGTTCAGAGATGAGCGGCTGATGTATTTTACATCTAGCACTTTGTGGTTGTGCTATTAGAATTCCACTCAGGTTAACGTTGTTCGTTGTCTCTCTTGTCCTGCTTCAGCCTCGACGTCGTACAACTCACCAGAGCTGCTCCAACGCATTTAAACCCTCCATCACAGCCGAGCAAAGACTGGCTCCATCTCTAGACGCCTAAGATCTTCTTCCCTCCTCCGACAGCAAGAAAGTCTGCACGGAGCATCCTCACCGCCAACCCAATCACGCTGAGATCGACATGGCTTCGCCAAAGAGGTTGTACACTTGTTGCATCTCTTTTTACTCTACATGTTATATATATTGTCCATCGAGCACACGGATTTGTTCCTTTAGTGTCTCCTTGAAAGAAAAAACGTAGGAATTTTAATTTTCACTTGTCCTCCTTTTCAAATTCCTATTCATGAAGCACAAGACTAAGAGATAGTAGCATAATAGCATTATAACCATACATTTCCTTGTGGTTAGACTTAATCTCACCATGCTTCTTTGCATCCTGTGATCTTCCAATTGTTGTGAATCAAACACCCAGATTGGCAGAAATCCTGTGTTTTTAAATTCTCTGTTTTGCACGTGCATTCCTATCCTATTCCTATCTATTTCCTATCCTGCATTGTTGGAATCCTCCAATTCAAACGAGCCCTTACATGTAATTACTTCTCTTACAGATAGTTGTCAAAGAAGACCTTGCGTGGTTTGTCCCGGTCCTGCTGCGCCGTCGTCCACCCCAGCTCAGCTGCTCCAACGATAGAAGGGTCCAGCAGAGCAGGGATCCGACCTCTAGACTGTCTTTCGCCGCCTCAGATCTTCTTCCCCACCGCTGGCAGCCATGAAAACTGCATTACCATCATCAACCGAGTAGATGACCTCGAGGACTACACGGGTCCGCAAGAGAGGTCGCACTCTTTCATGTCCGCCACGTTATGCATCGCTTAATATTACATGCTGCTTTATCGTCCTGTTCACCGATTAGACTCTGAGTTTTTAAATGGTTGTGGGGTACATATCGGGGCCGCTATCAATAGTATCTATCTACTATCTGGTTAATCTCCGGTGTCTACTATGAGTTTCATGTTGGGTGGGAAACAAACAGTAAAGAAGCCATTACCTGTATTTATTAACTGAAGCCATTATCTGCCGGCTATTATTGGTTTTGGATCTATCCACAGGTTGCTACCATCACTCTGGATTTCTGCATGCACTCCTTACATAATCTCACTATGTTTTATTCCTATGCATGACAGTTATTGTAAACAATGGAACTAAACATGTAGAGCAAAAGAGACGAGCCTTGCGTGGCAATATAATTTCATGCAGACGTCGCTCCATGGTAGGCGCAAAGGCAGCCCCCCTCCACGCATTTTGGATTGTAATCGACAGGAAGATATCTGTTCTGAGGGGGATTCAGAAGGAGAAGATAACTCCTATTTACCCCCTGAGGTCTTCGCTCTAACTTGGCATGCTGATGTTGGTTATATCATGCATATGGTGTCTTGCATTGCTTACTTTATACATCAAATATGTCATCTGTTTAGTTTAGACATCCTTTGTGCGAATTCCATCTGTTTAGTTTATTCATCGTTTATGTGAATTATGCAACGCCACCTTGTTTAGCCAGACATCATATATGTGAATTTTACAATGCCATCCTGCTTAGCCAGTCATCTTATATGTAAATTATATCAGGCCATCTTTTTTTTGTTACATATTACATTCTGCCAACAATGTTAGTACATTCAATCGCTCTTCGTGTGCATCAGCCAATTGACACGGTGATGGCAAATTCTGGAGTGAAAACAAGGTCTTCTGAGCAGACTATGCTATCTGACGAAGCGCATATCTCGCTGGTTACGGATAGCTCCTCAGAGGAGGATTCAAAGAAAAATGACCAGTCCTATCCCCCCCCCCCCGAGGTGTATTCTCTAACTTGGCAGGGTTATGTTTCTTATATTGTGCGTATGGTGTCTCGCATTGCCATGCCATTTGATTAGTTTAGACATGCTTTGTGTGAATGCCACCTGTTCAGTGTCTAATTACCATATATGTGAATTATGCATTGCCATCTTGTTGCAAGACATTATATATGTGAATTATACAATGCTATCTTGTTGCAAAGGCATTATATATGTGAATTATGCAACGCCATGCTGTTTAGCCAATCATCATGTATGTGAATTATATCATGCGATCATTTGTTTGTATTACGAGTGCCATATGTTGACAACGTGTGTATATTCAACTACTCTTTACGTGCATCAGCCATTTGAAGCGGTGATGGAAGTATCTCGAGTGAAAACAAGGTATTGAGCGCATAATGCTACCGCTGAAGCAGACATCTTCTTGCTCTGAGAGAGCTCCTCAGAGGAGGATTTAGAGACTGACGACCAGTCCTATTTCCCCCCTGAGGTCTATGCTCAAACTTGGCAGGGTTATATTACCCATGTCATGCATGTTGTCTTGCATTGCTTAGTTTTTACATTATATATAGATTGCCATCTGCTTACTTGCTTACTATATAAATCATATATTTGAATTATATCATGCCATCATGTTTACATAGTACATACACACCATCTATCTGAATTATGGCATGGCAACCCATTTAATAAAGACATTATATAGTTATATCATCTCATCCTGTTTAGTGTTTACAATCATCATATTTAGAATTATGGCATTCTATCCATGAATGTATGTGAATTATGGCATGCCAACCTATTTAATAAACACATTATATAGTTATGTCATGTCATCCCTGCTTACATAGTCTCATATTTTGAACTATGTCTTTCCATCTGTTTTAGTTAGCTATCATAATGTGAAATTGTGTCATGCTATCCTGTTTAGTTAGCCATCATATATGTGAAATTGTGTCATGCTATCCTGTTTGGTTAGACAACATAAATATGAATTATTTCATGCCCTCTTTTATTCCCCACTATCCATTGCACCTGTCTATCATACAATGTCTATACTTTCAATTACTCTTCTTGTTTATCAGCCATTTGAATTGGAGAGCGTGATGGCAGTATCTAAGGGAGTAACAACACGGTCTTCAGAAAAGATTGTGCTACTAGTTGATGTAGATAGAACCACAGTTGTACTTGCCCAAGGACCAGATCCACCACACATAACCCAGACTCTCACAAATTGTACCCCTACCCAGTTGGACAGAGAACCAGCTACACCCCTTTTAACCCCAACCCCGGCAGATAGTAACCCAGTTCCAGTTGACACAGCACCGTCTCCACCACAGAGCACCCAAACACGAGCGGTTAGTAAGGGAACTGTTGTGCCCAAAGCACGAGGACCACCACTCCGTATCCCAACTCAACGCTTAAAGGAGAAGAAGATTTGTTCTCAGGTCAGGTACTGTAGCTATGGTTCATACTCCTTTGCTCTTGCATTACTGTATTTACTCATACCAACTATTTTCAAATTTGAAGGATGGAATTGAAACTCCAATGGCGCAACAGGTATGTTTTAAAACTATTTCTTTAACTGGTTTGCTGTTGTAACCTGCTCTATGTTGATTTCAGTTTCAATTGAATAAACAGTTATGTTGTCATGTCATGCACATTACAAGTGTTGTTATTGCTCTATAGTTACCCACACTTATATTCTGTCTATTCTGCTTTGTCTTGAACAAATAATATTTGAACTGTGTCTCTATCTTGATTTGGCAACAAAAACTAGAATGATATAGACCATAAAGTGACCATGGCACATAGATATATGTTTGTTTCATGCTGTTATCCTGTCCACTTTACTACTGAACTCATTTACCAAAATGAGTTTCATATACAACATGGTAAACATGTGATGTGTCTTCTTGTTTCTCTTTTAGAATGCGGACAAAATATTGGAGAACAGTACCGCGTTATCCAATGGTAAAGGAAGTAATGAAGATAAGGTTCAAGATAGTGAGACATCCCTGTTGGTCTCCAAGAAAGCTGATAAAAACTATCTTGACGACAGTGAGGGAACCCAAAAGTCCTGTCTTGATGTAGTGTTCGAGTTATCGCCACTATCACTGGCACAAGCTCTTCAAACTCGCTACACTGAATCAGTTCGTCTTCTTGAGTCTCAACTTCAAGTTGAAAGACATCGATCGATGTGTCATGCGACAGGAAGTCAAGGACTGAGGAAGTCCTCGCAGAATTCAGATGCATATTTTCCGGTGCAACCGCAAGCTACTTGGAGGATTTAAGCGCCAAACAAGAGAAATTTAATAAGCTTACTAAGCATCTTGCCAAAGATTATGGGTACCCGGATATTGTTTCTTGAGATCTTCAAGTGGTTTCAGTTCTGGATTTGTTTTCTTTGGCGTTTATTTGCTTGGTCGCCAACTTTGACAACCCAGTGTATATGATATGCTGCTTTGTTCCCTATATTTGCACCGATGGCGAACTTTGATGCCCGATGGATGTAATATGTGTAACAGCCGTGATAGCCTAGCATAAGTTTCTTGCTTATTTATTTCCTTGTTGTCTTGTTTATTTGTTTGCTTGTAGTCAGTGCAGTTCTTTTTAAAACTAGGCCACAATAAGCATGAGATAATATTTACTGTAGTGACACTGGGCCTCCTACGGGTCAGAAACAATGGCCTTCTACGGGCCAGAGAAACAATAGGCCTTCTACGGGCCATAGAAACAATGGGCCTTCTACGGGTCAGAGAAACAATGGGCCTTCTATGGGTCAGAGAAACAATGGGCCTTCTACGGGTCAGATGACCATAACGGGCCATCGTTAATAGGTCAGATTTGATGACGCTATGAAAACGGCCCAACGACATGAGACCACAAACGGGCCGACTGTAACCACTGGCTGACTTTGGATCACAAGCAGAAAATGACAGTAACGGGCCGTAAGTAAACGAATCGCCGGAAATGAGCCCAAGAATAAATGGGCTCTGAGAAGGCCGAAAGATAACATTTGCTGCAAACGGCCCAACTGAATAACGGGCCCTTAATGGGTATAAAGTGATATACTGTTCATTACGGGCCAGTTTCACCACGGGCCGTTAGTGGGTGTAAAGTGATACACTGTTCATTGCGGGCCAGTTTCACCACGGGCCGTTAATAGGCCAAGAGTTACATAGGGCCTCATATGGGCCGAAAGACGTCATGGGCCATACATGGGCCAGAAGTGAAAATGGGTTGGAATCATATTGGATGGCCCAGATGACGCTACTGGGCCTAATTTGGATAGGGCGTAACAGGCCTTGGGTTAGCGGGCTTTAAATGGGCTATATGCGAAGAGGCCGTTAACAGGCTTTCCATGGGCCGGCCCGCTACCTTTTGACCAAGTCAAACGGGCCGGACTTTTCACAGGAATGGGCCTCTGTTGGGCCGTGCCACGTGTCCACGTATCATAGGCGCCTTCTGTCCAATGAGTGGATGACATCTGTCCCAACGGTGAGCCGTCACGTGTTTCCTCCAGCCAATGATGATTTTACACGCGGAAAATCCCCATTGGTCGGGGCTGTTAACGGGTTATCGGATCCAAAACCCGACCCGATAGCTTAACGGCGTTCCATTACGGTGGATGCCACGTGTTGGTCACCCTTGACAAAAGCAGTTCTGTGACGCGCGATTTATCGTCATGGAAGTGGACACTTCCGTGATGATAATTTTGGTAATGTCATCGAACACTTCTACGACAGCACAAGTATGACTATCTTGATTCTGTCGTAAATTTGTCATGGATGTACATGCATGACAAAAAATGCGACCTACTGTGACAAACACGTATCATCACGGAAGTGTATCTTTTTTGTAGTGCCCCTCTTTCGATATATAAAAAAACAGTGGGACTAGCAGTGCCAAAACATTGCCTCAAATTAATAGTGCCACTAGATTAAGGTGCAAAATAATAACATTACCACTTTATCATGGCAGTGCCAAAAACAGTAGGACAAGAGCAGGATCAATATGCAGGATCTTTGGCAAACAGTCAGACCAAAAAGGAACATACCTCGTGAGGGGAACCATATCTGCAGTCAACGCCATCGTAGAAGGGATGACACCAGTCACCAACATGGATGATTCAATTCATGGGACCTTTTGGTGCAGTTAACCTAAAATGAAGTAATGTCCCATGAGCAAGCAGCTTCTTCTTCTTCTTTTAAGAAAAAGGCTCCAGCCCCGGTTCAATTTCCATCAAAAAACGAAACCCACAGAGCTTCTTCATTAGTTACAATAAAATTGAGCAACATCAAGGTTGGTCGTGAAGCTCCTGGAGAGTAGGCGGACCAGGACAGTTGCATCTCTAACGAAAAGAAGCAACTTATCTTAATGGGAAATTTAGCAGGACATGAAAAAAGTGCCATTGATTCATATTACTGGAGGCATTACATTGAAAAAAACATTGGTTTAACGTGTCCTTACTTTTAATAGTGCGACTACTACATTTTACCAGTGGCATTACATAAGACCGGCTCGGGGCAACAAACATCAGAAGAGGATGTCTGGGTTGGTCCCATTTTTGTTCGGTATATAGCCACCTTATACTGTGTGAGGCTAGCAAATCTAGTGTTGGACTTACTCTGTTGACTTGTCCCCCTGTCGGTGTCAAAACTGGCGGATCTCGGGTAGGGGGTCCCGAACTGTGCGTCGGATGGTAACAGGAGGCGGGGGACACAATGTTTACCCAGGTTCGGGCCCTCTCGATGGAGGTAATACCCTACTTCCTGCTTGATTGATCTTGATGATATGAGTATTACAAGAGTTGATCTACCACGAGATCGTAGAGGCTAAACCCTAGAAGCTAGCCTATGGTATGATCGTTGTTGTCCTACGGACTAAACCCTCCGGTTTATATAGACACCGGAGGGGTCTAGGGTTACACAGAGTCGGTTACAAGGCAGGAGATCTACATATCTGTATTGCCAAGCTTGCCTTCCACGCCAAGGTGAGTCCCATCCGGACACGGGTCGAAGTCTTCAATCTTGTATCTTCATAGTCCAACAGTCCGTCCAAAGGATATAGTCTGGCTGTCCGAGGACCCCCTAATCCAGGACTCCTCAAGAGGCCCCTGAACTAGGCTTCAATGACGATGAGTCCCGCGCGCAGATTGTCTTCGGCATTGCAAGGCGGGTTCCTCCCCCGAATACTCCACAGTAGATTTTGAACACAAGGATAGTGTCTGGCTCTGCAAAGCAAATTCCACATACCACCATAGAGAGAATAACATTTCCACAAATCTAATCTGCTGACGCATTTTGTAGCATGACATCACACCACGGCCCGGTCATTATTCGAACCGTTTTTCACAACTAGCCACTGCACATATCGTGAGGCGGTTTCCTTGGCACATCTTGTCGAAGCAGAGATCATGTCCCCTTATCACGGGATTCTCATCAATACGGGTGTGGGTAACCAACCGTGCCATCAATTACGGCGCTTGGGGAATAAGCGATTTTACCAGGTAGGTGGGGACGCGCATAGCCTCTTCCACCCTTATAAAGGGTCAATGATTCACCCTTTTCATCCACGCCTTCTTCCTCCTTGCTCATCCATTCTTGTGCACTCGAGCTCCAGCGCCCAAGTTCGTGTTTTTCTCCTCAAACCACTCCAACTATGTCCGGAGCGGGAGGCAAGTGGATGGTCTCCTCCGTTATGGAGGAGAATATCACAAAGTTGCGGGGAGCCGGATACCTGGCCGTGGATATCGCGCACCAGCTGCCAGATGCGGGGCAGATCATCCCTACTCTAGAACCCCATGAGAGGGTGGTTTTCCTTACCCACTTCGTCCGTGGACTGGGATTTGCCCTCCACCCGTTTGTCCGCGGGCTCATGTTCTACTACGGGCTGGAATTTCATGATCTGGCCCCAAATTTCATCCTCAACATCTCGGCCTTTATCATCGTGTGCGAGGCCTTCCTCCGCTTCCAGCCACATTTCGCCCTGTGGCTGAAGACCTTCAATGTTAAACTAAAGGTGGTGGTCAGCCAGCAAGCGGAGTGCGGAGGCGCCATGGTGGGCAAAATGCCCAACGTCACTTGGCTCGAAGGCTCCTATGTGGAGACCATAAAGGGGTGACAATCGAGGTGGTTCTACATCACCGAGCCGCGCGACACCAACTGGGTGGCGTCTCCCAAATTTCGATCCGTAATCCCCATAAGGCTCACCTCCTGGAAAGAGAAGGGCCTGTCCTGGGGATCCCTGGTAGAGCTGACCGGACTCGAGACATGCATTAAAAACATGATGAGCAAGAAAATCAAGCTCGTCAACGTGGTCCAAGTCATGCTCTTCCGCCGGATCCTCCCGTGTCAAGGACGGGCATTCACCTTGTGGGAGTTCGACCCGGCCGAGCACCAGACGCTGCGAGAGCTCTTCAACACGACGCTCAAGGACGTCTGGAAGGTGCTGTTCAAGGGCGCCGAGGTACCACCTCCCCTTACCGAGGACAGCGGACTCAGCGCAAAGCGCCTTGCGAATCCGGTAAGACTTTTATATCTTATAAGATGTTCACTTCCCCAGTATAACTACGCATGGGATCTAAGCCTCCACGCCGTTTAACAGGACTAGGTAGCGACAGCGGATCGGATCGATTGTCCAGCTCCCCTGCCCTAAGATCCAGCAGATGCTCTCCTAACGGAGATGCTAGTTCCGGCACCTTATGAGGTGCCGGAGAAGAAGGCCACAGGGACCAGGAAGGGTCTCCGGCGCAAGGTTATATCGGACTCATCGTCCGAAAGCACGGAGGCGCACTCCTCCCGTGAAAACGAGGAGGAGGAAGTGGAAAGTCCCCCCCCCCCCAGCCGGGGGAGACAAGAAAAGGAAGGCCGCCCCGTCCAGGGCGGCCGAAGGGTCCAAGAATGGAAGAACCCTCCTTCCGGACAACTCCACCACCACCGCCTTCAGCGAAGAGGAGTGGTTGCCCAGGGACAAGCCCCTGGCGAAGTCGTAAGTATCGGGATACCATAATAATTCTTGGTATGTTTTACTGAACTACTTCTCATCACGCCGAACATGATTATGCAGTCCATCCCGAGCCCGTATCGACGTATCTTCATCGGATGGTTCGTTGGACCCGTCGGATCTGAACAGTGATTCACTTCCGACCGCCTCCTCCCCTCGCCCTACGGACAACGTCGAAGTGTTGTCTCAAAGGGCACCGAGCCGAGGGGAGGTTGTCCTGGAGGCGCCTCAAGGCAACCTTTCGGATGCTGGGCGCAAGGGGAGCAAGACTCCCATGGGCTCTGATGATGGGGGCAGCAAATTCGACCCCCAGCCGAATACTGCGCCGGATCCTCCAGTGGTTTCGAACTCTGTCAGGCAACCCCTCACTAAGAGGGGCAAGCCGCCTGTGCCAATGGCCTCTGTCCATCCAGAGGCATCGGACAACTTGCTGTAAGCGCTCCGCGACGCTTCCATCGACGAAGAACACCGTGCTATCATGAGTGCGGTTGTCAAGAAGGTTCAGTCCGCCAAGAGCGGACTGACTGAAGCCTGTGCCAGCCTCCTAACAGGCTTTGAGGTAAGTAACCCTATTATAAGAGAATGTTACCGCACAGACACTATCCCCTGATGCTCTGTTTGGCGTTCACGAAGAAAAGCCGAATAGAGGATCAAATAATAACCACAGGAGTCTAATCGAAATATGTCTATGTGCATATGGAGGCTTCACAGTCAGCCGCCGCAGACGCATCATGGAGATCGCCAAGATCAAGCGGAACCTTGAGCGGTCCAAGGAAGAGCTCGGCCTTGCCAAAAGGCAGCTCGAAGAGAACAAAGGTAAGTTATACCCCGTATGTATATGGATAACAAAAAAACAAGGGTGGTTGCTTAGATTATAGGATCGTCATCAATTTTGCTAGGGGCCACGACCGAAGTGGCGACCCTGAAGAAGGCGATGTCCGAGGCCGAGGACAAGGCGGCCAAGGAGCGCATCGAACGAGAGAAACAAGAGGCCCGAGTGGGCGAGGTGCAGCAAGAGCTCCAGGCCCTCGTCCAAAAGCATGAGTCCTTGGAGTGTGACTCTAAGACGCAAGGGCCCGAGCTTGCGAAGGCCCTCAAAAGCGCACAAAACGCCAAGTCCGAAGCCCAAAAGGCCCTCCAGGAAATTGAGGCGGTTAAGAAGATAGCGGCGGGTAAGGCATTCATTATGCAAAGCAAGCATGTGAAAGAAAATTTCCTTTTACTTACCCGAGTTTGGAGCTCTCCAGGAGCGTTCGCAGATCTACCCCGCAGTGTGTCAGATGCCGCAGAGTTCTACCGGGCCGAGGAGGGGAGCTCGACGGAGAAGTTGTTCTGGTCTCAGTATACTGGGACCGAACACCCCATGCCATTGAGTGACCAGCTGAAGCAACTGGTCGAGCTCCACAAGGCAGCCTAACAGGCCATGAAGGGTCTAATAGTCCGGATGTGGCCTGGCGATCCCCTTCCTGATAGCTACTTCGGCCTGGTGAGGCGGCTTCTGAATGCCTGTCCGCGGCTTGAAGTCATAAAGCGGTCCATCTGCATCGAGGGTGCGCAGGGCTTTTGCCCGGGCCAAGGTGCACTGGGCGAAGCTGGACGCCGAGAAGCTGGTGAAGGAGGGACTGCCGGAAGGAAAGGAGCATCACCACCCCGAAATGTATTGTAACAGTATCCTGAAGGGTTCTCGCCTTGTGGCGGAGGAATGTACTAAGGATGTAATATTCGAATGAATGTACTCATGTGATACTATAATATGAAACGAGTTCATTTGTGCTATGCAATGCTTGTGAATTTAAAATATTACCTTCTGTGCGGCCGTTTATAAAATCTTAGAGTTGGCGATTAAGCCGCCCCCATGTAACTAGTACTGGGGTGTTCGGGATAAACCTGAGCACTCTTTACCCCAATTTTGGGTCCTTCAAGGGAGGTGTTCAGCACAACGAACCAGAAAATCGGACTATAAGGCTTCATCACTCTCACTTAGCCACAGAAGTCTACAACTTTAAATTTTGGCGAAGCCCCTAGTTTTCGGAAGGCCGAATTTGGGGTGCTATATACGCCTAAGTCGGGCAAGGCCGACTCTGGCCCAGCGGAAAAAAGTCTTTAAGGACTTGAGACCTCTCGAACAGCGACCAGCTCTCGCCTTATCATGACAGTCAGTTTTCGGCTTTCTCCACTGAGGTGCTCGTTCGAAAGAACCGGGAAACAATCACATTAGTTCTCCCAGCGCTACCTTAGCCGATATTGCGGAACGTAAGGTACCAAAACATGGGAGCCGGGAAAACCCAACTATTGACCCAAGACATGATTCGGAGTTGATGCATATAATGCTATAAGTTCGGGTGCCAGCCTTGTCGAAAGTGTTCGGACTTCTCACCTTTGTATTATGGGGTATCTTTGAAGCCCCTGGCGTCTTTATCGTCGTACAGAATGTGCACGGGTGCAAGTTGTCGTAAATAAACTAACAAGGAAAAAGGGAAGGGTAATGCAATAATAGACTAATGCTATGCATTGTTATTTAAATAATACGTCGAAGTGTACTGATACAAGTAGTGCAATAAGCAAGAAATAGGACTATTTGACATATCCTATCCAAGGGAAAGTTGCGTATGGGTATTTAAAACGGGTACTTCGATCATTATTATAGACCACCTTGGGATTCCCTTGTATGTCTTAGCTTCTTGCCTCCTTGGTTTTTCCTTCCCGTAATGTGTCCAGCAATCAGACTGCCGAAGAGGGGCTTCCAGAGAGTAAGGTCCTGAAAGAGAAAGAATGATAAAGATATACATCCCCTGAGGCGGTTGAGCTGCATTGTGGGACGTGCCCTGGTCGTGCCCCCGCCTAAGCCCATGGTATTTTTAGTGCGTAATTATGTACGCGCGACACAAATTTTGTCGCTTGACTGGGACTAGGACGGGGGCCGAATTGCTAGGCGAGCTCTGAACGTGCCAGGCGATCCTGTTGCAGGTTACTCCAGACTCGCTTGAAGGTATCCGGGGGCTTTACCACCGAATTGGCGGTTTGCCTTAAAAGGCTTCTTTGTGCCTCTGCTGCGAGGGCTGCAGTGTGCTCCTCCGTGCGGAGCGAGCGTTCTGTGTTTCCATTGACTGTTATAACCCCATGAGGTCCTGGAATTTTGAGCTTGAGGTATGCATAATGCAGTACCGCATTGAATCTGGCAAATGCGGTTCGCCCGAGTAGTGCGTGATAGCCACTATGGAACGAGACGATATCGAAGATTAACTCCTCGCTTTGGAGGTTGTCCGGAGATCCGAAGACCACTTCCAGTGTGATTGAGCCCGTACAATGGGCCTCTTCACCTGGGATGACACCTTTAAAGGTGGTTTTAGTGGGTTTGATCCTCGAGGGGTCTATACCCATTTTGCACACTGTATCCTGATAGAGCAGGTTCAGGCTGCTGCCGCCGTCCATAAGGACTCTAGTGAGGTGAAATCCGTCGATGATGGGGCCAAGGACCAATGCGGCAGATCCGCCATGACGGATGCTAGTGGGGTGGTCCCTGCGATCGAACATGATCGGACAAGAGGACCATGGGTTGAATTTTTGTGCGACTGGCTCCATCGCATGGACGTCCCTTAGTGCACGCTTCCGTTCCCTCTTGGGAATGTGGGTTGCGTATATCATGTTCACCGTTTTCACTTGTAGATCGATCTTGCATGTTTTGCCTTGTTTTCCAATATGTCTCACAGGTCCCGCGTGTTGCCCCGGGCCTTGGTATTTTTGTTTGAATGGCGGCGGGGTGCGGGCTGGACTTCAGGCTGAAATGCCTTTCTGTCCCGGCCACGAGGTGGCCGATCAGCTGCATCATACGCTGGTGATGTAGGTTGCAATGCTTCCTCCTCGAGTTGAGGTAGCAACCTGCGCTTTGGGTAACTCTTGGTTGGGCGCTCGAGTTCGTATTCCTCGGCTGCCAGGACTTCAGTCCATCTATCCGCTAGCAGATCTTGATCACCTCGAAGCTTTTGTTGCTTTTTCTTCAGGCTGTTTGTTGTGGCTATAAGCCGGCGCTTGAAGCGCTCCTGCTCGACGGGATCCTCAGGCACGACAAATTCTTCGTCGCCGAGGCTCATCTCGTCTTCGGAGAGAGGCATGTAATTTTTATTGGGGGAGTCCTGGACTAGGGGGTGTCCGGATAGCCGAACTATCACCGTTGGCCGGACTCCAAGACTATGAAGATACAAGATTGAAGACTTCGTCCCGTGTCCGGATGGGACTTTCCTTGGCGTGGAAGGCAAGCTTGGCGTCTGGATATGTAGATCTCCTACCATTGTAACCGACTTTGTGTAACCCTAACCTATCCGGTGTCTATATAAACCGGAGGGTTTTAGTCCGTGGGGACGAACAACAATCATACCATAGGATAGCTTCTAGGGTTTAGCCTCCTTGATCTCGTGGTAGATCTACTCTTGTACTACCCATATCATCAATATTAATCAAGGAGGAGTAGGGTATTACCTCCATCGAGAGGGCCCGAACCTGGGTAAAAACATCGTGTCCCTTGTCTCCTGTTACCATCCGCATAGACACACAGTTCGGGACCCCCTACCCGAGATCCGCCGGTTTTGACAATGACATTGGTGCTTTCATTGAGAGTTCCTTTGTGTCGTCACCGATAGGCCCGATGGCTCCTTCGATCATCAACAACGACGCGGTCCAGGGTGAGACTTTTCTCCCCGGACAGATCTTCATATTCGGCGGCTTTGCATCATGGGCCAATTCGCTGGCCATCTAGAGCAGATCGAAAGCTACGCCCACAGCCATCAGGTCAGATTTGGAAGTTTGAACTATACGGCCGATATCCGCGGAGACTTGATCTTCGACGGATTCGAGCCGCGGCCAAGCGTGCCGCACTGTCTCGATGGGCATGATCTAGCTCTGCAGCCGAACAGTGCCTTGGAGGCCGCACCCGCATCCGCTCCGACCCTTAATCCGGAGCCGGATTCCCCGATCGAGGACGAGTGGTTGGACACCGCCTCGGGGGCTACGATCCCTACGGCGATTGAGCCGAACTCCATCCCTGTCCTTTGCGAAGACCCTGACTCTAGGGTGTCGGACTCCTCTCCGGACTCCGAACCCTCCGCGCCCCTGCCAATCGAATCCGATTGGGCGCCGGTTATGGAGTTCACTGTCGCGGACATCTTTTAGCACTCGCCCTTTGGCGACATCCTGAATTCACTAAAGTCTCTTTCTTTATCCGGAGAGCCATGGCCGAACTACGGTCAAGAAGGTTGGGATGCGGACGACGAAGAAATTCAACGCCCACCCACCACCCACTTCGTAGCCATCGCCGAAAGCTTACACGACGTGTCTGATTTCGACTCAAGACATCGATGGTATGGACGACGATGTAGGAGACAACCATGAACCAGCACCTATAGGATGCTGGACAACCACCTCATCCCATGATGTATACATGGTGGATACACCTAAAAGAAATGACGACAAGGAACAACGGGACGCTATGAAGGATAAATCCCTCGAAAAGCAGTCAAAACGGCAACGTAAACGCCGAACAAAGTCCCGCCTCAACAGAAAACCAGCCATAGAGTAGGACGAACCGGTGGACGACAAACACGCTATCGAGCAATCGTCTGAACAAGACAACTTGGATAAACAACCCGTCCCCGGCGAAGACAACAGTCCGGACGATCTCACGCCGGACAAATTGTTGGAGCAAAATAATCTCCAGAAAAGGCTCGTTGCCACTGCGCGTAGCCTGAAAAAGCAGAAGCGGAGGCTCAAAACAGCGGAAGATGCACTCAGGATCAGATGGAGCAAAGTGTTCAACACCGCAGACAAATACGGCGACAGTCGCCGAACAAAGAGCTATCCAAAGAGAAAACTACTGCCCGAATTTGACGAAGAGGCCATAGAGCCCCCACAATCAAAAAATAAGAAGGCCACCCGGTCGGATGGACGACCCCACGGCAAAAAGAGTGCGGCAAATAGCGCCGCACACAAGCCGGCAAGCGATCCGCATAAGGATTCACATCAGAAGGATGGCCCAGTTAGGTCCATCTATGGGCCGAGAAAGCAAGCTCTTCAAAGCAATGCAACACGCCAAATATCTGAACATCACGGCACACCCAAATACAGGGGCGCCGCACACCCCTATGTTCCACCGATGAGGTGCTGGATCATGAATTTCCAGCGGGATTCAAGCCTCTAAACATAGAGGCATACGACGGAACAACAGACCCTGGATTCTGGATTGAGGATTACATCCCCCACATACACATGGCTAGAGGAGACGATCTCCACGCCATAAAATACTTACCCCTCAAACTCAAAGGGCCAGCTCGGCATTGGCTTAAAAGCCTCCCCGAAAATACCATTGGAAGCTGGGACGAGCTCGAGGATGCGTTGTGGGCAAATTTTCAGGGGACCTATGTCCGCCCTCCGGATGCGCGATCTAAGTCACATAACTCAATAGCCCGAGAGTCAGCCGGAAATTCTGGAACAGGTTCCTTACTAAAAAGAACCAAATAGTCGATTGTCCGGACGCCAAGCCTTAGCAGCCTTCAAACACAACGTCCGAGGCAGATGGCTCGACAGACACCTCGCCAAGAAAAGCCAAGAACAATGGCCGCATTAACAAGCCTCATGACCTGCTTTTGCTGGAGAGGATAGCTGGCTAGCAAGATGCAGCACCAGCGACCCAAGTACACCCGAAATCAGGGATGGAAATGGGAAACCACGGCGCAACAAGGACCAGCGCCGGATTAAGAAGAACGGTCCAAAGAGCACGGCAGTCAATGCCGGATTCAAAAGCTCACGGCAGAACAATAAAAAACTGCCCCTCAAGGACAATAGCGATGAGCTATCCAACTTAAACAAAATCTTGGACAAGATATGTCAAATCCACAGTACTCCGGAGGCTCGCAAACCATACCCACAGAGATTGTTGGGTTTTCAAACAGTCCGCCGACTCAACGCCGAACACAAGGGGCTCGACGCACCAAGTGAAGATGATGACGAGCACCACAAGCGAGCCCCGGAAAACAAAAGAATTTCCCACAAGAGGTTAAAACAGTAAACTCACTTCACGTGATCAAAGGGAAAACAGGCGTCACCCACTAGAATGCGCGCCAAGACAAACTACCCTAGCGGAGTACCAACACTGGTTGTCAAAACCAATCACCTTCGACCATCAGGACTATTCCGAAAGTATCCGGAACTCAAGATGGACTGCCTTGATATTGGATCCTATAATCGACGGATTCCAATTTAGACACGTCCACATGGATGGTGGTAGTGACATAAACCTGATATATCAGGACACAATCCGCAGGATGGGGATAGACCCAACCAAAATTTGCCATAGCAACACCTCCTTTAAAGGAGTAATGCTAGGCCCATATGCCCATTGTACGGGCTCCATACTGCTAGAAGTTGTGTTCGGTTCATCCGACAACTTCCGTCGCGAGAAGTTGATCTTCCATGTCGCCCCGTTTAAAAGTATCCATCAAGCACTATTGGGAGCGAAGCTTTCGCCCGCTTTAACACAATACTGCATTACGCATCTCTCACACTTAAAATGCCCGGTCCACGCGGCGTCATCTCATTGAAAGGGAGTATTAAGTGTTACTTGAGCACGGAAGAACGTGGGACTGCCTTGACAGCCCCACACCTATCCGGCTCCGCTAGTAAAAGAACCTGAATAGGTCATTCAAACCCCGGACACGGCTAGACGAGTCCGGCGCCTACTAGCGGCATACATACAAGGGGCTGCATGCATGTATAGCAAGAGACAATAAAGCTCAATTTTATTCACTTCTTCGAATCGTACTCAGTTTATTTAATATAAAGTACATCTTCCGCACAATCTTTTTTCTTTTAAACTAAGTTCCTCTCTTTTACAGATGAACAACGTGCTACACCCGTCCAGGATACGGCACAACGGAGACACAGGCGCAGATGTGCGAGAGGACCCGCTGCAAGGATTCTTTTCAGATTAAAACCCTGCGTAAACCTTTTTACTGTCTCTTGTTGATATACATCCCCGGCTTCTTACTATAACCGAGGAGGAGGTCATGCGTTTTGGCATTGGCCGCACCAGAATTTTTGCACGTACCTGGACACCAGGGGATTAGGGCATTATTCTGCCCGTCTTTATAAAGACCGAATACCTTAGGGAGTATTCGGCGTCTCGAGTTAGGCCTTATATGCATCATCTCCGAATCATGTATTTGGTCAAATGTTGGGTTTGCCCGGCTCCTGTGTTTTGCTGCCTTACGTTCCGTTTTATCGGCTAATGCGGCACAAGGAGAACTACTGCGATTGTGCCCCGGTTCGGCCGGGCGAGCACCTCAGTAGAGAAAGCCGAAAACTGACTGTCATGATACAGCGAGAGACTGGTCAACCACTCGATGACTAATCGGAATGTTTAGAATTCCTCCGCATTAACGAAGGATCGGTTTTTGGTCAGGCACATACGCACCCCGAATTCGGGAGAGTGCGGTGCCCCCAGGGGCTATATAGTAGCCCCACCCTCGAACTCCTATGGCTAAGTGAAAGTGATAAAGCATTATAGTACCGTTACCTAGTTTGCTACGCTACCACCTCCTTAACAGGACCAAGACGTTGGATTAAGTGTGCAAGAGCGCCTTCTTTGCAAACACCCCCGCACTATGTGCGTAATGAAGCCAAGGACTGCCATCTTTCAGTTATATATACATATACATATACGTCAAGACAGGAGTAGTCTACTACTTGAACGCACAAGTATAAAAAGCTCTTATATTATATTGAAACATTGTTTTCACCAAACATACATGTCATTTAAACATAATATCCTTCGAGCACTGCGTCTCTATTAAACGAGCGCCCTGCAGGACTTCCTCAAAATAGTGCTCGGCAGGTACTCGGCTTCTGTCCGAGTCTTGGGATGCAACGTTGGTGGCCTTCATATCTGACACGGGCCAGAGCCATCCGCGCTCCCTCAATACACGCCAACCGCCTCATGGCGTCGATACGCGGTACCGCACCAAGGAACTGCGGCACTAAACCAAAATAACTCTTCGGCTGGGGTCCGCCCGGCCACAAATAAGTCATGACCTGCTGCATGGCAAGTCCGGATAGTCAATTCAGCTCGGCCCATTCGGCCAACCGATCGGTCAACGGAAGAAGACGCTCCGGACTATGGAATTGCGACCAATATAGCTCTTCCCTTCTGTGCCCCTTCTGGCCTCGGAAGTGCTCAATCGCGTCCGCAGCGCTCGCTGTTAAGTCCAGATAAGCATCCTCCGAACTCCACAACTTGTCCAATTGAGCATATGGATCCGTATATTTCCTCCGCAGCAGAAACGGTTTTCCAGCCGCAATTGCCCCGGCCTGACTCAGCTCCTCCTTGGCAGCTCTCAAAGCCGAATGGGCATTCTTGGATTCGGTGGCGGCCTTTTTCAGGCCCTCTTGCTCCGCTTGACGTTCTTTTTCGAGAACCCCGCACCGATCGGCAGCATTCTTCAACTTTCTGGCCATATCGGCCATTTCCTCTTTGCTTCGGCAGTGAGCAGCCCGTTCGGCTTCTAGCTCTTCGTCCGCCCTTAAAGCGCCAGACATTACTATTTCTGGCTTGTTTTTCGCTCGGGCGAGTTCCGCCAAGCTCCTCCACAGCAGCGGCACCATCTGCATTAAGCATACAAATAGTAAGACATGGGCGTCAAGCTCCCTTACTGTGTGTCCGCAGAGAGTCGCATACCTTGCGACTCGTCAAACCGTTTATTGACCAGCGCGATGTCCGCATCCGCCTCGTCAAGTCGCTGTTTAGTTCGGCATATTCATCAGTCCGGCTGGCCACCGGACGCCCCGTCACCTGTTTAGGAGCGGGCGATATGTTATAACTGAGATTTTGATCATCGGCACGCTGTCAATTTGGACAGCATACCGAGTCTCAGGGGCTACTATCTATACAGGGCGCATTCTATATGCATAACTGTCAGAAGGTACATAATTTTTTGCGTACCTCAAACCCCGCCAGTAAGCTTCTGACAGCTTCATGCAATCCGCTCTCTGTGGATGCAATTCTTTCAATCACCGTACCCATCAGAGCACGGTGATCTTCTGAGATAGCCGCTTGCCTGAGCAGATCCTTCAGCTCCTCCGACCGCACACCACTTGGCGCCGGACCTTCCGGCCTCGCCGGACTTGGAGGAAGCCTCCGTGACGACACCTCAGGATCGTCCGCCTCGCATGAGGGTGCAACTGGTGGAGGCGTTTCGCTCTCCATCATCTCCGAAAGAAGATCCCCCGAAGACGAGCTCTGCTGAGAAGGGCTGAGATCCGAACTACAAGGTACAATTTCTGTTATCTTCATAAATAAATAAATGGATGTTCCTTATTCACAAGACCCCTTCTTTTCACTTACGGCTCACTGGAGGGCTGATCCCCTTGGGGAAATAGTGCGGCTGGGTTACTTCCCAGCGCCGGACTCTCTGAAAATTCCTTTCCCCTCTTTGAGGCCTTGACCTCCGGATCTTCCGAAGCGGTCCTCTTCTCTCCTCGGAAGACGGGACTTTTAATCCCTCCTTCCTTGATAGCCTCCTTCGTAGAGGCAGTTGCTTCCATGCCCCCCTCGCCTTCTTCAAAGGGCGCGGCCTTCAACATCTTGGCCAGCATGGGATCCGGCGTGGTCTCTGGGAGGGGAGCCGGACACCTTATTAAGTTTGCCTTGGCTATCCACTCCTGTTCAAGAAACGGCTCCTTTAAAGGGCATATATATATGATAAATGAGTGAACAATTTGTCCGGTTACAAGACTACTTACTTGAGTATCTGGGCGATTGCAGCTTAGTCCTGCATCCTTAGTCAGGTCCGGAAACTTTTCTTGTGATCCGACGAACAGTTTATACATCTCCACGGGTGTCGTGCCCATAAAATTTTGGAGAGCTCGTGGTCCCTCCAGATTGAATTCCCACAGGCGGAGGGGGCGACGTTTGCAGGGCAAAAGTTGCCGGATCAACATAACCTGCGCCACCGCAACCAGATTGATCTCCCTCTCATGGAGGTCTCGAATACGGCCCTGCAGCAAGGGAACGTCCTTGGACGGCCCCCAGTCGAGCCCCTTGTTGACCCATGACGCCAGCCGTTGTGGTGGACCTGAGCGGAAGGCGGGGAGCGCCGCCCATTTGGTGTCCCGGGGAGCGGTGATATAAAACCACTCCCATTGCCACAAACCAAGCTCCTCTTGAAAAGATCCCTCGGGCCATGGAGCATCAGCACATTTGCTTATGACCGCCCCTCACTTTTCTGCTTGTTGCCCCCCGATCATCTTTGGCTCCAGCTTGAAGGTCTTGAGCCACAATCCAAAGTGGGGTTTAATATGGAGGAAGGCCTCACATACGACAATGAATGACGAGATATGGAGGATGGACTACGGATTCAAGTCGTGGAAATCTAGCCCATAATAAAACATGAGCCCCCGCACAAAGGGATCCGTCGGGAAGCCTAAACCCCGAAGGAAGTGAGACACGAACACCACGTTCTCGCCGGGCTCGGGAGTGGGAATGGCCTGCCCTGGAGCAGGCAGCCTATGCGAGATCTCGCCGGTTAGATACCTGGCGTCTCGCAGCTTTAGCACATCTTCTTCCGTTACGGAGGAAGACATCCATCGGCCGTGCTGGTCGGAGTCGGACATCTTCGAAGGTCCAAGCGCTGAATCTGAAGCTTTGGGTGTTAGAACTGAGCGAGGCTTAACTCGACGGAGGGTGTAAAAGAAGAGGGCCTTGGTCTCATTATAAAGAGGTTGAATACCAAGAGCCCGCCCCGTGGTCGACTAAGACTCGCCTTTTATAGAGGAGGCGTGCCGACGGGCACGGTTGGGTTACCCACGTCTGTATTGATGAGAATCCCGGAATAAGGGGGCACGATCTATGCTTTGATAAGACGTGCCCAGGAAACCGCCTCGCTAAACGCGCTAAGACAGAACGGTAAAAAACGATTCATAAAAAGGCCTGGCCGCGGTGTGATGTCACGCCGCGGAATACGTCAGCAGATCTGTGCAAAAGTTATTCTCTCTACGGTGGTATGTGGAACTTGTTTTGCAGAGCCGGACACTATCCTAGTGTTCAAAACCTTCTATGAAGTATTCGGAGGAGGAACCCGCCTTGCAATGCCGAAGACAATATAAAAGGCCGGACTCGTCGTCATTGAAGCCTGGTTCAGGGGCTACCGAGGGTGTCTGGACTAGGGGTGTCCGGATAGCCGAACTATCACTGTTGGCGGACTCCAAGACTATGAAGATACAAGATTGAAGACTTTGTCCCGTGTCCGGATGGGACTTTCCTTGGCGTGGAAGGCAAGCTTGGCGATACGGATATGTAGATCTCCTACCATTGTAACCGACTCTATGTAACCCTAACCTATCCGTGTCTATATAGACCGAAGGGTTTTAGTCCGTAGGACACAACAACAATCATACCATAGGCTAGCTTCTAGGGTTTAGCCTCCTTGATCTCGTGGTAGATCTACTCTTGTACTATCCATATCATCAATATTAATCAAGCAGGAGTAGGTTATTACGTCCATCGAGAGGGCCCGAACCTGGGTAAAAACATCGTGTCCCTTGTCTCATGTTACCATCCGCCTAGACGCATAGTTCGGGACCCCCTAACCGAGATCCGCCGGTTTTGACACCGACAGTCATCCTCTGATTCTCTGTTTGCTGCCTGTTCCGGAGGGCTAGCTTGTTCAACCTCCCGCTCGAGGTCTGGTTGGAGGGAATTATCATTGTCTTCAGCACTATCCTGAGCGTTATTGTCTCTTGTGCCGGTATCGCTGCTTTTGCTGTGGTGAGACTTAGAGTGGCGCCGCTGACGTCGGTGCTTGTGTTGCTTCTTGGAGGGATTATCCCCTGTTGTCTTATTGCCATCCCCTTCTTTAGGTGTGTCCACCATGTATATGTCATATGATGAGGTGACAGTCCAGCGCCCTGTGGGCGGTGGTTCCTGTTCGTCTCCTGCATCGTCGTCCATACTGTCGATGACTTCGGAGCCGAAGTCGAGCATGTCGGTTAAATCCTCGACAGTGGCTACTAAGTGGGTGGTGGGTGGGCGCGAATTTCTTCGTCGTCCACATCCCATTCTAGCCGGACATTGTTCGGCCAAGGGTCTCCTGACAGGGAGAGAAACTTCAACGAGTTTAGTAAATCGCCAAAAGGCGAGTGCTGAAAGATATCCGCAGAGGTAAACTCCATGATCGGTGCCCAATCGGATTTTATGGGTACGGACGCAAGCGGCTCGGAGTCCGTGGCCGGGGACAAATCCATCGGTTCGGCAACACGGGTCTCGTAGGAGGTGAAGTCAGTATTCGGCTCTATCGCCACCGAGTGCGCGGCCTCCGAGGCGGAGTCCATCCACCCATCCTCAAATGGCGCAATTTTTCCGGATTGAGGGCTGGAGTGGTTGCAGGTGTGATCTCCCGAACACTGTCCGACGGCAGAGCTAAATCATCGTGATTGTGTGGCGCACCTGACATGGGCTCGAATCCGTCGAAGATCAAGTCCCCGCGGATGTCGGCAGTATAGTTCAAGTTTCCAAACCTGACCTGATGGCCAGGGGCGTAGCTATCGATCTGCTCCAGATGGCCAAGCGAGTTGGCCCGCAGTACGAAGCCGCCGAATACGAAGATCTGTCCGGGGAGGAAAACCTCACCCTGGATCGCATCGTTGCCGATGATCGAAGGAGCCATCAAGCCTTATGGTGACGACACAGTGGAACATTCAATGAAAGCACCAATGTCGGTGTCAAAACCGGCGGATCTCGGGTAGGGGGTCCCAAAATGTGCGTCTAAGGCGGATGGTAACAGGAGGCGGGGGACACAATGTTTACCCAGGTTCGGGCCCTCTCGATGGAGGTAATACCCTACTTCCTTCTTGATTGATCTTGATGATATGAGTATTACAAGAGTTGATCTACCACGAGATTGTAGAGGCGAAACCCTAGAAGCTAGCCTATGGTATGATCGTTGTTGTCCTACGGACTAAACCCTCCGGTTTATATAGACACCGTAGGGGGCTAGGGTTACACAGAGTCGGTTACAAGGGAGGAGATCTACATATCGAATTGCCAAGCTTGCCTTCCACGCCAAGGAGAGTCCCATCCGGACACGGGTCGAAGTCTTCAATCTTGTATCTTCATAGTCCAACAGTCCGGCCAAAGGATATAGTCCGGCTGTCCGAGAACCCCCTAATCCAGGACTCCCTCACCCCCAGTTCCCACTTTCTTTCCTTTTTCAACCGATAGATCGGGTTTATATTGAGTTTGTAGTGCGTTCCCTTTATTTCCCTATTAGACCTAGAGACCAGTTGGATAGCCAGTCTCTGCTAGTTTTCGCCACCATTATTTCCTCTTTCGACCAAGTCCTAGATTCAGGTAACAAGTCTTCCCCCACCCCCACCCCTTTCTTCCTTGTTTGAACCAAGTACTACTAGATTCGAGTGCATGAACTAGTTTTACCTCTTAATAGTAAAAAAAGGTGGTTTTCGAATAGCCGATCGATCCTATCTACACGAGGGGGCCTGAGAAATAGTAAAAGATACAAATGCAGCGACGTCAGGAGCTCGGGAAGTAGAGCAAGGCCGGTTTTGAAGGAATTTATACCCGAGGGTCGCCGGGATGTCGCTATGTGGGTGGCGGGAGGCCGGATATGCCCACACTACCACAGTGAGGAAGAAGGTGTGGGAAGCCCTCCCTCGCCAGCGATGCTTGGGAGAGAACGGCAAGGCACGCTGATCGAGATGCACCAGCAGTGGGTAAGAGCCGTCGCCGAGGATGACCGCGTGAACATTGCACCTTCTCACCTTCCCCGGCGGAGAGGATCCGGCTGGATCTGTGACCAGCGGTGAGTAGAGAGAGAGAGTGTGGCCACCGCTGTCGTGTTTAGATCTGGAGAGGACGAGACAGTGTGAAGAGAGCAACACTAGCAAGCAAGCGCGGAGGCTCCTGCCTATATAGTGGAGTACTAGTTTTCTTTTGTCTACCGGCCGGAGCCGGCTTGACCTCGGCAATGACTGTCGAGAAGTCTTCATGCACGTGCCCCGGAGGCGCAGTTGTCGTCATTTTGATCTGAAGCACCAGATTATAACATATAACACGAAAAAATGCCACATGACAAGAAATCATAACCTCACTTCCCAAAGGAGATAAGATGAATCCCGACGAACAAACTAGACGAGGACTAAAGCTCAAATTAAAGATAAACTCGTAGAAAAGGGGTCCGCCGATAGTAGTCTTCGTGCATGTTGTCGGTGTACAAAAAGAGGGGCACGCTTTTGTACCCCTTTACCTGTGCACGGGCAGTCAGAGCCGCGCCCACGACCACACCAAGCAGAGCAGGGGAGGTGAGCCAAGGTAAGACCGAAGCCCAAGATAATCAGAGCAACGCCAAGGCCAAGACCACAAAGAGCAGAGGGACGAAGCAGGTTTCCCCGGCAACACCCTTGCCAGGCCAACCTCAGCGGCCCCGGCAAGATCCTTGCCGGGATAGCTCGCCCCACACCAACAGAGCGAGCCACCCTTGAGCCCACGGCCGCCAACACCGTCATCAACGTGGGGCCAGGGCTTGGGAAGGTACCTCTGTGGTGGCATGCAGATCTTTGTGAAGACATATTCAAGATCACATGAGGATTAGAAGACGAAGATCCTCGGCAAGATCCTTGCCGAGGAAGGCCACCAGACCCCCAGCAAGGCTCTTGCCGGGGACGACAGCATGCCACGGCGAGACCCTTGCTGGGCCACCCGGCAAGGCCCTCTCCAAGGACGCCAGCAGGGCCACCACCAGGTCCACGCCAACCAAGCTTCCACTGCCATTCACCTGCAACTGCCAGCCCAACCAGTTGGGCGGCCACCTGCATGGCAACATGCAGCTCCCAGGCCAACTCCTCAAGCGCCTGCGTGGCGACATGCAGATCTTCGTGAAGACTCCACCACCGCGCCACCTCAGCTGCCTGCTTGCCTACATGGCGCCGCATGTGTCGCTGGCCAGGGCGCGTGTGGAAGCAAGGAGGAGCGGTGACGGATGGGACGGGCCTCGCCCCCGTCCCCAATAAAGCAAGGGGACACCTAAGCTACGCATTGAATGCGTCTTGTCCTGTTATACGAGCGATAAGCTCAGGGCACTGTACGCCTTTCCACTTCCTGTGTGTCACCGTGGCAACCCCTTTTCAACTATAAAAGGAGGTCCATGGCATACCGGAGAAGGATTCGGCTCTTTCGAACCACGCGTGACCACAGCTAGTTCGAGAGCTCAAGAACTCTCAGAAATACACCCACCAAAGCAGGACTAGGATTTTACGCATCTTCGCGGCCCGAAGCTGGGTAAACGATCCTTGTGCTGTCTACTAGCCCTGCTCTCCTCGCAACCCTGCGCCCCGGCAACCATAGTAGGGATTCTTGTGATCCCATAGGTGTCGTTCCACACCGACATCTTTGGCGCGCCAGGTAGGAGGCGCAATTGTGAGAATCTGGTCTGGTAGTTAGCCTAGCAGTTCTTCGTCGCCATGGCCCCTAAGAAGAAGACGGCCACGACGATCAGCTCGTTGGGAGCCAAACGGCCCGTGCCGGTGCGGACGAGCAGCGGACCTGTCACAGACAGGACCCGGGCCGCGGCCCGCGAGCACTAGCATCGCCCAGGCAGTCAGAGCCTGGCAAGCGGCGTTGTTTGTGCGCCAGACGACCGACTACACGTCGCCGGATCCAAAGACGGAGTTGGCCCCCCCGCAGGCGGCACGGGGCCCTCCGGGGGTGTCGTTGTGCCGACTCCGGGCGGCGCGGCGACCTCCAGGACGCATACACCGGCGACCACCGCGCGTTCTTCCCATGGTGTGCACGCCGAATAGCGTCACCACGTTGGTGACCTTGGGCACCGCCGTGGGAAGAGCCCCGTGCGCCGTCAGCAAGATGAAGGGGTTAAGCACGCTCGCCGAAGCGCTGGCAAAAATGGCACACAACCGCTTGGTCGTGATAGAGCTCCTTCTAACATAGTTAGAAGTCGAAGTGCGCCGCGATCCACGCAGCTGTCGCCGCCGCCCACGCCGGCGTAAGCTTTGGTGCGCACGCAGCTGCTCCTCGATTTCCCTCCTGCCGCGGAGAAGCTCGACGAGTGGAGGGCCACCATCCGGAGCCTCGTTGCCGTCGCCAACAAAGACGATCTGTGACCCACCGAGCCACCACATGCTGGCGCTGGGAGGACCGAGGGAGCTGCGGCCACGGTGCACTCTCCTCCTCCTCGCCAGCTGCCGCGGGCGTCGACCCGTTGCGACGACGCTTATGATAACATCTCCATAGCGACGTCCGACCCGCGGACCCTCCGTGACCAGCGCCAGGTCCTTCGGGAGTGAGCTGAGGCAGTTCCAGTGGCCGTCCCACCGCACGTTCAAGCCCGACATCAGCGAGAAGTACACCGAAAGACCCATCCGTCCGAGTTCCTCAGCATCTACACCATCGCGATGCAGGCCGCTGGGGCTCGCGACGACAAGGTGCTTGCCAACTATTTCCCGCTGGCGCTCAAGCCCAATGTGATGTCTTGGTTGATGCACTTGCCGGTGGATTCCATTTCTTCTTGGTCAGATCTGTGCCATGAGTTCTTTGGCACCTTCACAAGAGGCCACCAAGCTCATGGCCAGACCAGTAATCTACATATCATTCCCTAGAAGGAAGGGGAGACCCTGCGCAAGTACATTCATCCCGCCGCTGTGATTAGCGCGTTCCACCAGAACATGTGCAATCGCAAGATGCGCGAGGAGCTGGCGATGACCAAGGTTAAGGATGTGGCCGAGCTCTACGTTCTGGCCGATAGGTGCGCCCGGGCTGAAGAGGGAAGGAAGTACCCCGGCGAAGACGCCGGCATGGAAACCGACTCTACCGATGAAGATGCCGCCACCCCGACGAAGAAGAGTCGGTGTTGCAAAAGGAAACGCAAAGGGAAGGCCGTGCTTGCCCTTGAGGGATTTGATGATACCGGTGGCGGCAAGAAGGTCAAGGCAGACGCCCCCGGCAAGGAGATTGCCGGGTGCGCCGCCTGCCGGGCCTTGGCGGCTACCGACAAGCCAGGAAGCTCCGGCAAGCGATACTGCAAGATCCACCGCACCAAGGGCCACGACCTCCAGAACTGCCGACAAGTCGAGCTGCTTGCTGAGAAGCAAAAGGTTGAATACGAAAGGAGGGACAAGGAGAAGGACCAGGACGGTGCTGAGGGATCCGACAAGAAGCGTGGCGGCCAAGGAAGCCGCCCCGGCAAGGACAACTAGCAAGAGAGGCCCGCCCGGGGCCGCGACAAGAAACAAGACGATGACGATCACGACGAGGACGACGAGTCTGGTGAGCAAGGGTTCCAGAAGGCTACAGAGGCCATGTGCGCCGATGGCGGCGCCTTGCTGCATACCTCTCACCGCTAGCTCAAGCAGTGGGCGTGTGAGATTACAGCAGCAGAGCCGTCGTTCGACGCTCAGAAGCCGCTAAAATGGTCCAGCACGCCCCTCATCTTTGACGCCGAGGACCAGCCTGACCGCACTACCGCAGTTATGTGTTTTCCATTGTTGGTCTCGCCAACGATACGCAACCTTAGGGTGAACAAGATGTTGGTTGAAAGCGGGGTCGGCCTGAACCTGATCTCGCTTGTCGTGATCAAAAGGTTGCAAATCCCTGATGGAGACCTCGAGGAAACGGGCACGTTTCAAGGGGTCAATCCGGGGAGGAGCCAGCCGAAGGGAAAGGTCACACTGCCCGTGACATTTGGAGGAGAGTTGAACTACAGGATGAAGAGGATCGTCTTCGACGTGGCTGAGATCCCCTTGCCCTACAACGGGATCCTCGGCCGCCCGGCACTAGCCAAGTTCATGGCGGGGTCACACTACTCCTACAACATGCTAAAGATGCCCGGGCCGTTGACCATCATCTCCGTCCCCTCCTACAGGAAGGACGCGTTGATCTGCGGCGACCAACTCTACCAAGAAGCAGTTGCAGCAGCTGCCGTCAAGGCACCTGCTCCTGCCGCTGATGGCCCAGGAGGGAAGAAGGAGCCCGACAAGACCTCTTACAGCCACTCCGGCAAGCGCACCTCCTCGGAGTGTTGTGCTACTGTTGAGGACGTTCCAGAGAGCTCTACCGACAAGAGCAGGAGATCCAGAGCAGAGCCGCCGCAGACCAAGAAGGTGCCCCTCAGGGAGGATGGCATGGGAGGGGCCTTCGTCATAGGCTCCACCCTCGACAGCAAATAGGAAGGCGCGCTTGTCACCTTCCTGCGGGTAAATGTCGACGTGTTCTCAGGGAGGTGATTGAGCACCACCTAGCTGTTCGCTTCCCTCACGCTGCCCACAAGCGTAAGGTCGAAGCAGGCTCTGGAAAGGCAGGAGTTCATCACAGAGGAGATCAGGAAATTGAAGCGGCAGGTTTGGTGAGAGGGGTGCTCCACCCGACGTGGTTGGCCAATCCGGTAGTGGTGCGCAAAGCGAATGGGAAGTGGAGGTTGTGTATTGATTACACAGATATTAATAAGGCTTGTCCTAAGGACCCCTTCCCATTGACGTGCATCGACCAGATTGTTGACTCCACAGCCGGGTGTGATCTGTTATCATTCCTCGATACCTACTCAGGTTACCACCAAATCTTCAAGACAAGAGAGGATGAAGAGAAGACAACATTCATCACCCCATGTGGTACGTATTGCTTTTTACGGATGCCTTTCGGGTTGAAGAGTGCTGGTTCAACGTTTGCAAGAGCAGTCCAAATTGGTTTTGAACCTCAGCTCCATAGAAATATGGAGGCCTACATGGATGACATAGTGGTCAAAACCAAGGACGGGCCAACTCTTGTGCAAGATCTGGAAGAGACATTTGCTAACCTGCGCAAGATCAACCAGAAGCTGAACCCTGAGAAGTGCGTCTTCGGTGTTCCGTCCGGCAAGCTTCTAGGGTTCTTTGTGTCGCAGCGCGGGATCGAGGCAAACCCAGACAAGATCAAGGCCATTGAGCAGATCGAGGCACCCAAGCGAATCAAGGATGTGCGTCGGCTCACCGGCTGCGCTGTGGCCATGAGCCGATTCATCTCCAAGTCCGCAGAGCACGCCCTTCCCTTCTTCAAAATCTTGAAGAATGCAGGCCCAATAGAGTGGACCCCAGAAGCCAAGGCAGCACTGCAAGATCTGAAGAAATACCTTTCCTCCATGCCGATACTGGTTGCGCCTAAACCACAAGAGCCGTTGCTGCTGTATCTGGCGGCGATGAATCAAGTGGTCAGCACTGCACTGGTGGCACAGAGGGAGGTCAACGAGGAGGCAGCAATGGCGGCAGAACTAGCGGATGGCAAGCCAAAGATTCCCCCGGTAGGGCCTGGCGCCGACAAGGCACGGCCCCCGGCAAAGTCTGGTGCCACCAAGGCAATGCCCACGCAGTCAAGTGAAGTGGTGCCAAAGAAGAAGATGATGCAGCACCCGGTTGACTTTGTCAGCTCCCTCTTGCAGGGGCTAGGTTGAGGTATTCCGGCGGTCAAAAATTGCTCTTCGGCCTCCTTGTGGCCTCAAGGAAGCTACGTCACTACTTCCAGGCCCACGAGATCACTGTCGTCACCCGCCTCCCGTTGCAACGAATACTACACAACCCGGACGCAACCGTAAGGATTGTGGAATGGGCCTTGAAGTTGTCAAGCTTCGGTTTAAAGTTTGAAAGTACGTCGACAATTCAGAGCAGAGTCTTGGCGGAATTCATCACAGAATGGACCTCGACGCCTGACAAAGAAATCCAGGAGACCACTCTCCCCGGCAAGGAAGCAGACCGCGTCTCGATCATGTACTTTGATGGGGCTTTCTCGCTGCAAGGCGCCGGTGCCGGCGTGCTGCTCGTCGCACCCACCGGAGAACACCTCAAGTACGTGATCCAGATGCACTTCCCCAGGGAGATGTCCACCAACAACACCGCTGAGTACGAGGGATTGCTTGCCGGTCTCAGGATCGCGGCAGACCTCGGGGTTAAGAAGCTCATCGTCAGGGGCGACTCGCAGCTCGTTGTCAGGCAGGTCAACAAGGATTATCAGAGCCCATTGATGGAGGCTTATGTAGATGAGGTGAGGAAGCTGGAGGAACGCTTTGACGGTATCCAGGCGGAGCACGTCCCCCGAGCGAAGATGACATCGTCGATTACATATCAAAGTGTGCCGCATTCAAGCTACCTGTGGAACCAGGTACCTTTTTGCTCCGGTTAACTCAACCATTCGTCGAACCATCAGCGGGCCAGAGCAAGCGGAGAAAATCAGGTCCCGGCAAGTACTTTCCTACCGAGCCCCCTAGGGCTGCCGGCAAGGGTGCTGCCGCGGATGCTGAGCCTGCCCAAGAGCAACTGGCTCTGGCAGGGCGTCAAGCCCTGGTCGTAGAGATAGCCGCTCCCATGGCGGAAGAGATGCCTTTGGTCCTTGCCGTCGAGCGCCAGGCTCCGGCATGGGCGTAGCATACCATCCAATTCCTCCAAACAGGGGAGCTTCCTAAGGAGCAGGAAGAAGCGGAGAAATTAGCCCGTCGGTCCGCCCTGTACCAGTTTGTCAATGACGTCCTGTACCGGTGAAGGTCGAATGGTGTGAAAATCAAGTGCATCCCCCGGGAGGAAGGACTGGAGTTGTTGGCGGAGGTACATGGAGGCATATGTGGCTCCCACATAGGGTCGAGGGCTGAGGGAGTCCTGGATTAGGGGGTGTCCGGATAGCCAGACTATAACCTTCGGCCGGACTCCTGGACTATGAAGATACAAGATTGAAGACTTCGTCCTGTGTCCGGATGGGACTTTCCTTGGCGTGGAAGGCAAGCTTGGCGATACGGATATGTAGATCTCCTCCCATTGTAATAGACTCTGTGTAACCCTACCCCTCTCCGATGTCTACATAAACCGGAGGGTTTTAGTCCGTAGGACGGACAACAATCATACCATAGGCTAGCTTCTAGGGTTTAGCCTCTCTGATCTCGTGGTACATCTACGCTTGTACTACCCATATCATCAATATTAATCAAGCAGGAGTAGGGTTTTACCTCCATCGCCCGAACCTGGGTAAAAACATCGTGTCCCTTGTCTCCTGTTACCATCCGCCTAGACGCACAGTTCGGGACCCCCTACCCGAGATCCGCCGGTTTTGACACCGACATTGGTGCTTTCATTGAGAGTTCCGCTGTTGCCGCCATCGGAAGGATGCCTCATCCCGTCTTTAAAAGACGACATCATTTGCTAAAGGAGCTTTGGCTATCGGCCAAACTCTCCGGCTAGGCGGTTTTCTTATGACCGCCTGTTCGGCCGCCTCGCCGACGATGACCTCTCGGGTCATCGAAAGCAATCTCCACGTCAACTCGGAACTTGCCGAGCAGTTAGATCCGATGGAGCTCTCTTCCTTAAACGAGCTCTTGGATCGCATCGCCGCCCTGGGAGTCGCTACAGACTACGATCAGATTGGGCCTAAACCTGATCCGAGGGAGATTAACTCTCCCCAGGTCACCCATCACGTTGCAGTGGTGGAGGAACAATGCGGCAAGCCTTTATCTATCTTAAGGACTAGTTATGTCCGGATTCCCAATCCCTCCAACCCGGATACCCGCGGAGGGGAGGACGTCACTCAAGTCCTGAACCTAAAGTCAGCCAGCGGGCTAGATTCATTGGACAACATCCAAGAACCCAAGCTTCCGAGTTCGGAAACTCCTTGGCCCCTGAGTCTTAAATTGGGCGAAGTTCCGGATTTAATTCCACCCGCCCACCCAAACATAAGCGATCTATCCCAAATTCGGCAAGAGCCTGCAGAAACTGTACACCATTACTGGGCCAGATTCCTCCTGGTCATGAACAGGATAAAGGACTACCGCGAGGAGGACGCAATTTCATTCTTCTGCAATAATTGCACGGACAACGGAAAATCCTCAACACCATAAGTCGCCGTGAAATTACACGCTTCGCTGACTTCATTGTATCCGGTAGAGGAATTGAATCAAACCCAGCCAAGATCCGAGGTCTGTCACAATTGGATATCCCAAAGGACCTCAAACAAGTACAAAAATTGACTAGATGCATGGCGGCTCTAAGCCGCTTTATCTCCCGCTTGGGAGAAAAGGCATTACCCCTTTATCGCCTCCTCCGGCGCATCGAACACTCCGAGTGGACGGATGCTGCCACGACCAGACTTGAAGAAATAAAAGCCATATTGGCAACAAACCCGGTCCTGGCCGCGCCTAACATCGGCAAACCAATGCTATTATACATTGCGGCAACTTATCAAGTTGTAAGTGCAGTGCTCGTCATCGAACGAGAAACGGACGGACACAAATTCCCCATTCAAAAACCAGTTTACTACGTGTCCACTGTCCTCACTCCATGCAAGTCACGGTACCCGCATTATCAAAAGATAGCGTACGCGGTGTGTATGGCATCCGGGAAGCTGTGACACTACTTTCAAGAGTGTTCGATAACAGTAGCCTCCGAAGTACCTCTTAACGATATTATAAACAAGTGCAACGCGACCGGCCGGATTGCCAAATGGGCCATTGAGTCCTCCTGTTCGACATAACCTATAAGCTGTGGCGAGCTATTAAGTCGCAAGTTTTGGCCGACTTCGTCGCCGAATGGACTGGAGCCGAACTCCCTAAAGAGTACGACACATATTACAACTGGATCATGCACTTCGACGACTCCAAAATGTTGGCTGGTCCGGGGGCTGGCGTCGTTCTGACGTCCCCAATAGGAGATACAGTTCAATACGTACTCCAGATAATGTATACGGACTCCAACAACGCAGCCGAATACGAGGCCCTTCTACATGGTCTCCGGATGGCAGTCTCCAAGGGCATCCAACGCCTAGAGCTGCGCGGGGATTCGAACCTCGCGATATCCCAAATAAATGGAGACTTTGATGCCAAGGATCCGAAAATGGCAGCTTATCACAATGCCGTCCTAAAAATGTCAGCTCAGTTCGAGGGACTCGAATTTCACCATATAGCCCGGGAAAACAATCAGGCAGCAGACGTCTTTCTCAGCGTTCTGGGAACGGGGGTCCCCAGACTTGCCTGCCTGCGGCCTGCGGCGTGGCTCAAGGGGTGGCCCAGCACGGCCCATGTTCATCAACACGAGCTCAAGACCCTCGCGAGGCCAAACCTCATGGGCGGGGCGACAGGGAAGCCTCCTCAGGCATGGCCTCGTCAGGCTGGCTCGCGAGGAGGCGGAGAGATCATGGTGGGGTACCTCACGAGGTGCCCATGATGCAAGCCATGATGACCAAGGGCGCCAGGCGGGCGCCTGCCCGCACAGTGTCTTCCTTTCCTCTTTGGTGCAAAGGGAGCAAGCGCAGGCAAGAGTATCAAGCAAAGGCATCCGCTTCGGTGCAACAAGACCTAGACCGTCACAACGGCAGGAAGGAAGTCATCGTGGAGCCCAAGCCGGTGTCACCACCAGAGCCTTTGACAGGCGAGGACCAACTTTAGTCAGGATGAGTGTACTAGATGTTCCCCTTCAAAATGGCGAATTGTTGGCACCCTTCCCGCTCAATATTTGGGAAGAGGCCCAGGGCCTCTGCCTATAAATAGGACTAGCCACCCACAGGGTAGAGGCATCTAGAGAGGGATCAGATCTAGAAATCTGAGAGAGAGGATCCGGCATCTTGGATTAGAGAGAGAGAGAGCGACTGAACTCCCCCTAGCAGTTCGTCGCACCAGCCAAGAACGGGCCCTCGCGAGGCTGTTCTTCCTTGTATTGTTCATCACCAGCCCAAGAGGCAATCCACCACACCACAAACTAGAGTAGGGTATTACACCACAATGGTGGCCCGAACTAGTATAAACCCTGTGTCTCTTGTGTGGTTCCTTTCATAGCTCTAGATCCTAGCGAGGCGGGAAGGTGCAGGTAGGTAGAGGGCGAAATCTTCGCGCGCACCCCAGTGTTAGAACCTAGAGGGTCTGCCGCAACCCGAAATTCGACATTTGGCGCACTGTAGGTGCGCCGAATCCACCTTCGCCGCTTCGCGTCCGTCAGATCGTCATCATCATGTCCGCGACCAGCGGGCAACCTCGATCCTCGGGCGGCCGTGCCCGCCCACGCAGAGCCGCTCGCCCCGGGCGACCCCATGCCCCAGGCAGCTCGCGGTCCGTAGGGCGCTGCATGCCGCGTGCGACACGGACTGTCAACGACAGCTCTCACGCCATGGCAGGCGCGGTCGGCGGCGAGGGCCTCCAACCACGCCGCGGCCACGACGCCGTACACCCAACGGGAGCAGGCGAACTCAAGGGCCGCGCTCACGGTGGCCCGAGAGCTACTGCAATGCAAAGGCCGGAGGGCGGCCGCGACGCGTCTGCTAGAACGGGTGGCAGAGCTCCTGGCTTCGCGCCAAGATCGGGGCTCACCCCTTCTGCACCCAACTCCCACCTCAGGTCCAGGGCGGCCCACGCGGAGGCTCCACGCCCGCCCACGCAGCTCCAAGCGGACTCCAAGGCCACCCCAAAGCCAGCCAGGCCGTCAGCATCGGGCCAGCAGCGGCACTGCCTCCGCCTCCGGCCAGCAAAGAAGGACTTGCCACGACCCACAGCCCCAGTGGGCCACTGCGCTACCACCCCCAGGTGGGCGCCTCAAGCATAACTGCATGGCGCACGGAGCACTATGGTGCAGCCTTCGGGATGGCGGCCCCAGAAGAGTACGTGCCACACATGATGGACCAAGGGCACGCGCATGAGGACGGACAAGGCTCGCTCCTCGGCCCAAGCTGGGGGGATGAGGCACCAGAAGCTGAGCTCTTCCAGGAGCCCCGGGAAGGCCCCATCGGCCACGCTGGAAGCGACGATTATCGGGTACCGCCAATTCCTCAGGAGCAGGCATACACTAACCATGGATCGCAGGAGGTGCAGGTCGCCAGAGCGGGCGGCTGCCCCGCTCCAGCAGTTTCCTACCCCTCAGGAGGAGGGCGCCGGAGGCTGCAGGAGAGGGGCCGAGATTCGGCATCACCACCGTGGCGTTCGGAGCAAGGCGTCCTCAGGAGGTAGGCCCTCTGCTGGGGAGGTGCCTCAGGGCCTGCCCCTCGCAGAGGACCCGTGGTCGTCGGGGGAACCGCTGGCGACCGCTCTACCCCATCGGCGACGTCCTGGTTTTCGGTCGTCGTCGGTGGCACTAGAGTGTGGCGCAAGGGCCCCTGCCCTGGGCGATATGAAGCAAGGCCGGTACCTGTGAAGAAGGCCGAGTGCCTGTGAAGCTCGCCGCCCCGTGACACTCTCACGTAATAATGAGTGGGGCTGTACACGCCCCGGAGTCTCAGGGGTGCCGGCCTCAGGCCCTGGGGCTCCCTCCCATGCCCAGTGGCAACACTTAGCTCCGCGCTGGTGAGAAGACGTCCAAGACTAGACTAGGTGCCGGACGCGGCCTTTTTTCTGCTTGCATTGCTTTTCCCTTGGCTGTCGTTTTTCCCCCGTTGGATTTAAGTTGGATTTGAGCTTGAGATTTGCGTGTGTCCAGGGAAGGGGTGTTTAGTCTCGTTCGAGAAATCTCTCGCGTTCTGGTTAACACTTTGCCTCAGCTGTCTCCCCTCGTGAGCCCCTCGTGAGCCGGGTCAGGCCTAGCTTGAGGGCAGCCCAGACTGCCGTCACCGCGCCCTCTCAGGAGGTTTTCATTACAGGATCAGTGGGCTCGATCAGGAGACACTCGAGACACCGCAGCCCCCCGCAGGCTATCTTAGGGCCCACACGGGTCGAAGGTAAACTAGCTAACCAGCTCGTCGCAAAGCCAGCCACTTGGCGCAGGCGTACGGGTGATATCTCATCTACTAATACGCTGAATGCAAGTTTTTACATGAGGGGCTCCCTATTGGTGTCAACACCGGCGGATCTCGGGTAGGGGGTCCCGAACTGTGCGTCTAGGAAGATGGTAACAGGAGACAAGGGACACGATGTTTTTACCCAGGTTCGGGCCCTCTCGATGGAGGTAATACTGCATCGCTGCTTGATTAATATTGATGATATGGGTAGTACAAGAGTAGATTTACCACGAGATCAAGGAGGCTAAACCCTAGAAGCTAGCCTATGGTATGATTGTTGTTCGCCCCTACGGACTAAAACCCTCCGGTTTATATAGACACCTTTGGATAGGGTTAGGGTTACACGTAGTCGGTTACAATGGTAGGAGATCTACATATCTCAGATCGCCAAGCTTGCCTTCCACGCCAAGGAAAGTCCCATCCGGACACGGGACGAAGTCTTCAATCTTGTATCTTCATAGTCTAGGAGTCCGCCAAAAGATGATAGTTCGGCTTATCCGGACACCCCTAGTCCAGACTCCTCTCAGAGCCCACGAACCAAAGCTTCAATGACGATTTAGTCCAGCACGCATATTGTCTTCGGCATTGCAAGGCGGGTTCCTCCTCCGAATACTTCATGGAAGGTTTTGAACACAAGGATAGTGTCCGGCTCTGCAAAACAAGTTCCACATACCACCATAGAGAGAATAACTTTTTCACAGATCTGCTGACGTATTCCGCGGCGTGACATCACACCACGGCCAGGCCTTTATATGAATCGTTTTTTACTGTTCCACCTCAGCGAGCTTAGCGAGGCGGTTTCCCTAGCACGTCCTATCAAAGCTTAAATCGTGCCCCCTTATTCCGGGATTCCCATCAATACGGACGTGGGTAACCCATCCGCGCCATTGATTACGGCGCTTGGGAGATAAGCAAGTTTTACCAGGCTGGCGGGGGACGCATAGCTTCGTCCGTCCATATAAGGGGATAAGGATCCGCCTTTTCACCTACGCCTTCTTCCTCCTTTGCTCATCCATTTCCACGCACTCGAGCTCCAACCCCCAAGTCCGCACATCCCACCTCAACCTTCTCTAACTATGTCCGGAGCGGGAGGCAGGTGGATGGCCTCCTCCGTCACGGAGGGGCACATCACAAAGCTGCGGGAGGCTGGATACTTGTCCGGCGACATCGCGTGTCGGTTCCCCGATAAGGGCAGCTCGTCCTCACCCCCTCAAAGTTCTATGAGAGGGTGTCGCTCTCACCCACTTCCTTCACGGACTATGTTTTCCACTTCACCCATTTGTCCGGGGGCTCATGTTCTACTACGGCCTGGATTTCCATGATCTGGCCCCAAACTTCATCCTTAATATTTCGACGTTTATCATCGTGTGCGAGGCTTTCCTCTGCATCCAACCCCACTTCGGTTTATGGTTGAAGCCTTTAGCGTCAAGCCGAAGATAGTGGGCGGCCGACAGGCGGAGTGCGGAGGCGCCATGGCGGCGGATGCCCAATGTTCTATGGCTCGAGGGCTCCTTCGTGGAGACAAGAAGGGGTGGCAATCGGGTGGTTCTACATCACCGAGCCAAGGCGACTCAAATGGGCGGCGGCCCCGAATTCAGATCTGGCCCCACACGGCTCACATCATGGAAAGAGACGAGCCTGACGTGGGGTGATTCGGAAGAGCTGACCGGACTCCAAACCTCTGTCCGAAACCTGGTGGACAAGAAGCTCAAGCTTGTCAACGTAATCCAGGTTATGCTCATCCGTCGGATTCTCCCGTGCCAGCAACGGGCCTTTAATTTGTGGGAGTTTGATCCGGCACAGCACCAGACCTTGAGCCGGCTCTTCTTCGCCACGTATCTAAGATGCCCGGAAGGTGCTGTTCAAGGGCGCCGGTTTCCCGCATCCGCTACCAAAGATCGCGGATTCAGCTCGCAGGGTCAAGCCAGCGAGGTAAGTTATTTTACCCTTTACGGGACTCTTTTTTCATAGATTGACTCTATGTGGGATCTAAAACTCCGTAACCTTTGACAGGACTGGCTGAAGACGTCCGGACAGATTAACTATCCTGCTCCTTTGCCAGAAGACCCAGCGGACGCCCGATTGACGGATCTGGCGCTCGCACCTCACGTGGTGACAGAGAAGAAGGCCAAGAAGGAGGCCACGGGAACTCAAGGAGCTCCCAGCGCCAAGCTGTTGTCGATTCGGGCGTAATCCTCTCCGAGAATGAGGAGAAGGAAAGAAGCCTCTCCCAGCGGGGAAGAGAGGAAAAGGAAGGCCGCCCCAACTGGGGAGGCCGGAGGGTCCAAGAAGGGAAGGACCCTTCCTCCGGACTTCTCCACCAACGCCGACAACGACGAGGAGGAGTGGCCAAAGAGGGCCAAGCCCCTGTCGAGACAGTAAGTGTCTGGATACCCATGGCTTTTTTCCATTGCATAGTGTTCTCTAATGCCGAACAATCATGCAGCCCGCCCAAGGGCGAAGCTTCGCCGCTTAAGTCGGCGGGTCCTCGAGTTCGCCGGAAATGGAGAGAGTACTTCACTTCGCCGCCGCCTCCTCACCTCACGCTGCGGACGACGCCGAGGTGGGGCCTCCCAAGGGGCCTGGTCAAGAGGAGGTGGCACAGAGGCGCCGCAAGGCAACCTCCCGGACTCCAGTGCGAGGGGAGCGAGACCCGGGGGATCTAAGCCCGACCTCGTCCGGACTCCATCCCGGAACCTTCCGCGGTTCCGAAGTCCGGCAAGCGGCCCCTTCGTAGGAAGGGTAAGACGCCGGTGTCCTCCGTCCAACCGGAGGCACCGGATAGCTTACTGGAGGCGCTTAACGGCGCCTCCATCAACGAGGAGCACCGCGCTATTATGAGTGTGGTGATCCGGAAAGTTCAGTCCGCCAAGAGCGGGCTGGCTGAAGCCTGTACCAGCCTTCTAACTTGCTTTGAGGTAAGTTTTAGAATATGTAAAAATATTACCGCATAGACAGTAGCCCTTGATGCTTAGTTCGGTGTTTAGAAAGAAAAGCCGGACTAAGGATCTAAAAAGATATACGCAGGAGTATAACATAAGTATGTCAATATGGGAATGCAAGCTGCGCTGTCGACCTCTCGGCCAGACCGATCATGGAGGTCAATGCATTGAAGCGCCGAAAGCGTGTCCGAGAACGAAGCCTCGGCCTTGCCAAGAAGCAGCTCGAGGACAAGGAGGGTAAGTAATACCTTATTAAAGAAATACCTTATAGAAAGGATTCTGTCGGTGTTCTGGGAACGGGGGTCCCCAGACTTGCCTACCTGCGGCCTACGGCGTGGCTCAAAGGAGGCCCAGGATAGCCCATCTTCATCAACACAAGCTCAAGACCCTCGCGAGGGGCCAAGCCTCGCGGGGCGGACGACCAAGAGCTTCCTCAGGCACGGCCTCGTCAGGCTGGCTCACGAGGAGGCGGAGAGTTCAAGGCAGGGTACCTCGCGAGGTGCCCATGACGTAAGCCATGACGACCAAGGGCGCCCGATCGGGCGCCAGGCCAGCAGAAGGCCCTCCTTTCCTCTTTGGTGCAAAGGGAGCAAGCACAGGCGAGAGCATCAAGCAAAGGCATCCGTTTCGGTGCAACAAGACCAAGACCAGCCCCAACGGCTGGAATGCAGTCATCGTGGAGCCCAAGCAGGCGTCATCACCAGAGCCTTTGGCAGGCGAGGACCAACTTTAGTCAGGGATAAGCTGTACATTTCATTGTTCCCCTTCAAAATGGCCAATTGTTGGCGCCCTTCCCGCTCAATATTTGGGAAGAGGCCCAGGGCCTTCGTTTATATAAGTAGAGCTAGCCACCATAGGACGGGGGACGGAGGATCCGCCATTCGGAATCCAGAGAGAGAGGGAGACAGAGACCCGATCCTCAAGCTAGAGCGACGGGACACCACTTAGCAGTTCATCACACCCACCAAGAACAGACCCTCGCGAGGCTGTTCTTCCCTGTACTGTTCTTCATCAGCCCCAGAGGCAATCCACACACCACACACTGGAGTAGGGTATTACACCACGATGGTGGCCCGAACCAGTATAAATCTTGTGTCTCTTGTGCTGTTCTTCTTGCTAGTAGTTTAGGTCCCCGCGATTCGGCGAGGTACGAGACGGTGGAGGGTTGGATCTCCGCGCGCACCCCAGAGTTCGAACCTTAAGGGTCTGCCGGAACCCGAAATCCGACATTTGGCGCGCCAGGTAGGTGCGCCGGAATCCGCCTTTCCGCCACCTCGTGGTCCTGTCAGATCGCCATCGCCATGACCGGCGATTGCTGGCAACCCCGACCTTGGGCGGGCGTGGTTCCCACGCAGAGTCCGCTTAGCCTCGGGCGACTTCGTGCCCAGTAGTTTCGCGGTCCGCAGGGCGCCATGGGCCCGGGCGACGCGGATGTGCCACGACGGCTCTCACGCCGCGACAGCGCGGTCGGGCAGCAAGAGCCTCCAACCACGCCACGACCACATCACCATACACCCGCCGGGAGCAGGCGAACTTCGAGGGCCGCCACAAAGGGCACGAGAGTTGCTGTAGTGCAAAGGCTGCCGGAGAGCGGCCGCGACGTCTTCTTGGAGCGAGTGGCGGAGCTCTGGCTTCGCCAGCCTGGGCTCACCCCTTATGCACCCAACTCCCACCTCGGGCCGAAGGCGGCCCACACGGGGGCTCCACGCGCGCCCGCGGGCTCCAAAGCTACTCCAACACCGGGCGAAAGCCGGTTGCTTGGGCCGGCGGCGGGGTTGCCCCCGCCCCCGGCCCGCGGAGTAGAAGGACTCGACGCAACTCACGGCCCTGGTTGACCGCCGCGCCACCACCCCACGGCAGGCGCATCGAGCAGAGCAGCAAGGCACGCTCAGCACTACGGCGTGGCCTTCGGGATGACGGCGCTGGAAGAATACGTGCCCCACATGATGGACCAGGGGCACCCGCATGAGGGAGAACAAGACTCGCTCCTCAGCCCAATCGGGGGGATGAGGCGCCAGAAGCCGCGCTCTTCCAGGAGTCTCGAGATGGTCCCACTGGTCACGCCGGGGCGCATTTATTATCGGGTACCGCTACTTCCTCAAGAGCAAACATACGCTTACCATAGGTCGCAGGAGGTACAGGTCGGCACGACGAGCGGCTGCCCCGCTCCCGCAGTCTCCTACCCCTCGGGAGGGGGGCGCAGGGGGCTGCCGGAGAGGGGCAGAGATTTGACATCACCACCGCGGCGTTCGGAGCAAGGCATTCTCAAGAGGTAGGCCCTCTGCTGGGGAGGTGCCTCAGGGCCTGCCCCTGGCGGAGGACCCGTGGTCGTCGGGGAACATTTGGCGACCGCTCTACTCCCACCGGGCGCGCCCTGGTTTCCGGCCGTCGTTGGTGGCACTAGAGTGTGGCGCAAAGGCGGGGCCCTCGTCTGGGCGATATGAAGCAAGGCCGGTACCTGTGAAGAAGGCCCAAGGCTCGTGAAGCTCGCCGCCCGTGACACTCTCACGTAATAATGAGGGGTGGTACACGGCCCGAGTCTCGTGGATGCCGCCTCAGCCCAGGGGCTCCTCCCACGCCCAGTAGCAGCACTTAGCTCCGCGCTGGTGAGAAGACGTCCAAGACTAGACTAGGTGCCGGACGCGGCCTTTTTCTGCTTTCATTCGGTTTTCCCTCTGGCTGTTGTTTTTCCCTGTTGGATTTAAGTGGAATTTGAGCTATAAGATTTGCGCGTATCCGGGGAAGGGTTGTTTAGTCTCGTTCGAGCAAATCTCTCGCGTTTTCGGTTACGACTCCGCCTCAACTGCCTCCCCTCGCGGGCCCCTCGCGAGCCGGGCCAGGCCAAGCTTGCGTGCAGTCCAGCCTGTCGCCGCCGCGTCCTCTCTGGAGGGTTTTTACTGCAGGTCCTACGGATTCGATCAGTGGGCGCTTAGATCGCCTCAGCCTCCCACAGGTTATCTCGGGGCTCGTACGAAACAAAGGTAAACCATCCAACTAGCGCACCGCTTAGCCAACCACTTGGCACGGGCGTATGGGCGTTGTGACACCTGCTAATACAAACAACACAAGTTTTACATGAGGGGCTCCCCCTCCCAAAATGGTCTCACCTCCATCAGGCCAAAACCTGAGTTCTATTCATGTAGGGTAATGGAACAAGGACAATACATGATCAGTCGGACAAATCCCCCAATGCATCCTCGTGAGCACCTCCCGAGCCGTTCTTGGCGTCAGCTGGCCTCGCCGTCGCTGTCATGCGTGATCGTCGGGCGGCGTCTGGGCCGTTCACCACGCCGCCTCATCGGGCGGTTACGACCACGCTGGCCGGGCGTCAAGCGAAAGTCCCGGACGTGGGCATCCACGTTGTCTTCCACCCAGTGCGCCAGGTCGCCCCGGACGGCCTGGGGAACTGGGGCGATGGCTGCGTCAAAATCGAAGTGAGGGCCCATGTACCGGAGATGGCTGAAGACGCGAGAGAAGGCGCGCCCGAGCAGCGCGCGGCTCCTCTCCTCCACCAACCTGTCGGCCCTGACCGACCGTGCCTCCAGCCGCGCCACCACGCTGAAGAATCGAAGGTTGTCGGCGTAGTTAATCACAAGGTGGTGGCTGGCCTACCGCCGCCGCAGATATTATCCAAGGCTACGTTAGCTCTTTCCGGAGCGTGGCGAGCATGGGGCGGTGCTCGTGCTCCAAGATTCGCTGGCACGACGCATCTCGTCCGCATTCTCAAGGCAAGAACAGCCTCGGCCTCCTCCACCCGCTGGCGGAGAAGGAGCGCCTCGGCCCGAGAGGTGGTGGACTCCCTCTGCGCCACATCGAGGGCGGCCCGAGAAGCATCAGCCCGCCGCGTCGCCTCCTCCAGTTTGGCCCTCGAGGCAGCAGTCCTGCCCTCAGCCTCGGCCTTGATCAACCCCAACCGCTCCTCAAACTCGCGCTCGAGGTTCGAACGCGCCGCCACTCGGGCGTCCGACCTCCTCCATGACGCAGGCTTCCCGTGCTGCAACCTCATCCTCTGCCCGCAAGGCTGCGCCTCCCTCGCCTCCAAGCGCCAGATTACAAGACGCTGCTCGGGCGGCTTCAAGCATCAGCGCCTCTTCACGCTTCTGGAGCTCCGCCGAGTCGCCAGAGGCCACCTTCATCGATGCAAGGGCTGCCTCACGCAGCTCCGCTTGCTCCTCCAACGAGTGGCACCGGGCCAGGGCTTCCCGTGCCCACTCCTCCGCTGCCTCTCGCCGCCTGTCAGCTGCCCAGGCCTCCTCGACGGCCCGAGAACAGGCCTCCCGAGAGGTTGCCAACGACGGCTTGGCCTCTTCGTCATCAAGCTCGCGCTGGTGACGCGCAAGGGCGGCAGCGCCCTCCAGCCCGCGCCTTCTCGCGACCAGGCGCAGGCCCTCGGCCTCAAGGCGCGTCTTCACAAGAAGCTCTTCACCAAGAAGGCTCACCGTGGGCCGCCCTTCAAGAAATCCTTGGCGAAGGGCGCTGACGCTCGGCGCCTTCCACAGACGTCCCTCCACACCATCGACCGCCAGACGGGCGCTGGAGCGGCGAATCAACACTCCCCTGGGCAGGGGGCTGGGGCTGGCACCTCGCTGACGGCCGGGTGCGCGCGCCAGAAGCCCGCCCGAGCCAGCCCATCTCGCACGAGGGCGAGGAAGCGCCAGCCAATCGCCGCCCACGACCAAAGTAGAAGCCCACGGCAGGCTAGCTATGCCTCGAGAAGGCTTGCGAGGAAGGATCGCGAGGCACGCGGGGCCACGACGCGCCTCGGGACGGCTCACCTCCCCAACCGCCCTCACCACAAGAGCTCCACTGCTTAGAGCACTCGAGGGCTGGGGAGGGGACGAAGCTGAGGGGATGGCTCCTCACCCGTCTCAGTGAGCTCGGCAGGAAGGGGCCTGCAGGGCAAGGATCAGTACGAGCAGCAGAAGAATCAGGAGCTGGAGAAGGAGAATGCTTACTCATCAGTGGCGAAGTACTTCCTACGCTTCAGCAGGCGACAAGGGTAATCATCGCCCAGGGCCTCCTTCTCTTCCGGAGGGCCTCGAAGTTCACGCTGAAACGACCCAAGATTTGAGCGCAGGGATCAGCCTCAAGGGCGAGGGAGAAGCATCAAGGCCTTATGCGTGGGCCACTGACGCTACTGCTAGTCGCCCCACCAAGAGAAGCAGTAGGGGCCTCGGGGGCTCTAGCCGCGGGCGCTGCGGGTGGCTGCCTGCCGCCCTCTGCCGCAGCGGCATGAGCCCTAGGAGCTGCCCCCTCACGAGCGTCGCCAGGCGCTGTCACCCCGGCGGGGGTCCCTTCGACCTCTGGCGGCTCGTGCCTCCCTGCTCTGCCACTTGAGGAGGAGCCGCCTTGGCCGACTGGAAGGGCTGTCACCACCACTGGATTCTCGCGAGGCCCCTGGAGACCTGCGGGGCGCAGCCCCCATTCATTGAAGATAGGCATCTGGTTCACCAAATCTCCCCTGTTCCGGCAGAGGTACAGCAAGGCCCCTTCATGCCGGATGCCACCGGGGTTAGGATCGCCAGTCAGGACCAGGAGCACTTTCCTTAGCGCTTCAGGCGTCAGGTCTTCTTCCTAGAGCCTCATACTATCGCCAGGCCCCCTGAAGGCCCACATCCGGTGGGAATAGCGCTGGAGAGGAGCAACGCGGCACATCAGGAACTCCTTCACCACCATGGGCGCTGTTACATGTTTAAGCGACCTCGTGAACGCTGGGCGGCGGCCAGACAAAGATGAGCCGAGGGCTCGAAGCGCCTCCGGCCCCAGCCTGAATTGGGGACGGCAAAGCGAGGTCGGCTCAGATAGCAGGGGCTGGGCACCCCACATCCATGTACAACCACCTCTCAAGGAACTCAGCCGCCGGGCGGAGGCAGGCTGAAGTCAATCCCCGAGGCCGCTGTCTCAGCGCTGGGCACGAAGCTCACGCATGCCGAGCATTGAGTGGGGTCGACAAGGCGCGCAGAGAGAAGAAGTGGCGCAGCAAGGCAACCGAGGGAAGGAGGCCCATCCTTGCCTCACAAACCCCGGCGACGACCGAGAGGAGAGTAATGGACTCAGGACCCAGATGCATCATGTGGATCTGATAATGGGAAAGCACGGCATTGAAGAAATCAGAGAAGGGGGAACCAGTCCCGCCCACAGGGCGTCAGCGAAATACCGGACCTCGGTGACTATCCTGTCGATGGCGAAGTGGGACGCGGGCGAGGCCGTCGTCCTCCCGCATTCGTTGAAGGAGGTGGCGAGAGCCGAACTGACCTTGCCCAAGCCCTCCAGATTGAGTATGATCGACGGGTCGACAGTTGAGGCCGCCGACGACGGCGTGCAAGGCGAAGGCACAGGTTTCTTCCCTTTCCCCTTCTTCGTCGGAGCCATGGCGATCGAAAGGGGGAAGGGGGGATTTGAGATTGGATTGGAAATGGAAGCTGGAGTTCGAGAGAGGGAAGGACTGGAGCGCACAAGCAGCAGAGAGGGGAACAGATGTGTGCAGCAGCGTGTCCGCCTAGCAAGGCACGAAATAAGGAGGCGTGGGGAACAAGTGCCGCCACGTCCAATCAACCGCCACGCTGCCGCCCGAGGCCGAGGCTATTAGGGGCTCATGACGCTCGCAGACTTCGCCTCTCGCCTGGCTGGCTAAGTTCGGGCGCGCCAGGTGGGCCCGGGTTGTTGTCGGCGTTCCGGGAACGGGGTCCTGTGACTTGCCTGCTCAAGGCTCACGGCGTGGCTCAAAGGAGGCCAGGACAGCCCATCTTCATCAACACAAGCTCAAGACCTCGCGAGAGGCCAAGCCTACATGGGCGCACGACCAAGAGCTTCCTCGAGCACGGCCTCATCAGCCGGGCTCACGAGGAGGCGGAGAGTTCAAGCGTGGCACCTCGCGAGGTGCCCATGATGTAAGCCATGACGACCAAGGGCGCCCGATCGGGCGCCAGCCGGCCAGCCGCCCTCCTTTCCTCTTTGGTGCAAAGGGAGCAAGCACAGGCGAGAGCATCAAGTAAAGGCATCTGTTTCGGTGCAACAAGACCAAGACCAGCCCCAACGGCTGGAATGCAGTCATCGTGGAGCCCAAGCAGGCGTCATCACCAGAGCCTTTGGCAGGCGGGGACCAACTTTAGTCAGGATAAGTGTACCCGCTGTTCCCCTTCAAAATGGCCAATTGTTGGCGCCCTTCCCACTCAATATTTGGGAAGAGGCCCAGGGCCTTCGTCTATATAAGTAGAGCTAGCCACCATAGGACGGGGGACGCAGGATCCGCCAGTCGGAATCCAGAGAGAGAGGGAGATAGAGACCCGATCCTCAAGCTAGAGCGACGGGACACCACTTAGCAGTTCATCACACCCACCAAGAATGCACTGTCATGAGGCTGTTCTTCCCTGCATCGTTCTTCATCAGCCCAGAGGCAATCCACACACCACACACCTGAGTAGGGTATTACACCACGATGGTGGCCCGAACCAGTATAAATCTTGTGTCTCTTGTGCTGTTCTTCTTGCTAGTAGTTTAGGTCCCCGCGATTCGGCGAGGTACGAGACGGTGGAGGTTTGGATCTCCGCACGCACCCCAGAGTTCGAACCTTAAGGGTCTGCCGGAACCCGAAATCCGACAGATTCTGTTGCAAAAAATGACATGAATAACGTGGGTATTGTAGGGGCCACGAACGAGGTGGCGACCCTAAAGGAAGCGATATCCACGGCCAAAAGCAAAGCGGCCGCGGAGCGCACCGAGCGAGAGAAGCAGGAGGAGCGGGTGGCGGAGGTGCGGCAAGAGCTCTGTGCTCGTGGAAAAACACGAGAGTTTGGAGCGTGACTCAAGACTCGGGAGTCCGAGCTCGCCTCGGCTCTTGAGAGTGCCAAAGCCGCTAAGGTCGGCTTCAAAAAGCCCTCCAAGAAATTGGATCATTAAAGAAGATATCGGCGGGTAAGGCATTCTTTATGCAAAGCAAGCATGTGAAAGTGAATTACCTATTACTTACCCGGATTCGGAGCTCTCCAGGAGCATTCGCATATCTGCTCCGTAGTGTGTCTGATGCTGCCGCATTCTACCGCGCCAAGGAGGGGAGCTCGACGGAGAATGTGTTCAGTCTCGATATTGAGGGTGAACGTCCGGTGCCCCTAAGCGACCAGTTGAAGCAGCTGGTCGAGCTCCACAAGGTTGCCGAACAGGCCATGAAGGGCCTCATAGTTGGCTGTGGCTATTGGAAGCCATGCACAGGAGCTACTTTGGGCTAGTCACGGCTGGTGGACGCGTGTCCATGGATTGAAGTCATCAAGCGCTCCGTCTGCATTGAGGGTGCCCGTCGGGCCCTTGCCCATGCTAAAGTGCACTGGGGCAAGCTGGATGCGGAGAAGCTTGTGACGGACGGGCCACCGAAGGGCAAGGAGCATCGCATGCCCGAAATGTACTATGAGGGCGTCCTGAAGGGTGCCCGCCGTATAGCGGATGAGTGCTCCAGAGATGTAATTTTTTAATAGACTCGCATTTGTTATCCTGCACGCTAAAAACTTGTTCATATGCGCTAAGCAACGCTTGTTAATTTAAAATATTACCTTTTGTGCGGCCGTTTATCAAATTTGAGAGATGGAAAGTCGTTGGCTTCACCCCCATGCCACGTAGTCTTTGGGGTGTTGGGATAAACTTGAGCGCTCTTGTTCCCATTCTTGGGTCCATCGAGGGAGGCGCTCAGCATAGCGTAACAAGGCAACCGGACTTATAATGCTGGACCGCTCTCACTTAGCCATAGAATAATATAATTTTAAATTTCGCAAAGCCCCTAGTATTCGGAAGACCGAGTTCGGGCGCTTATCCACGCCTTTGGCGGACAATGCCGGTTCCTCGCTCTAAGCGGCATAAGTCTTTAGGGACCCAAAAACCTCTCGAACAGCGTAATCGGCTCTCACCCTATCATGATGGTCAGTTTTAGCTTTCTCCACTGAGGTGCTCAACCCAGCTCAACCGGGGCACAATCACAGTGGTTCTCCCAGTGCTACCTTAGCCGATATAACGGAACGTAAGGTACCAAAAAGAGCCGGGCAAACCCAACTATTGACCCAAGACATGATTCGGAGCCGATGCATATAATGCTATAAGTTCGGGGTGCCGCACTTGTGAAAGTGTTCGGACTTATTACACCATACTTTTGGGGTACTTAAGCCCCTGATGTATTGGCCGTACCAAATTGTACGGTTGCGCAATGTCATAAATGAACATATATAATGGGAAAGAATGCAATAATAGGGAAGAGCTATATATTGGTTATTATAAAGAAAGTGCCAATAAAAGCAGAACGATACAAATTGTGCGATAAGCAAGGGATGGGACTATTTAACATGTCCTCTCCGAGGGTAAGCTGCGGGATGGTATGTAAAACAGGTATAATGCTCGTAGTAGAGACCACCTGGACACTCGACGCAGTTTTCTGCTTCCCTGGCTGTTGCATCGTGTATTCGGCGCGAATGCCGGACAGGGCTTCTGGAGAACAGAGTCCTGAAAGTAAGAAAAAAGAAAAAAGAAAAAGGAAAAAGAATGACACAATCGGGAGCCCCTGGTGCGGTTGAGCCGCATTCTGGGCGTGGCGTGGTCGTGCCCCTCCCCTTATGCCCATGGTATCTCTAGAGCGTAGTTATGTACGCGTAGTAATCGGGCTTCGCAATTTCGCGAGGGCTGGGGTTGGGGCCGGATTGCTACGCTGCGTTTGGATCGTGCCAGCGGTCTTGTTGTAGGTTACTCCGGCGCGCTTGATGTTGTCCGGACGCTTAGTGGCCGGACTCGAGAGTTGCTGTGAGAGGCTGCTTTGCACCTCCGCCGCGAGGGCCGCCGTGTGCTCCTCCGTTCGGAGAGAGCGTTCGGTGTTTCCATTGACCGTGATTACTCCTCGAGGGCCAGGCATCTTGAGCTTGAGGTATGCGTAGTGCGACACCGCATTGAACTTTGCAAATGCGGTTCGTCCGAGCAGTGCATGATTGCCACTGCGGAACGGGACTATGTCGAAGATTAGCTCTTCGCTTCGGAAGTTATCCGGGGATCCGAAGACCACTTCGAGTGTAACTGAGCCTGTACAATTGGCCTCTATACCTGGTATGACGCCTTTAAAGGTCGCCTTTGTGGGTTTAATCCTTGAGGGGTCTATGCACATTTTGCGCACTGTATCCCGATAAAGCAGGTTCAGGCTGCTACCAACGTCCATCAGGACTCTAGTGAGGTGAAATCCGTCAATAATTGGGTCAAGAACCAATGCGGCGAAACCGCCGTGACGGATGCTAGTGGGGTGGTCCCTTCGATCGAAGGTGATCGGGTAGGAAGACCATGGGTTGAACTTCGGGGCGACTGGCTCCATCGCATATACGTCCCTTAGCGCACGCTTCCACTCCCTTTTGGGTATATGGTTTGTGTATATCATATTCACCGTCCGCACTTGTGGGGGAAAGCCCTTCTGTCCTCTATTGTTCGGCGGCCAGGGCTCTTCCTCGTCATCGCTATGCAGCCCCTTGTCATTGAGTTCGGGACTTAACTTGCCTGCTTGCTTGAACACCCAACAATCCCTGTTGGTGTGGTTGGCTGGCTTTTCGGGGGTGCCATGTATCTGGCACAAGCGATCGAGTATCCGGTCCAAGTTGGATGGGCCCTGGGTATTTCTTTTGAATGGCTTTTCCCGCTGACTGGGTTTAGAGCCTCTGAATCCGGCATTTACTGCCGTATCTTTAGCATTATCGCTGTTAATGCGGCGCTTGTTCTTGTTGCGATGCGGCCTGCCATTGTTGTCCTTGGTATCTGAACTATGAGGGTGTTTGGCCAAGTTGTTGCTTCGAGCTAGCCAGCTGTCCTCTCCCGCGCAAAAGCGGGTCATGAGTGTTGTGGGGGCTACCATGAATTTCGGCTTTTCCTGTCCTAGGTGCCGGGCAAGCCACTCGTCGCGGATGTTATGTTTGAAGGCTGCAAGGGCCTCTTTATCCGGACAGTCAATGATTTGATTTTTCTTGGTTAGGAACCGTGTCCAGAATTGTCTGGCCGATTCTTCGGGCTGCTGAATTATATGGCTAAGGTCATCGGCGTCTGGTGGTCGCACATATGTGCCCTGGAAGTTATCAAGTAATGCGGCTTCCAAGTCCTCCCAACAACCAATTGATTCTGCTGGCAAGCTGTTAAGCCAATGCCGAGCTGGTCCTTTAAGCTTGAGTGGGAGGTATTTGATGGCGTGTAGATCATCACCGCGGGCCATGTGGATATGGAGGAGGTAGTCCTTGATCCAAATCGCAGGATCTGTTGTGCCATCGTATGATTCGATGTTTATGGGTTTGAAACCCTCGGGGATTTGATGATCCATCACTTCGTTCGTAAAGCATAGTGGGTGTGCGGCACTTCTGTATTGGGATATATCACGACGCAGCTCAAATGAGCTTTGTCTACTATGTTCGGCCCGGCCAGAGTTGCAGTATCCGGCGTGACAGTTATCATCACGTGTCGTGGGGCGCCCAAGCGATCCATAGATCGATCTTGTATGTTTTGCCTTATCCTCCAATATATCTCGCAAGTCCGGTGCGTTTTCCCGTGCCTTGGTACTTTTTGAGCGTCGTCGGGGTGCGGCTTGAATGGAGGGTCTAGAGGCCTCTCTGTCGCGGCCACGGGGTGGCAGTCGGCCGCATCATGTGCTGGTGATGTAGGTTTGGGTGCTGCTTCCTCTGATCGAGGCAATGGCCTGCGTTTGGGGTAGCTTTTGGAGGGGCGTTCGAGTTCATACTCTTCGGCTGCAAGGACTTCAGTCCATCTGTCAGCTAGCAGGTCTTGGTCAGCTCTAAGCTGTCGCTTTTCTTGAGGCCGGTTGTCGTGGCCATAAGCCTGCGCTTGAAACCCTCCTGCTCGGGCGGGATCCTCGTGCACTAAAAATTCATCGCCATCGAGGCTTGCCTCATCTTCGGAGGGAGGCGATAATTATCGCCCTCTACCTCTCTTTCTGCCAAGACCTTTGTCAGGCGGTCTTGCTTCTCCCTCCTCCCCGCTACCGAGTCCTCGCTGGAGGGGTCATCTTCGCACCGTCCGGGTGTTATTGTCTCCCGTGCCGGAATCACCGTTTTTATATTGGCGGGATTTAGAACGGCGCCGCTGACGTCAGCGCTTGGGTTGTTTCTTGGAGGGGTCATCCTCCGCCGTTCCATCGCCATTCCCATCTTTTGGGATGTCCACCATGTATATGTCATATGACGAGGTGGCCTTCCAAAGGCCCCTCAGGAGCTGGGTCTTGGTCGCTCTCCAAAGATCGTCGTCCATACTGTCGATGTCCTCGGAGTCGAAGTCGAGCATGTCGGTTAAATCATCGACAGTGGCTACAAAGTGGGTGGTGGGTGGGCATTGAATTTCTTCGTCGTCCGCATCCCAACCTTCCTGACCGTAGTCCGGCTAGGGCTATCCTGATAAAGAGAGAGACTTTAGTGATTCAAGATGTCTCCAAAGGGCGAGTGTTGAAAGATGTCCGCGGTAGTGAACTCCATGACCGGCGCCCAATCGGATTCGATTGGCAGGGGCGCGGAGGGTTCGGAGTCCGGCAAGGAGTCCGCACTGGAGTCACGAGCCGCAGCGACGTGGAGGGTGTTCGGCTCGACGCTGTGGAGATTTCAGCCCCGAGGCGGTGTCCAACCAACCGCCCTCGATCGCTAATCCGGCTCGATTAAGGGTCGGAGCGGATCTTTGGTGCGCCTGTGGCAATCGCTCGCGGCGAGAGCTAGATCATACCCATCGAGGCGGTCGGCACGCCGGTGGGCTCGAATCCGCCGAAGATCAAGTTTCCGCAGACATCGGCCGTATAGTTCAAACTTCCAAATCTGACCTGATGGCCAGGGGCGTAGCTTTCGATCTGCTCCAGATGGCCTAGCGAATTGGACCGCAGTGCAAAGCCGCCGAATACGAAGATCTGTCCGGGGAGAAAAGTCTCACCCTGGACTGCGTCGTTGTTGATGATCGAAGGAGCCATCGGGCCTATTGGTGACGCATATTGCAGGAACTCTCAATGAAAGCACCAATGTCGGTGTCAAACCGCGGATCTCGGTAGGGGATCCCGAATCAGGCGTCTAGGGCGGATGGTAACATGAGACAAGGGACACGATGTTTTACCCAGGTTCGGGCCCTCTCGATGGAGGTAATACCCTACTCTCGCTTGATTAATATTGATGATATGGGTAGTACAAGAGTAGATCTACCACGAGATCAAGGAGGCTAAACCTAGAAGCTAGCCTATGGTATGATTGTTGTTCGTCCTCTGGACTAAAACCCTCCGGTTTATATAGACACCGGATAGGGTTAGGGTTACCACAGTCGGTTACAATGGTAGGAGATCTACATATCCGTATCGCCAAGCTTGCCTTCCACGCAAAGGAAAGTCCCATCCGGACACGGGACGAAGTCTTCAATCTTGTATCTTCATAGTCTAGGAGTCCGGCCAAAGATGATAGTTCGGCTATCCGGACACCCCCTAGTCCAGGACTACCTCACTCCCCCTCCCAAAATGCTCTTACAACCTTCAGGGCAAAGCCCGAACTCTATTTGCGCAGGGGCACCTCCTGAATAATCGCTGGCGTCGCTGGCCTCGCCATCGCTCTCCGCGTTGCCGTCAGCGGCGTCAGGGCCGTTCACCATGCCGCCTTCATCAGCAGCCACGACCACGCCGTCGTTATCAGAAGCGAAGGCCCTGACGAGGGCATCCACGTTGTCTTCCACCCAGTGCGCCAGGTCATCCCGGACGGCCTGGGGTACTGGGGCGATGGCGGCGTCAAAGTCGAAGTTGGGTTCCATGTTTCGAAGATGGCTGAAGACACGAGAAAAGGCGCCCCCGAGCAGGGCGCACCTCCTCTCCTCAACCAACCTGTTAGCTCTAACCGACCGCACCTCCAGCTGCGTCACCACGTCGGTGAAGAACTGAAGGTTGCCAGCATAGTTGACTGCGTGGGGCTCGCCAACGGCCGCCTCGCAGATGTTACCCAAGGCTGTGTTGGCTCTCTCCCGGAGCGTGGTGAGCATGGGCCATGCTCGTGCACCAGGATCCGCCGTTGGCGTATCTCGTCCTCGTTCTGCCGCGCAACAGCCTCAGCCTCGTTCACCCGTTGGCGGAGAAGAAGCGCCCCAGCGCGGGAGGTAGTCAGCTCTTCCTGCGCCACGCCAAGGGCGGCCCAGGAAGCATCGGCCCGCCACGTCACATCATCCAGCTTGGCCCTCAGGGCGGCGGTCCTGCCTTCAGCCTCGACCCGGATCAACCCCAGCCTCTCCTCGAACTCGCGCTCAAGGTTCAAGCGGGCCGTCGCTACCCGATGTCCGACTTCTTACAGGACGCGGGCTTCCCGCGTAGCGATGTCGTCATCTGCCTGCGTCATCAAGCGCTCCCTCGTCTCCAAACGCTCAAGATCGCGTGCGTGTTCGGCAGCTTCCAACGTCAATGCCTCCTCACGCCTCTAGAGCTCCGCCTGGTCGACCGAAGCCACCTTCATCGACGCAAGGCCCGTTTCCTCGCCCGCATGCGTCTTACTGGTGGTGAGTTGATCAGCTTCTCCTTCAGAGCAGAAAAACCCAAGCTGGCTGTCATTTATCTCAACCTGGTGGAAGATGATGAAGATGACGAAGATGATGAAGATGACGAAGATGATGCAGATGAAGAAGATGATGAAGATAATGAGGACCCACTTCACGAAGCCATCGTAGCTCAAAGAATGAGGCTGAGCGACGAGGAGGTGTGCAACCTATGGGACATAATTCCACCACGTGCTGACTTTGTCGGGGTGCCATTCGTGACCCGGCCTCGACAAGTACCATGGTCGATCGACATGATATGGTATGTTATACTTACAAATGCAAATTATCCGATGATATGCTTAGTGTAGAGTCCAATGATATGTTGTGTGGAATCTAGACTTAATAGAAATATATTTGCAAGAGTATGTGTGAGGCTATTTATTAATTGATATGGTTTTCTTATTCAGAAATTGCCAAAGACCCTATCTGTGAGTTGTGGTATCGAGCCTGATGAAGAAGGCTCAGCTGGACTACGCCTTACCGCATGGGGCTCCGTCACCACCTGTACTTACCGCATGGACACACACGGTCGCACACACTTAAACTCGGTTGGGTGGAAGAGATTCCTCGTTGGCAAGACTCTTCATGTTGGACAGGCCATCCTAATTACTATAGGAACACCCACCGCCCAGGCTTGAGGATGATGATCGTCGTCGATATTATCTAGAAATACATATGTGTGTGTGGCTATATCATCTAGAACTACATATGATGATCGTCGTCGATATCATGTAGAACTACATATGATGATCGTAAATCGATATCATCTAGAACTAAATATGATGATCGTCGTCGATGTCACCTTGTACCGCTTGAGGATGCATGTTGAGTATATATGAAATTGTTATCTAGTACTCCCTCGGTTCCAAATTACAAATGGTGTGGTTTTAGTTCCAATTTGAAATAAAACAACAACGAGTTTTTTGGAACCGTGGGAGTACTTCCTAGTACCTGTAATGCTTTATGAAATTGATATCTAGTAGTACCTAGTATCTGGAAATTGCAGTTTATTGAAGTCGAGTGGGTAAATGGTGAAAGATATAACAGCAGCGGGCGTAGGGAAATCGCTACATGTTAACTAATAGCAGCGGCGTTCAGCAAATGCTTATTTCTGATATAGTCAATAGTAGTAGCGTGAGACGCATAGCGCTACTACTAACAGCTAGTCAGAAGCGCCTTATTGGTAGTAGCCTTGGTGCGCTGCTGATAGCCTCAAAACCCGCGCTACTACTAGGGTTTTCCCTAGTAGTGACCTGCTGCTCCAGGGAATGGCACCGGGCCAGGAGTTCCTGCGCCTGCTCCTCCACCGCTGCACGCCGCCGGTAAGCCTCTCGGGCCTCCTCGGCGACCCGGGAACGTGCCTCCCGAGAGGCCACCAGCGACGCCTCGGCTTCCTCATTGTCGAGGTCACGCTGGTGGCGCGCAAGGGCGACAGCCTTCTTCAGCTTGCGCCTCTCTTCAGCCAGGCGCAGGCCCGCAGCCTCAAGGCGCGCATCTTCATCAGCGAGCTCTTCACCAAGCAGGCTCACCGCGTCAGCCGCCCTCCGAAGAAACCCTTGGCGAAGAGCGGGACGCTCCGGGGCGCGCTCGAGCACGTCTTCTGCACCGTCATCCGCCCCAAGTAAGCGCGGAGGGCCACGAATCAGCGCTCCCCCTCTGGGTAGGGGGCTGGGGGCTGGCGCCCTCGAGACGGCCGGGCACGCCTCGCCAGAAGCCCGGCCTGGAGCCAGCCCATCCCCGAATGAAGAGCGCAGGGCTGACCTCAGCCAATCGCCATCCACGGCCAGATGAGAAGCCCAGGCAGGCTATGCTGCCCAGAAGGCTCGCGAAGGAGGGTCGCGAGGCGCGCAGAGCCGCGACGCGCCACAGGATGGCTCACCTCTCCGACCGGCCTCACCAAAAGGGCTCTGCTGGAGCTCGGAGTGCTGGAAGATGGTGGAGAGGGCGAAGCCTGGGGGGATGGCTCCTCAGCCATCTCCATGAACTCGGCAGGAAGGGACCTGCAGAGCAAGGTTCAGCCAAGGCGACGGGAGGATCATAAGGTAGGAAAGGGGAAGGCTTACTCATCAATGGCCAAATACTTCCTGCCCTTCAGTAGGCGGCAAGGGTAATCATCACCCAAGGCCTCCCTTCTCTTACGGAGAGCCTCGAAGTCCATGCGGAAGCGGCCCAGGAGTTGAGCGCAGGGGTCAGCCTGCGATGAGGGAGAAGCATCAAGGTGACCAGCTTCAGGGGCGTCGTCCTGATGCACGCCGACAGTCGCCTCACCAAGAATGGTAGCTGGGGCCTCAGGGGCCTCAACCACGGGTGCAGCGGGCAGCGGCTCAACGCCTTCGGCCACAGCAGTACGGGCCTCAGGAGCTGCCCCCTCAGGAGTGCTGCCTGGCGTCGTCATCCTGGCGGGGGCCCCCTCGGCCTCCAGCGGCTCATGCCTCCCTGCTCCGCCACTTGAGGAAGGACCGCCGTGGGCAACTGGAAGGGCGGACACCACCACTGGGTTCTCGCGAGGCCCCGTGAGGCCTGTGGGGCGCAGCCCCCATTCGTCGAAGCTGGGCATCTGATTCACAAAGTCGCCCCTGTTCGAGCAAAAGTACAACAAAGCTCCCCCATGCGGGATGCTGCCGGGGGTGGGGTCCCCAGTCAAGACCAAGAGCACCTTCCTCATCGCTTCAGGCGTCAGGTCCTCCTCCTGGAGCCTCAGGCGATCCTCACGCCCGCTGAAGGCCCACATCCGGCGGGAGTGGCGCTTGAGAGGCGCAATGCGGCATAGAAGGAACTCCTTCACCACCTTGGGCGCCGTCACGTCGAGCGCCCTCAGGAACGCGAAGCGACGCCAGACGAAGACAAGCAGGGGGCTCGTGAGCGCCTCCTGGCCCCAGCCTGAATTGGGGACATCGGGAGATGTTGCCTCCGAAAGCAGGGGGCTGGGCACCCCGACATCCATGTACAGCCACCGCTCGCGGAACCCAGGCGTGGACTGAGGAAGACTGAAATCAATCCCCGAAGCCGCTGCTTCAGGTGCGGCAATGAAGCTCAGGCACCCCGAGCATTGGGTGGGGTCGACGAGGCGCAGAGAGAAGAAGTGACGCAGCAAGGCAACCGAAGGAGGGATGCCCATCATCGCCTCACAGACAAAGGCGAAGACGGCAAGAAGAGTAATGAATTTAGGACCCAGATGCATCATATGGATCTGGCAATGGGAAAGCACAGCGTTGAAGAAATTGGAAAAGGGGGGAACCAGTCCCGCCCACAGGGCGTCGACAAAGTACCGGACCTCGGTGACTATTCTGTCGATGGAGAAGTGTGACGCGGGCCAGACCGTCGTCCTCCCGCACTCGTTGACGATAGTGGCCAGAGCAGAGCTGACCTTGCCCAAGCCTTCTCGGTTGAGTATGATCGATCGATCGACAGCAGGAGCCGCCGACGACGGCGAGCGAGGCGGAGGCACGGGTTTCTTCCCTTTCCCCTTCTTCGCCGGAGCCATGGCGTGAAGGGGAGGATTCGAGATTGGATTGGAAGCGGAGACGGAGCTCGATAGGAGGAAGAAGCGGGGGCGGTCGGCGGCGAAAAGAGGAACGATGTGTGCAACCACGGGTCCGCCTACACAGGAGCAAAATAAGGAGGCGTGGGGGAACGGTGCACCACGCCCAATCAACCGCCACGCTGACGCCTCGAGGCCGCAGGCTGTTAGGCCCAGGCGCTTAACCGCTTCTTGCCCCTTCGCCTTTCAGCCAAGTCCGAGTGTGCCTTGGACCCGGGGCTCTTGTCGGCGTTACGGGAATGGGGTCCCCAGACTTGCCTGCCTGCGGCCTGCAGCGTGGCTCAAGGGGTGGCCCAGCACGGCCCATCTTCATCAGCACGAGCTCAAGACCCTCGCGAGGGGCCAAGTCTCGCGGGGCGGACGATAGGAAGCCTCCTCAGGCACGACCTCGTCAGGCTGGCTCGCGAGGAGGCGGAGAGATCAAGGCGGGGTACCTCACGAGGTGCCCATGACGCAAGCCATGACGACCAAGGGCGCCAGGCGGGCCCCTGCCTGCATAGTGTCCTCCTTTCCTCTTTGGTGCAAAGGGAGCAAGCGCAGGCAAGAGTATCAAGCGAAGGCATCCGTTTCGGTGCAACAAGACCTAGACCGTCGCAACGGCAGGAAGGAAGTCATCGTGGAGCCCAAGCCAGCGTCACCACCAGAGCCCTTGACAGGCGAGGAACAACTTTAGTCAGGATAAGTGTACTAGATGTTCCCCTTCAAAATGGCCAATTGTTGGCGCCCTTCCCGCTCAATATTTGGGAAGAGGCCCAGGGCCTCTGCCTATAAATAGGACTAGCCACCCACAGGGTAGAGGCATCTAGAGAGGGATCAGATCTAGAAATCTGAGAGAGAGGATCCGGCATCTTGGATCAGATAGAGAGAGCGACTGAACTGCCCCTAGCAGTTCATTGCACCAGCCAAGAACAGACCCTCGCAAGGTTGTTCTTCCTTGTATTGTTCATCACCAGCCCAAGAGGCAATCCACCACACCACGAACTAGAGTAGGGTATTACACCACAATGGTGGCCCGAACTAGTATAAACCCTGTGTCTCTTGTGTTGTTCCTTTCATAGCTCTAGATCCTAGCGAGGCGGCGAGGTGCGTGTAGGTAGAGGGCGAGATCTCCGCCAAGGCACCCCCAAGTGTTCGAACCTAGCGGGTCTGCCGGAACCCGAAATCCGACATTCTTGGCACGCATTGGCGCAAAGCGCGTTGCAGTCCCCCCCCCCCCCCCCAACATTTTCTTGGAGAGGCTATTCAAGACATCCGTATTATGGGAAGGGGAATCCGGAAATAACAGCCCGGACCCAACCGCACTGCCCGACACCGAAAATTCTGACACAACGGGAGGCTGTGCCAACGAAGTAACATCCTCAGCCCACGTAATAATGACAGTCATTGCCCCGTGGACAGAACGATTCCTAGCCTACCTTACCAGGCAGGAACTTCCCGAGGACCAAAACGAGGCACGCTGCATAGTGCGGCGATCTAAAGCCTATAAAGTCCATGAGGGAGAGCTTTATAAGAAAAGCACCACCGGAGTCCTTCAAAGGTCTACCTACGAAGAGGAAGGGCGGAATCTTCTGGCTGAAATTCCTGCCGGACTCGGCGGGCACCACGCCGCAGCCCGGGCCCTCGTAAGCAAGGCCTTCCGTACATGATTTTATTGGCCGACGGCCCGGGCAGATGCTCAGGACTTAGTCCAACGATGTGTCGATTGCCAGCTCTTTGCTAACCAAAGCCATATGCCACCCACCGCCCTCCAAACCATACCCATCACCTGGCCCTTTGCGGTCTAGGGGCTTGACATGGTTGGACCCCTTAAAGGAGGAACCCACAAGCAAAAATACCTACTGGTCATGGTGGATAAATTCACCAAATGGATAGATGCCAAGCCTGTTAAGACGGCCTAATCCGGACCGGTGATAGACTTCATATCAGGGGTTGTACACCATTACGGCGTCCCCCACAGCATCATCACTAATAATGGCACAAACTTTACTGTCGACGAGGTCAAACTCTGGTGCAAAAACATGGGCATCAAGCTCGACTATGCTTCAGTCTATCACCCACAAACTAACGGTCAAGTCGAGCGTGCAAATGGTCTAATCATGAGCGGCATCAAACCCAGATTAGTGCGGTCCCTCAAGGAATCTAACACACACTTTGGGTAGAGGAGCTCTACTCGGTACTACTGGGGGCTGCGGACCACGCGAATCGCACCACCGGATTCACACCATTCTTTATGGTATACAACGCAGAGGCAGTTACGCCTGCGACATAATTCATGACTCACCTCGCGTGCGCATGTACGAAGAAAGAGAAGCCGAACTCGATCGGCGGGACAGTTTGACGCCTTGGAGGAAGAGCGTGGCGTGGCAAAAGCCCGTTCCGCATTCTATCAACGATGAGGCTCGAAAATATCAAAGCAGAGTAGTACGGGCCAAAACTTACAATGTTGGCGAAGTTAGTTCTCACGCCCGGACAAGAAAAAGGACAAACTCAAGCCCAAATGGGAAGGTCCCTTTATTATTGACCAAGTCCTGACTCTTGGAGCGTACCGTCTGCGAGATGCATCGGATAAACGACTCGAGCCGAACCCCTGGAACGCAGGCCGTCTCCGAAGATTCTACGCCTAGCGCCGGACTCTGTGTTCGTCTCCTTCCTCTGTCTATTTTTTACACATTAGCTGTCTTATATTTCTCCCCTTCTCCCTCCCTTTCTCTTACAGCCTTTAAGGGCTCATTCGTGCCTTGTTCGTAGACAATTGACGCGCTACCTGCGCTCATTACACCTGGGGGCTTCTTTAACAGAAGCTTATTTATACGGGCTTCATGCCCAACACACGTGTCACACTTATGCATGTACCTTTTATTCACCATTATATGCATCGATATGACTTAAGTTTTGGCCAAGCTGGGTTGCCTAGCTCCTGTGCTTACCCCTACGTTCCCGATTGTTCGGCTAGGGGGTAAAGGGATGTCAGGACCCCGATTCCAAGTCACATCGACCTAGCCGGTAACACCTCATATCACTTTGCGGCCTCACGCACGGTATTCCCACGGGTGTCGCCTTACCATGGCCCGGGACCGTTTGCGCCTTTTGGCTCACGTATATCATAGTGTCGCTAGCATCCACATGACAGAGAACCCGGGCCGACATGGCTAGTCGTGAACCCAAAGCGGCACTAACCCATGGGGACAGGCATACATGAATCACATCGAGCATGTCGGTCATCAACGTATGACTCCGGGCTGTAGACTGGCTAACAGGACTCCGGTAACCGGTACATGTAGCGAGCTAGGCAGGACTCCGGATGTCACCGCGTGACATTTCCACTGAAGGGACGAATACAGAACGGCGTGAAACACATGCCGGCCAGTCAAGTGTCCAGAGCAGTAGTGCTGGGAAAGCACGACTCCGGTGAACTGGGCTGTAGAGGACTACTATCGCTCAGGAAGCACTAGACTACATTTCCCCATATGAGAGGCTGCCAAGGATAAACAACTAGATTGTCGGATCCCACTCATATCAAGCATTTCAATCATACACACAATATGCCCGATATGAGTACATACAACATGGCATCACAACAAAACTCTACAACTCAAAGTACTTTATTTAAAAGGCTCCGAGGAGCCATACATAACATGTTCTTACATATAGGGGTCATATGACCCGACACTCAAGTCATACAAACATACAAGCACATGCGGAAGCAAACTAGTCTGAGTACAGACACTAAAAAGAAAGAAGGCTTGACGAAGCCCTTCTATTTACATCGGCACTTCACAAGTCTTGGACCACCACGTGGGTGGCTAATCACTCGTCAACATCAAGGTCTACGTAGAACCCATCGGAGGGGGCGGTGTTGTCGTCTGAAAACATTAATTAAAGCAACATGAGTACGGAGGTACTCGGAAGTCTTACAATGTAATCCTACTATACATGCACATTCTCAAGAAGGTAGTGGAGTTATTTGCAGCAAGCCAGCTTTGACTCTTGGCTAAGCTATTCTACGTGACATCACTTGGAAAGCATTTGTCGCACACGAGTCCACTAATCAGCAACACAATACTCCACCGTGGATCCTCTCTCGTCAACCTACGAGAGGGCCATCTACGGTACTCACACTTATCTTGAGGCTTTTAGTAGTATCCATTTACTTGTCTATGAACTGTATAGGTGACCAAGTAGTCCTTTATCGAAGACGCGTCTATTCGAATAGTTTTATACCCTGCAGGGGTGTACTTGTTCACACACGCTCTCACCACTTATCGCCGCTACACGACATGTACTCGGCAACCTTCGAGCGGAAGCCCAGCGAGGGTGTCGGCCACGACCTGACTAAACACACGAGTCCCTAGTCTAGGTTTATCACCTATTCGGGTTCCATCCGTAGGGAGTCCGGCCGAGGTTTCCACTAACGGCCCCGAACGATGTGTGCAGGGTTCCCGAGACACCAAACGGGCGAATCAGTACACCGTGCCATGTGCCTACAGCAACACAGCCCACCCCTAAGGTCACGCCATGCAGGCGGCCCCCCAAAGATGCTACAAACACCAGAAACTACTTTGCAACTCCCGGACAGAGGACAAGAGTGGTTAATAAGTCGAGAGGGTCAATTAAGGATCCCAATGTGTGGTAGTAGCTGAGTCTTAAATCACACACATAGATCTCAGTTCTTAAGGACGGCTTCAATGAAACAACCCACCATGTACTCCTACATGGCCTCTCATCGATACCTTTACCAAATCGTGTTCAACACTTCACTCTCGTGACCGACACAAACTTCACTCTAGTTCATCATCCCGATGAGACAGACCTGACACAACTCTAAGCATAGCAAGCATAGCAAGGTAGGAAACACAAATATGGCTCAATCAACTCCTACACATGCTAGTGGGTTTCATCTAGTTACTGTGGCAATGACAGGTCATGCAAAGGAAGTGGGTTCAACTACCGCAACACACAGCAGTTTGAATCGCGTTGTCTTAATGTAGTAAACAAGAGCGGAAGCGAGAACATGGGTTTGTATCGAGAATGATCAATGGGTTGCTTGCACGATGTAGTGGTAGTAGGGTAACGCTTCTTCGCATTTAATATTCGGGGTTATCCTCGGAGGCAGAACCTACCACGAAAGACACACCGAACATAATCAACACATGACGATATGCAACAATATGATGCATGCTATGACATGGCAATATGAATGTGTCTTTTGCCTAATGCAAGCTAGAACAGAAAGGAATGAACTCATTTGAATCAAAGATTCAAATGTTAGTTCATTTAACATAGCCATATTAGTACATAATCTTATTCTGCTTAAACAGCAAGGTTGACTTGTTCTGTCATGCATGAAACCATTACCAATGGATATATTGAATTTTTTTGATCAAAATTCATATATAAATCTTTGCATATGGAGTTACTGATTAATTTCTACGAATTTTTGAAGTTTGCAACAATTTCTGGAATTTGCTATATAAGAATAAATCCAGAAATTAGTTATTGCGTCAAGAAGGCGTCAGGACGTCGGTGGTCAAAGGGGACGCCCAGTCAACCTGACGATGGGTCCCGCATGTCAGCAGTTATTTAAACTAACTAAATTTAGTTAAAACTAATCTGGGTTAATTAGCAGAGGGGGGGCCCACTTGTCATAGACTCAGGGGAGTCAACCTGGGCCCACCCTAGTCAAAGTCAAGGGTCAAACACGCCGGCGTTTAGCCGCCGGCGAAGCCAGACGCGGCGGTGAGAGTGCGTTATTGCGTTCCGGCAACCAAAAGAGCGGCGGAGGGCATCTACGTGTAGCGGGGAACAAGTCGCAGCGTTAGGTGGCGGTGGTTGAGCTCGGGGTGGCCGGAAACGTCGCCGGCGACAACTGTGGCAGTCGCCGGAGTCGGTTGAAGATGGACCCGTGGCTATGGGGCATGGCGAGGCGTGTGGAGTGGTGTGTTGGGCTCCTCGCGAAGCGGTGAGTGTGTTAGACACGGTGGGGTGGCCGGTGGTTGGCCGGAGACACGTCGGCGACGAGCTCTGTGGTGGCGCATGCGGTGAAGCTCCATGGGGTCGCTGCAGTGTTTGGGAGCGAGAACGAGAAGGGGGAGGAGGTAGCTGAGCTCACAGCGGTCACAACGTGCGGTCGGCCGATCGGAGACGAGGCAATTTGGTGCGGCGACGGCGAAAGGGATCTCCGGTGGTGGCAGAGTCGGGCGAGGTCGGTGCAGCGGCTTCGAGGCAAGCGAGCGCTCGGGGATCAGCTTTCTCGAAGGAGAGGAGGGCGGCGGAGCTTCTGGACACGGTGGCGCGGCGCAGGGACGATGGAGAGCGCTGTTATCATGGTGGCGCGGGCGCGACAACGTCGGCCATGGTGCGGGCGAGCGAGGGAGAGGAGCTGGGGAGGAGAGGGCGTGTCTGTGAGCTCGGGGAAGGAATGGGTGACCGACCCAGGGCGGAAGAACGGTGAGAGGAGGAGGCAGGGCGGCGGGCAGCTGCGTGGCGTCTTGGTGTGCCGCTGCCGAGCACTGGCTACTGCTGGCCAAGCCAAGCAGCTCATTTGGAGCGGTGGCTGGGCTGGGCCGGCAGGTGGGCTTGCCAGATGGGCGCCAGGTAAGCCTCTGCTTGCTTTGGGTTTTCTTTTTCGATTATTCTGTATGTTTTTGGACTTATTTAAAATAGTTAGGCACTTCTAAAAATCCTGAAAATAATCAGAGGCTCTGTTTAGAAAATTTCCAACAGCACACACTTATTTTCAGAATTATTTGAGCATTCAAAATATTTACTAGCATTTAAATGCCCAAATGCAATTTACATATGATTTAATTCAATGACCTTCTGTTAACCTAGAAAATTGTGCACCAATTTTGCCAGAGGTTCTAACCCAAGACAAAGAGGGTGAACTTTTTAGAAGGGCAATTCAGGTTCATTGAAAATATATTTGGTAAACCTAAGTTGAATTCAAAGGGGTTCTGGGGGTTCTGTCTTCCCCAATTCAGATTTCTGATGAAAGGTAGACATGATGCGACACTCTAATGCATGGAGTAGCTAGGATGTGACAAGGGAGCACCTCTGTGATTGTTACTGCCGGGTCAGCTGGATGTGTACCTCAGACTGGGTGAATCCGAAAGCTAGCGTTCTTAAGGAAATATTTGGTCGGTGAACTAAAGATGATTTCTCACTTGTTTATTTATCTGCCCCCAGATGCCTTTCTTCTTTTTTCGCAGTCCAGACATGCACTTTAGGGCATGCCTGCCAGGGAAAGGAACCCCTAACAAAACTATTCTCCCTGGAAGATGTTTCTTACTAACCATGTAATATAACATAACTAGTTGGGCACTTGTCTGTTCAAGCACTAATGACCCCTACGCCTGGTCTCCATGCATGCCCCGATTCTTACATAACCGAGAGGGTATTCGGACACACTCCACACTATCGGGACCCGAGGTCGAAGGGAAAAGGTCCGCCATGACAAACGATCTACAATCCGGCTAGAAGGCATTTTACATGTCATCTTAAATTACATAGTCAATTTGACTGAGCATATCCCTCTTCAATACCATCCAACAGGCTGTCTAGTTTACAGTCCTATTGGGAATATTTGGCGGCCAACTCTACTTGGCCGTACACTAAGCTCACAGGGATCTCCTTCCCATCAGCCCCCACAGGTCCGACCTCAGCCATGTGGTTTGGGTCAGCCTTCGTGTACTGCGTCTTCACCATGGCCCAGGCCTCCCTGGCGCCTTGACGGCAGGCCGATATCTTCCATAATCGGAAGCGCCGCCGCGCTCCTTTAAGCCTCTCTGCAAGCTCTCCAAGGCCTTCGGGCATGGAGACAGATGGCCACAAGGCCTGGGCGACGCCTTTCAACACCTGCCGAACTCGTTCGTGCAGTTGTAAGAGCTCGGGGAGAAGGTCACCCGTAGAACCGGGCATTTCCTCTGCAGGACGACCTGTGAGCATACCTACAGACATAACTCTGTTAGTCGACTTCCTCGCCGAACTCTTTTTCAAAGTTCGTTCAAGCACTTACTAAACATGCCGCGCCGAAGCCGCCGATTCTCCTTCACGGAGTCCGACAGCTGGGCACGAACATCCTTTAGTTCCTCGCCCAGCTGGGTGTTGGCATCTTGGAGATTATTCTTCTCTTGCCTCACCCTCGTAAGCACGCTCTCACCGGTCTTTAACCGGTGCAAGAGTTGTTGCTTTTCCGGATCTACTCCGGCGCCATCTGCAATGTTGTTGTCAGATTTGCACACACGCCGCACTTCACAACATACTTATATTTCGAAGCATATATTACCAGAGGGGGTCTCCTTGGCCTCCCCTATTGCGGCTAGTGCGGCCTCAAGTTGGGCTTTGCACTCTTCCAGCTCCTGGGACAGTTGGGTATTCTTTTTTGTAAGATCCTGCATAACAAATGATCCTTAAATCAGTTATTCTAACTGTTTCAAGTCTCGGGGGCTACTGACATATATAACCATCAAATTTTCTTACCCGTATGTCATTCACATACTGCTCCGTGGCTCTGGCTAGACCATTTTGAGCGGCACAGAGGTACGCATCTCCCGAATTCAAGCAGTCCAAGGCCTCTTGGGAGAAACAAGCGTTGCGAAGAACTGTCCGACGGCGCCTGTGATTCATGGCACTCTCCACCTCCGAATTGGTGGCGAACAGTCTGTCCGCATCCTCTGTCGGAGGAGTGTCCGACGCACGCCTCGTGTTCGACTCTGCTTCTGGAGCCTGGCTGGTGGAGGCGCGATTGGCAATCTCTCCGGATATAGTCCGGCGAGCCCTCTTTTTCCTAAAAAAAGGAGAGCACGGGCGTTAGTATGCATCATAAGAATAATACCTTGGAATAAGGCAGCGCGCCTTACTGCTGCGCTCGTGCCTCGACCCGGACTCCGTGTCTCTTTAGCCTACCCGCCCTCGCGGTCCCTTGTTGGCTAGTCGCCGTAGGCTCGGCATTCCGCCTCGAGATCTTCCCCTGCAAAAACACCATTGGTATACGGTGATAACAAATAAGCACGGATGGATCATTTTAAAAGTACTGGGACTTCGGTCTCGGTTACTTGTGAGGCTGGAAGTAGTCCGGGATAATCGGCCGTAATGGCCACCAAGGCATTATCCTTACTCAATTGATAAAATACCCCTTCGATCAGCTCCACGGATATGTCCGGATCCTCTTAGGAGGCCGGATCGAGGGACAATTCCGGGTCCTCGGGTTGTGGAGGAGGGCTGTATATATCCTTTACGGCCCGGCGCAATTCATGCGTCGAAATCACAAGATGAGATACTTAACCACGAGAATATGGAACGGATGGGCAAAAAGAAGTGTCCGCTTACCTAGTTTGGGGGATTGTACATAGAAACTCCGCCCTATGGATTGACGCGGAGAAATTCCTCCTTTTCTCCCTTGTACAATGCGGACAAGATCTTCGTCAGAGCGGCAACCGATCCCGGCCCCTTACGGCCGCAGCGGGTGGCATCATCCTCCCCGTTGAAATCCCACATGGGGTGGCCTCTATACTGAAGCGGCTGCACCCCCCGCATAATGCATGTGGCCATGACCTCGATCATGGTCAGTCCGGAATGAGCTAACAACCTTATCCGGCTCATCAGGTAAAGGACGTCCTTGTCATTTTCCTTCTGAGGGCTCCGTGGACGCCAGCTTAGGTGCTTCTTCAAAGGAGCATTATTGAACTTAGGGAGGCCAATCCGAACAGGGTCCGCCAGGGGGACATCTTCTATAAAACCATTCTGAAGGCCAGTCTTCGGACGCCTTTTTGGGGTTCTGGATAGATATCCAATCCCGGTGATGCGCCATAGTTCGGCTCCGCCCACTTGATATATTGACCCCTCCTGAGAACGGGGCACAAGGCAGAACAGCTTCTTCCACAGCGTGAAATGAGCCTCGATGCCCAAAAACAGCTCACAAAGGGCTACGAAGCCCGCAATATGCAATATGGAGGCAGGCGTAATGTCAGGACCCCGATTCCAAATCACATTGACCTAGCCGGTAACACCTCATATCACTTTGCGGCCTCACGCACGGTATTCCCACGGGTGTCGCCTTACCATGGCCCGGGACCATTTGCGTCTTTTGGCTCACGTATATGACGTGTCGCTAGCATCCACATGATAAAGAACCCGGCCGACATGGCTAGTCGTGAACCCAAAGCGGCACTAACCTATGGGGACAGGCATACATGTATCACATCGATCATGTAGGTCATCAACGTTTAGATTCTTGCTGTAGCTCTGGGCTAACAGGACTCAAGAGAACCGGGCTGTTTCAGGCTAGGCAGTACTCCGAATAACACCATGTGACATTTCCCGAAGGGATGACATAGGAACGATGTGAAACACATGCCGGCCAATCAAGTGTCCAAGCAGTAGTGCCGGGCTAGCAGGACTCGGTGAACCGGCTGTAGCGGACTACTATCGCCGGAAGCACAAGACTACATTTCCCCATATGAGAGGCTGCCAAGGATAAACAACTAGTTTGTCGGATCCCACTCATACCAAGCATTTCAATCATACACATAATATGCCCGATATGAGTAATTACAACAAGGCATCACAACAAAACTCTACAACTCAAAGTACTTTATTAGAAGGCTCAGGAGCCGTACATAACATATCCATACAGATAGGGGTCACATGACCCAACACTCAAGTCATACAACATACAAGCACATGCGGAAGCAAACTAGTCTCGAGTACAGACTCTAGAAAGAAAGAAGGCTTGTTGAAGCCTTTCTATCTACATTGGCCCTTCACAAGCCTTGGATCACCACCTGGGTGGCTAGTTCACTCGTCGATGTCAAGGTCTACATAGAACCCATCGGAAGGGGCCGTGTTGTCGCCTGAAAAACATTAATTACAAACATGAGTACGGAGGTACTCAAAGAAGTCTTACCACGTAATCCTATCATACATGCACATTCTCAAGAAGGTGGTGGGGTTATTTGCAGCAAGCCAGCTTTGACTCTTGGCTAAGCTATCCCACGTGACACCACTTGAAAAGCATTTGTCGCACACGCAGTCCACTAATCACCACCACAATACTCCACCGTGGATTCTCTCTCGTCACCCACGAGAGGGCCATCCATGTACTCACACACTTAGCTTGAGGCTTTTAGTAGTATCCATTTACTTGTCTATGAACTGATATAGGTAACCCAGAAGTCCTTCTCCGTGGACACGGCTATTCGAATAGATCATATTAACCTGCGCAGGGTGTACTTCTTCACACACGCTCTCACCACTTACCGCCGTTTACACGACATGTACTCGGCAACCTTCAAGCGGAAACCCAACGTGGGTGTCGGCCACAGCCTACCTAAACACACAAGTCCCAAGTCCAAAGTTGATCGCCTATTCAGGTTCCATCCGCAGGGAGTCCGCCGAGGTTTCCCATACGGCCCCGAACGATGTGTCACAGGGTTTCGAGACACCAAACGGGCGAATCGGTACACCCACGGTGCCTACCGCAAACACAACCCACCCCTACGGTCCAAGCGTATGCGGCCCCGACATGCTACAAACACCGTAAACTACTTGCAACTCCCGGACCGAGGACAAGAGTGGTTAAGAAGCCGAGAGGGTCCATTGGTTTCGGGCCCAATGCATGGTAGTAATCAAGTTTCATGGATCACAAACACAGATCTCAGTTCTTAGGGACGGCTTCAATGAAACAACCCACCATGTACTCCTACATGGCCTCTCATTGATACCTTTACCAAAACGTGTTCAACACTTTCACTCTCGAACCCGACACAACCTTTCACTCCAGTTCATCATCCCGATGAGCGGACTGACACAACTCTAGGCATAGCAAGCATAGTATGGTAGGAAACACAAACATGGCTCAATCAACTCCTACACATACTAGTGGGTTTCATCTAGTTATCGTGGCAATGACAGGTCATGCAAAGGAAGTGGGTTCAACTACCGCAGCACACAACAGTTTGAATCGCGTTGTCTTAATGCGATAAAACAAGAGCAGAAGCGAGAACATGGGTTTGTATCGGAATGATCAATGGGTTGCTTGCACGATGGAGTGGTGGTAGGGTATCGCCTTCAGACGGATAGTCGGGATTATCCTCGAGGCGTAACCTATCACAAAAGACATACCGAAAATAAACACACATGGCAATATGCAACAATATGGTGCATGCTATGACATGGCAATATGGATGTGTATTGGCCTAATGCAAGCTGAAACAAAAGGATGAACTCATTTGAATCAAAGATTCAAATGCTAGCTCATTTAAAATAGTCCTAAAGGTGTAATATCTTATTCTGCTTAAACAGCAAGGTTAACTTGTTTTAACATGCATGAAACCTGTACCAATGGATAGAATGGATTTTTCCGATCATTTTCATATATAAATCTTTGCATTTGGAGTTACAGATTAGAAGTTATGAATATTTGAAGTTTGAACTAAATTCTGGAATTTCCTATATTAGAATAAATCCGATAATTGATTTATTAAATCGACCATGCGTCAAGATGACGTCAGTGGTCAAATGACGTCTGTGTCAAACCCGACAGTGGGTCCGGTGTCAGGTAATTAGTTCAACTAAAATTAATTGAACTAATCCTATTTAGTTAGCAGGCTGGGCCCCATCATCCGCTGACTCATCTGAGTCAACCAGGCCCACCCGAAGTCAAAGTCCACGCCGGCTGCACTGGCGACTAGCCGCCGGGCGAGCCCGACGCGGGCGGAGGAAGTGCGTTTACGATTCCGGCGACCAAACGAGCAGCGGAGGGTGGCTATGGGTAGCTGGGGACAAGCCGCTGCTATTGGTGGAGTCGGTTGGGGTCGGGTGGTTTGAGTCGCCGCCGGGCGACGAGCTAGGCGGCCACCGGAGTTCGGCCGAAGGCGAACTCGAGGCTAGAGGGGTCGGTGAGGTGCGGGGAGTGTATGGTTAGACCCCATGGGGTGCGGTGAGTGTGATGGACACCACAATGTGGCCGGAGAGTGACCGGGAGCACGTCGGCCATTTAACTCCACGGGCGGGTGCGGGTGAGCTTGGTTGGTTGCTACGCTGCTCGAGAGCGAGAGAGAGAGGGAAGGGGAGGTAGATGGGCTCACGGGCGACGCCAGAGAAGCTCTCGTCGAGGTCGGGGACGGACCGGAGCGACGACGGCGTTGAAGGGGATCTCCGGCGACGGTGGACTCGGCCGAGGGCGGTGTGGTGGATTCGGGGCACTAGAGCAGGCGGGCTTGGCTAGTTTGGGGTAGTCGAGGGCGGCGGAGCTCCTAGACAAGGTGAGGAGGAGCACGGACGGCGGGGAGCGCGTCTAAGGCGACGGCGTGGCTGCGGTGGCGTCGGCCATGGCGGGGAGCGCGAGAGAGGAGCCGGGAGGAGAGGAGGTGTCCAGGGGTTCGGGGAGAGAGGAGGACGGTCCACGTCGCGGCTGGGCGAGGGAGCGGCGGCGGGCGATCAGGTGCGTGGCACCCATGCAGTGCTCGCCGCCGAGCACTGGTACTACTGGCAAGTCGAGCCAAGCAGCTTCATTGGCGCTGCTTTGGCTGGGCTGGCAGCAGTGGGCAGTTGGTGGGCGTCGGTAAGTGTTCTAAACTATTTTTCCTTTTCTATTTTTCTGTAACTTTGTGGAGTTTTTAAAATACCAAAACAGTTTCAAAAATCACCAAACTGCTCCTGGTCCAATGTTGGAATATTTCCAACATGAAACATTTTAGTTTGGCAATATTTGGGCATTTGAAATATTTTATATAATTTGAAATGCTCAAACTCAAATACTTATGATTTACCTTTGGTTGACCTAGAAAATGGTGCACCACTTTTGGCAGAGGCTTTGAACCAAAGCAAAGATGATGAACATTTTGAAGGGCATTTCGGGTTCATTGAAATAATGTTTAGTAAACCCTAGTTGAATTAAGAGGGGTTACGGGGGTTTCTGTCTTCCCATTTCAAATTCAAATGAAATTTAAACATGATGCACACACTAATGCATGGTCTAACTGGGATGTGACACGTAAGGTTGTGCAACTGGAGGCCGTAGAACTCCAGGAGCCCCCGGAGAAACGGATGAATTGGAAATCCGAGCCCTCTTATCAAATAAGGGACAAGGCAGACCCGCTCTCCTTTGGAGGGATTGGGGACGCTCCTCGCTTGCTCTCCACCAATATAGGTGGCAAGCCCGGCTCGAACCGGGACCATGTAAGCTAGGGGGAGAAACCCCTTGGCTTGGAGCGTCACTAGCTCATTTGTCTTGGGACGGAGCATCTCTCCCAATCTCCAGGCTGAGGGCTCGGAGGGCAAGAGGAGGAGCTGCGTCGACTGGCCATGATGGAATGGATCTCTGTCAGATGCACTCCATGAATGCTCGCGAAGGGGAGATGGTGTGATTTGGATCTAGATCCTCGTCTCTTTAAAAGGCAGCTCATTTGCACAGCTAGGGGGGTAAATGTAAAAACACCCTGGTTTTTCGCATTCGTCTGACACGTGGAAGATGGCCATTATTGGGCGTGGAAGCCAAGGAGCGCAATATTCATGAAAAGTCGGACACTATTCAACAGGTACACGAAATTTGGAGAAGAACCCGCGTTGCAATGCCGAAGACAATCTGTGCGCCGGACTCATCGTCATTGAAGCCTGGTTCGGGGCTCTTGAGAGTCCTGGATTAGGGATGTCCGGATAGCGGACTCTGGACTATGAAGATACAAGATTGAAGACTTAGATCTGTGTCCGGATGGGACTTTCCTTGGCGTGGAAGGCAAGCTTGGTGATACGGATATGTAGATCTCCTCCCATTGTAACCGACTGTGTAACCCTAGCCCTCTCCGGTGTCTATATAAACCAGAGGGTTTTAGTCCGTGAGGACGGACAACAATCATACCATAGGCTAGCTTCTAGGGTTTAGCCTCTACGATCTCGTGGTAGATCTACTCTTGTACTACCCATATCATCAATATTAATCAAGCAGGAGTAGGGTTTTACCTCCATCGAGAGGGCCCGAACCTGGGTAAAAACATCGTGTCCCTTGTCTCCTGTTACCATCCGCCTAGACGCACAGTTCGGGACCCCCTACCCGAGATCCGCCGGTTTTCACACCGACAAGGGCCCTTGCCGGGAAGGCGTTCCGGCAAGGTTTCTTCTGGCCCACCGCCCTCCAGGATGCGATGGCACTAGTAACCAAGTGTGAAGCATGCCAGTTCCATTCAAAGAAGCTTCCTCAACCAGCCCAAGCCCTTCAAACAATCCCTCTCTCCTGGCCATTCTCGGTCTGGGGGCTCGATATACTGGGCCCCTTCCCCCATGCTGTCGGGAGCTTTGAGTACTTATACGTTGCAATCGACAAGTTCACAAAGTGGCCGGAGGTGGAAGCAGTGAGGAACGTGACTGCTTAGTCAGCCGTCAAGTTCTTCAAAGGACCAGTCTGCCATTTTGGTGTGCCAAACAGAGTCATCACTGACAACGGCACACCGTTCACAAGCCACCCCTTCATGTAGTACATCTAAGACCTCGGCAGCAAGGTCTATTTTGCTTCCGTGGCACATGCATGGAGCAACGACCAAGCGGAGAGGGCAAATGCTGAAGTGTTGCGAGGCCTAGGAACGAAGACCTTTGACAAGCTGCACAAGAGCGGAAGGCGCTGGGTTGATGAGTTGCCGGTAGTTCTTTGGTCGATCAGGACGACCAAATCGAGCCACCGGCCAGACACCTTTTGCCCTGGTATACGGGGCAGAAGCAGTTCTCCCCGCGGAACTCATATACGGGTCACCTCGAGTGCTCGCTTATGATGAGCTTGAGCAAGAGCCGTTGCGCCAACATGACGCGACGCTCCTTGAGGAAGATCGTCTTCGGGCAGTTGTGAGAGCGGCATGCTACCAGCAAGACTTGCGCCGCTACCATAGCCGCAAGGTTCATGCCCGAAGCTTTGAGGAAGTCGACCTTGTTCTTCAGAGCGTTCAGTCGGCCAAGAATTCCAACAAGTTGACGCGGAATTTGGAAGGCCCTTATCGGGTAATACGAGTCACCGAACTGGCGCGATCACTTTGGAGACCGAAGATGCCGTCCCAAGAGCAACTCCTGGAACATCGAAAGCGTCTTTGCAAGTTTTACCCATAAGGCGGGCTTGCAGGGCCTCCCGGCGAGCCACCTTTGTACAAGCTTTGCTGCAAGGCATGTGACCCTTGGTACAAAGCGGTAGCAGACCACGAGCATAAATAAATGCAATATTTGGCGCCCTAAATTATAGCATGCATGCTAGGTCGAGTCTCTTCCTTGGTTAGGGTTGATAGTGCTTAGCAGCGACTAACCCCTAGCCTAGAGGTCGAGTGCGCGTCTATCTGTTCCTTTTCTGTCCTCCTTTGGTTCGTAGGGCATATGAGCACTTCTACTGAGCTACTCGGAAAGAAAGAAACGGAGCGGGGCCCTGACCCCGGCAAACCAGAGTTGCCGGGGGCTGCAAGCACAGGGATCCAACCGCGGCAAGATGAGATTGCCGGGGGCTGCAGATCCAGATAAGTCTTTTATCCTCTGTCATGCATTTCGGAACAGGACTGGGGTATGTGAAACCTCGTTTTTATCTCTAGGCTGCCGTGCTCCCCCTTTTCCTATAACTAAGGATTATTTCCTGGGTTCGGATTTGCTCGTAGCCGCGGCGGCTAGGAGGTGGGACGAGGAGCATGAAGTCCACTTCATCCCTACCTCCGCCAAGAGCGCGAGAATGGCCGAGTGGAGTGGGGGGACGACAAGGCCTGTTGCCGGGCGAAAAACGTTTATCTTAAACAATAACAAGGATTCGCTCCTTGTCGCAAAACCCGGCAAGCATCCCTTTTTCATTAAAAACATCCCATACAGGTACAGTTCGTGTGAGATGAAAAACATGAGCAAGGGGATTACAAGTTTTAAATTTAACAAAGGCCCGCAGGCTTACAAACTAAAAAAGAGATAAGATGCCCATAATCCCTTTCTTGTCCCTCTCCTCAGGAGGCAGGTTGAAAGGATCGAGAAGAGGTGTCTAAAGGGGGGGGGGGTGATTAGACACTAAGTACCAAAAGTTGCAGTTTTTAACTTCTTTATGTCAAAGTGGAGTTTTGGCACAAGTTAAACAAACACAATACATATCAAGAAAGCATGCAACGAGTATATGAGCAGCGGAAAGTAAAGAATGCAACTTGCAAGAATGTAAAGGGAAGGGTTTGGAAGATTCAAACGCAATTGGAGACACAGATGTTTTTGTCGTGGTTCCGATAGGTGGTGCTATCGTACATCCACGTTGATGGATACTTCAACCCACGAAGGGTAGCAGTTCTTGTGCGAGTCCACGGAGGGCTCCACCCACGAAGGGTCCACGAAGAAGAAACCTTGTCTATCCCACCATGGCCGTCGCCCACGAAGGACTTGCCTCACTAGCGGTAGATCTTCACGAAGTAGGCGATCTCCTTGCCCTTACAAACTCCTTTGTTCAACTCCGCAATCTTGTCGGAGGCTCCCAAGTGACACCTAGCCAATCTAGGAGACACCACTCTCGAAGAAGTAACAAATGGTGTGTTGATGATGAACTTCTTGCTCTTGTGCTTCAAATGATAGTCTCCCCAACACTCAACTCTCTGTCATAGGATTTGGATTTGGTGGAAATAAGATTTGAGTGGAAAGCAACTTGGGGAAGGCTAGAGATCAAGATTCATATGGTAGGAATGGAATATCTTGGCCTCAACACAAGTATAGGTGGTTCTCTCTCAAAAAATGTGTATTGGAAGTGTAGGTTCGTTCTGGTGGTTCTGTCCACGAATGAAGAGGAGGTTGAGGGGCATATATAGCCTCCACACAAAATCTAACCGTTACACACAACTTACCAATCTCGGTGGGACCGAATTGAAAAACTCGGTCGGACCGATTCAACAAATCTAGTGATCGTTAGGATTTTCGGTGGGACTGACATGCAACTCAGTAGGACCGATATGGTTAGGTTTAGGGCATAACGTAATCTCGGTGAGACCGATTACACAAACTTGGTGAGACCGATTTTGGTAATAAGCTAACCAAAGAGTTGGTCAGGCAAACTCGGTGATACTGATTACACAAACTCGGTGGGACCTATTTTGGTAATAAGCTAACCAGAGAGTTTGCATTGTAATCTCGGTAGTACCGATTAATCAAATTCGGTAAGACCGATTTTGGTAATGGATATACACAGAGAGATTACAACCCCATCTCGGTGAGACCGAGATCCCTATCGGTGAGACCGATTTTCCTAGGGTTTGTGGCAGTGGCTATGGCATCTGAACTCGGTGGCGCCGGATAGGAAGAATCGGTAGGGCCGAGTTAGACTTTTGGTTTAGGTCATATGTGTATGTGAGAAAGTAGTTGAGGGATTTGGAGCATATCACTAAGCATTTTGAGCAAGAACCTCATTAAGCAACACCTCATCCCCTCTTGATAGTATTGGCTTTTCCTATAGACTCAATGTGATCATGGATCACTAAAATATAAAATGTAGAGCCTTGTGCTTGAAGCTTGAGCCAATCCTTTGTCCTTAGCATCTTGAAGGGGTTCCACATCCTTTAGTCCATGCCACTTCATTGTTGAACTTATCTGAAATACTAGGTAAAGGTGTTAGTCCAACAAGAGTTATGTTGACATTAATTACCAAAATCACCCAGGGAGCACTTGTGCTTTCAGTCTCCCCGTTTTTGGTAATTGATGACAACATACATCAAAGCTTTAGATAAGGATATAGAGAATAGCAAGTAAAGCTTTGGAAAGACATGTAACATGCATAGACTCCCCCTACATGTATGCAATCATGTGAATATGGAATATAAGAACATGTGAATGCATAAACATGACAGAGTAAGCATGTGTTACATGTATCTTGGCTATATGCATCAGAGCAAAAGATGTGAATGTGGGAAATGTACCTTCATGCTCATGAGTCCTTCTTGCAAATAGTATGTACATCAGCAAGAATTCCTCATACACATGATTATGATGCATATACTTACCTTGTGGTCTTGAATTGGCTAAGGATGGGATGAACCTACGTAAACAAGGTTAGATAACACAGATACACCTACTAGCCAGAGCAAACAAAAGAACCACAAGAGTACCAAGAATGGGATGACATGTTGAGAGTGAGTACTGAGTACCACATTGGATATAGACATGCCCCAAAGGTAAAGATATGCAATGAATTTAAGGATTTCCTTCCCTTATATGTCTTGCTCCCCCTGAATCTAGCATGGGATACTGGGAGAAGATAGGGAACAGGAACTCAGTGCTCGAAGAAAATAAACAGAGCTAATGCAAATAAGCACATATGAACATGTCTTTCCCCTCAAGAAGACATGTAGCATCTCTCCTCTTGGACACCAAGCATCTGGGATCCTGGAAGATTACCCTCTCCTTGAGTATTCTCTCCCCCTAGAGATATGATTGATCTTTGATGTGATCTCTCTCTCCCCCTTTGACATCAATTTCCAAGAAGGGTCTTCTGGAATTTGCCGTGAATGGGTTTGGTCCTTGAGTCACAGCACAAAGCACTAAGGTAAATGTGTTGCTTGTAGAGGACAGGATTCATTGAGTGGAGATGGATCAAAAGTAATGCATTGGCAAAATGTCTTTCCTGTAGTGAAATCGGTGGCACTGAGTGGTATGCTTCGGTTGCACCGAAATAATTCAGTTGGAACGAAAACAAGCGACCGGTGTGACCGAGTTCATCACAGAGAAAACACTTGTCACCTCAGCTCACTAGACAAGTAAGATCTCACAAGTATTTGCAAGGAATTAACTAAAAGATTTGCAATGAATTGGATGCTAGGAATGTAGAACAAACAGAAAAGAAAAGAAATCTAGAATTGGTCGGCGACAAAGTCACCTATGTTAGAGTATATTGACTTACGAGTCAAGTGAGATCACTTGATAATGGGTCATACTCATCGTTCAGGCTCAAAATGGGGTTACCATTTTTCGTTTAAGCATCTTGATGTATTCACATCTTGTCGAGTTGCTTTGACTCATGTCTTGGAGTAAAGCTTCTCTAAGATGGAACAACATACCTTGGGTGGTGGTGGTGATCGTGATCATGTAGTTGAACTTGTGTGGGTTGCTCAAGGTTGATGTAGCTCATCAAGAGTTAGGAGCACCACTTGGAATTGGAGTTCATCTACCTACATGGGTTAGTTTTTGCAAGGAAGAGCACTTGTGTATCCAAAATGACAATCATGAAGTTCAATAATAAATTTGTCAAAGGATATGTTTGAATGGTTCCATGCTTCCTTGTCTTCAACCACCGTTGTGTAGAGACTTGGTGATGTAGAGATTTCTCAAGATGTGAGTGAGTTGCAATCTCATAGATTTGGATTCATCCAAGTACCTACAAGGGTTAGATAACACGCAAGGTGCAAAGATATCCAAGACATAAGATTGTCATCATAAGAGAAATGTCAAGGATTAGTCATAGGCTCATGCCTTGCATGTATCAAATGGAGTTCCTACTCCAAGTTTGAAGCATCAATGATGTTCAATTCACCTCTTAACCTGCAAAACACTCTCTCATCAAGTGGTTTAGTGAATATATCCGCTAATTGCTTTTCGGTGCGAACATGCTTAAGATTAATGTCCCTTTGGCAACATGATCTCGAATGAAATGATGACGAACTTCAATGTGCTTAGTTCGAGAGTGTTGCACGGGATTGTGAGCAATCTTGATAGCACTTTCATTGTCACAAAGTAATGGAACATGTTTCACATATATCCTATAATCTTTAAGAGTTTGGGTCATCCAAAGTAATTGAGCACAACATGAACCAGCGGCAATGTATTCCGCTTCGGCGGTGGATAAGGATACCGAGTTTTGTTTCTTGGAAGACCAAGATACAAGAGATCTACCAAGAAATTGAAAAGTACCCGAAGTGGACTTTCTATTAAGTATCTCACTATCCTTTTCACGGCCTTAAGATGACATTCTTTAGGAGCAGCTTGATATCGTGCACACATGCACACACTTAGCATGATATCGGGACGTGAAGCACATAGATATAACAATGAACCAATCATAGAGCGGTAAACTTTTTGATCAACCGGTTCACCATCTTTGGTCAAATCAAGATGTCCACTAGTAGGCATGGGTGTAGTAATAACTTTGCATTCTTGCATATTGAACTTCTTGAATAAGTCCTTGCTGTACTTTGTTTGAGAGACAAAGGTACCTTCCTTAGTTTTCTTGATTTGTAAACCGAGAAAGAATTTCAGTTCACTCATCATAGACATCTCAAACTTCTCCGACATTAGCTTTCCAAACTTTTCACTAAAATGAGGGTTAGTCGAACCAAATATAATATCATCAACATAAATTTGGCACACAAATAGTTCGCCATTAACCCTTTTTGTAAAAAGAGTAGAATCAATTTTACCAATTTCAAAGCGTTTTTCAACAAGGAACTTGGTCAAGCCTTTATACCATGCTCTAGGAGCTTGTTTAAGACCATAAAGGGCTTTGTGAAGTTTGTAGACATGATCAGGTTTCTTAGGATTGACAAAGCCGGGAGGTTGCTTAACATAAACTTCCTCCTCAATTTCACCATTTAGAAAAGCACTTTTAATGTCCATTTGGTACAAGGTGATATCATGGTGATTAGCATAAGCAAGTAAGATGCGAATGGACTCAAGTCTAGCAACGGGAGCATACACTACAAAAAAAAGACACATCCATGACATTTTGGGCCGAACGAATTTTTTTTCTGTCATACATATGACACTTCTATGATGAAAATTGTGACAAAACCCGGTATCATCATAGATGTGGTGGGCTCCTACTTCTATGACAAAAAATCATGACAGAAAATGGGCTTTTCGTCCTAGGCGGGCCGGAGACGCAGCTACATGACATTCTTTGGGCCGTCCATCACGGAAAAAACCATGGTAGAAGCGAGGGGGAGGAAAATTTACGAGTTGCGATTCACGGTGGGAGGTCGGGGCGGAGCGTCGCGCTGCTTTCTCGTGACATGCTGCTGCGTGTGTGCGTAGGCGTTGTCTCTAACTAAAGCCGAAGCGAGGCGTTGGGCTCTAACTAAACCCGGCGACAGACTGCGAGTTACGCTACATCGAACCCGAGCGATCGATCGATGGCTGTTAACTGAACCCGATCGAGCGATTCCTTCGCTACTGCTGCTAACTGAAGCCGATCGATTGGATGAACAGTGAGCATTGCGGGGGGTTTGGATGAACAGTGAGCGGTGGCGTTGCCTCTGGATGAGCAGGACCCCGTGGTGTGGAGGGTTGGATGAACAGTAGACGGTGGAGGGGTGCCCGTGGAGGGGTGGTTGAGCGATGGCGGTGGAGTAAGCGCGGTGGAGGCTGGATGAACAGGAGCCCATGGAGGCTAGAGGAGGTCGACGGTAGCCCGTGGAGGCTGGAGGAGGTCGACGATGGAGATGAACAGTATCCGTGGAGTCCGTTTTGCGATGCGCCACACCCTCCCGATGAACAGGACCCCGTTGCTGGACCGTAGGAGGTCCGTGTCGTCTGCTTTGGCGGCACGCCACACCCTCCCGATCAACAGGACCCCGCTTGGACCGTAGGGAGGTCCGCTTTCTCCGCTTTTGGCGGTACGCCACACCCCTTCCGATCAACAGGACCCCCGTTTTGACCGTAGGAGGTCCGTTTCCTCCATTTTGCGGTACGCCAGGCCCCTCCCGATCAACAGGACCCCCGTTTGGACCGTAGGAGGTCCGTTTCCTCCGTTTTGCGGTACGCCACACCCCTTCCGATCAACAGGACCCCCGTTTTGACCGTAGGAGGTCCGTTTCCTCCATTTTGCGGTACGCCAGGCCCCTCCCGATCAACAGGACCCCGTTTCGAACATGGCCGGTCGAACACAAGGCCGTTTCCTCCGCAGCGGCACGCCAGGCCTTTTTTCCATCGCCTGTTCCATCCAAGCCCTCCCAATGAACACGACCACGCATTCCGTTCCGACCCAGCCGGTTGGCTCGCCATGAACACGACGACGACGCTATTTCTCCGTTCTGACCCAGCCATGTACGTATGCGCGATAGGCGTTAGAGACCCTGCCCGTATGTATGTATGTGGCCATATTTTCTTTCTTGCACCCACGCCGCTGTATGTACATGTACATGCTACGTGCGCGCCTCTACTACGACACGTGCACGCCTCTACATCCACCAGTATATATGTACGTATACATTCGCGACCAGAATGACAACGCTACGTACGCTTCGACCAGGTGGGTCCCGACTGTCAGACACTTCCTTGCGTGCGAAGATGTAGCTAGTGGGTCCCAGCAGTCAGGGTGGCGAATCCTTTTGGTTTTTTTTTGCCCGGACGCACTTCCTTGCGTGCGAAGATGTAGCTGGTGGGTCCCAGCAGTCAGGGGGGCGAATCTTTTTTTTGCCCGGTCGCACTTCCTTGCGTGCGAAGGTGTCGCTAGTGGGTCCCGGCGGTTAGGGGGGCGAATCATTTTGTTTTTTGCCCGAACGCACTTCCTTGCGTGCGAAGATGTAGCTGGTGGGTCCCAGCAGTCAGGGGGAAACATTTTTTTCATGAAATACAGTGGCCCGTCCGGTGGGTCCCAGCTGTCAGGTGGAGGAATCATTATTTTCCATGTAATAAGGAGGCACTTCCTTGCTGCGGCCGTGGACCCAGCTGTCAGCCTCTCCACGTATAGTCCACGTCCGATGGAAGTCATTCCTTGACCACGTAGACCCGCTGCGCCGAGAGCACCAGGGCGATGGACGACGGCGAGGACTAGGAAGGGGACGACGGGGAGCCGGGGAAGACGCGGCAGTGGAAGCCCGCGCGGAGAGGAGTACGAGGGTTCACTGGTTCGGCTGCGGTGTGAGGCTGCCGTCGCCGCTGGGCCTGGCCAGCTGTGGGAATAGTAGGTGGCGGTGAGGCCTCCGCGGCAGCACAGCCGGCCACGGGAGGCAGGAGCATGCGGTACGACCGGCGCTGCTTTTGGCGGCTGGAGCAAAAGGACCAGAGGTTGAGGATGCACTACGGCCGTTGGATGGACATCGTACGGTCACTGGAGCTAGAATCATTCATATTGACTAAAGTGGACAAAGGCCCCCGTCCCAGTAAACTTAGTAGGCCCACAATTCAGCCTCCCACCATGGTGGGTCCCAGCTAGCAAGGGGAGTATTCATTTTTTTGTGCGTAATAAGGAGGCACTTCCGGTGGGTCCGAGCTAACAGCGCGGGGAACGTTTTTTTCGCGAAATACGCTGGCCAGTCTTGTGGGTCCCAGCAGTCAGGGGGGAAACGTTTTTTTCATGAAATAAGGTGGCCCGTTCGGTGGGTCCCTGCTGTCAGGTGGAGGAATAATTATTTTGCGCGTAATAAGGAGGCACTTCCTTGCGGCCACTTGGACCCAGCCGTCAGCCTCTCCATGTACAGTACACTTCCGATGAAAGTCGGTGCTGACCACGTTGACCACGCCGCGCCGAGAGCACCAGGGCGGTGGTCTAGACGACGGCGAGGCCTAGGAAGGGGACGACGCGGAGCCGGGGAAGACGCAGCAGTGGTAGCCCGCGCGGAGAGGAGTACGAGGGTTCACTGGTTCGGCTGCGGCGTGAGGCTGCCGTCGCCGCAGAATAACAGGGGGTGTGGGTGAGTAGAGGGATACCCAGGGCCAGCGGTAGGAGTAGTAGGGGGCAGTGAGGCCTCCGCCACGAGAGGCAGGAGCACGCGGCACGACCGGCGCTGCTTTGGGCGGCTGGAGCAAGAAGACCAGAGGTTGAAGAAGCACTATGGTCGTTGGATGGACATCGCACAGTCTTTTGGAGCTAGAATCGTTCATATTGACTAAGTTGACAAAGCCCTCCGTCCCTGTCAACTTAGTTGGCCCACAAGTCATCCTCCCACTATGGTGGATCCCATCTAGCAGGGTCGGTATTCATTTTTTTGTGTGTAATAATAGGCACTTCCTTGCGTGCGAAGATATAGCTGGTGGGTCTGACATGTCAGTGGGGGGAACGTTTTTTCACGAAATACAGAGTCCCTTCCGGTGGGTCCCACCTATCAGGTGGAGGAATCATTGTTTTGCGCGAATAGTCCACGGCCGATGGATGTCGTTCGTTGACCACGTTTACCAGGCCGCGCCGAGAGCACCATGGCGGTGGACGACGGCGAGGCCTAGGAAGGGAACAACACGGAGCCGGGGAAGACTCGGCAATGGTTGCCCACATGGTGGGGAGTACAAGGGTTTATTGGTCCGGCTACCGTCGCCGGAAAATAACAGGAGGTGTGGGTGAGTAGAGGAATGGCCTGGCCAGCAATGAAGTAGGGTGGGGCGATGCGGCCTGTGTGGCAAGACAAGCCACCAGGAGGCGGGAGCGAGCACTCCCACCGGAGCTGGTTTGGGCGGTTGGAGCAAGAAGATCGGATATTGAAGAAGCAAGACGACCGTTGGATTAACATCCAAAGGTCACCGCTGCTAGAATCGCTTGTGGACTAAGTTGACAAAGCCAAAGTACACGCCAACCTAGTAGACCCACAAGTCAGCCTCCAAATCATGCCAAACAGCATACAGCCCAAAATTTCTAGCCGGATTCAAATTAATTTTAAATCTAAATATACCTTAATTTAAATTCAATGAAATTTTACCCGCACAAAAACAATGAAATTTAAAATATCAAAATCCGAAAGAAAACAGTATTTGGGAACTAATTGCATGTTTGATGTATTTTTTTCATTTTACAGCCCATTTATTATTACTTATAGCCCATTTATTATTACTTATAGCCCATTTCTTATTACTTATAGCTCATTTCTTATTACATATAGCCCATTTTCTGGGCAAAATGCATCCCTCCTCGTCTTGAAAGATTTCACCACAGGCGTAGAAAAGCAAGTAGGCCTATGTTGGTTATTACTGCAAAAAACAAAATAGCTGGCTAGCCATTTTTCGTAAAGGAAAAAAACAAACTGGGCTGGTCATGTGCTAAACATATGAAATAAAAGCACAGGCTAGACGGGCCACGGGTCCCGCATAACCCAGCTTGATACCCTTCTACATCCCGAAAAACAAAATTATCACAGCTGCTTTGGGTCCCTACTGTCATCCTCACCATGTACAGTCATCTCCTTATTCCTCTCGGTTGTTGACAATGTTGACAACACCGGAGGGCGCGCCGCGGTGAGCGCGGAGGACGATGGTGAGGCCTCGGACGGGAACGAGCAGGAGCCGGGGAAGATCACAGCCAGCCGTGGGAGGCGGGAGCAAACGGTCCCGCCGGCGCTGGTTTGGCTTTGGCGGCTCAAGGAAGAAGAGACTGAAGATACGCGACAGACGTTGAATGTCAATCGAATGGTCAAGGTTGGCACAATCGTTTTTTCACTAAGTGGACACCAAGTCGCATACTTTTTTATATATAGGAAGAAAACTGCGAGGAAAATGCGTTCGTTTGCCGTCCTCCTCACAGGGAACGTTCGCCACATAAGTGACTAGCACCCTTGGTTTTCAACCGAGAGGTCTTGGGTTCGAGTCCGAGGAACTCTCAATTTTGTCCTCCTTCCTTCCTTGCAAAAAAGGGAAAGAAAATCAAAGACTTGGGAAGGCGTACAGAACAAGCTAGTGTACCAGTAAAGAGACGTTGCCGAGTTTTAGAAAAAAGAAAGACGTGCTCCTGTAGCTGGTTCGAATCCAAACCTAGACTATGACTATATATGGTGCTATGCTACTCTGCAAGTAATGAAACTGACATATCCAACGTTCGCTTCTCCTCTTCTCTACTTACTCTGCCTAGCATCAGAAGCTCTGGCCGCAACAACCATGTCTGCTGGATGCTCATCCACCTGCTCTTCAGCAGGCAACAACCAGATATGCGCCAAGTCGCCACCCGTACCATCGCCTATGGGTCTCATCACACCCCCATCGGCACGCGCACCGCAGCCAATTGCTCATCGCAACCCGCTGTCGTTGGTGTGGTGCCACTGCTGCAAATCACGCAGAGTCATCCGTCGCGTCTCAACCACAATCCGCAACCCTGGCCGCGTCTTCTACAAATGCCCGAATCATGGGGTAATAATATGTTTAAGTGTTGTTCTGCTACTTTCAGTTGCTGATTTTTTTAATAGTTTGGTTGATGATCTTCCAATTTGATTCGATGCGTAAAAGGGAAGATTCGTGTGATTTGTATTTACGGGAAGTTCTTGATGTGGGGAATACAACTACGCTGATTATTTGGTTAGCCGAGGAATCCCAATACCAGCAGGTTGGGGTGTTGGACAAATGGCGAAGGAACAGCAGAAGAGGAAGATGCAGAAGCGAAGGTTAAAGACACAGTTCCTTCCGATCATGGCCAAGCAACGATTCTTTGAACGGCCTTGACAGCAATGAGGAGATGAAAGATCTTGTGAAGATAATGCGCAAAATCGATGTGCTCTGCAGGATGATTGTCTCTTTATTTATAGTGTATGTAGCACTCGTGATGTATTCGATTAGCTACGACATGAGCACTTCTTTGAAACTAGTAATGAATGAAACCCGTAGCAGGCTGGGCGTAGTGTTGTGAACATCTAATGATTTCTATTAACGGAAATCAGGGGTATCCCCTTTGCTCATATAAATAAATAGATAGCAGAGGCCTGTCGGGTCAGCTTTGTTCTCATTCGAAGACGCCGAGCAAATTGCAGTCTAACAACAAACTATGTCATCAAATTCAAGTTTCACAGCCAAATATGAGTACAACTAAACAACAATGTCATCATGTTTTAGTTGTCATACAATCACCAAACACAAATCAGCATACATAACAAGTGATGTTCTCACAGCAAAATACTAAACAACATTCATCAGGTTTCAGTTGTCATAGCAAACACAATTTCACATAGTAGATAAAAAAACGTCTTCTGACAGGCAAATATGACAAAAGCAATGTAATCATCATCCGCAGCAGTAGCGTCAACATCTTCGCCATGTGTATCAGTCTGAATCATAATTCCCACGGTGTCATCTTCTTCTTTGTCCTCAACGTCCTCGAACGTTGGCTTCTTCTTGATCAACTCTTGTATGTCCATAGCACGACAGACAATCTTTTCGCCGGTGTCATTGACGTGATGGTTCTCAAAGATATTAGGAACATCTGTGTTATATTATACATCAGGAGCAGTGTAAGCATCATCTTGTTGTGCAACTTCATTAAATGAATTCCTCTCCTCAAACCTTTGCAATACTCTCCAGTCATCGCTACGTGCAAATGTGTCTTCCAAGAAAAATATCTGTGTTGCTTGATTTGCAAAAATTAAAGGCTCGTTGGACTGGTACGCCGCCTTGACATTGACGGATTTGAAATAATCATGAGCTCTGGGTTTTGCGATCCTGGAAAACAGGTTATACCAACGACAGCACAACAGAAGCACACACCGATGATCCTTGAAACTGGAGATATCTCGCAATCGAACAATGTCTGTTATGTTAGCATACATTTCAGTTATCTCTTTGTCATACGTATCCGTGCTCATGATGGCACTGTTTTGTGTCTTCCTGCCTTTCTCGTGCAAGGGTGTTGTAGCGCACATCTCCAACAACGCAAGATTTATAATGTCTTACCCGAGTATGAGGACCCATTGCTAGTGAGTAAAGGGCATCATCAACTGCCTGCCCATCCTCCCAAGATCTTCTTAACCTATGGTTAGAAAATAGACAAGCTGATCATCTTATGTACTCAATATATTAAAAACTGACAGCACTTCAAAAGCTTACATGGTTCTTGAACCATTTTGCAAATCTGACATAACCAGTTTGTCAATGTTTCTTGGATTTTGCGGCAAGAACTCCTCTTTGTACATGCTGCACAACATAGTGATCGCGTCAAACATCTAAATATATAAGAATGTGCTGCAAGTTTAGTAGATTACGATGTATAAGCTGCATTACTGCACTTACTTGATATAAGGTAGTATCTCAGGACAGTTATTTAACACATAGCAAACCATTTTGTCCAAATCTTTAGGTTTGTCCTCTTGTCGACTCTTCCCAGTAACTCGAACAGAATAATCGAAAACATTGAGCCCGGGATTGTCTTCACCCACCTCTTTGCTAAGCCGATCAATGTTTCAATGTATTTTGAGCAGAATGTCAACGCTTCAGTAGCAATGTAGGCCTCTGCAATGGAACCCTCGGTCTAGCTCTGTTTCCTAACATAGCCCTTGAAAGTGCCTAGCCGCCTTTCAATAGGGTTCATCCAGCCATACTGTACTGGACCTCTAAGTAGTGCCTCATCAGGTAGATGAACAGCCAAATGCACCAACACATCAAAGAAGGATGGAGGATATATCTTCTCAAGGTCGCATAGGATAGTTGGTATCTTGTCTCTAAGACGCTCCAAAGCATCTATCCTGATATTTCATCGCAGAGTTCCCCAAGAATTGTCCCAACTCGCCATCGCTCTGTATAAGTCGTATGCCCAATCCTCTAAGGATAACAGAAAAACCCTTTGAAGTAGGACGTGGCAGTCATGAGTTTTCAACCCTTGTACCTTGTTTCCATCTGGCGACTCTCCTTTCAGGGTTGGAAGAAAATCCATGTGGGAATCTCACACGTGACAGGACCTCACAGAATTCTTTTCTTTTTACCTTGTCCAAGACGTTCACAGCTGGTGCCATATCCCGTGGTTTACCTTCATCTTGCACCTGCAAATCCTGTCTGATACCCAGGTGTGTCAAATCAATCCTAGATTTTAAGGTATCTTTCGTCTTGCCTTCAATGTTAAGAAGTGTGCCGATAATGCTGTCATATATTTTTCTCGATGTGCATCACATCAAGATTATGCCGCAGATCCAAATCTTTCCAATACTCGAAGTCCCACAAAGTGGACCTGCGGGTAAACAATAATCTCTCTTCTATCGTGCCATGCTTTCTTTTCCCGCTACTATTACCGGGATGGTTTCCTGGTGTAATATGCCTGACCTTCTCTAATTCCACTTGCAACTCATCAGCGGTGAGCCTCTTTGGTGCATCACGGTTTTCATGCTTTGCATTGAACACATGTCTTCGGTATTTTCTAGGATGCGGCTTGTCCTTGGCAAGGAAAAGGCGGTGTCCAATGTAACAGATCTTGCTAAGTATTGCGTATGACAATGATTCTGTCACAACGAACACATGCATTGTAACCATGTGTCGCTCGCCTCGACATAGTGCCCAAAGCCGGATAATCATGGATGCACCAAATTACAACAAAGACGCAGAAAGAAATCAGCTAGTGGGCTGCTATATAGGTCTCGAGTGAGAACACCCTTCCATAGCTGTTGAAGTTCCCCACAAGAGGCTCCGTGAACAAATCAAAATCCTTTCCAGGACTTTTTGGACCTCGGGATGAGCAAGGCCATCATGTAGTTTGATTCTTTGGTGCAGACATTTGGAGGCATGTTGTAAGGGATAACAAGCACTGGCCACATGCTATATGTGGCGCTCTGGTGGCCAAATGGGTTAAATCCATCTGAAGCTAAGACAAGTCTAATGTTTCTCGGGTCATCAGCAAACTCTTTGTGTTTATCATTGAAGCTTTTCCACTCACTACCATGAGATGGATGGCACATTACATTCTGATCTCTGTACTCCTGGTTCTTAGAATGCCACAATACATCCTCTCTTGTTTCAGCATCATGAAACAACCTCTGCAATCTTGGTGTAATTGTAAAATGTCTCAGAACATTATGAGGAACCCTCTTCACAGCATCGCCATCTTTCCATCTTGATGATTTGCATTTCGGGCATTCACTTAAGTTGGCATAATCTTTCCGGAACAGAACAAAATTATTCTTACAAACATGGATCATATCATATCCAATTCCAACTGCATGAAGGAAATTCTTCATTTTACTGTAGGTGTGTGGCAGCTCGCATACATATCCGGGAAAGATTTATGGAAAGCAGCCAACATCGCATCGAATGATTTGTTGGTCATCCGCCAGATGTCTTCACCTGAAGAAAGGTGACCATAGCTGAGAATACCGACAGCTTATTTCCTCGGGTGACAAAGAACGTTGCATTGTTCCAACATGCGGGCCCACCGCTTTTTCTTCTCGCAGGTGAAAGTTCACGGAATGCACGAGCATTTCGTAGCATTGTTTCAATGTTGGTCAAACTCATCGCTCCGCCACCACCACCTCCTCCTCCTCTTCCACTGAGCATCGCATGAGATCAATATGGTGATCTGCTGCTTCCACGTAGTCAATATCATTGACATTCATAGCTTCACCATGATGAACCCACCTAGTATATGTGACCGACATCCCATACAAGTGTAGATGATTTTGCACAGTTGATCGGAGTCCTCAGAATCTGAATTCATACAACTGCTACACGGGCAGAGCACATCTGATTTCGGACCAGCGTACTCAGCTCGATAAAGTTCATGAAGTTTTCAACCCCGTCGACATATGCAGCGGAGAATCTTCGAGCAGAAGTTATCCAAGTCCTGTCCATTTGTTAGACATACAAATTAGTTCTTCTACTAGATATTACAGGAAAAACATATATGCTTTTTTATGAAGTCCAGAAAAAAATACCTAGGTCGATGTCTAAAGCTATGGCAAGATATTTGGACGAGCAGATCTAAGTAACGAAATATATGTAAAGCTAATTCAGCAAACATATTTGAGTGCTAAATTATGGCAGGCTGTTTCAGCAGTCAATGCGCCCGAGCACACAGCCATCGAACTATCGAAGGCCATTGCAGCAACAAAGATCGAGTATAAAATGGTGTAGAGCTATTTCACCTAACAGATTGGCTACTAGACCATGGCAATCTACGTCACAATAAATATATGGCAGGATATTTTAGCAACTAATCGGCCTTGGCATGCCATCTCAGCTAAGAAGTTTGAGTGCAGAACATGGCAAGGAAGCTTCTTAAGCAGAGCATATTGACAGTAAACTACTTCGGCAAACAGTGAGATTAACAGTGTCTATCAGCTAACATTCAGCGCTACACCGACATGAACGGGGCCTCAGTCTAGAATGCTCGTACCGTGGGAGAAGCTGACCGCCGTGCGTCTCCAACGAACTTCGCCAGCGGTGGCGGTGTTGACCGCCGTGCGCCTCCACAAGAACGTAGCCAGAGGTGGCGCTACGGCTAGAGGACGATAGTCTACGAGAGCGTACTGTGGGAGCGAGAGGATCGCCGTGCGTCCCCTCGACGAACCGCGGCGCCGACGTATCGGCGCGGCGGGGAGGGCGGCTTTGGCGGAGCGAATGGAGTGGAGGGGGGACTTAGGGGAGGGGGGTTTGGGGAATATTTGGCCGAAGGGCGCTTGAACCGAATTTGGGGGAATTTTTGTGTGTGTGGGGGGGGGGGGGAGGATTTTCACGCGGTGGGCGGGGGGACTTTGGCGCATGGTCGGTTTCTCCAAGTGCAGTCCCACGTGTCAGTGAAGAGGCAAGCGAAGCGCTGCCCGCTTATGCGTGAGCCGTGTGCAAGACCGAACGTGTGTGGGGTGCAATGCGACCGCGACAGGAGTGCTGTGAGTGTACCGCCTTTTTTCCTTTTAAACTAGGTGCTTTGCCCCCTCAAAAAAATGTTGCTTCGCATGATCCATCGATACTACTACTAGTAATCCGGTAATCCCGACTAAAACGGCGCGGCCGGGTCTTTTCCAGCGATATCTTTGGGAGGTTGGCTTAGTTGGGTTTTTTAGATTTGTCTCGGTTCAATAAAAAGCAGAGTTGGTGATGATGGTGTTCCTATCATCCTGCAATATAGGCCGTCCGTTCTATATCTAACGGATAGTAAGGAAACTATGACAATTTACCCGCACTCCTCTCCACATTTGCAGATAAGGCTTTCCCTCATTCATCCTTTTCTCCCACAAGATCTTGATCTTCCGTGCACTAGTACTCCTACAATATGTATATTATTGTGAAAGTTCATATACACCGGCCGAGATTAATGCAAACACGGCAGATTTTCATTACATTTCGAACTTTTATAAGATAGAAAAATGAAAGAAACCCGACCCTAAACCTATTCTACGGCGGCGACCGACGTCCTCCATCTGCGATCTCTATGTACGAGGACGGGGTTCAAGACCCGTGAAGTGAAGGTGCGGTCTCCGACGAGGAAGAGTAGAACACGGGATACGGACCGGCCAGTTGGCACACCATGCCCTGCCGCCTCCCATGCCCTACTCATCCTCGGAGGAGTCCCCGACCTTGGCGGTGCCGGACGTTGGACGGCGGCAAGTAGGACGCGTAGCTGACGGTGCTCCCATCGTCGGCCGCCAGCGTGGCCACCGCTTGTGCGGCCGCGTCCGCGTCCGGCTACGCCTCTATTGCGTCACAAGAGGCGACTTGAGCGAGGGCGGCGACCTCGAGCTTCATCCCCGAAGACAAGCTCTCCGCAGAAGCGCGTTCAGACTTGGCGGTCATGGCGGATGTGGTGTCAGGTAGGAGGACGATGCGCTATGGTGTGGAGGTTAGCTGGGCGTTGCCGCTTTAAGTAGCGCATTCCGGTGAGGCCAAGCGTCCGGGTGCGTCATTAATTCTCCGGAGTTGGTTCCTCGGGCACCGAGCCTCTTAACGACGACATACGAACGGACGGCATGAATCCGGGCAGCTGGCGCCGGCTGGGAACGCACCGAGCGACGACGCGAGGGACGAGGGCTTTGGTGTGCCAGGGTAGTCAGCTGTGGTCGTGGCAACGTTGGAGATGCCCTTTTCTCAAATGCGATCCCCGCATGTCATTGAAAAAGCAAGACGACCCGGCATGGTCTCAGGTCCATAGGATGCAGTTGGCCGCGCTACACCACTCCGCGGACGCGTCGCGGCGCCCCATGCATCCGCGACGATCCGGGTGTTGGTGTGTGTTTGGATTGTGGCCAAAGTGCACCTTACCAAAATTTTGTTCATGACCCAAAGATTGGTCTTTGTTTGGATGGTTGCCATTTCTTTGGCATGCCAATGAACTCTAGCCAACTCTAGTTCATTTTTCTTCCCAATGTCGGCCAAATCATGGGCAACCAATAGCTCAACCAAAATTTTGGCTACCCAATGCTTTGATGGGGCAACCTTGGGCACAAACCAAACATACCGTTGGTCGTACACAGCACAAACGCCACCCTCGGCACATCGAAGCGACCGTGTCTAGCGGCGATATGAGTGTGTCGCTCACCGCGATCACCGTGTCGAGGCGGTCTTTGGAGCTGCGCCCGTTGTTGGCCCCAACGACCCACATGAACGCTAGACGGTGGCGACGAGATCGTGGGCCAGATCCTCCATTTGGCTAGTATGCGCTTACGTCGTCCGACGGGTGTGCCCCACATGTCGGTTTCCTGTTTTCCGCCATATTCGAAAGTGCCGATTGCTCGCGTTGCGCATTAGGCCTTTCACTATGTAGGCCAAGCGATACAACTTATTGTTTATTTGAGCTGCTCAAGTGTAATCATGTGGCGTTTGCTTATTTCTCATTCCTCTCCAACCCTCTTCTCCATCGGGTCATGTCGCCCTCCAAATGAGTCCATCCTCCTGCATGCCTCATTTGAACATTCCGCCGGAAGTATCATTCGCATGTACCCACCCTAGTCCTCTTTCAATAGATCTCCGGACCCCGAGATGAAATCGAGAGGGAACGAGTGGGGGCACGTGATACCTAAGGCGGATTCAAAATTTTGAACCGGTGATCATAGCATCCGCAAATCATATATAAAGGGAGTTCAATGTTCGTTTCGTTTTTGAATGCACAATATACTCCCTCCTATCCTTTCTACCTTACATATAAGTTTTATGTGTAGTCAAAGTATCTCTACTATGATAAAAAGGTATCAACATTCAACAACGCCCAATCAATATTGTCAGATTCGTACATACTCCTAGATTTGTACTCGAGATGGTTTCCAATTTGACTATTGACAAGATTAATAGTACTCCTTTCACATAGGTGAGTAAGTCATCTTAGGCTGTGCACCGTAACCAAGGAGGAGGGGGAAACGAGAGACATTAATGTTTATTTGCTAATTAATAGTATTGCATGCAATGAACTAACCACTGCATGTCATGTTTGATAGTCTCAGGTCATTAAAAGCATGCACACCCTCATCTCTTATTGGTTCATATGTCAAGAAACAAGAAACGAGGTAGAAGTTAATGCACCGCGCCTACGTGTTTTGGGATTATTTGGTTTTCGTAACATGACTTACACACCTAGACGGAGGGAGTACATGAGATGTATAATGTGAAAATTATATCATTGGAAACTCCTTTCACATACGAAATTGACCATATGCTTTGTGTAAGTTGCATGTCATATATTATTACCCTAACATTTGGTCAAAGTTAGCCCCGAAAAACGCATTAGACCCTGCATACTTTGTGTAAGTTGCATGTCATATATTATTACTCTAACATTTGTGTAAGTTGCATGTCATATATTATTACTCTAACATTTGGTCAAAGTAGTTGTCACACAACCTGATTTTCATGCCACTACACTTAAGCTAACAATCATGATAAAATGTGGTTTGACAAAAACTTTTGAGTGTTTTGGACCCTGCCTTGATTGGATTTTGTCACATTGTTTCATGAGTGCTCTAAAAATCAAATAAATCCTCCAACTCCTATACTTCATCTCCTTGCTCCAAACTCTTGAAACAATGATCATGCCATGTGTATAGGACATAAAAATAATTTCTTACAAAAATAATTTGGCAAAATAGTATTTTTGAAAACTAGTTTTCCAAAAACCCCTGAATTGAGGTTTGCACTGCAAGTACTTAATTAAGGGTTGTATAAATCTTTCCAAAAATATATTTGACTCCTATTAGATTTAAGATACCATAAACCATAAAAACATAATTTTAAAAGTTATTTTCCTATTTTATTTAAAGGCTTTTTCTTAAGGCCAGAAATGGTCTTTAATAGGTTAAAATTATTTTAAAGTTTTAAAAATATTTGGGAAAAATTAGGGAGACTCAGTGGACATATATTGTCCATATATAAGAGTTTCAACACATGGTCATGTTCAAGACATTGGTCAAATCCCTCAAAAACCCTTTCTGGATATTTCAAGCTTTTGAAATATTTACAAAGGAAATATTTTCCAGAAATTCCAATAAAATTTCAGCATGTCACATATGACATGTTTGATGATCTTGCCAAGTCTCATGTCATGGAGAATAGTATAACCCCATGAAACCCCCTCAAAACCATTTCTGTCCATTTTGAAGTTTGAGCAACTTTACATTGCCAAACATGTCCAAATGTTCTCAAACCTTGTGAACATGCTCAACTGGTCTAATCATTCATCTAGACCAAATGGAACAAGTTGGAGAACAAGTTAACTTGATCAAAGTGCCCCAAAACCCTTCCTGTCCAGAACCAAATTTGAACAACTCTACATTGCCAAGTGTGTCCTTTTGATCTGAATTTTTGTGGACATGTTCAAATCCTCAAATGATGACACTACACCAAGTGGTGCATCAAGGAGAATAGATTTGCATGACTACATCTTGGTAAAGCCATTTCTGCTGATTTCTAGGGTTTACCAAAGTTACATTCGCAACTTTCTTCAAATGGACTCAAACTTGGTGGTAAACCTCAATTATGTGTGACACTTGATCCTGTTAATTCTCATGTCAAATGGAGTTCATCTTCTTGCCCAAACAACCATCAAACACCTTCTGGCAGAAATTAAAAATATATGTTTTGTCCACTTCCACTAATCTCCATGAGCTCTCCTTTTTACCACAGCCCCTCCTAGTCCCCCTCCACCTCTGGTGTGCTTCCCTGCCTGAGAGGCAATGATGAAGGGGGGGCAGGGACCCATTTTTCTTCTCTGGACAACCACTTTCCCCTCCCTTTCTCATCTCTCTCTCACTCCTGGCAAGTCCCAGAGCATCCAAAGCCTCCACCCCTCTTGTTTATTCCTCCTGCACGCCAGACACAAGTGGATCGCCGAAAAGGCTGAAAAAGCCGCGGATGCCGGCCAAAGACGCGCCCTGCAGCATGTCCGCGTGCTCCCGACCGTTGACGCCGCGTCCCCCGACCACCTCGAGCCTACCCCTCGCGCCAGTCGAGGTGCCTCGACGTCCGCAACACGCCATCGTGCAGGCCCCTGCCTCCCTCTCTCACCTCCTGTAGTGCGTGCTCAGAGCCGCCCGGCTCGACCAATGCCCGGCCTCAGACGCTGAGCACCAGTGGCCTCGCCTGGCCCTCTCTCTCTCTTCCTGGCGCCCTAATCCACCCCCACGAGCACCGCAGACAACTCCCCGCTCGCTCCCCTTGCCGCCCGATCCGTTTCCACGGCCACCCGTGCGCCGCGTCCACGGTGAGCTGTGGCCTCACCATTTAAGGCCACCCCGAGCCCCCTCTGGACTCCTTTGCCCTCTCTCCCTCCCAGCAACCGTCTGGACCAACTCATTCTTCCTCCCGTGCCCTCCATCCACCACCATGGCCGGATCCTTGCCATCGGCCCGCGCTCAAATTCGAGCCCTATGGCCTCTTCCTCTCCATCTTGACCACACCAGAGCATCACCCACCTCCTCACGACCATCACCCGAGCTCCATTTCTTCCTCTCCGCGACTGCAGCTTCGTGTCTCGCCCTCACCATCGCCGTCCGCCACGGGAGATGCGCTGCTCGCGTCCGACCATCCGAGAGATTGTGGCGTACCTCGTCGGATGCGGCACTTGCTACTGAGCACGCCGGTGTGCTGGGCATCGACGGATGTGGCCGGTGCCGCCGGGGAGAGCGCCGGCACCGCTCGGCCTCGCCTCCTCTGTCTCCCGTCAAGCCGCACGGGAGGTTGAAGGCGACGGCCTTTGGCTGGGGCCCAGCGTCGGCGACCTAGCGGCCGGGCCCGCCCGTTTAAGTGGAGGCAACTTGGCAGAATCCGTTTTCCTCACGTTGGCGCACTCCGCGAACCCGCCTCCGACGTCGCCTCCTCTGCCCATCCGGCCGAGCCTGGGTCGCCCATCGCTAAAGCTGTGCCCGGTCTTATTTGATAAGGGTAAAACCCTTTCCCTTTCCTTTTACTTTTTCTGTAAATTTGTAAAATCCGCAAATAAATCAAATGAACTCCAAATTTGATGAATCAAATTTCCAGAGACTCCATAAATCCAGATCTATTTAATGAGGCATAGTGAACATTTTTACTGTGCTTGGTTTTCACTAGATGCAATAAATAGTTCATTTATCCACATAAGCTCACTTCAAAGATCCATAGAATATTCATTTGAAACCCAAATCCAGTGAAACCAATTTCTAAATGTTTCTAAAATCATGCCTGATTTAATGGGTGCTTTTACTCATTTTTATAAAAAGGCATTCTGTAGAAAACTTGCAGATCCATTAAATCCCTTGTTTCCATCATATTGAAATGTTCAGAAATATCCACTGATCCAATTCCAATGAAACCACTCTGGTTATTTTTCATATAACCAGAGATGCCCTAGAAAAGTCCAACTTGCAATTTTAGAGCACTTTTATTTTTGCTTTGTTGTGTTGCTTATTGTGTTTGTTTCCGACGTTAGTTGACGAAGTAGACGGAGTACTTGGAGAAGGACCCGAAGACTTGAAGACTCTGATGAACCAGGCAAGCAGCCCTTTGACCATGACACCCCTCTTGTTCATCGGTACCCTTTTTTCGATTGCATGATGATGAAGTATGACGGTGGTAAACTTGTTGTGAACCACCACATGATGCATACCCCTACTCATGACCTTACCTTGTTCATGATTGCATTTTCGAGAGACTATTTGATGCATAATGATGCATGTGTACCATGAACTCTTCATGGTTACATTCTTTCGAAAACCCCATCGGGTGCCCCTAATGCCCTTGGGAGATGTTGATCTAAGGTCACCACTTGAGGAAGAAGTGGTGTCTGAGAGAGATTTTGGTGTGTGTGTGTAAAATGATGGATTAGATTTATGTGTGATTGCCGTCCCAACCAAACATGTGCAACCACTCTACCCCTTTATGGGATGGGGCATTATTAATTACCTAGGCCGATACTAGCTTGGAGCCCGCATTACTAGTGACGGGGGAGAGTTGGTGCTCTCTCTCGGGACGGGGTCGTGCCAGGTAGGGCGGCCATGACTGTTTTCACAGGGCACCGGACACACCGTTGGTCCCTTCGTGTATGCGTAATAATGTGAAAAGGGCAGAGTCCCACGATCTTTTGCTTATACACGAGGGCCGTGTATCAACGAGTGGACTCCTTGTTAGTGTCGTCTAGGGAAAGATAGTGATCGGGTGCTTCCCCCGAGTACTTGAGGTATTGCGGGATCGTGGATGACACGAAAGCTTCTCGAATCTTGTGGGTAAAGTGCGCAACCTCTGCAGAGTGTCAAACTATTCGAATAGCCGAGTCCACGGTCATGGACAGTTGGGAGGTGCTACTTAAACTATGTCCAGAAATTTTACAAATCACGATGCATGTGTGTGTGGAAAGGAACTATTTGTGTCAAGGTGGAGACTTGACATGTTGAATGACATGACATTGATTCAACTCTATTTATGTTCATATTTGTAACCTGTCCTCGAGGTTACCCATGTTTTATTGATGCATATCTCACAAGTTGATAGGACATCTTAACTAGCTTGAAGCTAGGTTGTTTACTCGTTGTACAATTGCATTGTTACTTTGAACCAAATCATGGTTTGCTTGCGAGTACATTCAAAGTACTCATTGGCTTGCCACTGGTTATTTTATTGGCCAGGCATGAAAGAACAAGATATATTGAAGAGTTCCTTGGTGACGATTGTGCGAGCTAGGATGCTTTCGGTCGGAATGCCCGTAGGGTTAAGGCAGATGGCATGGGTCCAAGTTATCGACGAAGATTTCCGCTGCGATGATATACTCAAGACTTGACCATAATGGTCCTATTTGTGTAAAATGGTATGTATGGATGTAAGACTCTTGTTATTCAGCTTCTGTTTGTTTAGTGAGCATTGATCTCTGGGATCACTGTACACGTGCATTCGGTGATCACGACTTATGAGTCGGGGTCCCCACTGTAGTATAGTGGAAGTGGATCCTTTGACGTAGGTATCCCTGCCTTACCCTCCCTTTCAGTCACTTACTGGCGGACCCCATGCTTGCTAGGCCCGGCATGTCAGTTACTCAACGGGTTCGGCCACGTCAGGGGATCCTCATCTCAGTATACTCCTCTGCTTTTATTTACTCCGCATAAAGCAGAGGGAGTAGTGGTATAATAAATGACGCGGGCGGGGAGGGAGGGATGTCGGTTTGCTTCAACTGCGGTCCCACAAGCGAAAAACGCAAGACGGCGTGTTCCATTCGGTGAGCGACGTGGAGGGTCCAGCGTGCCGGGCTGCAACGCGAACGCCGACAAGAGCGATGTAAAGTCAAAACCGATTGACCGATCGTCACCGTAACCACTATTCACACGGAACCTTATTTGCCGGCTTACGCCAGCCACTGCCCTAAAACCACACGAAATCTCCAGCCCATTCCCCCACCTTTCGATCCCCTAGCCCGCATCAAGCGTCCCCTAGTTCGCCAGAAAGCCATGGTGCGCCGCAAGATCACTTACTACAAGATGCTAACGCTGGAGCGCTACGCAGAAATCGCGGCGGCGGTCGGCGCCACATACCTCCATTCCCAAGCTCGCTTTGCGGCGGGCCAATCCCCGAGTTCTCTGGAGCCAAGCAAGAGGAGGAGGAAGCCGATCCAATGTTCACTGCAGAGGTCGGGGCGCAGAAGGCCCCCGATGGGTATGAGACGATGGACGTCGACTTCGTGCCGGCGTCCGAGTCCCCCATGGTGCAAGCGGACCAGCGGTTCAACATGGCGATACTAAAGGAGGACCGGGAGGCAGAGGCTCAACTCGACGCGGAGCGCGCGCATGCCGCTGCCATCGAGGCTCCCCTGCAGGCGGAACCGGATGTCGTGGACATGAACCGGGCGGCAGAGGCTCGACTCCACACAGAGGGCGCAGATGCCGCTCTCATCGACGCCGTCCTGCGGGCGGAACCGGAAGTCCTAGTGTTGGTGTCAAAACCGGCGGATCTCGGGTAGGGGGTCCCGAACTGTGCGTCTAGGCGTATGGTAACATGAGACAAGGGACACGATGTTTTTACCCAGGTTCGGGCCCTCTCGATGGAGGTAATACCCTACTCCTGCTTGATTAATATTGATGATATGGGTAGTACAAGAGTAGATCTACCACGAGATCAGAGAGGCTAAACCCTAGAAGCTAGCCTATGGTATGATTGTTGTTCGTCCTACGGACTAAAACCCTCTGGTTTATATAGACACCGGGTAGGGTTAGGGTTACACAGAGTCGGTTACAATGGTAGGAGATCTACATATCCGCATCGCCAAGCTTGCCTTCCATGCAAAGGAAACTCCCATCGGGACACGAGACGAAGTCTTCAATCTTGTATCTTCATGGTCTAGGAGTCCGGCCAACGGTGATAGTTCGGCTATCCAGACACCCCTAATCCAGGACTCCCTCAGTAGCCCCCGAACCAGGCTTCAAATGGCGATGAGGCGGTAGCGTGATTGTCTTCGGCATTGCAAGGCGGGTTCTTCTCCAAATTCCATATACTTGTCGAATAGTGTCCGGCTTCTGATAAATGCTGCGCTCCTTGGCTTCTACGCCCAACAATGGCCATCTTCCACGTGTTTTTTGTGAATGCGAAAAGCCAGGGTATTTTTACACTTACCCCCCTAGCTGCGCCAATGAGCCGCCTATAAAAGGGACGAGGATCTAGATCTGAGTCAAACCATCCCTCCTCCGCGAGCTTTCATCGGAGCGCCTCTGACAAAAACCCATTCCATCATGTACAATCGACGCGGCTCCTCCTCTCGCGCTCCCAGCCCTCAGCCTGGAAATTGGGAGAGATGCTCAGTCCCGCATAGCGAGCTAGTTATACTCCAAACCAAGGGATTTCTTCCCTCGACCTTCATGGTTCCGATTCGAGCCGGACTTGCCACCTACAAGGGCGGAAAACAAGCGGAGAGTGTCCCCGATCCCTCTAAAGGAGAGCGGGTGTGCTTTATCTCTTATCTAGTAAGAGGACTCGGATTTCCAATTCATCCGTTTCTCCGGGGGCTCTTGGAGTTCTACGGCCTCCAGTTGCACCACCTTACGCCTGCCTCCATTTTGCACATCGCGGGCTTCGTGGCCCTTTGCAAACTGTTCTTGGGCGTCGAGGCTCATTTTGCGCTGTGGAAGAGATTATTCTGCCTAGTACCCCGTTCTCATGAGGGGTCATTATATCAAGTGGGCGGAGCCGAACTATGACGCATCGCCGAGACCGGATATCTATCCGGAACCCCGAAGAAGGCGTCGGAAGACTGGCCTTCGGAATGGTTTTACATGGAGGACGTCCCGCTGCCGAAACCTGTTCGGATCGGCCTTCCGGAGTTTAGCAATGCTCCTCTGAAGAAGCGCCTAAGCTGGCGCCCGCGGAGCCCCCAGAGGGAAAATGACCGGGACGTCCTTTACTTGATGAGCCGAATAAGATTATTGGCTCATGCCAGATTTGACCATGATTGGAGTCATGGCAATCTGCATTATGAGGAGTGCAGCCGCCCAATATAGGGGCCACCCATGTGGGACTTCAACGGGAGGACGATGCCACCCGCCATGGCCGCAAAGTGCCGGATCGGTCACCGAACTGGTGAAGACCTTGTCCGCCATGTACAAAGGGAAGAGGAGGATTTTCTCGCGCCAATCCATCGAGCGGGTTTTCTTGAATAATCCTCGAAGTTGGGTAAGCAAATATCTTTGTGGCCTGTCCGATCCATGTTCCCGTGGTTAAACATCTCATTTCATGGTTTCTACGCAGAAACTACGCCGGGCCGTGGAGAAGATACACAGCCCGCCCCCACAACCCGAGGATCCGGAACGGTCCCTCGATCCGGCCTCCGAAGAGGACCCGAATATAAAGGTGGAGCTGATCGACGGGGTGTTCCACCAACTTAGCATCGACAATGCTTTGGTTGCCATTACGGCCGATTACCCCGGAATACTTCCAGCCTCACAGGTAACTGAGACCGAGGTCCCAATACTCTGATAATGACCCATCCGTGCTTATTTCTAATCACCACGTATTTGATGGTGTTTTGCAGGGGGTGCTTTCGAGGGAGGAGGCCGAGCCCGCGGCGGCTAGCCACCAAGGGGCAGTACGGCCCCGCAGGCTATAAAGAAGTGCGGTCCGGATCGAAACTCCGCCGCAACGGTATGGCGTGTCACCATATTCCCAGGATTGATTCCTGGAAGGCGTACTAACGCTGGTGCTCTTTTCAGGAAAAAGAGCGCTCGCCGGACTGAGTCCGGAGAGGTTGCCAATTGAACCTCCGCCAGCCAGGCTCCAAAGCCGGGTCCAGAAGCGGAGGCAAACACGAGGCGTGCACCGGATGCTCCTCCGACAGAGGATGCCGACAAATTGTCCGCCACCAACTCCGAGGTGGAGAGCGCCATGAATCACAGGCGCCGTCGGACAGTTCTTCGTGACGCATGTTTCTCCCAAGAGGCCTTGAATGCCTTCAATTCGGGAGATGCGCACCTCCGTGCCGCTCAAGATGGTCTAGCTAGAGCCAAGGAGCAGTATGTAAAGGACATACGGATGAGGAAATTTGACAGTTATATATGCCAGTAGCCCCCGAGACTTAAAATAGTTAGAATAACTGATTTAAGGATCATTTGTTATGCAGGATCTTACAAAAAAGAATACCCGACTGTCCCAGGAGCTTGAAGAATGCATGGCCCAACTTGAGGCCCAACTAGCCGCTACAGGGGGAGCCACAGAGACCCCCTCTGGTAATATATGCTTCAAAAGATAAATAGTTTATGAAGTGCGGCGGGTGTGTAAATCTAACAATAATATTGCAGATGGCGCCGGACTAGATCCGGACAAGCAACAGCTCCTGCGCCAGCTAAAGGCTGGCGACAGCGTGCTTACGAGGGTGCGGCAGGAGGAACTAAAGTATGTTTGTGCCCAGTTGTCTGACTCCATAAAGGAGAATCGACGGCTTCGTCGCGGCATTTTCAGTAAGTGCTTGAACGAACTTTGAAAGAGTTCGGCGAGGAAGGCGACTAACATAAACATGTATGTAGGTTTGCTCACAGGTCGCCCCGAGGAGGAGATGCCCGATTCTTGGTGATCTTCTTCCGAATCTGCGTCGGTACCTAACGAAGTTCGGCAGGTGATGAAAGGCGTCGGTCAGGCCTTGTGGCCATCTATCTCCTTGCCCGAAGGCGTTGGGGAGCTGGCAGAGCGGCTTCAAGGAGCACGGTGGCGCTTCCTACTATGGAAGATATCGGCCTGCCGTCAAGGCGCCAGGGAGGCCTAGGCCATGGTAAAGACGCGGTACACGATGGCTCACCCAAACCACATGGCCGAGGTCGGACCTGTGGGGCCTGATGGGAAGGAGATCCCTGTAAGCTTAGTATACGGCCAAGTAGAATTGGCCGCCAAGTATTCCCAGCAAGATTGTAAATTAGATAGCCTATTAGATGGCATTGAGGAGGAATACAATGAGTCGAGTTGACTATGTAATTGAATATGACATGAAAAATGTCTTCTAGCCGGATTGTAGATCGTTTGTCATAGCGGACCTTTTCGCTTCGACCTCGGGACCGAATAGTCCGGAGTGTGTCCGAATACCCTCGCGGTTATATAAGAACCGGGGCATGCATGGAGACACGGCGTAGGGGTCATTATTGCTGTATCAGACAAATGCCCAACTAGTTATGTTATATTACATGGATAGTAAGAAACATCTTCTAGGGAGAATAGTTCCATTAAGGGTTCCTTTCGCTGGGAGGCATGCCCTAAAGTGCATGTCCAAACTGCTAAGAAAGCAGAAAATCATCTGGGGCAGATGGATAAATAGTTAAAAGTCATCTTTCAGTTCACCGACCGAATATTCCCTTAAGAACGCTAGCTTCGGCTTCACCCGGTCGAGGTACACATCCGCCGACCCGGCAGTAACAATCACAGAGGTGCTCCCTTTACCACCTAGCCGAACAATCGGGAACGTAGGGGCAAGCACAGGAGCCAGGCAACCCAGCTTGGCCAAAACTTAAGTCATATCGACGCATATAATGGTGAGTAAAAGTTACATGCGGAAGTTTGACACATGTGTTGGGCATGAAGCCCGTATAAATAAGCTTCTGTTAAAGAAGCCCCCAGGTATAATGAGCGCGGACAGCGCATCAAATATGTGCGAACAAAGCGCAAACGTGCCTCTAAAGGCTTCAAGAAGAAAGAGGAGGAAGGAGAGAAATAAAAGACAGCATAAATAAAAAATGTGGATGGAGGAAGGAGACGAACTTGGAGTCCGGCGCTTAGGCATAGAATCTTCGTAGACGGGCTGCGTTCCATGGGTTCAGCTCGAGTCGGTTATCCGATGCGTTTCACAGACGGTATGCTCCGCCGGTCAGGACCTGGTCGATGATGAAGGGACCTTCCCATTTGGGCTTGAGTTTGTCCTTTTTCTTGTCCGGCAGGCGTAGAACTAGTTCACCAACGTTATAAGCTTTGGCCCGTACTTCCCTGCTTTGATATCTTTGAGCCTGCTGTTGCTAAAATGCAAAACGAGCTTTTGCCACGTCGCGCTCCTCCTCCAATGCGTCCAAACTGTCCTGCCGATCGAGCTTGGCTTCTCTTTCTTCATACATGTGCACGCGAGGTGAGTCATGTATTATGTCGCAGGGCAAGACTGCCTCTGCGCCATACACCATGAAGAATGGTGTGAATCCGGTAGTACAATTCGGCATGGTCCGCAGCCCCCAGAGTATGGAGTCGAGCTCCTCAACCCAAAGGCGTGTTAGATTCCTTGAAGGACCGCACTAGTGCGGGTTTAATGCCGCTCACGATTAGACCGCTTTGCTCGCTTCGACTTGGCCGTTGGTTTGAGGGTGATAGATCGAGGCGTAATCGAGCTTGATGCCCATGTTTTTGCACCATAATTTGACCTCATCGGCCGTGAAGTTGGTGCCGTTATCAGTGATGATCTTGTGGGGGACACCGTAACGGTGCACTACCCTGATATGAAGTCTATCACCGGTCCGGATTCGCCGCTTTTAACGAGCTTGGCCTCTATCCATTTGGTGAATTTATCCACCATGACCAATAGGTATTTTTGCTTGTGGGTTCCTCCCTTATGGGGTCCAACCATGTCAAGCCCATAGACCGCGAACGACCAGGTGATGGGTATAGTTTTGAGGGCGGTGGGTGGCATGTGGCTTTGGTTAGCAAAAAGCTGGCAACCGACGCATCGTTGGAGTATATCCTCAAGATCTGCTCGGGCCATCGGCCAATAAAATCCTGTACGGAAGGCCTTGCCTACAAGGGCCCGGGCTGCGGCGTGGTGCCCACCCAGTCCGGCGTGAATTTCAGCCAGGAGGTTTCGCCCTTCCTCTTCGGAGATACACCTTTGAAGGACTCCTGTTGTGCTTTTCTTATAGAGCTCTCCCTCATGGACTTTATAGGCTTTGGATCGCCGTACTATGCAGCGAGCCTCATTTTGGTCTTCGGGGAGTTCCTGCCTAGTCTAGGAATGGTTCCGTCCATGAGGCGATAACCTCCATTATTTCGTGAGCGGAGGGTGTTATCTCGGTGGCAGAGCCTCCGATTGTGTCAGAGTGTTCGGTGTCAGGCAGTGCGGTTGGGTCCGGATTGTTATTTCTGGACTCCCCTTCCCATAGTACGGATGGCTGGAACAGCCGTTCCAGGAAGATGTTGGGCGGGAAGGCATCGCGTTTTGCACCGATGCGTGCCAATACGTCCGCCGCCTGATTGTCATCCCGGGCTATATGATGAAATTCAAGCCCTTCGAACCGTGCTGACATTTTTAGGACCGCATTGCGGTATGCTGCCATTTTCGGATCTTTGGCATCAAAGTCTCCGTTTAGTTGAGATATCGTGAGGTTCGAATCCCCGCGCACCTCTAGGCGTTTAATGCCCATGGAGACTGCCATCCGGAGGCCGTGCAGAAGGGCCTCGTATTCGGCTCCGTTGTTGGAGTCTGTATACATTATCTGAAGGACATAATGGACTGTGTCCCCGGTTGGGGACGTCAGGACGACGCCAGCCCCAGGCCGCCAACATTTTGGAGCCACAAAGTGCATGATCCAATTGGAGTATGCGTCGTACTCTTTAGGGAGTTCGGCTTCGGTCCATTCGGCCACGAAGTCGGCCAAAACCTGCGACTTAATAGCTCGTCGTGGCTTATAGGTTATGTCGAATGGAAGGAGCTCTATGGCCCATTTAGCAATCCGGCCCGTCGCATCGCGGTTGTTTATAATGTCGTTAAGAGGTACTTCGGAGGCTACCATTATCGAACACTCTTGAAAGTAGTGTCGCAGCTTCCGGGATGCCATGAACACCGCGTATGCTATCTTTTGATAATGTGGGTACCGGGACTTGCATGGAGTTAGGACAGTGGACACATAGTAAACCGGTTTTTGAAGAGGGAACCGGTGTCGTCCGTTTCTCGTTCGACGACGAAAGCACCGGCACCGACAACTTGATGTGTTGCGGCGATATATAATAGCATTGGTTCGCCCATGTTGGGCGCGGCCAGACCGGATTTGTTGCCAATATGGCTTTTATTTCTTCGAGTCCGATTGGCGGCATCCGATCCACTCGAAGTATTCGGTCTTGTGGGAGGAGGCGGTAAAGGGGTAACGCCTTTTCTCCCAAACGGGAGATAAAGCGGCTTAGAGACGCTAAGCATCCAGTCAATTTTTGTATTTGTTTGAGGTCTTTTGGAATATCCAATTGTGACAGAGCTCGGATCTTGGCTGGGTTTGCTTCAATTCCTCTACCGGACACAATGAAGCCCAAGAGCTTTCCGGCTGGAATGCCGATGACGCATTTTTCTGGATTGAGCTTAATGTCATATTTTCGGAGATTGTCAAATGTGAGCCTCAAGTCGTCTACTAGAGTTTCGACATTCTTGGATTTGATGACCACGTCATCTACATATGCTTCCACTGTTTTGCCGATCTGGTTTGCCAGACATGTCTGAATCATGTGCTGTTATGTTGCGCCAGCGTTTTTGAGCCCGAAAGGCATTGTGTTGAAGCAGAATGGGCCGTATGGAGTGATGAATGCTGTTGCTGCTTGGTATGGCTCCACCATCTTGATTTGGTGGTAGCCGGAGTACACGTCGAGGAAGCACAATGAGTCGTGTCCTGCTGTAGCATCGATAATTTGATCAATGCGAGGGAGGGGGAAGGGATCCTTTGGGCAAGCCTTATTAAGGTCTTTGAAATCAACACATCGGCGCCAGGATTTATCCTTCTTTGGTACCATCACCAGATTTGCTAGCCAGTCCGGATGTTTTATATCTACGATGAATCCGGCTTCCGAAGTTTGGCTAGCTCCTCTCCCATGGCCTGTCTCTTGGGTTCGGAAAAGCGCCGAAGAGCCTGTTTGACTGGCTTGAATCCTTTTAGGATATTTAGGCTGTGCTCGGCCAGCCGACGTGGGATTCCTGGCATGTCTGAAGGGTGCCAGGCAAAAATGTCCCAGTTTTCTCGTAGAAATTCTCGTAGTGCGGCGTCTACATCAGGGTTTAATTGTGCCCCAATGGAGGCCGTCTTTGCAGGGTCCGTTGGGTGGACTTGGAATTTGACTATTTCATCCGCTGGTTTAAAAGAGGTGGACTTGGATCTTTTATCAAGTATCACATCGTTCACATTCACCGTGGAGCGCATCGCGATGAGTTCCTCGGCCGCTAGGGCTTCGAGATAGTGCCTCGAGGGCTAGTGCGACTGTCTTGTTTTCGCGCTGAGTGCTCTGTTCGGATCACTATCGAGAGTGATTATTCTGTTAGGTCCGGGCATTTTAAGCTTCATGTACCCATAATGTGGTATAGCTTGAAAAATTGGGTATGCCTCTCGCCCTAATAAAGCGTGATATCCGCTGCTGAGCAGGGGCCACTTGAAATGTGACCTCCTCGGACCTGTAATTGTCCGTGAGCGAACACTGCGTCGATGTGATTTTTCCTGTGCGGCATGCTTCCGGCTAGGGATTATTCCTCTAAAGGCTGTGCCGCTTCGCTCAATGCGGTTCCAGTCTATTTCCATTTTTCGGAGGGTTTCCTCGTAGATGAGGTTTAGTACACCGCCGCCATCCATGAGTACCTTAGTAAGGCGAAGCCGCCCACTATTGGACCGAGGACCAATGCGGTGGTGCTCGGGCTGTTCGTAATTTGGGTTAAATCCTTGGCATTAAAGGTAATAGCCGTGTCACTCCATGGATTTATTGTTGCTACTTGGTAGACTTCGCAAGGTTGCAGTGTTCGTTTCCATATTATTTGATGCGAAAGTCTCAAGACTGTGGAATACCATCTTGGTGTTCTTTGGGCTTGGATTACGAGGCTAGAAGCTCTTCGCCACTTTTGGCCACCTGCCGTAGTATCCAACATGCTCGAAGGCTATGAGTTGGAGTGGCGCCCGGTGCTATGAATTTTGCAGTGGTCCGTTTAGCCAACCCTCTGTCAGTTCCGTACCCTTTAGGGGTTTTTGTTTTTGATGTTTAATCCAGGTGCTTGGTAATGATCGCCCTTTTATTTCGGACTAGGGATGTATTACGGGCGGATTATCCCAAAATTTACTTTCGGTTTTCCAAGCACTCTCCATCGCACGATTACTTTTGTACTATGGTCACCAAGTCAGCAAAGCGTGTAATTTCGCGACGACTTGTGGCGTTTAGGATTCCCTTGTCTGTGCAATTATTGCAGAAAAGTGAGATTGAGTCCTCCTCTCGGCAGTCCTTTATCCTGTCCATAACCAGGAGGAATCTGGCCCAGTAATGATGTACTGTTTCAATGGGCTCTTGCCAGATTCGGGATAGATCTCTAATGTTTGGGTGGGTGGGTGGAACTAGATCCGGAACCCCGTCCAATTTAAGACTCAAGGGCCGAGAAGTTTCCGAACTTGGAAGTTTGGATTTTTGAATGCCATCCAGTGAATCCAACCCGCCGCCTGACTTTAAGTGCAGGGCTTGATCGACATTCGTCCCTCTGCGGGAATCCGGCATGGAGGGATCGGGAATCCGGATGTAGCTAGTCCTTAAGATAGAAGAAGAATCGCCGTATTGCTCCTCTATCACAGCAACATGATGGGTAGCCTGGGAGAGTTGATCTCTCTCAGATCGGTTTTAGGCCTGATCTGGTCGTAGTCTGTGGCGACTTCCAGGGCAGCGATGCGATCCAAGAGCTCTTTTACGGAGGAGAGCTCGATCAGATCTAACTGCTCGACAAGTTCCGAGTTAACGTGAAGATTGGTTTCGATGACTCGAGAAGTCATCGTCGGCGCGGTGGCCGAACTGGCGGTCATAAGAAAACCACCTAGCCGAAGAGTCTGACCAGTGGCCAAGGCTCCTTTGGCGAAATTATCGTCTTTAAAGACGGGATGAGGCATCCTTCCTGACGGCGGCGGCACAGAGGAACTCTCAATGAAAGCACCAATGTCGGTGTCAAAACCGGCGGATCTCGGGTAGGGGGTCCCGAGCGTGCGTCTAGGCGGATGGTAACAGGAGACAAGGGACACGATGTTTTTACCCACGTTCGGGCCCTCTCGATGGAGGTAATACCCTACTCCTGCTTGATTAATATTGATGATATGGGTAGTAAATGAGTAGATCTACCACGAGATCAGAGAGGCTAAACCCTAGAAGCTATCCTATGGTATGATTGTCGTTCGTCCTACGGACTAAAACCCTCCGGTTTATATAGACACCGGATAGGGTTAGGGTTACATAGAGTCGGTTACAATGGTAGGAGATCTACATATCCGCATCGCCAAGCTTGCCTTCCACGCCAAGGAAAGTCCCATCCGGACACGGGACGAAGTCTTCAATCTTGCATCTTCATGGTCTAGGAGTCCGGCCAACGGTGATAGTTTGGCTATCTGAACACCCCCTAATCCAGGACTCCCTCACCTGGACTTGAACTGGGCGGCAGAGGCTCGACTCGACGCGGAGCGCGCGGATGCCGCTCTCATCGACGCCCTCCTGCAGGCGGAACTGGAAGTCTTGGACTTGAACCGGGCGGCGGAGGCTCGACTCGACGCGGATGCCGCTGCCATCGAGGCCCTCCTGCAGGCGGAACCGGACGTCCTCGACTTGAACCGGGCTGTGCTCTCGTCCGTGTAGAGCGCCCGCACGCTCCGCTTGAATGAGTAGCCGGAGGCGAGGACAACCACGGTGCAGAGACACACGTCGGCAGCGACGGCTGGTTCGCGCCGGCAGCCAAAGACGATGATGCCGTCTCTTTTCGCGAGCAGTGATAGTTTTTCTTTATGTTTTTATTATTATTTTTATTATTATGGATCTTTTGCTGTGTAAAAACATACTATTTGTTATGCAAGTCGCCTGAGTCTACCATTTGAGGCGGTTGGATGAATATCCTACGTCTCCTAACCCTTCTTTCCTTTTTCCTCACCTCTTCTTCTTGCCCAACAGACCACCGCACGGGCCGTACGGATACTCCGGTTGGATAAACATACTCTATGAACGAAAATTATGTGTCAGCGATAGGATGGCTGAGTTTGGTTTGTTCACATGCGACAACACGTGCCAGTGAGGGTGCGTTCCTTGGTTGGGTTTGCGGCGGTGAGGCGAAGTGTGAGGGTGCGGTCACATTACTTGGCGTGCAGGAAGCGACCGTGTGTGAGAATGCAGTGCGACCGTGGCGTGCAGGAAGCGACCGTGTGTGAGGGTGCGGTGCGACATGACGACCATGCGCAAGTGTACCTCCTTCTCATTTTGAAAACTTTAGGCAAGCTTGGCAAAAATGTGTGGCGAAGTTTGGCAATGCAAGGCCTAGACCAAAATGGGATAAGTACGAACTACCTATGTCCGGGTTCATTGGTCCCCATTGTATTTCGTGCCAAATTTTGACCATAGATTAAACTAAGAAAATGTTCACGCATGTCACCAAACATTATATTTTTCAAAACTATGTTCAAATACGAATCCAATGAGATAATTTTTCTTGACATGCATTAACATTTTGTTAGTTAAATCTTTAGTCAAAATTTGGCACAAACTATAAAAGGGACCTATGAACTAGGACGGAGGTAGTACGTACTAGGAGTACTAGTGTTAAAAAAGAAAGGCGGGGTTTTCCTTCGATACAAATCCTCGTTTCACGTGTCAATTAATGCGTATTTTTTTTCTCGAAGACCAAAGAACTAACCATCTCACTCCTCATCGCTTGATTAATGCAGCGCCATTCAAACGAACCTTCTCACTTCCGCATTCATGCAGGGGATATTAATGTCCTTGGTTGCTAACCCCGTCAATTTTGCCTCGATTAGTGTTAGTGGCCCTTTGCAAATTGTAATTTTGATATACTGACCTTGTGTACAAAAAAATGGAGGTAGTAACTATATTTGAATTCCTTGCCCATTGCGGTGACGTCGACGACTTTTTATTTTTTGTGGTTTGGCGAAGTGCGTTCGACGGAGAACACCATCGAGGGAGACCACAGTAAGTCGTTTGCAAGTGCCGCCTGCAAGCCGAGACAACCGCCTTATTTGCATCCAGGAAGTCCTTTACTAGTACTACTACTAGGAGTACTAGTGCGGTGAGATGGTTTCTCGAATAAGACGACGGAGAAGCGGAGTCAGCGAAGAGTGAAATGATAGTTGCTTCGTCCGTGCTTTGTGATTTGACGCCTCACTGCTTTGTGATTTGTGATAGAAGGGACAAGGGAGTAGACTCTATGCTCTATGCTGTACTACTCCTACATGCGTCCAAGCATGGGAGAAAGAGGAGAAACGTTGCATTTTTCTATTCCTTCAATCAATTAATCAGGGAACTTCGGTTCCACATTTTTGGCTTTGGCAACACCGTCCATAATGGTTCCCACGATGCCAAAAGCTATTTTCACATTTGGCTACACATTGTGGATGCCCTTAACCGTACCACTTGGTTTTGCTCCTGTGTGCTATCTATACAAATCTCAATTATATTGATCTAAAAAATTATAGAATCAAAGATTAGTAAAAAGGAGGTGATTTTGCCGCGCGGATGGCGAGGGAGGTTTCTTATTTTCGGAGGACGTTGTCCTGGCGGTTTGCTAACATGCGGCCCCACATGTCAGTGCTTTACCAAGCTGACCCGCGTCCCACATGAAGCAGAACAACGGCAGAAGCAACACGTGGTTAAGTTGAAGAAGATGAGGGAGTAGCGACCAAGCTGATCCGCGTCCCACATGAGGCAGAACAACGGCAGAAGCAACACGTGGTTAAGTTGAAGAAGATGAGGGAGAAGAGGATTCAGCAACGAGTGTAATGATGGTTGCTCCGTCCCTCCAACTTTTTTTAGCATTATTACTTTGTCCCTCCAACTTAACTGCGGGAAAGGTGCAGCTTTGTGATTTGACGCCTCATTGCTCATTACTATGCCGGCGCCATGACTGGGGTGCTTCACCCCGGCTGCTCTGCACTGTATTCCGGTATGGCACATGGACCCGATAGCTTGATGTCCCACATGTTGGCGAAAGGGACTAGAAGATTTATGAAAGCGAGCGCTCCACACTTACGACGGAGGAGTAGACGACTCGACGGCCCAGTGAACTGTCACTTGTACTGTATAGTACTATAGTTTTGATGTTTCGCACGATCCATCGATACAAACCCGATTAAATAGGAAAGGGCGGGATTTTTCCCGCGCGGTAGATGATACTGGCCATACATTTCAAAGGCAATTTTTACGTATGCAAACTGAATAATTCTAAGTAACAATATGATATCTAGTAAAACTAAAAACACATATGATTTATTGTGTTAGAGTGTAGTAGTAGTGTTGTATTGCATAGTTGTTAGATGTAACATGCAAGAACGTGTAGAGATGTAGTTTTGGAGGGCCTACAGAGAGAAAAGAGTATTACAGTCACCGAACTTTAGAATAAGCTGATTACGGTCACTATATAAGTTTTCTGGTGATTATCCGGTCACTTGCTCACAGCTCAGCATCGGATTGAACTCTGTTGACCGGCCAAATAGTCTGCGTGGCGCCATGTTGACTAGTTAAATTGACCACGTTCCTTGTGGGTCCCACCTGTCAGTTCGCATAGGGAAAAGGTCAGATAAACACAAATTTACGTAGGCGCGACAAGGCTCCAACCCGTGCGCGGGAATCACCTGGTTGTGTATGTGTCTATTAGGGCCTGATGTGTGCGCATGCACGTGTAGGTTGAGCACTTGGGCGTGAGAGTGTGTGTTGGTCGTGTGGTGTACTGGTGTGTGCATGCATGTGTGCCTGTGTGCGTGTGAGTGTTGCGTGCGTGCGTGGCTGTGTGTACGTGTGAGTGTTGCGTGCGTGCGTGGGTGCATGTGTTTGTGTGAGTGTTGCGTGGATGGAGTTCGTGTGCATGCATGCGTGTGTGTATAATCACCACACCAGCTCCTGTGTGTTAAAAAAGACGGCTAAGCATACCAACACAAGTCCACCTTGTCCGCTGTGCCCGCGGTCATGACTTCGCACCACCGTCAAAATATTTTTTTGTCGTTTGTTTTCATTCTTACTAGCAAGATGCCCGTGCATTGCACGTAACATCAAGATGCATTTGTATGACTTGTTTATCTTGTGAGAGAAAAGGATGAACGAGGGAAGGCCTTATTTGCAAATGTGGAGAGGTGTGTGGGTACCTTTTTGCAAAAATGCCATAGTTTCTTTCCTATCCGTCAGATATAAATCAGACAGCCTATATTGCAGGATGGCGGCACACCATCATCACCAATTCTGTTTTTTATAAGAGTGTATTTTATGTATTTTATAATAGTGTAGATGTAGAGTAGATACAAGTCGACAGGTGGGCACGATGTTAGTGAGATAATGTGATGCAACACTAGATCAGGTGCCACGTGGAGCGTTCAAGCTGTCAACTAGTCATGTCATGAGCAAATACAAAGTTGTACGGTGAGCTGTGGATCGTATGATAACCACTAAACGTAAACGGTGACCGTAATGAGTGGATTATGAAGTCCAATGTATGTATCGTGCTTTCACTTCAAATACAATGATCGTCATTCCATATATCGCGAGAGAAAGATGAAACACGCGCGAATTTTCTGGGGGCTTACTTTTAGAGGACATGGAGATAGTTTTGTGTGCATACGTGAAAGGGGCGTACAGGGGGGGGGTATGCGATGGAGAGGGAGATGCTCTTTGTTTCTCTTTATTATGACTAACCAGATATAGTATAAAAATATACAAATTCACGGTCGGAATAAATATCATTGTGGGCACAATGCAATGCAAATTAGCGTCAGTACTCCTCCATATAACTTTGTAATGTTGTATATATGTAGAAACTCTAAAATAATTTTTTGGCCAAACTTTATTCAAAAGGAATGTTGTATGCGAAATAAGCGTGAAGAGAGGGATTTTTAGATCAATGGGGTATGTGATGTAACATGTGTGAATGTGTAGTTGATGCATTTGGCGGGGCCTAGAGAGGTATGTGTGTGTATTACGTATTCGAGAGAGGCATGGATAGAGGGGCCGATGGGGGGTGGGAGAGATAGCATGAGAAATGAGGGTGTTCTAGAGAGAGAGAGACGAATATGACGTCACGACAAGAGATTCCATTCCCTTGAGTGTGTATATGCAAGGGGGATGGAATAGAGGCACCAAGAGAATTTTTCTGTGTGTGTGGTGTTTGTGTTGGTATGTGTGGGTGTGAGAAGATAATGAGGCGTGGGGGCAGAGGGTGTGTCACCGCGTGAGGTTCGGTGGGTCGAGGTGAGGCACTTTGTTCGGTTCCGTCCTGCGCCACATTGGTCGGCCCATGACACATTTAGGAAGACCCATGGATGACTAGTCATACAAGACAAAGATAGCAGAATTGTGAAGGACACTGTGTCCACTGACAAAGCCGGCTAGGATTTGTAACCCTAGGTTCTCGGACTAAGGTAACCCCTCTATCTCTGATATTACTATTCATCCAACCTAACTTTAAGGGGCATCCTACAGAATGCTCTGCTAGAATCATACTAAATCGATTAGGAAGAGAGGTGTGAGATAATGTGTGAGAGATAGGCGTAAAGATAATGTGCGTACATGAGACACGTAGGCAGGTCCATGTATATAGAAAGGGTCGATGAGGATTGTGCGTGTGTATGTTTGCGAGAGGAAGAGTGCTTGTGATAAAGGTTAGTGAAAACAGTTGTAAATGGTTACGAGAGGGAGGGAGGGTTATATCTATAAAATGTGTGCGAGAAAGACACCTCGGGAGAGAGTGTGTGAGCATGTGTGAGAGACCACCAATGGAGAGTGAAACTACACATAAAAGACTGCTCTACACATTGATTAAAGATATAAATTGTATCCAAATATTAGGATGGGATCATGATATTTGCAATTCACGTAGGGAGCGGTCATTGATCCATCAAACATCTAGATTCTATCGAATTTGAGCGTGTCTATGTTATTATTCGACACAATTGATCCACATAGTTAGTATTTTGAACTCCAGACAATGCATCGCTTTAGAAATCGAATATAAACATGAGTATAGTTCTTGTTGTGTGCGTAAAGCACATTATACATACGAAAGTTACACAATGGACATTTATAAATAGCTACCTATGAACTAGTATACATTTGAATTCAACCTAAGCTGGTTTAGAAAAATCGAATTCAACATGAAGTCCATTCAATTATTTGAATTTGATATCATGGCATTTGTAAACCATACCTAAACTGTGGGGGTACCAATCTTTGCTCTGATTTTGTACATAATTGCATATGTAGTCGTGTACAAAATAGATTCAAATTTAGCTCCTCCATTTCAAAATAATCGTAGTTATAGGATTTTCAAGTCTCAAAATTCAAAAGGAAGCGGATAATTTAATGAGGTTTTCAAACATACAAGGTCAAATATAACGTTGCCTATTTAGGTCAATCCTCATAATTGAAGAGTACTCTAAACGTGAATGCTTGTGTTTCAGAATTTCGAATGAAGCGCCAAAAGAGCCTCTACTACTTGAAACCGCGTGAGACCAATGTTTGGTAGTACAAGGAAATTACTTTTCTAATAACTCCGACCTGTGAAACCTACCGGCCCGACATCCAAAGGTCTAAACCGGGGTAGGTTTGTAGCTTCATCTAGACGCCACGCAACCGCCTCCGAAAAACATTCATACACAATGGCCGCCTAAGCACACATGCGCGCGGACGAAATCGCTCCCGCCCACTATTTGGGACACCTGGGATTACCATCCTACCCCCGACCCGCAGTAGGTCCGAAATTTAAGAGGGGGGCAAAGTTTGTACTTTCCCCAAATTTCAAACAAGCGTGTTCCATCTTCTGTTCAAAAAATCCAAAAACAAGCGCGTCCCAGACCGAAACATGGTTCCCCCGCACCCGTCCGATTCCCCATTTGTAATCTGTGGGCGCCAAAACTACCTCTCCACCTGCCGCGAAACCCCGGCGTCCTCCGTCCGCCACCCCATCCCGCCCATCAACCGCAGCCCTCCTCCATCACGCCGGAGCCGATACCCCGACGTCGTCGTCCACCGCAACCTCAACCGCAACACCTTCCACGGCTAGTAGTTGAAGCCGAGGCTGAGCCGTCCGTACCCGAGCCAGTTCAACCACGTCGTCCTACGCCTCACCGCTGCCACTCCAACTCCGCCACCCTCCACCGCACCGGAGCTGTTCCTGCTACGCCCTCCTTCGCCGCCTCGGATCTGCTTCCCCTCCGCCGACATACAGCCACGGCGACACAGTCAAAAATTTGGCCATGGGTTCGTCCAAGCCTACACCCTCCAGAACATCGGTTTCCCCGGTAAAAATAAGAAGATCGGCGCGACATGTGGAGGTGACCACACCGGCAACCGAAGAAGGTACTCCTCTTCCCTTATTCGTGCAAATCTTACGTCTCTGCTTGCACGGTATTCATCCCACAGAAGACACTAGTTGAACGCTTCTTCTTGATAGTAGATGTTCCTAGTAACTCGTGATGCACAAGGTTTCTCCTCATATACTATTTCACCTTAGCTAGAGGTCCGTCGCCCCCCTGAATTTCAATTTCTGGCCAGTTGATTCCCAATTAACGGAAGCATTCCCCGGCGTAACAGGTGCTAGTACGACTATTACGCTGGGGAAGCAGCGCCTTTATGTTTATCTTAGGGGCGTCTACGGCCTAGACCTACTGGCGCCCGATCTGGAGGTCGGCCGGGATTAAAGGTATGGCTTGTGGGTGCTGCCAAGCACGACGGTGGTGTGAGGTCGATGGGAGGGCGGGGCGGCGGAGGCACGGGTCTGGGCCGGTGGTCGCTGGCGGTTCATGAAAGATCGTCAGCTTGATGTTGGCGGGAGGTAGACGAAGGCCATCTGCCCGTTCCTTATAGATTGGACGGTTCATTAAAAAATCGGTGACCTATTTATTTTCGATCATTGTTATCTTAGATATGACCGCATGTGGTGGTGTGCTGGAGGAGTACCTGCATTTCCTGTGCTCATATATTACAAAATCATACGGAGTAGAATCTAATTTTGTTTGCCATGCAATGTTGTAGAGCTATCATATGTCTATGTCTCCTGTCATTTATTTTTAAGCCACCTGCTATCTGCTACTTTTACAGTGTACTAGTTCTGCACACACTTCACCCATACTCTCACTATTCTGTTTTTATGCAAGCGTATTTCAGACTCTCCTGCCGAAAGAGAAGCAGCAAAGAAAAGAGAGAAGTCGCTCCAGCTTGGTATACGGGTAGGCAAGACACGTTACAACGCTATAAAGGATGCAGTGTTAGCAGACGGAGATGGTAAACGTAGCTCTGTAGTTGATGACCTCGCTCGCAATGAACCATTATTCCAGGTGCTTGCTTTAACTTCGCGGTGTCATATGTGGTCGCATGTTGGTGTCTAGCTTGTATTCGAAAGGCCAAAGTCGGTCTTTATTAAGACAAGGAAAGATATTTTTTACATGAACCATCATCCCGTGAGCACCAGAAGACAAATAGCTAGTGCAGGCCTTTGGCGAGCCGGTGACAAGCCCAGCAAAGACATGCATCACTGGAAGCCAACTAAAAAGCCGCGATGGTGGCGAAGCAGCCCGCCTCCCACCAGGCTCTCGGGTCATAGATGATCATGTTCACCACTCCGGTAGGATGTCTAGCTTGTATTGCTTCCAATTTGGTTAAATTGCATCCGCTTAGCTTACACATTATACCTTTGAATATGACATGCCTTTCTGTTTTTGGTACATCTTGGTACATCTGTGTATTAACCATGTTCTTACATCAAACTAATGTTCTTGTGTATCCCTCATCTATCACTTATGGCAGGCAGGCAAGGGGACTACTCCTCATTTAAAGAATGCAGCATCAGCCTCCCGACATGATTCTCAAGAAACATAAATGTTAGATGAAGATAGTGAACGTAGCTCTGTAGTTGATTACAACATTTCCCCTACACAAGCATTGCAGGTGCTTGCTCTAACTTGGTAGCGTGATATGTGGTTGCATGCTGCATATGGTGTCTAGATTGTAATTCTTCCAATCTGGTTAAACTGCATGTGCTAGTCTGCTTAGCTTATACTCCTGTAAATGTGACTTTATACCTGTTAATGTGACATGCCTTCATGCATTTAGTACATAGTACATCTGTCTATTAAGCATGTCCTTACATAAAACTATTGTTTTTTTGTATCCCGCATCAATCAATATGACGAGACACCTTTAGTATATGCAGTGCGATATTAGTTGCATCTTTCATATGATTTATAGCATGCGCTGCTTCTAATTTGTTGAATTCCATTTATGATGGGACGCTTTTAACTTGGCAGTCATATTGGTTGCATCTTTCATGTGGTGTCTAGCTTGCATTGCTTCTTATTTGCTGGAATGGTTTCTACTTAGTTAACACAAACAGTTGTGAACATGCCACGCCGTCCTGTTTTTCGTACATATTCCATCCACGGTATCATGTGTTTGCCTTACATCAAAGTAGTGATTGTCGGTATCATGCATGAATGAGTTACGAAGAGAATTTTATTGCTTTTTCTTGTCGGTTTTACTTCACAATTCATAATCAATAAAGCGGAAGGAAGTTAGCAAGGCAGCGGATAAAGGTGCTCCTTCCAAACGGAGGGCCTCTACAGTTTCTACTCCTCCACACCCCCAAGATGATTTCCAAGACAACACATGCATAGACACTCAACAAAGCTGTGTTTATGATGAGCACGTCTCCCCTAGTGCAAAGCATCACCGGTGCTCCCTCTAACTTGGCAATCGTTATATGTGGTTGCATGTTATGTGTGATGTCTAGCTTGTATTGCTTCTAATTTTGTTGAATTCCATCTGCTTACTTTACACATTATACTTGAATAAGACACGTGTTCCTATTTCTAGAACATACAATATCTGTCTATCACACCATGTTCTTACATCAAATTACTACTATTGTGTGACCTGCAACAATCACTTATCATAAGACACATTTGACTTCGGAGTGTGATATAGGTTACATCTCACATTCTTTTCTAGCTTGTACTACTAATTTGTTGAAATGGCACTTATGATGAGACAGTTTTAACTTGGTAGAGTGATATTATTTGCATCTTTCATATGGTGTCTAGCTTTCATTGCTTCTAATTTGTTGAAATGCCTTCTCCTTAGTTTACACATCATAAGCTGTGAATATGCAATGCTGTGAATATGCAATGGCACTAATGACGAGAGACCTCTAACATGGTAGTGTGATGTTGTTTTCATCTTGCATATGATTTATTTCTTGTACTGCTTCACATTTGTTTAAACGCCATTTATGTTGAGACACTGTTAACTTGGCAGAGCGATATTTGTAGCATCTTTCATATGGTGTCTACCTTCCATTGCATTGCTTCTAATTTGGTGAAATGTCTTCTTCTTAGTTTACACATCATAGTTCTGGTTATCTCTTCCGTCCTGTTTTTCATACATATCACATCCTCCTATCATGTGGTTGTCTAACATCAAAGTTTTATTAAATGCGCATCACGCATCAATTTGTTACGAAGAACTAAATTTTATTCGCTTTTCTTGTAAACTTGACTTAACATGGCACAGAGAAAGAAGAAGAAACAGAGAATGACAGGGAATGAGAAGCGGATGAATCCTGCAGATTCTGCTGGTACTAATGGTGCAATAGAAGGTGAATGTCCAGCGGAAAATTCTACAAACACGGCATCCCATACTACATGAACTGCAAAAAAAGCCAAACAGAAACAAATAGCTGCCACCAAACAAGCAGAGACAGCCCTAGTTCTTGCAACACCTACCACAGTACTACCAGCTACACGACATACTTGTAAAGGCCAATCGAGCTAGCAAAGACGTTCCCAAGCTCCCTTGCCACTGACACTACTTCCCAAGCACTCTTGACACAAGACGAGTTGGCAATATCAGATGAACCTTGTGAGCTTCAAGCTGCAAGAAGGTAGTTCTTTGGAGTCAAGTTATAGTTGCATGCTTCTTTATATGTAGTCTCACAGTTTGATGTACACTAACACTTCCTATGTTTGTTGTTGGACTAGCACCTAGGCGCAAGAGGAAACAAACATCGTGGATAATGCTCGATAGGTTAACTAAATCTAGAGGAGGAAGAATGGAGATCCGTTTTGAGGTAGGTTTAAAAAGGCCACCGATGCTCTGAGTCAGCCAAGTTAGTATCGGAGGCAGCGGTTCTTGTTAGGTGTCATGTACGTATCCTGCCAACATGAATTCAGTACAACAATGACAAAGACGAAACCCAGTTCAACACCTACCTCGACCATTTATCTGTAAGTATGGTTATGTATGGAAACTAGTAATATCGTCTTGCTCTGTCCCATACTTTCTAGGTTGCTGATAATGAGACTCCCATAATTTTCAGCAGATGAGGTTCAAGTTGGATAGCCAAGATGATGCAACCAGACAAGCTTGCACCCATGTTTTCAAGTCCGCTCTGCGACGATGTCGATATAACTTGAGGAAAACTCACTTTGAAGGCAAGGCTAACAATGAACTTTCCCAAACATCTCAAGTGGAAAATATATCGGATGAAGACCGGAGGGCCTTGTTAAACACCGGTGCGATCCAAAGTATCAGGAACATTATATATATGTGATCAGATCACATGTTGAAGTCCTATTGACGCATGTGCCACACAAATCTATCTTCTTGTAGGTGAACTGTTCAAAGAACAAGGCCAACCGTACGAAAGTTAAATTCCAACAGACGACACGATCTCGTAGCTATATTGCACACTGCGAGGATCTTGTAATTAGCTGTTGTTTCACTCTTTTCGATGTACCATATTATCAGATCTATATTGACTTGTTCGAAATGCAGAGGAAAGCCATAAGGACCAAAAAGTACCTGAACCAAATGTTGTGGAAATCTTCAAGGACTGTCACACCAGCAAGAAGAAGGGCATGACTACACCAGTCAAAGCCGCTGTTGTAGGTCCTTAATCCTCATGCCTTTTAACTACAACTTACTCTCACTTGTGCCTTGAACTGTATGGTTTGCAGGCAATATCTATTACTCTTTTCAATTTTATATGCAATTGTCTTAGCGTATCATTGCACCTTACAAGGTTTAAAAGGGAGGAGTGATGTTCCTTTGATCTTGAACCCTAATCTAGTTCCGTGCTGGACTTGCCCACACAACGCTACAATTGTCTGTTTGTCTGTTCTTAGTTGTTTTGTGATATGAATGATGTCATACTATGCTTACCGTATTATAAACTTCGTCTCTTTATCCTTAGCCCTCAATACAATGTGAAGAAATAGACAATACATTAGCGATGGTACATGGTCATATGTTTGGAACCTGGTTTTATTATGTACATTGCAATAAAATACAACTAATATTTTACATGGGTTCACCAGAATAAGTTACGTATATAGACCAAAGCTATTTTGTTTGGTTTTGCTGCCTCCTTAATATCTTACGCTACGGTACTACTAATGTAAAACCTCAGCTTTTCAAATGAGCTATGGATAAAATGGTGGAACCGCCACCTTCTGAAGGTGGCGAGGCAACTATAACTGCAATGTTAGCTCTTGCTGCAGTGGGTCAGTACCTGTCCACTAACAGTGCCAAAAGTACGTTCCTGCGTAATACTGGGTTGGTTGTTAAGGCAATATCGTCCAAACTGCCTCATGATCAAGATATCAAAGCTCAATGCAATGTTGTATCTGCGCTCCAGACACAAGTCCGTTCCCTAACAGAGGCCCTTTGTGAAACAAGGAGAAACATTGCTCAATGTCATCAAGACATGCATGGTTTTGAAACTAGACTATCAGACATTTGCTATGTTGTTCAGGAGCCTAGGGGAAATGAAGGAGAGGGTTATGGTGTTCCATCGGACAATACAGCATGAAAACGTAACAGTCAGGTCAAATGAACCGAGCTTACGAACTTACGGTGGTGCATTTATCTCGCTAGACTATTAAGTTTTATGCCAACCTTCCTTTTGTCATATAGTTGTAATTTTTTTGGTGTGATACAAAATTTATTCTTAACGTGCAGCCACCATTTGAAGAAAACAAACAAGCCATTTTTTTATAGTGTAGGGTGTTCCCTATATTTGCACTGGTGGCGATCTTTGATGCTGAGTGGATGTAATCTGTGCAATCGCCTTAATAGCCTAGCGTTAGTTTGGGCCTTATTTATTTCCTAGTCTTCTTTTTCCCTGGTTTTCTAGTGGCCGCAACACCCATGGGCCATATACGGGCCGTAGGATCCATGGGTCTCCTACGGGCCGTCGATAAATGGGCCTGTAATCGGTGGGCCTCGGGCCGTCGATAAATGGGCCTAGGGCCGTCGGATAAATGGGTCTACATGGGCTGTAATCGGGCGTAATTGGTATCGGCCCAGCACGGTAACGGGCCGTTAACAGGTCGTAGGACTGCAAAAGCTTAATTCTATCACAGGCATAACGAGTCGTTAATGGGCCAGAATATAGGACGGGCTGGCCAGAAACGGGCCAACTCTTGCCATGGGCCGAATTTGGCCCATTAGGGTAACAGCGATGTGGGCCGACTCTTGCCATGGTCCGAATTTGGCCCATTTGGGGAACATGCCAGTAACGGGCCGACTCTTGCCATGGGCCATGTTTGGCCCATTAGGGGAACATGCCAGTAACGGGCCAGAAGTAATCGAGGGCCGAAAAGGAGCCCAAGAACGTATGGGCCGTCAATAGGCCGAAAGCTAACACGGGCTGGAAACGGCCCATGTAAATCACGGGTCATTAACGGGTACAAAGAAAATTACTGTTCATTATGGGCTAGAGTCACCGTGGGCTGTAAAGGGCGAAAGATCTGAAAGGCCTCATATGGGCCGAAGACGCGTCGTGGGCCATACATGGGCCGAAAGTGAAATGGGCTGGTGTTATATTCGACGGGCCACATGACGTTGTTGGGCCGATTTCCTTTAGTGCCTAACGGGCCGTAAAATGGGCTATTTGCGAAGAGACCGTTAACAGGCTTTTCATGGGCCAGCTTGTTAACTTTTGACCAAGTCAAACGGACCGTCTTTGTAAGCTAAATGGGCCAGTGGTGGGCCGTGGCACGTGTCGACATATCATAGGCGCCTATCTGACCCAATCGACGGTGACACGTGTTTCGTCCGGCCAATAAGAATTTTACACATGGAAATTTCCCATTGGTGGGGTTGTTAACGGGTTATCGGATCCAAAATCTGACCCGATAAGCTTAATGGCGTTCCGTTACGGTGGATGCCACGTGTCGGTCACCCTTGACGAAAGCACTTCTGTGACGCGCGATTTATCGTCATGGAAGTGGACACTTCCGTGATGATAATTTTGGTAATGTCATGGAACACTTCTACGACAGCACTGGTATGACTATCTTGATTCTGTCATAAATTTGTCATGGATGTACATGCATGACAAAAAACGCGACCTACTGTGACAAACACGTATCATCACGGAAGTGTATTTTTTTGTAGTGATATGTCTCACCATAGTCCATACCTTCGACTTGTGTGTAGCCTTGGGCGACGAGACGTGCTTTGTTGTGAAGTACTTGTCCATCTTCATCTTGTTTGTTGCGAAACACCCATTTGGTACCGATGATGTTGTGGTTGTTGTCGAGCTTCTCAACCAATGTCCACACTTGATTTCTCTCAAAGTTGTGTAGCTCTTCATGCATGGCGTTTATCCAATCCGGATCTTCCAATGCTTCTTCAACCTTCATAGGTTCAATGCTAGAGATGAATGAGTAATGTTCACAAAAGTTAGATAAACGAGTTTTAGAGCGAGTGATTCTCCCGGTTTGGATATCATTGTAGATTTTCTCGACGGGATGATCTTTAGCAATTCTAGCTTGAACTCGTGGGAGCTTTGGCTTCGCTCGGGGTGGAACATCCTCTTCATCTTGTTCTTCTTCTTGGCCTTCTTCGTTGTTGACGTTGTCGTTCTCTTGTCGTGGTGGAGAGGGAGGTTGTTGACGTTCGTCTTGGTGCACTTCCTCATTTTCTTCATCTTGGTGTGTCCCACTCGTGGATGCTTCCATGTCAACTCTTGGTTCACCTCTTCTTGAGGTAGAAGCTTCCACTTGGACGGACGAGGTACTCTCCTTCACCTCCATTGAACGAATCTTGCCAATAGACAAGTCTTGGATTGCTTCCGCGGGGTCTTTGTCTCCTACATCAATTGGCAATTTCTCTACTTGCGAGCCGTTAGATTCATCAAACTCCACATCTACCGTTTCTTCAACCTTTCAGGTGAAATTGTTGTAGACACGATATGTGTGAGAGTTTGAGCCATAACCAAGTAGGAAACCTTCATGAGACTTAGGAGCAAATTTAGAACAGCAATGCTTATCAAGAATGTAGCACTTTCAGCCGAATACTCGAAAGTATCCAACTTGGGGTTTGTAACCAGTGAGAAGCTCATATGCCGTCTTGCCGAGTAGCTTGTGAAGATACAAGCGATTTGTTGCATGACAAGCTATCTCAACCGCTTCCGCCCAAAAGTGCTTTGGTGTCTTGTACTCATCAAGCATCGTTCTTGCCATCTCAATAAGAGTCCAGTTCTTCCTCTCAATGACTCCATTTTGTTGAGGTCTGTACATAGCCGAGAACTCATGTGAAATCCCTTCTTCGTCAAGAAAGGTATCCACATTTGCGTTCTTGAACTCCCTCCCATTGTCGCTTCGAACCTTCTTGATCTTCACGTCAAATTGATTTTGGGCCTTCCTAGCGAAGTTTTTGAAGATCTTTTGGACCTGTGATTTATCATCGAGAAAGAACACTCACGTAAATCTTGAAAAATCATCAACTATAACTAGACCAAAAGAATTTTCACCGAGACGTTTGTAAGCGTTGGGACCAAAAAGATCCATGTGAAGTAGCTCGAGTGGCCTCCTTGTGGTCATGATGTTCTTCACGGGATGCCTTCCTCCAACCTATTTACCTGCTTGACAAGCGCTGCAAAGTCTATCCTTATCAAATATGACATCGTTAACGCCAAGGATATGATTTCCTTTAATAAGCTTGTCAAGGTTTCGCATGCCTACATGACCTAATCGTCTATGCCATAACCAACCTTTAGAGGATTTAGCAATAAAGCAAGTTCTAGGTTGAGCCTTTTAGTGAAATCAACAATGTATAGATCACCTCACGTACACCCATAAAGACCATTTTATGATTATCTCTACGAAACACTTGGCAATCTACTTCAGTAAATAGGACATTGAAACCGAAATCAACAAGTCTAGATACTGAAAGTAAGTTATAGCCAAGAGATTCAACGAGCATGACATTTTGTATGGAGCTATCATGTGAGATGGCCACCTTACCAAGGCCAACCACCTTACCCTTTGAATTATCACCAAAAGTGACATATTTTCGAGGGCCGTCGTTTTTAGCAAGCTCACGGAACATGTCTTTATCTCCGGTCATATGATCAGTACATCCACTATCAAGGACCCATTCCTTTCCTCCAGCCATGTAGCCGCGAAGATTTTCCATAAGACCAAAGTGTCTCATTGCATCATCAAGATCATATTCACTATCATCATCCTCATCATAGTATCCATGTTCAACATCATCTTGTGATTGATCAATTCCTAGAGAGGGCAATTCATTAGACAAATGATCATTTCTATGATTATCTTTGTTAATTCTAATAGCGTCAGAAATGATATTGCTAATGATTCCAACATCTCCTATGGCGCGCATGAGAATTGTAAGCTCAAATAGACAATCACCAAAGCTAGGATCACTAGAATTCATCTTACTCAAGGCAACAGACTTATGGAGAATTTCATCTAAATTTTTCAAGGAATAATCTGGAAATCGTTCCTTAAGAAATCTCCATATAGCATAGGCACAATCAAGAGTAGGCAAACTAGCAATCAAATTTTTGGGCAATCCTCTTATGATAAGATTGATGGTTCTAAGATTGCGAATCATGTCAAGATCCTCTTCGGGTGTGGGATGCAGATCCAGATAAGTATTTTATCCTCTATCATGCATTTCGGAACCGGACTGGGGTATGTGAAACCTCGTTTTTATCTCTAGGCTGCCGTGCTCCCCCTTTTCCTATACCTAAGGATTATTTCTTGGGTCCGGATTTGGTCGTAGCTGCGGCGACAAGGAGGTGGGACGAGGAGCCTAAAGTCCACTTCATCCCTGCCTCCGCCAAGAGCGCGAGAACGGTAGAGTGGAGTGGGGGTACGGCAAGGCCTGTTGCCAGGCGAAAAATGTTTATCTTAAACAATAACAAGGATTCGCTCCTTGTCGCAGGATTTACCCGCGAATGAAAAACCCGGCAAGCATCCCTTTTTCAGTAAAAACATCCCATACAAGTACAGTTCGTGCGAGATGAAAAACATGAGCAAGGGGATTACAAGTTTTAAATTTAACAAAGGCCCGCAGGCTTACAAACTAAAAAAGAGATAAGATGCCCGTAATCCCTTTCTTGTCCATCTCCTCAGGAGGCAGGTTGAAAGGATCGAGAAGAGGTGTCTAGAGGGGGTGATTAGACACTAAGTACCAAAAGTTGCAGTTTTTAACTTCTTTATGTCAAAGTGGAGTTTTGGAACAAGTTTAACAAACACAATATATATCAAGCAAGCATGCAACGAGTATATGAGCAGCGGAAAGTAAAGCATGCAACTTGCAAGAATGTAAAGGGAAGGGTTTGGAAGATTCAAACACAATTGGAGACACGGATGTTTTTGTCATGGTTCCGATAGGTGGTGCTATCGTACATCCACGTTGATGGAGACTTCAACCCACGAAGGGTAGCAGTTGCTTGCGCGAGTCCACGGAGGGCTCCACCCACGAAGGGTCCACGGAGAAGCAACCTTGTCTATCCCACCATGGCCGTCGCCCACGAAGGACTTGCCTCACTAGCGGTAGATCTTCACGAAGTAGGCGATCTCCTTGCCCTTACAAACTCCTTGGTTCAACTCCACAATCTTGTCGGAGGCTCCCAAGTGACACCTAGCCAATCTAGGAGACACCACTCTCCAAGAAGTAACAAATGGTGTGTTGATGATGAACTCCTTGCTCTTGTGCTTCAAATGATAGTCTCCCCAACACTCAACTCTCTCTCACAGAAAGAAGATTTGAGTGGAAAGCAACTTGGGGAAGGCTAGAGATCAAGATTCATATGGTAGGAATGGAATATCTTGGCCTCAACACAAGTGTAGGTGGTTCTCTCTCAGAAAATGTGTATTGGAAGTGTAGGTTCATTCTGATGGCTCTCTCCACGAATGAAGAGGAGGTGGAGGGGTATATATAGCCTCCACACAAAATCTAACCGTTACACACAACTTACCAATCTCGGTGGGACCGAATTGAAAAACTCGGTCGGACCAATTCAGCAGATCTAGTGACCGTTAGGATTTTCGGTGGGACCGACATGCAACTCGGTAGGATCGATATGGTTAGGGTTAGGGCATAACGTAATCTCGGTGAGTCCGATTACACAAACTCGGTGAGACCGATTTTGGTAATAAGCTAACCAGAGAGTTGGCCAGGCAAACTCAGTGATACCGATTACACAAACTCGGTGGGACCGATTTTGGTAATAAGCTAACCAGAGAGTTTGCATTGTAATCTCGGTAGTACCGATTAATAAAATTCTGTTAGAACGATTTTGGTAATGGATATACACAGAGAGATTACAACCCCATCTCGGTGAGACCGAGATCCCTATCGGTGAGACCGATTTGCCTAGGGTTTGTGGCAGTGGCTATGACATCCGAACTCGGTAGCGCCGGATAGGAAGAATCGGTAGGGCCGAGTTAGACTTTTAGTTTAGGTCATATGTGGATGTGAGAAAGTAGTTGTGGGCTTTGGAGCATATCACTAAGCATTTTGAGCAAGAACCTCATTAAGCAACACCTCATCCCCTCTTGATAGTATTGGCTTTTCCTATAGACTCAATGTGATCTTGGATCACTAAAATATAAAATGTAGAGCCTTGTGCTTGAAGCTTGAGCCAATACTTTCTCCTTAGCATCTTAAAGGGGTTCCACATCCTTTAGTCCATGCCACTTCATTGTTGAACTTATCTGAAACATACTAGGTAAAGGTGTTAGTCCAACAAGAGATATGTTGACATTAATTACCAAAATCACCCAGGGAGCACTTGTGCTTTCACATGTCAAGGAGGCGAAAGGGCAAAAGGGGCGCCTAGGCGAGATACGAGCAGCAGAAAGCACCAAGAGAACACCTCAGTGGCCGCCCACGGGTGGGCCGGTGATGACGGTGCCGGGAAAGGAGCTGGAAGATGAGGCGGCAGGACTGGCAATACGCGATGAAGGCGTCGGTGCCCGCGTACTCCCAGTAGACGGCCTTGCCGCCCGCCCTCTTCCTCTTTGGCAGCCTCCCGATGCCAGCCGCCCAAGGAGACGGCCCCGTGAAGTTCAAGGAGCTGGCCCCGCCCCCGGCAAATCTCTTCCGGAGGAGCGGCCAAGTGCAGATGCTGCTGCTGCCGGAACCGCCCAGGCGCGGGGAATCCGACAACTAGTCAGACTCGTCCCCGCTATCCGCCCCGCTATCCTCCTCATCACTTTCGCTCGAGGAAGAGCTTCCATCGTCAGAATCTCCATCGGAGGAGCTCTCCATGCAGCACTTCAGGCGAGTCCCGAACTCTCCGAAGACCTTGACGGATAGTAGGCCATCCTCCACTAATTTGAAGTAGAGGACGAGCCCTGCCGTCAGGCTATGGATGCGAGCGAACGTCTTCCACCCACGAAGGAGGTACATGACTCGAGGAGCTGGGAAGTCGACGTCGACCCGCATGCCCCCGTTCCCGCAACCCCTCATGTGCAATCTGAGGGATTGGGGCCAGTCACGCTCCATCTCCCGAGCAAACGGGGCGGGAAGACGAAGACGGCAACACGGAGGCCAGCGCAGCCTGATGAAGAACTCGCGGGGCTGGTCTCCGACATGGCCTTCCATCAGGAAAGGCATCATTGGCGGGGGCGAAGTCGGCGTGCGGCCCCGTCCTCCTCTTCCCCGAGCACTACGACCTCTGCTCCTGCCTCGCCCCCTCCCCTTCCCTCGCGGCCGGCTCCACCACCGCGGGCTCAGGAGGAGGAGGGACGCATTGTCGAGCAGCGACCCTCGCCGCCACCGTCGAAGGACCAGGATTCCCTTTCTCCATGGTGAGTGAAAGGAAGAAGCAGAAGCAAGTGGAGATAGATGATAGAAGAGTGCGGGACGCCATCCCCCCTTCCCCCTCCTTATAAAGGAGCGGGGTCGGGGCTCGGCCGCCCCGTTTGGCCAATCCAGCCACCAGAGGCGCGCGGAATCGGGACCGACCCGCTACCCCAACCAGCGACGGCCCGGTTTTCCGCCCCGCTGTTTGCTACCCCAAGTGCATGGGGGACGCGTGGCGGACGTGCAGAACCGAGGGGATAGGAGAAGCGACCTCTCCCCACCCCGTGATTGTGGGGAGTGGATGCCTTGAAGACCGCGCCCCGGCCCCGTTCAGTACATGAGCCGCGCCTCCACGCTTCCCTCTTTTTACGGGGAAGGCGCGAGCCGCCTCTTTACTATGATGTGACACATGCGTGTGAAAACCGCCCCACGCATGCCGCCCACGTCATGCACACCCCTCCACGCCACACCGCGCGCGTGGGTCGTGGGAAGCGGAGCGCGTGAAAAGTCTTACCGCGGTAAAAACCGCCCCGCCTGCCCGCGCACCGTTTTGGGCCCGACCCAACAACGTGTCGCGCTTATGTGTGGCCTAGTCCTGGGGGCTCCTGTCGGTGTGCAAAAAGAGGGGCACGCTTTTGTACCCCTTTACCTGTGTACGGGCAGTCAGAGCCGCGCCCACGACCACTCCAAGCAGAGCAGGGGAGGTGAGCCAAGGTAAGACCGAAGCCCAAGATGATCAGAGCAACGCCAAGGCCAAGACCACAAAGAGCAGAGGGACGAAGCAGGTTCCCCTGGCAAGACCCTTGTCAGGGCAACCTCAGCGGCCCCGGCAAGATCCTTGTCGGGACAGCTCGCCCCACACTAACAGAGCGAGCCACCCTTGAGCCCACGACCGCCAACACCGTCATCAACATGGGGCCAGGGCTCGGGAAGGCACCTCTGTGGTGGCATGCAGATCTTTGTGACGACATATTCAAGATCAGATGAGGATTAGAAGACGACGATCCTCGGCAAGATCCACGCCGAGGAAGGCCACCAGACCCCCGGCAAGGCTCTTGCCGGGGACGATAGCGCGCCACGGCGAGACCCTTGCCGGGCCACCCGGCAAGGCCCTCACCAAGGACGCCAGCAGGGCCACCGCCAGGTCCACGCCAACCAAGCTTCCATCGCCGTTCACCTGCAGCTGCCAGCCCAACCAGCTGGGCGGGCACCTGCGTGGCAACATGCAGCTCCTTGGCTAACTTGTCAAGCACCTGCATGGAGGCATGCAGATCTTCGTGAAGACTCCACCACCGCGCCACCTCAGCTGCTTGCCTGCCTACATGGCGCCGCACGCGTCGCTGGCCAGGGTGCGTGTCGAAGCAAGGAGGAGCGGCGACGGATGGGACGGACCTCGCCCCCGTCCCCAATAAAGCAAGGGGACACCTAAGCTACGCATTGAATGCGTCTTGTCCTGTAATACGAGCGATAATCTCAGGGCACTGTACGCCTTTCCACCTCCTATGTGTCACTGTGGCAACCCCTTTTCAACTATAAAAGGAGGCTCATGGCATACCGGAGAAGGATTCGGCTCTTTCGAACCACGCGCTGACTACAGCTAGTTCGAGAGCTCAAGAACTCTCAGAAATACAACTACCAAAGCAGGACTAGGGTTCTACGCATCTTCGCGGCCCGAACCTGGGTAAACGATCCTTGTGCTGTCTACTAGCCCTGCTCTCCTCGCAACCCTGCGCCCCGGCAACCGTAGTAGGGATTCTTGTGATACCATAGGTGTTGTTCCACACCGACACATGTGCCCCCAATGACTAGGCCAACTCAGTTGTCACTGTTTAACCCTCGCAGTGATCCGAAGCACATGACACCTAATTTTGCGAGATGACAAGAAACCTTTTTTTAGATTTCTCACCAGAACTACAGCCCTGTACAACACAGCCTGCACGATATGTAGACGATAGCCAATCCAGGCGTGTCTGCAGGAGTCTGGTCACATGCATGGACTAACTGATCTTCCGTGTATTGCAGGGATCGTCCAGACAGCAAGGTGGAGTATGTGCTTCTATTAACTCAGCCGACTTGCGGGGCCGGGGAGTGTGCCTATGGTCGGTTCTCAATTGCGGTCCCACATGTGTGTGCAAACGCAATATGACACGCGTTCCATTCGGAGAGCGGCGTGCCAGACCGACCGACCGTCTGTGGTGTGACGTGAACGCGACAGGCATGTTGTATACTCCATACATGTGTACCGCCATTTCCTTGAGGCTTTGCTCCATGGCGCAATCCATGGATACAAAATTAGTATACTGTACTATTTAAAAGTCGACGGCGGGGCTTTTCCCGCGTGGTAGGCGGGGCAGTTCCGCCTAGTCGGTTCGACAGAGACGCGAGAAGATGAGGTAGTAGGCTGCTGCAAATGTAGGGCTGTGTGATTTGTGATGAGTTCTTCTGGACAGGTGGGGCCGGTGATTTGACTTGCCATTATCATTTTAATCTGGCGCTATGACCGGCTTGAGTCTCGATTCTGACCACCTCCATACAGGTGCCTCTCCCGATGCTCCACCATGTAGAGGCTGGCTCTTGCTTGAGAGCCCACTCCTCCACTTTTTCCTTGCCTCTTTCCCCCACATATGCAAAAATGCCATGTAAAGCAGGCTTATAGCCCACTATTGTACTTGATCCTAGAGGTGCTAAGCCTGCCACATAGGCATAAAGTCTGATGTGGCAAGTTAATTAAGAAGAGAGAGACTAGTTTGGTCACCCCAGGAAGAAACGGTGCAAAGCGCGTGTACCTAGATGAAGCAAACTTGGCAATAAAAAACTAAGCACCTATGCATTGGGGACTTGAGTTGCTAAGCCATTTAATGCCCATAGCACCTCATCTAAGCACCATTTCATTGGAAGAGGTCACTCCTTGGCAAATGCAATAAATACTACGAAGAAAGAGATAGAGAGAAGTAAACAAAAATACTCTTATAGCCAAACTTATAGCTAACCTTGTTGTATGAGTGACTAAGTGATGACTATGTATGACATGCCAACATCAGATAGCCTCACGCACCGTGTTAAATCTCCAAGGGCGCGACCGCGCGAGCGAGTCGATGGTCGTGGTAGGCGCAACCATGATACGGGCTGCTGGCAGCCCTTGGATCTGAGATCGAATGGTCGCATGCTAAGTTGCTGAAAATTTGCAGAATAACCCTCTAGGATAGGATATTCATCCATAGGTCTAGAATCACGCCATGCAACCATTCGATCTCAGATCCAAGGGCTCTCAGAAGCCCGTATCATGGGAGAATGGAAAGCTTCATATCACCTGTAATTTTCCCGATGCTTGACATGACATCGAAAGCCATTTAATTGGGTGTCGAGTAGACATGACATCTAATTGGGCCCCCATAGTACTATGCATGAATCCATTTATCCACCAGGCAAGCCACTACCCTGCCATTCACACGCGCCCCACACTCGACATTTTTACAATCGATAAACCGCTCCTAGTCGTCCTGTCCTTTCACATTACGGCAGTTCCACTAATACTAACCCTCCTCCCAAATCCATGGCGTCCCAAATCTCCATGATTGGCGGTGAGTACAAGGTTAGAACCATCACCGAGAATGAGTTCGACGTCATCTACACCCTTTCTTCCGCAACGGTGAAAGAATGCCTTGCTCGCTTCAAACGCATGTTCGAAAACTCATATGATGAGTGGGTCACTAGGCTGGATGTTGAGTACACCACAGTCCTGGGAAGCGAGAAGAAACTAAAGGAGGCAGAGAAAAAGAAGATCGCCGTGATCCAGGTTTGCATGCATGACTTATGCTTGGTCTACCACATATGCCATGCCGATGTTGAGTGCGAGGAATTTAAGAAGTTCCTCAAGGGCGGCCAAGTCAAATTCGTTACTGTAGACTTTAGGAACGACAAGGAAATCCTGGGTCAGATAGGCCTCATTGTAGGAGACCCCTTCGACCTCCAGAAGGAAGGGCTGGTGCCCTCCCTTGATCAGCCTTCAATGCTGACCACGGCAAGAGCCATGGTTCATCCTTCAGACGGTAAACTAGAGAAACCTCTCGTACATCGCTTTCATCGTCATGCATGGAAGTGGAATGTACTAGATATGGACCACATCCACTACGCTACAATGGATGGCTACCTTTGTTTCAATATCTACAAGGGTTGGATGAAGAGCAAGAGCCAAGTGTGCGGTTCAAGCAAAGAAGTATCGCCCAAGAGGAGGAGGGACAAGGACGAAGTCGAGGACGTGGACGAGGACTCCGAGTAAGGTGGCAGTGTCGTTGCTCATGGTGGTTCTAATGCAGTTTCTACCGGATTAGTTGCTTAGTTTAATTTCTGGTGTGCTTAGTATTATTTGAGGGGTGTGTTGTGCTGAGCCCGCAGCAGAACTATGTTATGTTTCTTCTCGTTATATTTCGTACATTTCATGTTTTAGTTGGTATAGTACTACTACTCGTTTCTTGACATTATATACGTACAATATATATGGCCAACATCATATAGCCAGCAGCTTAGTTGTCAAAAAATTTCAGGGTGCTTAGTTTTGTCAAAGAATTCCAGGGTGTTTAGTTTTATTTGAGGGTGTGTTGTCGGACACCATTAACTGATCATTGTGAGAATCGGCTTATTTTTGTCATGTAACATGGTCAACGGGGTTTGACGTGAAAATAACAATGTTAATTGACATTTCTGAGCAAACATCTAACTTAACGATGGCATTTTTTAGATATCTAATTGCATTTTGAGCAGGCATCTCACGGATCAATGGCATTTTTTGAGTAGTTGTAACTTCTAATGGCAAAACTAAGTACTGATACACAACTAGTGGAATAAATAATAAGAACCCAAGAATTAAATAGGGCTAATTTCTTTATTTCTTTATTTCTTTATACCTTTGTGTGCGAAATAATATACGCTGCCTACCACATGATTTTCTTTACAGAGGGAACATAGAACTATATGAGTGCCCTGTTAACTTTTGGAATTATTCTGGGTTTGTTTGGCCTTTTTATACATTAATTGAGTTTCTGGTCATTTAATGTGCATAATTCAAATTTGAACTACAAGCACATGCTCCCGTGCACCAAAGTTGACTGAAAAATCACATGTGTGTCCTCGGGTGAATTTCTAGGTCCCATGCAAGAAATGGGAATTAAATTCAAACATCTGGGCATCGTGGTTCGTCCGAGAACATTGAGAAGCTTGGTTTTAAAATTCTTGTAAATCCTAAACACGCCTGAAAATCATGAAACTTGTCATGGTGTCATGTCATGGTACTACCATGCTGTGGTAAAAAAATGCAGAATAGGAACAAGTTTTGCTATAAGTTTCTTGCAAACCGGAGCTTCTCTCAAAAAGGCTCGTGGTTCTGAGAGGGAACGTGTCACCTTTGTGTGCATAATTCAAATTTTAAATACAAGCACATGCTCCAGTGCACCAAAGCTGGTTGAAAAATCACATGTGTGTCCTCGGGTAAATTTCTAGGTCCCATGCCAGAAATGGGAATGAAATTCAAACATCTGGGCATCATGGCTCGGCTGGAAACATTGAGAAACTTGGTTTTTTAATTCCTGTAAATCCAAAACACGCATGAAAATCATGAAACTTGGCTTGGTGCCATGACATGGCACCAACATGCTGTGGTAATTTTGCTGTCCGATTTGCGAAGGCGCATACATTAACAATCAACAAAGTCATTTTGGAACAAGTGTTGTCACGTTACAATAGGAAACACAAGTATTATTGAAAATGTGGGCGTTCTATTTACCATTTACGTGACGCCATGCGTCCCATTTTTTTATTAGCTAGGAGGCACCATGCAGGGTAGCTATTTGAGTACGGGAGGCGTGCGATCAGAGCCCTGCGCGTGCTTATCGGGAGGAGAGCCCTTTGACCTCCATCTGCCGTCCACCTCTGTCCCAAGGTACCATTAATGGCACCCGAGCCTCTGTTTAATGGCATGGCAATGCCTCACTCGACTGAGATTTAAGAGAGAAAAAAGAAAATCTGAAAAGGAAATTTTGCACGGATCTTGATGTAAGATCCGACGGACCTATGTAGCATCTAATGCGACTTATAGCAAGACTGATGAATATATATAAGGACGACGAGAGTGGATAATAATTGTCTTACATAATTAGGAAGATAATTAAAAAAGCCACATGCGGCTAAGCCCAAAATACACAAGGGCAAAAGAAGAAGGAAGACGCATACAACGATCTGGCTTGCTGATCTCTACTTTCTTTATGCGCTGCAGGTCGCGGAGACTAGTTCTCCCGGTGGGCGATGATCTCTTTCCTGAGTTTCATGTCCTTAATACGCTGCTTGGCAGCATCCATGGATTCCTCCACCAGCCTGTTGTGCTCGATGCGGAGCATGGAATTCTCGTCCATAAGTTTCTTGATGATGACGCCCGTCCTCTGCAACACAGCAGCAGTCTCCTTCTCCTGCTTCGCCCTTCCGGCGATCTTCGCCCTCAGCAGGTCGCGCTCGCCCCGGAGCTTCGCATTGCCCTCCCCGAGTTGTCGGATGACGCCGGTAGCCTCGTCCCACATCCTCGCCCAGCCGGAGATCTGATCCATCTGGGTATGGACTATCGCATGCATGCGCCTATAAGAGTCCTCGCCTGCCCGCGAGAAATTTTCCCAGGCCGCCGCGGCGCGGCGGGGCCTCCCTGCTACTTCGGCGGCGCGGCATGACAACTCTGCTGCTTCCGCGGCGTGGCTGGACCAGTCTGCTACATCGACGGCACGACGGGACCTCCGTGATACTTCGGCGGTGCGGCGGGACCTCTGTGCTGCTACTACTACGCGGCTGGACATGTCGGCTGCTTTCGCGGCAAGGCGGGACATCTCTCGTGCTTCCTCTTCCATGCTTACCCCTCCCTAGTGGAAATCTCTTGACCCAAAACTCACGTTGGCTATGGCTTGATTGTTTCTTATGATTGGGTAGTTGAGGAGGAATGTGCAGTCATCTTAGCATAGTAGTATTTATAACCGAGTAATACTAATACGCTCCTCAGTGGGAAACCGTTTAGGTTGTGATCGGTGTGAACAGGTTTGCAATTAAATATAGCGTGGTAGTAGTAGTAATTTGGAATGTGACAAGACGCGCTCAAGATTTATTGACGGTTCTAATTTCGAAGTGCCGCACTATTCCCGGATGGCGTAACGTCGACACGTTTTCTTGGCCGTGGTGTAGCATATGCCATGGTACTACTAGTTCTTTTTCTACTGCTGTGTACGTGAAAAACTGGCACCGTCGGATACATATCTTACGCTTGGCCTTCGATAGGAATAGCCTCGTGGCGAGTTATAGACTAGTATTTTTTTCAAACGCATTACACCTATCTCTCGGGAGTTCTCGCACGCACCATCACTGCACCCACATGCAGTTGTACTCTGAGAAGAGGTGCACGCACACACTCGTCCTCTCTCACACACTCAACCATCCGATTGGCTCTATCATAGGTTTCACGTTGCTCCTTGGCCTTGAGATTGAGATGTTTTAAACGCAGAGGCTAAGATGGAGGCGCGAGGTTTTGGTTAATGTGCGGGCCGCACACAGCACCAACACGACACGAGCTTCGTCTGCCTGGTGCACATGCAGTCGGGTGAGTTGTCCAAGTATAGACACAACCCGGCCCTCGTTGGTATCCGTGCCTCGACTTTGGCTGGTCATAGTGGAGAGTAACATAGACCAGTTACTAGTCTATGTTTCTAGTACCTTCATAGTAGGTAGTGTCATATACGTAGTATATGCATAGTTTTGCTCCATGGCGCAATCCATCGATACTACTACTGTACAAATCTATACATTTTTTAAAAGGCTAGAGGGCAGGGCAATCTAGCTTGTCCTTTTCACGAGAGGCGAGGGCCTTTGTTATTTGACGGCTCATTACTGCTGGAAGGCGGGGCCTTGTGATTTGACTGCTCGTATAAATGTGCCGATGACCCGAGGAGGAGCAAAGAACCGTGCGATATACTCAAGTTTTCCACTGGAGTACGACGGAGGAGCACGAAACACGGCATCCCAGTGTCATATCCTCTACTCTCTACTCTTATTATATATTACTAGCAAGAGGCATTGTTCTATTCGCGATTGAGGGAGTCCTGGATTAGGGGGTCTCCGGACAGCCAGACTATATCCTTTGGCCGGACTGTTGGACTATGAAGATACAAGACTCAATACTTCGTCCCGTGTCCGGATGGGACCCTCCTTGGCGTGGAAGGCAAGCTTGGCAATACGAATATGTGGATCTCCTCCCTTGTAATCGACTCTGTGTAACCCTAGCCCCCTCCGGTGTCTATATAAACCGGAGGGTTTAGTCCGTAGGACAACAACAATCATACCATAGGCTAGCCTCTAGGTTTTAGCCTCTACGATCTCGTGGTAGATCAACTCTTGTAATACTCATATCATCAAGATTAATCAAGCAGGAAGTAGGGTATTACCTCCATCGAGAGGGCCCAAACGTGCGTAAACATCATGTCCCCCGCCTCCTGTTACGATCCACCTTAGACGCACAGTTCGGGACCCCCTACCCGAGATCCGCCGGTTTTGACACCGACATTGGTGCTTTCATGGAGAGTTCCACTGTGTCGTCACCATAAGGCTTGATGGCTCCTTCAATCATCGGTAATGATGCGGTCCAGGGTGAGGTTTTCCTCCCCGGACAGATCTTCGTATTCGGCGGCTTCACACTGTGGGCCCACTCGCTTGGCCATCTGGAGCAGATCGAGAGCTATGCCCCAGCCACTGGTCAGTTCGGAAATTTGAACTACACGGCCGACATCCACAGAGACTTGATCTTCAACGGATTCGAGCCCATGTCAGGTGCGCCACACGATCATGATGAGCATGATATAGCTTTGCCGTCAGACGGTGTTCGGGAGATCACACCTGCAACTACTCCGGCCCTCAATCTGGAGAAAATTGCGCCATCCAAGGACGGGTGGATAGACCCCGCCATGAAGGCTGCACTCTTAGTGGCAATAGAGCTGGATACTGACTTCACCCCTTGCAAGAGCCGCGTTGCCGAACCACGATCCCCGGCCACGGGCTCCGAGCCGCATGCGTCCATGCCTATCAAATTCGATTGAGCGCCGGCCATGGAGTTTACCTCCGCGGATATCTTTCAGCACTCGCCTTTCGGCGATGTGCTAAATTCGTTAAGGTCTCACTCATTGTCGGGAAGCCCTGGTCGAACTATGTCCGGCTAGAATGGGATGCGGACGACGAAGAAATTCGCCGCCCACCCACGACCCACTTAGTAGCCACTGTCGACGATTTAACCGACATGCTCGATTTCGACTCTGAAGACATCGATGGTATGGACGACGATGCAGGAGAAGAACAGGAACCATCGCCCACAGGGCGCTGGACAGTCACTTCATCAGATGACATATACGTGGTGGATACACCAAAAGAAAACAATGATGAGGAACGGAAGGACGCAGCAAAGAACAGCTCCATCGAGAAGCAAACAAAGCGTCGGCGTAGGCGCCGCTCCAAATCCCGCCTCGGCAAAAACAGCGATAACAACGAAAGAGAAAATAACACCCCAGTCGACTCTAGAGGAAAAGACGACCACACTGATCCAGCGGCAGAGCAGGATGAACATGCAAACGGCAAACATAGTACGGATCCGACGTCCGAACACGGTGACGCCGAGGATAAATCTCATCAACCTCCCTCCGAGGAGGAAAACAGTCCGAACGAAGATGCACACATCTTCCTGGAAAGGCACTTGGAACAAGAGAACCTCCGCGAAAGGCTTATTGCCACAGCGAGGAGTCTGAAGAAGCAAAAGCCAAGGCTTAAGGCCGCGCAGAATACGCTCAACAATAGATGGAACAAAGTGCTCGACAATGAAGAAAAGTATGGTGGTAGTTACCACACAAAGAGTTATCCAAAGTGCAAGCTACTGCCCGAATTCGACGATGAGGCCTTAAAGCCCACACAGCCGAAATATAAAACGGCCAACCGGTCGGATCAACCACCTTGCGGCCGTGATAGAGCGGCTAACAAGGCCGCCCAAAGTCAACACATGATCTACGTGAGGACTTGTGCCAAAAATCAAGCATGACCAGATCCATCTATGGATATAGGAAGCGCGCTACGGCACAAAATGAAAACCGAATACTACAACCGTCCGAACGACATGATACGTCTAAATACAGGGGTGCCGCACACCCCCTATGTTTCACCGATGAAGTGCTGGACCACGAATTTCCAGAAGGATTCAAACCAGTGAACATAGAAGCGTACGACGGGACCACAGACCCTGCGGTCTGGATTGAGGACTTTATCCTCCATATACATATGGCTCACGGAGACGATCTCCATGCCATCAAGTATTTGCCCCTCAAGCTTAAAGGACCAGCTCGGCACTGGCTGAAAAGCCTCCCCGAAAACTCAATTGGAAGTTGGGAGGAGCTCGAGGATGCTTTTCGAGCTAATTTTAAAGGGACCTATGTCTGACCTCCGGATGCAGACAATTTAAGTCATATAATTCAACAGCCCAGAGAGTCAGCCCGAAAGATTTGGAACAGGTTTCTCACTAAGAAGAACCAAATCGTCGACTGCCTGGACGCCGAAGCCTTAGCAGCTTTCAAGCACAGCGTCTGAGACGAATGGCTCGCCAGAAACCTCGGCCAAGAAAAACCGAGAACAATGGCAGCCCTTACAAGCCTCATGACCCGCTTTTGCACGGGCGAAGATAGCTGGTTAGCCCGTAGTAGCACCAGCAACCCAAGCACATCCGAAGTCAGGGATGGCAACAGAAAACCATGACGCAGTAAAAGCAAGCGTCGAAATACAGAAGACAGCCCAGATAATATGGCGGTACACGTCGGATTCAGGGGCTCTTGACCAGGTCAACGGAAAAAGCCTTCCAAAGGCAGCAGAGATGGACTGTCCGGCCTAAACAAGATTCTAGACAAACTATGTCAGATTCACGGCACCCTTCGATAAACCTGCAAATCACACCCACAGAGAATGCTGGGTCTTCAAGCAGGCCGGTAAGCTAAACGCCGAACTCAAGGGGAGGGATACACCAAGTGAAGACGAGGACGAGCCTCACCAGCAAAGCTCCGGGGGACAGAAAGAACTCCCACCAGAGGTTAAAACAGTAAACATGATCCACGTGACGAAGAGGAGAACCAAACACGCACTCCGAGACACGCGCGCCGTAGAGCCCGTCACCCCTAAGTTAAACCCCTGCTTGGCCTACCCGATCACCTTTGATCACAGGGATCACCCGACAAGCATCCGGCACGTAGGATTGGTTGCCTTTGTGTTAGACCCAATAATAAATGTATACCATCTCACACGAGTCCTTATGGACGGCGGCGGTACTCTAAATCTGATATATCAGGAAACAGTCCGGAAATTGGGGATAGACCCGACAAAAATCAGCCACAGTAAGACTACCTTCAAGGGAGTAATACCAGGCCCAGAGGCCCGCTGCACAGGCTCTCTATTACTAGAGGTTGTATTCGGTTCTCCCGACAACTTCCGAAGCGAAAAGTTAACCTTCGACATCGCTCCATTCCGAAGTGGCTATCAAGCACTACTCGGAAGAGTGGCTTTCGCTCGTTTTAATGCAGTACCGCATTACGCTTCTCTCAAGCTTAGGATGCCCGGTCCATGTGGCATCATCACCATTAGAGGAAACGTTGAACGTTCCTTACAAGCGGAAGAAGGTGCGACGACTTTAATAGCCGAACACTAAATGGCCCCTCCAACCAGAATAAAGGATCGGTCGTCAAGACCGCGGACACGGTTAGACAAGTCCGACGCATTACTAGATATAATAGCTTGGATAAACTCGAATGATTTGATGATTATACCCCCATAGATGGCACCAGGGGCTTCCCATGTGTAATAAGGGCTAGTTCGGCTCAACTTGACTTATCTTGAATTTTAATGGTTCATTGAGAATAACCAATTTTTTGGCACGAGAACTTTCACCTAAGTTCTTCTCTTTTCCAGATGACAATTGCGCCACACCCGTCCAGGATACGGCACAACGGAGACACAAGCGTAGACGTGCAGCAGGGACCTGCTCAAAGGTTTCTTTTTAGATTAAGACCCTGCGTAAACCTTTTTTACTGTCTCTTGTTGTTCACATCCTCCGGATACTTAATATAACCAAGAAGGATGCTAACGTTATTGGCATTTTGCCAGGTCAGAGCTTTGCACATACCTGGACACTCGGGGTTCATTATCAAGGGCATCGCTCAGCCCGACATATATTTTAAAGACCGAATACCTTAGGGAGTGTTCGGCGTCACGAGTTTGGCCTTATATGCATTAGCTCCGAATCATGTCTTTGGTCAAATGTTGGGTTTGCCCGGATCCCGTGTTTTACTACCTTACGTTCCGCTCTATCGGCTAAGGTGGCACCGGGAGAACTACTGCGATTGTGCCCTGGTTCATACAGATCAGCACCTCAGTAGAGAAAGCCGAAAACTGACTGTCATGATAAAGTGCGAGACTAGTCAACCACTCAATGACTTACTGGAGTCTTCGGGATTCCTCCGCATTAACGAAGGGCCGTTTCCCGGTCATGTACATACGCGCCCCGTATTCGGACGAGCGCAGAGGTACCAGGGGCTATATGGTAGCCCCACCGTCAAACTCCTATGGCTAAGTGAAAGTGTTAAAGCAATATAGTCCGATTGCCTTGTTCGCTGCGCTACCACCTCCTTAATGGACCAAGACGTTGGGTCAAGTGTGAATATGCGTTTTTTGCGAACACCCCTGCATTATATGCGTGGGGGCTGAAGCCGATGACTGCAAACTTTCAGGTCATATACATATATACATAAACGGCCGCACAGGAGGCATCATAATACTTTCAGGCAAAAGTATAAACACAGCCTTTATAATTCAATAAACATTGTTTTTACAATGGGAATACATGTCACTAGAACATAATATTCTTCGAGCACTAAGCCTCTATTGAATGAGCGCCTTCAAGGACTTCTTCAAAGTAGTGCTCGACAGCTACTCGGCCCACGGCCAAACTCTGGGTTGCAATAGCGGTGGCCTCCATCTCTGCCCAGTATGTCTTGACACGGGCAAGTGCCATCCATGCACCCTCTATGCACGCCAACCTCTTCATAGCGTTGATGTGCGGCACATCACCAAGGAACTGTTGCACTAAACTAAAATAACTATTCGGCCTAGGCCCTTCCCGCCACAGATGATCCACAACAGACCCATGGCAAGCCAAGACAACCTAAGGAGCTCGGCCCACTCGGTCATTCGCTCATTCAACAGGAGCGGACGCACTGGACCATCGAACTGTGACCAGAACAGCCTTTCCACTTCACGATATTTTTGATCCTTGAAGTATTCAGCAGCGTCAGCGGCACTAGCTGCCAAATCCACGTACGCGTCTGCAGAACTCCATAGTTGATCAAGAGGGGCATACTTCGGATCTCAGAACCTCGCCTGCAACAAAAAGGGCTTCCCAGCCACGATATCTCCAGCTTGACGCAGCTCCTCATTTGCCGCTCTGATTTTGGAGCGGGCTTCCTTGGCTGCTACCATGGCCTTCTCCAGGTCCGTCGCCTTCGCTCGGCTTTCTTTTTCAAGAAGCTGGTAACGGTCAGCGGCATCATTCAACTCAACGACAATCTTGGCCATTTTTTCCTTGCTTTGGCAATGTGTAGCCTGTTCGGCTCTCAGCTCTTCAACCGCCTTTAGAGCGGCCGCATCAATATTCCTGGCTCGTTCCTTGGCTCGGGCAAGTTCCACCCGAAGGGTCTCCACGGCGGCAGCTCCATCTGCAGTCACACATATTAAATATACTAGCATCATGCTCCTCTTACTATGTGTTGATCACCGGAGAAATCACATACCCTGTGCCTCGTCGAGCCGCTTGTTGACAAGCACGATGTAGGTATCTGCCGCATCAAGTTGCCGCTTCAGCTCGGCAAACTCACCAGTCTTGCTAGCCACCGGACCCTCCGCCACCTGCACATGAAGGCGGACTGATTATTACCTGGGACTATGATCCTTTGTTCATCGCCGTTCTCGACGGCAACCAGAGTCTGAGGGGCTACTATCTGCATAGGGCACACCTAACATGTGCGGTACTGTAAAAAAAAACACACTATTTCACGTACCTCAAAGCCTTCCAGCAGACTCATGAAAGCTTCATGCAACCCACTTTCGGCGGATGAAATCCTCTGAATCACCGTACCCATTAGCGTACGATGCGCCTCTGAGATAGCCGCTTGCTCCAGAAGATCCTTTAGTGCGTCCAATCGCACACCGGACGGTTCCGGACTCTTTCTGTCGCTCTCCTTAGGAGCAGAATACTGAGGACTTCGGGTGGCCGATGGATTACCCTCTGGCCTTGGCGGATCAGGAGAAGCCCTTCACGACGACACTTCAGCGTCGCCCGCCTCATGAGGTGGGGCGGCATGGGGAGGTATTTCGCTCTCCATCATCTCCGAAAGAAGATCCCCCGAAGACGAACTCTGTCGAGAAGGGCTACGATCCGAACTACAAGATATATGTTTTGGTTATTGTCCTCTGAGGTAAAGCAGGATATTTTTACTACTATGCACTTTTTGTTTACTTATAGCTTGGTGGGAGGCTGATCCCCTTGCGGACACTGTGCGGCAAGAATACCCTCCGAGGCAGGACCCTCTGGCAAAGACTTCTTCCCCCGTTTGGAAACCTTTGTTTCCGAGTCTTCAGAGGTGGTCCTCTTCCTTCCTTGGGGAGAGGGAATTTCAGATCCTTCTCCCCGGTTGTCCTCCTTCGTGGAGGCACTAATTCCCCCGGTTTGGATGAACAACGAGTGAGGCCTGCTTTCAGCCTCTTTACCCCCTTCATCTTCCCCTGAGGGCGCCTGATAAGGGGCCGACTCGAGCATTCTGCCCAGTACTGTATCTGTCGTTCCTTCAGGAAGTGGAGCCGAACACCTGATCATCTTAGCCTTTGTCACCCAGTCCTGGTCAAAGAGCGACTTTTCAGAATGATGTTGTGGTAAATAAAAAGACAGCATATTCGGCCATGGGATTACTTACTTGGGTGTCTGGGCGATTGCAGCTTAGACCCGTATCCTCGGTGAGGTCCGGACACTTTATTTGTGGTCTGAGGAACAATTTGTACAACTCCTCGAGCGTCATGCCGAAGAAGTGCTGAATGGCTCGCGGTCCTTCCGGGTTGAACTCCCACATTCGGAGGGGTCGACGTTTGCAAGGTAGGACCCAAAGAACTAGCATGACTTGCATTACTATAACCAGGCCGACATCTCTCTCGAGGATATCTCGGATGCGACTCTGCAATATCGGCACGTCATTTACTGGCCCCAAGTCCAGCCCCTTATTGATCCATGACGTCAGTTGTGATGGGGGGCCCGAGCGAAAGGCAGGGCGGCCACCCACTTGGTACCCCGGGGAGCTGTGATATAAAACCACTCCCGTTGCCATAAACTGGACACCTCCGGGAAGGAACCTTTTCGCCATGGAACTTCGGCGCCTTTGCTTATTACGGTGCCTCCGCACTGTGGTGTCTCCCCTCAATCATCTTCTGCTCCACATTGAAAGTTTTGAGCCACATGCCTAAGTGTGGGGTAATGCGGAGGAAAGCTTCACACACGACGATGTACGGCGAGATGTGAAGGATGGAATTCGGGGCCAGGTCATGGAAATCCAGCCCGTAATAGAACACGAGCCCCCTTACAAAGGGGTCTAGAGCAAGGCCTAGCCCTCGGAGGAAGTGACAGATGAATACAACGCTCTCTCCGAGTTTGAGAGTGTAAATGTCCTGCCCTCGAGCAGGCAACCTGTGCGAGATTTCGCCGGTCAAATACCTGGCCTCTCTAAGCTTCTTGATGTCCTCCTCTGTGACAGAGGAAGGCATCCACCGACCTTGAAGGTTGGATCCGGACATGGTTGAAGGTCCGAAGCGCCTGACCTGAGCCTTGGGTGTTGGAACTCGAGGTGGGGGAAGGATTCGATTGAGCGCAAGAAGAAAAAGGACAGGCCTTGGACTCTTTATAAAGGGGATGAATATCAAGCGTCCTCCGGGTGGCCATTTGGGACTTGCCTAAAATCGAGGAGTCATACCAACGGGCACGATTGGGTTACCCACATCCGTATTGATGATAATCCCGTAATAAGGGGGGCACGATCTCTGCTTCGACAAGACGTGCCAATAAAATCACCTCGCAAAATGTGGAGTGGCAGGCTGATTGAAAAAGACGATCCGTTATGGCCAGACCACGGCCATACTCACATTATGAAAAACGGTCGGCAGATTGATTTGTGGAAATATTATTCTCTCTACGGTGGCATGTGGAATTTGTTTTGCAGAGCCGGACACTATCCTTGTCCGGAGACCCCAGAGCAAGAGCAGAGCCGGACACCCCAAAAAAAGAAGGAAGATGCACACACAAGTCTGGGGCGCTGCTCTCACTACATGAAGGGTTGCTGGCCACGGAGTCATAACTGCTTCTTCATCTCTTCCACGACCTCCATCTCCTTGCGCGTCTCCTCCACCATCTTCATCATTGTGTCCATGACGCGGCATTTATCGACGCGAGCCTTCATCATCTATTCCACGGTCGCATTACTTACCTTCACATCAGCAGGGTGCTAGATGTGGAGCTTCGTCAACTCCTTCTTCTGTTCCATGACGAGGGCCTGCAACATCTTCATCGAGGAACTACTATTCTCATGCAGCTATTTCCAGCCGGCGTTCTCCTCCTTCAGCAGGTCGAGCTCGTGGCAGAGCTTCGCATTGTCCTCCTAAAGTTGCAGGATTTTGCTGGTCGCCTTCTTCTCCGAGGCAATGCTCTTCTTCAGCAGCATCACCAAGCCGGCGGTCAACTCCCCCTGCTCATTGAGCTCAGCGGGCATGTCGTCGAGGCTCTCCTTCAGCAGCTCCACCAAGCCGTGGATGAACTCGTTCTTCTTGTTGAGGTGCTTATTGAGCTGATCAGGCATGCCGTCGAGGGATAACGACTCCAGCGCCACCATCTCGGCATGTTCGCCTCCGCGTCTAGGGCGCTCCTGGGAGCCATCGCCTGCCCGTGAGAGATCTTTCGAGGTCTTTGCGTGGCGGCGAGCCCTCTCTTTTTTTCCGCAGCCTTGGTTGCCGCTCCCTTGTTACGAGTAGTTCTCGACCTACAGCTCTGCACACCGGCCATGGCAAGGACGGACAAAGCAGGACTTATGAGGAGGAAGGTAGAGTAATTTTCGGTTAGGTAGTTCCCCTTTTTATAGCCTAAGTACTAGCACTAGTACTAAAACCTGCATAGTGGAACACGTTCAGGTTTGGTACGTACTGGTAGGTGTGAGCAGGCTTGCACTTAATTGTAGCACTAGTACTTTTGAATGTGATGGAAACAAGGTAAAGATTAATTGATGGTTTCGAGGCCCGAAACGGCTCCCGATGAGTTTAGTGGAACATAAATTTCAAGTAGACTGCACTGCTCAGATGCGTAAATATTATGTTACTGTCAAAAATTGGCACAGAATACGAAGGAGACCAATGGAAGTACTACTAGCAACCCATGATTTAACTACTAGCATGCTTGTGATGGAGTAGTAATGTCTTTCTTCCGCCCTCACGTCCACTCAATTTGCATGCGCTGTATTAATTGACCATCAATGAAGTGAAGGACTTTACACGCATCAAATTATCACATGGGGTGGATCTTGGTACAAAATTGTGTCCGCCCGTGTACCCGCGTGGGCGTGCGAGGGAATGAGTGCATGCGTGGCGTGCGTGCACATCTTCGCTTCGTGCATGTACCGCCAGTGCGGCTCAGGGAGGACGAGTACATTCTTCTGGAACCAGCAGCACGTCACTGTGATCAATCCACACAAGGATGTCGCGACAACGCCTCCACATGTGCCACGTCCCCACGTGGCTTCATGAACTGTAAGAGAGACACTGTGTAGCATGCCATTGTGTTTTGCACATACTCGAAGTACTAGTAAGGTACACGTGCATTGCACGCGTCAGATTTTGCAGCCAAATTACGAATAAATACCACCCTTTAGCATGTAAGCTCTGAGTCATATATGCCTGATGTAGACCTTCGTTTAATTCTTATAGTTCATCTCATTCAAACTCAATTAGTTTTTATAAAAAACCTAGGGCCTCTTTGATTCATAGGATTTCCAAAACGCGGTTGTAGGAAGAACATGGGATTAGAGTGGAATGTCGTCTTGAATCCTACAGGATGGTACGAGTGTTTGATTGTGCATAGAAAAACGCAGAATTCTTTCAAAGAGGTTTGAGTGGATGGGATGTTTCCTACGAAATCTAGTGCAAATGAATCATAAGGAAAAATTTCTATGGTTTACAATCCTATGAATCAAACAACCAAGATAGGAAAAATTCCTAAGGATTATAATCCTCCAAAATTCCTTTGAGAATCCTTTGAATCAAAGAAGCCCTTAATCTATTTTATGCATGGAATTGTACATTGTAAAGCATAAAGTTCAAACAAAGAATGGCAATTCAACTAGGAAAATGTTTGGGCAATTACGATACGGAAGATTCTAGAACAAAGGAGAACCACTTTTGTTTTGAGATTTGTGCATTATGCTTAAGTTCAACCATGGAGTCTGCTAGATTGCACATGTGGCAAAATCCGGTGGGGGGCTAGAAGATGGTGCGAGGGTCCGAGTGGAGGGAGACCGACCTGAAGAGAAAGATTGCATGTGTGCGATGGATAATGCCGACTCGTAGTGTGTGTGCATGCATGCACGAGAGAAAGTTAGTGGTACAATTATAAAGAGAAGACCAATGTGTGGGTGTAAAAGACTAGGTGAGGTCATAATCAATGTAAAGTTGAATTCAAATATTTGAATAGGAGATTATGATGTTTGAAACCCATGCATGCATGAATATAACGGAGATCTGAAGGGTGTGGTTTGGAAACGAGCATGTTGCAATGTATACACATTGAACAAGGTCATATTGGTTTGAATTTGAGATACCGATGGCAGACATCATTTGGCCACATTGCATCCGTGCATGGACAAACTATTCTTATTGGAGATGATGGGTGGCTTTCGCATCACATATCTATATCTATACCCCTATATATATTATATTTTATATTGTTTTATATAGTGTGCGGATAACTTTAACTTTGAAAGATGGTCATTGGATGAGGCCAATCCGATGGTGCAGAGCTGGCAAATTTGAGCACTACTGGCCGTTGGATATCATCTAGATTCCACCAGATTTTGCCACATGTACAATCTAGAAGACTCTATGGTTGAAATTAAGCATAATTAATGCACAAACCTCAAAACACAAGCACTTCTTCTTTGTTCTAGAATCTTCCGTATCAGAATTGTCTAAATGTTTTTCTGCATGATTTGTTTTTACTTTATGCCTTACAATGCACAATTCCATGAATCTTAAAATAGATTAGCTTTCTTATAAAAACTAGATGATTTTGAATGAAATGAACTATTAGAATTAAACGAACATCTACATCATGCATATATGACTCAAAGCTTACATGCTATAATGTGGTATTTATTCATAATTTGGTTGACGAATCACATGCGTGCAATGCACGTGTACCTTACTAGTCTAAATGGTGTATGTGTGTGTGTTGTGCGTGTTAAACACATTGTACGTAATATACCTTACTAGTCTAAGCTTGTTATCCCAAAATTTCAAGCCGCGCCTTGTTATGTTGGAATTTCAAGCTAGCGTCTCTATCTATCGTGCTGCGAAACTCCCGCCTCTTCAACCCGCGCCTTGTTAGCCCGATATATTTAAGATATATCTTTGTCTTGTTGTGCTCCGACAAGTCCCTCCATCTCAACCCGCGCCTTTCTATTCCAAAATTACAATGCGCGCGAAAACTCCCACCTCCTATGAAATCCCGACACGGGAAATGCCCGTGATACCCCTGAACCGAAAGAACCGCCTCATATCGGTGGGGGGTACTCTCGTTACTTACCCCACATTTCGGATAAGTGCGTCCCTAAGCCATGGTTCCCCACTCCCATCCCATCCGCCCACCCATTCGTAAACCAAGGCCGGGAAAACCCGCGAAGCCCCACACCCTCCTCCATCCGCCACCCAGCCGGAGCCTCTTCCCCGATGATTTCGTCCACAGCAACACCTCGACGTCCCTCATCCACCATACCGGATGAGGATCCGTCGTCGTTCTGGTCGTCCCGCCGGTTCAGTCACCCCGTCCTCCACCTCCAAGAAGCTGCCCCGACGTTCCAACGTCTTTCACGCCACCTCCATTCCCACACCACCGTCTTCACCTACACCACCGGAAGAGCATCAGCATCACCGTTTCCTCGGATGAAGCTGCGGCCTAATCGGCACCACCAAAGAGGTTGTACACTAATCGCCGCATTTTCTTATTGATTCGATCTTACGATGCTGCCGACGCTCGGTCCCGAGCCGACACGGCGCGACTCCATCCACCATGGTGTCACCGTCCACTTCCTCCACGGTGTCGCTCCCTCGGCGGCGACGTCCACATCAGTAGGAGATGCTACTGCTTTAGCTCTCGCTCGCGCCGTTGCTCTGCTCTTGCTCTCGGTCCCCTGCCTGGTCTGCTCTTGCTGTTGCTCTTGCTCGCGCTGCTACTCTCGCTCTTGCTCTTGCTTGCGATGCTGCTCCGATTTAGCAACACTTCAGTCGACTGAATCGACTTTTGGGTCAGTCGATTTTCAGGGGGTGGGGGGGGCTCGCCGGAGTTAAGGAAGAACCAGCCGCAGCGGAGAGGGGGGCTGGGGGCGGTGGTCGCCGTCGGTGGTGGGGCGGTGGCGTGGGGATCGTGGAGAAAAGCTTCGGCGCAGGGGGCCTAGAGGGATGGCCGGGGCGGCGGCGGACCGGTGGTGGGGAGTGTTTTCGGGGTGTGCGGGGCGGCTGTTTGGCCGGTGGTGGCTGGCGGCTCAGGGGGGTGGAGGTTGAAGATGAATTGTAGGCCCTTGATTTCGTATCCAACGGCTGCAAAATCGACTGACCAGAGATGAAAAAGTCAGTCGACTGACGTGTAGCCTCACCTCTAGTGCGTTCAGTTTCGATAGTAAAATTCAGTATCGACAGCAAAATTCAGTTTCGGCAGTTAAGTTTAGTTTCGACAGTTAAATTCAGTTTCGGCAGTTAAGTTCATAGATGAGTGGCTGATGTATACATCTAGCACTTTGTGGTAATGTATTTTACGTCATCTATTGGAGATGTATTAGAATTCCACTCAGGTTAACGTTGTCTCTCTTGTCGTGCCTCAGCCTCGGCGTCGTACAACTCACCGGAGCTGCTGCAACGACGAAACCCTCCATCACAGCGGAGCAGTACCTCGGGCTCCATCTCCAGACGCCTAAGATCTTCTTCCCCTCCTCCGACAATCAAGTCAGTCGGAGCATCCTATCCAGCCAACCCAATCACGCTGAGATCGACATGGCTTCGACAAAGAGGTTGTACACTTGTTACATATCTTTTTTACTCTACATGTTATATATATTGTCCACTGAGCACACGGAGTAACGGGAAATACGATTATTTTATCCTACTATAGGACAAGCAATGAGGTACCAGGCAACTTAGCTATCTGTGATGGACTCTCTTGAACACCATCATTATTTATCTCTGCGCGTTTGAGCTGTGCGTTTGTCGATGGCCCTGGGAGTTAAGCTAGTAGGGCAGTGGCCTGGGTCCAAAGTAATAGAAGTAGCACAAAAACATTTTTTTAGTGTAGGCTTTTCCTTGCTCAAGCCTGCCTACTGGAATCGCCAGTGCTTGAAAGGAAAAGTGAATGAAAAACATAGGAATTGGAAAGTTTCGTATGGTACTACTTTTCATGAATTTGGTGCAAAGGAATGGAGCAAAGGAAAGCTGTAGGATTTGTTCCTTTAGTGTCTCCTTGAAAGAAAACCGTAGGAATTTTAATTTCCACTTGTCCTCCTTTTCAAATTCCTATTCATGAACCAAAAGACTAAGAGATAGTAGCATAACAGCATTATAACCGTACATTTTCTTGTGGTTTGACTTAATCTCACCATGCTTCTTTGCATCCTGTGATCTTCCAATTATTTTCAACCAAACACCCAGATTGGCAGAAATCATGTGTTTTTAAATTCTCTGTTTTGCACGTGCATTCCTATCCTATTCATGTCTATTTCCTATCCCTGCATTGTTAGAATCCTCAATTTGAAACAAGCCCTTACACAATTACTTCTATTACAGAGATGTGTCAAAGAAAACCTTGTGTGGTTTGTCCTGCTCCTGCGGTACTGTGTTCCACCCCAGCTCAGCAGCTCCAACGACGAAAGGGTTCACCACATCAGGGATCTCCTCTCCAGACTGTCTTTCGCCGCCTCAGATCTTCTTCCCCGCCACCGGCAGGCACGACAACTACATTACCATCATCAACTGAGCAGATGACCTTGAGGACTACACGCAAGAGAGGTCGCACTCTTTCATGTCTTCTTACGTTATGCATCGCTTAATATGATGACATGCTACTTTCTTGTCGTGTTCACCTATTAGACTCTGAGTCAGGTCCAAACATATGCTGAAACTTGAGTTTTTAAATGGTTGTGGGGTACATATTGGGGCAGCAATCAATATTATCTGGTTAATCTCGGGTGTCTACTATGAGTTTCATGTTGGGTGCAAACAAACATTAAAGGAGCCATTATCTGTATTTTTTAACTAAAGCTATTATTTGCCTGCTATCATTGGTTTTGGGTCTATTCACAGTTTGCTACCATCACTCTGGATTTGTGCATGCACTTCTTATATAATCTCATTATGTTTTATTCCTATGCATGTTAGTTATTGTACACAGTGGAACTGAACATGTAGAGCAAAAGAGACGAGCCTTGCGTGGCAATAAAATTTTATGCAGACGTCGCTCCATGGTGGGCGCAGGCGCACCCCTCCACCCATTTCAGATCGTAATCAACAGGAAGATAAGCATTACGAGGGGGATTCAAGCAGAAGACCACTCCTATTTACCCCATGAGTTCTTCGCTCTAACTTGGCATGCTGATGTTGGTTATATCATGCATATGGTGCCTTGCATTGCTTACTTTATACATCAAATATGTCAACTTCTTAGTTTAGACATGCTTTATGTGAATGCCATCGTTTAGTTTATTCATTGTTTATGTGAATTATGCAATGCCATCTTGTTTAGCCAGGCATCATATATGTGAATTTTGCAATGCCATCCTGCTTAGCCAGTAATCTTATATGTGAATTATATCAGGCCATCCTTTTTTTTGTTATGTATTGCATTTGTCAACAATGTTAGTACATTCAACTACTCTTCGTGTGCATCAGCCATTTAACATGGTCATGGAAAATTCTTGAGTGAAAACAAGGTCTTCATAGCAGACTATGCTATCTGACGAAGCACATAACTCGCTGGTTATGGATAGCTCCTCAGAGGAGGATTCAGAGACAGATGACCAGTCCTATTCGCCCCCCCCCTGAGGTGTATGCTCTAATTAACTTGGCAGGGTTATGTTGCTCATATCATGTGTACGGTGTCTTGCATTGCGATGTCATTTGATTAGTTTAGAGATGCTTTGTGTGAATGCCACCTGTTTAGTGTCTAATTACCATATATGTGAATTATGAATTGCCATCTTGTTGCAAGACATTATATATGTGAATTATGCAATGCTATCTTGTTGCAAAGGCATTATATATGTTAATTATGCAATGCCATGCTGTTGAGCCAATCATCATGTATGTGAATTATATCATGCTATCATTATTTTTGTATTACGTGTTCCATTTGTCGACAATGTTTGTATATTCAACTACTCTTCCTGTGCATCAGTGATTTGAAGCGGTGATGGAAGTATCTGGAGTGAAAACAAGGTATTCAGAGCAGACAAGGCTACTGCTTTGAAGCGAGACATCTTCTTTGAATCTGAGAGAGCTCCTCGAGAGGAGGATTGTAGAGGCGATGACCAGTCCTATTTCCCCCCTGAGGTCTATGCTCAAACTTGGTAGGGTTATATTATCCATGTCATGCATGTTGTCTTGCATTGCTTAGTTTTTACATCATATATGGATTGCCATCTGCTTACTAGCTTACTATATAAATCATATATTTGAATTATATCATACCATCATGTTTACATACACAAAATCTATCTGAATTATGGCATGGCAACCCATTTATTAAAGACATCATATAGTTATATCATCTCATCCTGTTTAGTGTTTACAGTCATCATATTTTGAATTATGTCATTCTATCCGGGAATTATATCATGCTATCATGTTTCCATAGGCGGCATGTATGTGAATTATGGCATGCCAACCTATTTAATAAAGACATTATATAGTTATATCATGTCATCCGGTTTACATAGTCATCGTATTTTGAACTATGTCTTTCCATCTTTTTTAGTTAGCCATCATAATGTGAAATTGTATCATGCTATCCTGTTTAGTTAGCCATCATATATGTGAAATTATGTCATGCTATCCGGTTTGGTTAGACAACATAAATGTGAATTATTTCATGCCCTCTTTTATTCCCCACTATCCATTGCACCTGTCTATCATACAATGTCTGTACATTCAATTACTTTTCTTGTTTATCAGCCATTTGAATTGGAGAGGGTGATGGCAGTATATAAGGGAGTAACAACACGGTCTTCAGAAAAGATAATGCTACCAGTTGATGCAGATAGAACCACGGTTGTACTTTCCCAAGAACCAGCCCCACCACACATAACCCAGACTCTCCCAGATTGTACACCTACCCAGTTGGACAGAGAACCAGCTACACCCCTTCTAACCCCAACCCTAGCAGATAGTAACCCAGTTCCAGTTGACACAGCACCGTCTCCACCACAGAGCACCCAAACACGAGCAGTTAGTAAGGGAACTGCGTGCCCAAAGCACGAGGACCACCACTCCGAATCCCAACTCAACGCTTAAAGGGGGAAGAAGATTTGTTCTCAGGTCAGGTTCTGTAGCTATGGTCCATACTCCTTTGCTCTTGCATCATTGTATTTACTCAGACCAACTATTTTCAAATTTTAAGGATAGAATTGAAACTCCAATGGTGCAACAGGTATGTTTTAAACTTCTTTCTTTAACTGGTTTGCTGTTGTAACTTGCTCTATATTGATTTCAGTTTCAATTGAATAAACAGTTATGTTCTCATGTCATGCACATGACAAGTGTCTCTATAGTTTCCCACACTTATATTCTGTCTATTCTGCTTTGTCTTGAACAAATATTATTTGATATGTGTCTCTATCTTAATTTGGCAACAAAAACTAAAATGATATAGACCATAAAGCGACCATGGTACATAGATATATGTTTGTTTCATGCTGTTATCCTGTGCACTTTACTACTGAACTGATTTACCAAAATGAGTTTCATATACAACATGGTAAGCCAATGATGTGTCTGCTTGTTTCTCTTTTAGAATGCGGACAAAATATTGGAGAACAATACCCCGTTATGCAATGGTGAAGGAAGTAATGCTGATAAGGTTCAAGATAGTGAGACATCCCTGTTGGTCTCCAAGAAAGCTGATAAAAACTACCTTGACGACAGTGAGAGAATCCATAAGTCCTGTCTTGATGTAGTGTTCGAGTTACTGGCCACTACCGCTGGCACAAGATCTTCGAACTCGCTGCCTGAATCAGTTCTTCTTCTTGAGTCTCAGCTTCAAGTTGAAAGACATCGATCAAATGTGTTGCGACAGGAAGCTGAAGGACTGAGGAAGTCCTTGCAGAATTCAGATGCATACTCTCTGGTGCAACAGCAAGCGCTGAAGGATTTAAGCGCCAAACAAGAGAAAGTTAATAAGCTTGCTAAGCATCTTGCTAGCATTATGGGTACCCAGGATATTGTTTCTTGAGATCTTGGAAGTGGTTTCGATTACGGACATGTTTTCTTTGCGGCGTTCATTTGCACTGGTCGCCAACTTTGACAACTAGTGTATATGATATGCTGCTTTGCTCCGTATATTTGCACTGGCGGCGAACTTTGATTCCCAGTGGATGTAATATGTGTAATAGCCGTGATAGCCTAGCGTAAGTTGCTTGCTTATTTATTTCCTTGTTGTCTTGTTTATTTGTTTGCTTGTAGTCAGTGCTATTCTTTTTCCGCGGTTTGCTAGTGGCCGCAATAACCTTTTTTTAATCTAGGCCACAATAACCATGGGCTACATATTTACTATATTGACACTAGCCCTTCTACGGGCCGTAGAAACAATGTGCCTTCTACGGGCCGTATCATCAATGGGCCTTCTACGGGCAGTACTATCAATGGGCCTTCTACGGGCCGTATGATCGATTGCCCAAACATGGGCCAATAACATACCGCTTTATGGCCGTAAACGGGCTAGAGTTGGAATCGTCCGTTCATGGGCCGACCATAATGGGCCGTTGTTAATAGGCCGTATTTGATGACGCTATGAAAACGGCCCAACGTATTAACGGGCCACAAACGGGCCGACTGTATGCACGGGCTGAATTTGGCCTACAAGCAGAAAATGACAGTAACAGGCCGTAAGTAACCGAATGCTGGCAATGAGCCCAAGATAAATGGGCCCTGAGAAGGCCGAAAGATAACATGGGCTAGAAACGGCCCAACGGAATAATGGGCCGTTAATGGGTATAAAGTGACACATTGTTCATTACAGGACAGTTTTACCACGGGTCGTTAACGGGCCGAGGGTTACTAAGGGCCTCAGATGGTCCAAAAGACGTCATGGGCCATACATGGGCCGGAAGTTAAAACAGGCTGGAATTATATTGGACGGCCTAGATGACGCTACTGGGCCTAATTCGGATAGGCCGTAAACGGGCCCCGGGTTAGCGGGCTGTAAATGGGCTATATGCGAACAGGCAGTTAACAGGCTTGCCGTGGGCCAGCCCGCCACCTTTTGACCAAGTCAAATGGGCCGGCTGAGGGAGTCCTGGATTAGGGGGTATTCGGACAGCCGGACTGTGTACAACGTCCGGACTTTTGAAGCGTGAAGATACAAGACTCAAGACTTCGGCCCATGTCCGGATGGGACTTTCCTTGGCGTGGAAGGCAAGCTTGGTGATCCGGATATTATATTTCCTTCCTTGTAACCGACTCCATGTAAACCCTAGTCCTCTCCAGTGTCTATATAAACCGGAGAGGTTGGTCCTAGAAGGCCGATCACAATTACAATCATACCATCATAGGCTAGCTCTTAGGGCTTAGCCTCTACGATCTCGTGGTAGATCTACTCTTGTACTACCCATATCATCAATATTAATCAAGCGGAAGTAGGGTTTTACCTCCATCGAGAGGGCCCGAACCTGGGTAAACATCTGTGTCCCTTGCTTCCTGTTACCATCAGCCTTGGCCTTGCAGATCGGGACCCCCTACCCGAGATCCGCCGGTTTTGACACCGAAATTGGTGCTTTCATTGTTAGTTCCTATGTGTTGTCGCCATCAGGCTCGTTGGCTCCTTCGATCATCATCAACGACACTGTCCAGGGCAAGACTTCCCCCCCCCCCCCCCCGGACAGATCTTCGTGTTCGGCGGCTTCGCACTACGGGCCAACTCGCTTGGCCATCTGGAGCAGATCGACAGCTACGCCCCTGGCCACCAGGTCAGGTCTGGAAACCTGAACTACACGACGGACATCCGCGGAGACTTGATTTTCGATGGATTTGGGCCTATGCCAGAGCTGCCGGACGATCGCGGCGAGCACGACTTAGACCTGCCGTCGACGAAGCTCGAGTGCTCGCCCCATAGTATCTCCGGACCTAGATCCGGAGCAGCCTGCCCTACCTAAGGACGGAGGGATGGACCCCGCCCCCCAGGTCGCGCACTCATCGGCGGTGGAGCCGAACACGGGTTTTACCTCTGCGGTGTCCTGTGACTCTGAACCCCCGGATTCGTATCCGTACGTTGGTTCCAGTCTGCACACTCCCGAGCTCGTCGGGTCAGGATGGGCTCTAGTAATGGAGTTCACCGCTGCGGATATCTTCCAGCACTCGCCTTTCGGCGACATGCTGGACTCATTAAAGTCTATCTCTTTGTGAGGAGGCTCTTCGCCGAACTATGTCCGGCTCGAGTGGGAGGCAGACGACGAAGGAATTCGTTGCCCACCCACCACCCACTTCATTGCCACGGTCGATGACTTAACCGAGGTACTAAACTTCGACTCCGAAGACATCGACGGTATGGACGACGATGCAGGAGAAGAACATGAACCACCGCTCACTGGGCAGTGGACAACCACCTCTTCTTATGATATATATATATATATATATATATATATATATATATATATATATATATATGTTGGACACTCAAAGGAAACAAATGGCGATGAGGGAACGGAGGATAAAACCTCGGGGAAAAAAAGCAAAGAATGGGCGTCGTCGGCGCCACTCCAAGCCCCGCCACACCAATACCGGCCCGAGGCGAAAACAATCCGAATGGTGCGAAGAAGAATACAACCCTGATCAGCCCGCCTTGAGCAGGCTGAGCAGGAGGATGAGCAGTCAGCCCAAAAGAACGAGGCTGACGAACGAATACCGGAGGAGGACAGCTACATGCCCCCTCGGAAGGCGAGATTAGCCTCGGCGGCAGCGAGTTCGGGCGTGCCTAAGGATCCCGTGAGAGCAGAGGCGCTTCAAGCGTCGGCTTATAGCCACCGCGAGGAGCACGAAAAAAACAGCATCAACTCCAAGCTGATCAATATCTGCTCACAGATAGATGGACGGAAGTCCTGGCAGCCGAGGAATACGGACTCAAGCACCATACGGCTGACCGTCCACCTCGTGGCCGGGATAAAACGGCATACCAGTCCGCATACCAGCCAACACCCCCACGCCAACATACTACGGCCTGGGGCAACAAAACGGGACAACCAAGATTGATCTACGGATCGCGGGGGTGCACCTCGGTACGCGACGAGGACCGTCACGCCGGACACATCTTCAACAAGTCCGAACAGGCCGAACATAGCCACCCAGAGCAATTCGACCTGCGTAGCCACATAGCCCGGCACAGAGGCGCCACGCACCCCCTCTGCTTCACTGATGAAGTAATGGATCATGAATTCCCAGAAGGGTTTAAACTCGTAAACATCGAATCATACGATGGCACAACAGACCCCGCAGTATGGATCGAAGATTTCCTTCTCCACATTCACCTGGCCTGCGGAGACGATCTACACGCCATCAAGTATCTCCCCCTTAAGCTCAAAGGGCCAGCCCGGCACTGGCTAAACAGCCTGCGAGCAAATTCCATTGGCAGTTGGGAAAACCTGGAAGACGCATTCCTCGACAACTTCTAGGGCACATATGTGTGACCACCTGACGCCGACGACTTGAGCCACATTACTCAACAGCCCGGAGAGTCAGCCAGGAAATTCTGGACTTGGTTCCTAACTAGAAGAACCAAATAGTCGACTCGTTCGACGGGCCTTGAAGCCCTAGCGGCTTTCAAGCATAATATCCGTGACGAGTGGCTCGCTCGACACCTCGGCCAGGAAAAACCCAAGTCTATGGCAGCTCTCACAACACTAATGACCCGTTTTTGCGCAGGCGAGGGCAGTTGGTTGGCCCGCAGCAGCACTACACCACAGTCTGGCAATTCGGATGGCCACGACAATAATGGCAAGCCGTGGCGGAACAAACATAAGCGACGGCACAACGGCGACAGCACTGAAGACACAGCAGTCAACACCGGATTTAGTGGATCCAAGCCCGGTCAGCGGAAGAAGCCGTTCAAAAGAAATAATCAAGGACCGTCCAGTCTGGACCGCATACTGGAGCGCTCACGCGAAATTCATGGCACCCCGGACAAACCAGCCAACCACACCAATAGATATTGCTGGGTATTCAAATAGGCCGGCAAAATAAACACCGAAGACAAGGACAAGGGTCTGCACAGTGACGATGACGAGGATCCCCGACGTCCAAACACGGGGGGACAGAAGAAATCCCCCCCCCCCAGGTGAAAACGGTCAACATGATCTACGCCACGCACATCCCCAAGCGGGAACAGAAGCGGGCACTAAGGGACGTCTATGCGATGGAGCCAGTCGCCCCGAAATCCAACCCATGGTCAGCTTGTCCGATCACTTTCGATCGTAGGGATCACCCTACTAGCATCCGTCACGGCGGCTCGGCCGTATTGGTCCTAGACCCAATCATTGACGGATTCCACCTCACACGCGTCCTTATGGGCGGTGGCAGCAACTGAACACGCTTTTAACAGAACAGTGCAAAATGGGCATCGACCCTTCAAGGATCAGGCCCACTAAAACCACCTTTAAAGGTGTAATTCACAGGTAGAGGCCCGTATGCGGGCTCTATAACATTGGAAGTGGTCTTCGGATCTCCGGATAACTTCCAAAGCGAAGAGTTAATCTTCGATATCGTCCCCTTTCGCAGTGGTTAGCATGCACTGCTCGGACGAACTGCATTCACCAAATTTAATGCGGTACCACGCTACGCATATCTCAAGCTCAAGATGCCAGGACCACGCGGGGTCATAACGGTGAACAGAAATATGGACCGCTCCCTACGAATAGAAGAACATACTGCAGCCCTTGCAGCGGAAGTACAATGCGGCCTTCTCCGACAAACCAATCCGGCGACAACAACTTCGAGCACAGTCAAGCGAGTCCGGAGCATCCCGCAACATGATCATCAGGCACGCCAAGAGCGCGACTAGCAGTCCGGCCTCCGCCCAAGCCCCATCAAAGCAGCATTCGTGCCACGTGCACACAATTACGCACTTAAAATACCATGGGCATAGGTGGAGGCGCATCAACGACCCACTCAATATTGCGGGTAACCGCCAAATACTTTCATACTCTTTCCCTCTTACCTTTCAGGACACCGCATTGGCACAGCATCCTCAAAAGAGCCGAATTGCCGGATTTATAGGGAAGAGACATCCAAGGAGGCAATAGACGTTGTGCACAGAAGAAAATACCCATGTGGAATCTATTTACGATCATTATACCTGCTTTATCTACCTCAACACAGCCTGCCCCTGGATAGGACATGTCAAATAGTCCTATTTTACGTCTGCTTAAACGCACCCATTGTACATGTATGCTTAAATGTATTTTTCGTCAATGGGAGATTATATATAGCGCCAGCTTATTATTCTTATTTGAGCATTTTTCTCTTATAAATGTTTATTTGATATTGCATCCGTACACTTTGGTGCGGCCAGTTCGCCAGGGGCTTCTTATGGCGCCAATATATGGCAACTAAAGTCCGAACACTTTCAACGGCGGCACCACGAACTTATAGCACTATATGCATCAGCTCGAATCATGTCCTGGGTCTCTGATTGGGATAGCCCGGCTCCCTTGTTTTGGTGCCTTACGTTCCGTTATATCGGCTAAGGTAGCGAGGGAGAACTACTGCGATTGTGTCCCGGTTCTTCCGGACGAGCACCTCAGTAGAGAAAGCCGAAAACTGACCGGCATGGTGTGGCGAGAGCTGGTCGCTGTTCGAGAGGTTTTAAAATCCTTAAAGATTTTCCGCTTTACGCGATAAATCGGTGTCGCCCGATCTAGGCGTGTATAGCGCCCCGATTCGGTCTTCCGGATTCTAGGGGCTTCGCCGAAATTTAAAATTGTAGACTTCTATGGCTAAGTGAAATTTATAAACCCGCATCGTCTGATTGCCTTGTTCGCTGTGCCGGACACTTCCTTAAGGGACCAAACATTTGGATAAAGAGTGTCCGGGTTTTCCACGAACACCCTAGTGCTAGTCACGTGGGGGCGGAAGCCGACGACTGGCCTACTTTCAGGATTTTATAAACAGCCACACATAAGGTAATATTTTGAATAAAAAAAGCGCTACATAGCGCAAGTAACTTCGTCTTTAATTACAAACATGACAGAAGTGAATTCATTCCAAAGTGGCGTCCTTGGTACACTCATCAGGGACGAGACGAGCACCCTGCATCACGCCACCGTAGTACATTTCGGGACGGCGATGCACCTTGCCTTCCGGTGGCCCGTCCTTGACCAGCTTCTCCGCATCCAGCTTGCCCCAATGCACCTTGACGCGGGCAAAAGCTCGGCGGGCCCCTTCGATGCAAACGGATCGCTTGATCACTTCAAGCCGCGGGAAGGCATCCACCATCCACTTGATCAGGCCAAAGTAGGTACCGGGCAGGAGCTAACCAGGCCACATCCTGACTATGGAGTCCCTCATAGCCAGTTCGGCCGCCCTGTGGAGTTCGACCAACTGCTTCAGTTGGTCGCTCAGAGGCATCGGATGATCGGCCCCAAAGATACATCGGGACCAGAACAGCTTCTCCGTTGAGCTCCCCTCCTGGGCACGGTAGAACTCCGCAGCGTCTGAGACGCTGCGTGGTAGATCTGCAAATACCCCTGGAGAGCTCCGTATTCGAGTAAGTAAAAGAAACGCCTCCTCCACATGTTTGCTTTGCATAAAGAATTTTTACCCGCCGCTATGGATCTCCTGTTGTGCTTTCTCGGCCTCGGCCTTAGCATCTTTCAAACCTACAAGGGCCTTCGCAAGCTCGGCCTCTTTTGCCTTTAGATCATGCTCCACGGACTCGCACTTCCAGCCGAGGTCCTGGAGCTCTTGTTGTACCTCGCCCACTCTAGCATTTTGCTTTTCGCGGTCCTTGCATTCCAAGGCCGCTTTGTCTTCGGCCTCGGACATCGCTTTCTTCAGGGACGCCACTTCGGCGGTGGCCCCTGCTACACAGTCATGACGCTTTCGCGTTAGATTGACAAATTTTGCCTATCTTTAAATACATAAGAGCGGAAATCACTTACCCTTGCTCTCTTCAAGCTGCCTCTTCATGAGGATGAGCTCTCCCTGCGCTTGTTCCAGGTCCCGCTTCAGTTCGGCAACCTCGGCAGTATGGGAAGCAGCAGCAAGCAGCACAACCTGCTTATTCACAACAATACTTATTATTAGACTCCTGTGAATTATAATTGACCCTCCGTTTGGCTTTTCTTTCTGAACACCAACCAGAGTATCAGGGGCTACTACCTATCGGGTGGTAATTCCATACATTTTTATTACTTACCTCAAAGCCCGTCAGGAGGCTTGTGCAGGTTTCGGTTAGTCCGCTTTTGGCCGACAAAACCTTTTGAATCACCACACTCATAAGAGTACGGTGCTCTTCTTCCATGGAAGCGCCTCGGAGCGCTTCCACCAGACTATCTGGCGCCGTCAATGCAACGGAAGTCTTCGGCACGGGCGGCTCACCCTCCCTAACAAGGGGCTGCCCGCTTGAGTCCGGAACCGTCGGAGGTTCTGGAGCAGTGTTTGGTTGGGAGCCCGCCTAGTTGCGGCTCTCATTGACGCGATCCGCAGGGACCTTGAACCCCGCATGTACGACATTCAGAAATCCGCTTTGGGGTGTCTCCAGTACCACCTCTCCCTACTCGGGGAACCTTCGGGACAACACCTCCATGTCATCCGCAGGCTGAGGAGTGGTGGCCGTCAGGAGCGAGTTCATCTCTGAAGCGCTCAGAGACCCATCCGAAGACAACACCTCCGGATGAGCCCGGACCGGACTGCGTCAATGTTCGGCGTTATTAACAATTGTGAAGTGAAAAACACGGTAGAGTGCGGACACTTACGATTGCGCCAGGTGCTTCCCCCTGGGCAGCCACCCTTCCTCGCTGTAAGCGGCCATGGCGGAATAGTCTGGAAGGGTTACCTTCCCCTTTTTGGACGCCCCAGCCTACCCCTCCGGGGCGGCTTTTCTCTTCTTCTCCCCCCAAGTGCGGGGAGATGGAATTTCTTCTTGATTCCCCCGCCTCCGCGGGAGGAATCTGTCTCGTCGTCATCGGACGACAGAGGTATAACAGCCTTGCGCCGAGGGCCTTTTCCGTCTCCTTGGCCCGCCTCTCCGAGCCCCTTATCCTTTCCAGATGGGGCGTCCTCTTCTTCCTCTTCCTCCCCTTCGAGGGAGGAGTTTGCCTCATCATCTTCGGACGAGGCCTCTAGTGCAGCCTTACGCCGGAGACCTTTTCGGGTCCCTGGGGCCTTCTTCTCGGCCTTCTTCTCCGGCACCTTGTACGGCACCGGGACAAGCATCTCCTTCAGGAGAGCATCCGCTGGGCCTTCCGGCAGCGGAGCCGGATAGTAGACCTGCTCCCCTGTCTCCGCATAATCCTGAGGCAAATATACACAAATACCTAAGACTCCCCCATGAATGTATTGGGAAGAACCAAACCCGATGGTAGTCCCAAAACTCACCGGACGAGGTGGACGCGCTGCATGATGTCCGCGGTCCTCGGATATGGGAGGAGGTACTTCAGAGGCCTTAAACAACTCCTTCCATGCGTCTTTGTGCTCCATGCCATAGAGCCTCTAGAGCGTCCGGTGTTCGGCCGGGACGAACTCCCAAAGATTGAATGCCCTCCTTTGGCACGGCAGAATCCAGCGAACGAGCATGACCTGGATCACGTTGACAAGCTTGACGTTCTTGTCCTTCATGCTCTTAATGCAGGTTTGGAGTTCGGTCAGCTCTGTAGGTACCCCCCAAGTCGGGCCCTTACTTTCCCAGGAGGTGAGCCGCATGGGGGCTCCGGATCGGAACTCGGGGGCCGCTGCCCAGTTGGCGCCGCGCGGCTCGGTGATGTAGTACCACCCCGTTTGCCATCCTTTTACCGTCTCCGCAAAGGAGCCGTCCAGCCAGGTGACGTTAGGCATCTTGTCCACCATGGCCCCTCCGCATTCCACTTGCTAGCCGCGTACGATCTTCGGCTTCACGCAGAAGATTTGCAGCCACAGGCCAAAGTGAGGCCGGATGCGGAGGAAGGCCTCACATACGACGATGAACGCCGAGATGTTGAGGACGAAATTCGGGGCTAGATCATGGAAATCTAGCCCGTAGTAGAACATGAGCCCGTGGACGAAGGGGTGAAGTGGAAACCCCTGTCCACAGACGATGTGGGCGATGAACATGACCCTCTCGTGGGGTCCCGGGGTCGGAATGACCTGCCTAGCGTCCGGTAGCCGGTGCGCTATGTCTGTGGCCAAGTATCCGGCCGCCCGAAGATTTTCTATGTGCTCCTCCCTGACGGTGGAAGCCACCCACTTGCCTCCTGCTCCGGACATGTTTAGTTGTGTGGAGGAGACCTGGGCTTGGGTGCTAGAGCTCGAGGGGGCAAGAATGGGCAAAGAAGGAAGAAGGTGTGGGTCAAAATGGGGAAATCTTATCCCTTTATAGAGGCGTATTTAAAGCGTAAAAGCGCCTCCCCACTTGCCCGTTGGGAATCGCTTGCTTCCCAAGCACCACGATTAATGATGTGGTAGGATTACCCGTACCCGTATTGATGAGAATCCCATAATGAGGGGGCATGATCTCTGCTTCGACAAGACGTGTCAAGGAAACTGCCTCGCAATATGCGTTGTGGCTGGTTGTGGAAAGATGGTTCGAATAATGACCTGACCATAGTGACACGTCGCGTTGCCTAAAAGGCCGTCAATAGATTGCATTTGTGAAACATCATCCTCTCTACGGTGGCATGCGAAGACCATCTTGTGGATCCGAACACGGTTTGAGTGTTCGATAATTACCTTGGAGTATTCGGAGGAGGAACCCGCTCTGCAATGCGAAGACAAGATCTGCTACGGACTCATCGTCATTGAAGCCTAGTTCAGGGGCTACTGAGGGAGTCCTGGATTAGGGGTATCCGGACAGCCGGACTGTGTACAACGTCCGGACTATTGAAGCGTGAAGATACAAGACTCAAGACTTCGGCCCATGTCCGGATGGGACTTTCCTTGGCGTGGAAGGCAAGCTTGGCGATCCGGATATTATATTTCCTTCCTTGTAACCGACTCCATGTAAACCCTAGCCCTCTCCGGTGTCTATATAAACCGGAGAGGTTGGTCCTTAGAAGGCCGATCACAATTACAATCATACCATCAAATGCTAGCTCTTAGGGTTTAGCCTCTACGATCTCATGGTAAATCTACTCTTGTACTACCCATATCATCAATATTAATCAAGCAGGAAGTAGGGTTTTACCTCCATCGAGAGGGCCCGAACCTGGGTAAACATCTGTGTCCCATGCTTCCTATTACCATCAACCTTGACACACAGATCGGGACCCCCTACCCGAGATCCGCCGGTTTTGACACCGACACCGGCCTTTTCACAGGAATGGGCCTCTGTTGGGCCGTGCCATGTGTCGACGTATCATAGGTGCTTTGGGTCCAATGGGTGGATGACATATGTCCCAACGGTGAGCCGACACGTGTTTTCTCCAGCCAATGATGATTTTACACGTGGAAAATCTCCATTGGTCGGGGCTGTTAACGGGTTATCGGATCCAAAACCGGACATGATAGCTTAACGGTGTTCCGTTAAGGTGGATGCCACATGTCGGTCACCCTTGACAAAAGCACTTCTGTGACGTGTGATTTATCGTCATGGAAGTGGACACTTCCGTTATGATAATTTTGGAATGTCATGGAACACTTCTACGACAGCACAGGTATGACTATCTTAATTCTGTCATAAATTTGTCATGGATGTACATGCATGACAAAAAACGGGACCTACTGTGACAAACACGTATCATCACGGAAGTGTATTTTTTTGTATTGCTACAAGGTTCATGACGGAGAACTCTACAAGAAAAGCGCTACGGGAGTACTCCAAAGATGTATATCTGAGGAAGAGGGGCGGCAGCTCTTAGCTGAAATTCATGCCGGTCTCGGTGGTCACCATGCCGCGGCTCGGTCCCTTGTGAGCAAGGCCTTCCTACAGGATTCTATTGGCCGACGGCCCGAGCAGATGCACAGGACCTTGTCCAACATTGCGTCGGATGCCAGCTTTTCGCCAACCAAAGCCATATGCCACCCACCGCTCTACAAACAATCCCCATTACTTGGCCTTTCGCGGTCTGGGGGCTTGATATGGTTGGACCCCTTAAAGGAGGAAGCCATAAGAAAAAATATCTGCTGGTCATGGTGGATAAATTCACTAAGTGGATAGAGGCCAAACCAGTTGAAACTGCCTAAGTCGGACCAGTGATAGACTTTATATCCGGTGTTGTGCACCGTTATGGTGTTCCGCATAGCATCATCACCGATAACGGCTCCAATTTCACAGTAGATGAGGTGAAAACCTGGTGTGCTAATCTGGGCATTAAGATCGATTACTTATCCGTCCATCACCCACAAACAAATGGTCAAGTCGAACGAGGCAATGGTCTTGTTATGAGCGGCATTAAGCCCAGACTGGTGCGGTCTTTGAAAGAATCAGATAAGCACTGGGTTGAGGAGCTCAACTCCGTACTCTGGAGGCTGCAGACCACGCCCAATCGCACTACCAAATATACACCTTTCTTCATGGTGTACAGCGCAGAGGCTGTGTTACCCTGGGACATTATTCATGACTCACCTCAAGTGTGCATGTATGAAGAGAGAGAAGCTGAGCTGGATCGGCAGGACAGCTTAGATGCCCTGGAGGAGGAGCGCGACGTCGCAAAAGCCCGTTCGGCATTTTATCAACAGCAGGCTCGCATGTATTAAAGCAGAGAAGTGCGGGCCAAGACTTATAATGTTGTAGAACTTGTTCTACGCTTGTCGGAGAAGAAAAAGGACAAACTCAAGCCCAAGTGGGAGGGTCCCTTCATCGTTGACGAAGTTCTCACTGGAGGAGCGTACCACCTGCCTGATACATCAGACAATTGCCTAGAGCCGAACCCATGGAACGGGGCCAGACTCCGAAGATTCTATGCCTAGCGCTGAACTCTTCGTTCGTCTCCTTCTCCCTTTTGTTTCCATTACTTTTTCCTCTCTTTTGTTTTTGTTTTTTAGCTTTAAGCTCTTGTGCAGTTAAACCGTGCACCTATGACGTACACATCCTTAAATGTGTACATCCATTATACCTGGGGGCTTCTCGTACAGAAGCTTACTATTATTATTTTTCGAGCATGCAGCTCGCCCCATATGTGTCTTTTCCTCATATGTACCTTTTCTTCGCCATTATATGCATCGATATGACTTAAGTTTTGGCCAAGCTGGGTTGCCTGGCTCCTGTGCTTATGCCCTACGTTCCCGTTAGTTCGGCTAGGGCATGAAGGGAGCACCTCTACGATTATTCTTGTCGAGTCATCCGGATGTGTACCTCGGTAGGTGAAGCCAAAGCTAAGCGTTCTTAAGGGAATATTCGGTCGGCGGACTAAAGATGTTTCTTTCACTTATTACAATATGAACCCCCAGATGTTACGTATGCTGCGATTTTTTCAATCACAGTTCGGGCATGCACACTAATGCATGTACACCCAGGGAAAGGAACCCTTAATGGAACTATTCTCTCTGGAAGATGTGTCTAACAATCACAATGTAATATAACATAGCTAGCCGGATACAACTTGTCTGTTCAAGAAAATATGACCCCTACGCCTGGTTTCAATGCATGCCCTGGTCTATTTTGCCGCTCAGGTATTCGAAAACACTCCGCACCTTCGGGTCCAGAGGTCAAAGTGAAAAGGTCTGCCATGACAATCGTTTTACAATCCGGCTAGGGACAAATAAGTCAAGGAAAGTACATAGTCACTGGGACTCAAAAATTTCCTCCTCTATACCGTCTAACAGGCTGTCTAACTTACAATCCTGTTGGGAATATTTGGCGGCTACTTCTACTTGGTCATATACCAAATTAATGGGAATTTCTTTCCCATCTCACCCTAGAGGTCCGACCCGGCCATATGATTCGGATCAAGCTTGGTATACCATGTTTTAACCATGGCCCAGGCCTCTCACGCACCTTCTCGGCAGGCCGATATCTTCCATAATCGGAAACGCCTCCGCGCTTCTCTGAATAGTTGTACAAGCTCCTCCATACTTCCTGGAGGGGAGGCGGATGGCCATACGTCCTTGGCAACACTTCACATTGCCTGCCAAGCTCGCTCGTGCAATTGCGACAACTCTTGTAGCAGATTTGCCCGAAGATCCGGACATCTCCTCTTCGGGATGGCCAATCAACATACCAACAGACATAACTCTGTCAGTTCCTTTCCTCGCGGAATTACACGGAGGTAAGTTCAAACACATACTAAATATGCCACCTCGCAGCCTCTTATTTTCCTTCACGGAGTCAGCCAGCTGGGCCCGCACATCTTTCAGTTCTTCGCCCAGCTGGGTGTTGGAATCCTGGAGTTTATTTCTCTCCTCCCTGACTCGTGTTAGTATACGTTCGCCGGCGGCCCGTTGCCTTTTGACTTCTTGTTCACCCGCTTGCGCAACTTCCAGCGCCTCCTTCAGTTTATCTAACGATCATGCCATGAGACATACAACACTGTCAGCCTTGCTGGTATATACTTATATTTTCTCGATGGAGGGGAACATTACCAGGCGATGCCTTCTTGGATTTCTCGATTCGTGATCGCATGATTAGCTGGTCTGATACTTTTCCAGTTCTTGTGACAACAGGTTGTTCTTCTCCGTAAGCACCTGGTTATACAACGAACCTTAAATCAGTCGTATCAACTGCTTCAAGTCTCGGGGGCTACTGGTATATAATTATCAGATTTGTACAATATAACCTTACCCGCATATCTTTCAAGTGCTGGTTTGTGGCTCTGGTAAGCCCGTCTCGAGCAGCTCGGATGTATGCATCAGCAGAGCTGAAGGCATTAAATGCCTCTTTTGTAAATCCGGGGTCGCGAAGAGCGGCCCTCCAGCGCCAATGATTCATGGCGCTCTCCACTTCCGAGTTTGTGACGGATACATCATCCGAATCCTATGCCAAAGGACAATCCGACATCACTCCCGTATCAGCCCCTGTCTTTATGGCAGGGTCTGGAACCTGGCTGCTGGGAGTATGACCGGCAAGACCCCCGGACATAGTCCGGCGAGCGCTCTTCCTGATAAGGCACAAACGGACAATGTCACAGTTGGATGTGACTGCCAAGGGGCATATTTACAAAGCCATACCTCTTTGATGAAGGCTCGGTCGTGTCTTCGCTTGCCTTCCTCTTTAAAGGCTTGCTCGGCGTGGGCGCCGCTTTCTTTGGAGTTGCCTCTGGTGTAGCCTGGCGCGCCGGGCGCCTCCCTTTAAAGCACGAGACAGTGCGGTGGGTGAGGCAGAATGAGGAAGCTCTTTCGGAGGAGATGTCTCCTGATTACTTACGTGTGAAGCAGGGAGAAGACCGGGATAGTCAGCGATGATGGCCACTTCCGTGTCGTCATAGCTCGTCTGGTAAAACACTCTGTCCACAAGCTCCACAAATATGTCCGGATCCTCTTCGAATCAGGGGTCGAGGTCCCGGTTCTGATCCTCTGGCTGTCGGGCGGGGCTATGGATCCCCTCGGTAATCTTCCGCCATTCCTGTTACAAATTGATGGGTTAAAGCCCATTGAAAGTAACTTAGGGAGAGGAATGAGTAAAGTGGTGGGATTAGAACTCACCCAGCTAGGAGGACTGTACATGGAAAAGCCATCTCGGTGTTTAAGACGAGTGAACTCCTCTTTCTCCCGTTTGTATAGTTCGGCCAAAATTTTGGCCAGAGCGGTGGGGGTGTTCGGACCCTTCCGACAGCAGCGTGAGGCGTCATCTCTCCATTATAATGCCACATGGGAAGCCCTCTGAATTGGAGTGGCTAGACCCCCCGCACTATGGAAGTCGCCATTACCTCAATTATTGATAATTCGGACTGGGCGAGCGTCTTTATCTTGCCCATCAATTGACGGACTTCCGCATTGTCTTCCTCCTCGAGGCTCCGAGGGCGCCAGCTGTGGCGTTTCTTCAACGGAGCGCTTGAAAATTCGGGCAGACCCATTCGGACTGGGTCAGGAAGGGCGACATCCTCAATATAGAACCACTCAGAGGGCCACTCTTCGGATGCCTTCTTCGGCATGCCGGTAGGTATCTGGTTCCGGCGATGCGCCATACCTCGGCTCCGCCCACTTCAAATATTGATCCCTCTTGGTTATGAGGGACGAGGCAGAATAGCTTCCTCCATAATTGAAAATGGGCCTCACAACCCAGGAATAGCTCACAAAGAGCAACGTAACCCGCGATGTGCAGGATGGAGGCGGGAGTGAAATTGTGCAGTTGGAGGCCATAATACTCCAGAAGTCCTCAAAGGAACGGGTGGATTGGAAATCCAACGCCTCTCAACAAGTAGGGGATGAAGCACACTCGTTCCCCCTGGATGGATTGGGGAAATTCTCCGCCTGAGCCCTGCCGTTGAAGGAAGTCAATCCTGCTCGAACGGGGACTAGATCCGCTGGGGGAATCCTGTGTCTGACTTCACTAGCTGACTGTGGGATAGGGAACATTTCTCCCAATCGCCTTTTTCGGGGCCGTGGGGACGGGAGGAAGAGCTAGGAGCGCTAGCCATGTTGGAATGGTTTCTCCTGGCAAGATCTGAGGATTCATTGCTTGGTGTGGAATGGATCTAAGATCCAATCTCTTTAAATAGACGCCATTCTTACGTAATCAGGGTGCTATGTGCAAAAATACCCCGACCTCTCGTATTCGTTCGACACGTGGAAGCTGAAGTCATGAAGGCATGGAAGCCGATGGGCGCGACATTAAATAGAAAGCCGAACACTACTCTTTAAGGCAGGTACTTTGAAGTAATCGGAGGAGAACCTGCCTTGCCATGCCAAAGACAATATGCGCGCTGGACACATCATCATTGAAAGAATAGTTTGGGGGCTACTGACGGAGTTCTGGATTAAGGGGTCCTCGGGCGTCCGGCCGGTTGGTATGGGCCGGACTGATCGGCTGTGAAGATACAAGACCGAAGACTTTCTCCCGTGTCCGGATGGGACTCTCCTTGGTGTGGAAGGCAAGCTTGGCGCCCGGATATGAAGATTCCTTTCTCTGTAACCGACTTTGTACAACCCTAGTCCCCTCCGGTGTCTATATAAACCGGAGGGTTTAGTCCGTAGAAAAAAGAATAATCGCAATCATAATCATACAGGCTAGACTTCTAGGGTTTTAGCCATTACGATCTCGTGGTAGATCAACTCTTGTAATAATCATATTCATCAAGATCAATCAAGCAGGAAGTAGGGTATTACCTCCATAGAGAGGGCCCGAACCTGGGTAAACATCGTGTCCCCTGTCTCTTGTTACCATCGACCTTAGACGCACAGTTCGGGACCCCCTACCCGAGATCCGCCGGTTTTGACCCCGACAACGGTGAGTACATGAACTCCTCAAACTATGGTCATCACCGGGAGTGGTCCCGACTATTGTCACTCCAGGGTTGCCGGATCATAACACGCAGTAGGTGACTATAACTTGCAAGATCGGATCTAGAACATTGATATAATGGTGATAACATAAACGGTTCAGATCTGAAATCATGGCACCCGAGCCCAAAGTGCCAAGTATTAAGCATGGGAAAGTCATAGCAACATCAATCTCAGAACATAGTGGATACTAGGGATCAAGCCCTAACAAAACTAACTAGATTACATAATGAATCTCATCCAACTCCTCACCGGCCAGCGAGCCTACGAAGGAATTACTCACTCCCAGTGGGGAGCATCATGGAATTGGCCCCTTGTACAATTCCATTGTATTATAAAGATAATGTGCCAAGGTTTGCCTTTATGATGTTTTCAATGCTTGTTGGTTTGTGCGGTGCAGGACAGAAACTTTGGCCGTAGTGCGCGAATTTTAATTGTTTACCGGAACGTCAAATGGTTCTGATTCTCTCTGCACTCTATTGCCGAACAAATTTTTTATTTTTCCTAATTTTGGCAGAATTTTTCAAGTATCAGAAGTATGGTGGACGTTCAGATTGCTACAGACTGTTCTGTTTTAGACAGATTCTGTTTTTGATGCATAGTTTGCTTGTTTTGATGAATCTATCAATTTATATCAGTGGAGCCATGAAAAAGTTATATTACAGTAGACACCATGAAAAAACAAAATATGAGTTGGTTTGCAATAGTACTTATAGTAGTGATTTGCTTTATTATACTAACGGATCTTACCGAGTTTTCTGTTGAAGTTTTGTCTGGATGTAGTGTCTAATCGAGGATGTTTCGATGTGAGAAGAAGGAAGAGAGGCAAGAGCTCAAGCTTGGGGATGCCCGAGGCACCCCAAGTAAATATTCAAGGAGACTCAAGCGTCTAATCTTGGGGATGCTGGGGAGGCATCCCCTCTTTCTTCAACAAGTATCGGTATGTTTTTGGATTCGTTTTGTTCATGCATTATGTGCAAGTCTTGGAGCGTCTTTTGCAATTAGGTCTTTATTTTTCTTTTATGCACCATGCTGGTATGAGATAGTCCTTGGTTGATTTATAGAATGCTCTATGCACTTCACTTATATCTTTTGAGTATGGCTTTATAGAATGCTTCATGTGCTTCACTTATATCATTTGAAGTTTGGATTGCCTGTTTCCCTTTACATAGACAACCGCCATTTGTAGAATGCTCTTTTGCTTCACTTATATTTGTTAGGGCTTGGGAATATCTTTTGTAGAAATAATTAAACTCTCTTGCTTCACTTATATCTATTTAGAGAGATTACAGGAACTGGTCATTCACATGGCTAGTCATAAAATCCTACATAAACTTGTAGATCTCTGAATATGTTATGTTTGATTCCTTGCAACAGTTTTGCAATATAAAGATGGTGATATTAGAGTTATGCTCATGGGTGGTTGTGGATTGTAGAGACACTTTTGTTGAGGTTTGCAAGTCCCGTAGCATGCACGTATGGTAACCGTTGTGTGACAAATTTGAAGCATAGGGTGTTTCTTTGATTGTCTTCCTTATGAGTAGCGGTCGGGGACGAGCGATGGTCTTTTCCTACCAATCTATCCCCCTAGGGGCATGCGTAGTAGTACTTTGCTTCGAGGGCTAACAAACTTTTGCAATAAGTATATGAGTTCTTTATGACTAATGTGAGTCCATGGATTATACGCACTTTTACCTTTCCATCATTGCTAGCCTCTTCGGTACCATGCATTTCCCTTTCTCACCTCGAGAGTTGGTGCAAACTTCGCCGGTGCATCCAAACCCCATGATACGATACGGTCTGTCACACATAAGCCTCATTATATCTTCCTCAAAACAGCCACCATACCTACCTATTATGGCATTTCCATAGCCATTCCGAGATAATATTGCCATGCAACTTCCATCATCATCATATACATGACTTGAGCATTCATTGTCATATTGCTTTGCATGATCGTAAGATAGCTAGCATGATGTTTTCATGGCTTGTCCGTTTCTTTGATGTCATTGCTACGCTAGATCATTGCACATCCCGGTACACCGCCGGAGGCATTCATATAGAGTCATATCTTTGTTCTAGATATCGAGTTGTAATATTGAGTTGTAAGTAAATAAAAGTTTGATGATCATCATTATTAGAGCATTGCCCCAGTGAGGAAAGGATGATGGAGACTATGATTCCCCCACAAGTCGGGATAAGACTCCGGACGGAAAAAAAAGAGAAAGGCCAAAAAAAGAGAAGGCCCAAAAAAAAGAAAACAAAAAAATGAGAGAAAAAGAGAGAAGGGGCAATGATACTATCCTTTTACCACACTTGTGCTTCAAAGTAGCACCATGTTCTTCATAGAGAGAGTATCCTACGCTTTCACTTTTATATACTAGTGGGAATTTTCATTATAGAACTTGGCTTGTATATTCCAACGATGGGCTTCCTCAAATGCCCTAGGTCTTCATGAGCAAGCAAGTTGGATGCACACCCACTTAGTTTCTTTTGTTGAACTTTCATACACTTATAGCTCTTAGGGCATCCGTTGCATGGCAATCCCTACTCCTTGCATCGACATCAATTGATGGGCATATCCATAGCCCGTTGATTAGCCGTGTCGATGTGAGACTTTCTCCTTTTTTTTCTTCTCCACATAACCTCCATCATTATATTCTATTCCACCTATAGTGTTATATCCATGGCTTGCGCTCATGTATTGCGTGAGGGTTGAAAAAGCTGAAGCGTTAAAAGTATGAACCAATTGCTCGGCTTGTCATCGGGTTGTGCATGATGGGGGCATTTTGTGTGACAAAAATGAAGCATGGCCAAACTGTATGATTTTGTAGGGATAAGCTTGCTTTGGCCTTGTTGTTTTGAAAAGACATGATTGCTTTATTAGTGCATTTCGACGTATTATTTTTTATGTCAAAGGATAGACTATTGCTTTGAATCACTCGTGTCTTAATATTCATGCCATGATTAGACATATGATCAAGATTATGCTAGGTAGCATTCCACATCAAAAATTATTCTTTTTATCATTTACCTACTCGAGGACGAGCAGGAATTAAGCTTGGGGATGCTGATACGTCTCCGTCGTATCTATAATTTTTGATTGTTCCATGCCAATATTATTCACTTTCATATACTTTTTGGCAACTTCTTATATTACTTTGGGACTAACATATTGATCCAATGCCCAGTGCCAGTTCCTGTCTGTTGCATGCTTTTTGTTTCGCAGAAACCCAATACCAAACGGAGTCCAAATGGGAAAAAAACGGACGGAGATTTTTTGTAACATCCCAAATTTTCTATTTGGAATGTTATACTAATAGATCATCATTGCATATCATATTTAATGCATTTTTCTTCGGTTCTAGAAATTCTATGCAACTCAAGGACCCACGGAGAGAGTTGGGGATTTCGATATTTTCATATTTGAGTTTTCTCAAATTTTGGAAGTAGGATCATTTGCTTTTATTTATTTTATCTTCAATTATTTCAATTATATAAATATGAGAGAGGGAATAAAATGACTTTCCCAAAATAAAGAAATATTGAGGATTTAATAAAAAATCAAATAAGATTTTATTTTGGATTTTTCTGGCTATTTTATTTGAATTTAGAAAAATGTGTGTTTTCTGAAAATTGCATTTAGGACCAAATAAATGGTCATCTAAACCGGCTTGATTTTAGAAGCCGGGGAAAGTTTATTTCGGGATTTTTGGAGTCTGTTTAGTATTTCTTTCGTTTGTTTTTCTGCGCGTTATTTATATAAAAAAAACTGGAACCGACTACGGGCCGTAACCGGCCAGGACTCCGCATGGCCGGGTCTTTATATAGCGCGCCCCGGGCCCCGCCCCTTCCCAAACCGCCGCCGCCATCCCAACCCGCCGCTGCCGCCCAAACCCTAACCCTAAGCGCGCCGCCCGCCAACCAGCGCCGCCGCCGCCGCCCGCCGCGCCGCCGCCCGCCCGCCGCCACCGCGGACCTCCGTCGTTGCCGCCGACCACCGCCGCCCCCACCGGAGCCGCCGCCACCGCCGACCCGCACCCCGAGGTTGACCTCGCCGCTGCCGCTTTTTAGAAAAAACGTTCGGCTTTTCCTTCGGTTTTTTTATTCTGTTTTTTTTTTCGTTAGATCGGTTTTCTTCCGGTTTGGATTAATTAGCGAGCGTTCACTCGTTCGTTAGTTTTTAACGAACGCGTTCATCGTTTAGATCCAGATAACGAATGTTCATTCGCTAACCTGTTCGTTGTTTTCCTTTTTCTCGGATTTATTCCGCGATTTTTCTTATCGCGATTTCCGATCCGATTTTTGTTTTAGTATAACGTTTCGCTCGTTTATCGGAATCAGGCAATTCAAGCGCCTAGAGTTTCGTCTCGAAACCCTCTTTCCGAATAATCTACTCAAACCAGTTTTTGCTTCTGTAAAATTTGACTTAGGTCCAGATTAGTAATCAAAGCTAGTTTCTTTCGCCGTTTGAGATTTGTTTCTTCGTTCGATTTGATTCTTTTTGCAAACCGGGGTTCTTAAGTTGAACTTTCTGGTTAGACCTCTTATTTGAGTTTTACCCGTGCATTAGATGAGTTCTTATCGTATGCTTGTTTGTTTGTTTGCTTGCGATAGAGTACCCGGACTGTGCCGCTTGCTACTTTGAATCCCTAGGTTACGCGGATCATCAGCAAGGTAAGTAACACTTTGATCATACCTCTTTACTACCCGGTTTTTATGCATTAGATCAATCCTCAAACATTGCATTATTAGTATCTAATTAAATTGTGGGTTTTGGGAAATAGATTGAGGTAGTACCTATTACTTGTTTTGTTATCAAACCCTTGGGAGTTACTTCTACGTTTGCTTATTTTGCCATGCTATGCAAGTAGACATGGATTGGGTGAGTGATTTTCCATGACAGATGTGAGATTGTTAATTAATGGTTTATTTAAGGTGGCAACATTAATACACATCTGGGTGGATTGAAGTACCTGGTTATTCCAGGATTGCCTGTTTTTTTATGGACCGCCACCTGTGCTCAAAGGGATCATAAGATTATTCATGCTAGAAACTTCCGTGTGCAGCCACATGCTATTATGGGCTCTAGCATAGCTGATTAAGTCGTGCGAACTCTTACAGTGGTAGACTAGTAGATGTAGGGGAAAGTAGGTGTACCGGTCTACCCATCGTAAGGTGCTAGCGCTTCTGAAAGACTATGTCTCGGTCATTCGTTTCTCAAACACCATGTAGTGCGAGAAAACCAACGGAGGAGATCGAGTCATGTGGGGAAAAGTGTGCAACCTTTGCAGAGTGTATAAGCTAATCATGATTACCCGTGTCCCCGGTTATGGACATCTTGAGTATCTAGTAATTGGATTTTCGTGTGAATCTCATCATGTTACTTTAATTAATATTGTTGTGTTTGTTTAATGATGATGCTTAATTGGGATTGAGGATGCTGTCAACCATTCTCAATGTTTAACAACCACCATGATAGTTAAATAATTTATTCCTTTGTAGTAGGGAAAAATTGGCTTTACGCAAAAATTGTAACCATAGAGCTATCCACCAGGCCATATCTGCATGTAGTATAGCTTTACTCTTTCATTTTTCTCTATGTGTTACTTTGCCAGCATATTCCATGTGCTGACCCGCTTTCGGGATGCAACGTTCATGTTGCAGACTTTTCAGACGACGAGTAAGATGCTTTAGGATCGTGGTTCTATACTCAGTGATGCCTTTGGAGTTGATGGACTCACTTATCTTCCAAGCCTTGCGCTGTTATCGTTATTAGATGGCCTTAAACCACATCCATTGTAATAAGTTTCTCTTTGGAGACATTCGATGTAATAAGTGTGTGATTGCTACTCTGTTATAAATCCTTCAAGTACTATGCGTGTCAGCATTACTGATCCAGGGATGGCACTGATGCACAGAGATCGGACTGTTTGAGGTCTGGTCGCTACAAGATGGTATCAGCGCACACGCTGACTGTAGGACACGACCACTAAGCAAAGACCATAGATCACTATTCTCTCTTCTCATTCTAACTCCTCATCTCTTCTATTCTTCTAGGATGGCGGATGCAAGGAACAAGTTCATGCAACCGGATGAAGATACACGCTTTGGACGACACCTGAAGGAAGTAACCAAGTACTTGAAGATCGGAGTACCAAGCTTCACTGGAACCTACAACGCCACCTTACCCGAAGAGGAGCGCAGGATGATTCAAGTTCAAGTTCCAGGAAGGACGTTCATGCCAGTCACTGAGCCTATAGGTTTTCCTTTGATACACCAACCTGGAGTTTAGGGAAGAGCATGGCAGCTCACATCACCATGGGATGCATTGTAGAAGTTTATCACCAGGAGCTTAAGGATACTACCTACCAGATTTGTGGGTGCCGAGATGAGAAATGGGAGATGGTGAACACCAGGAGAGACAGATCAGTTGCAGCTTTCATCCAGGAGTTAAACCAGCACATTCGACGCCAGGAGAACCAGATGAGTGCAGGCATGATGGATCTGAAGAAAGCCCTGACCAAGACCACAGAACTGGAGGAAGAACTCAAGTCTACACGTGATGGATATGAGGAGGAAATATCAACTCTAGTCGAGAAGAATGATGATCTAAAGAAGAAGCTAAGAGGGTTCATGGGATTTCCAAAACTGGAGAAGATGAAGATCGCACTTGTCCCGAGAATTACATCATCATCGACGATACCGACGCGGACCCGGATGATAGTGATGATGACTAGGTTGATGAAGCTGGAGCGGATATCATGGAGTCTTCGTCGGAGCAGTTTTTCTAGTAGACCACCATAAAGTAGTAGAATTTTCCCTCCATGTATCTATTATAGTCTGAGAACTTTCTAATAGATAGACCGTTGTATGCCCTTTGCTTGTTTGAATGAAGTGTTTTGATTGCAATTTGCCTCATGTGCATATGGGTAGTGTTTTCCCTCTAGACCTCATTCTATTATGTATTCTCGTCTTTTCTAAACCCTCAGATGCCTCCGAGACGTGACAACGGATTCGCTTTCCCACCGGAGCTCACCCAGTTGATCCAGTAGCAGAATGCATTGATGTAGATACTAGTCCAGAATCAGAATCAGGGGAACAACAACAACAACAATCCACCACCACCACCATCTGTTGATCACTTAACCCGTTTTCTTAGACTAAATCCGCATGTGTTCACCAGTAGCACCGAGCCGATTGTTGCAGATGATTGGCTTCGCAAGACAGCCAGGGAGTTGATCATGGCAGGATGCACAGATGCGGAGAAGGTGCGATTTGCCGCACATCAACTTGAGGGACCTGCAACATCATGGTGGGAGAATTTCACAGCCACTTATCCAGCAGACACTGTCACATGGGATCAGTTTCGTGAGCTTTTCAGATCGCCCATGCTTCAGCAGGAGCTATGGCCATGAAGAAGCGTTAGTTTCGCAACTTGCGCCAGGGAGGAAGATCAGTTGGCCAGTATGCGGATGATTTCAGTAAGCTAGCACGTTATGCCCCAGATGACGTTGCTACGGATGCGACTAAGCAGCGAAGTTTCTGGAAGGGCTGAATGATGAGCTGAGCATGCAGTTGATGGTAGCAAGTTTCAACAACTACCAGGAGTTGGTAGATCGTGCTCTCGTGATTGAAGGGAAGCAGCAGCAGATTGAAAAACGCAAGAGGAAGTATGGACAAGGGAAGTACAATTCTGGAGCTCAGCAGAAGCCCCGGTTTACTCCGAAGTCAAGAGGACAGTTTCAGCATACCCATGGAGGAGGTAGCTCGCACAATCACAATGGTCCCAAGAATGGTACCGGGAATGAAGGAAGTAGTAGCCAGAACCGTACCAACCCCTCAACACCAGCCAAGAAAGATCTGAGTGAAGTCACTTGTTTTAAGTGCGGAAGACCGGACATAACGCCAATGAATTTCCTGAAGGCCAGACTGGAAATCGCAAAGGAAACTACGGGAAGAAGCCGAACCCTTACAACAGAGGACCAGTGAACCACGTTAGCGAGGAGGAGGTTGAAGCTTCAGCCGGATGCGATAATAGGTAAGTTTTTGGTTAAGTCATTTACTGCACTCGTTCTTTTTGATACTGGTGCATCGCATTCATACATATCAAGGGGATTTGTGGATAAGTATAGACTGCCCACTAGGGTTCTAGAAAACACGCATGCTAGTAACCTCATCAGGAGCAGAGTATATGGCCAGTCGAGGATGTTTTCAAGTTCCGTTGGGTATAGGCAAGCATGTTTTTCCCTCGGATTTAATCATTTTGGAATTCCAAGGTTTGGATGTAATTCTGGGTATGGATTGGCTATCAATGTGTGGAGGAAACATTGATTGCGCTAGTATGTCGATTCTGCTTACTACCCCAGAAGGGAAAAGGATAAGGTATGTATCAAGGCATGAGCCGAGGAGGATGCACGTAAATTCCTTTCAGGAGTTGTACAGGAGGAAGTACTAGTAGTGAAGGATTTTCCGGATGTATTTCCAGAGGAGTTGCCAGGCATGCCACCGTACGGAGACATTGAGTTTTTGATCGAGCTTTTGCCAGGCACAGGGCCAATATCCAAGAGACCATACAGGATGCCCGCCAAAGATTTGGAGGAGATTAAAAGTCAGATAAAGGAGTTACTGGATAAAGGATACATTCGCCCAAGTTCTTCACCTTGGGGATCACCAGTACTTCTAGTGGAGAAGAAGGACGGATCGTTAAGGATGGTTGTTGATTATCAAGGATTAAATGCGGTAACCATCAAGAATAAGTACCCTTGCCAATGATCAATGATCTGTTTGACCAACTACAAGGAGCAAAGGTGTTTTCCAAGATCGATTTGCGATCAGGATACCATCAGTTGAAGATTCGAGAACAGGATATACCCAAGACAACTTTTACCACTAGGTATGGGTTGTACGAGTATACCATTATGTCATTCGGTCTGTCTAACGCACCTGCATATTTCATGAACATGATGAACAAAGTATTTATGGAGTTTCTAGATAAGTTTGTCGTGGTGTTCATTGATGACATCTTGGTCTACTCGAAGAACGAAGAGGAGCATAAGGAGCACTTGCGTTTGGTATTGGAGAAGCTCAGAGAACACCAGTTATATGCCAAGTTTAGGAAATGTGAGTTACGGTTGAAGGAAGTTGGATTCCTCAGACATGTTATATCCGGAGAGGGTATAGCAGTAGACCCCACCAAGGTTGTCACGGTGACTAATTGGGAAGCACCAACGACAGTTGGGGAGATCAGAAGTTTTCTTGGACTGGCAGGATACTACCGGAGATTCATTGAGAATTTTTCAAGGATTGCAAAGCCCATGACGGAGTTGTTGAAGAAGGGCACCAAGTTCAATTGATTTGAGGAATGTGAGGTCAGTTTCGAGGAATTGAAGAAACGTCTAGTTACCTCACCAGTGTTGATTCTGCCAGATCAGACTAAGGATTATGAGGTGTATTGCGATGCTTCACGTCGAGGACTTGGAGCAGTACTTATGCAGGAAGGAAGAGTTGTTTCGTACGCGTCACGATAGCTTAAACCTCAGGAGTTGAATTATGCCACACATGATTTGGAGTTAGCAGCCGTAGTGCATGCATTGAAGACATGGAGACATTTTCTTATCGGAAATCATTGTGAGGTGTACACGGATCACAAGAGTTTGAAGTACATCTTCACGCAAAAAGAGTTAAACCTCAGGCAAAGGAGATGGTTGGAAGTCATCAAGGATTATGATATGAGATTGCAGTATCACCCCGGAAAGGCTAACGTAGTAGCCAACGCGTTGAGCCGTAAGAGACATGTTAATACACTCATGACCGCAGGACTGCCAAAGGAGTTAGCCGAGGACTTTTGCGAGCTATGTTTGGAGATAGTTCCGAGAGGCTATGTAGCAACATTGGAAATTCAGTCGAATTTGATGGATAAGATCAGAGAAGCTCAAAATACCGATAAGGAGATTGCAGAGATAAAGGTGAGGTTGAACAAAGGAAAAGCCAAGGGATTTCGTGAGGATGAGCATGATACCCTCTGGTTTGAGGACCGCGTTTATGTACCCAATGACCCTGAGATCAGGAAGTTGATTTTGCAAGAGGCCCATGATTCGCCGTATTCAATTCACCCAGGGAATACCAAGATGTACTTGGATTTGAAGGAGATTTTCTGGTGGACCGGAATGAAGAAGGACATTGCCGAGTATGTAGCAGTTTGTGATGTATGTCAGAGGGTAAAGGCAGAGCATCAGAAGCCAGCAGGATTGTTGCAACCATTGTCGATACCCAAATGGAAGTGGGATAAGCTAGGCATGGATTTTATTACGGGATTGCCCAAGACTCGTTCAGGCTATGACTCGATTTGGGTGGTAGTCGATCGTTTGACGAAGGTAGCTCATTTCATCCCAGTGAAGACTACTTACACCAGTGCCAAATTGGCCAAGATTTACATGACTAGGATCGTATGTCTGCATGGAGTTCCAAGGAGCATTGTATCAGATAGAGGAACCCAATTCACGTCAAAGTTCTGGAATCAGTTGCACGAAACCTTGGGTACCAGGCTAGAGTTCAGTACCGCTTTTCATCCATGAGCATGATGGACAGACCGAAAGAGTCAATCAGATTTTTGTAGACATGCTGAGAGCTTGTGCGCTAGATTATGGATCTAGTTGGGATGACAATTTGCCGTATGCAGAGTTCTCTTACAACAATAGTTATCAATTCAGTTTGAAGATCGCCCCTTTCGAAGCCTTATATGGAAGGAGGTGCAGAACCCCGTTGTCTTGGGACGAAGTTGGAGACCGTCAGTTGTTTGGACCAGATTTGATTAAGGAGTCTGAACGGAAAGTGAAGTTGATTCATGACGAGCTCAAGGTAGCCCAGTCCAGCGAAAAAGCTATCTTGATGCAAAACGCAAGGAGGCAGTTCTGAAGTTGGGGATAGAGTTTACCTTCGGGTATCTCCACTTCGAGGAGTTAAGCGTTTTGGTGTTAAAGGAAAGTTAGCGCCGCGTTTTGTGGGACCATACAAAGTTTTGGAACGTATGGGAGAGGTTGCCTACAAGTTGGAATTACCTGAGGGATTGTCAGGAGTTCATGACGTGTTCCACGTCTCCCAGTTGAAGAGGTGCCACGCAGAGATGGCTGATATACCGCTAAGAGATACTGTGCCGCTAGAGGTGATTCAGTTGGACAGTGATTTGACCTATGAGGAGAAACCATTCAAGATTCTTGAGTATGCCAGCCGAGTCACCCGCAGCAAAGTTATCAAGTTTTGCAAAGTTCAGTGGAGCCACCACACCGAGGATGAAGCCACCTGGGAGCGAGAGGAAGATTTGCTGAAAGACCACCCTCACCTATTCTCTAGCCAACCCGAATCTCGAGGGCGAGATTCATCTTAAGGGGGGTAGGTTTGTAACGTCCCAAATTTTCAATTTGGAATGTTATACTAATAGATCATCATTGCATATCATATTTAATGCATTTTTCTTCGGTCCTAGAAATTCTACGCAACTCAAGGACCCACGGAGAGAGTTGTGGATTTCGATATTTTCATATTTGAGTTTTCTCAATTTTTGGAAGTAGGATCATTTGATTTTATTTATTTTATCTTCAATTATTTCAATTATATAAATATGAGAGAGGGAATAAAATGACTTTCCCAAAATAAAGAAATATTGAGGATTTAATAAAAAAATCAAATAAGATTTTATTTTGGATTTTCTGGCTATTTTATTTGAATTTAGGAAAAATGCGTGTTTTCCAAAAATTGCATTTAGGCCCAAATAAATGTTCATCTAAACCGGCTTGATTTTAGAAGCCGGGGAAAATTTATTTCGGGATTTTTGGAGTCCGTTTAGTATTTCTTTGGTCTGTTTTTTAGCGTTATTTATATATAAAAACTGGAACCGACTACGGACGTAATCGCCAGACTCCGCCTGGTCGGGTCTTTATATAGCGCGCCCCGGGCCCCGCCCCAGCCCAAACCGCCGCCGCCAGCCCAACCCGCCGCCGCCGCCCAAACCCTAACCCTAGCGCCGCCCCGCCACCAGCCCGTGTCGCCGCCATTGCCGCCGCCGCCATCACGGGACCACGCCATCGCCGCCGACCACCGCCGCCCCGCCGGAGCCGCCGCCACTGCCGACCCGCACCCTGAGGTTGACCTCGCCGCCGCCGTTTTTTTTAGAAAAACCGTTCGATTTTTCCATCGGTTTTTTTTAGATTCCGTTTTTTTTCTTTAGATCGGTTTTCTTCAGGTTTCGATTAATTAGCGAGCGTTCACTCGTTCGTTCGTTTTTAACGAACGCGTTCATCGTTTAGATCCAGATAACGAACGTTCGTTCATTAACCTGTTCGTCGTTTTTCTTTTTCTCGGATTTATTCCGCGATTTTTCTTATCGCGATTTCCGATCCGATTTTTGTTTTAGTATAACTTTTCGCTCGTTTATCGGAATTAGGCGATTCAAGCGCCTAGAGTTTCGTCTCGAAACCCTCTTTCGGAATAATCTACTCAAACCAGTTTTTGCTTCTGTAAAATTTGACTTAGGTCTAGATTAGTAATCAAAGCTTGTTTCTTTCGCCGTTTGAATTTTGTTTCTTCGTTCGAGTTGATTCTTTTTGCAAACCGGAGTTCTTAAGTTGAAATTTCTGGTTAGACCTCTTATTTGAGTTTTACCCGTGCATTAGATGAGTACTTATTGTATGCTTGTTTGTTTGTTTGCTTGCGATAGAGTATTGATCGCGCCGCTTGCTACTTCGAATCGCTAGGTTACGCGGATCATCAGCAAGGCAAGTAACACTTTGATCATACGTCTTTACTACCCAGTTTTTATGCATTAGATCAATCCTCAAACATTGCATGATTAGGATCTAATTAAATTGTGGGTTTTGGGAAATAGATTGAGGTAGTACCTATTACCTGTTTTATTATCAAACCCTTGGGAGTTACTTCTACGTTTGCTTATTTTGCCATGCTATGCAAGTAGACGTGGATTGGGTGAGTGATTTTCCATGACAGATGTGAGATTGTTAATTAATGGTTTATTTAAGGTGGTAACATTAATACACATCTCGATTGAGGTACCTGGTTATTCCAGGATTGCCTGTTTTTTTATGGACCGCCACCCAGGCTCAAAGGGATCATAAGATTATTCATGCTAGAAACTTCCGTGTGCAGCCACATGCTATTATGGGCTCTAGCATAGCTGATTAAGTCATGCGAACTCTTACGGTGGTAGACTAGCAGATGTAGGGGAAAGTAGGTGTACCGGTCTACCCATCGTAAGGTTCTAGCGCTTCTGAAAGACTATGTCTCGGTCATTCGTTTCTCAAACACCATGTAGTGCGAGAAAACCAATGGAGGAGATCGAGTCATGTGGGGAAAAGTGTGCAACCTCTGCAGAGTGTATAAACTAATCATGATTAGCCGTGTCCCCGGTTATGGACATCTTGAGTATCTAGTAATTGGATTTTCGTGTGAATCTCATCATGTTACTTTAATTAATATTGTTGGGTTTGTTTAATGATGATGCTTAATTGGGATTGAGGATGTCAACCATCCTCAATGTTTAACAACCACCATGATAGTTAAATAATTTATTCCTTTGTAGTAGGGAAAAATTGCCTTTACGCAAAAAAACAAACCATAGAGCTATCCACCAAGCCATATATGCATGTAGTATAGCTTTACTCTTTCAGTTTTCTCGATGTGTTACTTTGCCAGCATATTCCATGTGCTGACCCGTTTTCGGGCTGCAACGTTCATGTTGCAGACTTTTCAGACAACGAGTAAGATGCTTTAGGATCGTGGTTCTATACTCAGTGATGCCGTTGGAGTTGATGGACTCACTTATCTTCCAAGCCTTCCGTTGTTATCGTTATTAGATGGCCTTAAGCCACATCCATTGTAATAAGTTTCTCTTTGGAGACATTCGATGTAATAAGTGTGTGATTGCTACTCTGTTATAAATCCTTCAAGTACTGTGCGTGTCAGCATTACTGATCCAGGGATGGCACTGATGCACAGAGATCGGACTGTTTGAGGTCTGGTCGCTACATTTTTTTGGAATATTTATGATTTTCGGGAAGTAAAATCAACGCGAAACGGTGTCCAGGGTGGTCACGAGGTAGGGGGGCGCGCCCTATCCCCCCCCCCCAGGCACGCCCCTGACCCTCGTGGTCCACCCGTAAGGCGGTTGCCGCTCTCCTTGTGGTGCAAGAAAGCTAATTTTAAAAGGAAGATCTGAGCGAAAGATTCACCCTAATCGGAGTTACGGATCTGCAGATATAAAGGAAACGGTGAAGGGGTAGAATCTGCCCAGCAATGTAACGCAGAAACAGAGAGATAGATCCAATCTCGGAGGGGCTCTCACCCCTTCCAAGCCATGGGAGCCAAGGAACATAGGGGAAACCCTTCTCCCATCTAGGGAGAAGGTCAAGGAAGAAGAAGAAGAAGGAGGGGGGCTCTCTCCCCTCGCCACAGTGGCGCGGAACGCCGGGGCCATCATCATCACCGCGATCTACACCAACACCTCCGCCATCTTCACCAACACCTCCATCACCTTCCCCCCTCTATCTACAGCGGTCCACTCTCCCGCAACCCGCTGTACCATCTACTTGAAGATGGTGCTTTATGCTTCATAGTATTATCCAATGATGTGTTTCCATCCTATGATGTCTGAGTAGATTTGTGTTGTCCTATCGGTGATTGATGAATTGCTATGATTGATTTGAGTTGCATGTTTTATTATTTGTGTTGTCCTATGGTGCCCTCCGTGTCGGCATAAGCGTGAGGGATTCCCCCTGTAGGGTGTTGCAATGCGTTCATGATTCACTTATAGTGGGTTGCTTGAGTGACAGAAGCATAAACCCGAGTAAGAGGGATTGTTGCGTATGGGAATAAAGAGGACTTGATGCTTTAATGCTATGGTTTGGTTTTACCTTAATGAATCTTAGTAATTGTGGATGCTTGCTAGAGTTCCAAACATAAGTGCATATGATCCAAGTAGAGAAAGTATGTTAGCTTATGCCTCTCCCTCAAATAGAATTGCAATAACGATTATCGGTCTAGTAACATAGTCAGTTGCCTAGGGACAATTTTGCCACACCTACCACCACTTTTCCACACTCGCTATATTTAAGATCCGATCCCCACTTTTGCAAAAATGGATTCCTCTCGTTACTGCGATTACGTTTTTGCGATTAGAATATATTTTCGGATTTAATCTACCTATGGTGTTGATTTTCCTCCCAAGAACCGAGCGGACGAACACGTCGCCGACCAATGTCGATGTTCTTGGACTAAGAGCAACTTGTTGACTACACTATCCGGAAAAACGATGGCGCATGGCAACTGACGGAGAGTTGATGGAGCGAAGCATGCTGATAACGTGTTCCGCAACTCCGCCAGCGAGTCCGGTCCGAGTTTGCGGAGCGATAGCGAGTGTCGTAGGCGAAGTAGTCAAACGCGAAAGTAAAAGACACAGAGAGATATGGAGGAGACCAGCTTTATTAATCAATGATTAGGTGTTAGAATGATGACTCCTCGTTTTATACAGGGACTAGGGGGTCAAGGGATAAGTACTCACTTAACGTAAAGTGCGGGAAACGGGAGGGGCTAGCCCCTGCGATACGCACGAGGCCGCCGCCACCCCCTCCATGGCCCCTGTTTCCCAATATTGTGTGGACTAGTGTGGAGGTGGGCTGGCTGAGTGGGTCTAGTGGGCTAAGCCTAACCTCTTCTTCTGTTCCCGTTCCACCACCCCCAAGAGAAACCAACCTCTGGCATCCGCCGCCCACGCCTGCTCTCCGGCCGCCGCCGCCACGCTTTCTCTGTCCTCCATCATGTCTCGCTCGTCCTCCCCCCTCTCCACCACCAACGCATCCATCGCCGGCGTCGTCCAGCCTCCTCCTCCTCCTCCGCGTAAAAGTGAAAGTGAAAGTGAAACTGAAGCCCCTCCTCTCTTGCCGCATATTTCAAGGTGAGCTCACTCTCACTCTCCTCTCTACTTTCCGACAAGAGATAGAACTTGAGGGAATATTTGTTCTACCTTTAGATCCTCGTTGGGTTTGACACTCTTACTTATCGAAAACTGTTGTGATCCCCTATACTTGTGGTTTATCAAGACCTTTTTCTGGCGCCGTTGCCGGGGAGCAATAGCATGGGGTGAATATTCTCGTGTGTGCTTGTTTGCTTTATCACTAAGTAACTTTTATTTGCTGTTCTTAGTTGTTCTCTCTTTAGTTATGGATATGGAACACAAAAAACCAAAAAAATTAGAGGTACTTGCTACTCATGAGGATGGGGTAACTCCTAAAACCCCCGATTCTCATTATGTGAGAAATATTATGTACTACTTTGATAATCCTGAGAAAACCCCACTCAACTTTATAATGAGAGACACGTTGGATCAACGTGAATACTTTAGGGATTATCTCTTGACACAAAAAGGGAAACTATTATGGGATCAATTTATTATGTTGAAGTGGTATGCTAGACAACTATGCTGGATATATGATTATACTTGTTGTTCTAGGATGAGGTCTCCACATCTTGACTTTTCATGCGAATTTAATGATAATAAAACCTTAGCTTATTATGCTAAAGGTATATATGATTACTATGATGTGGAATAAATAGAAGAATTTGTTGCTTTTATGGGTGCTTATGAAATAGAATCTTTGTTTAAAACTTGTGAAAATTTTGATGATGCTATTTACAGACCTGAAATTTTTGCTATACTTAGATATTGCTATGAAAATTATAAATTCAATGACATTATTGATGCATTTATTGAGGAAGTTAACGCTGTCCAAGAAGAGACTAATATTTTGCAGGAGTCTATGGAAGAAGAAACTGATGAAACTGTGAGCTCATTGGATGAAAAAGATGATGAGGATAGCGAAGAACAAAAGGAGGAAGAGCGGATTAGCTACCCGTGCCCACCTTCTAATGAGAGTAACCCTCCAACTCATACATTATTTAATTCCCTTTCGTGCTTACCGAAGGATGATTGCTATGATGATTGTTATGATCCCGTTGATTCTTTTGAAATATCCCTTTTTGATGATGCTTGCTATGCTTGTGGCCAAGATGCCAATATGAATTATGCTTATGGAGATGAACTTGCTATAGTTCCTTATTTTAAACATGAAATTGTTGCTATTGCACCCACACATGATAGTCCTATTATCTTTTTGAATTCTCCCGACTACACTATATCGGAGAAGTTTGTGCTTATTAAGGATTATATTGATGGGTTGCCTTTTACCGTTGCACATGATGATTTTGATAGATATAATATGCAAGTGCTTGCTGCTCCTACTTGCAATTGTTATGAGAGAGGAACTATATCTCCGCCTCTTTATATTTCGAATATGATGAAATTGCAAGAAACTGCTTATACTATGCATTGGCCTTTACTATGTGTGCATGAATTGTTCTTTTATGACATGCCGATGCATAGGAAGAGAGTTAGACTTCGTAATTACATGATATATGTTACTTTGTGCTCACTACTAAATTACAAATCATTGCTAATTAAAATTGGCTTTGATATACCTTGGGATCCGGGTGGATTCATTACTTGAGCACTAAATGCCTAACTTAATGGCTTTAAAGAAAGCGCTGCCAGGAGACAACCGGAAGTTTTAGAGAGTCATTTATTTCTGTTGAGTGCTTTCATATAGTTTAAAAACAACAAAAATAAAGAGGTGAACCCAAAACTTTATCAAAAAGGAAAGTTAAAGTGAGAAAGACAAGCATTGTTGAAGCGGGAGATCTCCTTGAACTTTGTTCATGCTCACGGCAACTTTGTGAATCTTTATTACAGAAACATTTCAACAAAAATAATTATCCCCTTGTACAATTCCATTGTATTATAAAAATAATGTGCCAAGGTTTGCCTTTAGGATGTTTACAATGCTTGTTGGTTTGCAGGACAGAAACTTTGGCTGTAGTGCGCGAATTTTAATTGTTTACTGGAACGTCAAATGGTTCTGATTCTTTTTGCACAGTATTGCTGAATAAATTGTTTATTTTTCCTAATTTTTGCAGAATGTTTCAAGTAACATAAGTATGGTGGATGTTCAGATTGCTACAGACTGTTCTATTTTTGATGTATAGTTTGCTTGTTTTGATGAATCTATCAATTTATATCAGTGGGTGTCGGTGTCAAAACCGGCGGATCTCGGGTAGGGGGTCCCGAACTGTGCGTCTAGGCGGACGGTAACAGGAGACAAGGGACACAATGTTTTTACCCAGGTTCGGGCCCTCTCGATGGAGGTAATACCCTACTGCTGCCTGATTAATATTGATGATATGGGTAGTACAAGAGTAGATCTACCACGAGATCAGAGAGGCTAAACCCTAGAAGCTAGCCTATGGTATGATTGTTGTTCTTCCCATGAGACTAAAACCCTTTGGTTTATATAGACACCGAATAGGGTTAGGGTTACACAGAGTCGGTTACAATGGTAGGAAATTTACATATCCGTATCGCCAAGCTTGCCTTCCACGCCAAGGAAAGTCCTATCCGGACAAGGGACAAAGTCTTCAATATTGTATCTTCATAGCCTAGGAGTCCGGCCAAAGATGATAGTTCCGCTATCCGGACACCCCCTAGTCCAGGACTCCCTCAGTAGCCCCTGAACCAGGCTTCAATGACGACGAGTCCGGCGCGCATATTGTCTTCGGCATTGCAAGGCGGGTTCCTCCTCGGAATACTTCATAGAAGGTTTTGAACACAAGGATAGTGTCCGACTCTGCAAAACAAGTTCCACATACCACCGTAGAGAGAATAATTTTTTGCACAGATCTGCTGACGTATTCTGCGGCGTGACATCAAACACGGCCAGGGCTTTATTCGAATCGTTTTTTACTATCCCACCTCAGCGCGTTTAGCGAGGCGGTTTCCTTGGCACGTCTTATCAAAGCGTAGATCGTGCCCCCTTATTCTAGGATTCTCATCAATACAGACATGGGTAACCCAACCGCGCCCGTTGGCACGCCTCCTCTATCGAAGGCGAGTGCCAATCGACCACGGGGAGGGCTCTTGGTATTCAACCTCTTTATAATGAGACCAAGGCCCTCTTCTTTTTTCCACCCACCATCGAATTCGCCTCGCGCTTCAAGTTCTAACACCCAAAGCTTCAGATTTAGGCGCTTCGGACCTTCGATGATGTCCGGCTCCGACCAGCTCGGTCGATGGATGTCTTCTTCCGTCACAGAAGAAGATGTGCTAAAGCCGCGAGACGCGAGGTATCTAACCGGCGAGATTTCGCATAGGCTGCCTGCTCCAGGGCAGGTCATTCCCATTCCCGAGCCCGGCGAGAGCGTGGTGTTCGTGTCTCACTTCCTTCGGGGTTTAGGCTTCCCGAAGGATCCCTTTATCTTGAGGGCTCATGTTTTATTATGTGCTGGATTTCCATGACTTGAAACCGGAGTCCATCCACCATGTCTAAACATTCATAGTCGTATCTGAAGCCTTCCTCCATATTACCCCACACTTAGGATTGTGGCTCAATACCTTCAATGTTGAGCCGAAGATGATCGAGGGCAACAAGCAGAGTGGAGGGGCGGTCATAAGCAAGTGTCTTGATGCTCCGTGGCCCGAGGGCTCTATTCAAGAGGAGCTTGGTTTGTGTAGCAGGGAGTGGTTTTATATCACCGCTCCCAGGGGCACCAAATGGGTGGCGCCACCCGCCTTCCGCTCAGGTCCACCACAGCGGCTGGCATCATGGGTCAACCGGGGGCTCGACTGGGGGCCGTCCAAGGACGTTCCTCTGTTGCAGGGCCGTATTTGAGACCTCCAAGAAAGAGAGATCAATCTGGTCGTGGCGGCGCAGGTTATGCTGATTCGGCGCCTTCTGCCTTGCAAACGTCGCCCCCTCCGTCTGTGGGAGTTTAATCCGAAGAGACCACGAGCTCTCCAACATTTTATGGGCGCGACGCCCAAGGAGATGTACAAACTGTTCTTCGGATTACAAGAGAAGTGTCCGGACTTGACCGAGGACGCAGGTCTAAGCTGCAATCACCCAGATACTCAAGTAAGTAACCCTGCAACCGGACAGGCTGTTCATTCATTTATCATATATATGCCCTTTAAGGGAGCCGTTTCTTGAACAGGTGTGGATAGCCAAGGCAAAGTTGATAAGGTGTCCGGCTCCCCTCCCAGAGACCACGCCGGATCCCATGCTGACCAAGATGTTGAAGGCCGCGCCTTTTAAAGAAGGCGAAGGGGGGAGTAGGGAAGCAACTGCCTCCACAAAGGAGGCTTTCAAGGAAGAGGGGATCAGGGATCCTCCCCTCCAAGGGGAGAAGAGGACCACTTCCGAAGACCCTGAAACCAAGGCCTCAAAACGGGGAAAGAAGTCTTCGTCAGAAAGTCCGGCGCCGGGAAGTACCCCAGCCGCACTATTTCCCCAAGGGGATAAGCCCTCCAGTGAGCCGTACGTAAAAAGAAGGGGTCCTCTGAATAAAGAACATCCCTGTATTTATTTCTTAAGATAACCGAAATTGTACCTTGTAGTTCGGATCTCAGCCCTTCTCAGCAGAGCTCGTCTTCGGGGGATCTTCGTCCGGAGATGATAGAGAGCGAAACGCCTCCACCTATCGCGCCTTCGTGCGAGGCGGGCGACCCTGAAGTGTCGTCACGGAGAGTTTCCCCGAGTCCGGCGGGGCCGGATGGTCCGGCGCCAACTGGCGTGCGGTCGGAGGAGCTGAAGGACCTGCTCGGGCGAGCGTATATCTCAGAAGATCACCGTGCGCTAATGGCTACGGTAATTGAAAGAATTGCACACGCTGAGAGCGGATTGCATGAAGCCGCCAGAAGTTTACTGACGGGATTTGAGGTACGAAAAAAATGATGTACCTTCTGACAGTTATGCATATAGATGCGCCCTGTATAGATAGTAGCCCCTGAGACTGCTGTCACAACTGACGGCGTGCCGAGGATCATAATCTCAGTACTAACACGTCGCCGTTCCTATGTAGGTGGCGGGGCGTCCGGTGGCTAGCCGGACTGATGAATTTGCCGAACTAAAGCGGCAACTTGACGAGGCGGATGCGAACATCGCGCTGGTCAATAAACGGTTTGACGAGTCACAAGGTATGCGACTTCTCCGCGGACACCTGGTAAGGGAGCTTGACGCCCATGCCTTACTACTTGTATGCTTTGATGCAGACGGTGCCGCTGCTATGGAGAGGCTGCGGGCGGAACTTGCCCGAGCTAAAGAGCAAGCCCAAAAGAGTAATGCGGCCACTTTAAAGGCGGCGAAGAGCTGAAAGCGAGCAGGATGCTCACTTTGCCGAAGCAAGAGGAAATGGCCGATTTGGCCTGAAACTGAAGAATACTAACGACCGCTGCGAGGTTCTTGAAAAAAACGTCAAAGCGGAACAAGAGACCTGAAAAAGGCCACCGCCGAATCCAAGGATGCCCGTTCCGCTATGAGAGCTGCCAAGGAAGAGCTGAGTCAGGCCGGGGATATTGTGGCTGGAAAACCGTTTCTGCTGCGGAGGAAATATACGGATCCGAAGTATGCTCAGTTGGACAAGCTGTGGAGTTCGGAGGATGCTTATCTGGACTTAGCTGCGAGCGCTGCGGACACGATTGAGCACTTCCGAGGCCAGAAGGGGCACAGAAGGGAAGAGCTATTTTGGTCGCAATTCCATAGTCCGGAGCGTCCTCTTCCGTTGACCGATCGGTTGGCGAATGGGCGAGCTGAATCGATTATCCGGACTTTCCATGAAGCATGTCATGACTCATTTGTGGCCAGCGGACCCCAGCGAAGAGTTATTTTGGCTTAGTGCAGCAGTTCCTTGGTGCGGTACAGCGTATCGGCGCAATGAAGCGGTCGGCGTGTATTGAGGGGCACGGATGGCTCTTTCCGTGTCAAGGCATCTTGGGCTGAGATGAAGGCCACCGATATTGTGTCCCCAGATTCGACGGCGGCCGAGTACGATCGGCGCTATTTTCGTGAAGTTCTTCCGGCGCTTCGTTTAATAGAGACGCTTGATGCTCGAAGGATGTTATGTTTGAATGGCATGTATAATTTTATGAAACAACGTTTCAATTTAATGTAAGAGCTTTTCATACTTGTGCCTTCAAGTAGCAAACTACCTCTGTGCGGCCGTTGATGTATATATGTATATAACTGAAAGATGGCAGTCTTGACGGACCCCCACGCACATAGTGCGGGGTGTTCATAAAGAAGTCGCGCTTTCACACTTAATCCAACGTCTTGGTCCTATAAAGGAGGTGGTAGCGTAGCGAACTAGGCAACCGGACTATAATGCTTTATCACTTTCACTTAGCCATAGGAGTTCGATGGTGGGGCTACTATATAGCCCCTGGGGGCAGCGCACTCTCCCGAATCGAAGTGCGTATGTGCCTGACCGAAAAACGGTCCTTCGTTAATGCGGAGGAATTCTAAACATTCCGGTGAGTCATCGAGTGGTTGACCAGTCTCTCGCTATATCATGACAATCAGTTTTCGGCTTTCTCTACTGAGGTGCTCGCCCGGCCGAACCGGGGCACAATCGCAGTAGTTCTCCTGGTGCCGCGTTAGCCGATAGAGCGGAGCGTAAGGCAGCAAAACACGTGAGCCGGGCAAACCCAACATTTGACCAAAGACATGATTCGGAGCTGATGCATATAAGGCCCTAACTCGAGACGCGAACACTCCCTAAGGTATTCGGTCTTTTATAAAGGGGCGAACAATGCCCTTAGTAACAAGCCCTGGTGTCCAGTGCGTACAAACTTCTGACGCAGCCGATGCCAAAATGCCAGCCTCCTCCTCGGTTATAATAAGAGACCGGGGGATGAGTAACAACAAGAGACAGGAAAAAGGTTTACGCAGGGTCTTAATCTGAAAAGAATCCTTGCAACGGGTCCCTGCTGCACGTCTGCGCCTGTGTCTCCGTTGTGTCGTATCCTGGACGGGTATAGCACGGCGTTCATCTGTAAAAGAGAGGAACTTAGTTTGAAAAAGATCGCGCTAAAATGTAATTGGAAATAAAATAGAGTATGATCCAAAAATTAGTAAAGTTGAGCTTTATTGTCTCTTGTTGTACATGTGGAGCCCCTTGTAAGGGGGGTACGCGGCTAGTAAGCATCATGTTTATTTATGCCGGACTCGCCTAACCGTGTCCGGGGTCTGAACGACCTACTTTAGACGCTTTTGGCCAGCAAGGCCGTATTAGTGTGAGGCTGTTAAGGCAGTCTCACATTCTTTCCTTGAGGGACACGCGCAACTTCCCTTTAATGAAATAATGCCTCGTGGACCGGGCATTTTAAGTTGAAGAGATGCATAATGCGGTATTGCGTTAAAGTGGGCGAAAGCTTCACGTCCCAGTAGTGCTTGATGGCTACTTTTAAATGGGGCGATTTGGAAGACCAACTTTTCCCGACGGAAGTTGTCGGGTGAGTCGAGCATAACTTCCAATAGTAGGGAGCCCGTATAATGGGCATATGTGCCTGGCATTATTCCTTGGAAGGAAGTGTTGCTATGGCTAATCCTGTTTGGGTTTATCCCCATGTTATGGATTGTGTCACGACATAGCAGGTTTAAATCACTTTGCGCTGTCCATTAGGACTTGCGTAAATTGAAGACCGTCGATTATAGGTTCTAGTATAAAGGAAGTCCATACAGCGTTACGGATACATTAGGAGTAGTCCTGATGGTCGAATGTGATTGGTTTTGAAAACTAGTGTTGGGACTCACTGGGGTAGATTGTGCGGTAGCGTAATTCAATGGGTGCCGCTCTGTTTTCCCCTTTTGTTACTTGAAGTAAGTTCTTGTATTGACCTCTTGTGGGAAATTCTTTTGTTTTCCGGGCTCTGCTTGTGGTGCTCGTCATCATCCTCACTTGGTGTGTCGAGCCCCTTGTGTTCGGCGTTGAGTCTGCCGGATCGCTTGAAGACCCAACAATCTCTGTGGGTATGGTTTGCGGGCTTCCCGGAGTCTTGTGGATTTGGCATATCTTGTCCAAGACTTTGTTTAAGTTGGATAGCTCATCGCTATTGTCCTTAAGGGGCAGTTTTTTATTGTTCCGCCGTGAGCTTTTGAATCCGGCGTTATTTGTCGCGCTCTTTGGACCGTTCCTTAATCCGCGCTGGTCCTTGCTGCGTCGTGGTTTCCCATTCCATCCTCGACTTGGATGTACTTTGGTCGCTGGTACTGCATCTTGCTAGCCAGCTATCCTCTCCCGCGCAAAAGAGGGTCATGAGGCTTGTTAGTGCGGCCATTGTTCTTGGCTTTTCCTGGCCAAGGTGTCTGGCGAGCCATTCGTCTCGGACGTTGTGTTTAAAAGCTGCTAAGGCTTCGGCGTCCGGACAATCGACTATTTGGTTCTTTTTGGTGAGGAACCTGTTCCAGAATTTTCGATCTGACTCTCCGGGCTGTTGGGTTATGTGTCTTAGATCGTCTGCGTCAGGAGGTCGGACATAGGTTCCTGAAATTGGCCCAAAAGCATCCTCAAGATCTTCCCAACTACCAATGGTGTTTTCGGCGAGGCTTTTAAGCCAATGCCGGGCTGGCCCTTTGAGCTTGAGGGGTAGGTATTTTATGGCGTGGAGATCATCTCCTCCGGCCATGTGTATGTGGAGGATATAATCCTCAATCCAGACTCCAGGGTCTGTCGTTCCGTCATATGCCTCTATGTTTACGGGCTTGAATCCCGCTGGAAATTCATGATCCAGCACCTCATCGGTGAAACATAGAGGGCGCATGGCGCCCCTGTATTTGGGTGTGCCGTGATGTTCGGATATTTGACGTGTTGTATTGCTCACTAGAACTTGTTTCCTTGGCCCGTAGATAGATCTAACTGGGCCATCCTTTTGGTGCGAATCCTTATGCGGATCGCGTGCCGGCTTGTGTGCGGCGCCGCTTGCCGCTCTACGTTTGCCATGTGGTCGTCTATCCGACCCGGCGGCCTCTTTGTTTTTTGATCGTGGGGGCTCTACGGCCTCCTCATCGAATTCAGGCAGTAGTTTGCGCTTTGGGTAGCTCTTTGCTTGGCGGCTGTCGCCATATTTGTCTGCAGTGTTGAGTAATTTATCCATCTCATTCGGTCGTCTTCCGCTGTTACGAGCCTCTGTTTCGCTTTTTTCAAGCTACGGCGATAGCGAGGAGATCTCTGTGGAGGTTCTTCGATCCAATGACGTGTCCGGCGTGAGATCGTCCGGACCGTTGTCCTTGCCGGGACGGGTTGTTTGTCCAAGTTGGCCTGTTTGGATGGTTGCTCAATGGCATGTTAAATGCGTCGGCCAGCTCACCCTGCTCTATGGCTGGGTGCGTGTGGGCGCTATCTTTGTCGAGGTGGAGTTTTGAGCGCGCTTACGCCGCTTGACCGCTTCCCGAGAGAATTCTCTTTCGCAGCGTCTCGTCGTTCCTCGTTATCGCTTCCCTTAGGTGTGTCCACCATATATATATATATATATATCGTAAGTTGAGGTGGCCATCCAGTGCCCTGTGGGCGCTGGTTTTTGGTCGTCTCAGGCGTCGTCGTCCATATCGTCGATGTCCTCGAGTCAAGTCGAGCATGTCCATTAAGTCATCGGCAGTGGCTACAAAGTGGGTGGTGGGTGGGCGTTGAATTTCTTCGTCGTCCGAATCCCAACCTTCTGACCGTAGTTCGCCAGGGCTCCCTCGACAAAGAGAGAGACTTTAATGAGTTCAGGATATCGCCAAAGGGCGAGTCTTTGAAAAGATGTCCGCGGCGGTGAACTCCATAACCGGGCGCCACCGATTCGACCGGCGGGCGCTGGAGGTTCGGAGTCCGGAAAGGAGTCCGGCACCTGGGAGTCACGAGCTTTGCAAAGGAAAGGGATGGTGTTCGGCTCAATCGCCGTAGAGATTTCAGCCCCCGAGGCGGTGTCCAACCAACAGTCCTCGATCGGCGAAACCGGCTCCGGATTAAGGGTCGGAGCGGGCACTGGTGTGGCCTCCAGGGCACTGTTCAGCGGCAGAGCTAGATCGTACCCATCGAGACAGTGTGGCACGCTCGGTTATGGCTCGAATCCGTTGAAGATCAAGTCTCCGCGGACATCTGCCGTATAGTTCAAGCTTCCAAATCTGACCTGATGGCCAGGGGCGTAGCTTTTGATCTGCTCCAGATGGCCTAGCGAATTGGCCCGCAGTGCAAATCCGCCGAATACGAAGATATGTCCGGGGAGAAAATTCTCACCCTGGACTGCGTCGTTGCTGATGATTGAAGGAGCCATCGGGCCTATAGGTGACGACACAGAGGAACTCTCAGTGAAAGCACCAATGTCGGTGTCAAAACCGGCGGATCTCGGGTAGGGGGTCCCGAACTATGCGTCTAGGCGGATGGTAACAGGAGACAAGGGACACGATGTTTTTACCCAGGTTCGGGCCCTCTTGATGGAGGTAATACCCTACTCCTGCTTGATTAATATTGATGATATGGGTAGTACAAGAGTAGATCTACCACGAGATCAGAGAGGCTAAACCCTAGAAGCTAGCCTATGGTATGATTCTTGTTAGATCCCCACGGACTAAAACCCTTCGGTTTATATAGACACCGAATAGAGTTAGGGTTACACAGAGTCAGTTACAATGGTAGGAAATCTACATATCCGTATCGCCAAGCTTGCCTTCCACACCAAGGAAAGTCCTATCCGGACAAGGGACGAAGTCTTCAATCTTGTATCTTCATAGTCTAGGAGTCCGGCAAAAGATGATAGTTTGGCTATCCGGACAACCCCTAGTCCAGGACTCCCTCAGTGGGTTAAGGCATGAAAAAGTTATATTACAGTAGACACCATGCAAAAACAAAATATGAGTTGGTTTACAACAGTACTTGTAGTAGTGATTTGCTTTATTATACTAACGGATCTTACCAAGTTTTCTGTTGAAGTTTTGTGTTGATGTAGTGTCTAATCGATTATGTTTCGATGTGAGAAGAAGGAAAGGAGGCAAGAGCTCAAGCTTGGGGATACCCGAGGCACCCCAAGTAAATATTCAAGGAGACTCAAGAGTCTAAGCTTGGGGATGCTGGGGAGGCATCCCCTCTTTCTTCAACAAGTATCGGTATGTTTTTGGATTCGTTTCGTTCATGCATTATGTGCAAGTCTTGGAGCGTCTTTTGTAATTAGGTCTTTATTTTTCTTTTATGCACCATGCTGGTATGAGGTAGTCCTTGGTTGATTGATAGAATGCTCTATGCACTTCACTTATATCTTTTGAGTATGGCTTTATAGAATGCTTCATGTGCTTCACTTATATCATTTGAAGTTTGGATTGCCTGTTTCCTTTACATAGACAACCGCCATTTGTAGAATGCTCTTTTGCTTCACTTATATTTGTTAGAGCTTGGGCATATTTTTTGTAGAAAGAATTAAACTCTCTTGCTTCACTTATATCTATTTAGAGAGATTACAGGAACTGGTCATTCACATGGTTAGTCATAAAATCCTACATAAACTTGTAGATCGATGAATATGATATGTTTGATTCCTTGCAATAGTTTTGCGATATAAAGATGGTGATATTAGAGTTATGCTAGTGGGTGGTTGTGGATTGTATAGACACTTGTGTTGAGGTTGGAAAGTCCCATAGCATGCACGTATGGTAACCGTTGTGTGACAAATTTGAAGCATAGGGTGTTTCTTTGATTGTCTTCCTTATGAGTAGCGGTCGGGGACGAGCGATGGTCTTTTCCTACCAATCTATCCCCCTAGGGGCATGCGTAGTAGTACTTTGCTTCGAGGGCTAACAAACTTTTGCAATAAGTATATGAGTTCTTTATGACTAATGTGAGTCCATGTATTATACGCACTTTTAACTTTCCATCATTGCTAGCCTCTTCGGTACCGTGCATTGCCCTTTCTCACCTCGAGAGTTGGTGCAAACTTCGCCGGTGCATCCAAACCCCGTGTTACGATACGCTCTGTCACACATAAGCCTCATTATATCTTCCTCAAAACAGCCACCATACCTACCTATTATGGCATTTCCATAGCCATTCCGAGATAATATTGCCGTGCAACTTCCATCATCATCATATACATGACTTGAGCATTCATTGTCATATTGCTTTGCATGATCGTAAGATAGCTAGCATGATGTTTTCATGGCTTGTCCGCTTTCTTGATGTCATTGCTACGCTAGATCATTGCACATCCGGTACATCACGGAGGCATTCATATAGAGTCATATCTTTGCTCTAGATATCGAGTTGTAATATTGAGTTGTAAGTAAATAAAAGTGTGATGATCATCATTATTAGAGCATTGCCCCAGTGAGGAAAGGATGATGGAGACTATGATTCCCCCACAAGTCGGGATAAGACTCCGGACGAAAAAAAAGAGAAAGGCAAAAAAAAGAGAAGGCCCAAAAAAAAGAAAACAAAAAAATGAGAGAAAAAGAGAGAAGGGGCAATGTTACTATCCTTTTACCACACTTGTGCTTCAAAGTAGCACCATGTTCTTCATAGAGAGAGTATCCTATGCTTTCACTTTTATATACTAGTGGGAATTTTCATTATAGAACTTGGCTTGTATATTCCAACGATGGGCTTCCTAAAATGCCCTAGGTCTTCATGAGCAAGCAAGTTGGATGCACACCCACTTAGTTTTTTTTGATGAACTTTCATACACTTATAGCTCTTAGTGCATCAGTTGCATGGCAATCCCTACTCCTCGCATTGACATCAATTGATGGGCATCTCCATAGCCCGTTGATTAGCCGTGTCGTTGTGAGACTTTCTCCTTTTTTTGTCTTCTCCACATAACCTCCATCATTATATTCTATTCCACCTATAGTGCTATATCCATGGCTTGCGCTCATGTATTGCGTGAGGGTCGAAAAAGCTGAAGCGCGTTAAACAGTATGAACCAATTGCTCGGCTTGTCATCGGGGTTGTGCATGATGGGGGCATTTTATGTGACGAAAATGAAGCATGGCCAAACTGTATGATTTTGTAGGGATAAGCTTGCTTTGGCCTTGTTATTTTGAAAAGACATGATTGCTTTATTGGTACGCTCGAAGTATTATTGTTTTTATGTCAAAGGATAGACTATTGCTTTGAATCACTCGTGTCTTAAATTCATGCCATGATTAGACATATGATGAAGATTATGCTAGCTAGCATTCCACGTCAAAAATTATTCTTTTTTATCATTTACCTACTCGTGGACGAGCAGGAATTAAGCTTGGGGATGCTGATACGTCTCCGTCGTATCTATAATTTATTATTGTTCCATGCCAATATTATTCACTTTCATATACTTTTTGGCAACTTTTTATATTATTTTTGGGACTAACATATTGATCCAGTGCCCAGTGCCAATTCCTGTCTGTTTCATGTTTTTTGTTTCGCAGAAACCCAATATCAAACGGAGTCCAAAAGGGAAAAAATCGGACGGAGATTTTTTTTTTGGAATATTTATGATTTTCTGGAAGTAAAATCAACGAAGCAGTGTCGAGGGTGGTCACGAGGTAGGGGCGCGCCTACCCCAGCGCCGCTGACCCTCGTGGTCCACCCTTAAGGCGATTGACGCTCTCCTTCTGGCGCAAGAAAGCTAATTTTACAAGGAAGATCTGAGCGAAAGATTCACCCCAATCGGAGTTACGGATCTCCACATATAAAGGAAATGGTGAAGGGGTAGAATCTGCCAACAAACAGAACACAGAAACAGAGAGATAGATCCAATCTCGGAGGGGCTCTCGCCCCTCCCAAGCCATGGGAGCCAAGGAACAGATGGGAAACCCTTCTCCCATCTAGGGAGAAGGTCAAGGAAGAAGAAGAAGGAGGGGGGCTCTCTCCCGCTCGCTTCGGTGGCGCCGAACGCCACCGGGGCCATCATCATCACCACGATCTACACCAACACCTCCGCCATCTTCACCAACATCTCCATCACCTTCCCCTCTATCTACAGCGGTCCACTCTCCCGCAACCCGCTGTACCCTCTACTTGAACATGGTGCTTTATGCTTCATATTATTATCCAATGATGTGTTGCCATCCTATGATTTCTGAGTAGATTTTCGTTGTCCTATCGGTGATTGATGAATTGCTATGATTGATTTGAGTTGCAAGTTTTATTATTGGTGTTGTCCTATGGTGCCCTCCGTGTCGCGCAAGCGTGAGGGATTCCCATTGTAGGGTGTTGCAATGCGTTCATGATTCGCTTATAGTGGGTTGCTTGAGTGACAGAAGCATAAACCCGAGTAAGAGGGATTGTTGCGTATGGGAATAAAGAGGACTTGATGCTTTAATGCTATGGTTGGGTTTTACCTTAATGAATCTTTAGTAGTTGCGGATGCTTGCTAGAGTTCCAATCATAAGTGCATATGATCCAAGTAGAGAAAGTATGTTAGCTTATGCCTCTCCCTCAAATAGAATTGCAATAACGATTATCGGTCTAGTAACATAGTCAGTTGCCTAGGGACAATTTCGCTACACCTACCACCACTTTTCCACACTCGCTATATTTACTTTAGTTGTGTCTTTACCTTAGCAGCCCCTAGTTTTATTTTCGTGTTCTTTACTTTCTTGCATGCTTACCCGAAAAATCCTACAAAGTACGTCTAGTTTCATACTTGTTCTAGGTAAAGCGAACGTCAAGCGTATGAGAGTTGTATCGGTGGTCGATAGAACTTGAGGGAATATTTGTTCTACCTTTAGCTCCTCGTTGGGTTCGACACTCTTACTTATCAAAAACTGTTGCGATCCCCTATACTTGTGGGTTATCATCAGGTTGCAATACAAAGCAATTCATCAAGGTGCGAAGTGAAGGAAATATTCCCTAGAGGCAATAATAAAGTTGTTATTTTATATTTCCTTATATCATGATAAATGTTTATTATTCATGCTATAATTTTGTTAACCGGAAACTTGATACATGTGTGGATACATAGACAAAACACTCTGTCCCTAGTAAGCCTCTACTAGACTAACTCGTTAATCAAAGATGGTTAAGTTTCCTAAACATAGACATGTGTTGTCATTTGATGAACGGGATCACATCATTAGGAGAATGATGTGATGGACAAGACTCATCCATTAGCTTAGCATATTGATCGTTTAGTTTTATTGCTATTGCTTTCTTCATGTCATATACATATTCCTTTGACTATGAGATTATGCAACTCCCGGATACCGTAGGAATGCCTTGTGTGCTATCAAACGTCACAACGTAACTGGGTGATTATAAAGATTCTCTATAGGTATCTCCGAAGGTGTTTGTTGGGTTGGCATACACCGAGATTAGGATTTGTCACTCCGAGTATCGCAGAGGTGTCTCTGGGCCCTCTCCGTAATACACATCATAAGAAGCCTTGCAAGCAAGCAAGATGATGTATTACGGAATGAGTAAAGAGACCTGCCGGTAATGAGATTGAACTAGGTATGTGGATACCGACGATCGAATTTCGGGCAAGTAACATACCGATGACAAAGGGAATAACGTATGTTTTTATTACGGTTCGACCGATAAAGATCTTCGTAGAATATGTAGTAGCCAATATGAGCATCCAGGTTCCGCTATTGGTTATTGACCGGAGAGGTGTCTCGGTCATGTCCATATAGTTCTCGAACCCGTAGGGTCCGCACGCTTTACGTTTGATGATGATTTAGTATTATATGAGTTATGTAATTTGGTGACCGAAAGTTGCTCGGAGTCCCGGATGAGATCACGAACATGACGATGAGTCTTGAAATGGTTGAGAGGTAAATATTGATATATAGGATGATAGTATTCTGACACCGGAAGTGTTCCAGATAGTATCGGGTATTTATCGGAGTACCTGGGGGTTACCGGAACCCCTGGGAGGAATAATGGGCCTTATGGGCCATAAGAGGGGAGCACACCAGCCCACTAGGGGTGGCGCGCCCCCCTTTAGGCCGGAGGCCGGATTGGAGAAGTAAGAGGGGGTTCGGCCTCCCCTTTCCTTCCTCCCTTACCTCTTCCCTTTTCCTCTCCGGTGAAATAGGGAAAGGGGGGAGAATTGGGATAGGACCCCAAGAAAGATTCCTCCTACTTGGGGTGCCCCATGGCTGCTTCCCTCCCCCTCCCACCTATATATATGTGGGGAGGGGGCGCCTAGAACACACAACAGCAATCATTAGCCATGTGCGGCGCCCCCCTCCATAGTTTACGCCTCCGGTCATATCTTCGTAGTGCTTAGGAAAAGCCCTGCGCGGATCACTTCACCATCACCATCACCACACCGTCATGCTGATGGAACTCATCTTCTTCCTCGACACCTTTGCTGGATCAAGAGGATGAGGGACGTCATCGAGCTGAACGTGTTCAGAACTCGAAGGTGTCGTACGTTCGGTGCTTGATCAGTCGGACCTAGAAGAAGCTCGACTACATCAACCGCGTTATCAAACGCTTCCGCTTTCGGTCTACTAGGGTATGTGGACACACTCCCCCCTCTCGTTGATATGCATCTCCTAGATAGATCTTGCGTGAGCGTAGGAATTTTTTTGTAATTGCATGCTACGTTTCCCAATTGTGGCATCCGAGCCAGGTCTATGCGTAGATGATATGCACGAGTAGAACACAAAGAGTTTTGGGCGTTGATTGTCATACTGTTTACCACTAATGCCTTATTTTGATTCGGTGGCATTGTTGGATGAAGCGGCCCGGACCAACCTTACATGACCACGTTCATGAGACCGATTCCACCGACAGACATGCAACTAGTTTTGCATAAAGGTGGCTGGCGGGTGTCTGTTCTCCAACTTTAGTTGAATCGGATTTGACTGCAGCCGGTCCTTTTTGAAGGTTAAAACAGCAAACTTGATAAATCACCATTGTGGTTTTGATGCGTAGGTAAGAACGGTTCTTGCTAGAAGCCCGTAGCAGCCATGTAAAACTTGCAACAACAAAGTAGAGGACGTCTAACTTGTTTTTGCAGGGCATGTTGTGATGTGATATGGTCAAGACATGATGTGATATACGTTATAGTATGAGATGGTCATGTTTTGTAAAAGATACTGGCAACCGGCCGGAGCCTTATGGTTCTCTCTTTATTGTATGAAATGCCAATGCCATGTAATTGCTTTACTTTATCACTATGCGTTAGCGATAGTTGTAGAAGCAATAGTTGGCGAGATGACCACGACGGTACGATGGAGATCAAGCTGTCAAGCCAGTGACGATGGAGATCGTGACGATGCTTTGGAGATGGAGATCAAAAGCACAAGATGATGATGGCCATATCATGTCACATATTTTGATTGCATGTGATGTTTATTTTTCGGAAATGTTAACGCCCACACGTGTGGCACGAAAACACTTCGCACGAACGCTTCCATCATCCTCCATCGCGATTTGTGAATTTTAAAGCGGGAGCGATTGCCACGTCATGTTTTGTGGGCGTTTGGGCTGAACGATGCGCGATCGGATGACTATCTTATCCACTCCGCCACTCACTCTTTCTGCCATTCTGTATCGAGCTCACTCTGCAGATCCCCCACTCCATCATCTTCTCTCTCTTCCTCCCGCGGATCTCACCGTCCCCGCACAGCTCCACCTTGGACCACTGGCCGCGGCCATACACCCTACTCACCGCCCGGGCAGGCGCTCCCCTCCCGCCTGGCCCTGTCGCGCCGAGCGCAGAGGTGCTCCGCCGGCCCCTATCGGACACGCGAGCAGGAGCACCAGGCCCGTCCAGGCCGCGCATCCATGGGCACCTCGCCTTCGCGGATGGCGACGTGCAGGGGGCGAGCGGAAATCGGGTGGGGAGGGGGGCTTTGAGGGTGCGGCTATCGCTCGGGAGCTTCTCTCTCGCAGGGAGCGCGGGCGTGGAGGCTTGACGGTCTCCTCTGCGTCGCCGTCCAAACCGACGACAGGGTGGCTCGTGCCATCTAGCAGGGACGCTCGCTTGTCGACCTCCGGCGGCCTCGGGCGCAGGAAGGCGGCGGTGGCTCGAGCGTGGGGAGAAGTACAAGCATGGCGGCGGCTCGAGCAAGTCCATTCTCCGGTGAATTTAGTCCCCATCGCGCATGAAGCTCCTCCCGGCGCCACCCTCTTCTCGTGGATGTCATCACTGCAGCGTTGTCGGCATGGCCGGCCCTTGCTATCTACCTGCCTGCAATCTGCTCGTTAGCTTGTCACTTCCCAAACACAGGTCCTCCCCCCTGCGTTTTTTATTTCCCAGTTTTGCTCACCATTTTCCCACTTAATGTTTTAGTTTCCTGCCCCGGTGTGAAAATGGTTGTTTCCATGTCAAATTTTATTACGAAAATGGCTAATTCTACTCATTATCTTTCATATGTATGCATGTTCACAAAAATTGTAGCTGAAATATGTGTTTTTGTGCTATCTGCCATTTCATACTGATGTTAATGTGTCTACAATTCCATTTCTTATCAATTTGCCATGCTTCTAAATAAATACATGGCAACTATCCTACTGTTTGGCGCTGAAAATTGCCATGTGTTCTGATATGCCATACAACAGTTAATGCATTTACATTTTTCCTCTCATCATTTTGCCATTCTACTGAATAAATAGATGGCAACCTGCCCTATGTGTGGAAGATGGCAACTCACCCATATGTATGTACATTTTCCTACTTAACAATTTGGCATGCTACCCAATAACTACATGGCAATTTTAATGTTACTATCGTGGCAAATTTAATTCATATAACATGGCAAATCTATCTTTTTTTTCATGTACCATAGCATTATTACTCCATGTGCCATGGCATTTTGACTTTGCATTTGCCATGGAAATTTGTGTTTGATCATTTTGTTTTGTGTTATTTTCACATACACGACAATTGCATTACGCAAAAGATGACATTTTTGTTGAAAATACCATGGCAAAAGGAAACATGCATTTGCCATGGCAACATTTGATCAATTTTTTATTACTTCACATTCTTGGAAAATTTCGTGTAAAATTTGATAAAAGAACACGATAATATTTGATATGAATCTGCCATGGCAAGTTTCTCGTTCATACTTGATTCCAACCTTTTGTGTTTTTTCACATGGTGTAAATTCATCATACAAAACATGGCAATTCTTGATAAGAATCTGCCATGGAAAATTTTCATGTTCATACTTGATTTTGAACTTTGTAAACGGGGCCACAACAATTCTTCTCTTTTTTACAACATGGCAATTTATTTTTGAACGGTACCATGGCAATTTTAGTGCATGCATCATGGGAATTATAGTTTATGGATCTTGGCATTTTTTAGTCTATGCATCGTACAAATTTTCTGTTTTGAACGACAACATGTCAAATTTTTGTCCTTCTTTCCAACATGGCAATTTTTCTTTTTTAGAATGGGACCATGGCAAACTTAGTCTATGTATCATGGCAAATGTAGTTTATGGGGCATGGAATTTTTTTTAATTATATGGACCATGGCAATTTTGTTTCTTTTTGTAACACGGCAAATTTTCTTTTTTCAAGTGGGCCATGGCAATCTTAGTTCATGTTTCATGGCAACGGTAGTTTATAGTTTTACAAAGCATGGAAAAAATTGAATGGATTTTTTTGTGCCGAGTACAATATTTTTTGGCCACATCACATGTAACAGATTTGCCATACTACATGGCAATTTTTCCCCCTCCACATTGCCAAGTTTTTTCATGAACCATGGCAAATTTAGTTAAATGGATTAGATTTTCCATACTACATGGAAACTTTTTCCCACGAACCATGGCAATTATATTTAATGAAGCATGGAAAATTTATTGAAATGGATTTTTTTGTTGAGTACAAAATTGCCATACTACATGGCAATTTCCACCCTCCATCGTGGAATTTTTTCTGACAAAACATGGCAACTTTAGTTAAATGGGATATTTTTTGTCGTACTACATAGCAATTGTTCCCACGGACCATGGCAATTCTATTTTACACGAACTATGACATTTTTAGTTAAATGGGGTAGATTTTTCATATTACATGGCATTCCATGGACCATTGCAATTCTATTTTACGAAGTATGGAAAATTTGTTTCAACGGGAATAGATTTGCCATACTATATGGCATTTGTTCCCATGGACCATGGCAATTCTATTTCATGAAGCATGCCAAATTTATTTCAAACGGAATAGATACGCCAAACTACATGACAATTCTATTTTTTACAAATCATGGGAAATTTAATTTAAATGGATCATGTCAAATATGTTGTTTTTTTGCCATGAATATTGTGTGTTCAGTACCAAATGTGATAGTGAATGCAATAGATTTTGCCATTAGGTGTAACATAAAATTTTTCCATTTGGTTATTTATAACTTTTTGAAAGAAAATTATAATGTTTATTTTTACTTTTATTGCCATGGCATTTTTACTTTATTTTTGCCATATCAATTTCTTACTTTCTTAAAAAATTGGCCACGGAAAAGTTACCTTTCTATTTGCCATACAATTTTACATTTATCGCCATGAAATTTTCTATTTTCACATACATGGCGATTTTTACCTCCATTGCTCATGACAATTTTGGTTGAACTTTTTTCTTTTTGTGCCATTTTTGCATCAAAAAGGATCTTTTTTGAACCATTTGTTTTTTTAGTAATATCTAAGCTCTATGTATCACGAACATTTTTTTGGACTATTGCAAACATATTTGTAAATATGAAATACTCGGAAAAAAATGCCATGTGTTCATTGTCATTTTGGCGAAATTTCTGTTTTTAAACAATGGCAACATGTTGTTATTTCGTTGTTGTTTTTCCTATAGTTCACATAGGTAAATTGCACTATGTGTCTTTTAACCAACAGTTCGTTTGTTTATATATATATATTTTTGCATTTTTTTATATATTTGTTGTTGGGCTTTTGACCGCTTTTGGCCCAGTAGGAGGGGTACAGCTGGAGTCGATTGAATGAAATTGTTCGGTCGATGCTGCCTCCCACCGCACGTCTCGGTTCGGGGAAATCGTTTGGTCGATGCTGCTTCCCACCGCACGTCTCCGTCCGGGCGGTCTGCCTCCAGACCACACGTGCGGTGGTTATCGGGACCCTTATTTTTATGCATCTTATTTTGCTTAGTATGGTGGTAGCATTTTAAGATGATCCCTTAACTAGATTTCAAGGTATACGTGTTCTCCCGAGTATGCACCATTGCGACAGTTCGTCATGTTGAGACACCACGTGATGATTGGGTGTGATAGTCTCTATGTTCACATACAACGGGTGCAAGACTGGTTTGCACATGCGGAATACTCGGGTTAAAATTACCGAGCCTGGCATGTATAGACATGGCCTCGGAACACTGGAGACCGAAAGGTCGAACATAAATCATATAGTAGATATGATCAACATAGAGATGTTCACCATTGATGACTACTCCATCTCACGTGATGATCGGACATGGTTAAGGTTATTTGGATCACGTATCATTTAGATGACTCGAGGGACGTATATCTAAGTGCGAGTTCATAAGTAATATGATTAATTGAACTTAATTTATCATGAACTTAGTCCTGATAGTTTTTGCATATCTACGTTGTAGATCAATGGCATGTGCTACCGTTTCCTTGAATTTTACTGCGTTCCTAGAGAAAGCTAAGTTGAAAGATGATGGTAGCAACTACACGGACTGGGTCCATAACTTGAGGATTATCCTCATTGCTGCACAGAAGAATTATGGCCTTGATGCACCGCTCGGTGAAAGGCCTGTTGCAGGAGTAGATGCTGATGTTATGAACGTCTGGCAAGCTCGATCTGATGACTACTCGATAGTTCCGTGTGCCATGCTTTACGGCTTAGAATCCGGACTTCAAAAACGTTTTGACCGTCATGGACCATATGAGATGTTCCTGTTGGGGATCGTAGCATGTAATTTCAAAAAAAATCTTACTCTCACGTAAGATCTATCTAGGAGATGCATAGCAATAAGAGGGGGAGTGTGTGTCTACATACCCTCGTTGACCGAAAGCGGAAGCATTTGATAACGCGGTTGATGTAGTCGAACATCTTCTCGTTCCGACCGATCAAGCACCGAACGTACGACACCTCCGATTTCTGCACACGTTCAGCTCGATGACGTCCCTCGAACTCTTGATCCAGCAAAGTGTCAAGGGAGAGTTCCGTTAGCACGATGGCGTGGTGACGGTCATGGTGTAGTGATCCATGCAGGGCTTCGCCTAAGCACACGGCTAACAAATGTTGTTTTTTGTTGTAGGCGCCTCCCCCCTCATATATGTAGATGGGAGGGAGAGGGGGCAGCCAAGGGGGCGCCCAACTAGGAGGAATCCTACTTGGGGCCCTAATCCTTTTGGCCCCCCCTTCCATATTTCCCGGAGGGGGGAGGAAGGAGGAGGGAGGAGAGAAGGAAGGGGGAGGCCGAATCCCTCCCCTTCCTCTCTTCTGCTCTTTCCTTCCCCCCTATTGCGGCCTACATGGGGAACACCAGCCCCCTAGGGGCTGGTCTGTCCCCTTCTAGGCCCATTAGGCCCATGCAGTTGCCGGAGGGATGCTCGGAACCCCTTCCGGTGACCCGATATGTACCCGGTACCCCCGAAACACTTCCGGTGTCCGAATACCATCGTCCTATATATCAATATTTACCTCTCGACCATTTCAAGACTCCACATCATGTCTGTGATCTCATCCAGGACTCCGAACAACATTTAGTCACCAAATCACATAGCTCATATAATACAAAATCGTCATCGAACGTTAAGCATGCGGACCCTACGGGTTCAAGAACTATGTAGACATGACCGAGACACCTATTCAGTAAATAACCAACAGCGGAACCTGGATGCTCATATTGGTTCCCACATATACTACGAAGATCTTTATTAGTCATACCGTAATGACAACATATGTTATTCCCTTTGTCATTAGTATGTTACTTGCCCGAGATTCGATCGTCGGTATCTTCATACCTAATTCAGTCTTGTTACCGGCAAGTCTCTTTACTCGTTCCGTAATACATCATCCTGCAACTAACTCATTAGTCACATTGCTTGCAAGGCTTATCATGATGTGTATTACCGAGAGGGCCCAAAGATACCTCTCCGATACTCGGAGTGACAAATCCTAATCTTGATCTATGCCAACCCAACAAACACCTTCGGAGATACTTGTAGAGCATCTTTATAATCACCCAGTTACGTTGTGATGTTTGATAGCACACAAGGTATTCCTCCGGTATCCGGGAGTTGCATAATCTCATAGTCAAAGGAATATGTATATGAAATGAAGAAACCAATAGCAATAAAACTGGACAATCAATATGCTAAGCTAACGGATGGGTCTTGTCCATCACATCATTCTCCTAATGATGTGATCCCATTCATCAAATGACAACACATGTCTATGGTTAGGAAACTTAACCATCTTTGATTAACGAGCTAGTCTAGTAGAGGCTTACAAGGGACAATGTGTTTTGTGTATGTATCCACACATGTATCAAGTTTCCGGTTAATAGAATTCTAGCATGAATACTAAAAATTTATCATGATATAAGGAAATATAAATAACAACTTTATTATTACCTGTAGGGCATATTTCCTTCATTTCCAGGAATTTAAGTTAATATTCCAAGCAAATGCCTGAGTTGAGAGAGATGAAGTCTCCAACAAGTTCTATAGCTGCAAGATGGAGGAGAACAGTTCTGTCAATGAACACATACTCAAAATATCTGGATATAATAATCACTTGACTCAGCTGGGAGTTAATCTTCCAGATGATAGTGTTACTGACAGAGTTCTTCAATCACTGCCACCAAGCTACAAAGGCTTCGTGATGAACTATAATATGCAAGGGATGGATAAGACAATTCTCGGGCTCTTCGCAATGCTCAAAGCTGTGGAGGTAGAAATCAAGAAGGAGCATCAAGTGTTGATTGTTAACAAGACCACTAGTTTCAAGAAAAAGGGCAAGGGAAAGAAGGGGAACTTCAAGAAGAATGACAAGCAAGTTGACACTCCCGGGAAGAAGCCCAAAGCTGGACCCAAGCCTGAAATTGAGTGCTTCTACTTCAAAGGGACTGGTCACTGGAAATGGAACCGCCCCAAGTATTTGGAGGATAAGAAGGATGGCAAAGTGAACAAAGGTATATTCGATATACATGTTATTGATGTATACCTTACTAATGCTCGTAGTAGTGCCTAGGTATTTGATACTGGTTCGGTTGCTCATATTTGTAACTCGAAATAGGAGCTATGGATTGAATGAAGATTGGCTAAGGATGAGGTGACGATGCGCGTCGGAAATGGTTCCAAGGTCGATGTGATCATCGTCGGCACCCTACCTCTACATCTACCTTTGGGGTTAGTTTTAGACCTGAATAATTGTTATTTGGTGCCAGCGTTGAGCATGAACATTATATTAGGATCTTGTTTAATGCGAGACGGTTATCCATTTAAATAAGAGAATAATGGTTGTTCTATTTATATGAGTAATATCTTTTATGGTCATGCACCCTTAAAGAGTGGTCTATTTATGTTGAATATCGATTGTGGTGATACACATATTCATAATATTGATGCTAAAAGATGCAAAGTTGATAATGATAGTGCAACATATTTGTGGCACTACCTTTTAGGTCATATTGGTGTAAAACGCATGAAGAAACTCCATGCAGGAGGACTTTCAGAATCACTTGATTATGAATCATTTGATACTTGCTAACCATGTCACATGGGTAAGATTACTAAAACTCCGTTCTCTGGAACAATGGAGTGAGCTAATGACTTATTGGACATAATACATACTAATGTATGTGGTCAGATGAGTGTTGAAGCACACGGCGGGTATCGTTATTTTCTAACCTTTGCAGATGATTTGAGAAGACATGGGTATATCTACTTGAGGAAAGACAAGTCTGAAACATTTGAAAAGTTCAAAAAAATTCAGAGTGAAGTGGAGAATCATCGTAACAAGAAAATAAAGTTTCTACGATTTGATCGCTAAGGTGAATATTTGAGTTAACAGTTTGGCCTTCATTTAAAACAATGTGGAATAGTTTCACAACTCACGCCACCTGGAACACCACAGCATAATGGTGTCTCCGAACGTTGTAACCGTACTTTATTAGATATGGTGCGATCTATGATGTCTCTTACCGATTTACCACTATCGTTTTGGGGTTATGCATTAGAGACAGCTACATTCATGTTAAATAGGGCACTGTCTAAATCCGTTGAGAGGACACCGTATGAACTGTGGTTTGGTAAGAAACCTAAGCTTTCGTTTCTTAAAGTTTGGGGTTGCGACACTTATGTCAAAAGGCTTCAGCCTGATAAGCTCGAACCCAAATTGGAGAAGTGGGTCTTCATAGGATACCCTAAGGAAACAATTGGGTGCACCTTCTACCACAGATCCGAAGGCAAGATCTTTTTTGCCAAGAATGGAAAATTTCTATAGTAGGAGTTTCTCTCGAAAGAAGTGAGTGGCAGGAAAGTAGAACTTGATGAGGTAATTGTACCTTCTCTCAATTTGGAAAGTATCTCATCACAGAAATCGGTTCCCGTGATGCCTACACCAACTAGAGTGGAAGCTAATGATGATGACCATGAAACTTCAGATGAAGTTACTACAGAACCTCGTAGGTTAACCAGAGCACGTTCCGCACCAGAATGGTACAGTAATCCTATTATGGAAGTCATGTTACTAGACCATGACGAACCTACGAACTATGAAGAAGTTACGATGAGCCGAGATTCCGATAAATGGCTTGAGGCCATGAAATGTGAGATAGGATCCATGTATGAGAACAAAAGTGTGGACTTTGGTGGACTTGCTCGGTGATGGGCGAGTCATAGAGAATAAATGGATCTTCAAGAAGAAGACTGACGCTGATGGTAATGTTATTGTCTACAAAGCTCGACTTGTCGCAAAAGGTTTTTGACAAGTTCAAGGAGTTGACTACGATGAGACTTTCTCAACCGTAGCGATGCTTAAGTCTGTCCGAATCATGTTTGTAATTGCCACATTTTATGATTATGAAATCTGGCAAATGGATGTGAAAACTGCATTCCTTAATGGATTTCTTAAAGAAGAGTTGTATATGACGCAACCAGAAGGTTTTGTCCATCCTAAAGGTGCTAACAAAGTGTGCAAGGTCCAGCGATCCATCTATGGACTGGTGCAAGCATCTCAGAGCTGGAATATACGCTTTGATGAGGTGATCATCATACAGTTTTATACAGACTTTCGGAGAAGCCTGTATTTAAAAGAAAGTGAGTGGGCGCTCTGTAGGATTTCTAATATTATATGTAGATGACATATTGTTGATTGGAAATGATGTAGAATTTTTGGATAGCATAAAAGGTTACTTGAATAAAAGTTTTTCAATGAAAGACCTCGGTGAAGCTGCTTATATATTGGGCATCAAGATCTATAGAGATAGATCAAGACACTTAATAGGACTTCCACAAAGCACATACCTTAAGTTTTGAACAAGTTCAAAATGGATCTATCAGGACCCCGATCCTAGGTCACACGGATCTAGCATGTAACATATCATATCACTTTGCGGCCTCATGCACGGTATTCCCACGGGTGCCACCTAACCTGGCCCGGGACTGTTTGCGCCTTTTGGCTCACGTATATGATAGTGCCGCTAGCACCCATATGACAAAGAACCCGGACCGACATGACTAGTCGTAAACCCAAGGTGGCGATAACTTACAGGGACAGGCATACATGACCCAGCAATGAACGTGTTGATCAACAATATATGAACCCAAGTCGTAGCAAGCTACAAGGACTTAAAGGAACAACGTGTGACATTTCCCCAAAGGGACATACACAGGAACGAAGAAGGACACATGCCGGCCATCCTAAGTGTTCCGGAGCAGTAGCAAGCTACCATGGCTCAGTGGAAGCACTAGGAGACATTTCCCGGTAAGAGAGGCTACCAAGAATAAACAACTAGGTTGTCGGATCCGACACATACCAAGTATTTCATTAACATACACACAATACGCTCGATATGTGCAAATACATCATGGCATCACAACAAAGCTCTACGACTCAAAGTATTTATTCATTAGGCTCCGAGGAGCCAGATATTACAAACATGAGTCTGATGACCCAACATTCAAGTCATATGTAGCGATCCAACCTCAAACGGTCAAATCACTGTGTATAAGTGTCATCCCTGGATCGGTAATGCTGACACACACAATACTTGAAGGATTTATAACATAGTCCAATCACACATTTATTACATCGAATGTCTCAATAGAGAACTTATTACAATAATATGGCTTAAGGCCAACTAAATACGATAACATCGGAAGGCTTGGAAGATAAAGTGAGTGCATCAACTCCAACGACATAGGTAAGTGCACGACAACGACCTAGCGCACCTTACTCTTCGTCTGAAAAGTCTGCAACATGATATGTTGCAGCCCAAAACGGGTCAGCACATGGAATATGCTGGCAATATAACACAGTAGAGCAATGAACAGAATAAATGCTATCACTACATGCATATATGGCTGGTGGAGGCTCTACGGTTATATTGTTTTGCGAAAAGCCAATTTTTCCCTACATCAAAGGAATATATTTTATTTAACTATCATGGTAGTTGATAAACACTTAGAATGGTACCCCCATCTCAATCCCAATTAAAAAGTAATTAATAACCCAACAATTAATTTAGAGTGATGAGATCAACATGATAATCCAAGAACCAAATACTCAATATGTCCATAACCGGGGAAACGGCTAACCATGATTAGTTTGTACCCTCTGCAGAGGTTTGTGCACTTTTCCCCACAAGAATCGATCTCCTCCATTGGATTCTCGCACTACACGGTGTTTGAGAAACGGATGACCGATACACAGTCTTTCAGAAGCATTAACTCTTTAATCTGGGTAGACAGTACCAACCTACACCCCCTACATCTGCTAGGCTATCACTGAAAGAGGTCACATAACATACTCAACTATGCCAGAGCCCATAATGGCTTGTAGCTGCACACGGAAGTTTCTAGCATGAATAATCTCATGATCCCTTTGAGCCTGGGTGGTAGTCCATAGGAGAATCATTAATTGCAGCAAATATATTCTCAGATATGTCATCCTCATCAAACATAGCTTCCCCAAGCTTGGGCCTTTTATATTATTATAAGCATAATCACTCTCATCATTAATAGTATGGATAGCACCAATAGTATAGCAATTATCATATTCTTCCAAGCAAAGTGCCAAAAAGATTTTCAAGATCATAAGAAGTATCATTATCTTCCCAATCATAATCATCACAACAAGCAATAGGCATAACGAGATCATCATCAAGTGTATCATCTTCATTTTCATGAGGCACAACAATAATATGAGCAACTTTATTTGGGAGAGATACCTTTTTACCTCTCTTCCTTTTTCTTTTCTTCTTCTTCACCACATCATGTGTGGGTTCAATCCTCTTTTTGGAGCTCCTTATTAATGAGATTGGTTGAATGGAAGGCTCCTCCTTGTTACCTGATTCATCATAAGAAATAATAGAAGAATATTGGGAAGACTCTTCCCTTTTGTTAGTATTCTCTTCATCTTCTATTTGTTTTCCTTTCTTTATGTAATTGGCAATATAAGGATTTTATATGCAATTCACCGCAGAATACATATAAATCTTCTCTAGATCAAAATCAAGAATTCTATCAAGATTATATTTTTGGAATACCCTCAGTTATACGTTTCATTTCTTCATATCCCAAAAGAAGGCTAAGCTCTTTATGATGCTCAACGGTAATCAAATTATCACAATATTTGGAAATGGCTTGATCATGAAACAAATAGCATTGGAGCTTTAAATGACCATGTTCATTGCCAAGTTCACAAGGGGCACGAAAAATATTTAATCTTTCAGCGCAATCATCAAGACTTTCTTGCAACAATTTAGTTTCTAAGTACTTATGCCTCTTGCAATATCTATCTTCCCTATTTGGTGTGTACTTGCAAACCCAATGCACTCCACAAAAATTGACATGTTTATAGGAGGCATTTTCATCATAACTAGTGCAATCATCATTAGTACTATGGATATTCAAGGAGTTCATACTAACAACTTTGCAATCATGCTTATCATACAAAGATTTAGTGCCAAACATTCTATAGATTTCTTCTTCTAGCACTTGAGCACAATTTTCCTTTCCATCATACTCACGAAAGATATTAAAAAGATGAAGGTATGAGGCAAACTCAATTCCATTTTTTAGTTTTCTTTTACAGACTAAACTAGTGATAAAACAAGAAACTAAAAGATTCGATTGCAAGATCTAAAGATATACCTTCAAGCACTCACCTCCCCGGCAACGGCGCCAGAAAAGAGCTTGATGTCTACTACGCAACCTTCTTCTTGTAGACGTTGTTGGGCCTGCAAGTGCACAGGTTTGTAGGACAATAGCAAATATCCCTCAAGTGGATGACCTAAGGTTTATCAATCCGTGGGAGGCGTAGGATGAAGATGGTCTCTCCCAAGAAACCCTGCAACCAAATAACAAAGAGTCTCTTGTGTCCCCAACACACCTAATACAATGGTAAGTTGTATAGGTGCACTAGTTCGGCGAAGAGATGGTGATACAAGTGCAATATGGATGGTAGATAAAGGTATTTGTAATCTGAAATAATAAAAACAGCAAGGTAGCAAGCGATAAAAGTGAGCGTAAATGGTATTGCAATGATAGGAAACAAGGCCTAGGGTTCATACTTTCACTAGTGCAAGTTCACTCAACAATAATAACATAATTGGATCACATAAATATCCCTCAACATGCAACAAAGAGTCACTCCAAAGTCACTAATAGAGGAGAACAAACGAAGAGATTATGGTAGGGTACAAAACCACCTCAAAGTTATTCTTTCCAATCAATCTGTTGGGCTATTCCTATAAGTGTCACAAACACCCCTAGAGTTCGTACTAGAATAACACCTTAAGATACAAATCAACCAAAACCCTAATGTCACCTAGATACTCCAATGTCACCTCAAGTATCCGTGGGCATGATTATACGATATGCATCACACAATCTCAATTCATCTATTCAAACCAACACATAGAACCTCAAAGAGTGCCCCAAAGTTTCTACCGGAGAATCACGACGAAAACGTGTGCCAACCCCTATGCATAGGTTCATGGGCGGAACCCACAAGTTGATCACCAAAACATACATCAAGTGAATCACGTGATATCCCATTGTCACCCCAGATACGCACGGCAAGACATACATCAAGTGTTCACAAATCTTTAAAGACTCAATCCGATAAGATTACTTCAAGGGGAAAACTCAATTCATTACAAGAAAGTAGAGGGGGAGAAGAAACATTAGATCCAACTATAATAGCAAAGCTCGCGATACATCAAGATCGTATCACCTCAAGAACACGACATAGAGAGAGATCAAACACATAGCTACTGGTACATACCCTCAACCCCGAGGGTGAACTACTCCCTCCTCGTCATGGAGAGCGCCGAGATGATGAAGATGGCCACCTGTGAGGGATCCCCCCTCCAGCAGGGTGCCAGAACAGGCTCCCGAGAGGTTTTTGGTGCTACAGAGGCTTGCGGCGGCGGAACTCCCGATCTAATCTCCGTTCTGGAAGTTTTACAATACGTAGGTATATATGGGTGCAGGGGTACATCGGTGGAGCTGCGGGGGCCCCACGAGGCAGGGGGCACGCTCCCGTATCTTCTGACGTAGAGTCCAAGTCTATCCAGTGGCTTTCCTTCCAAAAATAACTTCTCCAGTTGATTTCGTTCCGATTCGACTCCGTTTGATATTCCTTTTCTTCGAAACACTGAAATAGGCATAAAACAGCAAATCTGGGCTGGGCCTCCAGTTAATAGGTTAGTCCAAAAATAATATAAAAGTGGATAATAAAGCCCAACATTGCTCAAAATAGTAGATAATATAGCATGGAGCAATAAAAAATTATAGATACGTTGGAGACGTATCAGCGCACCGCGGGCACACGCCGTCATGCCCACTGGTACGAGGTTGAGGACGACTGGCGTTGGCCAGTGCACTGGGTCGGATCCACTAGGCCACCAGGTGGGCTGCGGGTAAGCACTCTCTTTCTCTCTCTCTGTTTTTCTACTTGTTTTATGTTTTCCATTTCTATTTTTCTTTCTATGTTCTGGTTTAGTTTAGGCACTAAACCATTTTTATAAATTCTAAAATTATTTGTGGGAGCTCTCTGCAATTTACGAGTGACCCACAATTATTCTCAAAATATCTGGAGCTATAAAATTATTTATAGCTTTTATTTGGCCCAACTCAAATACAATATAGATTAATTCAAAAATCCAGAATGTCCTAGAAATATGTGCACCATTTTTGACAGAGGTTCTGGACCAATTCAAAAATGATGAACTTTTATGAAGGGCATTTTGGGTTCATTGAAATCATTTTCAGTTGATCCTGGTATTTTCAGGGGGGTGCTAGGGTTTGTTGATCCCCATTTCAAGTTTAAGAAAAATTTGAACATGATGCACACATGACTAGCTAGTCTAGGTCATACCAGAACTAGGGATGTGACAACTCACCCCCACTAAACAAGAATCTCGTCCCGAGATTCAAGATGTGAGGTGAGAAGGCAGAGCGGACACAAGGCCAACACAATCTTCACGATCCAGGTTGCACTTCATAAGGAGGTTGATTCATTGCATCACGTTGATCTTGACATCCTCGCTTTTGAGATCTCCATCCACGCGATGACGACATAAAGAAACTCTACTGGAATTGATCTTCGAAGATCAAGCCATTCAATATCAACTCGTGGAATGAGATGTTGAAACATCTCTTGAGTTGAGACACAAAACACACATAGAGAGGGATGGAAGAAACAAATGACGAAGGTTTAACTGGTAAACAGCAATTCCACGCTTCAGTAATATTGTTCATGGATTTCCAGGTGGATAGGAGTTAACTGCCATAATTCCATAATGGGGCACGGGAACGAAGAAGGACACATGCCGGCTAGCCTAAGTGTTCCGGAGTAGTAGCAAGCTACCATGGCTCAGTGGAAGCACTAGGAGACATTTCCCGGTAAGAGAGGCTACCAAGAATAAAAAACTAGGTTGTCGGATCCCACACATACCAAGCACTTCATTAACATACACACAATATGCTCGATATGTGGAAATACAACATGGCATCATAATCAAAACTCTAGGACTCAAAGTATTTATTCATTAGGCTCCGAGGAGCCAGATATTACAACATTGGTATGATGACCCAGCATTCAAGTCATACAAGCAACAAGCACATGTGGAAGCTTAACTTGTCTGAGTATAGACGACTACAAATGAAAAAGGCTGAGAAGCCTGACTATCTACAAGACCCTGCCGAGGGCACAAGATCGTAGTTGAGGTATAACAAGCTAAACGTCGAAGTCCACAGGGAACTACTAGTGAGACTGAAGTCTCTCTGCAAAAACATAAATTAAGCAAACGTGAGTACAAATGTACCCAGCAAGACTTACATCAGAACTAGCTACATATGCATCAGTATCAACAAAGGGGTTGGTGGAGTTTAACTGCAGCAAGCCAACTTTGACTCAGTGGCTATCCTGCACTACGTCTGCAAGTAACTCTTTTGGGGTGGCACACACGAGTCCACATATTCACCAAACCAATACACCACTATGGATGCGCTCCCGTCTCCCTATGAGAACGCCATACATAGCACTCACGCTTATCTTGCGCATTTTAGAGTATCCACTTTCACTTGTCTATGAACTGTATAAGCAACCAAGTAGTCCTTTACCGCGGACGCCGCTATTTGAATAGATGATGTTAACCCTGTAGGGGTGTACTTCTTCACACATCCTCTCGCCACTTACCGCCATGTACACGTCATGTATCTCGTAAACCTTCAAGTGGAAGCCTGGCGAGTGTGTCGGCCATGACCTGACAACCACACAAGTCCCTAGTCCAGGTTTATCACCTATTCAGGTTCCATCCGCAGGGAGTCCGGCTGAGGTTTCCACTACAGCCCCGAACGATGTGTGTAGGGTTCCCGAGGCACCAAACGGGTGTCCCGGTGCACCGTGCAACGTGCCTACCGCATCACAGCCCACCACTAGGGTCAGCGCTGTGCATGGCCTCCAGCATACTACAAACACCAGAAACTACTTGCAACTCCTGGATAGAGGACAAGGCGGTTGATAAGTCGAGAGAGTCAATTAAGGATCCCAATGTGTGGTAGTAGTTGATCTTAAATCACACATACAGATCATAGTTCCTAAGGACGGTTCCAGTGAAACAACCCACCATGTACTCCTACATGGGCTCTCATCGGGTGTCAAGGCCGCGATCCTAAGTCACACTGATCTAGCATGTAACACATCATATCACTTTGCGGCCTCATGCATGGTATTCCCACGGGTGCCACCTTACCTGGCCCGGGACCGTTTGCGCCTTTTGGCTCATGTATATGATAGTGTAGCATCCATATGATAGAGAACCCGGGCCGATATGACTAGTCGTAAACCCAAGGTGGCACTAACTTACAGGGACAGGCATACATGACCTAGCAACGAACTTGTTGGTCATCAACGTATGAACCCATGTCATAGCAAGCTACAAGGACTTAAAGGAACAACACGTGACATTTCCCCGAAGGGACAGACACAGGAACAAAGAAGGACACATGCCGGCCAGCCTAAGTGTTCCGGAGCAGTAGCAAGCTACCATGGCTCAGTGGAAGCACTAGGAGACATTTCCCCATAAGAGAGGCTACCAAGAATAAACAACTAGCGGGTTGTCGGATCCCACACATGCCAAACATTTCAAATCATACACACAATATGCTTGATATGTGCAAATACAACATAGCATCACAACAAAACTCTATGACTCAAAGTATTTATTCAGAAGGCTCCGAAGAGTCATATATAGTAAGAATTACAATCATGGGTCACATAACTCAACACACAGAGCATACAGGCAATGGAAGTATAACATGTCTGAGTGCAGCCAACTATAAATGAAAAGGCTGAGAAGCCCGACTATCTACAAGACCCTCCCAAGGGTACAAGATCACAGCTGAGGTAACAAGCTAAATGTCGAAGTCCACGCGGAACTACTATTGGGACTGAAGTCTCTCTGCAAAAACATAAATTAAGCAAACATGAGTACAAATGTACCGAGCAAGACTTACATCAGAACTATCTACATATGCATCAGTATCAACAAAGGGGGTGGTGGAGTTTAACTGAAGCAAGCCAGCTCTGACTCGGTGGCTATCCTGTACTACGACTGCTGGTCACTCTTTTGAGGTGGCGCACATGAGTCCACATATTCACCATATCAATACACCACTATGGATCTGCTCCTGTCTCCCTACAAGAAGGCCATCCATAGCACCCACGCTTATCTTGCGCATTTTAGAGTATCCACTTTCACTTGTCTATGAACTGTACAGGCAACCCAGAAGTGCTTTACCGCGGACGTGGCTATTCGAATAGATGATGTTAACCCTGCAGGGGTGTAATTCTTCACACACTCTCTCGCCACTTACCACCATGTACACGTCATGTATCTCGGCAACCTTCAAGCGGAAGCCTGATGAGGGTGTTGGCCACGACCTGACTAACCACACAACTCCCTAGTCCAGGTTTATCGCCTATTCAGGTTCCACCCGTAGGTAGTCCGGCCGAGGTTTCCACTACGGCCCCGAACGATGTGTGTAGGTTTCCCGAGGCACCAAACGGGCATCCCGGTACACCGTGCCACGTGCCTACCACATCACAGCCCACCCCTAGGGTCAGCGCTGCGCAGGGCCTCCAGCATACTACAAACACCAGAAACTACTTGCAACTCCTGGACAGAGGACAAGGGCGGTTAATAAGTCGAGAGAGTCAATTAAGGATCCCAATATGTGGTAGTAGCTATTCACGGATCACAAACACATAACTCCGTTCCTGAGGACGGTTTCAATGAGACAACCAAACATGTACTCCTACATGGCCTCTCACCGCTACCTTTACCAAATCGTGTTCACACACTTAGCTCTGAACAGTAGGACATGTTCACAACTTTCCAATTCATCCCCAATGAATCAGAGCCTGACTGCATGTAGGATTACCAAGCCAAACTGGTCGAAGTTGAGTCTAGAAATGCTTTACTTATATGAGGGAATAGATTGTGGATGGGAACGTAAGGCTCTTTTTACTCCTTTACCTTATGCCCTTCTGATCTGAGTCATCCTATCTTTCCTATGGGGTTAAGGAACTAGGCTTTCTCTTCTTTTTATCAGGATCACGTATTACTAATCCATAGACTTATAGGATTGATGGATTCAAGCCTCATTTTAGTTCCTACTACTTCCGTGTGTTGACAGTTGGACTCGGAACCTTGATTTTATGATGTTGAGTGGTTACGCCACCATTTTGCAGGATGTCTCAAATCTTTTTGAGCATTTACAGCCGTTATGTTGTTCGAGTCATCCCAGGTTTTTAAATAGTCTGATGCATTTGCAAATCCCTTCTTTCCGTTCCTGATGTTCCTTTCGACCAGTTCAACCACATTAATCGTTGAGTTGAGGTACTCTATTGCCTCGACATATATGTTGGAGCTATTGTTATGACCCTAGGTGTCTTAGGGAGTCACCTAGTAATCTAGCCATGTTTTCTGTCCCTAGTGTGATGACTGTGGCCGTCATTCTCGAAAGCATCCTGTGATGCCATTTGGATAGTAGGCATTCCACTCCTGGGTTCTTGAACCCGAGATTCACTCTAATCATTCATGTTGGTAGTGTTTGCTAGTTCCTTTATGATATTAGTAACCTTTGTGATAGTCCTCGAGGTCCGTGGTATTTCCTTCTTCCAAATACCATGAACTGCTTATGGCAGAAGTTCTTGGAACCAAAAGATCACAACAAGAGTGCTCTCGATGAGTTCCCCGTTATATATTGCAACTCTTCCAGTCCTACCTCTCTGCATGGGTTATCCGGAAGAAACCTGTTGAACTTGGTTCGGCATACTAATCTATGGATCCACAACTCAGAAAGTTATATGTTCCTTTGAGTTGTCCCTCTAGAGTCATATTCCAACCTTCGTCTATCAGTTGATAGTCAGGAGTAATGGTGCATTCGTGTCATCAGTGCATGATTATTCTTGTGGTATGTCAAGCCATTCTATTTCGGAATGACTAGGAGAAACAAACTCCAGTACCTCATCCATTCTTGGACTGGTCAAAGAAGTTGTATCTCGCAGATCAAAATGCCAATCCAGCTTTTTTGTTCTATTCTACCCTGAAGTATTACCTCTTTTGTCAAGAATATCATAGGAATTGCACCACCTCTTATGAATTTTTGACGCAACGATACTTCTCGCTGCCATTGATCATTTCTCGGTACCCGTGTTATGGCAACTGGAATGCCGACAAGTGAACCGTGGTGTGTGAAATCATTACTCCTAGATACTGTGTTGCTTGGTAGTTAATGGACGATAATTACATTCTTAGTGTGTTGGTCATTGAATCACCATCATCCTAAGACTGATCGTGCTACCTAGTCCATTTTTGTTGGTGCACTCTTCGATCGATGAGTTAGGATTTTGTCAAACCCTTGCTATTTTTATCACATCGTCTTGCCTGAAGAGCAAGATTGTTCTCGAGCTTAGTAACATATCGGTGGTTCGTCATTTTCCAATTATCTTCTCGTAAGTATCACTAGGTTGTTCTCTGTCTGTTATGTTGAGCTCATGATCAAGTTGGTTTTTTGTAACCACCCCTTCTCCAAGAATCCGTGTCGGATACCCCTGAGCTAGTTGGTTAAGCTAAACAAGAAGTTGGAGAGTTGGAAGATAAAAGCTTTGCTAACTAAGGAAATACAATAGGGGTATCTTTGTGTCGGTGTGGAACGACACCTATGGGATCACAAGAATCCCTACTACGGTTGCCGGGGCGTAGGTTTGCGAGGAGAGCAGGGCTAGTAGACAGCACAAGGATCGTTTACCCAGGTTCGGGCCGCGGATGCGTAAAACCCTAGTCCTGCTTTGGTGGGTGTATTTCTAAGAGTTCTTGAGCTCTCGAACTAGCTGTGGTCAGCGCGTGGTTCGAAAAAGCCGAATCCTTCTCCAGTATGCCATGGGCCTCCTTTTATAGTCAAAAGGGGCTGCAACAGTGGCACACAGGAGGTGGAAAGGCGTCTGATGCCCCGAGCTTATCGTCAGACATGGGACAAGACGCATTAAATGCGTAGCTTAGGTGTCCCCTTGCTTTATTGGGGACGGGGGCGAGGCCCGTCCCATCTGTCGCCGCTCCTCCTTGCTTCGACACTCACCCTGGCCAGCGGTGCATGCGGCGCCATGTAGGCAGGCAGGCAGCTGATGTGGCGCAGTGGTGGAGTCTTCACGAAGATCTGCATGCCGCCACGCAGGCGCTTGACGAGTTGGCCTGGGAGCTGCATGTCGCCACGCAGGTGCCCGCCCAGCTGGTTGGGCTGGCAGCTACAGGTGAACGGCGGTGGAAGCTTGGTGCGTGGACCTGGCGGTGGCCCTGCTGGCGTACTTGGTGAGGGCCTTGCCGGGTGGCCCGGCAAGGGTCTCGCCATGGTTATTGTCGTCCCCGCAAGAGCCTTGCCGGGGGTCTGGTGGCCTTCCTCAGAAAGGATCTTGCCGAGGATCGTCGTCTTCTAATCCTCATCTGATCTTGAATATGTCTTCACAAAGATTTGCATGCCACCATAGGGGTGCCTTCCCGAGGCCTAGCCCCACGTGGATGGTGGCGTTGGGGACCGTGGGCTCAAGGGTGGCTCGCTCTGTTGGTGTGGGGCGAGCTGCCCCGGCAAGGGTCTTGCCGGGGCTGCTGAGGCTGCCCCGGCAAGGGTCTTGCCAGGGGAACCTACTTCGTCCCTCTGTTCTTTGTGGTCTTGGCCTTGGCGTTGCTCTGTTTGTCTTGGGCTTCGGTCTTACCTTGGCTTACCTCCCCTGCTCTGCTTGGTGCGATCGCGGGCGCGGCTCTGACTGCCCGTGCACAGGTAAAGGGGTACAAAAGCGTGCCCCTCTTTTTGTACACTGACAGGAGACCGCGGGCCTGGGCCACACATAAGCACGACACGTTGTTGGGCTAGGCCCAAAACGGTGCGCAGGCAGGTGGGGCGGTTTTTACCGTGGTAAGACTCTTCGTGCGCTCCGCTTCCCACGACCCGCGTGCGTGGCACGGCATGGAGGGGCGTGTGTGATGTGGGCGGCATGCGTGGAGCGGTTCCTGCACGCATGCATCACATCGCAGTAAAGAGGCAGCTCGCGCCTTCCCCGTAAAAAGAGGGAGGCGCGGCTCATTTACTGAACGGGGCCGGGGCGCGATCTTCAAGGCGTCCACTACCCACGATCACGGGGTGGGGAGAGGTCGCTTCGCCTATCCCCTCGGTTCTGCACGTCCGCCACACGTCCCCCATGCACTTGGGGTAGCAAGCGGCGGGGGCAGGAAACCGGGTTGTCGCTGGTTGGGCCAGCGGGTCGTTCCTGATTCCGCGCGCCTCTGGTGGCTGGATTGGCTGAACGGGGCGGCCGAGCCCCGACCCCGCTCCTTTATTAGGAGGGGGAAGGGGGGATGGCGTCCCGCACTCTTCTGTCATCTATCTCCTCCTGCTTCTGCTTCTTCCTTTCACTCGCAATGGAGAAAGGGAATCCTGGTCCTTCGACGGTGGCGGCGAGGGTCGCTGCTCGACAACGCGTCCCTCCTCCTCCTGAGCCCGCGGTGGTGGAGCCGGCCGCGAGGGGAAGGGGGAGGGGGTGAGGCCGTGGGTGAGGCCGGGGCAGAGGTCGCAGTGCTCGGGGAAGAGGAGGACGGGGCGGCGCGCCGGCTTCGCCCCCGCCAATGATGCCTTTCCCGATGGAAGGCCATGTCGGATACCAGCCCCACAAGTTCTTCATCAGGCTGTGCCGGCCTCCGCGTTGCCGTCTTCGTCTTGCCGCCCCGTTTGCTCGGGAGATGGAGCGTGACCGGCCCCAATCCCTCAGATTGCACATGAGGGGTTGCGGTAACGGGGGCACGCGGGTCGACGTCGACATCCCGGCTCCTCGAGTCATGTACCTCTGTCGTGGGTGGAAGACGCTCGCAGATCCACAGCCCGACGGGCGGGCTCGTCCTCTACTTCAAATTAATGTAGGATGGCCTACTCTCCATCAAGGTCTTCGGAGAGTTCGGGACTACTTTGAAGTGCTGCGTGGAGAGCTCCTCCGATGGAGATTCTGACGATGGAAGCTCTTCCTCGAGCGAAAGTGATGAGGAGGACAGCGGGGTGGATAGCGGGGACGAGTTCGACTAGGCGTCGGACGCCCTGCGCCTGGGCTGGTTCTGCAGCAGCAGCATCTACACCTGGCCTCTTCTCCGGCAGAGGTTTGCCGGGGGCGGGGACAGCTCCTTGAACTTCTCGGGGCCGTCTCCTTGGGCGGCTAGCGTCGGGAGGCTGTGGAAGAGGAAGAGGGCGGGCGGAAAGGCCATCAACTCGGAGTACGCGGGCACCGACGCCTTCATCGTGTATTGCCGGTCCTGCCGCCTCATCTTCCAGCTCCTTTCCCGGCACCGTCATCACCGGCCTGCCCGTGGGCGGCCACCGAGGTGTTCTCTTGGTTCTTTCTGCTGCTCGTAGCTCGCCTAGGCGCCCCTTTTGCCCTTTCGCCTCCTTGACCTGCCTCCTGAGGAGAAGGACAAGAAAGGGATTATGAGCATCTTATCTCTTTTTTAGTTTGTAAGCCTGCGGGCCTTTGTTAAATTTAAAACTTGTAACCCCTTGCTCATGTTTTTCATCTCACACGAACTGTACCTGTATGGGATGTTTTTAATGAAAAAGGGATGCTTGCCGGGTTTTTCGTTCGCGGGTAAATCCCGCGACAAGGAGCGAATCCTTGTTATTGTTTAAGATAAACGTTATTCGCCCGGCAACAGGCCTTGCCGTCCCCCCACTCCACTCGACCGTTCTCGCGCTCTTGGCGGAGGCAGGGATGAAGTGGGCTTCAGGCTCCTCGTCCCACCTCCTTGCCGCCGCGGCTACGACCAAATCCGGACCCAGGAAATAATCCTTAGGTATAGGAAAAAGGGGAGCACGGCAGCCTAGAGATAAAAACGAGGTTTCACATACCCCAGTCCGGTTCCGAAATGCATGACAGAGGATAAAAGACTTATCTAGATCTGCAGCCCCCGGCAATCTCATCTTGCCGCAGTTGGATCCTTGTGCTTGCAGCCCCCGGCAACTCTGGTTTGCCGGGGTCGGGGCGCCGGTCCGTTTCCTTCTTTTCGAGTAGCTCAGCAGAAGTGCTCATGTGCCCTGCGAACCAAAGGAGGACAGAAAAGGAACAGATAGACGCGCACTCGACCTCTAGGCTAGGGGTTAGTCGCCGCTAAGCACTATCAACCCTAACCAAGGAAGAGACTCGACATAGCATGCATGCTATAACTTAGGGCGCCGGCGCTTCATTTACTTATGCTCACGGTCTGCGCCTGGCTTTGTACCAAGGGTCACATGCCTTGCCGGCAAAGCTTGTACAAATGGTGGCTTGCCGGGAGGCCCGCAAGCCGCGCCTTATGGGTCAAACTTGCGAAGATGCTCGATGTTCCAGGAGTTGCTCACTGGGACGGCATCTTCGATCTCCAGGCGGACTACGCCAGGCCTGGTGACTCGTATTACCCGATAAGGGCCTTCCCACTTTGGTGTCAACTTGTTGGAATTATTGGCCGACTAAATGCGCCGAAGAACAAGGTCGCTGATAACCCACAAGTATAGGGGATCGCAACAGTTTTCGGTAAGTAAGAGTGTCAAACCCAACGAGGAGCTAAAGGTAGAACAAATATTCCCTAAAGTTCTATCGACCATCGATACAACTCTACGCACGCTTGACGTTCGCTTTACCTAGAACAAGTATGAAACTAGAAGTACTTCGTAGGTGTTTTTTGGGTAAGCTTGCAAGAAACTAAAGAGCATGAAAATCAAACTAGGGGCTGTTTAAGTAAAGACACAACTAAAGTAAATATAGCGAGTGTGGAAGAGTGATGGTAGGTGTGGCGAAATTGTCCCTTAAGCAATTGACTACTTTACTAGACCGATAGCAAGTATCATGTGGGACAGCCCTTTGCTAGCATGTCATCCCTTACTTGGAATTCTATGCACTTATGATTGGAACTATTAGCAAGCATCCGCAACTACTAACTTTCATTAAGGTAAAACCCAACCATAGCATTAAGATATATTGGTCCCCCTTCAATCCCGTATGCATCAATTTCTATGCTAGGTTGAAGATTCTGTCACTCTTGCCCTCCAATACATAGTCCTATCAACATACAACTCACCCTATGGTGTGATCCACACGCGCGCTCATATGATGGGCACCAAAGGACAGCAACAAAACCACAAGCAAATTAAATCAATCATAGGAATTCATCAACCACCAATAGGAAAAAGAAAATCTACTCAGACATCATAGGATGGTAACACATCTTTGGATAATAATATGAAGCATAAAGCACCATGTTCAAGTAGAGGGTACAGCGGGTTGTGGGAGAGTGGACCGCTATAGATAGAGGGGGGAAGGTGATGGAGATGTTGGTGAAGATGGCGGTGGTGTTGGTGTAGATCGCGGTGATGATGATGGACCCCGGCATGCTCCGGCGCCATCGAAGCGAGGGGAGAGAGCCCCCTCCTCCTTCTTCTTTCTTCACCTTCTCCCTAGATGGGAGAAGGGTTTCCTCCTGGTCCTTGGCTCCCATGGCTTGGGAGGCGAGAGCCCCTCCGAGATTGGATCTATCTCTCTGCTTTCCGCGTTATGTTACGGCCTGCTTTCACCGCTTTGGCGTATATATGGAGATCCGTAACTCCGATTGGCCTGAAACCTTCGCCCAGATTTTTTTTGAATATTATCTTTCTTGAGGCAAAAGAAGAGCATCAACCGCCTTACGGTGGGCTCACGAGGGTAGGCGGCGCGCCCGGGGGGAGGGGTGCGCCCCCCTTCCTCGTGACCACCTCGGGCACCGTCTCGCGTGGATTTTCTTCTGGAATTTTCCATATTTTCCAAAAATAAGCTCCTCCGTTTTTATCCTGTTTGGATTCCGTTTGATATGTATATTCTGCGAAACATAAAACATGCAACAGACAGGAACTGGCACTGGGCACTAGATCAATATGTTAGTCCCAAAAATAATATAAAAAGTTGCCAAAAAGTCTATGAAAGTGAATAATATTGGATGGAACAATCAAAAATAATAGATACGACGGAGACGTATCAGCATCCCCAAGCTTAATTCCTGCTCGTCCTCTAGTAGGTAAATGATAAAAAAGATAATTTTTGATGTGGACTGCTACCTAGCATAATCTTGATCATATATCTAATCATGGCATGAATATTAAGACACGAGTGATTCAAAGCAATAATCTATCTTTTGACATAAAAACAATAATACTTCAATCATACCAACCAAGCAATTATGTCTTATTGAAATAACATAGCCAAGGAAAGCTCATCCCTACAAAATCATATAGTCTGGCTATGCTCCATCTTCACCACACAAAATATTCACATCATGCAAAACCCTGATGACAAGCCAAGAAATTGTTTCATACTTTTGACGTTCTCAAACCTTTTCAACTTTCACGCAATACATGAGCGTGAGCCATGGACATAGCACTATAGGTGGAATAGAATATGATGGTGGGGGTTATGTGGAGAAGACAAAAAAGGAGAAGGTCTCACATCAACTAGGCATATCAACGGGCTATGGAGATGCCCATCAATAGATATCAATGTGAGGAGTAGGGATTGCCATGCAACGGATGCACTAGAGCTATAAGTGTATGAAAGCTCAAACTGAAACTAAGTGGGTGTGCATCCAACTTGCTTGCTCATGAAGACCTAGGGCATTTGAGGAAGCCCATCGTTGGAATATACAAGCCAAGTTCTATAATGAAAATTCCCACTAGTATATGAAAGTGATAACTTAAGAGACTCTCTATATGAAGAACATGGTGCTACTTTGAAGCACAAGTGTGGTAAAAGGATAGCAACATTGCCCCTTCTCTCTTTTTCTCTCTTTTTTTTGTTTTTTGGGCCTTCTCTTTTTTTCGGTCTTTATCTTTTTTTATTTTTTTATTTTTTTTTATTTTTTTCGTCCGGAGTCTCATCCCGACTTGTGGGGGAATCATAGTCTCCATCATCCTTTCCTCACTGGGGCAATGCTCTAATAATGATGATCATCACACTTTTATTTACTTACAACTCAATATTACAACTCGATATCTAGAACAAAGATATGACTCTATATGAATGCCTCCGTGATGTGCGGGATGTGCAATGATCTAGCATAGCAATGACATCAAAAAACGGACAAGCCATGAAAACATCATGCTAGCTATCTTATGATCATGCAAAGCAATATGACAATAAATGCTCAAGTCATGTATATGATGATGATGGAAGTTGCATGACAATATATCTCGGAATGGCTATGGAAATGCCATAATAGGTAGGTATGGTGGCTGTTTTGAGGAAGATATAATGAGGCTTATGTGTGATAGAGCGTATCGTATCACGGGATTTGGATGCACCAACGAAGTTTGCACCAACTCTCGAGGTGAGAAAGGGCAATGCAAGGTACCGAAGAGGCTAGCAATGATGGAAAGGTAAAAGTGTGTATAATCCATGGACTCACATTAGTCATAAATAACTCATATACTTATTGCAAAAGTCTATTAGTCATCGAAACAAAGTACTACGCGCATGCTCCTAGGGCTATAGATTGGTAGGAAAAGACCATCGCTCGTCCCCGACCGCCACTCATAAGGAAGGCAATCAATAAACACCTCATGCTCCAACTTAGTTACATAACGGTTCACCATACGTGCATGCTACGGGACTTGCAAACCTCAACACAAGTATTTCTCAATTTCACAATTACTCAACTAGCACGACTCTAATATCACCACCTTTATATCACAAAACTATTGCAAGGAATCAAACATATCATATTCAGCGATCTACAAGTTTATGTAGAATTTTATGACTAACCATGTGAATGACCAGTTCATGTCATCTCTCTAAATAGATATAAGTGAAGCAAGAGAGTTTAATTCTTTCTACAAAATATATGCCCGTGCTCTAATAAGTATAAGTGAAGCAAAAGAGCATTCTACAAATGGAGGTTGTCTATGTAAAGTGAAACAGGCAATCCAAACTTCAAATGATATAAGTGAAGCACATGAAGCATTCTATAAAGCCATACTCAAAAGATATAAGTGAAGTGCATAGAGCATTCTATAAATCAACCAAGGACTTTCTCATACCAGCATGGTGCAAAAAATAAAAATGAAAACTAAATTGCAAAAGACGTTCCAAGATTGCACATATCGCATGAACGAAACAAATCTGACAACATACCGATATTTGTTGAAGAAAGAGGGGATGCCTCCTCAGTATCCCCAATCTTAGACGCTTGAGTCTTCTTTAATATTTACTTGGGGTGCCTCGGGAATCCCCAAGCTTGAGCTCTTGCCTCTCTTCCTTCTTCTGACATCGAAACCTTCTCAATCAAACACTTCATCCCCACAAAACTTCAACAGAAAACTCGGTAAGATCCGTTAGTATAATAAAGCAAATCAACACTCTAAGTACTGTTGCAAACCAATTCATATTTTGTTTTTGCATTGTGTCTACTTTAATGTAACTTTTCATGGCTTAACCCACTGATATAAATTGATACTTTCATCAAAACAAGCAAACTATGCATCAAAAACAGAATCTGTCTAAAACAGAACAGTCTGTAGCAATCTGAACATCCACCATACTTATGCTACCCCAAAAATTCTAAAAAATTAGGAAAAATAAATAATTTGTACAGAAAGACAGTGCAAAAAGAATCAGAACCATTTGACGTTCCAGTAAAAAATTAAAATTCACGCACTACAGCCAAAGTTTCTGTCATGCACCGCACAAACCAACAAGCATTGTAAACATCCTAAAGGCAAACCTTGGCACACTATTTTTATAATACAATGGAATTGTACAAGGGGATAATTATTTTTGTTGCAAAGTTTCTGTAATCAAGATTCACAAAGTTGCCATGAGCATGAACAAAGTTCAAGGCTAGCTCCCACTTCAACAATGCTTGTCTTTCTCACTTTCACTTTTCTTTTTGAAAAAGTTTTGGGTTCCCCTCTTTATTTTTGTTGTTTTTAAACTATATGAAAGCACTCAACAAAAATAAATGACTCTCTAAAACTTCTGGGTTGTCTCCCTGGCAGCGCTTTCTTTAAAGCCATTAAGCTAGGCATATAGTGCTCAAGTAGTGATTCCACCCGGATCCCAAGGTATATCAAAGCCAATTTTAATTAACAATGATTTGTAATTTAGTAGTGAGCACAAAGCAACATATATCAAGCAACAACGAAGTCTAACTCTCTTCCTATGCATCGGCATGTCATAAAAGAGCAATTCATGCACACATAGTAAAGGCCAATGCATAGGATAAATAGTTTCTTGCAAATTTTTCGTATTGGAAACATAGAGACGTGGAGATATAGTTCCTCTCTCATAATAATTGCAAGTAGGAGCAGCAAGCACATGCATATTATATTCATCAAAATCATCATGTGCAACTGTAAAATGCAACCCATCAATATAATCCTTAATAAGTGCAAACTTCTCCCATATAGAGTAATCGGGAGAATTCAAAAAGATAATAGGACTATCATGCGTGGGTGCAATAGCAACAATTTCATGTTTAACATAAGGAACTATAGCAAGTTCATCTCCATAAGTATCATTCATATTGGCATCTTGGCCACAAGCATAGCAAGCATCATGAAAAAGGGATAATTCAAAAGAATCAACGGGATCATAACAATCATCATATCATCCTTCGGTAAGCACGAAGGGGAATTAAACAATGTATGAGTTGAAGAGTTACTCTCATTAGAAGGTGGGCACGGGTAGCTAATCCGCTCTTCCTCCTTTTGTTCTTCGTTCTCCTCCTCATCTTTTTCATCCAATGAGCTCACAGTTTCATCAACTTTTTCTTCCATAGATTCCTGCAAAATATTAATCTCTTCTTGGACAGCGGAGACTTTCTCAATAAGTGCATTAATTTCATAATTGTATTTATAATTCTCATAGCAATATTTGAGGATAGCTAAACTTTCAGATCTATAAGCAGCATCATCAAAATCCTCAAACTCTTTACACATAGCTTCAATTTCATAAGCACCCATAAAAGCAACAAATTCTTCTATTTGTTCCACATCATAGTAATCATATATACCATTAGCATAAGAAGCTAAGGTTTTATTATCATTAAATTTGCATGAAAAGGGAAGATGTGGAGAATTCATCCTAGAGCAACAAGTATAATCATATTCCACGCATAGTTGCCAAGCATACCACTTCAATATATGAATTTGATCCCATAATAGTTTTCCTTTTTGTGTTAAGCGATAATCCCTAAAGTATTCACGTTGATCCAACGTTACTCCCATGACATAATTGAATGGGGTTTTCTCAGGATTATTAAAGTAGTACATAATATCTTTCACATAACCAGCGTCGAGGGTTTTAGGAGGTTCCCCATCTCCATGAGTAGCAAGTACACCTAATTTTTTGGTATTTCGTGTTCCATATCCATAACTAAAGATAAAGAACAACTAAGAACAGCAAATAAAAATTACTTAGTGATAAAGCAAACAAGCACACACGAGAATACTCACCCCACGCTATTGCTCCCCGGCAACGGCGCCAGAAAAAGGTCATGATAACCCACGAGTATCGGGGATCGCGACAGTTTTCGATAAGTAAGAGTGTCGAACCCAACGAGGAGCTAAAGGTAGAACAAATATTCCCTAAAGTTCTATCGACCACCGATACAACTCTACGCACGCTTGACGTTCGCTTTACCTAGAAAAAGTATGAAACTAGAAGTACTTTGTAGGTGTTTTTTGGGTAAGCTTGCAAGAAAATAAAGAGCACGAAAATAAAACTAGGGGCTGTTTAAGTAAAGACACAACTAAAGTAAATATAGCGAGTGTGGAAGAGTGATGGTAGGTGTGGCGAAATTTTCCCTTAAGCAATTGACTACTTTACTAGACCGATAGCAAGTATCATGTGGGAGAGGCCACTGCTAGCATGTCATCCCTTACTTGGAATTCTATGCACTTATGATTGGAACTATTAGAAAGCATCCGCAACTACTAACGTTCATTAAGGTAAAACCCAACCATAGCATTAAGATATATTGGCCCCCCATCAATCCCGTATGCATCAATTTCTATGCTAGGTTGAAGCTTCTGTCACTCTTGCCCTCCAATACATAGTCCTATCAACATACAACTAACTCTATGGTGTGATCCATGCGTGCGCTCATATGATGGGCACCAAAGGACAGCAACATAACCACAAGCAAATTAAATCAATCATAGCAATTCATCAACCACCAATAGGACAAAGAAAATCTACTCAGACATCATAGGATGGCAACACATCTTTGGATAATAATATGAAGCATAAAGCACCATGTTCAAGTAGAGGGTACAGCGGGTTGCGGGAGAGTGGACCGCTGTAGATAGAGGGGGGAAGGTGATGGAGATGTTGGTGAAGATGGCGGAGGTGTTGGTGTAGATCGCGGTGATGATGATGGCCCCCGGCGGCGTTCCGGCGCCACCGGAAGCGAGGGGGAGAGAGCCCCCCTCCTTCTTCTTCCTTGACCTTCTCCCTAGATGGGAGAAGGGTTTCCCCTCTGGTCCTTTGCTCCCTTGGCTTGGGAGGGGCGAGAGCCCCTCCGAGATTGGATCTATCTCTCTGTTTCTGCGTTATGTTACGGCCTGTTTCACCGCTTTATGTATATATGGAGATCCGTAACTCGATTGGCCTGAAACCTTCGCCCAGATTTTTTTTCCGAATATTATCTTTCTTATGCAAAAGAAGAGCATCAACCGCCTTTACAAAGGCTCATGAGGGTAGGCGGCGCGCCTGGGAGGGGCGGTCCCCTGCCTCGTGACCACCCCTGCACCGTCTCGCGTGGATTTTTCTTCTGCAATTTTCCATATTTTCAAAAAAAAAGCTCCGTCCGAATTTATCCCGTTTGAATTCAGAAAGATATGGATATTCGAAACATAAAACATGCAATGCATGTGAACTGCACCGGGCAATCGGATCAATATGTTAGTCCCAAAAATAATATAAAAAGTTGCCAAAAAGTATATGAAAGTGAATAATATTGGCATGGAACAATCAAAAATTATAGATACGTTGGAGACGTATCAGTTGCCTTCCTCAAAGCTTCGGGCATGATCCTTGCGGCTATGGTAGCGGCGCAAGGCTTGCTGGTAGCGTGCCGCTCTCACAGCCGCCCGAAGACGATCTTCCTCAAGAAGCGTCGCGTCATCTTGGCGCAACGGCTCTTGCTCAAGGTCATCATAAGCGAGCACTCGAGGTGACCCGTATATGAGTTCTGTGGGGAGAACAGCTTACGCCCAGATACCGTGGAAAAAGGTGTCGGCGGTGGCTCGATTTGGCGTCGTCCTAATCGACCAAAGAACCGCCGCAACTCATCAACCCAAATAAGATTCCGCTCTTGTGCAGCTTGTCAAAGGTCTTCATTCTCGTGCCTCGCAACACTTCAGCATTTGCCCTCTCCGCTTGGCCGTTGTTCGTGGATGTGCCACGGAAGCAAAACAGACCTTGCTGCCGAGGTCTTGGATGTACTGCATGAAGGTGTGGCTTGTGAACTACGTGCCGTTGTCGGTGATGACTCTGTTTGGCACACCAAAACGGCAGACCAGTCCTTTGAAGAACTTGACGGCTGATTGAGTAGTCACCTTCCTCACTGCTTCCACCTCAGCCACTTTGTGAACTTGTCGATTGCAACATACAAGTACTCAAAGACCCCGACAGCGCGGGGGAAAGGGCCCAGTATATCGAGCCCCCAGACCAAGAATGGCCAGGAGAGAGGGATTGTTTGAAGGGCTTGGGCTGGTTGATGAAGCTTCTTTGAATGGAACTGTCACGCTTCACACTTGGTTACTAGTGCCGTCGCATCCTGGAGGGCGGTGGGCCAGAAGAAACCTTGCCGGAACGCCTTCCCGGCAAGGGCCCTCGACCCTATGTGGGAGCCACATATGCCTCCACGTATCTCCGCCAACAGCTCTAGTCCTTCCTCCCGGGGGATGCACTTGAGTTTCACACTGTTCGGCTTTCTCCGGTACAGGACGTCATCGACGAATTGGTACAGGGCGGACCGACAGGCTACTTTCTCCGCTTCTTCCTGCTCCTCAGGGAGTCCCCTGTTTGGAGGAATTGGACGGTATGGTGTGCCCATGCCGGAGCCTGGGGCCCGATGGCAAGGACCAGAGGCATCTCTTCCGCCATGGTTGCGGCTATCTCTACGGCCAGGGCTTGACGCCCTGCCAGAGCCAGTTGCTCTTGGGCAGGCTAAGCGTCCATGGCAGCACCCTTGCCGGCAGCCCCAGGGGGCTCGGTAGGAAAGTACTTGCTGGGACCTGATTTTCTCTGCTTGCTCTGCCCCGTTGATGGTTCGACGGATGGTTGAGTTAACCGGAGAAAAAAGGTACCTGGTTCCACAGGTAGCTTGAATGCGGCACGCTTTGACAGGTAATCGGCGATGTCGTTCTCCGCTCGGGGGACGTGCTCCGCCTACATACCGTCAAAGCATTCCTCTAGCTTCCTCACCTCATCTACGTAAGCTTCCATCAATGGGCTCTGATAATCCTTGTTGACCTGCCTGACAACGAGCTGCGAGTCACCCCTGATGATGAGCTTCTTAACCCTGAGGTCGGCCGCGATCCTGAGACCGGCAAGCAATCCCTCGTACTCAGCGGTGTTGTTGGTGGACATCTCCCTGGGGAAGTGCATCTGGATCACGTACTTGAGGTGTTCTCCGGTGGGTGCGACGAGAAGCACACCGGCACCGGCGCCTTGCAGCGAGAAAGCCCCATCAATGTACATGATCCAATCGCGGTCTGCTTCCTTGCCGGGGAGAGTGGTCTCCTGGATTTCTTCGTCAGACGTCGAGGTCCATTCTGCGATGAATTCCGCCAAGACTCTGCTCTGAATTGTCGAGGTACTTTCAAACTTTAAACCGAAGCTTGACAGCTCGAAGGCCCATTCAACAATCCTTCTGGTTGCGTTCGGGTTGTGCAGTATCCGTTGCAACGGGAGGCGGGTGACGACAGTGATCTTGTGGGCCTGGAAGTAGTGACGCAGCTTCCTCGAGGCCATAAGGAGGCCAAAGAGCAATTTTTGCACGTCGGAATACCTCGACCTAGCCCCCTGCAAGAGGGAGCTGACGAAGTAAACCGGGTGCTGCATCATCTTCTTCTTTGGCACCACTTCACTTGACTGCGCGGGCATTGCCTTGGTGGCACTAGACTCTGCCAGGGGCCGTGCCTTGTCGGCACCAGGCCCTGCCGGGGGAATCTTTGGCTTGCCATCCGCTGGTTCTGCCGCCATTGCTTCCTCCTCGTCGACCTCCCTCTGTGCCACCAGTGCGGCGCTGACCACTTGATTCGTCGCCGCCAGATATAGCAACAATGACTCTTGTGGTTTAGGCGCAACCAGTATTGGTGTGGAGGAAAGGTATTTCTTCAGATCCTGCAGTGCTGCCTCGGCTTCTGGGGTCCACTCTATTGGGCCTGCCTTCTTCAAGATTTTGAAGAAGGGAAGGGCGCGCTCGGCGGACTTGGAGATGAATCGGCTCATGGCGGCAACGCAGCCGGTGAGCCGACGCACATCCTTGATCCGCTTGGGCGCCTCGATCTGGTCAATAGCCTTGATCTTGTCTGGGTTTGCCTTGATCCCACGCTATGACACAGAGAACCCGAGAAGCTTGCCGGATGGAATGCCGAAGACGCACTTCTCAGGGTTCAGCTTGAGGTTGATCTTGTGCAGGTTAGCAAATGTCTCTTCCAGATCTTGCACAAGAGTTGGCCTGTCCTTGGTTTTGACCACTATGTCATCCATGTAGGCCTCCATATTTCTATGGAGCTGAGGTTCAATACCAATTTGGACTGCTCTTGCAAACATTGAGCCAGCACTCTTCAACCCGTAACGCATCCGTAAAAAGCAATACGTACCACATGGGGTGATGAATGATGTCTTCTCTTCATCCTCTCTTGTCATGAAGATTTGGTGGTAGCCTGAGTAGGCATCGAGGAATGATAACAGATCACACCCGGCTGTGGAGTCAACAATCTGGTCGATGCGCGGCAATGGGAAGGGGTCCTTAGGAAAAGCTTATTAATATCTGTGTAATCAATACACAACCTCCACTTCCCATTCGCTTTGCGCCCCACTACCGGATTGGCCAACCACGTCGGGTGGAGCACCCCTCTCACCAAACCTGCCGCTTCCAACTTCCTGATCTCCTCTGTGGTGAACTCCTGCCTTTCCAGTGCCTGCTTTCTGACCTTCTGCTTGACGGGTTGCTCATGGGGGCAGATAGCTAGGTGGTGCTCAATCACCTCCCTGGGAACACCGGGGATGTCGGATGCTCGCCATGCAAACACGTCGACATTCGCCCGCAGGAAGGTGACGAGCGCGCCTTCCTATTTGCGGTCGAGGGTGGAGCCTATGGTGAAGGCCCCTCCCGTGCCATCCTCCCTGATGGGAACCTTCTTGGTCTGCGGCGGCTCGGCCCTGGATCTCTTGCTCTTGTCGGTAGAGCTTTCTGGCACATCCTCAACGGTAGCACAACACTCTGAGGAGGTGCGCTTGCCGGAGTGGGTACAAGAGGTCTTGCCGGGCTTCTTCTCCCCTCCCGGGGCTTCAGCAGCAGGAGTAGGTGCCTTGGCGGTAGCCGCTGCAACTGCTTCCCAATAGAGCTGGTCGGCGCAGATCAACGCGTCCTTCTTGTCGGAGGGGACGGAGATGATGGTCAACGGCCCGAGCATCTTTAGCATGTTGTAGGCGTAGTGTGACGCTGCCATGAACTTGGATAGTGCCGGGCGGCCGAGGATCCCATTGTAGGACAAGGGGATCCCGGCCACGTCGAAGACGATCCTCTCTGTCCTGTAGTTCAACTCTCCTCCAAATGTCATGGGCAGTGTGACCTTTCCCTTCGGCTGGCTCCTCCCCGGATTGACCCCTTGAAACATGCCCGTTTCCTTGAGGTCTCCATCAGGGATGTGCAACCTTTTGATAATGACAGGCGAGATCAGGTTCAGGCCGGCCCTGCTGTCAACCAACATCTTGTTCACCCTGAGGTTGTGTATCGTTGGCGAGACCAACAATGGAAAACAACCGACTGCGGTAGTGCGGTCAGGGTGGTCCTCGGCGTCAAAGATGAGGGGCGTCTTTGGACCACTTCGGGCCGCTTCGAAAGGCCGAACGACGGCTCTGCTGCTGTAATGTCATGCGCCCACTGCTTGAGCTGGTGGTGAGAGGTATGCAGCGAGGCGCCGCCATCGATGCACATGGCCTCCATAGCCTTCTGGAACCCTTGCTCACCAGACTCGTCGTCCTCGTCGTGATCGTCGTCTTCTTGTTTCTTGTCGCGGCCCCGGGCGGGCCTCTCTTGCTGGTTGTCCTTGCCGGGGCGGCCTCCTTGGCCGCCACGCTTCTTGTCGGATCCCTCAGCACCGTCCTGGTCCTTCTCCTTGTCCCGCCTTTCGTACTCAGCCTTTTGCTTCTCAGCAAGCAGCTCGACTTGTCGGCAGTTGTGGAGGTCGTGGCCTTTGGTGCGGTGGATCTTGCAGTATTGCTTGCCGGAGCTTCCTAGCTTGTCGGTAGCTGACAGGGCCTGGCAGGGGGCGCACCCGGCAATCTCCTTGCCGGGGGCGTGTTCCTTGACCTTCTTGCCGGCACGGTATCGTCAGATCCCTCAACAGCAAGCACAGCCTTGCCTTTGCGTTTCATGTTGCGACGCCGGCTCTTCTTCATCGGGGTGGCGGCGTCTTCATTAGTAGAGTCGGTTTCCGCGCCGACGTCTTCGTCGGGGTACTTCCTTCCCTCTTCAGCCCGGGTGCACCTGTCAGCCAGAACGTAGAGCTTGGCCACATCCTTAACCTTGGTCATGGCCAGCTCCTCGCGCATCTTGCGATTGCGCACGTTCTGGTGGAATGCGCTAATCACAGCAGCGGGATGAACGTCGGGAATGTTGTACTGCACCCGGCTGAATCTCTGGATGTACTTGCGCAGGGTCTCCCCTTCCTTCTGGGGAATGATATGCAGATCACTGGCCTGACCATGAGCTTGGTGGCCTCCTGTGAAGGCGCCAACGAACTCATGGCACAGATCTGACCAAGAAGAAATGGAATCCACCGGCAAGTGCATCAACCAAGACATCACATTGGGCTTGAGCGCTAGCAGGAAATAGTTGGCAAGCACATTGTCTTCGCGAGCCCCAGCGGCCTGCATCGCGATGGTGTAGATGCTGAGGAACTCGGACAGATGGGTCTTGCCAGTGTACTTCTCGCCGACGTCGGGCTTGAACGTGCGGTGGGATGGCCACTGGAACTGCCTCAGCTCACGGGTAAAAACCGGGCAGCCCACCTCATAAGGTAGGCCGTCGGGGCCCGCCGGTGCCGGGTGGTCCATAGCGGGTCCCGCCCGCTTGTCCGACTGGCGGTGCATTTCGCGCCGGTGCTCGACGGTGGTTCGAGCGTCTTCGTGAGCTCACTTCAGAAGGACCTGGCGCTGATCGCGAAGGGTCCGCGGGTCGGACAACGCTATGGAGATGTTATCACAAGCGTCGTCGCGACGGGCCGACGCCTGCGGCGGCTGGCGTGGAGGAGGAGAGTGCACCGTGGCCGCAGCTCCCCCAGTCCTCCCAGCGCCAGCATCTGGTGGCTCGGTGGAGCGCCGACCCGAGGGCCCCGCTGGTTGCGGATCGTCTCTGTTTGCGACGGCGACGAGGCTCCGGATGGTGGCCCTCCACTCGTCGAGCTTCTCCGCAGGAGGAGGAAAGTCAAGGAGCAGCTGTGCACGCGCCAAAGCTTCCGCTGGCTTGGGCGGCGGCGACAGCTGCGTGGATCGCGGTGTTGGGGAACGTAGCAGAAATTCAAAATTTTCCTACGTGTCACCAAGATCTATCTATGGAGAAACCAGCAACGAGGGGAAGGAGAGTGCATCTACATACACTTGTAGATCGCTAAGCGGAAGCGTTCAAGAGAACGGGGTTGAAGGAGTCGTACTCGTCATGATCCAAATCACCGGAGATCCTAGTGCCGAACGGACGGCACCTCCGCGTTCAACACACGTACAGCCGGTGACGTCCCCCATGCCTTGATCCAGCAAGGAGAGAGGGAGAGGTTGAGGAAGACTCCGTCCAGCAGCCGCACAATGGCGTGGTGGTGGTGGAGGAGCGTGGCAATCCTGCAGGGCTTCGCCAAGCACCGCGGGAGAGGAGAAGGGAGAGAGGTAGGGTTGCGCCTGGAGAGGTGAAAACTCATCTATTGGCAGCCCCAAAACCCTCAAGTATATATAGGGGGAGAGGGGGGCTGCGGCCCCACCTAGGGTTCCACCCCTAGGGGCGGCGGCCAGCCCAATCCAATCTAGGGTGGCGGCCAAGCGGGGGGGGAAAGGGAAACTTGCCCCCCAAGTTAGGTGGGTGCGCGCCCTCCCCCAACCCTAGGCGCCTTGGGCTCTTGTGGGGGGTGCACCAGCCCACCTGGGGCTGGTCCCCTCCCACACTTGGCCCATGCAGCCCTCCGGGTCCGGTGGCCCCACTTGGTGAACCCCCGGGACCCTCCCGGTGGTCCCGGTACGTTACCGATAAAACCCGATACTTTTCCGTTGACCAAAACATGACTTCCCATATATAAATATTTACCTCCGGACCATTCCGGAACTCCTCGTGACGTCCGGGATCTCATCTGGGACTCCGAACAACATTCGGTAACCATATACAAACTTCCTTTATAACCCTAGCGTCATCGAACCTTAAGTGTGTAGACCCTACGGGTTCGGGAACCATGCAGACATGACCGAGACGTTCTCCAGTCAATAACCAACAGCGGGATCTGGATAACCATGTTGGCTCCCACATGTTCCACGATGATCTCATCAGATGAACCACGATGATCTCATCAGATGAACCACGATGATCAACCCCTTGGTCACATTGTGCACATTATGATGATGTCCTACCGAGTGGGCCCAGAGATACCTCTCCGTCACACGGAGTGACAAATCCCAGTCTCGATTCGTGCCAACCCAACAGACACTTTCGGAGATACCTGTAGTGCACCTTTATAGCCACCTAGTTACGCCAGGACGTTTGGTACACCCAAAGCAGTCCTACGGTATCCGGGAGTTGCACAATCTCATGGTCTAAGGAAAAGATACTTGACATTAGAAAAGCTTTAGCATACGAACTACGATCTTTGTGCTAGGCTTAGGATTGGGTCTTGTCCATCACATCAACGACATCCAATGTCCATGGTCAGGAAACCGTAACCATCTGTTGATCAACGAGCTAGTCATCTAGAGGCTTACTAGGGACATGGTGTTGTTTATGTATCCACACATGTATCTGAGTTTCCTATCAATACAATTATAGCATGGATAATAAATGATTATCATGAACAAGGAAATATAATAATAACCAATTTATTATTGCCTCTAGGGCATATTTCCAACAGTCTCCCACTTGCACTAGAGTCAATAATCTAGTTCACATCGTTATGTGATCAACACTCATAGGTCACATCTCCAGGTGACCGACATCCAAGAGTTTACTAGTGTCACTAAACTAGTTCACATCATCATGTGATTAAGACTCAATCAGTTATGGGGTTTGATCATGTTTTGCTTGTGAGAGAGGTTTTAGTCAATGGGTCTGCAACATTCAGATCCGTATGTACTTCGCAAATCTCTATGTCATATTGTAAATGCTGCTTCCACGCTCCACTTGGAGCTATTCCAAATGGTTCCTCCACTATACGTATCCGGTTTGCTACTAGGAGTCACTCGGATAGGTGTTAAAGCTTGCATCGACGTAACCCTTTACGCCGAACTCTTTATCACCTCCATAATCGAGAAACATGTCCTTATTTACTCTAAGGACAATTTTGACCGCTGTCCAATGATCCATTCCTGGATCACTCTTGTACCCCCTTGCCAGACTCATGGCAAGGCACACTTCCAAAGGCGGTACACAAAGATAGCATACTACAGAGCCTATGTCTGAAGCATAGGGGACGACCTTCGTCCTTTCTCTCTTTTCTGCCATGGTCGAGCTTTAAGTCTTAACTTCGTACCTTACAACTCAGGCAAGAACTCCTTCTTTGACTGATCCATCTTGAACACCTTCAAGATCATGTCAAGGTATGTGCTCATTTGAAAGTACCAGTTAGCGTTTTTGATCTATCCTCATAGATCTTGATGCTCAATGTTCAAGTAGCTTGATCCAGGTTTTCTATTGAAAAACACCTTTCAAATAACCCTATATGCTTTCCAGAAATTCTACATCATTTCTGATCAACAATATGTCAACAACATATACTCATCAGAAATTCTATAGTGCTCCCACTCACTTCTTTGGAAATACAAGTTTCTCATAAACTTTTTATAAACCCAAAATCTTTGATCATCTCATCAAAGCGCACATTCCAACTCCGAGATGCTTACTCCAGTCCTTAGAAGGATTCTTGGAGCTTTGCATACTTGTTAGCATCTTTCAGATTGACAAAACCTTCCGGTTGTATCACATACAACCTTTCCTCAAGTATAACATCGAGGAAACAATGTTTTGACATCCTATCTGCAAGATTTCATCAATCATGCAGTAATTGCTAATCCAATTCCAACAGACTCTTAGCATCGCTACGAGTGAGAAAGCCTCACCGTAGTCAACTCCTTGAACTTGTCAGAAAACATCTTTAACGACAAGTCGAGCTTTCTTAATGATGATACTTACCATCATTGTCTGTGTTCCTTTAAAATCCATCTTTACCCAACGTCCTTACGACCATCAAGTATTTCTTCCAAAGTCATGGATCCTCTCTCGGATGTTACGGCCTTGAGCCATTCATCAGAACCCGGGCCCACCGTCGCTTCTTCATAGCTTGTAGGTTCATTGTTGTCTAGCAACATGACCTTCAAGACAGGATTACTGTACCACTCAGAAGTAGTACGCATCCTTGTCACCCTATGAGGTACGGTAGTGACTTGATCCAAAACTTCATGATCACTATCACAAGCTTCTGCTTCAATTGGTGTAGGCGCCACAGGAACAACTTCCTGTGCCCTGCTACACACTTATTGAAGTGACGGTTCAATAACCTCATCAAGTCTCCACCATCCTCCCACTCAATTCTTTTGAGAGAAACTTTTCCTCGAGAAAGGACCCGTTTCTAGAAACAATCACTTTTGCTTCCAGATCTGAATTAGCAGGTATATCCAACCATTTTGGGTATCCTATGAAGATGCATTTATCCGTTTTGGGTTCGAGCTTATCACGATGAAACTTTTTCACATAAGCGTCGCAGCCCCAAACTTTCAAGAAACGACAGCTTAAGTTTCTCTAAACCATAGTTTTCACGGTGTCATCTCAACGGAATTACGTGGTGCCCTATTAAAGTGAGTGCGGTTGTCTCTAATGCCTAACCCATGAACGATAGTGGTAATTCGATAAGAGATATCATGGTACGCACCATATCCAATAGGGTGCAACTATGATGTTCGGACACACCATCACACTATGGTGTTCCAGGCGGTATTAATTGTGAAACAATTCCACAATGTCTTAATTATGCGTACAAAGCTCGTAACTTAGATACTCATCTCCATGATCATATCATAGACATTTTATCCTCTTGTCACGATGATCTCCAACTTCACTCTGAAATTACTTGAACCATTCAATAATTCAGACTTGTGTTTCATCAAGTAAATACACTCAGTATCTACTCAAATCATCCGTGAAGTAAGAACATAACGACATCCACTGTGTGCCTCAGCACTCATTGGACTGCACACATCAAAATGTATTACTTCCAACAAGTTGCTTTCTTGTTCCATTTTACTGAAAAACGAGGCTTTCAGTCATCTAGCCCATGTGGTATGATTTGCATGTCTCAAGTGATTCAAAATCAAGTGAGTCCAAACGGTCCATTTGAATGGAGTTTCTTCATGCATATACACCAATAGACATGGTTCGCATGTCTCAAACTTTTCAAAACGAGTGAGTCCAAAGATCCATCTACATGGAGCTTCTTCATGCGTTTTATACCAATATGACTTACATGGCAGTGCCACAAGTAAGTGGTACCATCATTACTATCTTATATCTTTTGGCATGAAAATGCGTATTATCGTGATCGAGATTCAATAAACCATTCCTTTAGGTGCAAGACCATTGAAGGTATTATTCAAATAAATGGAGTAACCATTATTCTCCTTAAATGAATAACCGTATTAGTATAGACATAATCCAATCATGTCTATGCTCAACGCAAACACCAAATGACAATTATTCTGGTTTAATACTAATCTTGATGGTAGAGGGAGCGTGCGATGTTTGATCACATCAAACTTGGAAACACTTCCAACACATATCGTCAGCTCACCTTTAGCTAGTCTCTGTTTATTCCGTAGCCTTTTATTTCGAGTTACTAACACTTAGCAACCGAACCGGTATCTAATACCCTGGTGCTACTAGGAGTACTAGTAAAGTACACAATAACTTAATGTATATCCAATATACTTCTATCGACCTTGCCAGCCTTCTCATCTACCAAGTATCTAGGGTAATTCTGCTCCAATGGCTGTTCCCCTTATTACAGAAGCACTTAGTCTCGAGTTTGGGTTCAACCTTGGGTTTCTTCATTAGAGCAGCAACTGATTTGCTGTTTCATGAAGTATCCCTTCTTGCCCTTGCCCTTCTTGAAACTAGTGGTTTCATCAACCATCAACAATTGATGCTCCTTCTTGATTCCTACTTTTGCGGTGTCAAACATCGCGAATATCTCCAGGATCATCATGTCTATCCCTGATTTGTTATAGTTCATCACGAAGCTCTAGCAGCTTGGTGGCAATGACTTTGGAGAAACATCACTATCTCTGGAAGATCAACTCCCACTCGATTCAAGTGATTGTTGCACTCAGACAATCTGAGCACAAGCTCAACGATTGAGCTTTTCTCCCTTAGTTTGCAGGCTAAGAAAATCGTCGGAGGTCTTATACCTCTTGACATGGGCACGAGCCTGAAATCCCAATTTCAGCCCTCAAAACATCTCATATGTTCCGCGACGTTTCGGAAAACGTCTTTGGTGCCTCAACTCTAAACCGTTTAACTGAACTATCACGTAGTTATCAAAACGTGTATGTCCGATGTTCGCAACATCCACAGACGACGTCTGGTCTTCAACACACTGAGCGGTGCATTAAGGACATAAGCTTTTTTCTGTCCGCACAATCGCTACTGTCAACTTTCAATTGTATTTTCTCTAGGAACATATCTAAACAGTGGAACTAAAGCGCGAGCTTACAACATAATTTGCAAAGATCTTTTGACTATGTTCAGGATAATTAAGTTCATCTCATGAACTCCCACTCAGATAGACATCCCTCTAGTCATCTAAGTGATTACATGATCCGAGTCAACTAGGCCGTGTCCGATCATCACGTGAGACGGACTATTCATCATCGGTGAACATCTTCATGTTGATCGTATCCTCCATACGACTCATGCTCGACCTTTCGGTCTCTTGTGTTCCGAGGCCATATCTGTACATGCTAGGCTCGTCAAGTTAACCTAAGTGTTTCGCGTGTGTAAATCTGGCTTACACCCGTTGTATGTAAACTTAAGAATCTATCACACCGGATCATCACGTGGTGCTTCAAAACGATGAACTTTCGCAATGGTGCACAGTTAGGGGGAACACTTTCTTGAAATTTTAATGAGGGATCATCTTATTTACTACCGTTGTTCTAAGCAAATAAGATGCATAAACATGATAAACATCACATGCAATCAAATAGTGACATGATATGGCCAATATCATTTTGCTCCTTTTGATCTCCATCTTTGGGGCTCCATGATCATCATCGTCACCGGCATGACACCATGATCTCCATCATCATGATCTCCATCATCGTGTCTCCATGAAGTTGTCTCGCCAACTTATTACTTCTACTACTATGGCTACCGGTTAGCAATAAAGTAAAGTAATTACATGGCGTTTGTTCAATGACACGTAGGTCATACAATAAATTAAGACAACTCCTATGGCTCGCCGGGTTGTCATACTCATCGACATGCAAGTCGTGATTCCTATTACAAGAATATGATCAATCTCATACATCACATATCATTCATCACATTCTTCTTGGCCATATCACATCACATAGCATACCCTGCAAAAACAAGTTAGACGCCCTCTAATTGTTGTTTGCATGTTTTACGTGGCTGCTATGGGTATCTAGCAAGAACGTTTCTTACCTACGCATAAAACCACAACGTGATATGCCAATTGCTATTTACCCTTCATAAGGACCCTTTTTCATCGAATCTGTTCGAGTAAAGTGGAGAGACTGGCACCCGCTAGCCACCTTATGCACCAAGTGCATGTCAGTCGGTGGAACCTATCTCACGTAAGTGTACGTGTAAGGTCGGTCCGGGCCGCTTCATCCCACAAAACAGTCGAAACAAGATTGGACTAGTAACGGTAAGCATATTGAACAAAATCAACGCCCACAACTACTATGTGTTCTACTCATGCAAAGAATCTACGCAATAGACCTAGCTCATGATGCCACTGTTGGGGAACGTAGCAGAAATTCAAAATTTTCCTACGTGTCACCAAGATCTATCTATGGAGAAACCAGCAACGAGGGAAGGAGAGTGCATCTACATACCCTTGTAGATCGCTAAGCGGAAGCGTTCAAGAGAATGGGGTTGAAGGAGTCGTACTCGTCATGATCCAAATCACCGGAGATCCTAGTGCCGAACAGACGGCACCTCCGCGTTCAACACACGTACAGCCCGGTGACGTCTCCCATGCCTTGATCCAGTAAGGAGAGAGGGAGAAGTTGAGGAAGACTCCGTCCAGCAGCAGCACAACGGCGTGGTGGTGGTGGAGGAGTGTGGCAATCCTGCAGGGCTTCGCCAAGCACCGCGGGAGAGGAGAAGGGAGAGAGGTAGGGCTGCCCCTGGAGAGGTGAAAACTCATCTATTGGCAGCCCCAAAACCCTCAAGTATATATAGGGGGAGAGGGGGGGCTGCGCCCCCACCTAGGGTTCCACCCCTAGGGCGGCGGCCAGCCCAATCCCATCTAGGGTGGCGGCCAAGGGGGGGGGGGAGAGGGGAAACTTGCCCCCCAAGTTAGGTGGGTGCGCCCCCTCCCCCAACCCTAGGCGCCTTGGGCTCTTATGGGGGCGCACCAGCCTACCTGGGGCTGGTCCCCTCCCACACTTGGCCCATGCAGCCCTCCGGGGCCTGTGGCCCCACTTGGTGGACCCCCGGGACCCTCCCGGTGGTCCCGGTACGTTACCGATAATACCCGAAACTTTTCCGGTGACCAAAACAGGACTTCCCATATATAAATCTTTACCTCCGGACCATTCCGGAACTCCTCGTGACGTCCGGGATATCATCCGGGACTCCGTACAACATTCGGTAACCACATACACACTTCCTTTATAACCCTAGCGTCATCGAACCTTAAGTGTGTAGACCTTACAGGTTCGGGAACCATGCAGACATGACCGAGACGTTCTCCGGTCAATAACCAACAGCGGGATCTGGATACCCATGTTGGCTCCCACATGTTCCACGATGATCTCATCAGATGAACCATGATGTCAAGGACTCAATCAATCCCGTATACAATTCCCTTTGTCTAGCGGTATTGTACTTGCCCGAGATTCGATCGTCGGTATGTCGATACCTTGTTCAATCTCGTTACCGGCAAGTCTCTTTACTCGTTCCGTAACACATCATCCCGTGACCAACCCCTTGGTCACATTGTGCACATTATGATGATGTCCTACCGAGTGGGCCCAGAGATACCTCTCCATGACACGGAGTGACAAATCCCAGTCTCGATTCGTGCCAACCCAACAGACACTTTCGGAGATACCTGTAGTGCACCTTTATAGCCACCTAGTTACATTGTGACGTTTGGTACATCCAAAGCATTCCTACGGTACCCGGGAGTTGCACAATCTCATGGTCTAAGGAAAAGATACTTGACATTAGAAAAGCTTTAGCATACGAACTACAATCTTTGTGCTAGGCTTAGGATTGGGTCTTGTCCATCACATCATTCTCCAAATGATGTGATCCTGCTATCAACGACATCCAATGTCCATGGTCGAAACCGTAACCATCTGTTGATCAACGAGCTAGTCATCTAGAGGCTTACTAGCGACATGGTGTTGTTTATGTATCCACACATGTATCTGAGTTTCCTATCAATACAATTATAGCATGGATAATAAATGATTATCATGAACAAGGAAATATAATAATAACCAATTTATTATTGCCTCTAGGGCATATTTCCAACATGCGGCGCGCTTCAACTTCTAACTATGTTAGAAGGAGCTCCGTCACAACCCAGCGGCTGCGTGCCATTTTCGCCAGCGCTTCGACGAGCGTGCTGACGACGCACAGGGCTCTTCCCCACGGCGGTGCCCAGGGTCACCAACATGGTGACGCTGTTCGGCGCGCACACCATGGGAAGAACGCGCGGTGGTCGCTGGTGTATGCGTCCTGGAGGTCGCCGCGCCACCCGGAGTCGGCACAACGACACCCCCGAAGGGCCCCGCGCCGCCTGGGGGGGGCCCAGCTCCGTCTTTGGATCCGGCAACGTGTAGCCGGTCGTATGGAGCCTGACGACCCGCCGCCAGGCTCCGACTGCTGGGCGATGCCGGTGTGGGTCATGCCGCGAGTCCTGCTCTGCGACCGGTCCGCTGCTTTCGTCCGCGACCGCACGGCCGTTCGGCGCCCAACGAGCCGATCGCCGTGGCCGTCTTCTTCTTAGGGGCCATGGCGACGAAGAACTGCTAGGCTAACTACCAGACCAGATTCTCACAATTGCGCCCCCTACCTGGCGCGCCAAAGATGTCTGTGTGGAACGACACCTATGGGATCACAAGAATCCCTACTACGGTTGCCGGGGCGTAGGTTTGCAAGGAGAGCAGGGCTAGTAGACAGCACAAGGATCGTTTACCCAGACTCGGGCCGCGAGGATGCGTAAAACCCTAGTCCTGCTTTGCTGGGTGTATTTCTGAGAGTTCTTGAGCTCTCGAACTAGCTGTGGTCAGCGCGTGGTTCGAAAGAGACGAATCCTTCTCCAATATGCCATGGGGCTCCTTTTATAGTCGAAAGGGGCTGCCACAGTGGCACACAGGAGGTGGAAAGGCGTACAGTGCCCTGAGCTTATCGCTCGTATTACAGGACAAGACACATTAAATGCGTAGCTTAGGTGTCCCCTTGCTTTATTGGGGACGGGGGCGAGCCCGTCCCGTCTGTCGCCGCTCCTCCTTGCTTCGACACGCGCCCTGGCCAGTGATGCGTGCGGCGCCATGTAGGCAGGCAAGCAGGTGAGGTGGCGCGTTGGTGCAGTCTTCACGAAGATCTGCATGCCGCCACGCAGGCGCTTGACGAGTTGGCCTGGGAGCTGCATGTCGCTACGCAGGTGCCTGCCTAGCTGGTTGGGTTGGTAGCTGCAGGTGAACGGCGGTGGAAGCTTGGTTCGCGTGGACCTGGCGGTGGCCCTGCTGGCGTCCTTGGTGAGGGCCTTGCCGGGTGGCCCGGCAAGGGTCTCGCCGTGACGCGCTGTCGTCCCCGGCAAGAGCCTTTCCGGGGGTCTGGTGGCCTTCCTCGGCAAGGATCTTGTCGAGGATCGTCGTCTTCCTCGGCAAGGATCTTGTCGAAGATTGGCAAGGATCTTGTCGAGGATCGTCGTCTTCTAATCCTTCCCGAGCCCTGGCCCCATGTGGATGATGGCGTTGGGGTCCGTGGGCTCAAGGGTGGCTCGCTCTTTTGGTGGGTGGCGAGCTGCCCCGGCAAGGGTCTTGCCGGGGCTGCTGAGGCTGCCCCGACAAGGGTCTTGCCGGGGGAACCTGCTTCATCCCTCTGTTCTTTGTGGTCTTGGCCTTGGCGTTGCTCTGTTTGTCTTGGCTTCAGTCTTACCTTGGCTTACCTCCCCTGCTCTTCTTGGTCGACAGCGGGCGCGGCTCTGACTACTCGTGCACAGGTAAAGGGGTACAAAAGCGTGCCCCTCTTTTTGTACACCGACACTTTGCGTTTGTGTATTTGTTGAAGAAAGATGATATCTTCATCGACGGTGCTATTGTCTTATCCAGTCCTTGATTTGAGTGTGGGCTATCATCAAATCAAATCAAAACCAACGATGTTCGTAATGTTGTCTTACTCGTGGTTGTCTCCACGAGCATACACCATTATATCTTTTGGGTCTGACCAGTGCTATCACCTTGTTCACATGAGTGTGGAATTCCATTTATATGGAACCTTGATAAATGTTGTTGAGCCCATCGACGACATCCTTAGTTTCTCCATGATTCATGTTGAACATTAAGCTAGTGTTGGAAACTTGTGTAAGCATTTTCTTCGTGATCTGTTCGTGAAGCATATGTTTGGACGAAAGAAGTGAGTTCCTCTAATTCATGTCCATTTGATGCAAGTTGCCGCCATAATTCGAAAAGGCTTGTTTTTAACTCCTCTGGAATCATTCCAAGTCAGTCATGCACATGCAAAGTATTCTGTGGTCTGCTAGACTGATCATCTTCATTCCATATACCAAAGTTGTCGGGACCCCGATCCTCCGTCACACCGATCCAGCATGTAACACATCATATCACTTTGCGGCCTCACACACAGTATCCCCATGGGTGCCAGCTTACTTGGTCTAGGACCGTTTGCGCCTTTTGGCTCACGTATATGATAGTGTTCGCTAGCATCCATATGACAGAGAACCCGGGCCAACATGACTAGTCGTAAACCCGAGGTGGCACTAACTTACAGGGACAGGCATACATGACCCAGCAATGCACATGTCAGTCAGCAACAAGTGAATCCGGGCTGTAGCAAGCTATCAGGACTACGGTAAGCACCGCGTGACATTTCTCTGAAGGGACAGACACATGAGCAAAGAAGGACACATGCCGGCCAACCCAAGTGTTCCGGAGCAGTAGCGAACTACCATGGCTCAGTGGAAGCACCAGGAGACATTTCCCCATAAGGAAGGCTACCAAGAATAAACAACTAGGTGTCGGATCCCACACATAGCAATACACATTACACGTATAACATGCAAGTATGTGTTGTACAACATGGCATCACAACATAACTCAACAACTCATATAGATAAAAGGCCCAGAAGAGCCAACATAGCAGTATATTACAAAGAGGGGTCTCATGACCCATCAGTCAGAGCATACAAGCAACGGAAGCATAACATGTCTGAGTACAGACAACTACAAATGAAAAAGGCTGAGAAGCCTGAGTATCTACAAGACCCTCCCAAGGGTACAAGATCGTAGCTGAGGTAACAAGCTAAATGTCGAAGTCCACGCGGAACTACTAGTGAGAATGAAGTCTCCTCTGCAAAAACATAAATTACGCAACGTGAGTACAAAGGTACTCAGCAAGACTTACATCAGGTCCTATCATACATGCATTAGTATCAAGAAGGCAATGTGGGGTTTAGTTGCAGCAAGCCAGCTTTGACCCAGTGGATATCCTGTTCTACGACTACGAGTAACTCTTTGAGGTAAGAAAGCGCACACGAGTCCACTAATCACCACATCAATACACTACTATGGATTCATTCCCGTCTCCCTACGGGAAGGCCATCCATAGCACTCACCCTTGTCTTGAGCATTTTATAGTATCCACTTCAAGTTGTCTATGTACCACGTAAGCATCCAAGTATCCATAGCCGAGGATGCGGCTATTCGAATAGATCATGTTAACCCTGCAGGGGTGTACTTCTTCACACACGCTCTCGCCACATACCGCCATGTACATGTCATGTATCTCGGCAACCTTCAAGCGGAAGCCTGGCGAGGGTTTCGGCCACGACCTGACTAACCACACAAGACTCTAGTCCAGATTTATCGCCTATTCAGTTTCCATCCGCAAGGAGATCTGGCCGGGGTTTCAGTCATGGCCCCAAACGATGTGTGCATGGTTCCCAAGCCCACATCGCCAGATGGATCTAAGCTTGGTACACCGTGCCACGGTGCCTAGTGTGTCCCAAGTCCACCCTGCCGGGTGCCACTCGATAGAAAAATAGCACTACCTGCAAACACCAGAAACTAGTTGCAACTCCTTGACAGAGATCAGGGCGGTCAATAAGTTGAGAGAGTAAATTAAGGACCCCAATGTGTGGTAGTAGCTAGCCTTGGACAACATACACATAACTCAGTGCTTAAGGACGGTTCCAGTGAGACAACCCACCATGTACTCCTACATGGCCTCTCACCACTACCTTTACCAAATCGTGTTCACACGCTTAACTCTCAGCATCAGAACATGGCATAACACTCCAATTCATTCCCAATGAATCAGACGTGACACAACTCTAAGCAATAGTAGGCATGGCATGGTAGGAACACAACATGGCTCAATCAACTCCTACACATGCTAGTGGGTTTCAACTATTTACCATGGCAAAGACAGGTCATGTAGAGGAATGGGTTCAACTACCGCAGCTTAAAGTAGCAGTTGAAACATTGTTGTCCTAATGCAATAAAAGAGAGCAGGAGCGAGAGAGTGGAATTGTATCAGAATGACCAAGGGGATTTGATTGCCTGGTAGATCAAAAGGGGAGGACTGCTCCTCCGACAGGTACTCTGGTACGGTCTCCGGAGCTGGACCTATCGAGAAGGAAGGTGCCGGCAATCAGTATACAAGCATATGCAACAATATGATGCATGATCATGGCATGTAGATGTGATGTTGTTTGTGCTAATGCAACCAGCAACAAGTTCAATGGATCTCATTTGAATCAAGGTTTCAAATGCAACTCCAAACTTAAGCAATTTAAATTCCCTTTATGTGTTTTCACTTATACAGTATGTATAAGTTGGTTTGTCATGCATGAAACTGGTACAGATGGATAGATTGAATTTTTCTGATAATTCTTCATGAACATCGATTCTTCTAGACTTTTCCCTTTCTTCTCGTTGTCATGTTGGATGGAGTTCTCAGAGCAAGACGTCGAGACAAGGATGATGATCGAATCAACGTTCTTATGAAGTGCAACCTGGATCATCTAGATTGTGTTAGCTTTGTGTCCCCTCTGTCTTCTTACCGCACGTCTTGAATCTCGGGACGAGATTCTTGTTTAGTGGGGGTGAGTTGTCACAGCCATAGAATTGTTTGTAACTAATTGCATGAAAGCATTCATGTCATCATGTTTAAATTCAAGAAATTTCAAATGGGGATTGATAAACCCTAGCACTAGAAAGAATTCAAATAGGTTCAAATATTTTTTTTCCAAAGAACCCAAAATGCCCTTTGAAAATGTTCATGATTTGTGATAAAGGTGAAAACCTCCGCCAAAAATGATGAGCATATCTCTTGGCCATTTATGGAATTTTGAATTAACCCATATTCTATTTGAATTTGGATTTATATTCTCAATATATGGAGTATATCTTCAAATGTCTCTGATATAGATCTGCCAGGACCCCGATCCTAGGTCACACCGATCTAGCATGTAACAAATCATATCACTTTGCGGCGTCACGCACGGTATTCCCACGGGTGCCACCTTACCTGGCCCAGGACCGTTTGCACCTTTTGGCTCATGTATATGATAGTGCCGCTAGCATCCATATGACAAAGAACCCGGGCCGACATGACTAGTCGTAAACCCAAGGTGGCGCTAACTTACAGGGACAGGCATACATGACCCAGTAACGAATGTGTCGATCAACAACGTATGAACCCAAGTCGTAGCAAGCTACAAGGACTTAAAGGAACAACGTGAGACATTTCCCCGAAGGGACAGACACAGGAGCGAAGAAGGACACATGCCGGCCAGCCTAAGTGTTCCAGAGTAGTAGCAAGCTACCATGGCTCAGTGGAAGCACTAGGAGACATTTCCCGGTAAGAGAGGCTACCAATAATAAACAACTAGGTTGTCAGATCCCACACATACCAAGCATTTCATTAACATACACACAATATGGTCGATATGTGCAAATACAACATGGCATCACAACAAAACTCTATGACTCAAAGTATTTATTCATTAGGCTCCGAGGTGCCAGATATTACAAACATGGGTCAGATGACCCAACATTCAAGTCATACAAGCAATAAGCACATGTGGAAGCTTAACTTGTCTGAGTACAGACGACTACAAATGAAAAAGGCTGAGAAGCCTGACTATCTACAAGACCCTGTCGAGGGCACAAGATCGTAGCTGAGGTATAACAAGCTAAACGTCGAAGTCCACACGGAACTACTAGTGAGACTGAAGTCTCTCTGCAAAAACATAAATTAAGCAAATATGAGTACAAATGTACCCAGCAAGACTTACATCAGAACTAGCTACATATGCATCAGTATCAACAAAGGGGTGGTGGAGTTTAACTGCAGCAAGCCAGCTTTGTCTGAGTGGCTATCCTGAACTACGTCTGCAAGTAACTCTTTTGGGGTGGCGCACACGAGTCCAAATATTCACCAAATCAATACACCACTATGGATCCGCTCCCGTCTCCCTACGAGAACGCAATCCATAGCACTCACGCTTATCTTGTTGTAGTGACCCGACCCGAATGGATCAAGTCTCTATGCTTAAGTGTCATCCCTGGAACGGTATGCTGACACACATAGTAATCGAGGATTTATAACAGAGGTAAATCACATGTATAAAGTAACGTAAATACTATTACCTCAATCCATATAGCGGAAGTAACAACAAGGTTGTGGATTCCCATCAACACCAACGGCAAAGTTGAGTGTAGAAATCGTGAATCAGAACGTATCACTTACTCGTCATAAGAAAATGCTGCAACATGAGACGTTGCAGCCACAAAGGGTCAGTACATTGAATGTACTGGCAAATTCACACCATAGGATAATGATGAATAAAAGCTATCACTACATGCATATTTGGTTGGTGGAAAGCTCTATGGTTAACATGTTTTTGCGAAAAGCCAATTTTACCCTTCTGCAAAGGAATACATTTTATTTAACTACAAAGTTGGTTGAAAACATTGAAAATGGTAAACCCCATCTCAACCCCAATTAAAAGTAATTAACAACCCAACAAATTTAATTATATAGAGTGATGAGATCAACATGATAATCCAAGAACCAGATACTCAAGATGTCCTTAACCGGGGACACGGCTAATCATGATTAGTTTGTACACTCTGCAGAGGTTTGCGCACTTTTCCCCACAATACTCGATCTCCTCCGTTGGATTTCTCGCAATACATGGTGTTTGAGAAATGGATGACTGAGCACAGCCTTTCAGAAGCGTTAACTCTTTACTCTGGGTAGACAGTACCACCTACATCCCCTACATCTGCTAGCCTACCACTGAAAGAGGTCACACAACATACTCAACTATGCCAGAGCCCATAATGGCTTGTGGCTGCACATGGAAGTTTCTAGCATGAATAATCTCATGATCCCTTTGAGCCTGGGTGGTAGTCCATAGGAGAATCACACGGTACCCCGGGATTTCCAAAAAATACAGGCAATCACTGGCTTCCCCAGGTGCCTCAATCCAGCCAGATGTGTATTTAAGTTGCCACCTTAAGTTAACCATTAATTAACAATACTCACATCTATCATGAATACACTCAAACCCAAACCACGTCTACGAGCATAGCATAGCAATATAAGCATAACGTAATAGTAACTCACATGGTTTGAATGCAGAGCAATAGGTTCCTACCTCATCAACTAGTTCTCAATACCCACATGTTATCAATCCTACTCATGCAATGTATGAGGGTGAAATTAATGCATAAAAACTGGGTATGAAAGGTATATGATCAAAGTGTTAACTTGCCTTGTATAGTTGATGAAGATGATTCGCACTCGCAACTCCTGATAGTTCTACTCGTCACACTCCGGTCAATCTATCGTAGGCAAGCAATAGTAAGCACACATAAGTAATCACTCAAAAGATCAGAAAAATCAAAGAAGACAATTCGGAAAACATCAAAACCAAGAAAATAACACTTGCAACATAAAACAATTTCTAACAGTACCAAAATTATGTGAATTTGGCCTTATTATAAAGCTTAGGTCAAGAGCTTCGAATAGCAAAAAGAATCAACTGCATCGGAGTTATAAAACTCAAGTTACGATCAAACGAAGTTTGAATACAAAACTGTTTAAATTCAAATTTTAAAACTTTCAAAAACATGTTTAAGTTGTTTTACTGGATAGAGGGGATCATAACGAAGAAGTGGGCGTTGGTTTCTTTGGATTTGGCCAAACGAGTGAAAAGTTGTGATCATTTGAAAAACAGGGGCCAATCTGTAAATAAAATATTCACAAACGCGTCCCTGATAGAAAACTAAAAATAAAAAGAAAAAGACTAAATAACGAACGTTTGCTATACAGATCTACAGAATGAAAACGTTCACTAAGACTAACTAAACAGAAAATGTTCGGGCGACGGTCGCGAGGGCAACTTGTTGGAGGCGGGCTAAGCAAGTGGGCGGCGGGCATGAGGCGGTGGCTGGCAAGTGAGGCGGGCGAGATGCAGCAGCGGCGGCGATGACGGGCGGCGAAAAGTAGACGGGAGGAGAAGGAAACGGGCTCCGGTATTTAAGAGGGAGGCGAGGCGTGGAGGAGGGGGCGGGTAAGGAGGCGGCAAGGCAGAGCCGAGGCGGACTCGGCGCGGCGGTGGCGGGAGTCGCCTGCCGTGACGAGGCGGACGGGCGCTGGCTGGCCGGGCTGTATGCTGGGCCGCCTGGCCACAAGTGAGGAGAAATGTTTTTTAATAAACATTTTTTCCAAACAAAAAGAATAGAAGCAAAATAAATAAAAATATTGTATAGGCATAAAATTTATCAAAATTTACAAAAAAATATTTTCTTCAACATGGACATTTTTGTCGAGTCAAATAAAATCAAGAAAAAATTCAAATAATTGAAAGAGTGTTGTTGCCCTACTAAAATCCAATAAAAATCATTTTAAAAATAACAAAGTTAATTCAAATTTATTTCTCTCCAATTTTCTGATGTAGGGAATCATTTTACCCTAATTTTCAATATATTTTATTTTTGGAGAAAAATAATTTGAATAAAAGTCCAAATAACTCCAACTTGAAAATAATTTGACTCTTTGACTCTTTGAAAACGTCCAACTCATATTTCATATAATTTGAAGAAGTCATTTTCTCTTCTCTCGTGAAAATCATTGAGTTGCATAAAGTTTCTGAGTTGAAATTCAAATCTTTTCAAAACCCTTTTTCATTTATCTTAAATGGAAAAAGTCATGTCATCTTCTCTCTAGGGTTTTGTGATGAAAAGAATTTGAACTCAAGGAGATCATAAATGCAAAAATGAAAGTGTCGGGGAGGCTGATCGTACCCACGGACACCTATGGGGCCCGGCGGAGCAGGCCCCTTTGTGGTTCGGAGGGGGGCGGAGGTCGCACGAAGAGCGGATCGAGGCGACGCACACGAGCGGTTTACCCAGCTTCGGAGCTCTCCGGAGAGATAAAACTCCTACTGCTGCTTGTTTGATCTATTCTCTTCTTGCTAGGGAGCAATGCGAGCTACAAAACCTAGCGTGAGTGTCTATGGCCGGTCGAACGAACCGAACCTTGCGAGAGACGCCAACCGAACCTCGCGGAACCCTTTCTATGTTGCACTCGGGCCTCCTTTTATATGCTCAAGGGGTCTCCGACAGGTGGCAACATAGGCGGGGGTACGAATGTAAAAACAGGGGTTGGTACACCTACTTGAGCGATTATGCAGTGCAAAATACCTAACTCTAACGGCAAGGGACAAAAGCAATAAATGCCTGTCGTTGTCGCCCAAACAAAGGTAACAGAGACCGTCAGTGCGCCTCCGCCGCCACGATGGCGAGCCTGTCGGCCGCTGCTCATCGCTGCTCTCCGCTGGCAGCATGTACCGGGCCGACACGCCCATGGAACGGTCCCATGGTGACACGTCGCTGGGTGAGCTGGAGCGGGATGGAGAGAAGTTGCATGCCGCGGCAAGCGCCTTTGTCGCGCCGAATCCTTGTCGCGCTCGGAGACTTGTCGCGCTTCGAGCCTTCCCGGCAAGCTCCTCTTGCCGGGCCTTGTCTTCTGCGTGTTCGAGTGGCCTTTCCCGACAAGCTCCTCTTGTCGGGACCTTGTCTTCTCGATCTAATACTTTGTTCTTGAATGGCTCCAAGCGAGCCACGGAGGAGATTGGCGGTGACGAGGCAAACCTTGCCGCGGGGTGCTGCAACTGTCCGTGCACGAGTACGGGATACTAGGTTACCCCTACTCTAGTACACCGACAGGAGCCCCGGCCTGGGCCGCACATGGTGCCCGAGCGCTTGTCGGGCCAGGCCTGTAATCGCAGACGGACACGCTGCCTCGACCACGCCGCAACCCGCCCGACCCACCACGATCCCCACTAACGGCACGCACCGGACGTGGCGTCGTCAGGCGAGATCAGGGCGCGGTCGTGGGGTTCTTTATTAATGTAAGCGAACGTCCGCTCCCTCCTCCCCTTTATAAGCAGAGGAAACAGAGGCAGGCCGACCACTCTCGCCATTGCCGCCTTGTCAAGAAACCACCGCCGCTCCCCTCGTCTTCTCCGGCATAAGAGAAGCAGCGCCCAGCCCCCTTTCGCCACAAGCAAACCCACCGCAGTCGGCCTCCTCCGCCCCCCTCGCCATGGCCCCAAGGCCGATAAGGAGAAGGGCGCTAAGTCGGCCGAGGCGCTTGGCTCATGGGCGCTGCGCAAGAAGGAGCGAAGCCGTCTTCCCCGCAGCTCGGCGCCACGGAGCTGCGGACGCCCACTATCTTTTGGTCGACGGAGACTTCCGGGCGCATCCGCGACGTAGGGTGGTCCCCGCCTCCGCCGCTGATCCGCCCCGACAGGTACCCTTTCTTCGCCCTTTTCTTCTATTGCGGTCTTTGCCCGCCAGATTCCGGAAGTTCTTCGCGACATAATGAACACCTTCGCCTCCACCTCCTTGATTTCACCCCCAACGCCATCTTGACCATGGCGTTTTGCCGCACATTTGTGCGAAAACTTTGTCGGGGTCCACCCGAACATGGCACTCTTCCGCCATTTCTTTGTTCCCCGCGTCGAGAGAGGAGAGCCCCTTGTCGGATGGATAGCCTGGGTCTCTAGGATCAGCAAGAAAGAGGCCTACCTAGAGGGCGAGTTCCGGAACAAGTGGGAGGAGGAGAGCCAATCGGTGCTGGGTCGTAGAGGAGGACCCACAGCCTTCACCGTCGGCGCCAAACCCCAATTGCGGCAGCTGCAAGGATTGGAGTAACTTGGCGCCGGAGGATGCGAGGGTGAAGATAGTTGTGACCAATTCTGCGCCAAAGCTTGCCGGATTAACTATTGGCGCAGCTTGGCGCAGACTTCATTCGCCGCCAGACGCTTCCCTTGCGTGAAAGGAGGAGGCCTGATTGGGAGTTCCGCACGCGGCGGACATCATGAGGCTGCGCCGCCTGAATTGGAACTTCACCGTCATGGAGCTGGATTCGGTGCTGCTCGAGCTGTTCAAGAACGACTTTAACATCCCGAGTGGTTCAGGTTGCCGCTGGGGTCGCCCCTGCCAGTGCAACAACTCGGCGCCGACCGCATCCGCGCCATGATACCATCAGGCGACTCCACGGGATCGTCCCGACTGGCAGGAGCCCCGACGAGGTCGCGGCGGCAATTTTTCGACAACTTGCAAGAGGTGCCGATCCGCTCCGACGAAAGCGTAAGAGGCTCACCCGAGACACCACCGAGCAGGAGATAGCGTGGATCGCCACCAGAAGCGGAGGCGGCAGCAGCCGCTGCCGCTGGAGCCTTCGGGTTCACCGGGGAGAAGGCGGACGCGGCGAAGGCGGCAAGCTCTGCTGAACGAGGGGAGGTCGCCGGCGAGGACGAGCTTGTCGAGCTCGAGGCCGGGACGAGTGGACCCGCCGAGGGCGCTTCTTCCCCGCCGCCAAGCGACTTGCCGCCAGGGCTGAGCCCCTGCCCGCTGAGAGGCGCCTCACAGGGCTGGAGACGAGTCGGGCGACAGTGTCGGGCTCATTACCAGTAGGCCGCCAACGCAGCTCCACCGCTGCAAGCGAGGTTGCAAGGGAGCGCCTCAACTGCAGCAGCGACACTTGGGGCGGAATCTTCTCAGGCCGCCGCCGACGCCTCCGCCAAGCGGCCAAGGGAGCCCACTCCCCCGCCTCATCACACCGGAGGCGGGCCGGAGTTTGACTTCTCCGCGCTCAGCTCCGAGGAGGAGGGCGAAGAGTAAGCTTCTCGAGATTGTGCTTGTATGTCTTCAATGTTTATTGCTTCATCTTGAATCTGATTTGCTTCGTCCTGGACTCTTTCCTTTTCAGGACGCTGGCCCAGAGAGCGGCGAAGAGGGCCAAGATCCCGACGGTCGTCGTTGAGGATGATTCTCCGTGGCGACGGGACGCGTCTGAGACCGCCTTCTTGCCGGACTGCAACCCTTCCCTGAGCAGCCCCAAAGACAGCCCCCTGAGTAAGTGTGCAGTTTTCTTCTTGCTATTGGGCGCAAGGGGTGCCTTCTTTGTTGATATTTGACTGTGTGCTTGTGAGCAGGAGCAGCAGTCTCATCGAGGGCTCGGAAGCCGCCTCCCGAGATCCTGCCCGCTGCCACTACGCCACCAAGGGAGGACTCCCGGCAAGGGAGCTACCTCCGACAAGGGAGGCCACCCCGCAAGGGAGGCCACTCCGCAAGGGAAGCTACCCTGCAAGGGACGGGCGCCAGACCCTCCAAAGTGGTCGAGGCCATGGCTGCGGATCCTGCTGGTGTAACTCCCTTACACGAAAATCTCCCTTGGGCTTGCTTTCTTTTGTTTCTCTTTTTTTTGGATATCTGCTTGACTGCTCTTTCTTCGTCTGACGCAGACCCGATGGAGGTTGAAATCGCCAAGCAGGAGGAACGCTATGGAAACACCGACGAGGCCGCCGCCGAGGAAGAAGAGGTCATCGTCAGGAAGAAGATGCTGCCGCCGACGAGCCTGTTGGCGAGGAGGCCACCGAGGCTGCCGACGCAGAGGCCGGGCGAGGGGTCGGACGGTCAGATCGACGGCCCCGAGGCCGCAGGAGCTGCAAGCGCTTCACCGACAAACGACTCATTGGCCGCATGGCGCCAGTTCGAGGAGCCCCAGCCCGGTGCCTACCTCAAGGCCGGGCGAAGGCGTCTTCATCAAGCTCCCCGGGAGCCGAGCCTGTGGCGCCCGAGGGCGAGACTGCGACGGCGAAGCTACTCGCCTCATTGGTGACGCTGGTGGACGCGCCAAGTAGCAAAGAAGCGGGCGAGTCCGAGGAGGAGCAGCTGCTTGAAGAGGCTGTTGTCGCTCTACCGCGCTTCGCCAAAGCCAAGTTAGAGACCCGGAAGCCCTTGTCGCGAGGGCGGGGTGGACATGGAGAAACGCGCCGAGGAGCTCCGAGCGCCAACAAAGAAGCCATCCGCGATGGGCGGACGCGCTGCGGCAGCTTCGCAGAAGAGCGCACGGCCTTCATCCTTGAGAAGGCCGCAGCCGATGAGGAGCAGCGGCTGGCTGCCGAGAAGCTCGCCGCGCAGGAAAGCGAGTTGGCGTAGCGGAAGGTCAACCTGGACAGCCACGAGGAGGACCTCGCCGCGCGTGAGGAGTCGCCTGGCGGGGCGCTTCAGAAGCGGCGACGCCGCTGCAGCCGCCGAGGCCGCCAAGGAAGAGCTGAAGGCGAAGGTGGCACAGCCGAGGCCACCCTCAAGAAGGGCGGCGAAGAGCTCGCCGTGCTCAAGCGTGAGCGCGAGAAGGACGCCACACGCTGGGCGACCTGCAGGTCCGCCTCGCCGACAGGCCAAGGAGCTCGACGCCGCCAAGGACTCCAAGGCAGATCTGCAGCTGAAACTGACCACTCTGACGCAGACGTTGGATGGTGCCAGAGAGCGGGAGGCGGGCTTGTTGGAGGCGATCAAGGCCAAGGAGGAGCGGCTGGCGAATGTCGTCTCCGTCCAGAACACTCTGAGGGAGAGCGTGGAACCTTTGGACCAAGGTCTTGTGGACACCGCCGCCGACATCCACAACGAGCCGATGAAGCCGGAGATGGGGACCTCGCATTCCTCCGGACGAGCATCTCCAACCCAGCGTCAAGCTCAGCCTGTTCTTCAAAGGCGTGACGGGTCTCCAGCGACTCGGGAAGAGGTCCCAAGCAGCTGGCCGAGGAATCACGCTTAGATCTGCGTGAGGGCCTCGAGAAGGTGTTGATGAAGGTGGCCTTCCGCAACCCGGCCTCAACCTTAATGGCGCCCTCGGATCCTTGTCGGCCGAAGCCAACGTGGAGGAGTTTCAAAGCCCTTGTCGCACTCCATTGTGGACAAGGTGAACAAGATCAAGAGGATTGAGGGCGCACTGCGTGGACTAGGCCGCCAACCATATCTTTCCCTTGTCGTCAGCGATCATGTTTAGAAATCTTTGTTAGATCGTGACAAGTTATTCTCGTAATATACTCAATCTTAGGTGAATCGATCAATGCAGCGTTATTTCCTCTACTTGATTTCTTCCTTTGTAATGCGTTATTGCCCTCGCCAGTGGAAACTTGCCGGTGCGCAGGCACCCTTGTCATGGCCGAATGCGGAACTTCAGCGACTTTGGCGGGTCGCTACCGACAAGCAACCTTGTCGCGGACTAGCCGCAGCTCACTTAAGTTGTTGAGCGGACTCGAAACAAAGTAAGGGCGCGACCAGTCACGATTTGGTTCCTCTGCGCACAGGTTTTCCATACAAAGTTGTAACGCCCCGGATTCGATGCGCCAGGTGTCTGCCATTTATTCGCCGTCTTTGCCATGTCATGTGCTTGCGTGTTTCATTTTACCATGTCATCATCTGCATTTCATATCATGTCATCATGTGCATTTCATTTTGCATACGTGTTCGTCTCATGCATCCGAGCTTTTTCCCCGTTGTCCGTTTCGCAATTCGGCGCTCCTATGTCTCCTGGCGCCCCCTTTTACCTCTTTTCGTGTGCGGGTGTTAAATGGTCTCGGAATGGACCGAGGTTTGTCAAGCGGCCTTGGTATAGCACCCGTAGACCGCCTGTCAAGTTTCGGATCATTTGGAGGTCGTTTGGTACTCCAACGGTTAACCGGGTAACCGCAAAGCCTCCTTCTCCTTGCAGCCCAACACCCCTTCTAAAGTGGCCCAAAACCCAGCAAACTCCCCTCCATGCTCTCGGTCGTTCGATCACGATCACGTGGCCGAAAACCGCACCTCATTTGGACTCTCCTAGCTCCCTCTACCTATTTATAGGTGCTTTCCCCCGAAAAATCGCAGATGAAACCCTAGCCTTCGTCCTCCTCCCGCAGCCGGACACGTCCGGACCCCGCCGGACGTGTCCGCCCGTCAGCGCCGCCGCCCCCGCCCTACCAGGAGCCGCCACGTGGTCAGCCGCCCGTTCATTGCCATGCCCGCCCAGTTCGGCGAGCTCGAGGCCCATCGGGCCCGCCTGACCTCGTGGCTGCCACGCCTGCTCCCCGACGCCCTCGGCCAGGCCCCCGCTGGCGCCGGAGGCGCCTCGCCGGGCCACCGCAGGCCTCGCCAGCTGCCTCAGCGCGCCTTCCTCCCTCGCCTCCTCCCGACAAGCCGGCGCCGGAGCCGCCGGCCCCCGCCATGGCCGCACCTCGGCCGCTCCCTTCCCTTCTCCTCGCCCGGCCATGGGAGCTCGAGCTCGAGTTTCGCCACGCCCCGAGCTCACGGCCGCCCTCCTCCTCGCCCCGTCCGGATCCGGCGAGATCCGGCCCGGATCCGGTCGCCCCGGCCATCTCCCTCCTCTCCGGCTTCTTCTCCGGCGAGAGCCGGCCATCCCCGATCCGGACTTGCATCGAAGTCCGTGCGAGGGTTGACCTCTTCCCCCCCCTGTTTTTCTCTCTAAGTCATTAATTGTTGCACATTTTGTTGCATTTTCATCACATCGTAACTCTGTCATCGTCGCTCCGTTTTGCGCGTGTAATATGTCAAATTGTTCGCCTCGACGAGTAGACCATTTCATCTCATTGCATCATTTTCATTTGAGCTCATCTTGTTGCCCGAAATGCTGTTAGAAGAGGGCTATGTGATGTTAGTTTCTGATTCTTATCAGAACATGCACTTTTGTCATTTTTGCCATGATTGATGTGTGCACCCTATGAACTTGAGTCCTACATGTGTTTTGTAACATGCCATGCCATCTTTCCAGAGGTGTATGCCATGTATTTTTGTGATCTATGTGATGACTATAACAAGCATGCAAACTAGGTGTCTTGTTGTTGCTGATTTCAGCCCTGTTTTGCTGATATTTTTATGCCATGTTAACTTGATGCTACAGAGAGATAAATGCATATTTTGAGATACTTCAGTAAGGCTGTTTTGTTCTACATGTCTTGATATATCCATCCATGCCCTTGTTTGCAATTATGGAGTACCATAGCTTGAGTCAATCAAGCTCTACTTTTGCTATAAAATGTTTCCTGGCAGATTGTTTACATGTTATTCAATTTTGCCAAGGTTGTTGTAGTTGATCCTTGCACCCTATGATGTTGTTCTTGCCATGTATAGCTTCTATGCCATGTATTCCTACTGTGAGTTGCCTTGCCATGCCATGTGTTGCTCTGTGGTGAGTGGTTCAAGCTCACCAACATGCCTACTTATTGTTGTTCCTGCCATGTTTGAATCTGTAATATAACTTGCCATGTTTACATGGGTGGCATCATATTTTATGATCCTTTTTGGCTCATGGTCAGTAAGGGACTTTTGTTCTATGCAATTAGTAGATTCATTCCATGCCTTTGTTTGCCATGATAAGTTCCTGTAACGTGTTGTTTCATAGCTCTAAACATTGCAACCTGATGTTATTTTTGCCAATGCCTGAAACTGTTATTATTTGCAATCTTGCCATGTATTTTTGAGCATGTTCTAGTGATTTCTGGAGATAGTGCAGTGTTCATGTTTTGTAATGATTTACCTGTACATCATGCCCATGCCTTCTGTTTTCTTGTTGAGGTCCTGTAGCATGTTGTTTTGATGCTTGCAATATGCCTACTTGCTGTTATGGACAGATTGTTGTCATGACTTGTATAGTGTGTATGTGTTGAACCGTTGCTCCGTTTTGAGAGTGCTCTATATGAAACTTGCTCGTTTTTGCATGTAGTTTCATATTGTCATGTTGCATCCTTGTTTTGAGGTGTTTGCTTGATGTTTGAGTGCATTTTGCATCAATGCCATGGTTATCTTGTTTTGCTCATATCTTCTAGGCCGTAGCTCCGAATCTAATGAACTTTATATGTAACTTGACTAGAATTTCATGTAGATCATCGTGGTGCATCTTAACTTGATGTTTAACAACTTGAACATAAGGTTTATTCAGATCTGGACCAATTTCGAAATTTGCATATGAGGACTTACCGGAATTGTTATATGTTGTTTCCGGCCTCATTTAAACTTGCTTTGATGTGTTGTTCTTGTTTGCATCATATCTTGCCATGAGTAGCCTCATCTAGATTGGTCGTGCATCATGTCTTGTTCTTGTGTGGTGTGTTTACTATGTTGTGTGCTTCTTCTTGTTAGTTCCTGTTTCGTTGCGATCGTGAGGATTCGTTCGTCTACGCTTGGTTCGGCTTCATCCGTTCGTCTTCTTCATGGACTCGTTCTTCTTCCTAGCGGGATTTCGTGCAAGATGACCGCTACCCTGGATCTCACTACTATCATTGCTATGCTAGTTGATTCGTTCTATCGCTATGCTGCGCTACCTATTACCTGTTTATCAAGCCATCCCAAATTTCCATGTCAGCCTCTAACCTTTTGCACCCTTCCTAGCAAACCGTTGTTTGGCTATGTTACCGCTTCGCTCAGCCCCTCTTATAGCGTTGCTAGTTGCAGGTGAAGACGAAGTTTGTTCCTTGTTGGAACATGGAGATGTTGTTCCTTGTTGGAACATGTTTACTTGTTGGGATATCACAATATATCTTATTTAATTAATGCATCTATATACTTGGTAAAGGGTGGAAGGCTCGGCCTTATGCCTGGTGTTTTGTTCCACTCTTGCCGCCCTAGTTTCCGTCATATCGGTGTTATGTTCCCGGATTTTGCGTCCCTAACGCGGTCGGGTGATTTATGGGACCCCTTGACAGTTCGCTTTGAATAAGACTTTTCCGCAAGGCCCAACATTGGTTTTACCATTTGCCTCACCACCACCTATTTTTCCCTTGGGAGTCGCTCTCTCGAGGGTCATCTTTATTTAGCCCCCCCGGGCCAGTGCTTCTCTAAGTGCTGGTTCGAACCGAGCCGCCTGCGGGGCCACCTTGGGGCAACTTGAGGATTGGTTTTACTCGTAGCTTGTCTCATCCGGTGTTGCCCTGAGAACGAGATATGTGCAGCTCCTATCGGGATTGTTCGCGCATCGGGCGGTCTTCTGGTCTTGTTTTATTGCTGTGAAATGTCTTGTAGCCGGATTCCGAGACTGATCGGGTCTTCCCGGGAGAAGGAATATCCTTCGTTGATCGCGAGAGCTTATCATGGGCTAAGTTGGGACACCCTGCAAGGTTTGAACTTTGAAAGCCGTGCCCGCGGTTATGTGGCAGATGGGAATTTGTTAATGTCCGGTTGTAGAAAACCCGAAGTTGATCTTAATTAAAATACACCAACCGTGTGTGTAACCGTGAGTGTCTCTTTTCGGGGTTGATCGAGAGGAGAACACGGTTTCTGGGTTATGTCTGACGTAAGTAGGAGTTCAGGATCACTTCTTGATCATTACTAGTTGACGCACCGTTCCTTTGTTTCTCTTCTCGCTCTCATTTGGCGTATGTTAGCCACCATATATGCTTAGTCGCTGCTGCAACCTCACCACTTTACCCCTTCCTTTCCCATTAAGCTTTGCTAGTCTTGATACCCATGGTAATGGGATTGCTGAGTCCTCGTGGCTCACAGATTACTACACCACCAGTTGCAGGTACAGGTTGCGATGATCATGACGCGAGAGCGATGTTTACTTGTGTTGGAGTTCTTCGTCTGCTTCTTCTTCGATCAGGGGATAGGTTCCAGGTCGGCAGCCTGGGCTAGCAGGGTGGATGTCGTTTGAGTTTCTGTTTATGTTTCATCCGTAGTCGGATGTTGTTTTCTTGTGTATGATGTTGATGTATTCTTGTGGCATTTGTGCCTTACGTATGTATCCCCATCTATTATGTAATGTTGATGTAATGATATCCACCTTGCAAAAGCGTTTCAATATGCGGGTCTATCCTTGGTGGGACCTTCGAGTTCCTTTTGGATAGGGTCGCATATTGGGCGTGACAAAAGTACTGTCGTTCGAGGAAGATAACGAAAATTTAAAAATCGATTGCTCAAACTTTGGCAACTTAGCTTTTCTGTTTCTTGCTTCCCGATGAGGTGAAACTTCCTCGAGCGGTGCCTGGTCCATAGTATTATCTCCTCCTCCCCTGGTTAACTTGTGCGCGAGGGAGCCTTCCTTTCTTTGAGAGAAGGAAAAGAAGAGGAAATAACGTTATGGAGCCTAGCGGCTCGATTCTGCTTACCGGGTGTGGTTGCTGCACAAAGTGTTAGCCAAAGCATGCAATAAATTGATGAAAGCATGAGCTTGACAAGCTGTGCGCAACACACGAGCTTTACTGATGCACGGGGTCTGCGCCCGGCTTTGTAATGGCGATTACATGCAACAGCGGCAAGACTTGTACAAAAGGTGGTTGCCGGAACAGATTCCGGCAACCGCGCCCTACGGGTAAAACTTACGAAGATGCTCAATGTTCCAGGAGTTGCTCACCGGAATGCCATCTTCGGTCTCAAGGCGGACAACGCCAGGCCTAGTGACTCGTTTCACCCGATAAGGGCCTTCCCACTTCGGCGTCAACTTGTTTGAATTCTTGGCGGACTGAACGCGCCGAAGAACAAGGTCGGAGCGGGCCCCTTTGTGGTTCGGAGGGGGGCGGAGGTCGCACGAAGAGCGGATCGAGGCGATGCACATGGGCGGTTTTTTACCCAGCTTCGGAGCTCTCCGGAGAGATAAAACTCCTACTGCTGCTTGTTTGATCTATTCTGTTCTTGCTAGGGAGCAATGCGGGCTACAAAACCTAGCGTGAGTCTCTATGGCCGGTCGAACGAACCGAACCTTGCGAGAGACGCGAACCGAACCCCGCGGAACCCTTTCTACGTTACACTCGGGCCTCCTTTTATATGCTCAAGGGGTCTCCGACAGGTGGCAACATAGGCGGGGGTACGAATGTAAAAACAGGGGTTGGTACACCTACTTGAACAAAGGTGTCTGATGAAAAATACCTAACTCGACGGCAAAGGACAAAAGCAATAAATGCATCGTTGTCGCCCAAACAAAGGTAACAGAGACCGTCAGTGCGCCTCCGCCGCCACGATGGCGAGCCTGCCGCCGCCATCGCTGCTCTCCGCTGGCAAGACAGCCGCCGACACGCCGCCCATGGAACGGTCCCATGGCGACACGTCGCTGGGTGAGCTGGAGGGATGGAGAGAAGTTGCATGCCACGGCAAGCGCCTTTGCCGCGGCCGAATCCTTGTCGCGCTCGGAGACTTGTCGCGCCCGAGCCTTCCGGCAAGCTCCTCTTCTTGCCGGGGCCTTGTCTTCTGCGTGCCTGGAGTGGCCTTCCCGACTAGCTCCTCTTGTCGGGACCTTGTCTTCTCGATCTAATACTTTGTTCTTGAATGGCTCCAAGGGAGCCACGGAGGAGATTGGCGGTGATGAGGCAAACCTTGCCGCTGGTGTTGAATCTGTCTGCACGAGTACGGGATACTAGGGTACCCTACTCTAGTACACCGGGGAGCCCTGCCTGGGCACACGGTGCCGAGCGCTTGTCGGGCCAGGCCCAGAATCTGCACCGGACACGCGGCCTCGACCACGCCGCAACCCGCCCGGACCCACCACGATCCCCACTAACGCACGCACCGGACGTGGCGTCGTGCGAGATCGTGGGCGCGGTCGTCGGGGGTTCTTCATTAATGTAAGCGAACGTCCGCTCCCCTCCTCCCTTTATAAGCGGAGGAAACAGAGGCAGGCCGACCACTCCTGCCATTGCCGCCTTGTCAAGAAACCACCGCCGCTCCCTCGTCTTCTCCGGTGCGAAGAGAGCAGCGCCCTGCCCTTTCGCCACAAGCACACTTCACCGCCGTCGACCTCCTGCGCCCCCCTCGCCATGTCCCCGTAGGCGGTTAAGGAGAAGGGCGTCAAGTCGGCCGAGGCGCAGCGGCTCGCGGCGCTGCACAAGGAGCGAGCCGTCTTCCCCCCGCAGCTCGGCGCACGGGAGCTGCGGGACGTCTACTATCTTTTCTGGTCGACGGAGACTCGGGCGCATCCGCGCACGAGGGTGCTCCCCGCCTGGCGAGGAGGCCACCGAGGGTGCCGACGCAGAGGCCGGCGAGGGGTCGGACGGTCGTACTGACGGCCCTGAGGCCGCAGGAGCGGCAAGCGCTTCACCGACAGCCGACTCCCCCGCCGGCCAAGGTGCTGTGCTCCGAGGAGCCCCAGCCCGGTGCCTACCAAGGCCGGGCGGCGTCTTCATCAAGCTCCCACAGGAGCCGAGCCTGTGGCGCCCGAGGGCGAGACCTTCGACGGCGAAGCTACTCGCCTCATTGGCCGACGCTGGTGGACGGCGCCAAGTAGCAGCAGGCGAGTCCGAGGAGGAGCAGCTGAAGAGGCTGTTGTCGCTCTACCGCGCTGAGCCAAGTTAGAGACCCGGAAGCCCTTGTCGCGAGGGCGGGGCGACATGGAGAAACGCCGAGGAGCTCCGGAGCGCCAACAAAGAAGCCCTCCGCGACGTGGCGCGCTGCGGCGCAGCTCGCAGAAGAGCGCACGGCCTTCATCCTTGAGAAGGCCGCAGCCGATGAGGAGCAGCGGGCTGGCCGAGAAGCCGCCGCGCAGGAAAGCGAAGTTGGCGCAGCGGAAGGTCAACTGGACAGCCACGAGGAGGACCTCGCCGCGTGAGGAGTCGCTTGGCGGGGCGCCAGTGAAGCGGCGACGCTGCCGCAGCCGCCGAGGCCGCCAAGGAAGAGCTGAAGGCGAAGGTGGCACAGCCGAGGCCACCCTCAAGAAGGGCGGCGAAGAGCTCGCCGTGCTCAAGCGTGAGCGAGAAGGACGCCCACACTGGGCGAGCTGCAGGTCCATCTCGGCCGACAGGCTAAGGAGCTCGACGCCGCCAAGGACTCCAAGGCGGATCTGCAGCTGAAACTGACCACTCTGACGCAGACGTTGGATGGTGCCAGAGAGTGGGAGGCGGGCTTGTTGGAGGCGATCAAGGCCAAGGAGGAGCTGTTGGCGAATGCCGTCTCCGTCCAGAACACTCTGAGGGAGAGCATGGAGCACTGGACCGAAGGTCTTGTGGACACCGCCGCCGACATCCACAACGAGATGATGAAGCTGGAGATGGGGGACCTCGCGTACTCCTCCGACGAGCATCTCCAACCTAGTGTCAAGCTCAGCCTGTTCTTCAAAGGCATGGTGATGGGTCTCCGGCGACTCCGGGAAGAGGTCCCGAAGCAGCTGGCCGAGGAATCACGCCAGATCTGCGCAGGGGGCCTCGAGAAGGTGTTGATGAAGATGGCGTTCCGCAACCCGGGCCTCAACCTTAATGGCGTCCTCAGATCCTTGCCGGCCGAAGCCAACGTGGAGGAGCTCAAAATCCCTTCTCGCACCCAATGTGGACAAGGTGAACAAGATCAAGAGGATTCAGGGCGACCGCGTGGACTAGGCCGCCAACCTTATCTTTCCCTTGTCGTTTTCTGTTTCTTGCTTCCCGATGAGGTGAAACTTCCTCGAGCGGTGCCTGGTCCATAGTATTATCTCCTCCTCCCCCCTGGTTAACTTGTGCGCGAGGGAGCCTTCCTTTCTTTGAGAGAAGGAAAAGAAGAGGAAATAACGTTATGGAGCCTAGCGGCTCGATTCTGCTTACCGGGTGTGGTTGCTGCACAAAGTGTTAGCCAAAGCATGCAATAAATTGATGAAAGCATGAGCTTGACAAGCTGTGCGCAACACACGAGCTTTACTGATGCACGGGGTCTGCGCTCGCTTTGTAATGAAGGATTACATGCAACAGCCGCAAGACTTGTACAAAGGTGGTTGCCGGAACGGATTCCGACAACCGCTTCTATGGGTAAAACTTACGAAGATGCTCAATGTTCCAGGAGTTGCTCACCGAATGCCATCTTCGGTCTCAAGGCGGACAGCGCCAGGCCTAGTGACTCGCTTTCACCCGATAAGGGCCTTCCCACTTCAAGGCGTCAACTTGTTTGAATTCTTGGCGGATCGAACACGCCAAGAACAAGGTCGCCTTTCCTCGAGACTTCGGCACTAACCTCAAGGGCTATGGTAGCGACGCAGGGCTTGCTGGTAGCGAGCGGCTCGCACAGCGGCCTGAAGACTATCCTCCTCGAGGAGCAGCGCGTCATCTTGTCGCAGCTGCTCTTGCTCAAGCTCATCATAAGTGAGTACTCGAGGCGATCTGTATACGAGTTCCATGGGGAGAACTGCCTCTGCTCCATAGACTAGAGCAAAGGGTGCACGGCGATGGCTCGATTTGGCGTCGTCTGATCGACTAAAGAACCACCGGCAGCTCCTCGATCCGCTTTCTTCCGCACTTGTGCAGCCTGTCGAATGTTCCGGTCTTGAGCCCGCGCAGCACTTCAGCATTTGCCCTCTCGCTTGACCGCTTTCTTCTCGGGTGAGCAACGGAAGCCGGCAGACCTTGGCGCCAAGGTCTTGGACGATCGCATGAAGGTGCGACTCATAAATTGTGTGCCGTTGTCGGTGATGATCCCGTTAGGGATTCTCAAACGGCAAACAATCGAATTCAAGAACTTGATCGCCGACCGTGTTGTCACCTTCCTCATCGCTTCCACTTCCGCCACTTTGTGAACTTGTCGATGGCGACGCATAAGTACTCAAAGCCCCGATAGCTCGGGGAAGGGCGAGGATGTCGATCCCCTGCACCGAAAATGGCCGTGATAAAGGGATCGCCTAGAGAGCTTGAGCCGGCAGGCGATTCGCTTGGAATGGAACTGCACGCTTCACACTTGGTTACTTTTGCGCTTGCATCCCGGAGGGCTATCGGCCAGAAGAAACCTTGCCGGAAAGCTTTGCGGCAAGTGTTTTGGCGCCAATGTGGTGACCACATATGCCTCCATGTATCTCCGCCAACAGTTTTCATCCATCTTCCCGGCAATACACTTCAATTTCACACCGTTGAGTCTTCTTCTGCATGTATGCTATCGACAAACCGGGTACATACTTGACTGCCGGGCTACTCTTTCCGCTTCTTCTTGCTCTTCGGAAGTTCTCTGTCTCAAGGAAATGGACAATCTGCTCTGCGCCCATCTTTGGAGCTTGTGGCTCGACAACAAGGACTAAAGGCACATCTGCTGCTGCGGGAACATCAGCTTCCACGGCGAGGACCTGCGGCCCTGCCGAAGCTTGATGCTCCCCGACAAGCTTGTCGGAACAAGACTTGTTGGGAGCGTTTGCTTCAACGAAACATACCCTGGGGTCTGTCGGAGCAGACTGCTCCTCAGCACTGTTGGTGTCGATCTTGGGGACCTTTGCAACGACGGCTTCGGGAAGCTCTGTCGGAAAGTAGTCACCAGAGGCCAAGTTCCTCTTCTTGCTCATCCGGTCGATGGTGTTACGGTTGGTTGAGTCAGCTTGAGCACAAAGATCCTCGGTTCCACAGGTAGCTTGAGTGCGGTGCACTTTGGATGCACCATCGCCAATATCGCTCGAGCTCTTGGAACATGTTCCATTTGCAGCCGTCCAAAGTGCTCTTCTAGCATCCTCACTTCATCAACGAGGGCTTCCATCAACGGACTCGATAATCTTTGTTCACTTGTCGGACGACGAGTTGCGAGTCACCCCGACAATAAGCTTCCTCGATCCCAAGGTCCACGGCGATCCCGAGACCGCAAGCAAACCTTCATACTCTGCAGTATTGTTTGTCGCTTGTTCCTTGGGAAAGTGCATCCGACGACGATTTGAGGTACTCTCCGGTGGTGCGATAAGCAAAGACGCCGCACCGGCGCCTTTGCAGCGAGAAGGCACCATCAAAGTACATCAGCCACTCTTTGCTTGCTTCTTTGACGGAATGCTCGCCTCCTAATGTCTTCATCCGGCGCTACGCCCATTCTGCTATGAATTCTGCCAAGGCTCTGCTTTGGATAGTTGATGTGCTTTCAAACTTGAGACCAAAGCTTGACAGCTCCAAAGGCCCACTCGACAATCCCGCCTGCCGCTTCGGATTCTCGCAGTATCCTCTTCAGCGGAAAGTGAGTGACAACTGTGATCTCATGTGCTTGGAAGTAATGGTGCAGCTTTCTCGAGGCCATGAGGAGGCCGAAAAGCAATTTTTGCATACCAGAGTACCTTGACCTAGCCCCCTGCAGAAGGGAACTGACAAAGTAGACTGGGCGCTGCACCATCCTCTTCTGCATCTGTTCACGTATCTGCGCGGACTCATCCTTGTCGGGACCAGAGCTTGTCGGCGAAGCCCCCTGCTTGTCGCTGGATGTGTTTGCTGTGGTTGTTGGCTCATCATCCGCCTCCCTCTCCGCCACTAACGCAGCACTAACCACTTGATTGGTTGCCGCTATATATAGCAGTAACTTCTCTTGTGGCCTAGGTGCGACAAGTGTTGGAGTGGAGGACAGGTATCTCTTCAAGTCCTGCAGTGCAGCCTCCGCCGGGAGTCCATTTTATCGACCTGCCTATTTCAAAATCTTGAAAATGGCAGGTATGCTACAGCAGACCTAGAAATAAACTCCGCCGAGAGGAGCCACGCAACCGCAAGTCTTCGTGACATCCTTGACGCCTTGGTGCTTCAATCTGCTCAATGGCCTTGATCTTGTCGGGATTAGCTTCAATTCCTCGCTGGGACACGAAGAACCCGAGAAGCTTGCCGGAAGGGACTCCAAACACGCACTTCTCGGGGTTGAGCTTGAGGTTGATCTTGCAGAGATTTGCAAAGGTCTCGTCCAAATCTTGAACCAACGTTGCTTTGTCCTTGCTCTTGACCACTATGTCATCCATGTAGGCTTCTACATTTCTGTGCATTTGCGGCTCAAAAGCGTCGTGGACTACCCTTGCAAATGTCGAACCAGCATTCTTCAAACCGAAAGGCATCCGTATGAAACAGTACGTGCCACATGGTGTGATGAATGCGGTCTTCTCTTCATCTTCTTCAGCCATGAAGATCTGATGGTATCTCGAGTAGGCATCAAGAAACGAAAGCAAATCACATCCGCCGTGGAGTCAACACTGGTCAATGCGCGGCAAGGGAAATGGATCTTTGGGACAAGCTTTATTAACATCCGTGAAGTCAATACAAAGTCTCCATTTCCCATTTGCCTTGGCGACGACTACAGGATTGGCCAACCACGAGGGATGGAGCACTCCTCGACAAGGCCTGCTGCTTCCAGCTTCTTGATCTCTTTGGCTATGAATTCTTGGCGCTCCACTGCTTGCTTCCCGACTCTTTGCTTGACGGGCCGCGCATGAGGACAAACGGCCAGGCGGTGCTCAATCACTTTCCTGGGAACACCGGGGATATCAGACGGTTGCCATGCAAACACGTCGACATTCGCCCGCAGGAAAGCAATGAGCGCGCCTTCCTATTTGGGGTCGAGGGAGGCGCTGATGGTGAAGGTACCACCAGCGCTGTCCTCCTTGGCGGGCACCTTCTTGGTCTTCGGCGGAGCCACCATCTTCTTGCACTTGCCGGTGGAGCTCGATGGTGCGTCCTCGACGGTAGCGCAGCACTCCGAGGAGGTGCGCTTGCCGGAGTGAGCATCAGAGCCCTTGCCGGACTTGGACTTGGTCTTCTTCCCCCCGGGAGCTTCAGCGGCAAGTGTTGGGCAGTCTGTCGCGGCTGCTGCATCCCAGAAGATCTTGTCGGCCCAGATAAGGGCATCCTTCTTGTCGCCACGGACAGAGATGACGCTTATCGGGCCCGGCATCTTGAGTAGGTTGTAGGCGTAGTGAGAGGCTGCCATGAACTTGGCGAGTGCCGGATTTGGGCGGCCAAGTATCCCATTGTAAGGCAATGGGAAATCGGCAACGCCAAACGTAACCCTCTGGCCCTGAAGTTCAGCTCGCTGCCAAATGTGATCGGCAACGTAATCTTCCCTTCGCTTGCTCCTTCCGGATTGATCCTTGGAAGGTACCGGCCTCTTCGAGCTCATTGTCGTGGATTTGAAGCTTCGGAGCACCGCGGAGGAGATCAGATTCAAGCCGCCCCGCCACAACTAACATTTTCGTGACCTTGAGGTTGCGGATGGTTGGAGAGACCAACATCGGCAAGCACCCGACCGCGATTATGCGATCGGGGTGGTCCTCAATATCAAAATGATAGGCGTGTTGGACCACTTTAGAGGCTTGCGCGACTTACGGATGGTTCCGCTGCATTGACCTCCCGCATCCATTGCTTGAGTTGGCGGTGGAGGTATGCAGGAAGCACCTCCGCTAACGCAAAGAACCTCTCGTGGCTTTCTCAAACTCCTGCTCATCGGCATCGCCGCCCTCCATATCTTCGCTGTCATCATCATCTTCATCCTTGTCGCGCCGCTGGGAGGTCGATCTCCTTGTCGCTGCTTGACTTTGCCGCGGCGCCCTCCCCGGCCGGACGCTTTCTTGCTTGCTCCCCTGCACCTTCCTGGCCTTCTCCTTGTCTCGCCGGCTGATTTCAGCTCTTCGTTGTTCGACGAGCTGCTCGACCTTCTTGCAGCTCTGGAGATCGTGGCCCTTGGTGCGGTGGATCTTGCAATATCGCTTGCCGGAGCTGTCCCCGCTTGTCGCCGTCACATCGACCGGTGGTGGTTGGCGTCGCGCAACCTCCTTGCCGGAGACACCAGCCTTGGCGTTCTTGTCGCTGCCTCCGCTGTCGGACTGCTCGACAGCTAGCACTTCTCTGCTTTTCTTCTTCCTGTTGCCTCGCCACGGCCCTTCTTCGCCGGGCGGTGTCATCACCGTCGATCTCGCTTCGTGTTCTCTCCTCGAGTCTCCTCCTTCCTCGCCACAAGACACTTGTCGGCCAAGGCGCATAGCTCACGACGTCCTTGACTTTGCACATCGCCATCTCCTCCTCATCTCGTGGTTCCGCACATTCGATGAAATGCGCTGATCACCGCGGCAGGGTGGACGCCCGGGATGTTGTAGTGCACACGGTTGAATCTCTCAATGAACTTGGCGCAGGGACTCTCCTTCCTTCTCGGGCGAGCAAGTGAGGGTCGCCTTCTTGGCCATGAGGTTTGTGGCCACCTGTGAAGGCGCCAACAAACCGATGGCATGATCTGCCCAGAAGATATGGAGCTGTCCGCAAGTGCATGAGCCAAGATCTCGACGTTGGGCTTGAGCACTAGCGGGAAGTAGTTGGCGAGGATCTTGTCGCCCCGCCCCCGCAGCCTGCACCGCGATGGTGTAGATGCTGAGGAACTCCGACGGTTGCGTCCGGCCATCATACTTCTCCGGCACGTCTGGTTTGAAGTTTTTCTGGCTGGGCCACTGGACTTGCCGCAACTCACGAGTGAACGCAGGGCAACCTCGCCGCGACGGCAAAGTCGCTCGCCTGCCCGTCCGGCTGCGTGCATCGCCAACAGAAGGCCCAGCGCTTTGTCGGATTGACGTCGCGCTTCTCTTCGGGCGCCGATGCGAAGTTCGAGCGTCCTCCTGTTGTCGCTCATGAAGAACTTGGCGCTGATCGCGCGAACTTCGCGGATCCGGACGACGCAGTGGAGTCATTGTCCGAGGTGGATCCGGTGAGTCAGCGATCTTGGCCTTCTTGGCGGAGAGTGCACGATGGCTGCACCTCCGACAGTCTTGCCGCCACCGGTTCGTGCCTTTTGTCGCCGTGCCGCCGCAACGATGGCATTGGTTGCCGCGAGCGCCGCTGCTGGCAAAGCCGATGAGGCTACGGATAGTGGCCCTCCACTCGCCGACCTTTTGTCGGCCATTGAGGGTAGTCGAGGAGCAGTTGAGCTCTCGCCAGAGCTTCGCTGGAGTAGTAGGTCGCATTGGAGAACGGTGGCGAGGAGCGGACACGCCGGACTTCTAACTACGTTAGAAGGAGCAGCGCCCGTCCGGGCATCAGATCTCACTAGCGCCAAAGATGTTGGCGCGCATGCTGGTCTTTGGGGGTCTTGATTCAACGTAACGTATGGCGTTGGAACGCCATGACGTTGTTGGTCCCGCTGCTTCGAGATGGACGCGGGGATGCGCGGACACCGAGGTTTGCGGTGCCTTGTCCTTGGACTTGGCAACGCCACGGCGCCTTCGCCGGGCGCTTCGATCCCTCCGCCAGCTCGCACCACCACCCGCTTGCTGCGGTGAGGGTGGGTACGGGCGACGGCTCTGCTGCCGCGAAGCCTTCTTCTTCGGTGGCATGTTGAGGAAGATGTTGATGACGCTGCTCGCGTGAACGCCGGATCGGATTCACACGGCCTCGACGCCTTTACTGGGCGCGCCAGAGATGTCGGGAGGCTGATCGTACCACGGACACCTATGGGGCCCGGGCGGAGCAGGCCCCTTTGTGGTTCGGAGGGGGGCGGAGGTCGCACGAAGAGCGGATCGAGGCGATGCATACGAGCGGTTTACCCAGCTTCGGAGCTCTCCGGAGAGATAAAACTCCTACTGCTACTTGTTTGATCTATTCTCTTCTTGCTAGGGAGCAATGCTAGCTACAAAACCTAGCGTGAGTGTCTATGGCTGGTCGAACGAACTGAACCTTGCGAGAGACGCCAACCGAACCTCGTGGAACCCTTTCTACGTTGCACTCGGGCCTCCTTTTATATGCTCAAGGGGTCTCCGACAGGTGGCAACATAGGCGGGGGTACGAATGTAAAAACAGGGGTTGGTACACCTACTTGAACAAAGGTACAAGGTAAAATACCTAACTCTGACGGCAAGGGACAAAAGCAATAAATGCCTGTCTTTGTCGCCCAAACAGTGTAACAGAGACCGGAAGGTGCGCCTCCGCTCGCCACGATGGCGAGCCTGTCAGCGCCGCTCATCGCTGCTCTCCGCTGGCAGCACAGCCGCGCGACACGCGCCCATGGAACGGTCCCATGGCGACACGTCGCTGGGTGAGCTGGAGCGGGGATGGAGAGAAGTTGCATGCCACGGCAAGCGCCTTTGTCATGGCCGAATCCTTTGTCGTGTTCGGAGACTTGTCGCGCTCGAGCCTTCCCAAAGCAAGCTCCTCTTGCCCGGGCCTTGTCTTCGCGTGCTCGAGTGGTTTTCCGACAAGGTCCTCTTGTCGACCTTGTCTTCTCGATCTAATACTTTGTTCTTGAATGGCTCCAAGGGAGCCACGGAGGAAGATTACAGACGAGGCAAACCTTGCCGCTGGGTGTCAGAATCGTCTGCGGCACGAGTACGGGATACTAGGGTACCCCTACTCTAGTACACCGACAGAAAGTTTGGGAAAGTCCTTTTATTCCCTCTCATTTAACTTTCAAAAAGTTTCAAATTTCACTCACTTTCAGTCAATCAATCAAATCTATCTATTTACTATAACATTCCAAATTTTAGAATTTTGGGATGTTACAAACCTACCACCCTTAAAATGAATCTCGTCCTCGAGATTCGGAGAGTCTAGAAAGAAATAGGTTAGGTTTGGGGTCTTCTCGAAATCCATCGATCATCACAGGGGCGCTCTGGGGTGCTACCACCCTTAGAAACATGGTTACTGTTCCATCAAAACTCACATACTCCATCCTTATTGTTGACAGTGTCGGTCTTCCCAGATCTCGGGAAATTCCATCTCTGGGCTCTTCCGATGGTGGCATAACCTTTACGGCAATTCTTCTGTCCTTCCATCTTGGTAAGGTTATTCCGAGATTGGGTCCTCTTAGCTGACGAGTCTAACGCCCATACTAAATAACTATCGACATCTCATGGTGGTCAACAAGTTATGGTTTCTCCTGCAGGAAATGGCTCTGGGTTTCAATCTCACCGTATTTCCTACGATTGGCAACAGCTACCTTGTACAAGGGAAAAATTGCTATACCCTTATAAGGTTCAAACAAGGTTTAATATCATCGTCTCTCTACTATAGGCAAGTCACTCAGATTTACCATCCTGTATAGCAAGGCGAACAATAAGAGTAACTCGGTATGGTGATCAATCCATCCCACACCCAAATCATTACCCTGTATACGGTTTAGTGAATCTCGCATTCTAACACTAGGTCATCCTCACAAGCATTGCGGAATTTCTCTTTTCGACGAACCAAGTTCGGATAAATCCATATATTCTGCAAGCCAAACAAACATCTATCGTTCCTTCACAACTCTCAGGTTTTGCGTTACTCCTATAAGATCGTCTATCGATAAAATTGTAACTTCTTCCAGGGTTTTTCCTTCAGCAAGAGTGTGCTTGCTTCTTGGCAGGTCCTGGGGCCTGTGGGTTATGGCCCATCTCATCACTTACAAACCTTGAACTCATCATCGGGGCAACTGATCATTATTCCAACATCCAGCTTCCTAGCATGCTTAAATCCATCCAATTGTAAGGTCCTTCTTCCTTCTATTGGTTCCAAACTAAGACGTGATTACTCAGACTCATCATGGAGTTATAATCGTTCCATAATACCAACATCATATCTCCTTTATATCCAATAGTACTTCATCCCTTCATATTCTTGGGGTATTCAACATATCGAGATAAAACTCGTACTTATGAAGTCTGTCGGCGTTCTGCGAACGGGGGTACCCAGACTTGCCTGCCTGCTGCCTGCGGCATGGCTCAAGGGGTGGCCCAGCACGGCCCATCTTCATCAGCACAAGCTCAAGACCCTCGCGAGGGGCCAAGCCTCGCGGGGCGGACGACAGGAAGCCTCCTCAGGCACGACCTCGTCAGGCTGGCTCGCGAGGAGGCGGAGAGATCAAGGCAGGGTACCTCACGAGGTGCCCATGACGCAAGCCCTGACGACCAAGGGCGCCAGGCAGGCGCCAGCCTGCATAGTGTCCTCCTTTCCTCTTTGGTGCAAAGGGAGCAAGCGCAGGCAAGAGTATCAAGCAAAGGCATCCGTTTCGGTGCAACAAGACCAAGACCGTCGCAACGGCAGGAAGGAAGTCATCGTGGAGCCCAAGCCGGCATCACCACCAAAGCCTTTGACAGGCGAGGACCAACTTTAGTCAGGATAAGTGTACTAGATGTTCCCCTTGAAAATGGCCAATTGTTGGCACCCTTCCCGCTCAATATTTGGGAAGAGGCCCAGGGCCTCAGCCTGTAAATAGGACTAGCCACCCACAGGGTAGAGGCATCTAGAAATCTGAGAGAGAGGATCCGGCATCTTGGATCAGCAGAGAGAGAGCAACTGAACTCCACCTAGCAGTTCATCGCACCAGCCAAGAACAGACCCTCGCGAGGCTGTTCCTCCTTGTACTATTCATCACCAGCCCAAGAGGCAATCCACCACACCACAAACTAGAGTAGGGTATTACACCATAATGGTGGCCCGAACTAGTATAAACCCTGTGTCTCTTGTGTTGTTCCTTTCATAGCTCTAGAGCCTAGCGAGGCGGCGAGGTGCAGGTAGGTAGAGGGTGAGATCTCCGTGCGCACCCCAGTGTTCAAACCTAGAGGGTCTGCCGGAACCCAAAATCTGACATTTGGCGCGCCAGGTAGGGGCGCGCCGGAGCTTCCCCTTCCGCCGACCCGCTCTTTGCCGACACCGCGACTCGCCCTGCGATGAGCAGCCTGCCGCCCGCTCCGGTCGCCAACGCCAGAGCGGGGGCCAGGGGGCTCCGAGCCTTGGCCCCAACCTTGCGACAGGTGCGGTGGCCGGACAAGTTCAAGTCGGAGACGCCCGCCATAACGGCACAACCGATCCGGCTGCCTTTCCTGGCGTGACGAGGAGGCCATCCTCGAAGCAAGAGGTGACGACAGGGTCATGGCTAACTGGCTCCCCATTGCCCTCACTGACGCCCCGCGCATGTGGCTGCTCCACCTATCGGCGGCTTCCGTGGCCTCTTGGGAAGAGCTGCGCAACCTCTTCCTCGCCTAAAGACGCAAGGCCGGCGCTTCTGGGTCGTCAGCTCTCTGGGCGGCTCGCAGGCGCCACCTTCAGGACGCCACGTCAAGCCATTCGTCCGCCAAGCCGGCGCTGCCTCTGCGCGGCAGTGGGCTCCCCCAGGTCGGCCGGTGTCCAAGGCCGATCTGGCCTTCAGCTCGGAGGACCACCCCTCCAACTCAGCCTGCTCGGGCGCGCTCCCAATGTTGTGCACTCCCACCATTTGCCAAGTGGCTGTCACCAGGACCCTCATCGACGGCGGCGCGGGCCTCAGTGTGCTCTCGGTTGAAGCCTTCAGCCTCCTCCACATACCGCCGGAGCGGGTTCGTCCTAGCCGGCCCTTCTTGGGCGTCGGAGGCGGTTCGGCCGGCTCCCTGGGGCAGATCCTCCTACCGGTGACCTTTCGCACCTACGACAACTTCCGCACGGAGCTAATCGACTTCGACATCGCCCCCATCGGCCTCCCATACAATGGCATCCTCGGGTACCCGGCTCTGGCTAAGGTCATGGCTGCAACTCACCCAGCGTACAAACTCATGAATATGCCCGGGAGCAACGGTGTCCTCACCGTGTCTGGAGACACCGGGGACGCGTTGCAAGTACTCAAGCTCGCCTTCAAGACTGCTGCAGCGGTGGCCCAGCCCACCGGTCCAGACGCCCCTGAGCCCAAGGGGGCTGCACCGGCCAAGAAGAAGCAGTTGTTCACCCAGGACAAGGCGGAAACCAAGCAGATACTTGTCGACGAGGACGGATCAACTAACGCCACCTTCACCATAGGCGCCAACCTCGAACCCGAGCAGGAGGAGGCCCTGGTCAAGTTCCTGCGCGCGAACAAGAAGGTGTTCGCCTGGGAGCCTGATCAGCTGGCGGGGATCCCAAGAGGCGTAATCGAGCATCACCTCAACATGTGCCCCAACGTATGCCCTGTGAAGCAGAAAGCGAGACGGCAGTCCACTGAAAAGTAGGCTTTCATCATCCAAGAGACCCGCAAACTGGAAGCTGCAGGGATCACTCGCGAGGTCCGATACCCAGATTGGCTGGCCAACCCTGTTGTTGTGCCAAATAAAGGGGGGAAGAAATGCATGTGTGTCGACTTCACCAACCTCAACAAAGCCTGCCCGCAAGATCCATTCCCGCTCCCTCGCATCAATCAGATCGTCGATTCCACCGCCGAAAAGCGACTGTTATGTTTCTTGGATGCCTTCTCCGGATATCACCAGATCAAGATGGCGGTAGAAGACGTGGAAAAGACGGCCTTCTTGACCCCATGTGGAGTGTCTTGCTACACATGCATGTCGTTGGCTGCGAACGCAGAGCGACCTTTCGGCCGGTGATGCACATCACCTTGGGCCGCAGCTCGGGAAGAATGTGGAGGCTTACGTCGATAACATTGTGGTGAAGTCTCGCGAGGCCAAAACCCTGATACAAGACCTGGAGGAAACCTTCGCGAGCCTCAACACAGTGAACCTGCGGCTCAACCCGGAGAAGTGTGTGTTTGGGGTCCCCTCGGGCAAGCTCTTGGGCTTCCTCGTGTCCCACCGAGGCATCGAGGCTAACCCAGAAAAGGTCAAGGCGGTCGAGGACATGAGCCCGCCAAGGACCCTCAGAGAAATTCAAAAGCTCACTGGGCGCGTGACAGAACTAGGACGCTTCATCTCCAAGTTGGGGGAGTGAGCGCTGCCTTTCTTCCAGCTGATGAAGAAAAAGGGGCCCTTTGAATGGATCAAGAAGCCGATTGTATGCTCCAAGATCTCAAGAGGTACCTGACCAGCCCTCCGGTAATGGTGGCCTCAGCGCCTCAAGAGCCCCTGGTGCTCTACCTTGCAGCCACTCCCTACTCCGCCAGCACAGCCCTGGTGGCGGTTAGGGAGGAGCGTCGGACCAAAGCCACGGCAGCTGCCAGGGTCAAGGCTAAGCAGGATCAAGGAAGACCCACATAGACTACTACCACAGCCGAGAAGGATCAGCCGCCGCAGGGAAGCGCACTCGGGACGGAAGAGACCCCTCCCCCTGGCGACCATCCTCTGGAGGCTCCACTGCCTCAGGAGGCGCCACGGTCTCCGGAAGGCGCCGTCGACACCAGCGCTCCAAACCTCGTTGAACACCCTGTGTACTTTGTCAGCACGGTGTTGCGGGACGCGAGGGCGCGGTACCCCATGCCTTAGAAACTCCTCCTCGCGCTATTGGTGGCCTCGCACAAGCTGCAGCATTATTTCCAGGGCCACCCCATCAAGGTTGTCTCAGTGTACCCCTTGGAAAGGGTGCTCAGGAGCCCTAACTCAGCTGGAAGAGTCGCTGAGTGGAACATTGAACTGCAAGCGTTTCATCTCGAATTCAGCACAACCAGAGTCATCAAGGGGCCAAGAAGCTGGATTTCGTGGCAGAATGGACGGAGGCGCCGGGCCTCAAGGCTGATGAGGATCGATCCCTCTCCCCGGGAAGCGAGGCGCCGGAAGGTTGGGTCATGTACTTCGAGGGGCATTCTCCAGGCACGGCGCGGGGACTGGAGCAGTGCTCATATCTCCTACTCAGGACAAGCTCTACTACGCCATGCAGCTCTGTTTCCAGCACGGAGAAAAGGTCTCCAACAACATAGCAAAATATGAAGGCCTAATAGCAGGCCTGAAGGCCGCAACTGCCCTGGGAGTGAAGCGCCTTACCATCAAGGGTGATTCACAACTCCTCGTCAACTTCTCCAACAAGGTATACGAGCCGAGGGATGAGCACATGGAAGCCTACCTTGCGGAAGTCCGCAGGATGGAGAAGCAGTTCTAGGGGCTGGAGTTGCAGCATGTGCCCCGTGGCACCAATCAGGAGACCGGCGACATCTCCAAACGAGCATCCAGGCGGCTACCTCAGGAGCCTGGCGTCTTCGAGGAGCGGCTCTTCAAGACCTCGGCCACGCCATCATCGCTAAGCTGCGGGCGCAGCCTCGGAGGAGCTCCCAGCCACCAGCCTCGGGAGCCCTGGCTCAGGGTTCCGGCCTCAGGGAGCGCACCGCTCTTGACGCTGGAGCCTCAGGAGGGGTGCTGGATCACAGAGCTCCGGAGCTACTTGACGCAAGGGACCTTGCCGGAGAAGGAGGAGGAAGCGGAGTGTGTGGTGCAGCAAGCCACGGCATACTGCATCAGGGATGGAGAGATCTACCGGAAGCGACCAAATGATGTCTCCCTGCGCTGCATCTCTAGGGAGCAGGGAAAGGAACTGCTGGCAGATATACACGGTGGAGACTGTGGGCATCATTCATCATCGCGGACCCTCGTTGGCAAGGCGTTCCGCAGCGGTTTCTATTGGCCTACTGCACTCAATGATGCCGTTGAACTAGTGAAGGCTTGCGAGGCCTGCCAATTCCATGCCAAGCAGATCCATCAGCCGGCGGGAGATCTGCAAACTATACCCCTCTCATGGCCATTCGCAGTCTGGGGGCTGGATATCCTGGGCCCGTTCCCTCGGGCGCCAGGGGGCTATCGCTACCTCTACGTTGCCGTGGACAACTTCACCAAGTGGGCTGAAGTGGAATCCGTCTGCACCATCCCCGCAGGCTCTGCGATCAAGTTCATCAAGGGCATCGTGAGCCGGTTCGGGGTGCCGAACCGCATCATCACCGACAACGGTTCGCAGTTCACCAGTAACCTTTTAAAAACATATTGTGCTAACCTTGGGACGCAGATATGCTACGCCTCGGTAGCGCACCCAGGGAGCAACGGTCAAGCCGAGCGGGCCAACGTGGAAGTCTTGAGAGGCCTCAAGACCAGAACGTTCAAGAAGAAGCTGGAGGCCTGCGGCAGAGGTTGGTACGAAGAGCTGCAGTCAGTGTTGTGGTCCATCCGCACAACCGCGACCAAGCCAACCGGCGAGACCCTATTCTTCCTGGTCTATGGAGCTGAAGCAGTCCTCCCTCACGAGGTCAGACGTCGTTCCACACGGGTCCTGGCGTTCGACGAGGCGCGGCAGGACGCCATGCGGGGACAGACTGCGTCGGGGAGGAGCATCGTCGGAAGCCGTATACGAGCGGCAAGGTATCGACAAGCGCCAAGGGCGATACCATCTGCCGCAACATCCGCCCAGACCCTCGAGGTAGGAGACCTCATGCTCAGCGGGTTCTCTGTGGAGGGATTGCATAAGCTCTCTCCCATGTGGGAGGGCCCGTTCAAGGTTGTTCATGTTTCCAGGCCCGGCTCCGAGCGCTTGGAGACTCAGGAGGGGGTGCCCGTCCAGAACGCGTGGAACATCGAGCACCTAAGGAGGTTTTACCCCTAAAAAGGCCTAGAGCCTGTGAAGAAGGCGAATGCCTGTGAAGCGTTGCATTTTGGAAAAGGCCCAGAGCATGTAAAGAAGGCAAACGCCTGTGAAGTGTATCTTTCTGAGAAAGGCCCGGAGCCTGTGAAGAAGGCAAACGCCTGTGAAGTGTATCTTTCTGAGAAAGGCACGGAGCCTCTGAAGAAGGCCAACGCCTGTGAAGCTCGCCGCCCGTGACACTCTCACGTAATAATGAGTTGGGGCTGTACACGCCCCGGAGTCTCAGGAGCGCCGGCCTCAGGCCCTGGGGCTCCCTCCCACGCCCAGTGGCAGCACTTACCTCCACGCTGGTGATAAGACGTCGAAGACTAGATTAGGTGCCGGACGCGGCTTTTCTCATTTGCTTTCTGTAGTTGGCTTGTTCATTCCCATTCGAGGCTTTATTAAAATTGTTGCCATCTTTGGCTTGTGACTCTTTGCCTTTTCGCTCTCTTGCCTCGATTTCTCTCACGCAAGTCACACGATGGAGCAACGCGAGCACCCTCGCGAGTGTTTTTCTGCCCTTATCGTTTGAGGCTTCCTTACCCGGGTCCACTACAGGAGCACCCCTCCAGTCCGTGCCCCATGGGCACCGCGACACGGACACAGGACCTGGGTCGGTCGCCTCCACAGCTGAGGCCGGGAGCTACCTCTCCAGACTAACCTTCGCAGGACATGAAGCGTTCTATGAGGCCTCGGCCTCAGGAAACGAAGGCCACGACAGGCGCGCCTGAGCTAAGTAATTTCTACGCCCAGGCGTGTGGCACAAAGGCATAATACCGAAATAGTAGAAACAGTACGATAATTAACAGCAGTAGTCCAAGGACGCCCACGCGGGGCCCTACACTACTGTCTCTTTGCGCAGGAAAAGGAAAAAGAACAAAACAGGCGCGGCTCGCCTGACACCAACTCGCGAGGGAGACTCGAACTGCCTCCGGAGCTCAAGCGGACTCCCTCTCGCGCTTCACCGGGGCGAGACGGCGGGTGGATCCGCTACCTCCCTCCAGGCGGGCGCGGCAACACGGAGGATGGTCACGGCCACCGCTGGAGGAGCCGCTGCCAAAAGAAGAGTCGTCAAAGCTCGACGAGCCCCGAGCGCCGCCGCCCCCTCGCGCGCTGTCGTCTTCATCGTCGCTGGGGCTAGGCCCGCGTCCGCGGTCGTCGTTCTCAGGGCAGCATCCAGCGCGGCGACCGTCTTCCCCGAACACCCTCACGTAGACGGTGGCATCACCGTCAAACTTGAAGTGCAGGGTGCACCGCCAGCTCAGACCACGCGCGCGGGCAAACGTTTGCCAGCCGCGGGTCAGGGCCACGCTCCCGACTGCAGAGACCTCCAGCGAAGCCCGGGAGGCCCGGATGCAGCAACCATCCGCCTGAAGCCAGAGGCCGCCCGAGGCACCGGCCGGAAGCTCACCTAGGAAGAAGCGAGGAAGCTGGAGCCGAGTGTTGGTCGGTTCCGCCGACCACACCACGAACTCCGGCAGCACCTCTACCGAGTGGAAGCATGGCCTAGGGGCACAGGCACAGAAGCGCCGCCTCAAAGAGCGGCCTCGCCGACCGTCACCGCGCGGGAGATCACCTCCACGACCGCGAGGAGCCACCATGGGAGCCACAGGGTGTTTGTGAGGACGGCCTCGACCGCGCTTGGGTGGGGGAGAGTCAGGCTCCACCTGGCGAGCCTTTCCCTTCTCCGCGGCCGAGAACCTCTTTGGCGGAGCCATGAAGAAGAAGAAGAAGCAAGAGGGGATGGACTAGAAGGGCAGGCGCCGTCCCGTACTTATAGCCGGGGAAGGCCAACCACCGGCCTCCATGATCGCAGGTAATCATGACCCGCTTTTCATGCAGGGACTTGTCAATTCATGCAGTCGCCGAGGCGTCGTGGGGGAGCAGGGCCGCCCACGTCCAATCAACCGCCACGCTGGGCGCCTGTGGCCACAGTTGTTAGGGGTTCATGGCGGCCGCAGACTTGCCCTTCGCTTCTCTGCTCAGCCAAGTCCGCTGCCTTTGGGCCCGGGCTACTGCCGGTGCAGGGAACGGGGTACCCAGCCTTTGCACTGCTCATGGCCTGCGGCGTGGCTCAAGGGTGGCCCAGCATGGCCCATCTTCATCGCCAGGCTCAAGACCCTCGTGAGGGGCCAAGCCTCATGGGCGGACGATAGGAAGCCTCCTCGTGCACGCCTCGTCGGTGGCTCATGAGGAGGCGGAGAGATCAAGGCAGGGTACCTCACGAGGTGCCCATGACGCAAGCCATGATTTACCAAGGGCGCCAGTAGCGCCAGCCCGCACAGTGTCCTCCTTTCCTATTTGGTGCAAAGGGAGCAAGTGCAGGCAAGAGTATCAAGCAAAGGCATCCGTTTCGGTGCAACAAGACCAAGACCGTTGCAACGGCAGGAAGGAAGTCATCATGGAGCCCATGCTGGCGTCACCACCAGAGCCTTTGACAGGCGAGGACCAACTTTAGTCAGGATAAGTGAACTAGATGTTCCCCTTCAAAATGGCCAATTGTTGGCGCCCTTCCCGCTCAATATTTGGGAAGAGGCCCAGGGCCTCTGCCTCAGAATAGGACTAGCCACCCATGGGTAGAGGCATCTAGAAATCTGAGAGAGAGGATCCGACATCTTGGATCAAGAGAGAGAGCGATTGAACTCCCCTAGCAGTTCATCGCACCGGTAGAAACAGAGACCCTCATGAGGCTGTTCTTCCTTGTACTGTTCATCACCAGCCCAAGAGGCAATCCACCACACCACAAACTAGAGTAGGGTATTACACCACAATGGTGGCCCGAACTAGTATAAACCCTGTGTCTCTTGTGCTGTTCCTATCATAGCTCTAGATCCTAGCGAGGCGGCGAGGTGCAGGTAGGTAGAGGGCGAGATCTCCGCGCGCACCCCAGTGTTCGAACCTAGAGGGTCTGCAGGAACCCGAAATCCGACAAAGTCCACTCCGTGGAACATCATTATCCTTTGCAGGGGTCAAGTGTCCTCACAGTTACTACCACCCTTAAAATGCACAAACTCATCCATAGACCATATTTCTCATATCCTCGAAAATGGTCAAAATATTTCTTCAAAGAGTAACAACTCATAAAATCCAATCAGTACTAATGATGCTAACTTTATTGATCCTCAAATTACTACAATCTCCTGCATATCCATTACCTGCCTCAACTCATCACCTCAATACTGAAAACGAAATGTTCCCACTACTACTACTATATTCCTTTTTCGTCACAACTATTTAGCACGAGTCTCCTTCTCATTGGGACAATCTCTGGCAAAGTGCCCTGCTTTATTACAGCAGAAACATATTACTTCTGACAAGTCTCGTGGTTTCCTTATGATTACATAGCCTCTTTTGGTCCTTGGCTTCCTTTTTGGGCAATTTCTGAAGTAGTGCCCTGCTCCTTGCACCTATAACAGGTGATATGACTCAGATCCTTCCTGGTATCCAATCTACTTCTCTTCCTGGACTTTTCCGTTCCAATCAGGGCTTCTATTTCATGTGGGTCATACTCTACTTCCTCTGTCGGGAATTCTACTAGATTCCCATTCAGACAATTTTGGGGGATGTGTCCTTCTTCTCCACATGAATAGCATGACTTATTGCATGGTTTAATTGGGTCTTCTTTGGGTGTGTCCTCCACCTCTTCCTTCATCACAGATTCCTCTAAAACTTCCATGAGGGCTCCTTTCATTGCTTCTTTCTTCTGCTGGATGGTTCTTTGTACTATGGGGTAAATGTGACACTGAGCAGGGTAGTGGGTAGTCCCTTCACACAAGAAACAAGTGATCTGCCTTGTTGGGCATTCTTCAGCTAGGTGACTTCCTTCACAATTTGGGCATTCATCCTTGTGTTCCTTATGGTTGTGTCCTATTTCTCCACAAAGCTTGCATGCACAGGGTTTTTTCATATCCTCTCCAGAAGGCTTCAATTTCTGGAACACAAACCAAGACATTAGCAAAGTCAACTTAAATTCTTCCCAAGTGTTTACTCTTTGCCATCCATTGATGGTTTGGTACATCTTCCACCAAGTAGCAGCACCTCTTTCAAAAACACTGAAGAGCATGCTGGGACATATCCTTTCCGGCTATAGGGTTATTCTCCATGTGATCCTCCATGTTCTGAATCCATCTATCCGTCTCCAATTGGCTCATCGGTCCAGAAAATACAAGCTCATCTCCATTCATCCTCTATTGGGTCCATGGTTTTGGGGTGGGATAAGAGAGATAGAGAGGGATACACACAAAGCAAACAATAGTTTTGAAAAGACGGATTTTATCTTGTGGTTGCCGGAAAAACATCAAACAAATGACAGCTCACAAACGTCGCATCTAACGTAAGTGTATAACAGGGGTTTGGTCTTCTAAAGGTCAATAAATATTCAAAGTCGCCAACTCTTCAAGTCTTGTTCATGTCTCCGATGGCTTATTCCGATCGTGCTTGTCCTTCTCAAGTTCTTTTGCCATATCATCTCTATTGACGCGAAGTCTCTTGTGACGTCCTTTAATATTATGGTGTTGCATTCCAAACTTCTGGGTTTCAACATCCTTGGCATGGACCATGGTCCTACTGTCCTTCAGTTCCTGATGACTCTCCGGTATCTCGAGGTTTTGTTCCTCCAGTTTGGCTACTTCGGCTTCTGGGTCCTAAGTTCTTCACGAAATGCTTCTTTGTCAAAATACGGCTTCCTGAAGGTCCATCTTAAAATTCTTGATGTAATACTCCAGATCATGGCGATACACTAGCTAAGGTTAAAACTTCGTCTTTTGTTGATAGGTGCTCCATCAGTCTTCTTGTCATCCAATCCTTCCAAAGAAATACATGCTTAACTTAGCACGGCGGCAATAGCATAAACGGGCGATAACATCTTGGATATCCATATTTCTGTCCTGGTCATTGACACGAACCATCATTCCATAGCTGATATCTCCTGCCTTAGGGTTTTCTTGACAAAACTTTGAGTTCTAATGCTCCATACTCCGGTCTTTCTCCGATACACCTTGATCTCGGGTATTGACAGCTTCCATAGTCTGCCAAGTTGCATAAGGGTAGCCTTCCTAGGTCATACAAATCTGGGAATTCTTCAGAGCCTTCAAATTCTCCTAGTCTTCGGAGTCTCCAACCGTTGTAGTTTCCAATGCACGGTAAAATCCCTTTATTCCGAGGTGATCTTAGTTGTCCGATAGCGTGTACTTCTTGGAGTGGACTCATCAGTCGAATCTTCGCATGGTCAAAAGGGGAAAGGGGTATAGTCTCACTAAAAGGGAATTTTTTAATAAGCTGAGAAGAGAAGAGAGGTAAAATGTCTTTTTGAAAGTGAAGTTTTAGAAAAAATCTTTCCTATGGGCTTGCCAGTTTCTAGGGGTCACGTACTACAGTCAACATGTGCTCTGATACCATCTTGTAGCGACCCAACCCGAATGGATCAAGTCTCTGTGCTTAAGTGTCATCCTCGGATCAAGATGTCGACACACAAGACTCGAGGATTTAGAACAGAGCTAAATCACATGTATAAAGTAACGTAAATACTATTACCTCAATCCATATAGCGGAAGTAAAACAAGGTTGGATTCCCATCAACACCAACGGCAAAGTTGAGTGTAGAAATCAGAACCCTAACGTATCACTTACTCGTCATAATAAAATGCTGCAACTTGAGACGTTGCAGCCACATATGGTCAGTACATTGAATGTACTGGAAAATTCACACCATAGGATAATGATGAATAAAAGCTATCACTACATGCATATTTGGTTGGTGGAAAGCTCTATGGTTAACATGTTTTTGCGAAGAGCCAAATTTTCCCTACTGCAAAGAAATGCATTTTATTTAACTACAAAGTTGGTTGAAAACATTGAGAATGGTAAACCCCATCTCAATCCCAATTAAAAGTAATTAACAACCCAACAAAATTAATTATATAGAGTGATGAGATCAACATGATAATCCAAGAACCAGATACTCAAGATGTCCATAACCGGGGACACGGATAATCATGATTAGTTTGTACACTCTGCAGAGGTTTGTGCACTTTTCCCCACAAGACTCGATCTCCTCCATTGGATTTCTCGCACTACGTGGTGTTTGAGAAACGGATGACCGAGACACAGTCTTCGTAAGCTGCTAATCGCTTTACTCTGGGTAGACAGTACCACCTACATCCCCTACATCTGCTAGCCTACCACTGAAAGAGGTCACACAACATACTCAACTATGCCAGAGCACATAATGGCTTGGGGCTGCACACGGAAGTTTCTAGCATGAATAATCTCAAGATCCCTTTGAGCCTGGGTGGCAGTCCATAGGAGAATCAAACGGTACCCCGGGATTTCCAAAAAACAAAGGCAATCACTGGATTCCCCAGGTGCCTCAATCCACCCAGATGTGTATTTAAGTTGCCACCTTAAGTTAACCATTAATTAACAATACTCACATCTGTCATGAATACACTCAAACCCAAACCACATCTATGAGCATAGCATAGCAATATAAGCATAACGTAATAGTAACTCCCAAGGTTTGAATGCAGGGCAATAGGTTCCTACCTCATCAACTACTTCCCAATACCCACATGTTATCAATCCTACTCATGCAATGTTTGAGGGTGAAACTAATGCATAAAAACTGGGTATGAAAGGGATATGATCAAAGTGTGAACTTGCCTTGTACAGTTGATGAAGATGATTCGCACTCATAACTCCTCATAGTTCTACTCATCACACTCCGGTCAATCTATCGTAGGCAAGAAATAGTAACCACACATAAGTAATCACTCAAAAGATCGGAAAAATCAAAGAAGACAATTCGAAAAACATCAAAAACAAGCAAATAACTCTTCCAACATAAAAAAAATTCTAACAGTACCAAAATTATGTTAATTTGGCCTTATCGGAAAGTTTAGGTCAAGAGCTTCGAATAGCAAAAAGAATCAACTGAATCGGAGTTATAAAACTCAAGTTACGATCAAACGAAGTTTGAATACAAAACTGTATGAATTCAAAATTTTAAAACTTTCAAAAACATGTTTAAGTTGTTTTACTGGATAGAGGGGATCATAACAAATAAGTGGGCGTTGGTTTCATTGGATTTAGACAAACGAGTGAAAAGTTGTGATCGTTTGAAAAACATGGGCCAATCTGTAAATAAAATATTAACAAACGGGTCCCTGATAGAAAACTAAAAAGAAAAAGAAAAAGATTAAATAACGAACGTTCGCTATACAGATCTACTGAACGAAAACATTCACTTAGACTACCTAAACAGAAAACGTTCGCTAAATAATAAACCTAAAAAACAAATCTAGGGTTTTTCAGAAAAACCGAACTAAACCAAAAAAATAAACCGAATCGAACCGGGCCAACGGTTTTACCGTCAGTTTTCTTGAAAAACCAGCGTGGCGGTTGACAAGAGCGCTTCGCATGACGGGTGAGCGGGCGGTTCTGGCGGATCTCGGCGTGGCGCAAGCAAGAATGATGGCGCTGGCTACGGGCGGCGATGGCGACGGCAATAAGCGGCGGCGCTGGCGGAGTGCGGCGGTGCGGCGAGATGCAGCGGCAGCAATGACGCCGGCGAGTGTGAGATGGGAAGGAGAAGGGAAACGGGGCCCGGGGCTCCGGTATTTAAGGGGGAGGCGAGGCGTGGAGGAGGGGGCAGGGTAAGGCGGCGGCGGCGTAGCCGAGGTTGACTCGGCGGCGTGCGGCGGCGGGAGTCGTCCCGCGGCGGGGACGAGGCGGACGGGGCGCTGGCTTGGCTGGGCCGTGGCTTGTTGGACCGGCCCAGTTCGGCGGCGGAGGAGAAATGTTTTTTTAATAAACATTTTTTTCCAAACAAAAAGAATAGAAGCAAAATAATTAAAAATATTATATAGGCATATAATATATCAAAAAAATTAGAAAAAGATTTTCTTCAACGTGGACATTTTTGTCCAGTCAAATAAAATCGAGAAATAAATTCAAATAATTCAAAGAGTGCTGCTGCCCTACTAAAATCCGACAAAAATCATTATAAAATACCAAACTTAATTCAAATTTATTTCTCTCCAATTTTCTGATGTAGGGAATAATTTTACCCTAATTTTCAATATATTTTCTTTTTGGAGAAAAATAATTTGAATAAAAATCCAAATAACTCCAAATTGAAAATAATTTCAAAGGGACTTTAAATTTGACTCTTTGAAAACTTCCAATTCATATTTCATATAATTTGAAGAAGTCATTTTATCTTCTCTCGTGAAAATCATTGAGTTGCATAAAGTTTCTGAGTTGAAATTCAAATCTTTTCAAAACCCCTTTTCATTTATTTTAAACGGAAGAAGTCATGTCATCTTCTCTTCAGGGTTTTGTGATGAAAAGAATTTGAACTCAAGGAGATCATAAATGCAAAAATGAAAGTTTGGGAAAGTCCTTTTATTCCCTCTCATTTAACTTTCAAAAGGTTTCGAATTTCACTCATTTTCAGTCAATCAATCAAACAATCAATCAAATCTATCTATTTAATATAACATTCCAAAATTTAGAATTTTGGGATGTTACACTTGCGCATTTTAGAGTATCCACTTTCACTTGTCTATGAACTGTATAAGCAATCAAGTAGTCCTTTACCGCGGACGCGACTATTCGAATAGATGATGTTAACCCTGCTGGGGTGTACTTCTTCACACACGCTCTCGCCACTTACTGCCATGTACACGTCATGTATCTCGGCAACCTTCAAGCGGAAGCCTGGCGAGGGTGTCGGCCAGGACCTGACTAACCACACAAGTCCCTAGTCCATGTTTATCGCCTATTCAGGTTCCATCCGCTGGGAGTCCGGCCGAGGTTTCCACTACGACCCCGAATGATGTGTGCATGGTTCCCGAGGCACCAAATGGGCTGCCCTAGACATCGTGCCATGTGCCTACCGTGCATCACAGCCTCACCCTAGGGTCGGGCCACAAGCACGGCCTCCCAAGATACTACAAACACCAGAAACTACTTGCAACTCCTGGACAGAGGACATGGGCGGTTAATAAGTCGAGAGAGTCTATCAAGGATCCCAATGTGTGGTAGTAGCTGATCTTAAATCACACATACAGATCTCAGTTCCTAAGGATGGTTCCAATGAAACAGCCCACCATGTACTCCTACGTGGCCTCTCATCGATACCTTTACCAAATCGTCTTCACACACTTAGCTCTCAACAGTAGGACATGTTCACACACCTCCAATTCATCCCCGATGAATCGCACTGCCTCAACTCTAAGCAAGAGCAGTGCATGACAAACTAGCATGAATGGGTAGGCACATCAGGCTCAAACAACTCCTACTCATGCTAGTGGGTTTCATCTATTTACTGTGGCAATCACAGGTCATGCAGAGGAAAGGGTTTCAACTACCGCAGCATGTAACAGATGAATCATTGTTGTCCTAATGCAGTAAAAGGGAGTAGGAGTGGGAGAGTGGGATTGTATCGGAATGAATAAGGGGGGTTTTGCTTGCCTGGCACTTCTGAAGATGGTATAGTTCTTCATCGGTGTCATCGATCTCATCGTCGGAACCACGTCTACTGAGAGGGGAAAAATACCGGCAATAGAGAAGGAACAAAATCAATGCAATGCAACAATATGATGCATGATCATGACATGGCAATATGCTGTGGTCTGAGCTAATGCAACTAGCAAGAATTTAAATGAAGTTGGTTTGAATCCAAGATTCAAATTCAAACTCCATATGTGGATATGCAAAAGCCATTTATTTCATTTTTCATTAACAGAAGCCATAAGTTGTTCTAACATGCATGGAAATAGTAAAGATGGATAGATTGGATTTTTTGATAATTTTTCATATATAAATTGTTTCATTTGGAGTTACGGTTGGATTTCTATGAGTTTTAGAAGTTTTAACTATTTTCTGGAATTTCTGAATTATTTTAAATACAAAATTATTTCATCGGCCAAGACGATATCATGCTTAAGGCCAAGAATAACATGGTCACCAGTCAAACTCGACAAGTGGGGCCCATTGCTCAAAGGTCACAACTAATTAACTCTATTAATTAGTGCTAAGTGAAATACTAACCTGAGTTAATTAGGGCCTGGGCCCGCATGTCAGTGACTTAGTGGGTTAACTAAATGTTAATTAGCACTAATCTAATATTAGCAGGGCTCTGGGCCCACCTGTCATTGACCCAGGGGAGGTCAAACCCCTGGTCAAACGAGTCAATCCCGCCGGCTTTGATTCGCCGGCGAGGCCGAGACCGCGGAGGCCTTCGGTTTTTTTTTACTCCGGCGAACAAACGGACGGAGGAGGGGCTCTACGGATAGCTGGGCGAGCGCCGCGTCTTCCTGTGTGAGCGGAAGAGGCTGAGACGGCCCGAGCTCGCCGGAATGGAGCTCGCGGCGGTGGCTGGAGTTCGGGTGCTACCTCTTGAGCACCGCATTGGTTTTCCCTTGAAGAGGAAAGGGTGATGCAGTAAAGTAGCGTGAGTATATCCCTCAGTTTTTGAGAACCAAGGTATCAATCCAGTAGGAGACCACGCTCAAGTCCCACACACCTTTACAAACAAATAAGATACTTGCAACCAATGCGATAGAGGGGTTGTTAATCCCTTCACAGCCACTTGCAAAAGTTAGATCTGATAGAGATGATAAGATAATATTTTTGGTATTTTTAAAATCAAGACTAAAAGTAAAGAAAGCAAAATAAACGCTAATAGAAATAACTTGTTGACGGGAGATTAATATGATGGAAATAGACCCGGGGGGCCATAGGTTTCACTAGTGGCTTCTCTCAAGAGCATAAGTATTACGGTGGGTAAAGAAATTACTGTCGAGAAATTGATAGAATTGAGCATAGTTATGAGAATATCTAGGTATGCTCATGTATATAGGCATCACGTCCATGACAAGTAGACCAACTCCTGCTTGCATCTACTACTATTACTCCACACATCGATCGCTATCCAGCATGCATCTAGAGTATTAAGTTCATAAGAATGGAGTAACGCTTTAAGCAAGATGACATGATGTAGAGGGATAAACCCGTGTAATATGATATAAACCCCATCTTTTTATCCTCGATGGAAACAATACAATACGTGTCGTTTCCCCTTCTGTCACTGGGGTCGAGCACCGCAAGATTAAAACCAAAGCTAAGCACTTCTCCCATTGCAAGAAAGATCAATCTAGTAGGCCAAACCAAACTGATAATTCGAAGAGACTTGCAAAGATAACCAATCATACATAAAATAATTCAGAGGAGATTCAAATATTGTTCTTAGATAATCCTGATCATAAACCCACAATTCATCGGATCACGACAAACACACCGCAAAATAAGATTACATCGAATAGATCTCCAAGAGAATCGAGGAGAACTTTGTATTGAGATCCAAAGAGAGAGAAGAAGCCATCTAGATAATAACTATGGAACCGAAAGTCTGAGGTAAACTACTCACACATCATCCGAGAGGCTATGGTGTTGATGTATAAGACCTCCGTGATCGATGCCCCCTCTGGCGGAGCGCCGGAAAAGGCCCCAATATGGGATCTCGCGGGTACAGAAGGTTGCGGCGGTGGAAATAGGGTTTTTGCTCTGTATCTGATGTTTTCGGGGTACGTAGGTATATATAGTTGGAACAAGTAGGTCGGTGGAGCTACGAGGGGCCCATGAGGGTGGAGGGCGCGCCCAGGGGGGTAGGCGCGCCCCCTGCCTCATGGCCTCCTCGTTGATTGCTTGACATCCACTCCAATTCCTCTGGATCACGTTTGTTCCGAAAATCACGTTCCCGAAGGTTTCATTCCGTTTGGACTCTGTTTGGTATTCCTTTCCTTCGAAACACTAAAATAGGCAAAAAACAGCAATTTGGGTTGGGCCTCCGGTTAATAGGTTAGTCCCAGAATAATATGAAAGTGTATAATAAAGCCCACTAAACATCGAAAACTGAATATATAATAGCATGGAACAATCAAAAATTATAGATACGTTGGAGATGTATCAAGCATCCCCAAGCTTAATTCCTGCTCGTCCTCGAGTAGGTAAATGATAAAAACAGAATTTTTGATGTGGAATGCTACTTAGCACAATTTTCAATGTAATTCTCTTAATTGTGGCATGAATATTCAGATCCGAAAGATTCAAAATAAAAGTTTAATATTGACATAAAAATAATAATACTTCAAGCATACTAACAGAGCAATCATGTCATCTCAAAATAACATGGCCAAAGAAAGTTATCCCTACAAAATCATATAGTCTGGCTATGCTCTATCTTCATCACACAAAGTATTTAATCATGCACAACCCTGATGACAAGCCAAGCAATTGTTTCATACTTTTGATGTTCTCAAACTTTTTCAATCTTCACGCAATACATGAGCGTGAGCCATGGACATAGCACTATATGTGGAATAGAATGGTGGTTGTGGAGAAGACAAAAAAGAAGAAGATGGTCTCACATCAACTAGGCGTATCAATGGGCAATGGAGATGCCCATCAATAGATATCAATGTGAGTGAGTAGGGATTGCCATGCAACTGATGCACTAGAGCTATAAGTGTATGAAAGCTCAACGAAAGAAACTAAGTGTGTGTGCATCCAACTCGCTTGCTCACGAAGACCTAGGGTAGTTTGAGGAAGGCCATCATTGGAATATACAAGCCAAGTTCTATAATGTAAAATTCCCACTAGTATATGAAAGTGACAACATAGGAGACTCTCTATCATGAAGATCATGGTGCTACTTTGAAGCACAAGTGTGGTAAAATGATAGTAACATTGTCCCTTCTCTCTTTTTCTCTCATTTTTTAATTGGGCCTTTTCTCTTTTTTTGTGGCCTCTTTTTTTCGTTCGGAGTCTCATCCCGACTTGTGGGGGAATCATTGTCTCCATCATCCTTTCCTCACTGGGACAATGCTCTAATAATGATGATCATCACACTTTTATTTACTTACAACTCATACTTAGAACAAAAATATGATTCTATGTGAATGCCTCCGGCGGAGTACCGTGATATGCAATGAATCAAGAGTGACATGTATGAAAATTATGAACGGTGGCTTTGCCACAAATACGATGTCAACTACATGATCATGCAAAGCAATATGACAATGATGGAACGAGTCATAGTAAACGGAACGGTGGTAACTTGCGTGGAAATATATCTCGGAATGGCTATGGAAATGCCATAATAGGTAGGTATGGTGGCTGTTTTGAGGAAGGTAATGGTGGGTGTATGGTACCGGCGAAATTTGCGCGATACTAGAGAGGCTAGCAATGGTGGAAGGGTGAGAGTGCGTGTAATCCATGGACTGAACATTAGTCATAAAGAACTCACATACTTACTGCAAAAATCTATTAGTTATCGAAACAAAGTACTACGCGCATGCTCCTAGGGGGATAGATTGGTAGGAAAAGACCATCGCTAGTCCCCGACCGCCACTCATAAGGAAGACAATCAATAAATAAATCATGCTACGACTTCATCACATAACGGTTCACCATATGTGCATGCTACGGGAATCACCAACTTTAACACAAGTATTTCTCAAATTCACAACTACTCAACTAGCATGACTCTAATATCACCATCTTCATATCTCAAAACAATTATCAAGTATCAAACTTCTCCTAGTATTCAACGCACTTATAAGAAAGTTTTCAGTAATCTTGGATGCCTATCATATTAGGACTAATTTCACAATTTAAGCAAATTACATGCTGTTTTGTAGGACTCTCAAAATAATATAATTGAAGCATGAGAGAACAATAATTTCTATAAAATAAAACCACCACCGTGCTCTAAAAGATATAAGTGAAGCACTAGAGCAAAAAACTATATAGCTCAAAAGATACAAGTGAAGCACATAGAGTATTCTAACAAATTCTGAATCATGTGTGTCTCTCTCAAAAGGTGTGTACAGCGAGGATTATTGCGGTAAACTAATAAAACAATGACTCAAATCATACAAGACGCTCCAAGCAAAACACATATCATGTGTTGAATAAAAATATAGCTCCGAGTAAAGTTACCGATGGACGAAGATGAAAGAGGGGATGCCTTCCGGGGCATCCCCAAGCATAGGCTTTTGGTTGTCCTTCAATTTTACCTTGGGGTGCCTTGGGCATCCCCAATCTTAGGCTCTTGCCAATCCTTGTTCCATAATCCATCAAATCTTTACCCAAAACTTGAAAACTTCACAACACAAAACTTAACAGAAAATCTCGTGAGCTCCGTTAGCGAAAGAAAACAAAACACCACTTCAAGGTACTGTAATGAACGCATTCTTTATTTATATTGGTGTTAAACCTACTGTATTCCAACTTCTCTATGGTTTATAAACTCTTTTACTAGCCATAGATTCATCAAAATAAGAAAACAACATGTGAAAAACAGAATCTGTCAAAAAACAAAACAGTCTGTAGTAATCTGTATCTAACGCAAACTTCTGGAACTCAGAAAAATCTACCAAAATAGGACGGCATAGATAATTTGTTTATTGATCTATTGCAATTGGAATCAGTATTTTTATCACGTTCTGGTGATTTTAAACAATTGTTTTTGTGAACAGAAAGTTTCTGGAATTTTCAGCAAGATCAAATAACTATCATCCAAGAAGATCCTATAGGTTTCACTTGGCACAACACTAATTAAAACATAAAAAAATCTAACCAGAGGCTAGATCAAATATTTATTGAATAACAACAAGTAAAAATGTTGGGTTGTCTCCCAACAAGCGCTTTTCTTTAAAGCCTTTTAGCTAGGCATTGATAATTTTAATGATGCTCACATGAAAGACAAGAATTGAAGTGCAAAGAGAGCATCATAGAACACATGACAAACACATCTAAGTCTAACATACTTCCTATGCATAGGCATAGTATAAGCAAACAAATTTGCAAGGCAAGCAAAAACTAGCATATGCAAGGAAGGAGAAAGTGACGATAGCAATCGCAACATGAAGAGAGCTAATTTAGTAACATGAAAATTTCTACAACCATATTTTCCTCTCTCATAATAATTACATGTAGGATCATAAGCAAGTTCAACAATATAGCTATCACAAAACATATTCTTAACACGATCCACATGTATGCAAAGTTGACACTCTTCCAAAATAGTGGGATTATCATTAACTAAAGTCATGACCTCTCCAAACCCACTTTTATCAAAAATTTCATAAGATTGAACATTCTCCAAATATGTGGAATCTAAAATTGACACTCTTAGAAACCCACTTTCAATAATATTGCAAACACTATTATCAATCTCATATTCATCATGGGGCTTAAATACATTTTCAAGATCAAAAGAAGAATCACCCCAATCATGATCATTGCAACAAATAGTAGTCATAGCAAAACTAGCATCCCCAAGCTTAGGGTTTTGCACATTCTTAGCACAATTGACATCAAGAGAATTATAGTAAAATCATTGCAATCATGCTTTTCATCGAAGGAACTATCATGTATGGCTGCAATAGCAACGATCTCATGTTTAACATAAGGAACTATAGCAAATTCATATTCATAAATATTGGCATCATGGCCACAAGAATAGCAAGCATCATGTTCACCAAGGGATATTTCAATCAAATCATCGGAATCATAATTATCTATAGATTCATGTATATCATTATTGTCTTCCTCCTTAGACTCTTGCAGAGTATTAGCCTCTTCTTGGACAATGGAGGAGTCCTCAATATATGGTTTAACATAGGCATTAGAAGCATAATTATCATAACAATATTTAAGTATGGCAAAATTTTCAGATTTGTAAAGAGTAGCATCATACGTTTCAATCAAAGAAGCAATTTCATAAGCACCCTTAAAAGCAACAAATTCTTCAATTTGTTGAACATCATAGTAACTATAAACACCTTTAGCATACGAAGATACGATTCCATTATCACTAAACTCACATTGGTAGGGAAGGTGTTTCTTAAGGTTTTCAGAGCAACAAGTAAAATCATAAATTTCATAAAGATTCCAAGCATAACACATCAGTCTGTTTATTTGATCCCATAAGAGTCTCCCCTTTTCAGACAAACGGCGACGCACAAAATGAGCATGCTCATCTAAAGATTTCCCATCAACTAGGCTAGTTGGGGTTTCAAAGACGAAAGATAAGGATCGAAGATGATCCAAGTAGAACACTTTAAGTGGATCCATATCAATAGATTTTTAGCAAGCAAAGATGCAAGCAAATAGAAGGCACATGGTAACACAAGCAAACAATAGATCTGGCGAGAAAAGGGCAAACGGAAAAGAAAGCGAATAAAACGTCAACGGTGAAGTGGGGGAGAGGAAAACGAGAGGCAAATGGCAAATAATGTAATGCGAGGGATAAGAGTTTGTGATGGGTACTTGGTAAGTCTTGACTTGTGCGTAGACTCCCCGGCAACGGTGCTAGAAATCCTTCTTGCTACCTCTTGAACACTGCGTTGGTTTTCCCTTGAAGAGGAAAGGGTGATGCAGTAAAGTAGCGTAAGTATTACCCTTAGGTTTTGAGAACCAAGGTACCAATCCAATAGGAGACCACGCTCAAGTCCCACACACCTACAGAAACAAATAAGAACCTTGCAACCAACGCGATAAAGGGGTTGTCAATCCCTTCACGACCACTTGCAAAAGTGAGATCTGATAGAGATGATAAGATAATATTTTTGGTATTTTTATGATAAAGACTAAAAGTAAAGAAAGCAAAATAAACGGTAATAGAAATAACTTGTTGACGGGAGATTAATATGATGGAAAATACACCCGGGGGGCATAGGTTTCACTAGTGGCTTCTCTCAAGAGCATAAGTATTACGATGGGTAAACAAATTACTGTCGAGCAATTGATAGAATTGAGCATAGTTATGAGAATATCTAGGTATGATCATGTATATAGGCATCACTTCCGTGACAAGTGGACCGACTCCTGCCTGCATCTACTACTATTACTCCACACATCGACCGCTATCCAGCATGCATCTAGAGTATTAAGTTTATAAGAATGGAGTAACGCTTTAAGCAAGATGACATGATGTAGAGGGATAAACTCATGCAATATGATATAAACCCCATCTTTTTATCCTCGATGGCAACAATACAATACGTGTCGTTTCCCATTCTTTCATTGGGATCGACCACCGCAAGATTGAACCCAAAGCTAAGCACTTCTCCCATTGCAAGAAAGATCAATCTAGTAGGCCAAACCAAACTAATAATTCGAAGAGACTTGAAAAGATAACCAATCATACATAAAAGAATTAAGAGGAGATTCAAATATTGTTCATAGATAATCTTGATCATAAACCCACAATTCATTGGATCTCGACAAACACATCGCAAAAGAAGATTACATCAAATAGATCTCCAAGAGAATCGAGGAGAACTTTGTATTGATATCTAAAGAGAGAGAAGAAGCCATCTAGCTAATAACTATGGACCCGAAGGTCTGAGGTAAACTACTCACACATCATCGGAGCGGCTATGGTTTTGATGTAGAAGCCCTCCGTGATCGATGCCCCCTCTGGTGGAGCGCCGGAAAAGGCCCCAAGATGGGATCTCACGATGCAGAAGGTTGCGGCCCGGTGGAAATAGGGTTTTTGCTCCGTGTCGATGTTTTCGAGTGCGTAGGTATATATAGGAGGAAGAAGTAGGTTGGTGGAGCTACGAGGGGCCCACGAGGGTGGAGGGCGCGCCAGGGGTAGGCGCGCCCTACCTCGTGGCCTCCTCGCTGATTGCTTGACGTCCTCCAAGTCCTCTGGATCATGTTTGTTTCAAAAATCACGTTCCCGAAGGTTTCATTCCGTTTGGACTCCATCTGGTATTCCTTTCCTTCGGAACACTGAAATAGGCAAAAAACAGCAATTTGGGCTGGGCCTCCGGTTAATATGTTAGTCCCAAAAATAATATAAAAGTGTATAATAAAGCCCATTAAACATCCAAAATAGAATATATAATAGCATGGAACAATTAAAATTTAGAGATACGTTGGAGACGTATCAACGGGGTCGACGCTACGAGGCACTAGGGGATACACTGGCAGGTGCTACGCGCTCCTGGGGGTTCACCGAGCACTGTGACGTGCTGCGGTGGCCCTGACCACAACGGCGAGGAACCACGGCGCCGGTGAGCTCTCGGCTCCGGTGGGCATCATTGTTAGAGGAAGCAAATGAGCCAGGGAAGGAGGGATCGACGCAGTGGCTCATAGCGGTTCCGATGGCGTCGTCACAGAGCTCGGGGATGCGCTGGAGTCGGCGAATTGACGACGACGGTCTCTGGCGTCCGCAGCTTCAAGATGAGGTCGGGGACGACGATATGGGGTTTCGGCGTCGTATTCATTGATGAAGAGGTTCAGGGCGACGCAGCGGAGCCGGTGGAAACGTCGGGGAGGTGAGGAGGTGGCTCAGGGCGTGGCAGCACACTACAAAAAAAGACACATCCGTGACATTTTGGGCCGAACGAAATTTTTTTCTGTCATACATATGACACTTCTATGACAATAATTGTGACAAAACCCAGTATCATCATAGATGTGGTGGGCTCCTACTTCTATGACAAATAATCATGATGAGAAAATGGGCTTTTCGTCTGGGGCGGAGACGCAGCTGCATGACATTCTTTGGGCCGTCCATGATGGAAAAAACCGTGGTAGAAGCGAGGGGAGGAAAATTTCGAGGAGTTCCGATTACGGTGGGAGGTCGAGGGCCGAAGCGATCGCATTTCTCTCTCCTACACGCACGCGTGTGTGTGCGGCGTTGGCTCTAATCGAACCCGGGCGAGGCGTTGGGCTCTAATCAACCCGGCGACAGACGCTGCAGGCTACGCGTTACTGAACCCGAGCGATCGATCGATGGCTGTTAACTGAACCCGATAAAGTGATTCCTTCGCAACTGCTTCTAACTAAAGCCGATCGATGCTCCCTCTGGGATGAACAGTGAGCGTTGCAGGGGGGGTTTGGATGAACAGTGAGCAGTGGCGTTGCCTCTGGATGAACAGGACCCGTGGTGTCTTTGGAGGGCTGGATGAGCGATGGGCGGTGGAGGGGTGCCCGTGAGAGGTGGTTGAACAGGACCCCGTGGTGTGGATGCTGGATGAACAGTAGACGGTGGGGTGGTCGTGGAGGGATGGATGAACAGGACCCCGTGGTGTGGAGGGCTGGATGAACAGTAGATGGTGGGGTGGCCGTGGAGGGGTGGTTGAACAGGACCCCGTGGTGTGGAGGGCTGGATGAGCAGTGAAGCGGTGGAGGGGTGCCCTTGGAGGGTGGTTGAACAGTGAAGCGGTGGAGTAAGCGCGGTGGAGGCTGGATGAACAGGAGCCCGTGGAGGCTGGAGGAGGTCGACGGTAGCCCGTGGAGGCTGGAGGAGGTCGACGGTGGAGATGAACAGTATCTCGTGGAGTCCTGTTTTGCGGTACGCCACACCCCTCCCGATGAACAGGACCCCCGTTTCGACCGTAGGAGGTCCGTTTCGTCCGTTTTGCGGTACGCCACACCCCTCCCGATCAACAGGACCCCCGTTTCGACCGTAGGAGGTCCGTTTCATCCGTTTTGCGGTACACCACACCCCTCCCGATCAACAGGACCCCCGTTTCGATCGTAGGAGGTCCGTTTCCTCCGTTTTGCGGTACGCCAGACCCCTCCCGATCAACAGGACCCCGTTCCGAATGTAGGAGGTCCGTTTCCTCCGTTGTGCGGTACGCCAGGCCTCGTTTCCATCGCCTGTTCCGTCCAAGCCCTCCCGATGAACACGACCATGCATTTCGTTCCGACCCATCCGGTTGGCTCCCCATGAACACGACGACGACGTTATTTCTCCGTTCCGACCCAGCCATGTACGTATGCGCGAGTAGGCGTTCGAGACCCTGCTCGTATGTACGTATGTGGCCGTATTTACTTTCTTGCACCCTCGCTGTTGTAAGTACGTGTACATGCTACGTCTGCACCTCTACTACGACACGTGCGCGCCTCCACAACGACCAGTATGTACGTACACGTTCGCGACCAGAATGACAAAGCTACGTACGCTTCGACCAGGTGGATCCCGACTGTCAGGCACTTCCTAGCGTGCGAAGATGTAGCTGGTGGGTCCCAGCAGTCAGGGGGGCGAACCTTTTTTTTTTGCCCGGACACACTTCCTTGCATGCGAAGATGTAGCCGGTGGGTCCCAAAGACCGAGGGGCGAATCGCTTTTTTGCCGGACGCACTTCCTTGCGTGCGAAGATGTAGCTGGTGGGTCCCAGCAATGTGGGGTGAATCATTTTTGCCCAGACGCACTTCCTTGCGTGCGAAGATGAACTGGTGGGTCCCCGATCGTGGGGACGAATCTTTTTTTTTGCCCGGACGCACTTCCTTGCGTGTGAAGATGTAGCTGGTGGGTCCTAGCAGTCAGGGGGGCGAATCGTTTTTTTCGTGAAATACGGAGGCCCGTCCGGTGGGTCCCTGCTGTCAGGTGGAGGAATAATTATTTTGCACGTAATAAGGAGGCACTTCTTTGCTGCGGCCGTGGACCAAGCTGTCAGCCTCTCCACGTACAGTCCACGTCTGATGGAAGCCGTTCCTTGACCACGTTGACCACGCCGCGCCGAGAGCACTAGGGCGGTGGACGACGACGAGGCCTAGGAAGGGGACGACGCGGAGCCGGGGAACACGCGGCAGTGGATGCCCACGCATAGAGGAGTACGAGGGTTCACTGGTTCGCTGTGGTGTGAGGCTGCCGTCGCCACAGAATAACAGGGGGTGTGGGTGAGTAGAGAGATGGCCTGGCCAGTGATGGGAGTAGTAGGGGGCGGTGAGGCCTACGCTGTAGCACAGCCGGCCACGGGAGGCGTGGAGCACGAGGCACGACCGACGCTGGTTTGGGTGGAGCAAGAAGACCAGAGGTTGAAGAAGCACTACGGCCGTTGGATCGACATCGTACGGTCACTGGAGCTAGAATCGTGCATATTGACTAAGTTGACAAAGCCCTCCATCCCCATCAACTTAGTAGGCCCACAAGTCAGCCTGCCACTATCTTTGGGTCCCAGCTAACAAAGCGGAGTATTCATTTTTGTGCATAATAAGGAGGCACTTCCTTGCGTGCGAAGATATAGCTGGTGGGTCCGAGTACATTAGCGTGATAACGTTTTTCGTGAAATCTGAGAGGCCCTTTCGGTGGGTCCTAGATGTCAGGTGGAGGAATCATTATTTTGCGTGTAACAAGGAGGCATTTCCTTGCGTGCAGCCGTGGACCCAGCTGCCGGCCTCCACGTATAGTCCACTTGAGATGCATGTCGGTCGTTGGCCATGTTGACCGGGCCGCGTCGAGAGCACCAGGGCGATGGACGACGGCGAGGCCTAGGAAGGGAACGACACGGAGGCAGGGAAGACTTGGTAGTTGTTTCCCACGCGGAGGGGAGTACGACTATACGAGGGTTTACTGGTTCGTCTGCCGTCGCCGGAGAATAACAATAGGTGTTGGTGAGTAGAGGGATGGCTAGGCCAGCGATGGGAGTCTGGTCGAGGCGGTGATGCTGCGTGGCAGCAGAGCCGGCCATGGGAGGAGGGAAGCAGGCAGTCCACGGGCGCTTGTTTGAGCGGGCCGAGCAGAAGAGCAGAGATTGAAGAAGACGACGGCCGTTGGATGGCCATCCAACGATCCTTTGCTTGGCCAACCTTTTTAGGAAAGCCTCAAATCTGTGGAAAACAACATACAACCCATCTGCCATTATTTCTAATAATTTACAACCCATTTGCTAATTCTTAAGGCTTCTTTGGAGCCCATACTCTTTTTGTTAGCATTACAGCCCATATTGTGGCCACGGTTAAAAAATTATACGAAATTTTGCATATTTCTGTGCGGTCCGAACTTCTTTTAATCCCGAAATTTCGACTCACATTCCAGCTGATTTTAAAAATAAATGTATATCAATATAAAATCCAACAAATTCTCCACGCATAAAAATTAATGTAATTTAAAATCTCGAAATGAAAAAAGAGATATTTGAAACTAATTGCCTGTTTGATGTGTTTTAAAAATGTATAGCCCATTTCTCATTACTGGTGGGCAATTTTCAGCAAGATCAAATAACTAGCATCCAAGAAGATCCTATAGGTTTCACTTGGCACAACACTAATTAAAACATAAAAAAATCTAACCAGAGGCTAGATCAAATATTTATTGAATAACAACAAGTAAAAATGTTGGGTTGTCTCCCAACAAGCGCTTTTCTTTAAAGCCTTTTAGCTAGGCATTGATAATTTTAATGATGCTCACATGAAAGACAAGAATTGAAGTGCAAAGAGAGCATCATAGAACACATGACAAACACATCTAAGTCTAACATACTTCCTATGCATAGGCATATTATAAGCAAACAAATTTGCAAGGCAAGCAAAAACTAGCATATGCAAGGAAGGAGAAAGTGACGATAGCAATCGCAACATGAAGAGAGCTAATTTAGTAACATGAAAATTTCTACAACCATATTTTCCTCTCATAATAATTACATGTAGGATCATAAGCAAATTCAACAATATAGCTATCACAAAACATATTCTTAATACGATCCACATGTATGCAAAGTTGACACTCTTCCAAAATAGTGGGATTATCATTAACTAAAGTCATGACCTCTCCAAACCCACTTTTATCAAAAATTTCATAAGAGTGAACATTCTCCAAATATGTGGGATCTAAAATTGACACTCTTACAAACCCACTTTCAATAATATTGCAAACACTATTATCAATCTCATATTCATCATGGGGCTTAAATACATTTTCAAGATCAAAAGAAGAATCACCCCAATCATGATCATTGCAACAAATAGTAGTCATAGCAAAACTAGCATCCCCAAGCTTAGGGTTTTGTACATTCTTAGCACAATTGACATCAAGAGAATTATAGTAAAATCATTGCAATCATGCTTTTCATCGAAGGAACTATCAAGTATGGCTGCAATAGCAACGATCTCATGTTTAACATAAGGAACTATAGCAAATTCATATTCATAAATATTGGCATCATGGCCACAAGAATAGCAAGCATCATGTTCACCAAGGGATATTTCAATCAAATCATCGGAATCATAATTATCTGTAGATTCATGTATATCATTATTTTCTTCCTCCTTAGACTCTTGCAGAGTATTAGCCTCTTCTTGGACAATGGAGGAGTCCTCAATATATGGTTTAACATAGGCATTAGAAGCATAATTATCATAACAATATTTAAGTATGGCAAAATTTTCAGATTTGTAAAGAGTAGCATCATACGTTTCAATCAAAGAAGCAATTTCATAAGCACCCTTAAAAGCAACAAATTCTTCAATTTGTTGAACATCATAGTAACTATAAACACCTTTAGCATACGAAGATACGATTCCATTATCACTAAACTCACATTGGTAGGGAAGGTGTTTCTTAAGGTTTTCAGAGCAACAAGTAAAATCATAAATTTCACAAAGATTCCAAGCATAACACATCACCTGTTTATTTGATCCCATAAGAGTCTCCCTTTTCACACAAACAAAGGACGCACAAAATGAGCATGCTCATCTAAAGATTTCCCATCAACTAGGCTAGTTGGGGTTTCAGCACGAGCGCATAAGGATCGAAGATGATCCAAGTAGAACACTTTAAGTGGATCCATATCAATAGATTTTTAGCAAGCAAATAGAAGGCACATGGTAACACAAGCAAACAATAGATCTGGCGAGAAAAGGGCAAACGGAAAAGAAAGCGAATAAAACGTCAACGGTGAAGTGGGGGAGAGGAAAACGAGAGGCAAATGGCAAATAATGTAATGCGAGGGATAAGAGTTTGTGATGGGTACTTGGTAAGTCTTGACTTGTGCGTTGACTCCCTGGCAACGGCGCTAGAAATCCTTCTTGCTACCTCTTGAACACTGCGTTGGTTTTCCCTTGAAGAGGAAAGGGTGATGCAGTAAAGTAGCGTAAGTATTACCCTTAGGTTTTGAGAACCAAGGTACCAATCCAGTAGGAGACCACGCTCAAGTCCCACACACCTACACAAACAAATAAGAACCTTGCAACCAACGCGATAAAGGGGTTGTCAATCCCTTCACGGCCACTTGCAAAAGTGAGATCTGATAGAGATGATAAGATAATATTTTTGGTATTTTTATGATAAAGACTAGAAGTAAAGAAAGGAAAATAAACGGTAATAGAAATAACTTGTTGACGGGAGATTAATATGATGGAAAATAGACCCGGGGGGCATAGGTTTCACTAGTGGCTTCTCTCAAGAGCATAAGTATTACGATGGGTAAACAAATTACTGTCGAGCAATTGATAGAATTGAGCATAGTTATGAGAATATCTAGGTATGATCATGTATATAGGCATCACTTCCGTGACAAGTAGACCGACTCCTGCCTGCATCTACTACTATTACTCCACACATCGACCGCTATCCAGCATGCATCTAGAGTATTAAGTTCATAAGAATGGAGTAACGCTTTAAGCAAGATGACATGATGTAGAGGGATAAACTCATGCAATATGATATAAACCCCATCTTTTTATCCTCGATGGCAACAATACAATACGTGTCGTTTCCCCTACTGTCACTGGGATCGAGCACCGCAAGATTGAACCCAAAGCTAAGCACTTCTCCCATTGCAAGAAAGATCAATCTAGTAGGCCAAACCAAACTAATAATTCGAAGAGACTTGAAAAGATAACCAATCATACATAAAAGAATTAAGAGGAGATTCAAATATTGTTCATAGATAATCTTGATCATAAACCCACAATTCATTGGATCTCGACAAACACATCACAAAAGAAGATTACATCAAATAGATCTCCAAGAGAATCGAGGAGAACTTTGTATTGAGATCTAAAGAGAGAGAAGAAGCCATCTAGCTAATAACTATGGACCCCGAAGGTCTGAGGTAAACTACTCACACATCATCGGAGAGGCTATGGTTTTGATGTAGAAGCCCTCCGTGATCGATGCCCCCTCTGGTGGAGCGCCGGAAAAGGCCCCAAGATGGGATCTCACGGGTACAGAAGGTTGCGGCGGTGGAAATAGGGTTTTTGCTCCGTATCTGATGTTTTCGGGGTACGTAGGTATATATAGGAGGAAGAAGTAGGTTGGTGGAGCTACGAGGGGCCCACGAGGGTGGAGGGCGCGCCCAGGGGGGTAGGCGCGCCCCCCTACCTCGTGGCCTCCTCGTTGATTGCTTGACGTCCACTCCAAGTCCTCTGGATCATGTTTGTTTCAAAAATCACGTTCCCGAAGGTTTCATTCCGTTTGGACTCCATTTGGTATTCCTTTCCTTCGGAACACTGAAATAGGCAAAAAAACAGCAATTTGGGCTGGGCCTCCGGTTAATATGTTAGTCCCAAAAATAATATAAAAGTGTATAATAAAGCCCATTAAACGTCCAAAATAGAATATATAATAGCATGGAACAATTAAAATTTAGAGATACGTTGGAGACGTATCAATGGGGTCGACGCTACGAGGCACTAGGGGATACACTGGCAGGTGCTACGCGCTCCTGGGGGTTCACCGAGCACTGTGACGTGCTAGGCGTGGGCTGCGGTGGCCCTGACCACAGCGGCGAGGAACCACGACGCCGGTGAGCTCTCGGCTCCGGTGGGCATCATTGTTAGAGGAAGCAAATGAGCCAAGGAAGGAGGGATCGACGCAGTGGCTCACAGCGGTTCCGATGGCGTCGTCACAAAGCTCGGGGATGCGCTGGAGTCGGCGAATTGACGACGACGGTCTCCGGCGTCCGCAGCTTCAAGATGATGTCGTGGACGACGATATGGGGTTTTGGCGTCGTATTCATTGGCGAAGAGGTTCAGGGCGACGCAGCGGAGCCGGTGGATACGTCGGGGAGGTGAGGAGGTGGCTCAGGGCGCGGCAGCACACTACAAAAAAAGACACATCCGTGACATTTTGGGCCGAACGAAATTTTTTTCTGTCATACATATGACACTTCTATGACAATAATTGTGACAAAACCCAGTATCATCATAGATGTGGTGGGCTCCTACTTCTATGACAAAAAATCATGACAGAAAATGGGCTTTTCGTCCTGGGCGGGCCGGAGACGCAGCTGCATGACATTCTTTGGGCCGTCCATGGTGGAAAAAACCGTGGTAGAAGCGAGGGGGAGGAAAGTTTCGGGGAGTTCCCGGTTACGGTGGGAGGTTGAGGGCCGAGCGATGCGCATTTCTCTCCTACTGCGTCTGCAGCGTGTGTGCGGCGTTGGCTCGCCCGAACGGGGCGAGGCGTTGGGCTCTAACGAACCCGGCGATTGCCTGCGAGCTACGCGTTACTGAACCCGAGCGATCGATCGATGGCTGTTAACTGAACCCGATAAAGTGATTCCTTCGCAACTGCTTCTAACTAAAGCCGATCGATGCTCCCTCAGGATGAGCGATGGCGTTGCGGGGGTTTGGATGAACAGTGAGCAGTGGCGTTGCCTCTGGATGAACAGGACCCCGTGCTGTGCTGGAGGGCTGGATGAACAGTGGACGGTGGAGGGGTGCCCGTGAGAGGTGGTTGAACAGGACCCCGTGGTGTGGAGGCTGGATGAACAGTAGACGGTGGGGTGGCCGTGGAGGGATAAATGAACAGGACCCCGCGGTGTGGAGGGCTGGATGAACAGTAGATGGTGGGGTGGCCGTGGAGGGGTGGTTGAACAGGACCCCATGGTGTGGAGGGCTGGATGAACAGTAGACGGTGGAGGGGTGCCCTTGGAGTGGTGGTTGAACAGTAGACGGTGGAGTAGCGCGCGGTGGAGGCTGGATGAACAGGAGCCCGTGGAGGCTGGAGGAGGTCGACGGTAGCCCGTGGAGGCTGGAGGAGGTCGACGGTGGAGATGAACAGTATCTCGTGGAGTCCTGTTTTGCGGTACGCCACACCCCTCCCGATGAACAGGACCCCCGTTTCGACCCTAGGAGGTCTGTTTCGTCCATTTTGCAGTACGCCACATCCCTCCCGATCAACAGGACCCCCGTTTCGACCGTAGGAGGTCCATTTCATCCGTTTTGCGGTACACCACACCCCTCCCGATCAACAGGACCCCCGTTTCGATCGTAGGAGGTCCGTTTCCTCCGTTTTCTTGACGCCACACCCTGCCGATCAACGAGGACCCTGTTAGAATGTAGGAAGGTCCGTTTTCCTCCGTTGTCGCGATCGCCGAGCCTCGTTTCCATCGCTTTATTCCGTCCAAGCCCTCCCGATGAACACGACCATGCATTCCGTTCCGACCCATCCGGTTGGCTCCCCATGAACACGACGACGACGTTATTTCTCCGTTCCGACCCAGCCATGTACGTATGCGTGAGTAGGCGTTCGAGACCCTGCTCGTATGTACGTATGTGGCCGTATTTACTTTCTTGCACCCTCATTTGTATGCGTGCGTGTACATGCTACGCCCGCACCTCTACTACGACACGTGCGGCGCCTCCACAACGACCCGGTATGTACGTACACGTTCGCGACAGAATGACAAAGCTACGTGCGCTTCGACCAGGTGGATCCCGTATCGAGCACTTCCTAAGCGTGCGAAGATGTAGCTGGTGGGTCCCAGCGATCGGGGCGAACCTTTTTTTGCGGGGACGCACTTCCTTGCATGCGAAGATGTGGCCGGTGGGTCCCAAAGACTCGAGGCGAATCGTTTTTGCCCGGACGCACTTCCTTGCGTGCGAAGATGTAGCTGGTGGGTCCCAGCAGTCAGGGGGTGAATCATTTTTTTTGCCCAGACGCACTTCCTTGCGTGCGAAGATGTAGCTGGTGGGTCCCCGCAGTCAGGGGGACGAATCTTTTTTTTTGCCGGGACGCACTTCCTTGCGTGTGAAGATGTAGCTGGTGGGTCCCAGCAGTCAGGGCGGCGAATCGTTTTTTTCGTGAAATACGGAGGCCCGTCCGGTGGGTCCCTGCTGTCAGGTGGAGGAATAATTATTTTGCACGTAATAAGGAGGCACTTCTTTGCTGCGGCCGTGGACCAAGCTATCGACCCTCTCCACGTCTGATCCACGCCCGATGGAAGCCGTTCCTTGACCACGTTGACCACGCCGCGCCGAGAGCACTAGGGCGGTGGGCGGCACGACGAGGCCTAGGAAGGGGACGACGCGAGCCGGGAACACGCGGCGATGGATGCCCACGCATAGAGGAGTACGAGGGTTCACCGGTTCATTGTGGTGTGAGGCTGCCGTCGCCCACAGAATAACGAGGTGTGGGTGAGTAGAGAGATGGCCTGGCGATGATGGGAGTAGTAGAGGCGGTGAGGCCTCCGCCGCATCGCAGCCGCCACGGGAGGCAGGAGCACGAGGCACGACCGACGCTGGTTTGGTAATTTGGAGCAAGAAGACCAGAAGGTTGAAGAAGCACTACGGCCGTTGGATGGACATCAGACGGTCCTGGAGCTAGAATCGTGCATATTGACTAAGTTGACGAAGCCCTCCGTCCCCATCAACTTAGTAGGCCCACAAGTCAGCCTGCCACTATATCGGGTCCCAGCTAACGCGGAGTATTCATTTTTGTGCATAATAAGGAGGCACTTCCTTGCGTGCGAAGATATAGCTGGTGGGTCCGAGCTGTCAACCGCGGTAACGTTTTTTTCGTGAAATACAGAGGCCCTTTCGGTGGGTCCCAGATGTCAGGTGGAGGAATCATTATTTTGCGCGTAACAAGGAGGCATTTCCTTGCGTGCGGCCGTGGACCCAGCTGTCAGCCTCTCCACGTACAGTCCACTTCAGATGCATGTCGGTCGTTGACCACGTTGACCGGGCCGCGTCGAGAGCACCAGGGCGATGGACGACGGCGAGGCCTAGGAAGGGAACGACACGGAGGCAGGGAAGACTCGGTAGTTGTTTCCCACGCGGAGGGGAGTACGACTATACGAGGGTTTACTGGTTCGTCTGCCGTCGCCGGAGAATAACAATAGGTGTTGGTGAGTAGAGGGATGGCTAGGCCAGCAATGGGAGTACGGTCGGGCGGTGATGCCTGCGTGGCAGCAGAGCAGGCCGCGGGGAGGAGGGAGCAGGCAGTCCCGCCGGCGCTTGTTTGAGCGGCTGGAGCAGGAAGAGCAGAGATTGAAGAAGCACGACGGCCGTTGGATGGCCATCCAACGATCCTTTGCTTGTCGTCAACCTTTTTAGGAAAGCCTCAAATCTGTGGAAAACAACATACAACCCATCTGTCATTATTTCTAATAATTTACAGCCCATTTGCTAATTCTTAAGGCTTCTTTCGAGCCCATATTCTTTTTGTTAGCATTACAGCCCATATTGTGGCCACGGTTAAAAAATTATACGAAATTTTGCATATTTCGGTGCGGTCCGAACTTTTTTTAATCCCGAAATTTCGACTCACATTCAAGCTGATTTTAAAAATAAATGTATATCAATATAAAATCCAACAAATTCTCCACGCATAAAAATTAATGTAATTTAAAATCTCGAAATGAAAAAAGAGATATTTGAAACTAATTGCCAGTTTGATGTGTTTTAAAAATGTACAGCCCATTTCTCATTACTGGTGGGCAATTTTCTCGGCCAGCCGAATGAAAGCTCTCCTCGTCTTGAAAGATTTGCAGCCCAACAGGCCTGACAAAGCGACTTACTTGGCAAATCAAAAAAAACTGGGTTGTGGCCGTGGACCCGGTGTCACCTCTCCATATACAAGATACTCTTCCGATGGAAGTCGTTCCTTGACCACGTTGACCACGCCGCGCGCAGAGCACCACGGCGGTGGACGACGGTGAGGCCTGGGAAGGGGACGACGCGGAGCCGGGGAAGACGCGGCAGTGGAAGCCCACGCGGAGAGGAGTACCGAGGGTTCACTGATTCGGCTGCGTTGTGAGGCTGTCGTCGCCACAGGGCCTGGCCAGCAGTGGGAATAGTAGGGGGCGGTGAGGCCTCCGCGGCAGCACAGCCGGCCACAGGAGGCAGGAGCATGAGGCACGACCGGCGCTGGTTTGTGCGGCTGGAGCAAGAAGACCAGAGGTTGAAGAAGCACTACGACCGTCGAATGGACATCGTACGGTCACTAGAGCTAGAATCGTTCATATTGACTAAGTTGACAAAGCCCTTCGTCCCCGTCAACTTAGTAGGCCCACAAGTCAGCCTCCCACCAAGGTGGGTCCCAGCTAGCGAGGGAGTATTCATTTTTGTGCGTAATAAGGAGGTACTTCCGGTGGGTCCGAGCTGACAATGGGGAGCGTTTTTTTTGCAAAATACGGTGGCCCGTCGGTGGGTCCCATTGTGGGGCAAACCTTTTTTCGCAAAAATACGGTGGCCCGTCCGGTGGGTTCTCGCCGCTTGGAGGAATCATTATTTTCCGCGTAATAAGGAGGCACATACTTGCTGCGGCCGTGGACCCAGCTGAGACTCTCCACATATAGTATACTTCCAATGGAAGTCGTTCCTTGACCACGTTGACGTTGCCGCGTTCCATTGCATGCATGCGTCCATGGGCGTGGTGCGTCCCCACTGTCAGCCTCTCACGTACAGTCATCTTCCGATGACTCTCGATTTATTGACCACGTTGACCACACCGTCCGAAGCGCACTCTGCATGGAACGACCCGGAGATGGGGAAGACGGGGCAGTGGAGTCGCAGATGGAGAGGAGTGGGAAACTTCACTGGTTCGGGTGCGCGGCAGCACAGCCACGGTGCCGCCCACGGGAGACAGGAGCAAGAACAGAGGTTGAAGAAGGAGCACGGCTGTTGGATTAACATCCAACGGTCCAGCTGCTAGAATCATTTGTTGATTAAGTTGACAAAGCCGTGCGTACATGTCCTCTTAGCAGGCCCACAAGTCGATCACCAAATCTGACCGGGTCCCGGTGTCAACGGGATGAATAATTTTTTTCGCAAAACAAGGAGGCACTTCCTTCTATGCGAAGATACAGCCGGCGGGTCCCAGCTGTCAGGTGGAGGAAACATTTTTTTCAGCTTAATAAGGAAGAACTTTCCTTGCGTGCGACCATGGACCTCGTGGGTCCTAGACGTCAGGCTCTCCACGTACATTCCCCTTTCGATGACTCTTGTTTGTTGACCATGCCGCACCGAACACAGCGAGGCGGTGGACGACGGTGAGGCCCCGGACGGGAACGACTCGCAGATGGGAAAACACGGCAGTGGAGTCGCAGATTGAGAGGAGGAGAAGGGTTATAACTGGTTCTGTTGTGGCGTGGGGCTGTAGTCTGTGGAGAATAACAGGAGGTGTCGAGGGGTGGAGGGATAGCCTGGCCGGCGGTGGGGTAGCGCTTCACAGCGATGCGTGCTAAGCAGAGCCGCTAGCCGCCGGAGGCCGGACCAGGCGGTCCCGGCGACGCTGGAGGAAGAAGACGAGATATTGAAGGTGCATGCCGGGCGTTGGATATAAATCCAATGGCTGTGGATGACACAATCATTTGTTGACCAAGTTCACAAGGACACGTTCATATTCATAGCCAACATTCACTATCAACAACTCAAAAGATTCATATATACACAAGCTCAGCATATCTATGCATCCAAATGATTGATAAATCACACGACAATATTCATACATAATTCACAAAAAGATTCAGATATACACATGTTCAGTATGTTTATGCATCCAAATGATTGAGATCACAGCCAATATGATCCATGGACGAACTTTAATTACCTAAGCGTCTGCAGACTAGTAAATGGTGTTCAATCGGATGTACTTCTTGCTAAAATTAGTTCTTGTACGAGTAAACTTTCGAGTACATAAGAGGCAGCACAGACAATCTGAACTTTGCTTGTAGGTTTATCATTAAATAGTGGCCTCGTGCCGAGGGAGGTTTGAGCAACTTGGCCACTACTTTCATCCTACTAGTTTACTGGCTCATCTTGGTCCTGTAACTCGCCAAAATTCTACATTGCGCATTTGAGAAAGGAGGCGGTTGAGAAAATGAACCACCCAAATTTTTGTGTTGTTCAACTGAAATGGAGCATACTTAGCGTGCAGACTGATTAAGTGCGAGATGAATATATCGCGTCAACCAACTTGCGGAATCTTTAGACTCCATGCCATATAGTTCGCTACCATATGTGCCGATAACCAAAAGGCACAAGTTGGGACCAAAGATCATCTGCGTTTTTCCGGGCTATGCACCAAGCAATATTTTGGCGTTCACTCTCCTAATACTTGGAGTTTGACAATTGGTTGGCGTCGGTTGACACTCGAATGAATATAGACACTTCTTGTCAACATCGATGCTTGTGCGAGTGAACTTTGGAGTACATAGCAGCAGCATAAGTACTGTCCATCTCGATCATTTTGTGCAACTCTACCGAAATCACCCAATGTAATGATTTGCACTGAGTTCAGGCTCCAAATTACTCCTTTATGAAATCGACAAACAGTAGCACAATACCAAATTACCAATACATATGACAGGCACAATAATCGGGATAAAGACTAGTACCAACCTTGTGTGAGGTAGCATATCAATTACTATTTCCTTTATCGAAGCCGAGATAAGCCATAGCGATGACAAGAAAGGAAGAAAGCAAGCGGAGATTAGCGACGACAAAGAAAGGACGGAAGCTGTCGAGGCAATGAAGCACCCAAAGTTTTTGTGCCGTTCCACCAAAATCGAGCATCCCTATTGGCACATATATTGAGAGAGTGAGATTACTGTAATAGTGGGACTAGTTGATGAAACATACACTAACAAATAGAAGCACCCTCATTATCTTAATGGCTAAAGTTAGCAACATAGTAGTCTTGCTTAAAGAGAGGTATTAGTTTATTTAATCAGTGCCAATTAGCTCAACTCAACACTCAAAGCATTGCCATTTATCATAGGTTGCAAAACTTAAAATGGATGAAGGCCTTAGGCCCGTACCAACCTGAGAAAAAAAGCTTATTCATGTAGTCCCATAAGAGATGATAAAGCACTCACTGGAATCACACAATAGTATATATTTTTGTGCACTTCAAATGTATGGTTGAAATCACTCTTGTTTACCAAAGGTTGAGATTATATCGAAGATTATCAAGAACTTCCAGCAGAGTTAAAGCACTGGCTGGGATACAGTTCATTGTATTGTCTTGTGTAGTTCCACTAAAATGTATGATTGGCACAACATGATCCCTATTTGCACAAGTAGGAACAAGTGAAACCTTCATTAGCTTAGTGAGAAAGGATAGGAAGACATTAGCATATTACTCAAACAGTAGCATCAAATTCATGATGGACAATCATAAAACATTGCCTCATTGAACCAATGGCAATGAATTGGCATGCAAAACAATAGCACTATTATGTCATGACACTAATAATATTCCCTCCCTTCTCCACCACATGATTCACCTCCATAGACAAACATTCACACGTACATGATTCAGCATAGGGTCCTACTAAAGATTTGTTTAACTCCAACAGGAAAATTAGGTAGTAATAAATTAGTGGTACTTAAGTACTCCGAATTAATTAAGTGAGACAGCAGAAGTGGAAGGGCTCCCTAGAGGATCGTCTCACATGTAAGGTAGTCATTGTCGGAGCCCTTGAATGGCCTCGACTGAGGCCTCACGGCTTCAAAGAAGATCGCCTTGGCACTTTATTTATTCTTCTTCTTCCTCTTCATGCTCTGCTTCTCTTTCTCCTCACCAGTTAGTGAAACCAAGTACATGATTGGCCTTCTAATTCAGAATTAGTTTTGTCGGTGAGGGAGTACAAGTGTACTAGTAAAAACAGCATTATTTTCTCATGGCAGATCGGAAAATAGAGATGAACACATGCATTAAATATCATTCTTACCTAAAGGAAGGTTATGGCGCCAATATGGATGATGAGGATTGGAACACAGATCTCCCTTTGTGCAGTTCCACCAAAATGAACCAACTGTTACATTCTGACATTCCAGTTAAATAGCACAAAAGTCACTTCTTTTAAGAAGAGTTTTGTGCAAAGGCACCAAAGGGTCACAAGCAACCAGTGTGAATTGGATATCCTGTTTGCACAAAAAGGCACAGAGGAAACAATCAGAGTCTCAAACAATTACAGGCAAAAACATCTGGCTAAACTTGTCAGAGTCTCAAACAATTACAGGCAAAAACAGTGGCATGGCTTCATTTTTACCAGGGACATTACATTAAGAACAACTAAGGCTGCGTTCGTTCACGGGTTTGGTGCAGGATTTTCGTAGGAACACAATTCCTACGGTATTCTTTCCCTTCCAACCGTTCGGAACACGACAAAGGTGAATAGTGTTTCATAGGAAAGCTGGTCCGGTAGTACTGATTCCATGGGATTAGAAACATCCACACGCTGCTCATTTTTTGGGCGGAAGCGCGAGGCAGGCGCTCGCTGCCATGCGTTAGACAGGTTGTTGTGCTGTGTTTGCCGGAATAAAAAATCAACCTATGTGTGGTACGTGAGGTGAGGACAAGAGTAGTCACTGTGCAGCTGAATAAACAAATAGCATCTCATACTGCCAAGCATGCTACTCTAAAAAAACAAATATGTACATTTCGTAGTCCATCCGAACACATTCTCTTGAGAGTTTCCTCCGGTTCGTTGTTCCATAGTTTTATACCTACATTCCTTTCCTATTCCTCTATTTTCATCAAGATCTATGTTTTCTGCCCCTTTATTACTAATCGAGCCTAAATATTTGGTATAAGGGCATGGGACGTTGGGTGCACCAAAGACAAAGCACCATGTACGTAAACAGGGGCATAAAGTGGTGATTCATAGTTTGTTGCCCCGAGAAACAAACATCCAAGAAACATATCTGGGTTGGTCCCAATTTTGTTCACTCTAGCCACCTACTCCTATGTGTGGATAGCAAATCTAGTCCTGGTCATACCACTGTGTACAGCGTTACCCCTATATTTCCCTTTTCGACCAAGACACCGGTTGGATGACCAGTCTGTACTACTTTCACCCCCTTTCCTTCCTGTTTGTACCAAGTCCGATGTACATACTAAATTCCCCCACCCCCACTTTATTTCTTATTTGAACCAAGTACTCCCTTCGTCCTGAATTACTTGTCATCAAAATGGATGTGTCTAGAACTAAATACATATACATACATCCATTTCAATGACAAGTATTTTCGAACGGAGGGAGTACAAGATTCGACTCCATGAAGTAGTTCTACCTCTAACAATAGAAAAAAAATAGGTGACATTGGACCATCCGATCGAGAGGGGCTGAGAGGTAGAAAATGATGCACATACTGACGTGAAGCGAAATGGGGAAGTAGAGCTAAGGCGGTTTCGAACGAAGATATACCTGAAGGTCGTCGGGATGTGGACAGGTGGGCGGCGGCAGGCCGGATCCGCCCACAGGCAACGACGAAGGGATCGGAGGACCTCCCGCGCCGGCGCTCGGCCAGAGATAACGGTGCGGCCGGCAGTGGGTCTCCTCCCTCGCTGTCGACGACGGCCTAAACGCTGCCCCTCCTCCCCTTCACCGGCGGAGGGGGATACGTCTGGATCTGTAACCAGCGGTGAGGATAGAAAGCCAGTGTTTTTTGAAGGGAGAAAGATAGTGTTACTACCCCTATCTTGTTTAGATCTGGAGAGGATGAAAGTATGTGAATAGAGCAACCCTAGCAAGCAAGCGCGGAGGCTCCAGCCTATATATAAGTAGTGGGGTAGTTTTCCTTTTTCACTCCACCAAACAAACGTTTAAAATTGTGTACTACTACATGCCAGGTCGCGGTTTTTTTAGTTGTTGATTGTTTTTTGAGATAGCTACCCGCTTGTTCCAAGTGGTGTTACGGTGTGCCAGGTCACACTTTGTATCATTCAAGTCTGGTACTACAAGTCCCTCCATTAAATGAACAACCACCCCCTTGTAAAAATTGTGAACAAGCCCACGGCTAAAATTAGCGGAAACATGGGTTGCCCCAACATGCATTATTATTTATATTTTCTACTCCCTCCGTTCCTAAATATAAGTCTTTTTTATTAGCCACACCTAAGACAAGAATTTTTTTATTAGCAATGAACCCCACATGTCATAGACACAAAAATTGTGGCAAGATTTCCTTAGGCAAGCCAAAGTGTGTCTAACAATTTGAGCAACTCAATTTAGGCAAGTGTGGCAAGTGTGGGAAAAATAATGTGGCAACATAAGACAAACATAGTCACAATCCAAACAGCCCCGTAATTTTTTGTGACATGCATGAAAATTTGGTTAGTTAAATTTATAGTCAAAATTTGGCAAGGTGCATCAAATCAACACATGCAAGTATCAAAAGGAAAGTCACGGCACGCATGCATGCGTTGTACTCCCTCTGTTTCCAAATATAAGTCTTTTTAGAGATTGCAACAAGTGACTACATACGAAGCAGAATATGTCTTCTCCTACATACGAAGTAGCCCATCTGAAATGTGTAAAAAGACTTTTATCGAGTGCAGTGCTTTGATGTGTCGCGTCAACTCGTACAAGACCGAGAAATTTGATTACTACGACGCCCTCTCCCGCGCGGACTGAGCTCTGGTGCCTTAACTGCACCTGCCTTTCGCTGCATGACAGGAGGGCCAACCACCTCTTGGGCCCACCTGTCATAGACGCAAAGGCAGGAGCAGTAAGTAGAAGCTTTCGCTACACGCTATCCCTCCCGCACGAGGTGGACGGACATGCACCAGTGGATTTGATACTGTAGAAGTAGGAGTAGCATCATTGTTCGTCTTCTCGAAGAGGCGAAGAGCCAAGCGCAACCCGAATGTGGTAGTTGCGAACGCTCGCGTGGTGCGGTTCCTTGGAGCACGCATATAATAGCCAGGCTCTTGCATGAGACAAAATTGCTACTCCCTCCTTTCCGGTTTATAGTGCTCAATTCAAAAATCTCACCAATAAATGTAGATGGTGAGTGGTGGAATACAGTTTGTAGTTTTGCAAAAGCGCCTAATTAATGCTCTTGTTTTCCTCAAAAAAATATGTTTATCAATGCATTAATTGCAATGCATGCATGCATAAAGTACATGCATTGGTCAATTTTCTCTTAATACTTGTGTGGAATGATTTAATGCACCTTGGAATCTGAAAATGTGATGGAAAACAGCCAAATTGAGCCTTATAAAATGGAAAACATAAAATTTTGAGACAAGCCCTATAAACCGGAAAGGAGGGAGTATTGTTTAACAATTAAACTCCATTATCCATTGGTTGATACTCATTCTCAAGATAGGTCCACGCGCTTAGCACCGTTTCCTCCTGGGGTCACCAATGTTTATTTGCTAATTAATAGCATTGCATGCAATGAACTAACCATTGCAAGTCATTAAAAGCATGCACACCTCTCATCTCTTATTGGTTGATATGTCAAGAAACAAGAAACAAGGTAGAAGTTAATGCACCGCGCCTAAGTGTTTTGGGACTATTTGGTTTTCGTAAGATGACTTACACACCTAGACGGAGGGAGTAGTATAGACCTGTAAACTGGAAAGGAGTATTTGCCTATCTAGAGATTTCAACAAGTGACTAGACTACGCCGTGTGCAGTACCCCCTCCCTTTCGGTTTATAGGGCTCAAATCTCAAATCTCATGAACCAAGGCATTTTGAGATTGGAGGAATGTATCTCGTACTTTACAAAACTACCCTAATTAAACTCATGCATTAATTACGTAGTTCTCTCGTTTTCCTCTCTGCCTTGGTCACGGTGCACAATATTGAGCACTCCTATATGACTAGCCGCTCTATCTACATGCAGGACATTTCAAAGCATCTGGGCATGCGTGCCATCCACCAAATCACAGCGAGGTGCTACAGTCGAGACTCACCTGTCACCCCGGTGTGGCCGTCATGACACGTCATATCACAAAACCCACCTCTTTACCAGCAGTGGTAAGGTGGCCTCCAAGTTGGACTGGATGAAGCAACCATCATTTCATTGGAACGCTCGTTCAAGCCATTTCTTCCCTTTCTTGAAGAAAACCTCACTCTAGGCTACTCACTTCTGCCATTTTTATTCTGTACCGACGAAGGAAAGGTGGGCGAATCAGTTATGCTGCTATATTTTCATTCCAATAATCTTCTTTTTGTGAAGCACCGACCGATTCTCACATCCTATTCTTTTCCTGTTTTCATTGCGATTGTGGTTTCCTTTCGATTGTTTTTGGTTGTCAGTTCATTAATGGATCTTGGAGCACTAGGCAAACAGTTGCCGGCGGACAACCCACTGGAGACAGCGATCTCCAGGAAGTGAGCACCTTCCAACGAGTTGACCATGTTGGCGGGCCAACCCATGGAGACGAAGAACTCCAAGAAACAAGCAATGGCCAAAGAGTTGAGGACGTTGGCGAACGAACTCCTCAAAGAAAGTTGGAAGAACAGCAAGGGCCCCACCGTGCCGACCCCAGGAACTCTGATTGCCACCTATGTGAGGCTCAAGACGAGAGTTTGAGGAGATAGTCACCGTTGAGAAGCAGTATTCTCCTGGCAAGGTGATGGCCCCCATCGAGGACGAGGAGATGGCCCCCGGAGGGAGGAGATCCCTCGGTGAGCTGCACAAGGTAAAAAATAATGGCTTATTACCATAGTTGTGGTTTTTGATTATTTGCAATGTGCTTGCTAATATGTTAGGGTTGTGCAGGTGCCGGTGGTTGTCCTTGATGATTCTGAGGTCGTGGCCCGTCCTGTTGACATCGCCTGCAGATCTATTCCGATGCCGCTGTCCATCCTGTGGACATCACCCCAGAGATCGATTCCGATGTCGCGGTCAGTCCTGTGGGCATCGCCCCAGAAATTGATTCCCATGCCGCTGTCCATGCTGTGGTCATTGCCCAAGAGATCGATGACAAGAAATAGTTGGTCGCGCTAATCCTTCAAGGTAGTTTGCATTGCCCTGTGTTTAATTACCAGAATGATGCGTGTTATCAAACCATCTTAGGGCTAGTGCACTGTCTTGTGTGGGAGGATCTTGCTACTTTTGTTTGATAGTGAATCATGCGATGAATCATGCGAACCCTCTCCGAGTTATGGAAACAGATGTATCCTCACCAGCTTTTGATGTAATATATGGGCTTGCTTAAATGTAAGTTTGAACTGTTTATCATATCAGCAGGGCTTGTTTGATGATTCTTGGTGTTAGTAGGCTAGCTACTTGCGAGCTATAGTACTTGCAAAACACTCATCGAAGAGAAACGTTGGGGCTGATGAGCCCGTGGTACGCTTATACTTATCCCTCGTCGATCGACCAATGGCCCTAGCTCCTAAAATTGTAGACTTAGCGATCGATCAGACAATAGTCGACATACACCCAGGCCTCATTTGGTTCATAGGGTAGGAAAATCGTATCAAAAGTACAGAGAACGTGCAACACAAAATCATAGCAGTGCAGAGAGGTACTCCCTCCGTTCCAAAATAGATGACCTAGGCGGGCTAGTTTGGCCTAGTTGGTTTCAGTGATATGACATGGTACAGTGCCGTCCAGTCTTCGCGTGTGGTAGCGATATTGCGGGTACGATAAGTTTTCTTGAAGAAGCGGAATTCAACGAAGTCATGATGGTTCCTTCATCCGAACAACTTACAGTGGGAAAGGTTGGGCCTGCGATACGACCGGGGTAGACCAGGATAATTTTGTGCATGGCAGGTGGACCAGGATGGTCGACGGCCCACATGTCGGCGAATGAAAGTATTCTTTCCAATATAGAGGACGAGCAACGAGTATTCATTGTTTGTTTTTGATGAAAGCTATTGTCTCCACTGTTACTCCTTGACTTTGTCAATGCCTCTCTCTCCTCCACATAAGCGGGGACTACTTGCTATGCATGCAGCGGCATTTGGCGTCTTGAGGGGCCAGGGCGGTGAGAGCGGGCACCGGAAGAGGTCCGGACTCTAGCATGGCCCACCTCACATTATCACCATATATTCCTTGGAGTCCGTGCGCGGGGGGCGGGCAATCTCTTCTCCCTCCCCCGTTTCTCTCTTCTCACCGGCCCGCTTGAAAGCGATTAGATTTCGGCTATCGACGGTTTATTCAATTAAGGTCCCACATGTCAGTGAAATTGCAAGACAACGCGTGTCCCCTCTGGTGAGCGGAGTGCGAGTCGGACTGTCGGGGTTGCGACGCGTACGAGTCATAAGTGTGCCGCCTTTTCCTTTAGAACTTGCGAAGCATAACATTTTCGCGCGATCGATCGATAGAAATCCAGAACAAAATGACGAGGGTGGTGCTTTCCCGCTCGTTAGGCGGGCTAGTTCGAGTGATATGACGTGCTACAGTGCCGTCCACTTGCTCCATTTTTATGTAAGCAAGAGTTTACACTCTTATGTGGGAGGAGTGCGGAACAATCATGGATCTGATTTTGATCGAGGCATAACTGTTCCCTGCCAAATAATGGAGGATTGTTAGCGATTATAGCATGATAGTTACGGCATCTCCAGCGCTGGCCCACAAATTTACACCGGCATCTGTCCAAGGACACTGATGGATGCCATTCGATGTTGCCCGCATACAATTCGACAACTATATGAACTAACCGGACGAAATTCGTGCAAACAAAGCAAATTTCAAATTAATCGGAAGAAATTAACCGAATGAAATTCATTACATTTCGAAAACTTTTCCTACAAACTGGACGAAATACATTACATATTTCGCACAAACCGTACTAAAACCTACTGTAAACCTAACCTAAACGATCGACGGCGCCCGACCACCATGTCTTGCCATGAACCCGAGAAAGCCGGCCATTGCCTTTGCCTCCTCCTCATCCACCTCAATAACCTCCTCCTCCAGAGCACAAGGTTCTGAAGATTTCTGCCTCCACGTCGCCGTCAAGTGGCTAATCGGCCGCCGATGTTTACCCCACCAAGCTTGGCGTCGACTGAGTGGAGTAGCGGTGGCCTTCCCGAGACTAGAGTGGCGGCGACCTACCGTGTACTACTCTTCCTCGCTGTCGGCTGCACCCACGCACGTGCGTCGGCTTCGTGGTCGTGGCGGCGGAGGGCGGCCGGGGGGGTGCCGGCGATATCCTTCGTTTGCTCAAGCGACAGTACGTCGAAGAGAGCTTTGGAGCGCGCCCGGAGCCGAGCCACCGATGTCCCTCGTCTGCTCCTGCGACAGTACATCCAAGAGAGCTTCGGAGCGCTAGGAGGCCATGGTTGAAGTGGTGCCGACAGAAGGAAGGGACCGGAGGAGAATAAGTGTGGGTCTTTGGCTATGGCTAGGAGCTGGGGCTCAAGTTAATATAGCGGGCGAATGGCAATGAGCCGCGAACGGATGGACAATGGCGCCGGAGTAGGTTCATCGGCGTGAATGCGAAGTAACATCAGTAGCTAGCGATCTTCTGGTACAATAGTTTTCTTCAAGAAGCGGAATTCAACGAAGTCATGATGGTTCCTTCGTCCGAGCAACTTCAAAGTGGGAAGTGGGCCTATGATTTGACGGCTCATTAGTCATTGTTACTGCGGCGCGACGACCTGTGTGACTCTCCCTTGGAGTTCTGCGTGCATGGCAAGTGGACCAGGATGGTCGACGTCCCACATGTTGGCGAATGGAAGTATTCTTTCTGATATCGAGGAGCAAGGAAACCGCGTGGTATAGTATCACTACTGATTGGTTCGCAAAAAAATAGTATCACTGCCGATTTATAATTATTTTTTATTTCTGATGAATGCTAGCGTTTCAACTCTTATGACGAAGGGTGCCAAACACGGCACGTGTTGGATGTCCTACACATCAGAGAAAGGAGTGGAACATGAACAGTGTGGTAGAGTCCAGCGTAAAAAAACAGCATGGTAGAGCGTCTCCACTTCTTCCACTTCTGGGTTCGAGACCACACGTAGTATTATATAGTGGTATGAACGATACAAAGTGCGACCTGGAGAGAAAGACACGTCTAGTTGGAATGTCTCGGGGCATACATGTAAACAAATATAAAAGTTAATATGTTCCTCCAACTAATATAGTAGTAGTAGAGTACTTAGGCACGTACTCCATAACATCACCGTGCATTGCACGTACAACATTTAGTGGTAGTACGTAGTAAGAGACAAATGCCGCCTAAGAGTTCCCTTCTCGGCCTACTTTTGGGTGTTTGGTAGAGTGTATGGAGGGTGCATGAGTCCACACTAATTTAGCACAAATACACTAGAAGCATGCATGAAGAGAGCATGCATGAAGAGGGGTGTTGAGTTGAGCATGCATGAAGAGGGAACAACTATGCTGAGACGAGAACGCAACCAAACACACCCTATATGCCACGCATGTTCATACCATTTGTGCCTTTCTACTTCACTTACTGCGCTCCATTACTCAGGTTCGTACGTCTACCCCTGGATACATGTCCGTCTCGTAGTTCCAGTCCCACGTGTTCTTCATATAGATGGAACGATCCTTGCATAACATGTGCACCTTGATGCTAGATGTCTCACGTGTTGGCAAAAGGATGAACAAAGCTCACGTAAAAAATAGAGTGGAAGAACATAGATTCCGGACGACTGAGAAGGAGCAAGGAACCTCGTGGTGGAGTGTCTGCACTCATAATATTTAATATTATTCAGTGATATAAAATTAACCAATCATCTCCGCAGTGGACTGGAAGAGTACGAAACACGGCAGCCCAGTGTAGTTACATCCTACTAGTACATGGCTAACCCACGCTATCACCATATTTCTTGGCTTCCGTGCGACACATATCTCTAGTAATCCAGCAGCCTGTATCGCTTCTCCCTCCTCGTCTCTATCAAAGTGCGGTGGGTTGGCGTTTCTGCCGTCTATTGAGGTCGGTTAAATATCACATGTTAGCAACATGCCAAGAGCATTCTAAAAAAATTCCTTTCATGTTCCGTTTTCAAAAAGAAAAAAATCCTTTCACGCATTTAATTTGTCTCAGTATGCTTTGAGCAACTTGCATGTCCTATATCGCTCTGTTTGATACTCTAACTTAGCTAGAGGTTAGACTAACTCATGACTAACCCTGAACTAACTGTAGCCAAAGAGGTGTTTGGGTGTGAGGGTTAGATTGACAATAAATGCACTTGGAGAGAGAAAAGTGATTTTTCGGTGGTCCCAATGAGAACTATCTCCGATTAGCACCTCTTGGGTGGGATAGTTTTTTTGGTGGGTTCAGTGCAACTTGCTCCAATTTAAACCCTCATGCTTGGATACTTTAGGGATATTTGAGCCCCAACTAGCTCAAACTAACTCTAACCCATGTATCCAAACAGGGCCTATGGCTGATCTCGGCGTGGAAGCGATCGCGTGCACCGGGAAGCGGCGCTCTCTCGCCGTCGCGCCACTTCAAAGCTGGCGCCCGGTGAGAGGTCGCCTCCGCTCGGCCGGGCATTAATGCGGCATCGACGCCCAGTATGACGCCGACCGCTTTCACGCGAGAAGCGCCGCTACCGGCAAGGGAGTATAGGTTTTGAACCGTTTGGTGTAGTCTTTGGTAGTTTGCAAAACTACTCAATTATTGCACTCGGTTTCCTAAGAAATTGTGGTAAAAACGTTACTCCACAGCCCGCTTCCTTCTCCTTCCTCTTCCACCGCTCAAGACGTCTGTGGGAAGCGACGGTCAACCCTTATATAGGAGTGCTAGCACAAAAAGATGCATGCATGACCACTAAAATTTCCATATTAAAGCGCCGCTCCGGCGGGAGTATGGCGTATGTTGTTACCTTCGGTCGGCCCATGGCTACCGAGCGACAGCGACCAGAGAAGAGGCGGCGGGAGGGGAATGAATGCAGCTACTTTTTGGGTTCGCCTTCCGGCTTAAATAAATGCGCAGCATCACGTGTACCCGCGAGTGCACAAATTGTAACATACTCGTGTCTGCTTAAGTGGGCATCATTTTAACTGGTGTGTGTGGGAGAGAGATTCTGAGAGACAGAGTGCGTGTGTGCGACTCTACTCTTCGGACATGTACTCAACCTTTTGCATCGGGATATAAGTATAATGGTATTTATTTTAGCTAGTGATTTATGTGGCCATGTTAACGTGGTTGTGTCAAAAAAATGTCACTTCCTGCTTGTGATTTGCGTTATATAATTACAAGCAAGATTCTCGTGCATTGCACGGAACATCAATATGCATTTTTTTACAAAACACCTGTTGTGATTGACCCATGCAGGAGTAATCCCATGTGTAAAAACTAATGATATCTCGAGAATTTTATTGGAAAACTGGTATCTCGAGAATGTCATCGAAAAAATGAAAGATGAGAGATAAGGTGAGGAGGAGTGGAGCGTGGTGGTGACTGGTGGTCGGAATGGGTGGAGGCATGGGGATGGACGGCGCCGGCAAGCGGCAGCGGCCACCATGCATGCTAGATTGTTCCAGAGACTTATTCCTTTCTTAATTGCTGAGCAATGAGGTTGCGGGAGATAATGATGTGGAGAGAGGTGCGGGTATCTTTTGTAAAATTATCATAGTTTGCTTTCTATCCGCCGAGATATAGATCATACGGTCTGTATTACATAAGATGGCAGTGCACACCATCATCGCCAACTCGTTTTTTTATAAGGGTACAGATGATAACTTTCTTGACTACTAAAGTAGTGGAATTTGTCCATGTTATGCAAGTAAATAAAGGTGATTGTTTATCATACGGGTAAGGTTGGATGAAGGGTGGTAGGAACAAATGCTCCGCCTAGAGCATGTGTGTGTGAGATGGAGTCTTAGTGTGTGTGTGGGGTGTGTGCGTGTGTGTGAGAGAGAGAGAGAGGAGAGAGAGATGGAGTCTTAGTTTGTCTGTGTGTGTGTGAGAGAGAGAGAGATGGAGTCTAAGTGTGTGGGGGGGTGCGTGCGTGTGTCTGTGTGTGTTCGTGTGTGTGTGTGAGAGAGAGAGATGGAGTCTTAGTGTGTGTGGGGGGGTGTGCGTGTGTGTGTGTGTGTGTGTCGCGGGGCCCTCTGTGGTGGATGTAATTTAAGTGTGCATGGCTTCATCATAGAGAAGTGATGTGTATGGCAGAGGCCACCAACGATGGGGTGCGAGAGAGAAAATGCCCGTAGAGAGGGAAGAGAAGGTGCGTGCTGCTAGAGGAGTCGACATCGAGAGAACGTGTTTGTTCAAGAGACACCGAGGAAGACTACTATATATCGATGGTGCATGTAGGCGGAATTAAACAAAGGGATGGTCTTATTGGTTTCGGGATATAGGGGAAGAGTGAGAGGCGGCGGGGGTAGCTAGAAGGAGATTGTTAAGTGTGAGTGTGTGTTTTACCCATCCAAAGCGGAAGTTATGTGCACAAAAGAGGAGAACGATTCGATGTGGCGTTAGGATTGAGGGTAATTAACTACGTATGGAGACATAGAGACCTTGAACGTGCATGTGTGAGAGGTATACATGTATACGTGGGATGTGTTTGTGTGCGCGCGCGCATGATCGAGATAAAAGAAAGAAGACATAAGTCATAAGATCAAGGACATGGGAGAGACGGATCGGTATGACAATATGCATGCATGTGAGAATGCAGGGAAGAAGGCCCGACAATTGAGCATGTGTTTTTGTCTTTAAGAGATAGTGGCGTGGGCTGGAGCATGCATCTATGGCGAGCAGAGGGGGTGAGGTGCAACGATTGTGCAAAAGAGATCAACCTATAAATGCATATGTATGGAGAGACATATATTGTGTGGGTGATAGGAAGCAAGACTCCATGCGAGAAAGAAATGTTGACGGAGAAACTACAGATAGATACAGAGATGGAGATGCTAGCTAGAGGGACATCCGCTAGTTCGGGTGTTGGAGATGACTGTCGGGTGGTTCAAAGGGTGAAGTTATATATGTGTGTGAGAGGGCACTTGACTGCATGTAGAGAGAAACATATGTAGTGTGCGTGATAGGAATCAAGAGTGAGGGCGAGAAAGAAGGTTGATGGAGAAACAGATAAATAGAAAGATAAAGATGCTAGCTAGTGTGCATTAGAGATAGGAGTCGAGTGGATCAAAAGGCTGGGTTATGTGTGTGGGTGTGAGAGAGATAGAGAGAGGGTGCATGTGAGTCACATACAAATAGATATCAGAGAGAAATGAGATCCGGAGAGACGGAGTTTTGTGTCTGCGAGAGAGAAAGATATTTCACAACGAGAGTGATAGCTAGAGAGACATATGAGGGAACGCAAGATATCTCTAGGGAGAGAGGGTGTGTGTGAGGGACATACAAGAGAACAATGGATAAATATGAGACCCTGGGAGACAGAGTTTGTGTTTGTGTGTGAGAAAGAGATATTGCGGAGGAAGAGTCGTAGGTTCTCATATCTAAGGAGCGAAAGACATCTCTGTATGAGGGGTGTGCGAGTGGAACACATGGGAATAGTAGAGAGAAATGAGACCCCGGGAGACAAAGTTTTGTGTTGGTGTGAGAGAAAGAGATTCCACATGGAGAATCATAGTTAGAGACACATAGCAGGGAGCGAGATATACATAGAGAGAGATAGAGTGATGAAGGTCGAGTGAGAGAGTACCGTCGGTGTTACTGAAGATAAAAGATCATTGTCGACATACGGTAGCACGAGAGATACACGAGACGATGAACGCAGATAGGTCCGTAGAGATAGTCCTATATAAGCATGAGTGATAGCTATATGAGACGAATATCTGGATTAAACGGGATTCAAATATTTAAACTGGAGATCACGACATCGATAATATCATAATGCAAATTGGTGTATCAAACATGCATATTCATTTGAATTTGGGCACACGTGTAATGTTATATAGTTTATCAATATTGGTGATCCATAGATTCTTCAACTACAAATAATGCATGGTTTATTTGCAATTAATGTCTAAACGGGATTACACTATATGTTGCGTGTGTGAAACACATTATACATGTTTGAGAAGTTAAAAAAACCCGCATGAAACACACATTAATTAGAGACAGTTAGCGAGGAATGCATACATTGTATTTCAACATAAAGTGGTTTCAAATATTTGAAAATCCAAATTGATGGATACAACCTTATGAATCTGAGATCATGCCATTTGTAAACCATATTTATGTATAAATGGTGTTGTGCTTTTGAAAGTATATATAAAAAATGATGTATATAGAATGTAATTCCAATTGAAAATGGATCCCGCCCGAAAAAAATAGAATACAAACAGGATTCGAATTGAGTTGGCACGGTAAACGTGCACTCTGCAAAATTTGAACGAAGCGGGGAAAGTCGCAGAATCGCCTCAAAAACCAAAATCTGCGAGATGGAAATCACTATCGCCTATCCTCGCCACGCAAAGCCTATCTGCTGGATTTCTATAGGTTTCGATAGGGGTAGGTTTGTAATTTCACCCAAACGTGACGTAACCGCCTCTCACCCGGATTCATACACGATGGGCGCCAACACAGTGTGACCTCGGCCGAAATCGACTCCCTCCCTGATTCATATTCATACACGGTGGGCACCAAAAACAAACTCTCGTCGGCAAATATTCGGTGTATGCGAGATTACCTGTGACGCCCCCGATTCAATCGTACACTAATCATGCACGCAAATGTGTACGGTCAAGATCAGGGACTCACGGGAAGATATCACAACACAACTCTAAAACATAAATAAGTCATACAAGCATCATAATACAAGCCAGGGGCCTCGAGGGCTCGAATACAAGTGCTCGATCATAGACGAGTCAGGGGAAGCAACAATATCTGAGAACAGACATAAGTTAAACAAGTTGCCATAAGATGGCTATCACAAACTAGAATACAGATCGAAAGAGGCGCAGGCCTCCTGCCTGGGATCCTCCTAAACTACTCACAGTCGCCGATTGGGCTGCACGTATTAGTAGGCACCTCCGGTGTAGTAGGAGTCGTCGTCGAAGGTGGCGTCTGGCTCCTGGACTCCATCGTCTGGTCGCAGCAACCGGGTAAAGAAAGGGGGAAAAGGGGGAACAAGGCAACCGTGAGTACTCATCCAAAGTACTCGCAAGCAAGGAGCTACCCTACATATGCATGGATATATGTGTAAAGGGCCATATCGGTGGACTGAATCGCAGAAGGCCGTAATAAGAGGGGATAGCTAATCCCGTCGAAGACTACGCTCAGCAGCCTCCATCTTGCAAAATGTAGAAGAGAGCAGATCAAGTCCTCCAAGTAGCATCGCATAGCATAATCCTACCCGGCGATCCCTCCTCGTAACCCCGAGAGAGAGCGACCACCGGGTTGTATCTCGCACTTGGAAGGGTGTGTTTTATTAAGTATCCGGTTCTAGTTGTCATAAGGTCAAGGTACAACTCCAATCGCCCCTGCTATCGAAGATCACGGCTATTCGAATAGATTAATCACCGCAGGGTGCACCACATAACCCAACACGCTTGATCCCATTTGGCCGGGCACACTTTTCTCGGGTCATGCCCGCCGCTGGAGATCAACACGCCGCAGCCCCACCTAGGCACAACAGAGAGGCCAAGACGCCGGTTCAAACCTAAGCGCACAGGGGTCAGGGCCCATCGCCCAATGCACACTGCAGACGCTATGCGGGCGGAAGCGTAACTAGCCCCTTAATACAAGAGCAGCCTACGTTCCAATCCGGGCGCACCACTCCGGGCCGACATCATGAAGTGCTTGGCTGATACCACGACGCCGGGATACCCATAACTACTCCCACGTAGATGGTTAGTGCGTATAGACCAAATGGCCGACTCGGATCAAATACCAAGATCTCGTTAAGCGTGCAGTTAAGTATCCATGAACGCCGACCAGGCCAGGCCCACCTCTCTCCTAGGTGGTCTCAACCTGCCTGCCGCCCGCCAGAAGTAACAAATGGGGCCGTCGGGAACCCAGGCCCACCTCTACCGGGATGGAGCCACCTGTCCCTTTCAAATTTCATCTCCTAACAAGAATACGGTGTAATGTAATAGTGTAAAGTATATAGTATATGCCCGTGATCACCTCCTCAAGTGATCACGGCCCAAGAGTATAGCATGGCGAGACGGACAAGAGTGTAGGGCCACCGATGGAACACTAGCATCCTATACTAAGCGAGGATAAAGGTGTAAAGGTAACAACAGAGTAGCAAGGACAAAGCTATGCAGCAAAGATAGGATTAATCGAAGCAAGAATATGCTACACTACTCTAATGCAAGCATTATAGAGAAGAGTAGGCGATATCCGTGATCAAAGGGGGCTTGCCCGGAAGCTCCGGCAAGAGAGAGGGTCGTCGGTGACGAGCCCGACCACAGGGGCATCAAAGATCGCCACGGGTCTACCAAAGAGAAGAGGGGAGAAACAGTAAATACATAGCAAGCAAGTGCATAACAGACAACAGCAGAGCTAGACGTGTTCTAACGCGGTATGAGGTGATACCGGTGAAGGAAACATCCGGGAAGTATCCCCGGTGTTTCGTGGTTTTCAAAGAGGAGCCGAGGGGGAAAGTTATGAGTTCGATAGGTTAGGGATGCGTGATCGATTTAACGGGCTGCGATCCGGGTTCGTCTCACATGCCGAGCAACTTTCATGTAGAAAGTATTTTCATCTCGAGCTACGGTTTATTTTATATGATTTTTAAAAGATTTAATTCATTTTTAATGATTATTTAATTATTTAAATTCAACATTATCCGTATCAAAGGCACGCCGACGTCAAGATGACGCCGCAGTCAATGAGAGGCGCTGACCGGTCAACTCGACGGTGGGTCCCATTCGCTCGACGATTAGTCTAATTAGGGTTTAATTAAACTATCTACTTAATTAGATTAATTAAAAATGATTAATTAACTTAATTAATGCATTAACTATTTTAATTATTAATTAATTAATTATTTATATATTTATTTTTATTATATACTTTTTTTTAATAAAAGCGCTCGTGGGGTGGGGCTCAGATGCCATTGGCCCTAGGGGCCAAACGGGCGAGCGGGGTTACGTGCGCGGGCGCAGCCCGAATGGGGGCTAGCCCGCGGGGGCGCACCCGACCGGGCAACAAGGGGCGGCTGGTGGGCGCGGGCGCCAGCACGCCGGCGTTGAGCTCGGCCGGGCGACCCAAGTGAGCATGGGGAGGCCCGCGGCCAGAGGGGCGAGGTTGTGGTGGCCGGGCGGTGCCGGGGCGGACGAGGCGAGGCCGGGGCGGAGTGGCACGACGGCAGGGGAGACCGCCGGGCCAGAGACAAAGCGACAAAGCAGCCGCGGGCTGCAGCAGGGGACGAGGCCGTGGGGAGGGGTCACATGAAGTTGCCGACGGCGCCGGGCGAAGCGGTGCGAGGGGGGACGCCTGGTGGCGGTGATGCTGGGCTGGTGCGGGCGCTGCAAGGGAAGAGAGGAGGAGGGGGCCTCACAGGGGGGTTGTAGGGACCGTGGCAGCGGGGGTCGAGGGGGGGGACGGGGACGTCGTCGGCGTCGAGGAGGCAGGCCGGTGGGGGAGGTCCGGCGAGGTGCTCGCAGGCAGCGGCGAGGCTCGGGGTCGGCCGATGAGGAGGAGGCCGAGGACGCGGAGACGCAGGGGAGGAGACGGGCGGCGAGCTCCGAGCGGCGGCATCGGAGGTGATGGTGGTGTGGGGGGTTCGGCGACGGGGCGACGGGGTTGCTCCGGGTCCTCGTGCGGCGGCGGCAAGTGACGGCTGCCGGCGCTGGGCGTCGAGGCGACGGGGTCAGGGGCGGTGCGGTGGCGGCGACGGGGGCGAGGCGGCGAGGGGCGCCGGGTTCGTTCCCCATCCCGATCCAGATCAGGATCGAGAGATGGGGGGAAGCAGACGAGGGGGAGACGGGGATGCGAGGTCCAGCGAGGTGGTCCTCCAGGCGGCGTCGACGAGGTGGCTGCGACGGTGTGGCGATGAGGGCGGGGTCGCTCGATGGCCTCCTCTCGATCCCGATCCAGATCGGGAGAGAGGAGGGGGAGGAGATATTTGCGGGAGAGGAGTGGGGGGTGTCGGTGGCCAGTGGGGGGAGTGGGGGAGGTTAAGGCGGCGGGGTGGGCCGGCCTGGCGGCCCGGTGGTTTGCGGCCTGGTGGGCCGAAGCCCAAAGGGCAGGGGGGTTTCTCCCTTCTTCTTTTTTTTATTTAGTTTTAGTTTTTGTTTTTCCTTTTTTGTATTTTCCTTTCTTTTATTTCTTTTCCTTTTCTGTTTTTACTTATTTTAAAATACTTAGGCATTTTATAAAATTGTGTCTATTACACCATATTGACTTATATAAAATATGGCATCTCCCGAAAATTTTTGTTTTAAATTTTGAAAAACTTTTATTGTTTGACTTTATTTCAATTTTGAATTTTGAGCGGGATTTGAATCATCGGGAGATTAACAACAAAGAATCGAGGTGACATGGCATCATTAGGAGTGGGTTATCGTAGCTTAGTTATCCCAAGGCCACAATTCTCCTCCACTACAAGAAATGTCGTCCCGAGATTTAAGAGGGGGACTAAGGGGGGAGGTTCTGGCTACGAAATTCTAGCGAGTTCTCCCAGTCTTGGTTGCTCTTCTTGAAGAGGTCGATCCATTAAGTTGACGTCTTCGTTTCTCTTCTTCAGGTCATGATGATGAAGTCGGCATCCTTTCTTCGGGAACTCCATCGTACTTACGTAAAATGATAAGGGGTAACTCAAAAGAACGGAACTCTGCATGGTTGCTTATCCGGTAGATAACATTAGGGAAGGTGGCGAAAAGTAACTCTCGAATTGAAGCTTAAGAAAGTATCGAGAGCAAAGTAAGGAGGTGCCATAAGACATTTCAAGCAGCCAGGTAATTGTTCAATGCCTCGTCAGAAGGTGAGAGGGGTTTCAGGGCAACGAGAATAAGTACGGTGTCTGATAACAGAATTGATGATCTCCCGGAAAGTGGCTCGTGAATTATGTACGAGTCCTCATGGAGGAATAACTTTGGGAACAGGGGTGTACAGGAGAGTCAGGTTTCGATCTCATGAACTGTGGGTTATGGGCCCACCATGTGGTTGAAAGTAGAAAAGGGGCCGACATCTTACATGGCCATGATAGCAAGGCGTGTCGAGGGTAGTCTGCCTGCTTATGTCGGCAACAACATCGATACCAAGGGCGAGGGACGAAGAGAACCATTTTCCTGCCGTTGAACGAGGCGGACCAATAGGCAAAGTTCTCGGCCCATCCGTGGGTTGCCGGATGCTATCGACAAATGCAACAGGTCCTTATTGACACAGTTGTACACCAAGGTGTTTATATAAGGTAAGAATATTACCGCTTAGATCATATGGATCACAAGGAAGGTTAAATAAATTAATGGAAAGGAAAATGTGATCATCAAATCAATGTAACAAAGGGAAAGGAAAATGTGTTTGACACCTATACTGTGGGTATACCCTTCCCAAGGACAAGCAGAGCATGATACCCATGGCAGGATATTATGAAGAAAACTCCTTAGGTAGGGAGAGGAATTTCATCACATTACCCATACAACGGTGTTTGGATAATTGAGCAAGAAACATTTAGCATTAGACTTCAAATGTTCTTGTTGAAAATCAAAGTATCACGCATGTGCTTCGAGATAGCATTGACATGGTCTTCAAGCAAAAGGTCAGACTCTGGATACACGAAGGATTCATCGGGAACAAATTATAGAATAAGTCTTACCATTTACTCATGGAAGAATAGATAACCTTGCTAAAAGGAAACTATAACAATAGGGCCTCCGCCCAGGGGGGGGGGGGTGCTAGGCATGACATCATGTTACCGGGTCATCAAAGGACCAACATCATAACTCTTGGAAAGTTGTCCCAACCATCATATCTGACCGAGATTCAGATTCGATTGGTGTCATGATACCTCAGACTCTGGATGTCCGAGAAGAAAAGGTGCAACACAAATAGACGAAATGACATTTCAAGATTCTCAGGAAATGAACTATGGGAGCGGGTTCTTGAAGCAACAGTTCTTCCTTAAACCAAGGAGAGGATGAGGGGGTAGCTGATGGAATCAACGAAAATCCTCGAGATTTCCAAAAAGGTGGGTTTCCACAGTTATGTGAACAAGGAGATAACATTTGCCGGAACAAATGATAAAATGGTGTATGCTCGAGGAGAACATACACATTTAAACATTGGATGAGAGGTGCACCGAAATATGGGCTGGGTTGTACGACTAACGTCGGAATGATGATTCAATAATCAATAGTCTAAGAATGGACGACCAACCATTAACTTCAAAGCAATAGGCTTGCTAGAAGGGCAGAATCCAAAAAGTACCGCTCACTTGTTGGTACCCCGGTTGGTATCGATACGAGGACCTAAGAAAGAATGGTGATGGTGAGAAGTATCACCATACCAAGAATTCTTAAGAGGTGGCGTAAATTCTCACAACATTGATGACATAAGAGATGTTAATGTTCCAAGGTAAAGGAGAACAATTGATGGATAGCAGGGAACTCAAGGTATATCACCAAACACGAACAAGCTTGTGTTGGTGGGAAGGCAATAAAGTGGTCGATGATAACGCAGATCATCGAGGGCAAGGGTGGTATTTCTCATCAAGAATTCGATAGATATCCTGGAAGAGCTCATAAGGTTGATGATGATCACGACACATTCGTCGAGAGGTTACACGAAGATGTAATCGGCCCATCGGCGACATCAAGTCAAACGAATGATGAAGCGAAAGGTTATTGGAACCACGATTAGGACAGAAACTCGAAATCAAGTTTGTTGTTCAAGGAGAAATGATATGACGACGAAAATCGACGCTAGCTTAGCTTATCGTCGCAAATTGGTGCTCCGAGAATAAGGACCAGGTAGCACACTTAAAATTTAGCACGACAGGGATATAGTCGATCAGGCTAGGAATGACATGATCGGGTACAACTCGTACTTCAAGAAGATTACTAAGAGTTGTTGAACCGTCGTGCGGACTCGGTTCAGTTATCGGTGTCTTTGAGTGTTTAATATCTCACAGCCCGTGAAAAATTGGAATCAGTGGGAAGGTAGCACTTGATGAAGAACTCATAAGAAGTGATGCAGTTCCATGATAATCTCGAGATACCAGGGGGGTAATACTTGACACAAGATCAAAGTAAAGGTTGGACTGGTGTATTGATCCATAGAAGACAATTGTTTTAACTTGTCCGAGAAATGGAATCAAAGAAGAACAATCATGGTCGGAACCACGGTTGCAAGGGATCAATTCACAGATAACATATGTTAGTTATCAAGGAAATAGTACTAATTACAAGAAGCTACCAGGATAGGAAATACATCGGCCCATGGGCATGAACACAAAGTTCAAGGTCGACTCCCACTTCCCCAATGCATAATCTTCCATTCACCTCTCAGATTTCAAGATGACATTAGTTGTTGAAAGTTTTACCTGGTGCAATACCGTATAAGTATGACTTGTGAAATCTTTCGGTTCACAATCAAGAGGGAAGATGTTGGTTCAATCGCATCGGGGCTTCTTACGAACATATACCATAAGCTTCAAGAGTAAATATCACCAGCTCGAAAGCAGAGCATGGTTGACAAAAGGAAAGGATGCAATTTACCAAAGGCATTATGTATCGAAGAAACAACTCACAAAGTGATTAATTATGAAGGACTCTGTCGGATAATAATCCAACAGTGGATATGGCGATCCACAATGGGGCTGATATGAGTATCGATACCCAATCAGAGGAAGAAAGATTGCAAATGCATCGGTTTATAGAACATCTGAATAGTTCAACGCTTAATTAGCAAAGTAATTATGATTTTCAAATCAAGGGATCAGGAGCAAATGCTCTGATCAAGGATGGATAAGCTGAATAGAGTTAGGGGTACAATCGACGGCAATTTGATTGGTCGATAGCCAGCTCATGTTTAAAATGACGTTCGAGTTTAAGGATGAATTCTATGATCTGTTTGAGGATTGCGAGCATTCGCAACAAATCGAATCAATGGACTCAAAATGATAATGACAATGGATGCCAATAAGATTACTAGACTTATGGGATTAACCATAATGCAAGTAATCAAGAATTTTGAGAGCAATAGGATGCCTGGGATTTTCTAAGATCGAATGGTTTTTCGAGGATTGGTGACATACATGAATCAACCGGGGATGAGCGGATATTCGGTAAGTGCGAGAAATTATCCGTAGGGGTATTCATGTAGCAAAGAACTGCAAGGCAATAGGCGCAAAAGTATTCTCGGAACATTAGAGAGAATTTCGGGTATCTTGTAATAACAAGATTAATCGGGAATAAAAGTAAGAATGACAAAGTAAGTATTTATCCATAGGGATGTTTCGGTGGTAGGGAATTACAAAAGCGACAGCACAAGGTCTCGAGAGAATATCGGAGAGTATCTTCAAATTCTTCTGGTTCACGGAGCAATCACCTGTAGTGAGGGGTTCTCCGGGAGGAAGTAGTAACGAGATCCTAAAGTTAGATTTTAGTAAAAATCGTTTTACCCGAATAGAAGAGAGTTCAGAATCCCAGAGTAAAGAACGAGGAGTAAAAGATCCTAATACCACCCAATGGCGACGTGGGCCCATGGGCCGCACAGCCATGTTAGTAAAAAAAGTCCAATGTCTAGACTCAACTTCGGCCAAGGAGTTGGAAAGGGGGATTCCTACATCCAGTCGGATCTGATACCAACTTGTGACGCCCCCGATTCAATCGTACACTAATCATGCACGCAAATGTGTACGGTCAAGATCAGGGACTCACGGGAAGATATCACAACACAACTCTAAAACATAAATAAGTCATACAAGCATCATAATACAAGCCAGGGGCCTCGACGGCTCGAATACAAGTGCACGATCATAGACGAGTCAGCGGAAGCAACAATATCTGAGAACAGACATAAGTTAAACAAGTTGCCATAAGATGGCTAGCACAAACTAGAATACAGATCGAAAGAGGCGCAGGCCTCCTGACTGGGATCCTCCTAAACTACTCCAGTGCGTCGCCGCTGGCTGCCGCGTAGTAGTAGGCACCTCCGGTGTAGTAGGAGTCATCGCCGAAGGTGGCATCCGCTCTGGACTGCATCGTCTGTCGCAGCAACCAGGTAAAGAAAGGGGAAAAGGGGAACAAGGCAACCGTGAGTACTCATCCAAAGTACTGCAAGCAAGGAGCTACCCTACATATGCATGGATATATGTGTAAAGGGCCATATCGGTGGACCGAACTGCAGAAGGCCGTAATAAGAGGGGATAGCTAATCCCGTCAAGACTACGCTACAGCAGCCTCCGTCTTGCAACATGTAGAAGAGAGCAGATCAAGTCCTCCAAGTAGCATCGCATAGCATAATCCTACCCGCGATCCCTCCTCGTAACCCCGAGAGAGAGCGACCACCGGGTTGTATCTCGCACTTGGAAGGGTGTGTTTTATTAAGTATCCGGTTCTAGTTGTCATAAGGTCAAGGTACAACTCCAAGTCGCCCTGTTATCAAGATCACGGCTATTCGAATAGATTAACTTCCCTGCAGGGGTGCACCACATAACCCAACACGCTTGATCCCATTTGGCCGGACACACTTTTCTGGGTCATGCCCGGCGCGGGAGATCAACACATCGCAGCCCCACCTAGGCACAACAGAGAGGCCAGCACGCCGGTCTAAACCTAAGCGCACAGGGGTCTGGGCCCATCGCCCAATGCACACCAAGACGCTATGGGCGGCCGCAAGCGTAATCCAGCCCCTTAATACAAGAGCAGGCCTATGTTCCAATCCGCGCCGGCCACCACATCGACGTCACGGCGTTTCGCTGATACCACGACGCCGGATACCCATAACTACTCCCACGTAGATGGTTAAAAGTATAGACCAAATTGCCGACTCGGATCAAATACCAAGATCTCGTTAAGCGTGTTAAGTATCCGCGAACGCCGACCAGGGCAGCCCACCTCTCTCCTAGGTGGTCTCAACCTGCCCTGTCGCCTCCGCCACAAAGTAACAAATGGGGCCGTCGGAACCCAGGCCCACCTCTACCGGGATGGAGCCACCGTCCTTTCAGCCCCATCTCCTAACAACAAAGAATACAGGTAATGTAATAGTGTAAAGTATATAGTATATGCCCGTGATCACCTCCTCAAGTGATCACAGCCCAAAGAGTATAGCATGGCGGACGGACAAGAGTGTAGGGCCATCGATGGAACACTAGCATCCTATAATAAGCAGTAGGATAGCGGTGTAAAGGTAACAATGAGTAGCAAGGACAGGCTATGCAGCAGTATAGGATTAACTGAAAGCAGTAACATGCTACACTACTCTAATGCAAGCATTATAGAGAAGAGTAGGCGATATCTGGTGATCAAAGGGGTGGCTTGCGTGGAAGCTCTGGCAAGAGAGAGGGGTCGTCGGTGACGTAGCTGACCACAGGGGCATCAGCATCATCACGGGGTCTACCGAAGAGAAGAGGGGGAGAAACAGTAAATAAATAGCAAGCAAGTGCATAACAGGACAATAGGCAGAGCTAGACGTGTTCTAACGCGGTATGAGGTGATACCGGTGAAGGGGGGAAACATCCGGGAAAGTATCCCCGGTGTTTCGTGTTTTCGGGTAGAGGAGCCGGAGGGGGAAAGTTGCGAGTTCGATAGGTTAGGGATGCGTGACGGACGAACGGGCTGCATATCCGGGTTCGTCTCGTCGTGCTGAGCAACGTTCATGTAGAAAGTATTTTCATCTGAGCTACGGTTTATTTTATATGATTTTTAAAAGATTTAATTCATTTTTAATGATTATTTAATTATTTAAATTCAACATTATCCAGAACAGTGCACGCTGACGTCAGCATGACGTCAGCAGTCAACAGAGGCGTTGACTGGTCAACTGACGTGTGGGTCCCATTCGTCATTGACTGATTAGTCTAATTAGGGTCTAATTAGGGTTTAATTAAACTATCTACTTAATAAGATTAATTAAAAATGATTAATTAACTTAATTAATTCATTAACTATTTTAATTATTAATTAATTAATTAATTATATATTTATTTTTATTATATACTTTTTTTAAAATAAAACGTTCTCAGGGGGTGGGGCCTGCATGCCATTGGCCCTAGGGGCCAAACGGGCGAGCGGGGTTACGGGCGCGGCGTAAATGAAACTAGCCAGCTGGGCGCACCGACCGGCAACAAGGGCGGTGGTGGCGCGGCGCCAAAGACGCTGGCGTTGAGCTCCGGCGGCCGCGACCCAAGTGAGTATGGGGAGGCCCAAGGCTAGAGGGGCGGAGGTTGGTGGATCACGTGCCGGGCGAAGAGGCGAGGCGGGCGGAGTGGCACGACGGCAGATACGAGCATCGCCGGCCAGAGATAGCGACATGTTAGCCACCTCGGGCTGCAGCAGGGGACGAGGCCGCTGGCTGGGGGGGGGTCACAGGCTAGTTGCCGACGGTGCCGGGCAGCTGTCTGAGGGGCGCCTGGTGGTCATGGGTGAGCGCTGGCCGGCGGGCGCTGCAAGGGAAGAGAGGAGGAGGGGCCTCAGGGGGTTGTAGGGACCGTGGCTGGGTCGAGGGGGACGGGACGTCGTCGGCCGAGGAGGCAGGCGGTGGAGGAGGTCCGGCGAGGTGCCTGCAGCAGCGGTGAGGCTCGGGTCGGCCGATGAGGAGGAGGCCGAGGACGCGAGACGCAGGGAGGAGACGGGCGGCGAGCTCTGGCGGGCATCGGAGGTGATGGTGGTGTGGGGGGTTCATGACGGGGCGACGGGGTTGCTCCGGGTCCTCGGCGGCGGGCGGACGGCTGGCCGGGGCCAAGGCCAAGGGCCGAGGCGACGGGTTGGAAGCGGTGGCGGCGACGGGGCGAGGGCGGCGAGGGCGCTGGTTCGTTCCCCATCCCGATCCAGATCAGGATCGAGAGATGGGGGGAAGCAGACGAGGGGGAGACGGGGATGTGAGGTCCGGCGAGGTGGTCCTCCAGGCGGCGTCGACGAGGTGGCTGCGATGGTGTGGCGATGGGGGCGGGGTCGCTCGATGGCCTCCTCTCGATCCCGATCCAGATTGGGAGAGAGGAGGGGAGGACATATTTGCGGGAGAGGAGTGGGGGGTGTCGGTGGCGATGGGGGAGGGAGGCGGTTAAGGCGGGGTGGGCCGGCTGGCTTCGGTGGTTCTTGACCTGGTGGGCGAAGCCCAAAGGAGGGGGTTTCTCCCTTCTTCTTTTTTTTATTTAGTTTTAGTTTTTGTTTTTCCTTTTTTGTATTTTCCTTTCTTTTATTTCTTTTCCTTTTTCTGTTTTTACTTATTTTAAAATACTTAGGCATTTTATAAAATTGTGTCTATTACACCATATTGACTTATATAAAATATGGCATCTCCCGAACATTTTTGTTTTAAATTTTGAAAAAGTTTTATTGTTTGACTTTATTTCAATTTTGAATTTTGAACGGGATTTGAATCATCGGGAGATTAACAACAGTAACTGAGGTGACATGGCATCATTAGGAGTGTGTTACTGTAGCTTAGTTATCCGGGCGTCACATTACCGTCATATCCCCAACCGACTAATGTGGCTGTGATGTAGTAGAAATTTGAAACGGGGGCTAAGTTTGTAAATTTCCTCGCATTTGAGACAAGCGCGCCCTAAATACATGGTTCCCCCCTTCCTCTCTACCTCCCTTTTCCCCATTCATACTCCGTGGGCGCCAAAACACCCTCTCCACCCCACCCTCCTCCGTCCGACGCCGTCCGCCACCCCATCCACCGCCGTCCTCCTCCACCATGTCGGTGCTGATACCCCGACGCCGTCGTCCATTACAAGAGATCGACCTCTCTCATCCACGCCTTGATTTGGGATCCTTGCATCCCGTCCTCTCGCTTCATCCTCGCCGTCCGTCCGCCTTGCCGGGCGCTGCTCCTACTTAACCGTCTCATCCACCGCCCCGCCGCCACCGTCTACCCTCCTAGATCTGCTTCCACGCCGCGACAGCCATCGCTACCGCAGCACCATCAAATTCTCAGCAGATGTGTAAGCGCCGCACTGCAGGCGGTACTCTTTTCAGATTCTGCTCAACTTATTTATCGCAGCAAGAAAATAGATCGCCACTGCTTTACTCTGATTTCTTGTCTTGGTTGCGAAGTTGCCTTTGTCCGGTTTGCACCTTCAGATCCTCCATGGCACGCTCAACACTATAGTCCCAATGCTTATGGTTTTCCCCTTTTATATTCCACACTAGTTAAATCACAGTAGACTAAATTTCGAAATTGGGTTAGTCAATTTTTCAGAGTTCGCCGATGCGATCGAAGGGGCTCGGCTGGTTGTGGGGCCTCACCGAACGAACAGAACTCGACACGGGTGGGGGTTGGGGTGGGGGTGGCGAAGGAACACAGGCGGTGGGGGCGGTGGTCGGCCGGGACCGTCTGCAAGCGGTGTTCTCATATGGGAAGAATCAGAGACGAGGAAGAAGAAGGGTTAGGAGACGTAGGATCTTCATCCAACCGCCTGAAATGGTCGAGAGACAGCTGGGAGTTGCATTCTTAATGCGCTTTGGTTCATCATGTGTGGGAACCGCAACCAACATTTTATTATCCAAAATCTACTTGCTCTTCTTTACCATGTTCGATAGAGCTGGCCTATACGTGATCGATAGGCTTTCAATTACTAGCGGCAATACAACACCGTATTTTCAAGCCGCCCAGCTTCCGATTTATATATCGTGGTTATGGTGTACCTATTATGTACACTATGATCTGCCTAGTTGTTGTGTGCTCTTGTTATCATGGTTTGGCAATAAACTCTCTATACAGTATATTATGAACCTATCATCTGCCGGCTATCCTTACTTTTGGCTATTTTTTGTGTACTTGTGCCAGATTATATAAATGCACGCACCATATTACAGCACACATGAGCTCTCTCATCATAATCTAGTGATAGCACATAAGTGTTTACAGGGGCGCCCCTATATTAGAATATCATGTGCATTACAAAGATAATCTCACAACTATTTATGTTTTCATGGTTCCCAGATATTATACGCAATTACAGTGAATATCAGAATCCGCCATCAGAAGAATATTGTGGAACACTACAATGACTTACAAAATTGGCACCAAGGCATTGAGTGCCATTCTGGAAGCAATGAAACTCGTACGCTCCCCACCTGTTGATTCTTGTTCAGAATATCATCCTAATGACTATTCTAACCTCGAGGAGTCAAAGGAAGATGGCCTGTCCTGTTCACCCATCAAGGTGCCTGTTCTAATTTGGCAAGGTTTTATTGATTGCGCGTATCTTGCATATGTTGTCTTGCATTTCTTCTACTTTGTTGCACCGCCATATGCTTAGTTTACTCATCATATAACTCGAGATGTCATGCCCATCCATTATTAATACATATTCCATCTGTCATCATACCATGTTTTTCCACTCAAATGTTGTTCTTGTGCATCAGACATCAAAAAGGAAGAGGGTGATTGCCGAACCTGAAGGAGCACCAGCAAAGTCCTTGAAAAATGTGGTGGTGCCGGAGAAATCATACAGCACCCCACTTATATTGGCTGTACAACCAGTGACACAAAACATAGGACCGACTCCAGCAGACTGTACCCATACTTCACTGGCCACACCACTAGCCCCACCACACAGGACCTGCACTCCAGCAAAAGGTATACCGATTTCATTTGCCATAGCACCAGCCGTACCACAGAAAAAATCCCACTCCAAAGAAAAAGTACATCAAGTCCACCGCCGAAGACCTATCCCAACTGCAGAGACGGCCAATTCCTGCAGATTGGAACCCCATTCCATTTATTCCCAGTTTAAAAGGCAATGCTTTCAATGTTGTTAGGGACTACGTGCATATATTCCCATCATGGGAATATTATAGTGAAGACAAACACCATTTTCACATCTTCCTGTCCAACTTACGTGTAAGTGCTATTATTCATGGTTATTATTTTCTTGTTTTCTTCTGATCGAACACATCATTGTTTTACATTACATTGTTGTAACTAGGCGAGGGTCAATCTGGATATTCATGACGAGCAAAGCTTGCTTGTGCTTTTCAAGGAAGCATTGCAGCAGTATCGGTGTTACCTGAGGAGATCACACTTTGATGGCAAGTCTATAAACGAATTTCCGGTGAAGTCTCATGTGCTAAATTTAGAAGACATTGAATGGAAAAACCTTGTTATGCACTGGTCTCGTTCCCAGGATGAGGTACTGTCTATGAAATCACATGAAAATTTGAACTTCTACTTTTCCGCATGTGCCTTACGGATCTTTTTTGCAGGAAATCTGCTCGAAGAAGAATTCCGGTTTGAAAAGAACGACAGGATATCGCAAATATGTTGCCCGCTGCTTTGCTCTTGTTAGTACCTGTTGTCCTGTATCACTGTACTTGCATACATACCTGGTTCATTATGTGACAGCAGTATGCATGATAGCTTTCTTATCAATTGTTCGCTCCAAATTATCTGATCTATATGAATGGTTACATTAGTGTATAATATATCCAATGCCGATGAATTTTTTTAGCTCTGCATTGTTATTGTAAGTACATGCTGTCCTTTATCAGTGTACTTATATTGACAGGTAGTTGTTCATGTACCATCATTCTGCAGCTTATTTTCCTTTGCCCTCCATTTTCTACACATTAGATCTATATTTACTCTTACCATAAGGTTGGTACTGAAGAAGTTTAGCTGTGCATTGCTCTTGGCTGTGCCTTTTGCCTGTATCGCTGTACATACATTTATAGATACTTGGTTATGTAGCATCACTCTTCATCTTATCTTAAATATTCTCCATTTTTTCGTATATTATCACATCTATATTTACTCTTAACAAAATGTAGAATAAAGGCAATGCTTATGAAGAAGATTCTGTGCTAAACTTCTTGAATTGCCCCCATCAGCATGGACAAGGGCTTTATAGATCATGTCTTCACCAGTAATGTAAGTTTGTCCTTCTCAAGCCTTCAAACTTTGTTGTGTATATTTGGTTAGGCATGACCGCAACAGCTGTTTATTTTTGGTGTTTGCATCAAATTGCATGTTTAAAGTTTATTATGTACTAGTTCATAAACAAAAGTTTGTCCTTCTCAATTTAAGTTTTAAGTTGTACAACCAAGTTCCTTCTTCATACCATGTAAATTAAACTATGCTGAGCAAGTGATCTTCTTTTGCCTTGCATGTATGCTTCATTCTTCATCTGTAATCCAGTGGTGTGGTAACCCTACCCACTACAAAGACAATGTCATATTCTGCAATGTCTTAACTATGAACAATGTCATATCATTCTACTATTATTTAAACCGTCTCTTTATTTGCCAATCTGAAATAGGATAAGTTGACAGCACACTAACCATTGATACTTATGAGTTCTTGATCTGTAATCAAGTGGTGTCGTGAAGCTGCCAACTCCTTCACAATGTCATTTCCTGCCATGTCTTGACCTGAACAATACCATATTGTGTTAATGCAATTTTAATCTGTGGTCACTTTATTCGTCAAGAAGAAATGTGATGAATTGTCAAGATCGATACTTTTATGTGCAAAACCTGTCATCTGTCTGCTTGTTTATCTTTCAGAGTGAGGAAGATATAAGTGTTGAACAAGCACAGTCTCATCATCTTGCTCAGCTGCTTGCGCTGCAGCTCCCCAGCAGGGCTAACCTTTCTTGAACTCTATTGAAGTGTTGTCGGTTTTGTATATTATTTTGTCGGCGTGTTTATTTACCTTTGGTAGCGATCTTTGATGCCCAAAGTGTATGTAACCTCGTCATTCGCTTGTGCTTTATTATCATAGTGGCGAACTTTGATGCCTAGTGGATGTAATATGCCGTAATTTCTTTTATTGTATAGTCTAAGTTTTTTCTTATTCACGATGTTGCAGTTATTTTACTGTATATATATCCTATCTTCGCAGTAAACCGGCCAAACCGTAAAATTACGGTACATAATCGGGCAGTCATGCAATCACGATGTATGATCCGCATCATGGGCCCCATCAAACTGGCCCACTAGTAGATTCAGACCTTAAATAGGCCGAGAGTAACCCCGGCCCTCTTTTCGCAAGAAAACTCAATGGGCTTTTAGGAGGCTGAGAAGTAGGTTGGGCCTGAAACGTGTCGAATAGCTCACGGGCCGGCAGCAGCCCGAAATGGACCCGGCCCATGATTGTGCGAATCAATTCATGGGCTTTTAACAGGCCAAAGTTGTCTCGGTCCTTGTTTGGCCCAATCAGATATCGGCTGCGAGCAGGCCGGATGCAAACCGGGCCGTAGTTAGGCCCAACTATATGACGGGCTTTTAACAGGCCGAAATTAATATAGGGCTGAAACTTTAAACGGGTCGTTAACAGGCCGAATTAGCAAGTGGGCCCAAAAGCATAACGTCTAGTTAACGGGCCGAATCTGATATGGGCCATAATTGAGCCCAAAGCCTCTTAAAGGGTCGAACCTGATCTGGGCCGTGATTTGGCCCAGAAAGTGGGAGGCTTTTAACGGGCCGGATCTTATATGGGCCATTATTAGGCCGAGAACGTGGAAGGCCATTAATGGACCGGATCAAATATGGGCCGGCATTTGGCCCAAAACATGGCAGCCAGTTAATGGGTCGGCCTACTAGGGTCCTCAAAATCTTGTGGGCCTACAGCTAGGCCGGCCCATTAATGTCGGTGAAATCTCGTGGGCCTTTAGGTGGGCTGGCCCATTATGATCCGCAATAATTTTGTGGGCCTTTACCTAGGTCGGCCCATTATGGCACACAAAAATCTTGTGGGCCTTTACCTAGGGCGGTTTATTATGGCCCGCGAAATCTTGTGGGCCTTTACCTGGGCCAGCCCATTATGGTCCGTAAAATCTCGTGGACCTTTAGCTGGGGCGGCCCATTATGGTCCGCAAAATCTTGTGGGCCTTTAGTTGGGCCGGCCCATTTAAACTTGATGGGTCGTGCCACGTGTCGACGTATCATAGGCGCCTTCTGTCCAATGAGTGGATGACATATGTCCCAACGATGAGCCAACACGTGTTTCCTCCAGCCAATGATGATTTTACAGATGGAAAATCCCCATAGGTCAGGGATGTTAACGGGCTATCGGATCCAACACATGGAAAAGCTTGTTGATTGTCTATCTAGGGACATATATGAATTGGTGGGATCATGTGTAAATTAGCAAGGATGTACTATTAATTAATAAGAATTGTTTTTGGTAGAACCAAAATCTGCCCCCAATGGCCCAATAGGGAGAATAGTATGATGTGCCACCTAACCTCCCATGTAGCTACGCAGTCCTCCCCGAGCTGCACGCGCACGGTGGACATAAAAACCAAGAACCAAAGACCGGAGCCAAATTAATCGGGACCGAAGTTGAAAAAAGTAAGGACCAAAGGTTCGGTTATTGACTCAATTAACGAAAGAAAAAACTGAAATTACTTCGGTGAGTTTGGTCCTTGGAATCGGCTGACCTAAGTGCCAAAATAATCGAAATGCATTATACTTATTAAAGCCTAGCTAATTAAGCCCCATGGTGCATCCACGCTAATCTATCCAACAAGGCAAGCTAAGTAGCAATTATACATGAAATAATAGATCACTCTTTGGCTTTTAATTTTTGTAGAATCACTCATGAATTTAGGAGCTTAAATTTTGAAGCTCACAATTTACCAAAGCATGCACTTTCTCTTTGGAGTGGCCGTCATGTATGGTTAGATCACCCTAGAGATCTTCCTTCCGCCCGGTAAATATTTTGGCGAGATTTGTCTAAGAAACTACATGAAGCTTCCTCTCATCCACATACGCAGTCAACCCCTAAAACTGTAACCCCACCATTGTACAGCGCACCGCCTCCATTTTCCCACATCAAGCAATTCCAGCGGCGGCCGGCAGCGCCCCTGCACCATGGGTCCTCTGAATCAAATTTTTCTTTTTTTTCCTTTTCTCTATTTACGGACATGCCCATAAAAGTGATTCCATGAATCTAGACTGGTTCTCTAGAATCTTTGTGTAATATAATTATTTTATTTTTCCCTATATCATTTTTTCATTGAATCATATCATCACACCATTAAATATTTCATACATTTCTAAGAACAATAAATATTTTTATTTAAGTGCTTTGCTTTTCTGTTCCAAATCTTCTCCAAATTCCATGCTTTTTCGATTTCAAGTTTGGTCTCCAAAGGTTGCCACTAATTCTTGTTGCATTTATCCGAGCTCCACCAAAATTTCCATAAATTTTGGACACTTCTAAAACCAATACTTATTTCAAACCCAATTGAATTAAATTCAAATGAGTTAGAATCTAATTTCCAAATCATGCCCGCAACCAATTTTCTTGGGTCACACGTATTTCAGGGATCCCAAGGAAATTTCTCGTCTGAGCAGATTCATCACCTAACCCTTTGTATCTTATATCATTTTTGTGTTAATTAATGATAAGGAAAAAGTAGAAGAGGAACAGCAGCGCAGCATAGCAGCTCGGTTTGCTCGGTTATTAGCCCAGCGGCCCACCTAAACCTTCCTTTAGAAAAAAGAAAACAACACAAAAAAGCCTGATCCCCTCGTCCTCCTCCTCGATCCCCTTCCTATCCTCCTCACGATCCTGTTCTCCCTCGTGCCCCCCGAGCGCCACCTCCAGGAGAGGGGCGCAGCACCCATGAGCCTCCGCTCCTGCCAGTGCTGCCATCTTCCCTCGCTCCGGTCATTAGCCAGAACGCGCCACCCTCCTTTCTCTTTCGCGCGCCGTGGCTGCGCCTCTCCTCGCGCCGTCCTACAGCTGCCGAGCCGTGGACCGTGCTGCACGCGGTCATGGAAGACCGCCTCCGGTCATCCTCTGCTCTGGCCTCCCTCCTCTTAGATCTTCGCCGCGCCTGTGGCTCTATTACAGCCGCCTATCACCTGCCATGGCCGGTCACTGAGTGTTGTCTCCTGCTTCGCCCCCTGATTCGCCCGTCGCCTCCGGCGACCTCGTCGGCTAGCAGCCGCCGGCCATCGACCTCCCGGTCGCCTCCTTCCTGCCATCTCTGGCCCCTGCCTCGCTCCACCTCCTCCCGCGTTGGCCACCTCTGCCTCTGGCCATGGCGCTGCTCGCCTGCGGCTCCACCACCACCCCTGTTGCCGTCAAATACCTTGGTCAGTGGGGAGCTCCCTGCCGTGCGCCATCACCCGCTTGTTTATTTTTTTGAGTAAAATCGCCCGCTTGTTTTCCTGCGACAGGAGACGACAACCTCCAGCACAAGCCCAGGTTGAGGCCCAGGCACGGAAGACACGCTCAATTGAATTGCCCACTTCCTGCGCAACATAAAAAATTTAGTACCACCTTGGATAGCTAAAAACATTAGAAATAATTATATCGGTGAACGGATGAAAAAATTGGAGAAACGCACCTTGCTTTATTAGTAGGTATAGATATAGATATAGAGTAACACTATTCTGATCCTGGGATCAAAATAGTTATTTGGATCACGGTCGGCCCTATAAGGCGCGCGGAGACCTTCCGGAACTTCCCACCGCCCCGCGTCCTCTCCCCGACTACCCGCACCCACCGGCCGCCATGTCCCCCACTAACACCCGCGGTGCGGCCCGACCAACCCACCCCCGCCGGCGTCGCCCCTCCCAACCTTCACCGTCGCCGACGCCGCCCCAACCAAACTTCACCGCCGCCTGCAACCCTCCGGTGCTACGCCTCCCAACATGCAGCGCCGCCTGCATCCCGCGAAAGCCCCGGCCCTCGGAGAGACGCTTTATAAACTTCCGGTCGAATCTGACCGGATCCCGGCGATGTCCTACGCAAGCGCTCCCTTTTCTGGCTGCACGCATCCCCGCGCCATCCCCTCCCCTGGACCCTTGACGTGCTCCGACGCCGCGTCAAGGGAGGCCGAGGTCGTCGCCTCAACCACCACCCCTTCCTCTCCCGCATCCAAAAGTCCCAGCGACGCGCGCCACCGCGACGCCGCCCTCCAGCCAGATCATGTGCCGCCGCCCACCACCACCGGGATGTCCCCCTCTGCGCGCGGATCCGGTCTTGCCCGAGCTCCCCCGGGACGGAGGAACACAGGGCAGAGGCACCACCACCGGGAGGAGCAGAACAAGGTGCGCCGGCACCAGGAGCAGCTCATCGCGCCTCACTGGACACCTCCTCCTTCTCCCTCCAACAGGCGTCCCACAGCCATGCACCCCTATCACCGGTGCCGCTCCTCATCTCTGGCGTCGCCAAGAGCCTACACCACCTCGGGCCTTCTCCCACGCAGCCAGTGGCGGCTTCCTCTTCCTCCAGCTGCTCGCGCCCCTCCGTGGAGGACTCTCGCTATCGCCTCTGCAACCCCTGCCTCAGCATCCATCACAGGTGACCTTCTCTGGCTTGTCTGATCAACCTTCCCATCGTCTCTTACTTGAACGTCTGAATTGTTGCTGCTCCTCCGTGTAAATCTGCTGCTAGATGAAGACCATGTAAATCTGAACGTTCTATATCTGCTACACTACTACGGTTTCTCTGTGTTGTGCCCTTTTGCTGGGTGAAGTTGTTGTTATTTGCTAGCTTTGCCATAGGCTGCTACAACACTTGGAGCTTGGAATTGATTTCTTCATTAGGTGTGTACTTGGACTGTCGATAGGTAGCTCTGATGTTTGTTTCTACAATAGTGTTTGCAATTCAGTAATGTTGGTATGAATGCTTCTTTGTTCTTTGTCTTATAGTATGTTAAATAAACAATTGGGTCTGCATAAAAAAAGAGTCCCTTTCTAATTTTGATTAGTTGTTCATTTGATATGTTGCTAAAAAAGAATTATGGAGCAGTTAAAGCAGAGCATCATCGCCAACAGAGTAGTTAAAACATCCGCTCATGGATAGAACTATAGAAGGAGCAGGTTAATTACTTCTTGTTAGTTAGAACCGATGCTTTATTCTTCAGCCTGTTTTCATCTTGAACTACTGTGTACTTGCTATTAGAGGAGTGAAACCAGAGCATGTGGCTGTTTGATCAGCTGTTAATTCTTCATGGGCATATGCTCACCACTAGCCAGTAGTAGTCCAGTTATGTTCTCTAAATCATATACAACGTTTTGTCTTATTTCCCTCACCACTTTCAGGTTAAAAAAAGAGAGTTTTGATGGCTCAGTCGAAAATATGCACTTGCACTAAAAAATGCATGAACTAGTCCCAGGGTTGCTTGGCGCAGCAGCGGATGGGGTGGCGGCGTGTGGGGGCTTATTTTTTCTCGGTGAGGCCTTTTTTTCTTGTGTCTGTTTGGTTTGTGAATTTTTGCTACTACTAACAGGGTATAGAACAGCCTCTGAACTTCTATGTTTTTTCTGCAGGTGTTCATGCTATGGCTAGTAACCTTTTGATGCCACTGTACACCACAATATATAGGACAGGCTGTTCACATTATCACCCCTCGAAAAGCTCCTAACCTGGTTCAGTTGTGTAAATTCGATGTCAACCAGGTGCTTGATAATTGTTGAGCTAGTGTTATACTTCGTTGAAGTATAATATGTGGGCTTTGCGCTACTGCCCAGCTGCCACACTGGATTTTGTGTTGAGAGAGTAAAAAGTTAATTCTCGGCATTTGGTATAAGTTCCTAGCTACTACGGCTACACTTTATTTTGGATTCTCGACGTTCTGTACAAGTTCCTAGTAACTAAGATTTTTTTTTCTATTAGAAATGAATAACACCAAGAAGTCCAAATTAAAAAAAAATCAAGAAGTTCAATTTTAAAAAATAGAATAGTTGAATGTATATCAAGAACCTAGATTTTCCTCGTTATTAAATAATAAGCCAAAAAGTTCAATTACAAAAAAAAAGAGTAGTTCGATATTTACTACAAAAACTTGAATTTTTCTTGTTACTAACGAACACACCAAGAAGTTCGCTTACAAATAATAAAGAAATTTGACATTTACTAAAAAACTTCAAATTTTCCCATTTCTAGAAATACACAGAGGTTGAAAAAAATGAAAAAGAGAGCAGTTTGATGTCTATCAAATTTCATTTTCTCAATGCTAAACTGTAGTGTCGTTTTTGGCATTTCATATTTTAAAAAATGGAGTAGTTCGATGTATACAAAAAAACTCAAATTTTCCAGCTTTATGCAAAATTAAAGTATGAAGTTCAATTTAAAAAAAGTTGTACGATGTTACATAAAAATCATTTTTTTATTTTTTCAAAGAATAAAACTAAGAAGTTCAAATTAAAAAAGCACAGAAGTTCAGAGATTATGAAAACTTAGGATTTACATGCTCAATTTTGATGAGTATTTTAAGCAGAGAGCAGCTCAAAAGTGATAACAACCAAAATTTGACGTACATGGTGTGTGTTTCACAAGAGAAAAAATGAATAAAAAGGCAAAGTACAAATTTTTTTGCTAGAAGTTCAAGTGCTCGGCCCGAGAAAGCTAAAAAATTCTTATGAGAGAGGTTAAACAAAAATACGTGATAGAAGTTCTAGGTGAAAACATCGGAAAGTTCAACTACTACACTGAATGTGTTTCAGATAAGAATATAAGAATAGAAAATAAAAAGCTTAAAAGGTTTGTTGCAAGAAGTGCACGTGCTCCTTCGTGCATGGTCAGAATTTATATCACGGGACATCCGACCTCCAATTACATGTTTTAAAATAGAAAAAATGACGTCCCAGCTTTAATTGTGTGTAATTCAACGTATACACAAAAATGTGATAGAAGTTCATAGTGAAAACAGCGAGAAGTTCAACTACTGCAATGAATGCATTTCAGAGAATAAAAGTATAGAAAACTAAAAGGTTAAAAGGTTTGTTCAAATAAGTTCAAGTGCTCTGTTTGGGGAAGTTCAAAAATTCTTGCGAGAGAGGTTCGCCTTATATGTTCGAAAACACACACAAAAATTGTTTTGCATTTTAAAATAATTCTCTCAATCCACAAAGAAGTTCAGTTATTATTTGGGAGCAATTTAATTTCAAAAAGAAAAATAAAAAACTCAAATTATAAAAATGGAAAAAGTTCATGTACTACATGGTGTGTGTTTAATATGAGAAAAATGAATTAAAAGGCAAGGTCCAATTTTTTTGTTGTTATAAGTTCAAGTCCTCGGTCGGAGAAAGTTAAAAAAATATTGTGAGAGAGGTTTGTACAAAAAGAATATCATTTGTGTAACACTAACGAAAATGGATGGGAAAATTACAAGTTTAAAATACGTCCACGAAGTCCAACGTGAAAACAGCAGGAAGTTCAACTACTACATCGAATGAATTTCACAAGAAAAACTTTTAAAAGCTGTCGAGTATGGAAAAATGATCAACACGGAAAAGTTGCGTGTTTATAGCAGCTTTCTATCGGTATATCACTTGCTTAATTCCGGTGAGTATTCCGGTGCGTGGATGGAGAGCCACGGGCAAAAAAACACGTGAAAAACAGAGTGAAGTTCAAGGTTTCATACCAAGAAGTTCAGGTACTTCACGCGATGCATTTTTGACGAATCTGTTTCGCGATAAAGGCAGAACGAATAATCTTGCCGTTTTTGAAATTACTAAAAAACGGTTGGGAATCAGAGAAAGCTGTCAACATGAAAAAGTTTCGCATTTTTCGTAGCTTTTCAACAGTATATTATTTGCGCCATTCCGATAAAGTTTTTACAAAAATACGGCGAAAATACGTTTTTCGCCATTTTTGAAACTGACTTAAAACCTTAAAGAATAGGGAGAAATAATAGATACAAAGAACTTTCGCATTTTCTTAAGCTTTCCAACTCCATATAATTTGTTGCATTCGGACATACGGTCAAAACATTAGCTCGAAAATACAAATTCGCTAGAACGTGCATTGTTTTCTAAATTTCTTTTAAACCATTCAAAATTAGAAAAAACTTTCAACATGAAAAAGTAGCGCATTTTCATAATCTTTCCAACGCCATATCATTTGTCTCAATTGGATTAGGTGTTTAGAAATGGCAATGAAAATACGAACTCGGTTGTTCGGTTTGCGAAATTTTACGATTTTCCACATTACTCTTTAACCATAGGGAATTAGAAAAAACTTTCAGAATGGAAAAGGAGCGGTTTTACAGCAGCTTTCCAACGCCATACTATTTGCCTCATTCCGATAAACGGTTTAGAAATGCGATCGAAAATACGATTCACGTTTTTTGTATGAAGAAAAAACGGTTTTCAAATCTGCTCTTAAACCACTTACATTTTGCCAAATTTTTAAGTTGGCTCTTGATATTGGTGTCCATAGCTTTCCAACGGTATATCGCAAGCCCCATTTGGGCAATGTTGACAGAAGTTCAACCTAGCACTAGGGAAGTTCAGTCGAACAACTTCGAGCGATAAAATTGCAAAAAACACAATTTCTTCACGACCCGAGAGCAAAATCCGCCAGCGAGCGAGAATCATATTTAAAACGTGTATTTAGTTCCTAAAACACGTTTCTAGATTACACTAACATCATATAGAACACAATAACCAGAATAATTCGCGGGGGAAGCCACGGTTACAAAGATAGCCCGAAGGTCGGGTTCGTACAGAGGGAAGTTCAGGCGCGTGTATTAAACAAAAAATACATCACAGAAGTTCAACGTGAAAACAACATGAAGTTCAACTACTACGCTGAATGAATTTCAGATGAAAAACTTTTAAAATCATTGCGAGTATGAAAAAATGATCAATACGGGAAAGTTGCGTTATTACATCAGCTTTCCATCGGTATATCACTTGCTCAATTCTGGTGGGTGGATGGAGAGCTAGGAGCTGTGGATAGAGATATACGAGCAAAAAAAAGCACGTGAAAAACAGAGTGAAGTTCAAGTACACGTGCCGAGAAGTTTAGGTTCTTCACGCGGTGCATTTTCGAAGAATTGATTTTGCGATAAAGGCAGAACGAATGGTCTCGCCATTTTCGCAATTACTTGAAAACGGCTAGGAATCAGAGAAAACCATCTACATGAAAAAGTTTCGCATTTTCCGTAGCTTTTCAACGGTATATTATTTTCCCCATTCCGATAAAGTATGTAGAAATTATGCAAAAAATTCGTTTTTATTCATTTGCCAATTTAACTTAAAACTGTAAGGAATTAGGAGAAACAATATATATAGAAAAGTTTCGCGTTTGCTCAAGATTTCCAATGCCATATCATTTGTTGCACTCGGACGTATGGTTAAAAACTTATCTCAAAAATACGAACTCGGTGGAACTTGTACCGTTTTCTGAATTACTTTTAAACCGTTGCAGATTAAGAAACACTTTTAACATGAAAAAGTAGCGCATTTTCACAAGCTTTCCAATGCCATATCATTTGCCTCAAATGGATTAGCCGTTTAGAAATTACATTGAAAATACGAACTCGGTTGTTGGGTTTGCAAAATTTTACGATTTTCAAAATTACTATTTATCCATAGGGAATTAGAGAAAACTTTTAACATGGCGAAGGAGCGGTTTTGCAGCAGCTTTCCAACGCCATATTATTTACCTCATTCCGATAAACGGTTTAGAAATGCAATCGAAAATATGATTCACGTTTTTTGTGTGAGGTAAAAACGGTTTTCAAAACTGCTCTTAAACCGCTTACATTTTGCCAAAAATTTAACTTGGATTATGATATTGGTGTCCATAGCTTTCCAATGGTATATTGCAAGCCCCATTTGGACACTTTTTAGCTGAAGTTCAACCTAGTACTCGGGGAAGGTCAGGCGCGTTACTCAGGAAGTTCATGTGTGATCAGAATATTATTCTGATCCCGTGATCAAAATAGTGTTTATGTATGTATATATATATATATATATATATATATTTTTATATATATATATATATATATATATATATAAACGGCCGCATAGGGGACACAATCACATTTTCAGGCAAACAGTATAAATATTGTCTCATAATCAAAATAAACATTGTTTTTACAATGATTTGATTCATCACCCGAACAAGACATTCTTCGAGCACTGCGCCTCTATTAGGCGGGCACCTTCTATGACCTGCGCCAAGTAGTGCTCGGCCCGATATTGGCCCCCCGTCGGATCCTGGGTCGCTATAATGGTGGCATCCATATCCGTCCAATAGGCTTTAACGCGGGCAAGAGCCATTCGTGCACCCTCTATGCACGCCGACCTCCTCATGGCGTCGATCCGAGGCATGGCCCCAAGGAATTGCTGCACCAAGCCAAAGTAACTGTTCGACTTAGGCCCCTTCGGCCAAAGATGGTCTATCACAGACTGCATTGCAAGCCCGGACAGCATGTGAAGCTCCGCTACAGCAGCCATCTTGTCACTTAACGGCAGCGGGCGAGTGGGAGCATTGAATTGCGACCAGAAAAGCTTCTCACTTCCTTATCACCCTGATCCTCGAAGAACTTGGCAGCGTCAGCTGTACTCTTCGCTAAATCCGCATACACGTCCGCAGGACTCCAGCGTCCATCCAGGGGAGCGATTGGATCAAAAACTTCGTCCATGACAAGTAGGAGCCTCCAGCCGCGATTTTACCGGCCTGTTGAAGCTCCTCCCGCACACCCCTGAGCTCGGTCCGTATTTCCTTGGTGGCATTAAGTGCCTTGTTCAGGTCGGCCGAACTATCCTTATGCTCCTTTTTAAGGAGCTCATACCGGTCAGCGGCATTTTTTAACTCCACAGCGATTTTGGCTATCTTTTCCTCGCTTCGGCGATGAGCAACCTGTTCGGCTCTCAATTCCTCGGCCGCCTTTAGGGCAGCCGCATTGCTAACCCGAGCTTGTTCCATGGTCTGGGCAAGTTCTGCCCTTAGGGCCTCCACGGCAGCAGCACCATCTGCAGTCCGAACATATTACATTAATATCATGCCGCCTCCATATCTTCCTATACAAAGGAAGGCAGAGCACATACCTTGTGATTTGTCCAGCCGCTCGTTCACCAGCGTGATATCGGCATCAATCGATCCAATCTGCCTTGTTAGTTCGGCAACTTCAATGGACTGGTTGGCGGCCGGACCCACAGGTACCTGCATGTATTTACAGCGCAATCATTGATTTATGATCCCCCATTTTCCGCCTACGGTGAGCAACCAGAGTCTCAGGGGCTACTATCTATATGGAGCACACCTAACGCGTGCCTCACAGCCAAAATAGTGTATTCTTCACTACATACCTCAAAGCCTCTGAGCAGGCTTGTAAATGCATCATTCAAACCGCTTGTAGAGGATGAAATCTTCTTGAGCACCACGCTCATTAATGAGCGGTGCTCCTCCGAGAGCGCAGCTCGCTCCAGTAGGCCCGTCAGTACGTCCGGCCGGACATTGAACTGTGCCGGACCCTTCCCATCGCTCCTCGTGGGAGCCAAACGCTCCGGGCTCAGGGTGGCTAACGCATTGGCTTCCGGCTTCGGCAGATCCAGACTCCTCCGTGACGACACCTCGGTGTCGCCCGCTTCATGAGCCGGAGAGGTGGGTAGGGTCTCGCTCTCCATCATCTCCGGAGGAAGATCCCCCGAAGACGAACTCTGTTGAGAAGAGCTGCTAGCCGGACTGCAAAAGACGAATCCTGGTTCTTGATCTAGGAGAAACACAGTACCTTCGAATTAACGATTGACTTACAGCTCGGTGGAGGGCGGGCCTGTTGGCGGGCATGACGCGGTGAGGGTGCCCGTCGGGGCAGGGGCCCCTGGGGATACCTTTTTCCCTGGTTTGGGCATTTCTGTCTCCAAGTCTTCGGAGGCAGCCCTCTTCTTCCCGCGCGGGGAGGAGGCCTTAGCCTCCCCTTCCCGACTATCCTCCATAGGGGAGGCAACAATTCCCCCGGTTCGGATGCGTAGCGTGTGGAGTTCGGTTTCTTTGCTCTTCCCCTTGTCCTTCCCTGAGGGCATTCTGCTGAGTACCCGGTCAAGCATCTTGGCCATGGTGGGACTAGGCGAGCCTTCGGGAAGTGGCGCCGGACACCTGATTCTCTCCGCCTTGCTGAGCCATTCTCGCCACGGATGATCTTCGAATAAACAGTTATGACAAATACAAAACAAGGTGTCCGGTATCAAGGTTACTTACTTGGGTATCTAGGCGATTGCAGCTTAGGCCCGCATCCTCGGTGGTGTCCGGACACTCTACTTTCGGTGCGAAGAATAATTTGCACATCCTTCGAGCTTCAAGCGAAGAAGTGCTTAACGATCCGCGGACCCTCCGGATTGAACTCCCACATCCGGAGAGGCCGGCGTTGGCACGGCAACATCCGTCGGATTAACATCACTCGCATTATACTGACAAGGTTAATGTCCCTCTCAAGAAGCTCTCAGATACGGCTCTGCAGTACTAGTACATCACTAGCGGGCCCCCAATTCCGTCCTACGTCGGTCCAAGACGCTAGCTGTGACGGAGGGCCCGAGCGGAACTCGGGGCGGCCACCCACTTTGTGCCTCTGGGAGCCGTGACATAAAACCACCTCCGTTGCCATACATCGGATACTTCTGGGAAAGAACCCTCTGGCCATGGGGCATCGGTGTTCCTGCTTATTACGGCACCTCCGCACTCTGCGTGTCGCCCCTCGATCATCTTCGGCTTCACATTGAAGGTCTTGAGCCATAAGCCAAAGTGTGGGGTGACATGGAGGAAGGCCTCGCACACTATAATGAACGACGAGATATGGAGGATAGCGTCCGGAGCTAGATCATGAAAATCCAACCCATAATAGAACATGAGCCCCTTCACAAAAGGATCGAGGGTGAGGCCCAAGCCACGGAGGAAGTGAGGAATGAACACGACGCACTCATTGGGCTCCGGTGTAGGGATGACCTGCCCTGGAGCTGGAAGCCTGTGTTGGATGTCGGCGGTCAGATATCTGACATCCCTAAGCTTCGCAATGTCCTCCTTTTGAATCAAGGAGGCCACCCACCTACCTTGAGGGTTGGATCCGGACATATTGGAGGATCTGGGGTGTTGGAGCTTAGATCTCGGGTGTTAGAACTCAAGGTGCGAGAAGGCGCGAACGAGGTGGAAAAGAGGCATAGGCCTCGGCCCCTTTTATAAAGGGGGTGAATATCAAGAGTCCTTAGGATGACCGCTTGAGATTTACCTGACGGCACACGGAGTCATACCAACGGTCGTCATGGGGCTACGCACGCCCTCATTAATGGAAGATCTCGTAATAAGAGGAACACGATCTCTGCCTCGACAGGACGTGCCAATAAAACCGCCGCATGGCGAAATCGAGGTGGGGCGAGAAGCACCGGTTCGTGTTGAACTGGGCCACGATGCGAAGGAACAACGTACGAAGATTGCCAGCGGATCAGATTTATGCTATGTTCCCTACAATGGTATGTAAAGATCATCTCACAGACCCGGACACGGTTTAAGTGTTCGATAATTACTTTGGAGTACTCGGAGAAGGAACCCTCCCTGCAATGCCGAAGACAAGACTGCGCGCCAGACTCATCGTCATTGAAGCCTGGTTCAGGGGCTACTGAGGGAGTCCTGGATTAGGGGGTATCCGGACAGCCAGACTATGTACATCGTCCGGACTATTGAAGCGTGAAGATACACGACTCAAGACTCCGTCCCGTGTCCGGATGGGACTCTCCCTGGCGTGGAAGGCAAGCTTGGCGATCCAGATATTATATTTCCTTCCTTGTAACCGACTCCATGTAAACCCTAGCCCTCTCCGGTGCCTATATAAACTGGAGAGGTTGGTCCTTAGAAGGCCGATCACAATTACAATCATACCATCATATGCTAGCTTCTAGGGTTTAGCCTCTTCGATCTCGTGGTAGATATACTCTTGTACTACCCATATCTTCAATATTAATCAAGCTGGAAGTAGGGTTTTGCCTCCATCGAGAGGGCCCGAACCTGGGTAAACATTGTGTCCCTTGCTTCATGTAACCATCAGCCTAAGACGCACAAATCGGGACCCCCTACCCGAGATCCGCCGGTTTTGACACCGACACCAAGCGCCGTAATTGATGGCGCGGTTGGGTTACCCGCACCCGTATTGATGAGAATCCCGTGATAAGGGGACACGATCTCTGCTTCGACAAGACGTGCCAAGAAAACCGCCTCGCAATATGTGTAGTGGCTGGTTGAGAAAAATGGTTCGAATAATGACCGAGCCGTGGTATGATGCCATGCTGCAGAATGTGTCAGCAGATTAGATTTGTGGAAATATTATTCTCTCTACAGTGGTATGTGGAATTTGTTTTGCAGAGTCGGATACTATCCTTGTGTTCAAAATCTTCTATGGAGTATTCGAAGGAAGAACCCTCCTTGCAATGCCGAAGACAATCTGCGCGCCGGACTCATCGTCATTGAAGCCTGGTTCAGGGGCTACTGAGGGAGTCCTGATTAGGGGTTCCTCGGATAGCCGGACTATATTCTTTGGCCAGACTGTTGGACTATGAAGATACAAGATTGAAGACTTTGTCCCGTGTCCGGATGGGACTTTCCTTGGTGTGGAAGGCAAGCTTGGCAATACGGATATGTAGATCTCCTCCCTTGTAACCGACTCTGTGTAACCCTAGCCCCCTCCGATGTCTATATAAACTGGAGGGTTTTAGTCCCTAGGACAACAACAATCATACCATAGGCTAGCTTCTAGGGTTTAGCCTCCACGATCTCGTGGTAGATCAACTCTTGTAATAATCATATCATCAAGATCAATCTAGCAGGAAGTAGGGTATTACCTCCATCAAGAGGGCCCGAACCTGGGTAAACATCGTGTCCCCCACCTCCTGTTACCATCCGCTTTAGACGTACAGTTCGGGACCCCCTACCCGAGATCCGCCAGTTTTGACACCGACAGGCCCTGCCAGGGGCCGTCGCGAGGCTGATCACGCCAGTCCTAGCGGGGGTCGCGGTTGTCCCAGCAGCCTCCACCGCGGCCTCCTCCGTGGCCGTAGCCACAGTCATTGCGCTCGAGACAGCGGCCAATGCGCCCATCACGGATTGCCCTGAGCTCCTGGCAGTCATTGGTGTTGTGGCTATGGACGTTGTGGAAGACGCAGAATGGGCGGATGCCCTTGGAGGACTCGGCGTGGTCGCAGCCGCGCTTCATCTCATGTTCAGCCGCGAGCACAACGGGGCCTTTGCTCTTCACGTCCTTAGCCTTGGCCTTCTTGTCTTCAGGATCGGCCTCCAGAAGCTCCAGGAGGGAGAGGCGGCCTTCCTCTGCCCTCGCGCACCTGGCGGCCATGTTGAACATCTCTAGAGCCGAGCACAAGTTCTCGTGTATGGCGAGCTCCTCCTTCATCTTGACATCCCGGACGCCCTCAGAGAATGCCGAAATGATGGCCTCGTATGACACCTTCAGGATCTTGAGGCGAACGTTGGTGAAGCGTTATATGTACTTGTGCAAGGTTTCTCCTGGATGCTACTTGATGCGTCGCAAGTTGCCTGCTGTGGGAGCGCGGTTGCGAGTGCCCTGGAAGTTGGCGATGAAGCGCTCGCGGAGCTCGTCCCAGGAGGAGATCGACCCCACCGGGAGGTTCAGGAGCCACGAGCGCTCGCCGTCCTTGAGGGTCATGGGGAACCAGTTTGCCATCACCTTCTCGTTGCCGTTCGCCGCCTCGATGCTCAGCTCGTAGAGCTAGAGGAACTCAGCAGGGTCAGGGCTGCCATCGTAGCATGGAGGCGGATTCGGCTTGAACTTGCCAGGCCAGACGACACGGTGCAACTCCGTGGTGAAAGTACGGCAACTTGCCACACTCACAGGGGCCAGCCGCAAGGGAGGAGCCTGATCTTGATGCCCATGCGCCGCCGCTTCTGACGACACGCAGTCTTGACGTGGTGGTGCTGGAAGTGCACGCGCCTCTCCTTGGGGCCGCCGCACCACCTCGCAACTTTCTTCATCGCGCGCAGGCGCCCTGCGGCGGGTCATGCTGGGGTGCCTCTCGCCTCGGCTTGGGGTCCATGTCGTGCAGAGGAGGAGGAGGAGGCTCGCCGTGAGCCACCTCACCCGCCAGGGACAATGGAGGATGAGGGAAACGGGATGGCGCAGGGGCCTCACCGGCGGCGTTGACGAGCTCGATGATGTTGGAGATATGCCCTAGACGCAATCATGTATGATGATATTTCCTATGTGTTTATGAATAAAGATAGTCCTTGGACATTATCAATGATGTGTATCAGCAAGTACGTGACTTGTTTGTGGGACTATGCATTGTATGGTGACTGTCCTAAAAGGTCCCTAGTCGAAAGGGCTGTGTGGACGCGCAGCCAACTAGACTAGCATATGACATGGTCGATGGCTTGGTCTCACTAGCCATGGAGCATTGGATGCTAACCGGATAATATGGACTTGGAAGGATCTAGTCGGATTTGACGTAGTCGGATCCGAGTCGAGATAAGGTCTGAGTCGGACAGACCCAACTATGAGACGCAGTGATATGTCATCTGTGAGTCTCTAAGAGAACATATGTTCTATGTCCTAAGACCTAAGCTGGCACATGTACTCGGGATGGTGACAGGCCTGCTTTGGGACGACCAAACGCTACTCCGTGACTAGGTAGTTACAAAGGTAGGTGTCAGGCTTGTCCAGACCCATGCTGCGAGACATGGTTGAGCAAGATGGGATTTGCCCCTCCGATCAGGAGAGATATACTCTGGGGCCCCTCGTGTGATCTGACTAGGATAAGCATGGCCATGCGACAAGGATTATGAGATAATCCGGATTATGGTCGGCATCACTGGAATGGGAAAGAGGTCGGGCTAGCACAAGGATGACAGACTCGCCTTGAGCCTGACAACATATATCGTGTGGCAAAAGGAATGGAAGTGCGATGTACAGGTTCGCCTAACCAGCTTCATTGTCTGCTTGGTGTTCGGCATGCCTTGCTAGAGGCCGCTGCCAACCGTGCAGTTTGGAGGTGATCCGAACTGCGACCAAGTCGGCTTGAACCTAAGGGGTCATACAGTTAAGGGAAGGAACCTACGAGGTCGGATCCGAGGACACTGGTCGGATGTGGTCCGAGCTGTATTCGGATTGTGGCCGAGTAGACTTGTGGGCTTTAGGGTCCGTGCGAGGCCCAAGTGTTGAGCCCGCGACGGACGCCTATATATAGTGGGGTGTGGCACACTCATGCGGTTGATCGCTTTGGCGTTGTCACTAGAGTTTGCAAGTGTTGAGAATAACCACCTCCACTCGCTGCTGGTTGTGTGATCGGACCTAGCAGTCCGCCGCACGACGTTCCTCCTGCACACGTGGATACCGTTAAAGGCGGCGCACTTGCGCTACTCCGGTGAACCTATTTGCGGGATCCGATCGGCTACGTGGGAGATCGGCAAGGAGGAGACGACTCCGGGAACGCGCTGCTTCAACTCTACTTCTACTGCACGGCACTGTGCGTCTAGTGGTAACGAATTGTGATTCATCTCCCGTAGCATGTTCTTGGTTGTTCTGCGCGTAGGAAAAATTTAATTTGTAGTCGACGCACCCTACCATAGAACCCAATGGTGATACGGGTGAGCCAGTCGTCGTAGAGGTCATTGGCCGGGCGGTAGCGCAGAAGCTCACGCGCCATGAGCAGCGCAGCCTACGCGTTCGCCGGCCCGCGGTGAGCATGAGAAGACGACATCGTGGCCGGAGTGGGTGATGGAGTCGCGGTGTGGCCGTCGCGCCACACGGATGGTGCCAGCGACGAGTTCTGCTATTCACGGGCAGCGGGACCGCCGTGTGCATAGCGCCTTGTATTTCGTACACGATCACTCAAACTGGTAGAATGCGATTCTATGCATAACTTTATTTTGCAGGGTTTGAAGTGAATAGTATGGCTCATGTGTATGTGATGCATGTGTGTAATTTATACATGGCCTGCGCGTCATGTTTGTCAGCCGGCAGGAGCCAAAGTGCTGTCATTATAATGTATAACGACACAACGTGACGACTTGTGACTCTATGTAAAATTCATTACTAGATGTAGTAGTTGGATAATAGAGATCAGGTTGGTGGCTTGGCGTCCCGGCGTGACAAACAAGATGGAGTTCCTAGATGGTCATCAGAGTAGGAGCCGACCTGGAAGAACATCCATGAAGGAGCCATACTATTTCACAATATATGTTTATTTGTGATTGTTATGCTTCTTGTCTTCTATGCATGTTAGAATGGTAGAAAGATCCCTCATGAATATCAAACGAATTGCCATCCCCGATGTTGCACCTTCGCACGTCAAGTACGTCTAGTAGTGGGCTCATAAAATTGGGGTGCTGCTGGGTGTCCTTGAACTGTAGGGTTCGTGGCGGACACGGACATGCCCTGCATCAGGTTAACTTGACAATGCTATCAAAACGGTTTTGGGCCTTGTGGCAAAGAAGGTTGGGAGTCGGGGTATGAGATACCTACCCGATCGACAGGAGTCGTATAGAGATACGATTAGCAAGGAGTTGCTTACCGGATAGGCATGTTGTCTAGCAGTCATGCTAAAGCTCACTAGTCGCATGTGCTAGTCGGATCCTGAATCACTGAGAGTTTGCGGAGGGATGCTGACTTCAGTGGGAGTATTTCTGTTTGCGGAGGGATGTTTTTCTGTTGTAGATCAATGGCACCACCTGCTCAACCCAACTTTGCATTGAAATCAATTCTGGAAAAGGATAAACTTAATGGAACAAACTTTACCACCTGGTATAGAAATCTGAGAACTGTGCTCAAGCATGATAAAAAGGAACATGTTCTAGAGGATCCACTTCCAGAGGAACCTGCCGATAATGCTAGTACCACAACCAAGAATGCCTACCAGAAACTCGTTGATGAATCAAACGAGATCAGCTGCCTCATGCTGGCTTGTATGGAGCCCGATTTGCAGTAGCATTTCAAAGACGTTGGGGCTTTCGATATGATCGAGAGTGTCAAGAGCATGTTTCAGGTGCAGGCCAGGACCGAAAGGTTCAACGTCTAGCGATCCTTGATGGATTGTAAGCTGAAGGAAGGTGATCCACTAAGCCCGCATGTGATCAAGATGATCGGATACATGCAAGCTTTGGATTGGTTGGGCTTCCCGCTCTTGGATGAGCTGGCTACAGATGCAGTTATGGGTTCTCTTCTGCCTAGCTATGGGACGTTCATCTCGAACTATCATATGCATGGCATGGATAAGAAGCTCACTGAATTGCATGGGATGCTCAAAGTGGCAGAGAAGGATATTAAGAAAGGCACACATCAAGTGTTGATGGTGCTGAAATCGGCCAAGTTCAAGAAGAGTTGGTCCAAGAAAAAGGCTAAGGCAAAGGGCACGGAGATGCTAACCTCCGCCCCTGCACCGAAGTCTAGACCGGACTCGAAGACCATTTGCTATCATTGCAAGGAAACTGGTCACTGGAAGAGGAACTGTAGCAAGTGGCTTGTAGAGCATGGCAAGAAGGCCGGGAATGCTGCTTGTGCAAAGGTACACTTGTTGCATATGTTATAGACATTTACCTTCTTGACATACCTAGTAGCTCTTGGGTATTTGATACCGGATCGGTTGTTCATATTTGCAACTCGATGCAGGGGTTGGTAAGAACTAGGCGTGTGGCACAAGGGGAGATTGACATCAGGGTCGGCAACAAAGCAAGAGTTGCTGCGTTGGAGGTCGGCACGATGCACCTCCAGCTTCCTTCTGGATTTATTTTGGAATTGAATAATTGTTATTACATTCCTGCACTTAGTAGGAACATTATTTCTGCCTCATGTTTGATGAGTCAGGGTTATGAATTCAATTTAAAGGACAATGGTTGTTCGTTTTATTTGAATGGTATGTTCCACGACTATGCACCCATTGTTGATGGGCTATTTATAGTGAATCTGGAACAGGAACCGGTCTATAACGTGAATGTTAAGAGGCATAAGCCTAATGAGATAAATCCGACATACTTTTGGCATTGCCGACTTGGAGACATTAGTCTGAAACGCATGAAGAAGCTCCATGATGGTGGGCTCCTAACTTCGTCCGACTTCGGGTCATTCGAGACATGCGAATCATGCTTGCTCGGCAAGATGACTAAGTCTCCTTTCGCAAAGAGTTGCGAGAGGGCGTCCAAGCTGTTGGAACTATTACATAGTGATGTGTGTGGACCAATGAGCACAACTGCCAGAGGTGGCTATCAATACTTCGTGACTTTTACTGACGACTTTAGTAGATATGGATATATCTATTTGATGAGGCACAAGTCAGAAACTTTTCAAAAGTTCAAAGAGTTTCAGAACGAGGTTGAGAATCAGCTCGGCAAGACTCTAAAGCTTCTACGATCAGATCGTGGAGGTGAGTACATAAGCCAGGAGTTTGGTGATTATCTGAAAAGCCAAGGTATAGTACCTCAGCTCACACCTCCGAGTACGCCACAGAGAAACGGCGTGTCGGAACGGAGGAATAGGACCTTGTTGGGCATGGTCCGGTCTATGATGAGCAAATCGTATTTACCCTTGTCATTTTGGGGATACGCTCTAGAAACTGCAGCTTTCACACTTAACAGGGTACCATCAAAATCCGTAGACAAGACACCACATGAGATGTGGACCGGGAAGAGTCCTAGTTTGTCTTTTCTAAAGATTTGGGGTTGTGAAGCATTTGTCAAGCGACTTATGTCAGACAAGCTTACACCTAAGTCGGATAAATGCATATTCGTGGGATATCCGAGGGAAACCTTGGGATATAGCTTCTACAACCGGGAAGAGAACAAAGTGTTTGTTGTGCGGAATGGGGTTTTCCTTGAGAAAGAGTTTCTCAGTCGGGAGGCCGGTGGGAGGACGGTCCGACTCGAATAAATTCAAGGACCACTCGGGGATAGCTCGGCTGGTGATGAGATCATACCAGAGTCAGTCAGGGAACCCGTAGTGGAAGCGGCACCGGAATCACGGAGGTCGGAGAGATTGCGCAGAGTGCGTGATGTATTGTTGCTAGAAAGCGATGAGCCGACCACATATGCAGAAGCAATGGTGAGCCTAGATTCCGAGGCATGGCTGGAGGCCATGATATCCGAGTTAAAGTCCATGGATGAGAATCAAGTCTGGGACTTGGTTGATCCGCCGCCTGGCGTAACAGCCATTGGTTGCAAATGGGTCTTTAAGAAGAAAACCGATGTGGATGGAAATGTTCAGATCCACAAAGCTTGGCTTGTCGCTAAGGGTTATGGACAAGTTCAAGGAATTGACTACGATGAGACTTACTCACTGGTAGCGATGCTGAAGTCGGTGAGGATTGTACTAGGTATAGCTGCATATTTCGATTACGAGATATGGCAGATGGATGTCAAGACGGCTTTCCTTCACGTAAATTTAACCGAGGACATGTATATGATATAGCCCAAGGGTTTTGTCGATCCGACCAGCACTAGTAAGATATGCAAGCTCAAGAGATCCATTTATGGGTTGAGGCAAGCATCTCGGAGCTGGAACATTCGTTTTGATGAGGTTAAATCGGTCTCGGTTTCATCAAAAGCAAAGAGGACGCTTGTTTATACAAGAAGTTAAGTGGGAGCTCGATAGTGTTTTTTATCTTGTATGTGGATGACATATTGTTGATCGGGAACGATGTTTCGATGCTGAACTCGGTCAAGAATCATTGAATGGCAAGTTTTCGATGAAGGACCTTGATGAGGCCGTGTATATTTTAGGCATTAAGATCTATAGAGATAGATTAAGGCGGCTGCTCGGCTTAAGCCAGAGCACATACATAGATAAAGTGTTGAAGCGGTTCAACATGAGTGAGGCGGAGAAAGGGTTCTTGCCACCCTCACATGGTATAAGGCTAAGCGAGACTCAGAGTCCTTCGACATCTGATGAGTGAAGCAGGATGAGAAGGATTCTGTATGCCTCGGCAATCGGATCCATCATGTATGCCATGATATGTACAAGGCCTGATGTTGCTTTTGCAATAAGCCTAACAAGCAGATACCAGGGCAACCCAGGTGAGAGTCACTGGGCAACGGTAAAGACTATTTTGAAGTACCTGAAAAGGACTAAAGAGATGTTCCTAGTTTATGGAGGTGAGGAAGATCTCGTCGTAAAGGGTTACGCCGATGCTAGTTTCCAAACTGACAGAGATGATTGTCGATCACAGTCCGGATTCGTGTATGTCATGAATGGAGGAGCAGTGAGCTGGATGAGTTCCAATCAAGATACGGTGGCTGATTCTACCACAGAAGCCGAATACATTGAGGCTTGTGAAGCTGCAAAGGAAGGTGTTTGGATCCGGCATTTTCTGGATGATCTTGGTATTTTCCCAGCCTCGGTAAAACCGTTGGACCTCTATTGTGATAATTCCGGTACAGTCGCACAAGCCAAGGAGCCAAGGAATCACCACAAGGTCAGACACATAGATCAGAAATATCACCTGATACGAAAGATCATAAAGAATGGTGATGCAGAGTTATGCAAGATTCACACGGATGCAAATGTTGCAGATCCGTTGACTAAGCCGCTTCCACAACCCAAGCATGAGGGGCACGTTAGAGATATGGGCATTTGATGTCTATTCGATTGACTCTAGTGCAAGTGGGAGACTGTTGGAGATATGCCCTAGAGGCAATCATGTATGATGATATTTCCTATGTGTTTATGAATAAATATAGTCCTTGGACATTATCAATGATGTGTATCAGCAAGTACGTGACTTGTTTGTGGGACTATGTATGATGACTGTCCTAAAAGGTCCCTAGTCGAAAGGGTTGTGTGGACGCGCAGCCAACTAGAGGCTTGGTCTCACTAGCCATGGAGCATTGGATGCTAACCGGATAATATGGACTTGGAAGGATCTGGTCGGATTCGATGTAGTCGGATCCGAGTTGAGATAAGGTCCGAGTCGGACAGACCCAACTATGAGACACATCGATATGTCATCTGTGAGTCTCTAGTACAGCATATGTTCTATGTTCTAAGACCTGAGTAGGCACATGTACTCGGGATGGTGACAAACCTGCTTTGGGCCGACCAAACGCTACTCCGTGACTGGGTAGTTACAAAGGTAGGTGTCAGGCTTGTCCAGACCCATGCTGCGAGACATGGTTGAGCAACATGGGATTTGCCCCTCCGATCAGGAGAGATATACTCTGGGCCCCCTCATGTGATCCGACCAGGATAAGCATGGCCATGCGACAAGGATTGTGAGATAATCCGGATTATGGTCGGCATCACTGGAACGAGAATGAGGTCGAGCTAGCACAAGGATGACAGACTCGCCTTGAGCCTGACAACATATATCGTGTGTCAAAAGGAATGGAAGTGTGATGTACAAGTTCGCCTAACAAGCTTCATTGTCTGCTTGGTGTTCGGCATGCCTTGCTAGAGGCCGCTGCCAACCGTGCAGTTAGGAGGTGATCCGAACTGCGACCAAGTCGGCTTGAACCTAAGGGGTCGCGCGCTTAAGGGAAGGAACCTACAAGGTCAGATCCGAGGACACTGGTCGGATGTGGTCCGAGCTGTATTCGGATTGTGGCCGAGTAGACTTGTTGGCTTTAGGGTCCATGCGAGGCCCAAGTGTTGAGCCCGCGACGGACGCCTATATATAGTGGGGTGTGGCGCACTCATGCGGTTGATCGCTTTGGCGCTGTCACTAGAGTTTGCATGTGTTGTGAATAGCCACCTCCACTCGTCGCCGGTTGTGTGATCGGACCTAGCAGTCCGCCGCACGATGTTCCTCCTGCACGCGCGGATACCATTAGAGGCGGTGCACTTGCGCTGCTCCGGTGAACCTGTTCGCGGGATCCGATCGGCTACGTGGGTGATCGGCAAGGAGGAGACGACTCGGGGAACGCGCTGCCTCAACTCTACGTCTGCTGCACGGCACTGCACGTCTAGTGGTTACAAACTGTGATCCATCTCCCGTAGCATGTTCTTGGTTGTTCTGCGCATAGGAAAATTTTAATTTGCAGTCGACGCACCCTACCGTAGAACCCAATAGGTGATACGGGTGAGCCAGTCGTCGTAGAGGTCATTGGTCGGGCGGTAGCGCTAAAGCTCACGCGCCATGAGCAGCGCAGCCTACGCGTTCGCCGGCCCGCGGTGAGCGTGAGAAGACGACGTCGTAGACGGAGTGCATGATGGAGCCGTGATGTTGCCGTCGCGCCGCACGGATGGTGGCAGCAATGAGTCCTGATGTTCACGGGCAGCAGGGTCGGTGGCGGCGTTGCCCACTGGGGAGGCAGAGCAGCGAGGAACGTCATTGCCCACGGGTGCTGTTTGGGCGACCCGAGCGGCCCGACACTCGGCACGAACACGGCGAGCGTCGGTCATAGGAACGTCGAAACAGCGGTGGAGCAAACGGTGGAAAAGAGGCTTCGACACGCCCCTACCTGGCGTGCCAAATGTCGGATTCAGAGCTCCGCAGACCCAAGAAAGGTTCGAACTCTGGGGCGTGTGCGAAGAACTCAACCTCTCCAGCCAACCAATCCGTCGCCCCACGGCCTAGCTCGATAAACAAGGATAATGGACTTGGCAGTATACCCAGGTTCGGGCTACCTTGCGGTGTAAGACCCTACTCCTGCTTTGTGGTTGATTTGCCTCACGAGGGGATGAGGATGAACTAGTACATGGGAAGAACAACCTCGCGAGGTTGGCTCTGGTGAGGGGATGAGTCGAAGAGATTCGGCCCCTTCTCATGGTGGTGGCTAGCCTATACTTATAGCGGCTTCGGTCCTCTTCCTCCAAAATGAAGGCGGGAAGGGATCCCACAGTGGCCAATTTGAAAGGGGACACGTAGTACATCTTATCCTGATGAAAGGTGGTCTTCACCTGCAAAGCCTCTGGTCGTGACGCTGCGGTGGGCTCGGTGATGACATCCTTCTTGCTGCCCTGGCGGTCTTGGTCTCGTTGCACGGGAATGGAAACCTATGGCTGATTCCTCGGGACTTCGCGCCTGCGCTTGCCTCCTTAGCACCAAAGAGGAAACTGGCTCCTCTGCACCTGCTCATGCCCGCCTGTCCTTGCTCGTCATGGCTTGCGTCACCACAACCTCATAAGGTTGGGCACCTGCATAGAAATCTCCGCTCCTCAGGAGCAGCTTGGGGAGGCTGCTCCCTCCGGAGGTCTTGATGTTGCCCGCTTCGCGAGGCTTGGCCCCTCACGAGGGTCTTGTCTTGTTGGTGTTGTAGATGGGCCGTACCAGGCCGTCGATGGAGCCACGCCATGGGCCGCGGGCAGGCAAGTCTAGGTACCCTGGTTCTGAGAACACCGACACAAACTGGTCACACACATCAGCTAACCAGTATATTCTAACCCATCGGCATCAGAAAGTCCAAGGTATTCAAGAGACCAATTGTGCATATAGCCTATTAACACAAGTACACAAAATAGACCCCTAGGAACATCCTATTCCTCGACCTGTGTGGGGAATAGATAGGAAACGTGCAGCCCCCTTACCTCGCGCCAGCTTTGGGCCGGCCCATATGTTGGGAGGGTATCCCCTATTTTTCTTCCTTTTTTGTATTTTCTTTTCTTGTTTTTTGGTTTATTTAAACAAGTTTGGATTTTAAAATGTTCACGAATTTGAAAAATCTACTTGGATTTCATAAAATGTTTGTGAATTTGATAAAATGTTTCAAATTTCAAAACGTATTCTCAAACTTGAAAAAATGTTGTTGGATTTAAAAATAATTTAGGAATTTTAAAAGCATTTCCAGGATTTTAAAAAGTTTTCAGGAATTTGAAATATAGTTTTGAATTTTAGAAAATTGTTCACATATTTGAAAATGTTCCCGTATTACAAAAAATGTTCACAAATTTGAAAACTGATCCAGGATTTCAAAATTTGTTTATGAATTTGAAAAACTGTTCTGGATTTCAAAAATTGTCACAAATTTCAAAATTATATACCCAGATTTCAAAAAATATTTGCGAAATTAAAAAATGATTTGAATTTCAAAACTTATTCCTGTATTTTATATAAATATTCACAAATTTTAAAAATGTTGACGGTTTTCAAAATTCTTCATGAATTTGAAAAATATACTGATTTCAAAAAATGTTCATGATTTTGAGAAAGTGTTCTCAATTTCAAAATTTGTTCCCATATTTAGAAAACCAAAAAGAGAAAAAGGAAAGGAAAGAAGAAAAATAAAATAAAAATAAAAAATGGAAATAAAAACTAGAAAAACCGGACAAGAAAAAACATAGAGAGAAAAAAAGAAAAATCTGCCATTTTTCTGCGGAGACTAGCCTAACCCCCGCGCCTGTTAGGCCCAGCCGAATTCCTCGTTATCCCCAACCCTAGCCAGTTGATCCTTTCAGCGCTGCCACACACACACACACACACACACAAAGTGATGAGCGAGAACCCTTGCGCTCAATCCCCTCGTCCATGAGCTTGCCTCCGATGGCGCCCTCATCGGCCGCACCGTCATAATGTCTTTTCCTTCAACTTGATTTCTAAAAAGTCATATGACCGCCTCAATTGGTCATTTTTGCGGTTGGTGCTTGAGCATAGGGGGTTTGACGACCAGTGGCGCTCTTGGATCATGCAGTTTGTTCGGAGTGACAGGACGATGATTAATATAAATGAGAAGGTGGGCCCTTCTTTAGGTCGCCCAAGGTGTGAGGAAAGGGGACCCTACTTCCACTATCTTATTCAACCTCGCGGTCGACGCCCTGGCAATCATACTGGACAAAAGCTAGGGTGGTTGGCCACCTCACTGGCGTGGTTGGGCACCTGAGCCCTGTGGGTGGTGTCATGCATCTCCAGTATGTAGATGATACCATGATTATGGTGGAGGGCTCGGACCTTGACATTGTCAATCTTAATTTCCTCCTTCTATCTTTCGAGGCCATGTCTGGCCTTACGATAAACTTCGACAAAAACGAGGTGGTGGTATAAGGATACTCTGAGGCCGAGCTAGCGGATTGCGAACAACCTAAATTGCAAGTTGTCCTCCTTTCCCATCATACTTGGGGATGCCGCTATTGACTCGAGGGTTGTGCTGAGCAAGTTTGACCCACTTATGGGACGAGTTTTCGTCTCAACTAGAACCTTCGTGTCACCATTTTACTTTGAAAGGAAATAAGTCAGCCCTGATTGACTCTAACGTCTCTAGCCTTCCCGTGTATATGATGGGGTTTATATCTTGTCAGAGGGGGTCCATAGCTCATTTTATAAGTTCTTCTTGTAGGCGCGAATGGCCGACAAAAATACCATATGATGAAGTGGGCCGACATTTGTATGCCAGAGGACCTGGGAGGGATAGACATACTTGCTTATTGACACATGAACATAGCCCTCATGTTGCGTTGGGTTTGGTGGATCATTCGAGGGGAGGGGGGTTGTGGGTTATATCTTCATGCTAAGTATTTACGGAACGAGCCCCTCCTTGCTTGCTCATGTACAGAGGGATCCCGGCTCTATAATCCCATCCAACGGATCTAGCAGGAAATCCACCAAGGGGTTTCTTTTAGTATCAAGAATGGAGAGGGAACTCTATTCTGACTTGATCCATGGGTTGGGGGAGTCCCACTATGTACGGGATTCCCAAACTTGTATGCCATCTACGCGGATTTGATGGTGTTGGTCTCGGCGGTTGCCCAGAATGGCCATTGGATAAATCTTGTTCCGACGGTTATTTAAACAGGCGGAGACAGTAGAGTTTGTGGGCTACTCTACGACCGGTGCTCGCAGATTATCCGAACACCGTATCCTGGAGTCTCTCACCTTCGGGTGTTTTCTCCGTTGGTTCGGCATACCATGCTCTATGTCGTACGCCGACTATTCCGTGGGCTTATCATGTTTGAAAAATACCTTTGCCCTTGAAAATCAAGATTTTTGTGTGGCAATTATTGAGGGACTGACTCCCATTTGGGACGGAGGTGCTCAAGAGGCATGGCCCAGGTAATGGCCTGTGTCTCCTTTGTGATGTCCCGAAGATGGGTAACCACATCATTTTCTCTTGCATGGTGGCGAGAGTTCTCCGAAGTTTCGTCTGGGAGGCTCTAGGGCCTGACTGGGTTCCTTCAAACTAGAGCTAGTGGAGTGAAGCTTCTGGAGATAGGAAAAGGGAAGGAGACGTTGGAGGGATGTATGGGCGCTGCAGTCTCGTTTATTTTGCTACTATCCACGCCGAAATTTGAATGGCATTTGAGAAGTGATCAAGCCGATTTGGTCGCGTCGCTCAGCCCTAAAATCTTGTGTGAAGGAGGGAGGCTCGCGGGCGAACCGGGGCTGCGGTTTGCAACGCGCATGGACCCAAAGTTTCAAAAGGGCCCGAATCTGACAGCGAGCCGCGTGACCGAGCCGAGTGTATGCCGCATCACAGAAGCCAGGGCGGGGCGGAGCGTCCGGTACCAGAGTACAACGAATGGCTATTTTCCCGTGTTGCGTGATGGCTAAGAGCGTGATGCCTCATCGTTGTTGGTCTATTGCATTGTCGTCCAACCGCGCCGCATGCTGCACACAATTTGTCCTCCACCACACACAGACCCAGAGCCAGCCTCAGCCTCGGCGTGCGAAATGCTCTATTCTGATCGACGAAGGGGGCCGTGCTATGACCGAGCAGTGGTCCAGCTACCCAGCACGTTATCCAAGCAAAAGCGGCACAAGCGCATGGTCTCATATATCTACGACGTACAGTACATCTGGACGAAGTCCTTGTCATTCACGGTTGTCTTCCACCTAGCTACTGCTTTTTCTTTGTCGTTCGACTCGTTTGGTCATGTGGTCTTGCGCGGCGCGCCGCCCGTAAGCTGCACACCTGGCTGCAACCATCACATAAACGCTTGTCATTTTTTGAGGTGTGTGTCGGTGTCAAAACCGGCGGATCTCGGGTAGGGGGTCCCGAACTGTGCGTCTAAGGTCGATGGTAACAGGAGATAGGGGACACAATTTTTACCCAGGTTCGGGCCCTCTCTATGGAGGTAATACCCTACTTCCTGCTTGATTGATCTTGATGAATATGAGTATTACAAGAGTTGATCTACCACGAGATCGTAATGACTAAACCCTAAAAGTCTAGCCTGTATGACTATGGTAATGAGTCTCTCCCCTCTAGACTAAGTCCTCCGGTTTATATAGACATCGGGAGGATCTAGGGTTACACAAGGTCAGTTACAGAGAAAGGAATCTACATATTTGATCGCCAAGCTTGCCTTCCACGCCAAGGAGAGTCCCATCCGGACACGGGTAGATTCTTCGGTCTTTGTACCTTCACAGCCCATCAGTCCGGCCCACGACTAATAGGCCGGACGTCCGAGGACCCCTTAGTCCAGGACTCCCTGAGTAGCCCCTGAACCAGGCTTCAATGATGAGGTGTCCGGCGTGTCGATTGTCTTCGGCATTGCAAGGCGGGTTCCTCCTTCCGAATACTCCAAGATAGTCTTCAGACGCAACGAACGTGTCCGGATCTGCAACACAAGTACCACACACACAGCCGCAGAGAGTATAATATTTCATGAGTCCCATCCGCTGACAACTTTTCGCAAGATGACATCACATCCGCCCGGTCATTATTTCGAACCATTTTCATCTGTTGTTCCATGTTTCGAGATGCAGTTTCCCTTGGCACGTCTTGTCAAAGCAGAGATCATGTCCCCTTATTGCGGGATTCTCATCAATACGGGCGTGGGTAATCCAACTGTGTCGTTTACACAACGCTTGGGAATAGGCGAGTTTTAGGGCGAGTGGGGAGGCGTTCAATATTTACTGCCTTTATAAGGGGATAAGGATTTCCTCTTCTTCACCCACGCCTTCTTTCTTCCTCTGCCCTTCCATTCTCGAGCTCCGGCGCCCAAGTTCTCGTCTTTTCCATTCCGAGCAAACACCCAACCATGTTCGGATCCAAAGGTCAGGGCAAGTGGATGGCCTCCTCCGTCAAGGAGAAGGACATCACTGAGCTTGAGGAGGTCGGGTATCTGGCGAAAGAGATCACCCACCGGCTCCCGGCCAAGGGACAAGTCGTCCCCACACCAAAACCCAACGAGAGGGTGGTTTTCCTCCCTTATTTCGTCCGTGGGCTAGGGTTTCCACTCCACCTTTTCTTCCGCGGGCTGATGTTCTATTACGGGCTAGATTTCCATGATCTAGCCCCGAACTCCTTCCTCAACATCTCGGCATTCATTGTCGTGTGTGAGGTTTTCCTCCGCATCCAGCCCCACTTCGGACTGTGGCTCAAAATCTTCAACGCGAAGCCGAAGGTGGTGGATGGCCAACACGCGGAGTGCGGGGGAGCCATGGTGAGCAAGATGCCCAACGTCACATGGCCCTAAGGCACATTCGTGGAGACTGTCAAGGAGTGGCAGAAGTTGTGGTTTTATATCACAAAGCCACGCGGTGCCACTTGGGCCGCCGCCCTCGAATTTAAGTCCGGGGCTCCAATGCAGCTGACCTCCTGGATGGAGAATGGCCCAAATTGGTCTTCGTCGGACGAGCTGATGGCGCTGCAAACGCGCATCCAAAGCATGGTGAATGCTACCTCTTGAGCACTGCGTTGGTTTTCCCTTGAAGAGGAAAGGGTGATGCAACAAAGTAGCGTAAGTATTTCCCTGAGTTTTTGAGAACCAAGGTATCAATCCAGTAGGAGGCTATGCGCGAGTCCCTTGTACCTACACAAAACAAATAAATCCTCACAACCAACGCGATAAGGGGTTGTCAATCCCTTCACGGTCACTTACGAGAGTGAGATCTGATAGATATGATAGGATAATGTTTTTGGTATTTTTGTGATAAAGATGCAAAGTAAAAAAGCAAAGGAAATAACAAAGTGTTGGAAGATTAATATGATGAAGATAGACCGGGGCCATAGGTTTCACTTGTGGCTTCTCTCAAGAGCATAAGTATTTTACGATTGGGTGAGCAATTCTTGTTGAGCAATTGCAGAATTGAGCATAGTTATGAGAATATATAGGTATGATCATGTATATAGGCATCACGTCCGAGACAAGTAGACCGACTCCTGCTGCATCTACTACTATTACTCCACTCATCGACCGCTATCCAGCATGCATCTAGAGTATTAAGTTCATGAAAACAGAGTAACGCCTTAAGCAAGATGATATGATGTAGAGGGATAAATTCATGCAATATGATAAAAAAACCCATCTTGTTATCCTCGATGGCAACAATACAATACGTGCCTTGCTGCCCCTACTATCACTCGGAAAGGACACCGCAAGATTGAACCCAAAGCTAAGCATTTCTCCCATTGCAAGAAAGATCAATCTAGTAGGCCAAACCAAACTGATAATTCGAAGAGACTTGCAAAGATAACCAATAATACATCAAAGAATTCAGAGAAGATTCAAATATTGTTCATAGATAATCTTGATCATAAACCCACAATTCATCGGTCTCAACAAACACACCGCAAAAAGAAGATTACATCGAATAGATCTCCACGAGAGAGGGGGAGAACATTGTATAGATATCCAAAAAGTGAGAAGAAGCCATCTAGCTACTAACTATGGACCTGAAGGTCTGAGGTAAACTACTCACACTTCATCAAAGAGGCTATGGTGTTGATGTAGAAGCCCTCCGTGATGGATGCCCTCTCCGGCGGAGATCCGGAACAGGCCCCAAGATGGGATCTCGTGGGTACAGAAGGTTGCGGCGGTGGAATTAGGTTTTTGGCTCCGTATATGATCGTTTGGGGGTACGTAGGTATATATAGGAGGAAGGAGTACGTCGGTGGAGCAACAGGGGGCCCACGAGGGTGGAGGGCGCGCCCTGGGGAGGTAGGCGTGCCCCCTACCTCGTGGCCTTCTCCTTTGTTTCTCGACATAGGGTCCAAGTCTCCCGGATCATATTCTTCCTAAAAATCACGTTCCCGAAGGTTTCATTCTGTTTGGACTCCGTTTGATATTCCTTTTCTCTGAAAACTCGTAAATAGGCAAAAACAGCAATGCAGGTTGGGCCTCCAGTTAATAGGTTAGTCCCAAAAATAATATAAAAGTGATTAATAAAGCCCAATAATGTCCAAAACAGTAGATAATATAGCATGGAGCAATCAAAAATTATAGATACGTTGGAGACGTATCAAGCATCCCCAAGCTTAATTCCTGCTCGTCCTCGAGTAGGTAAATGATAATAAAACAGAATTTTTTATGCGGAATGCTACTTGGCATAATTTCAATGTAATTCTTTTAATTGTGGTATGAATATTCAGATCCGAAAGATTCAAGATAAAAGTTTAATATTGACATAAAAATAATAATACTTCAAGCATACTAACCAAGCAATCATGTCTTCTGAAAATAACATGGCCAAAGAAAGATATCCCGACAAAATCAAATAGTGTGGCTCTGCTCTATCTTCACCACACAAAGTATTTAAATCATGCACAACCCCGATGACAAGCCAAGCAATTGTTTCATACTTTTGACGTTCTCAAACTTTTTCAATCTTCACGCAATACATGAGTGTGAGACATGGACATAGCACTATATGTGGAATAGAATGGTGGTTGTGAAGAAGAAAAAAAAAGGAGAAGATAGTCTCACATCAACTAGGCGTATCAACAGGCTATGGAGATGCCCATCAATAGATATCGATGTGAGTGAGTAGGGATTGCCATGCAACGGATGCACTAGAGCTATAAGTATATGAAAGCTCAACAAAAGAAACTAAGTGGGTGTGCATCCAACTCGCTTGCTCCACGAAGACCTAGGGCATTTTGAGGAAGCCCATCATTGGAATATACAAGCCAAGTTCTATAATGAAAAATTCCCACTAGTATATGAATGTGACAAAATGAGAGACTCTCTATCATGAAGATCATGGTGCTACTTTGAAGCACAAGTGTGGTAAAAGTATAGTAACATTGTCCCTTCTCTCTTTTTCTCTCATTTTTTTATTTGGGCCTTTTCAAATTTTTTATGGCCTCTTTTTTTCGTCCGGAGTCTCATCCCGACTTGTGGGGGAATCATAGTCTCCATCATCATTTTCCTCACTAGGGACAATGCTCTAAAAATGATGATCATCACATTTTTATTTTCTTACAACTCAACAATTACAACTCGATACTTAGAACAAAATATGACTCTATATGAATGCCTCCGTGATGTATCGGATATGCAATGAATCAAGAGTGACATGTATGAAATAATTATGAACCGTGGCTTTGCCACAAACACGATGTCAACTACATGATCATGCAAAGCAATATGACAATGATGGAGTGTGTCATAATAAACGGAACGGTGGAAAGTTGCATGGCAATATATCTTGGAATGGCTATGGAAATGCCATGATAGGTAGGTATGGTGGCTGTTTTGAGGAAGGTTTATGGTGGGTGTATGATACCGGCGAAAAGTGTGCAGTATTAGAGAGGCTAGCAATGGTGGAAGGAAGAAGAGTGCGTATAATCCATGGACTCAACATTAGTCATAAAGAACTCATATACTTATTGCAAAAATCTACAAGTTATCAAAGCAAAGTATTACACGCGTGCTCCTAGGGGGATAGATTGGTAGGAAAAGACCATCGCTCGTCCCCGACCGCCACTCATAAGGAAGACAATCAATAAATAAATTATGCCCCGACTTCATCACATAACGGTTCACCATACGTGCATGCTACGTGAATGACAAACTTTAACACAAGTATTTCTCAAATTCACAACTACTCAACTAGCATGACTCTAATATCACCATATTTATATCTCAAAACAATTATCAAGCATCAAACTTCTCATAGTATTCAACACACTCATAAGAATTCTTACTAATCTTGTATGCTTAGCATATTAGGATTATTTAAGAAAATTACAATGCTATTTAAGACTCTCAAAATAATCTGAGTGAAGCATGAGAGATCAATAGTTTCTATAAAACTAATCCACCACCGTGCTCTAAAAGATATAAGTGAAGCACTAGAGCAAAACTATATAACTCAAAAGATATAAGAGAAGCACATAGAGTATTCTAACAAATTTCAAATCATGTATGGCTCTCTCAAAAGGTGTGTACAGCAAGGATGATTGTGGTAAACTAAAAATCAAAGACTCAAATCATACAAGACGCTCCAAGCAAAACACATATTATGTGGTGAATAAAAATATAGCTCCAAGTAAAGTTACCGATGGAAGTAGATTTAAAGAGGGATGCCTTCCGGCATCCCCAAGCTTTGGCTTTTTGGTATCAATAGATTATCTTGGGGGTGCCATGGGCATCCCCAAGCTTAGGCTCTTGCCACTCCTTGTTCCATAATCCATCAAAATCTTTCACCCAAAACTTGAAAACTACACAACACAAAACTTAATAGAAAATCTCGTGAGCTCCGTTAGTGAAAGAAAACAAAAGACCACTTCAAGGTACTGTAATGAACTCATTCTTTATTTATATTGGTGTTAAACCTACTGTATTCCAACTTCTCTATGGTTTATAAACTATTTTATTAGCCATAGATTCATCAAAATAAGCAAACAACACACGAAAAAACAGAATCTGTCAAAAACAGAACAGTCTGTAGTAATCTGTAACTAACGCAAACTTCTGGAACTCCAAAAAATCAGCCAAAATAGGAAGACCTAGACAATTTGTTTATTGATCAAAAGCAATTGGAATCACTATTTTATCATGTTCTGGTGATTTTTAACAATTTTTTTTCGTGAACAGAGAGTTTCTGGAAATTACAGCAAGATCAAATAACTATCATCCAAGAAGATCCTATATGTTTAACTTGGCACAAACACTAACTAAAACATAAAAACACATCTAACCAGAGTTTAGAACAAAGATTTATTCCTACACAGAAGCAAAAAGCAAAATAAAATAAAATTGGGTTGCCTCCCAACAAGCGCTATCGTTTAATGCCCCTAGCTAGGCATAAAAGCAAGGATAGATCTAGGTATTGCCATCTTTGGTAGGCAATTATTCAATGAGACATCTATCATCCTTAGGAACTTCTTTCTTTTTAGTAATTATCAAACTTTTAGGCACAAGATCGAAAAATTCATTTGTAACAAAGGGTTCCTTAATGATA